>OY759153.1:8302630-9653629 GCA_963662125.1 Diplazon laetatorius
GGGAGGCTCTCTTCATCGATTGCCTTCGAACGCTCGAGAGGTTGGTCCTTGACTTGCCAATCGCTGAACCCACGCCTCGGCTTTCATCTCTTTCGTTAATACTTTTGTCCTGGGACTCCCCCAACCCCCTCCAGTGGAGGCAAACTCGAGCAAGATGCGATTCTCTCCTCTCGCGACACGAAAGGAAACTTCGCTCCCTCTCCCTCTCTCTCTCTCTCTCTCTCTCTCTCTCTCTCTCTCTCTCGCTCTGTTCTTCGTTCGATTACTCTTTCTCTTCTGTCGACGAATTGCAAGTAACTCGTCGTTATTCGTCCTCGATTTCACACTCAACACCACCCCCCCTACTAACCAACCCTTCTTGGGCTTCTCTCACTTTGCTATTAATTGTCTACCGCTTTCTCTCTCGCTCTCGCTCCTTCACGGTCGCCTCTGAACTTTTAGCCTCTGACGTTCTCTCTCTTTCTCTTATTCTCTCTCTCTCTCTCTATCTCTCTTTCTCTTTCAGTCCTCATCGATTCTCGTTATTTCATATTTAATTTATTGCATTTTATTTTTTAATATATATGTATATAATTTTTCTTTTACATTTTGCGGCGTCCTTTGTGTCTCGTTTTCGCTTATAATGAATGACAAAACACAGCCCCATAAAAAAACCCGTTTTGTCGGTTGACTCACTCACCGTTCAACCCCCAATAGTCGATAAATTGTGTAAACGGATGGATAATTTTTCCCCGAACAACGAAAATTATAATTTCATTTCGCAATATTCAAAATTGTTTGCACGGTCATCAGATCAACCGTGGATGATTATTCGCTTCGTCCCACGTTCGGTGTCGTAGCGTGTGACACGATAATTAACAAATTAATGCGAATGTAAGAGTCAACAGCCACCGTGTTTCACGAATTCACTAGCTTATTATTCAAATTCCCCACGGGATTTATAAAAGCCCGCTCTCACCCCACATTCGTGTGAAAAATGTTTTATTTTTATATTATTATTATTTATCTTTAAATATTCGATGAAAATTTCGATGCAAAGCAATGTTGTCATTTGTTATATGTATATAATTATGCACGAGACAGCAAGGCAGTTGGCATGGTGATAACGTTTCCGGGCTAACACGCAGTCGGACCCAGTATTTTATTTCTCCCAATACGTAGTACTGAGGTTACTCAAAATAAGAATATTTTTTTTATTCAAAATTTGGAAAAAAAGTCAACGTATTTCTTTCCAACAAAATTCATTAAAAACTGACGAAAAAAAAGGATTAATATTGTTATTATTGTAAATCCAAAAATATCCTCATTCAAAGTGACCACGATGCTGTGTATCGACCTTACTTCCCATCCCCGGAATTGCAAATACCTCAAAAATTAATTGCGACCGAAAAAAAAAAAATTTCCACGTGTCAATCGAAGGGAAAATCCAATTCGCGAAAACGAAACAGGGCTGGGCATCGATTCAATGAAAATGTATTTGAAATACTTTTTAAATTAAACAACCACGATTAATTATCACGCGTAAATGAACATTTTCACATTTCCGATATAATTATGAGCAATCTACGTAAATTATCATTTTACAATGAATTTAAATATTTAATAAGCCGAGTAAGATCCATTATCATTTAGTTCGAAAAGTATTTGAAATACATTCTCATTGAATGGATGCCCATCCGTGAACCGAAAATTCGAAATATTGTCCGATTGGGGTCAAAATTTTTGACATATGTCTACCCATATAGTATTCGCTTCGAATGTAATAGATGCCAGAAGTATCGCAAAACTTTGGCTTTTTTCAACACACCCTAACACACACTTCGAGGCCTCTGCTCATAATACTCAGAAAGCAAGTTGACAAAATACTCAGAAAGCAAATTGACAAAATACTCAGAAAGCAAATTGACAGAATACTCCGAAAGCAAATCGACAGAATACTCAGAAAGCAAATCGACAGAATACTCGGAAAGCTTCACAAAACCTCTCTCACATAATTTCCCCGTACTTCACGAAGAAAACAAGTGTTCTTCTTCAAAAATGAAAGAAAAAATAAAAAAAAAAAAATCTTCAATACGTTACGAACGACTGAGACGCGATGAGCTTTCGGTGTGAGAAACACGTGGAAGAGCTCGTATCGGAACATCCAGCACGTTCGCGCAGTTGCCGATCGTTCGCGAGCATACGAGGGAATCGTCCGAGGCAGTTTGCCCAGTCTCGTTCTTCGTATAAATACTTCTGTGCGAGCTTATGCCGTTTATACCGTACACGAGGGTGTTACGGGGAGACTATAGGTGAAGGGGGAGGGGAGGAGAAGCACCGTACGTAAGAAGGCTTGGCCATTGGGAAACCTGTGATACGTGCCTCACGTGGCTGCACCTGACGTGTCCGTAATATCAGCACGCTATGCTTCACAGCTTTTGATATGGCTGTACCGCCCGCAAAAGCTTGTCTATTCCGCGACGTTGAAAGAGAACGAAAGGTCTTTGACTCTCTCACACCGCGACTGGGCGGAAGGCGGGGGGGGGGGGCGGCAGGCACCCTCGTCGTTGACGTTCGCGATATTATATTCCACTTGTGATTTTTTTTTCTTTCTTTTTCTACTTACCCGACTACAATATTCCACGATTGTATTCAACGAGCCGCCATATAAACGACTCTCTTGAATACACACACACACACACACACGTTGAACGAAAAAAAAAGAAATTAGATTCACACCTGCGATAAATTTTTTGTGCGAATAACGAGTTGAAGAGTGAGAATTGTGCAAGCTCACTTGGCTACGTCTCTCGCAAGTGTGTCGAGTTATGGAGGGGTTGAAACGCAACTCCGACAGTGTTGCGTCTTCCCTTTCTACTGCCGTAGCGGAATATCTAGCGGATATACGATTTGGTGATACGAGCCACGGTGATATATAGGCACTGGATTGTGATAGTGCGAAATAATATTCCCAACTGCGTTTACACTCTTTCGACTCGATCGATATTGAAATTCGCTCATTCCCCGACGAATTACTCGATAATTTACATCCTTGTTTTATTTTTTTTCTCGTTTTTTTTTTTTTTTTTACATTTTATGCTGAATTTTCACTTTCTTGTCTTTTTACGTCATTTAAATTTTTTTCCATCGCTATTTTTTTTTTTTTTTTTTTTGTGTTCCGAGGTTTTTTTTTCTTCTCGCTCGCCGTTTGTTTGTTCATATCTATCGATCTGTCGACAATCGCAATTTTGGTTTCTCTTAAATTTTTACGTTTATTCGATAATTACCGATCTCGTTTTTCGTCTTTTTGAAATTTTATTTTCAATTTCTTCATTTTTTTTTCTAATAATATTTTTATCTGTCCTTAATTCATTTTTTTAATTTAATTTTTTACTCGTTCATTATATTTCAATTTTTTTTATCATTGTTTATTAAAAAAACAATACCATTTTTTCCACATTTTCATGTTATTTTCTTGCTGGCAGGCCACCCACATTCATCGATCTTCCGGCAGTTCGATTTTAAACTTCAGAGTCAGATTGAATTAACATTTTTCGTTTTCACTTTCTGTTGTACCACGATGATGGCTATGAAAACACGCGACACGCGCGCCATTTGGCTAATTTTCACACTGCATACTAGTTCCGCGATTTCAATTCTCGAAACGACGCCTGAGCAGCCGTTTGTCGGGTGCACGAGCGCAGGCCCAGGTGGGGGGGGGCGAGGACGATCGTAACTTTGAGCTGATATTATAACAGACAAGAGAAACTTATTCCACAAGAGACAAATTCACTTCCGTTCTCCGGGGGAATCACAATTTTGCTATTTGCCGAGCTTTCGACACACGAACGAAAAGCTCGAGTAATAAATTACTCGGTCTCTCTTTGCCCATCGGTGGGCGGGTTCGAAAAGCTCGCGGGCTTATCTCATCGGAAAGCACCTGTTTCCTCACCGTATCCCCGTTCCAACGCCTTTTACAATCTCGTCCTCGATCCGACAAATACATTATACAACCATCGACCGGATATGACATAATCGCTCGGTCGATAAGCTTGCGAGTTGTTTGCCCCACGAGCTAAGCTCGACGAACTTCATTGTACGACAATCAACAACTGCGTGATCGATAACGCATCTATCGAGACTATATAACGGGTGTTCACTTCGTCTTCACGATCAAAGTTTTGTAACGTTGGTACCCGAAACATTTGTCTCATCGTGAACTTGCGTTGCTGACACTCGTGCAACAAGCAACACGGAATAACTTTCCATCGTCGAGACCGAGCTCTTCTTCCTACATCCGTCTCCCACCCTGGCCCACTTGCCCTAGGCCATACTCGACAATTCCCCATCGTGACACTTCGTTAATTAACGGAAAAAAAAACAAAACAAAACAGAAATCCAGTAATTTACGGCCTAACACGATTACAAACTTTGTCACATCGTAGACAGTCCCCAGCGTTTGTCTTTTGCGAAACATGTTCCTGGCGAATGTAACCATTCGCGTGTTTAACGCTTCAAGCGTTTGACCCTTTTCCGGGATGAAGATGCTCGAGAGTTCTCGACTGTGGATACTTGGAATGAGAAACAATCGAGGCTACGCACGTAGATGTCCTCAAAGAGGTTGTTTCGTTGGAAACTCAAAGTGCGTTGGGAGTTCACGATTGTGTATTTGTGTAGGGTATTGTTGAGCAAACTGTGAATATTTTCGGGAGTTATTTTGCCTGTAAGATAAACTTTAATGCCAGACTGCTCTCGAAGTCCAGGCAGCCACCTGCGACAGTAGCCTACTTTGTGGCTTTCCTGTCCACTACTCTTTGGTCCTCCTTCATATTTACATGGCTTCGCGGGTTCCTCACCCATTCTCAATGATTCCACTGCCTCCTGAATTTCAAAGTCTTTTCTAGCATCATGTTATCTACGTGATCATTATTTTTTTTACTATAAACGACTTCCTAGGTTCAGTAGGTTACTCTATAAGCAAAAGAGTAACATTTTGAAACTCTATTCGTTCATCCTGCATCGACGATTCAACACAACTGCCTTTCTCCAAATGAAATCTCGATGAACCCACTTTTCTGTACAACTCCGGAGAACAAAAATATGATACAACAAACTCTTTTTTCGACAATTTGAGAGAAAATGAATAATTATGTTGCAATCAAAGAACAGTATCTGAAAATCATCATTTTTAATCTGCAATTTTTGACAATTCTCAGACATTGTTCGTGTCAAATGATTATTATTATTTTTGTTGCTAATTATTATTTTTGATTTACAATATTTCCAGACATTTTGAATATCGAATTATCATCATTGTTATTATTTTACACTCCTCTCAGACTTAATGTTTGGTGTTTAGCAGAGAAACATTTATATATATGTTTATTCTTATTATTATTATCTCAATTTCGAAAAGAATCTCAAATTTCAAATCCCGAGAACCTTCCCAAATTTTTTTTCCACTATGTTCACTTTTAGACGTATGATTCCACTTATCTGAGCCATAAGATTGATTGCCATCCTAGGCTACTCAGTCGGCAAGCAACAGAGTAAGTCATTGGAACTCTGTTCGTTGTTTCTAACTTCTTTGGACGACTCCCAAAAGGCTGGGAAGATTTCCCATCCACTATTTTCACTTTCCTACGAGTTATGGCACTCCTCTGTGCTACGAGAACAATCGTCACCCTATGCTAGTCAGTTGTTGAGCAATGAAGAAAGTCAACGCAGGTCTGTGCTTTCACCCTGCATCAACGTTCGAACGCTACTGCCTTTCTCAAAACTTTGACTCACGCTCGTTTTCACTTTCCCGAACTCTCCCCATAACCTCATCAAAGTGCCTTTCCAAAATCTTTGACTTGCGGCTTTGACGAGAACGAAAATGAATATCACCGTCTGAAATAGTTGGGGGCTAACTTTACCACGCAAAGATGCAATTTATCACGTACGAATGGAAAATGGGAAGCAAGTCACGGAGGAAACATTGTGGAATTACTTTTGAAGTTGAGTTTTGCATTGCACCGCAACGAAGATAAACTCAGACAACAAAATTCAAAGTACATCAACGTCGGAGTCGACCTCTTCGTTTCTGAACTTCTATCGCTCACAAATCGCTCCTTCAGCGAATTTGTTCAACTGTATTGTTCTCGCTGTAGTTGCACTCGCAGTGCAGTATACGCCGGAGAACTTTCGTTGTCATGTATTCTTACGATGCTCACGCATTGCCGCCTAGTTAATTTTGGCTACCCGCTTTCGCATTTATCGTACCGGTAGTTGCAGGAGCAGCATTAAAATCGGCACCAAATATCAATGGAACCTTTCGGTAGGCAAGTTGGTCATCGAATACTTGTGGATTGCTTTGGCTGTGCGTTTTAATTTCCAGGTAATAAGTATCGAAGTACAGTCCAATAAGTGTATCTTCAAAATTCGAAATATTGATTCGTTGAGATCGATAAAAAAAAAAGAAACCAAATTCCGTATTTTCGTGATTTGGGTTCGACGATCGTCGTTTGCCCTTGACTCGACTGATTTAGGTTTGACTGTGTCTGCGCTATATGTGTATATGTTATTTGGGGAAGCGCGGCATTTCTGACCCTTGGATCGGTCCTTTACCGATTAATCAGTCTGCTGACGTTCCGGATATCCGGCTACGAACAATTAATCCGGGTCTCCTCAAGCCGGCCGGATGAGGGCGTCCATGGTAAGAGAGAAGCTGGTACACGTAGCTACCGCACAACCCTTGTGCCTTGTTACTCGCGAAAGACGATTTCAGTGTAATCGCTTGGGTACATAGGGCGCGGATCAATCTGTCTCCCTCTTCCCTATCCTTATCACTCCTTCTCTCCCTCCCTCTCTCTCTCTCTCTCTCTCTCTCTCTCTCTCTCTCTCTCTCTCTCTCTCTCTCTCTCTCTCTCTCTCTCAGGGAGAGCCCTCTCTCGCTTTGTGGCGAGGCAACAGCCACCCAGCATCCCCGGAGTTAATTATCTCCGACTAAACGACTACCTTGTTCTACCTTTCACTACCCAACTCCATTCTCTTCAACTATTAGTTACTATACGATATTCATTTTTTATAACGATTTTATACGTTTACGCGTTTTTTTTTCGTTTTTTCCGCAACGACGGAATTGAACTCGAACGGAAGCGCATGTGCAGCAAAGTTTTTGACAATGAAGAATGAAAACAAAAGTTAATGAATTGAAGAATGGAAGAAAAAACTCGTAATTTACGTAGCACAACATGCGGCTGACTAAAACCGACCATTACTACTTCCTGACGTGAGTAATTCATCTTCGACAAAAAAAATTATTACATTCTTTTCTTTCACATTTAATAACTGTAAATGACTTATGGTACAACAAACTCTTTTTCGATAGCGGTCAACTTGTATTTTTTTTTCTTTTGACAGTTCGAGAGAACAGCATCTGAAATCATTATTTTCAATTTGCAATTTTTTCAGACTTTGTTCGTGTCAAATAATAATTATTATTTTTGTTGCTTATTTCAGAGACAATGAATAATCAAATTGCTGTCGAATAACGATTTCTCGAATCATTATTTTTAATTTTCAATATTTCCAGACATTTTGAGTATAAAATTATTGTTATCATTATTATTTTACACTCCTCCTAGACTCAATATTTAATAGTTAGTAGAGAAACATTTATTATTATTATTATTATTATTATTATCATTATTATCTCAATTGTGAAAAGAATCTCAAATTTTATCGCTGTCAAATGAATGATTTAATAATTCGTATAAAAAAAAATATATCTTGAATACTTGACAGCCGTGAAAAATGAATAACGACAGATGGTAAAAGTTGTTTCTAGCAAACGGTCCCCGGTGATGTGTGTGCATTCTTTTTTTTTTCCACGTTCATATTCGCGCGACTTCAAAACCTGGTGCAGCTGGGAAAAGTGCACATTGGAAAGTTTCGAAAACGACAACGAAAACCCGTCACGCGAAACGTCGTACGCTTGACGCCGTTTATGCAAATACGCGAAATTGTCGAAAGGACACGGAAACTCTCGACGGCTGAGGTTGAGCGGCGAGGGGCGGGAGAGGGGGGGGGTGGACTCGCCGGTCTCGCCCAAACTCTCCGGAGAGCAATGGAGATATTGTCGGTCGAAATATCGTCATATGCATATTTATGACCTCGCCCACACGGTCCCGAACCCCGAGACGTGTTTCTTCGCGCGTATGTACGTCGTAACGACGTGACTCCGTCGGTATTAACGACGCAATACACAACCCTCGTAGCGATATCGTGTCCGCGCACAACGAAAAACTCGAGAGAGGGTATCTCGCTCGACAAAAGTTTCGTGGCTGAGAGAGCGCAGCAACGAGCTTTTTCCACTGATTTCCATTATTCGACATCGTTGTGCATATGCAAGTTGAACATACGTATTTTCAAATGTTCGACACCGCGGCCAAATGTGTGTTACGCGGTCGCGCAAAAAATGTTGTCGAACGTCGAGATTGTTTCGACGAATCGCGATGGAATTCGACGTTTCGCGAAATTACGAAAACTCTATTTTCAAGACTTACGGAAATAATTAAAAATTTCTGAGAATTGTGTTTTTGAGAGAAGTTTTGCTATGGTTGAAAGTTAATAATATTTTGAAAGGATTTGCTGGTGTTTTTTTGTATTTTTTTTCTTTTTTATTGTCTAATTTTGTTGCTATTTTACAGGTTTCGTACATTGTTGACTGTTCTATTTTGCTGAATGTTACGCAAACACGTGAAAATACATCGTTTACTGTTGAATTATCGTGGAATATTGAAAACTACGGTTTTGAGACCGACTAAAATAATTGGCATTTTCAAAGCTCTCGAAGTCAATAAGTTCGTAAGCTTTCTTGAAAATAAAATTATTGTACTCTCGCAAATAAATAACATTTTAAGTATTGCCAATTGATTTTTTTACAATCATTCGATTACATTGCTACTTAGCAATTTGAGTATTGAATATTGAAAATTATGGTTTCACAACTAAACATAATAATTATAATTTCTACTTATATGTAAAAAAATTTTTTTTTAAATAAATAAATAAAGAAATATTTTGTGTTCCTCAAATCTATATGTATACATCCAACTGGACAGAAAGATTTATATCCATTTTTTTCTTTAATTCTTCAATCGTATCGTCATGTCCTTTCAACACAGTTCAACCCTCAAAAATCAGGCAAACCACGTAATAACGAAATTTTCCAAACATACATCCCAAAGTAAATATTTCTTCGGGGCACAAGCTGCTCTGCCATTATTCCCATTTCCATATTCATTCGACATTCATCGACAACCCCTCAAGATTAAAATTCGAAAACACAACCGTGGTCCAAGGAAACGAAGAAAAAATCTTTTTTCAAAAACAAAAATGTCCGCTCGTGTGTTTTTTTCTCTCATTTTGTTTTGAATTTATATTTCTTTTCTTCGTGCTTGACACAGGCCCTCGTGAACTCAAACGTGCCAACTTTGACGGTCAACCGCATCACGGATTTTATTAAAATAGTTTGAGAAAACGTGGCGTACGAGCTCACGAGAGGGAGCTTACTTCGTGACTATCCTACAATTTGCCCGACCGAACAACCATCAACCCACGCCACCCCCATTCCCAAACCTCCGTCCTCCCCCAACCCCAAACCACCTCCTCCCCCACGTTCCTATACATACATATTAAGGTGGTCCTTGTTTGACTTGAAAAAAATATTCACGTTCTCCCCCCTCAGTATGGTTCGAAAACATAAAAAACTAATTTTCCGTATTATTTTTTCGTTTTTCTTTTCTTTAATTGCCTTGCATTGCTTGAATCGATAGAGAAGTTTGAAAAAGAAATATTAAATTATCTATGTCATATTTTCGATTAAAATACGAAAAATCTGAGAAAAAAAAATCGGGAACAAATACATATTGTGAACAATTATGCCACAAAAACATTTAAAAAAATAGGCGGATGTACTGTTATAATATTATTATTTTTTTTTAAGTTTATGTTTTAACATAAACTTAAAAATAATAATAATATTCGACATTGAATGTTTTCTCAGGTGTCGTGCAGCCGGATAAAAAACCTGAGAGAGTATAATAAACATGATGTCAGAAAGTGACGACATTTTTTTGGTGATTGTAAAAAAAATTTGAATCTTTTTTGTTGAGGACCACCCTGATATATATATACATATATATATATATACATATATATGTATGCATAGTACGCGATACTTCCGTTCGCCTTTTCTGCGCCACAGTGGCGATCCTGAGGGCACCGTCGTCAAGTGGTTCGTGTGGTTCTATCCTCTCGCCGGTTTCTCCTTTCTCTCGCTCCTCCACCGTCCACTTCCCCCCTCCCTCTGGCCGCGTTCGCATTTCCGCCATATCCCTTGTCGGTTACTTCCGACTCGCGGGTGCTCCCACCGGATCTCGCATAAATTCAATTAAAATTCACGAGTTGGCGAGTCGTGCAACCATCGGCGAGAACCGCGTGCCAAACGTTGAGAAAAATCGATGGTCGTAAATCAGCGTGAGCCCGCCACTCTGGTTCCAAGACCATCTCGCTTGCGTTTATTTTTCCGCATTTGCCCGCGAGTCGTGTGACTCTACGCGACAAAATGGGATCCAAGGTGAAAAAAAAAAAAAAAAAAAAAAATGAACCGATTTTCACATTTTCGATGCAATGGGATAGTCACTGAGTTTCTCTTTTGTAATAAAAAAAATCAATTTTCTATTCGCAAAATTCGAATTGTTATCAAAGTGCAAAGTTTGGAACACGAACATCTTTTTGAGAGGTTCGAAAATTATTACTTTGATTTTCCATTTAACCCAGTTCCTGGAATGTTTTTGAAATTTGAAATATGATATCAATTTGAAATATGATGTCAATGAATGAACTTTCGAAATAATAAAACAGACTCGTAAAAATATCTTTTGCAAAAAATTCATAATTTTGCGATGGAACAACGATATTTAATTAACCAAATCTTAAATTCAAGCTCAAAATTTTACCTTTAAAGATCACAATATTGCAAGATACAGATATATATATACTTTCCATCGCTTGCCATTGGAATATTGCGGCTGAGTCGAATCGACTTCTCTTTTCAAGCATTCGCTCAATGAACACATGAAAAAAAAATGTCGACCGGTTGAAAACAATTTTTGAGTTGAATGAAAAAATTCTGGAAATTGAAAGGAAGTCCAATGCATGATATTAACTATTAAGCTCACTTGCATTGTAAAATTAAATATGTCATCCACAATAAAAAATAAGTTTATAATGTTGCTTATAAAAAAAAAAAAATACTTGTCGTTTGAGAAACAAATAACTTTGCCTTTGTCGTTTTTCGTATGCACCCCAATGTATTTATATATGCAGCACGAGGTTGTCTAGATGATTGAAAAGCAATCCTAACGTCCCCTCGGAATTTCTAAATATACTTTCGAGAGTTAATCGAGAGCAACGAATCATGGTAGCAAGCGTGGTACTCGCGAGGTTCAATAGGCTCGTGATCAGCCACGTGCCCGAGGTACCGCGTAAGTGGGCTACTAATTTTGTGTACTTACCGACGAGCTCACGATCAATATGTTTTCCTCCTCGTTCACTCCTTTCACAGTTTTCTCCGTCGAAGCAAGCACGACCGTACACGAAACAAAAGCACTGCTCCCTCCCTCTCTCCCTCTCTCTCTACCTCTTTCGATCTGTCTGAGTTTCAGCAATTCGAATCGCAATTACAGCCGATACGAAAATTCACTGCTTCTGAAACAAAACAAGAAAAATTCAAAATAAATAATTGTCATTATTCAATTTGCCATTTTTTTCCGGCAATTAAAAATCCTTTCCGACACGACAATTTCATTGTATAAAAAATATCCAACAAAGAAAACAATTGAAGTTTCCAATAACGAGAAAACAACGAAATTCAATTTCGTTGATTGAAACAATAATAAAATTTTTTAAAAATTAAAAAATGGCTTTGAGTACGAAACGAATCTGACAATGACTGAATAACCATTATCGATATTTCACACAGCTGTGGCTAAACAACTATTTCCTCGTACTTCCGACTTCGATAATACAGACATTTTTTTTAAATATATATATCCTTGAATTTTATTGAATTGAACAAATAAAAAAGAAACAAAATTGCTTCTCTAAACTGGACAAAACCTGCGTGAACATTTTCAAGATTTCACGAAGCCACAATTTCAAAAACAAAGAAGAAGAATATAAAAAGAAAATAAAGAATAAAAAGAAAGTAGTTATTCACAATTCATTTCCAAATTTTTGCGTCGTCATGAAAAATTTTTAAAAACGTCGAAATAAAAGTACGACAATATTATTATTAATTAGCTCGTTTCCGTTTATCTCGTTGAAACACACGACGAGGGTGTGCCGAGATTATCGCAGAACGTATGTAGGCGAGGGAGGGTGGAGAAGGGGGGGGGGGGGGGTTGGGTACGATGTCGGTGACATCGAGTACGACTCAGCGGGGTTTGTGCACGAGCTTGCTGGCCACGTGCCGAGTTTCTTCGCCACTGACTTTTCCACCGAACAATCTCGACACACCACCACAAGCCCCACGACACCAGACGTATATATATATATATATATATATATGATATGTATATACCCGAGAATCTTCGAGATGGTTGAAATTCACCCCCCAACCCTGGTGCGAAATCATCGAAAGAAGACAGGAAGAATGGAGCGACTCATCGTTTCTGGCAAGCTGCCATTTTCGTTATCTGACCTTCCAACGTATAGTCCCGTGCAACTCTGTTTATCGCCCTACACGAATTCAACAGCCCCTCCCCTCGCCCCCTCCCCCACCCGATCACTACCATCATTTGGCACATTTTCATTCTTACCACTTTGCCCGATGCATAGCTGAGCCCATCTTGACTCGTGCGAGATTGACAAAGTACCCACGAATGAAATGGAAACAGATTTGAGTCGACGCGCCACGTGTGTCGCTCTCTCTCTCTAGAGCCGATAGCGCTGTCTCTTTCGCACTCACAGCGACGAACCACTTCCATGTTTGAATGGTGGAAAAGGGGGTTATTATTTTTTTTTTTCATTGCAATATGTTTATAGTAAGTTGTAAAAGTAGATTAAATAAAGATGTTATGGATATTATTGACCCAAAAAAAATATATTTTAGTACAATCTTACTGGTTAATTAAAAAAAAAATGAAAATAACGTGTGTTTATGATTAATCACAATTATCAGTAATTCTGAACGAAGTTATTAAGGTACCGAAGTTATTAAGTACCCTCCATAAGAGAGTCCCTCGTCAGATTTTCATGAAACTTGGCATACTTATAGGTATTGATAAGAGAAAGGTTCAGTTAAATTTGTATGGCTTTCCGGAGCGCGAAAAAAAAAACTTATCAACACTTTTATTTTTGCACGTTTAACATGGAGCCTTATGGAGAATCACGATTAATTTGATATAATACAAAAAGTCATCGTCAGATTTTAATGAAAACACTTGAGCTGTAAGTTGAATATTCGAAGAACATTTTGAGCACTTGACAGTAGAGATCAGGAGACTGTGATGATAATAATAAGCAAATCAACATCGGGAAAATACAGTTTATATGAGGAGTTGGTCGTAATCCAGTAGACATGGCAATGTTGCGCGTTTGTTTCCCATCTTCTCTCGCTCTCTCTCACTAATCGACATCATAACACGTTGTCACATCAAAGTACTACGTACCTCAATCAGGAGATGGTGTATCTTTAGGCTTGCTCTGACTCTTACAATTTGTGGGATACTACTTTAATGATTATCGTAAACATATTTATGCGTTATACATATATGTATATAACAGATGAATATGTTCATTGCACATTGCGTCTGACGAATTATACAAAATGGGGAATTAATATGAGCACGCACATCGAAATGTTTATATGCCATTCCCGTACCGTCCCATATTATAATCAACGATCTCCATTTACCCACCTCGTGGGGCTCAAGCGGCACGGGATGTTTATAAGAAAGCGCGAACCACAACGAGTTAAGCTTCGGTAATTAACTTCACCGCGTTACTAATTGAAATTCACGCGTTCCACGCTCGAGCTGATGGGGTCCGATTTTCTTTGCTCTCCACTCAACGGGTTTTCTTCCGGTCCTGAATCTTCCCCCCCCCCCCGCCCTTGGCTCCCCTCCCCGGCCCCGCCAATTTTTTCTTCGTGCCGCTCGAAGCTTGCGACCGGACTCTGACGAGGATCTACCTCCTCAGGAGCCAGCCAATTATAAATCGATTTGTTCGTTGGGCTCGCGAGTGGAGGAATGCGAGAACGCAAAAACGAAAAAAAAGAAGGGAATTGAAAAAAAACAACGAAGGTAAAAAATAACCTAGGAGGTTGAGAAAAAATGAGGGTAGCCAGAGTGGAATGCAGCTACGCTTGAGAACGTAAATAATCAGCCAACCTCCATTCTTTCGTGTTTTTTTTTTTTTTGTTTTTCGCTTTTTTTTGTTTTTTGCTGCTCCGCTAATTCTTCCGGTGAAGAACTTGATTCGGCAATTTACTTCATCATGAAGATGAGCTTGATTGAGCGAGGTTTACTGAGAGTTTTTCAAAGATTTTTTTTTCTCATCCGTGCCAAGGATGAAAAACGTGGAGGGAAAGAAATTCCTTTCTCGATGGAATCTTTGAGAACCTCGCGAATTGAAAACGCGAATGAAAAGTTACCGTGGCACAGATCTGGTAACGCCCAAGTATAAAAACTTATATATATATAAACTGTTTATTTTTCGTATATTTTTAAATATTTTTTTATCCAGTTTATATATAAGTTTTTTATATGTTAAATGTGTATCGCAGGCATATACAGTTTATATATAGATTATCCATAGACTATATACAGTCTATGGATAATTTATGCTTTAAGTATATGAGCCATCCTCCCAAATGTGGACGTCGTTTTGTATAAGCTACACTCGAAAGTTTGTGAAAATTCTTCAGGATGTTGTCCTTCATAAGATACATGTACCTGCATTTTTCTCTTATTTCTTCGGTTCATTATCGTAGCTACAATTACACAGGGCATTCCGTGAAATTTCCATGTGACTTTTTTTCAACTCAATTTCACTGGTATTTCATAGAAAAACAAAAATTTACACTCACAATGTATTTCCATGTGAAATCATCTCAACTTTCAGAACAAAGAGCTGCACATGTCTGCAAAATTTAAGGGCTGTAGCTCAAACCGTTCTCGAGTTATGCAAGTTTGAATTTTAGGAGGCCATTACACACATACACACACACACACACACACATACATACATCCGGACATTTTCTCCAAATGTGTTTTCTCGACGTTTTGGAACATTCTGAACATGGTGACATGAAGATCTCGAAAAAAAATTTTCCCACCGTCACAAAGCTTCCTTTATGAGGAAGCAAAAACGAAAAAAAAATGAATTCTGAATAAATGAGAAATCCGTGTGTTGCAATTTAGTTTCGAAGTGCGGAGGCGTATATTTGTGGCTTGTGTGGGTTTCGAAAAGCTCGTGCCGTTGAACCCACCCCCGCGATAGACAGTTATGCATCATTGGGGAGAGGGTGGGGGTATGGGGCATGTAATGCGAATTTATTCGATGTACGCAAGGCGCAAACGTGTTCACCCGACCGTCTCGCGAACAGTGGATCACACGGTCTCGCTCAAATTGATACGGAAATCTTATGAATAGCTAATGTGAAAAATATGGAAAATAAATGAAAAAAACGCAAATCGTCGTTGCTTCTCCTGATTCGTAACCCTCGGAACAAACCCTTCTTTCGCCCCGTGACAAGCTCGCACTAGCGACCCTCACCGATCGACCACCCCTCGAGAAATTACGAGGCAGCTTGTTCCTCTCTCACTCACTTTCTCTCTCCCTCTCTCTCTTTCTCTCTTCTTTTTCTCATCCTATTTCGTGTCTCGACAACGAAATATTATCCGAACGATTACGAACTGTCACATCAAGCCATACATGATCACTCAAACACGAACACACACCCACACTGTTATAAAACACAAGTGGTCAAAAAAAAAAAAGGAAACAAACTCAGCCAACATATTTTTTCTGATACTCGACTGTCTGCTCACCCAAATCACAACGAAATTTACGGAACAAACAATTAATTTCAATTGCAATAATATTCCAAATATTTTCCCTAAACCAATCCCTTCGAATAATTTTTACTTTTTGCTTGAAGAAAAAAAAAAGGTTTTTTTTTATCGTGATTGAACGAGAAATTGAAAAGTGATTGTTGATGTTTTTATGTTTTTTTTTCAACGATTTGTCGGAAAAGTGGAATAAATTTTCGTTTTTTTATTTTTGTTTTCAATCGTCGTCGTTAATTAACGGGCTGAACCGAGTGAATTAAATCTGTCGTCGATTGCGATGAGACGGTCACGTGATTGTCGGCCCGACCTTCGTCGTTCTCCCTCCGAGCGACCGTGGCAGCCTCCCTCGCGGTCGATAAGTGCAATAGGGATTACGTGAATATTGCGGTACGATATACACGACCCCTCCACCATATAAATATATCTATATAAGTATACATATATATATATGCTTTTCCACGACGGTCGATAGTATCTTCGTATTCGAATCGTAAACGTTGAGCACATCTGAACTCTGCATCTGCTAACTGCAATAAAGACACAGGCATGTCGGACAAACGACAAAAGATGCATTCAAACTTTCAACCGATACGCGTCTACATAGAATCACTGAAAAAAAAAATTAACATAAAACCGAATGAAATCAGCAAGAGAATGAAAAATTTTAATATCGCGAAAAAAATTCAATAAAAAATTGCCAGTCTTCCCGAGCCTTCTTTAACCCTGATTAACTCCCAAATGCCGATATTTAATCCTCGGAGTCAGCGAAAAGTGCGGAAAGTATGACACGTTGAAATAATAGACGAATTGTAATCTGTCATCATTCCGGAAAACCAGGAAAACGGCATAATGTGAACAATCAGAGTGTAGGAAGGGTCAGGTAGGTTGAATGACAATAAGACCCAGAGACGATGGAATTGAAATGGGTTGAGAAGTTTGAACGCGGGATATCCGTACGTCATGCACGATATAGGTTCAAGGAGGGTGTAGCAGGCTTTGTGCGGAGTCACGGAGGTTGATACGGACCGTAGCGATCCATGGTTCGACTTCTCAAGTACATTCGTGTTCAGGCTAACACAGAGGACAGATCCGACGTCGGCATCCCCATGCTCAAAGGATTCGAGGGTCACGGAGGTTGAAAGAAGGATGAAAAATTTCGACTTGGATTTCGTTCTTCGTACACGTTTCTATTTTTAATTTCAACTCGATGAATTATTCGGCGACAGTTTCTTGAGTCGAGAAATAACCGACCAACGTGAACGAAATTTCACGTTTCTAAATCGCTTCTTGATCGTCGGTCACAGCTGACGGTCGCCAAGGGATAACGTGATTTTTTTCTTTATTTTTTTGTTTGTTTTGGAAAGTTGAAGAAAAATAATTACGGAACGTGAATATCATGTGGGGATCGAAGGTGGAACGTGTAATCGATATACGTGAGGAATAATCAAAGCTCCTGAGGGTTGTAAATTATTCTGCGAGTGTGCGTGACGGCGCCGTGACGAATAAATGATATTTCTCGGTGGAGATCGAGACGTGGGAGAGGGTGGGTTTCGTGTTCGTGCGACGAACATGGTAATTCGATGAACCGGGTGCGATCCAACCTGGCTGTGACTTCTACCTCTTTCTCTCCCTCTCTCTCTCTCTCTCTTTCTTTCTCACACACACACACATACACACACATGCAAGTTACGACAGTCGTCAGAGTTTGGCAGATTAAAATACTTTTCCATCACCATTAACGCTTGATTTAAATTCCATGGAAAATTGTTATCCAATTGAAATTTAAATAGCGATATCCATTGAAATTTTCATTGACGTGAAAATGAAATAATACTTTGTTCTGAAATATAAATAATTTTTATTCAAAATAAAAATTCTGAACTTCTGAATTTATTGGACACAAAAATTCCAAGCTTTACTCAAAAATTAATAATTTATTCGGAACAAAAATTCCAAACTCCCCTAAAAAATGACGAAAGATCTCAAACTTTCCCGCAATATAAACATCAATTGATTTCAATTTAAAACCCCCCAACCTCCCCTCAAGAATAAACAACCGCCACTATCGCAATTAGTAATTTCCTCGACAAACAACGATCAATCGTTTCACACACACACACGCACACACACCGACACACACACACACACACACACACACACACACACACACACACTTATTTCCGCTCGTAATAATGATTTCATTCTCATACAAATTCAAACACAAATTATTAATTTCCAATCAAACGAATTACAAATTCCCTCGTGAAATTTTCGATAATTGAGAACGTTACAATTACGAAACACAGCGACACATAACCGCACAAAAGTGCCCACATCGTCGTAGAGTATACACGAATCGGGTGAAATCGGTTGTGTTACGAATTCCGGTACACGGGCACCGCACGAGGAGCGCTCACGAGAAAACCCCGAGGCGATGGTATCGCTTTATCCACGGGCGCGTATGCGGGTCGGGTCGAGTGTGTGTACGCGGGAGAGAGAGAGAGAGCATGAGAATCGCAACCGGCTCCGCTGACCCGATAAATCAATGTAAATTACCCAAAGAGGGCGGGGTGAGGGTGGGGGAGGGGAGATCGGGCCAGCAGTTCGCAACCATCGATTGCGATCGAATAATGTAACGGGGCTATCGGTTGCGAAGGTGTGCAGAACCATAACAAGACGTGGTGGAAGCAGCTCCCCTGTGACTACATCGAGGGAGGTAGGAGGGGGTGGGTGGGGAAATCGTGGTCGGTAGGTACATATCAAAGAGGAACAGGCTGATATCACACATTGGAATATAAAGGCCGTTTTGCGTTTCCCCACTCGTGGCCCTGTTAAGGGTAGGTATACGCACATGTACTTTGTCGAGGGGTCTGCCCGAAATTAATCGATTTCGACCTGCTTCACTCGTGCCAAGCGCGACAACCGTCCAGGACAAACGTGGGAAGACCAGTATGGAGGATGGACAGATGGAGGGCCCCAAACTAACATTATTGAATCTGATCACTTTTCCGTTTTCTCTGGAAGTGCATTGGTGGGGGGAGATAGGGTACATTGGACCAAATTTGACAAATCGGACTCTAGACATCAATGGAAGTTCGACAATGATAGTTTTCAAAATTTTTGTCAGTAGTTTAATATCCTAGCTAGCGAAAAAAAATATGATACAGTAGAAAATTTTATTAAATATATATTTTTTTAGCTTAGGATAGAAAATTGATTGAAATTCAACATTTT
Organism: Diplazon laetatorius; assembly: GCA_963662125.1. Lineage (NCBI taxonomy): Eukaryota > Metazoa > Arthropoda > Insecta > Hymenoptera > Ichneumonidae > Diplazon > Diplazon laetatorius. The sequence continues at coordinate 8,321,968 of OY759153.1, forward strand.
CCGACTTTTGAAGCTTTCCCACGCGTAAATTATCAAAGTTAGATACATGCCGTCGGGGACTTCTTTATAGGAAATTCGATTCTCCATAACATTGTTTATGTGAACTTTTGGTCTATATACGGTTGTTTTTCCAGCGTTTGAACGGAAAGGTAGGAACCATAATGAAATCAATGCATTTTTACCTTCCCGTCAAAACGCTGGTTGAACAGCGCTCTATAGACCAAACGTTCAAATAAACTCTGTTGTAAAGAATTGAATTTCCTGTAAAAAAAGTCCTAGACGGCATCGATCTGACTTTGATAATTTACGCATGGGAAAGATTCGAAAGTCGGGATTTTGACGATTCGCTGCAATGTCATTTTACGCCACGACCGTTCGTAACATTGTCATTCGAAGCATTGCGCGTTCGGAATTTTGGACCGTCTCCTGTCTTATTACCGTGTGATGCATAAGTAATGCACCACACATCGAAGAAAGAGGGAGGAACTGCCCCCAAAGATGAAGTCTCGAACCCAAGAACCTAATCCACTAAGTACAACTGATCATGATGATATTCGATGTGATATATCGGACAGGGATGGGGATTCATCCAATGAAAATGGATTTCAAATACTTTTCGGACCAAATGATAACGAATTTTACTAGATTTGTTAAATACTTCAATACATCGTGAAATCATAATTCTTGTAAATTGGTAATAATTCATTACAGATCAGAACAAAATCATTACAGAAATGTAAAAATATCGATTGTTGCATAATAATTAATCATTGTTATTTGTTCGAAAAAGTATTTGAAATACATTTCCATTGAATGGAGCCCATCCCTGATACCGGATGACTTTTCAATACCCAACTTTCGTATCATGATCTCGAACGAAGGACCAATGTATACGTCAAACTTTTCACGATTTAATTTTCATTGTCATTTTTCCACGATTTAATTTCCATTTATCAAGAAATATTATTGCTATAGAGAAATATTGCTTCGTTAATTCTCACGAATTAAGTGACCAATTAATTTATAAGAAAAATAAATAAATAGGAAACCGAAATCATCGGTCAAGTAGGGTTCTCGCTTTCAAACCAAGAGAGGAAAATAATCTTACGAAATTACATCTATAACAAGGTCGTCCGTCGTCAAAGCACGTTAATATAACATCATATAACGAATTTACTATAAAATAATACGGCCAAGGCAACTAACCAACAAAAAAATATATATATATATATATATATATATATAACGTCAAACATTTTAACCCTTTTTTCGCAATGCGCGCTGCACATAAATGCGTACAACCAATCGATGCATCGAAAGAAATGGATCTCAAGCTTCATGGCGGATTTGCTGCTACGCAACATTGCAAATTTCATATTCCTCGACCGTTCGAAGTCACCATGAAGATTGGATGAAATATTTATGGGCCAGCCGCGAGGCCAGCCAAAGTCTCGTTCGTCGTTTCGTGTCCCCAGACGATCCGCGCGCACCATATCGACCTTTTCCCCCATCGCAACCCCGTCCTCATCTACGATCCACGAACCGGAAAGTGGCGTATGAATATTTACAAAACTATTCCACGTTATATATATACGGCAATATTAATTTCACACAGCCACCACGGAATTCGCCATAGATCGGAATGAACGTGAATCATCGTAGCGAATCGTCATCCCGAAGATTTCCACGCAGGTGGATAATTCACGATGGTCGGGCAACGATGGTTCGATAATTCAAGATTCGAATTGCTCCGAAGATCTGTGCTATGCGTACATTAGCTCGAGTTGAAACGTTAATCGACCGAATGATTCATCGAGATATCGGCGGTGATGGGCGTTGCACTTGCACTCAAGTTCCATACCAACTCAACTAGCACGAGTTCATCATTGATCGGACCGATGATTCACTTTGACGAACAGACATTTTTTTTCATCGTCAAACAATTATTTTCTCATCGAGATTCAGAAATATTTTCATAAATTCACGAGTTAATAATTTATTTAAATTATTACGAGACCACAAGTTCTTATCTTCGCAATCATAGCATTCATTTTTTTATTTAATTTTTTCCATCACGACTGACAATATTGACAATTTTTTTTCTAATATTAAAAAAATATTAAGAGGGACGAATATTATAGGTTGGCAAAAACTTTGTAGTTAAACACACAGAATAATTCAACTCCAAGAGAACGAAAAAGAAAATTGATTAATTAACTCTGTGAACTCTGATAATTTCGAATGATGAAAAACTCGATTTATTGAAGTTGAAAAAATAAAATAAAATAGTTTCGTACCGACTGCTTCAGTTGCGAGTGTTCCTCTCGGTAAATTTTGTACAGTTGTATATTTATTTTCCGACTAGCACTCCGTGCCCGTGCAAAATGAATGGGAAAAAAAAACATTTTAAAAAAGTGGAGGACAGAGCATTTGGTTTTTTTTTTTTTTTTTTTTATACAACTCGAACCCCCGGGCGTGGGTAACTGTATCGAATGCATTTTCGTCATCGTCGAGTACAACTCTGAATTGTTTTATGAGTCCTCGTCGGGTGGCCATTGCCTGTGTGCCAAAAGGGATATACATATACATATAAATGAGTGCCGATAGAGGCATCTCTGTAGCGACCATCAGAGGACCAGCACATAGCAGCAACAGCAGCAACAGCGGCAATGGAGCGCGTCGATGATGCATGCCCGTTCAGGTTGGGAGAGGCCTCCGCAAATTGCATGAGGCACTTTCCACGTGAATACCAGGACGACGTAACGAAGTAGAACGTGCGCAAATTTTGAATCCCTCACGCGCCGCTAAAGTGGTTCGATATAGAGACAGAAACAGCAAGAGAGAGAGGGAGAGAGAGACAGAGAGAGAGAGAGAGAGAGATATGGAGAGAGCAAGACAGAAATAGAGGGAAGAGAGAGAGAGAGAGAGAGAGAGAGAGAGAGAGAGAGAGAGAGAGGGAGAGAGAAAGAGAGAGAGAGATGGAGAGAGGTGAGGATGTAAAATAAGTAGCACGTTCAGCCCTTTTCACACTCCCTCTAGTCATCTTCTCATCAACATATTTTTTTTCGTCTCATTTGCTATTATCTTTTCGTATTTCACAGCCCTCCCAATCTTTTCTTTATATGTATAAATTAAGATGTAATTTGGTATATGTACGAACGTAAATTGATTACTCATAAACAAAAACGATAAGATTCTTGAGAAAATAATTTTTCTCGATCTCCTTATAGACTGAAATGTGTACTGAAAATATCTATTCACTGCTGAGTGGGGTGTCTTCAGATAGATCTCATAAAATGCAGTAAAAAGTGTGTCAAGACATTTTGATTTTGGCCCTTCAGTGACGACACATTGGCCTTCAAAGTCGTTATCAGAGCAAGGGGGGCGAACCCCCTTTAATTTATAAACTATCTATGCGAAAAATCCGAAAGATTTTCCGAATGTAGCCCTTAACTAGTAATTCTACTAAAAATTATAACTTACCCTGTGAAAAAAAAATAGGTTATGAATAATGTTTGAAATTACTTGTTTAAAGGAAACAAACAGATTGGTCAAGATGATATAGCTCTGCAGCGTATTATAAAGAGTCGAAGAGTATATTCGGTGAGAATGGCAACGAAGTCTTATCATGTGCGAGTCCAACACGATCTTGGCAGGTTTTTCCAGTCAAGAATCGTGACAAGACCTCGACACTCACAACCATCAACCATTTTCTCTCTCGATCAAGCCCCCGAAACGTCATTCACTTCCGTATCTCGCTGACACCCATAAAACCGTTGAACCATAAATCGTTCTCACCAACAACGTCACAATGGCATTACGTCTCTTTTTCTTCAACGTCCCCACTTGGAAACTTCGGACTCTTCCACGTTCCAACCTAACCCGGGTCCCATCTTGTTTTGCTCTCACACAAAACACACACACACACACACACACACACACACACACACACACTAACGTCGGTGAACCTACGACGCTCGTTTTGCAAGCGAAGACGACTTAACCGAGCGGTGGTTTGGGGACGATACAGACGCCGTATCATCCGTCGTCTCACAATAATCCCCGCGTAAGCCGGGCGCGCGCGGGAATTGCCCTACTCCGAGAGATGGCGCGACGTACGAGCGCGGGAAAATACGAAAGAATGGGCATCACACGAGAACGAGAGTGCGGTGAAGGTAAGCGCTATCGGTGGGATGAGGATTCGACGACTTTGCGTCACGAACCATCTTTCACAATTTCACAGGTTGAAGCGGATTCGATGGATACGAGATGAAACCAGGGATGAAAACGACTCGCGGGGTTTTATCGTAAACCCCGGGAGCAAATGGTATTTCGGAGCTTGGCAATACTCCACGAGAGGGAGAGAGAGAGAGAGAGAGAGAGAGAGCGTGCGAGCAAACGTGAATATCGTTCGCTACTGGATTTTTTGGTTATCCACATTCGGGTTCGTGTTACCACTCTCGTGTTTTTTTTTTGTTTTTGTTTTTTTTTGTCGTTCGTCGTTATCATTCTCGACGTTGTGTGGCGGCCGTGGGGAGCACACACACACACGATCACGCGAGTCTCTGGGGATTTCGTTCGACGTAACAATATTCCTCGGAGAACTGTATACGCACGTGAGTTATCAAAAGCATTCGTATGTGTCACGGCAGAGACTCGAAACATAACCCATTTGTTTTGTCTGTCTCGCTATTTATATGTATGTATATATGCGTATATCTACTTCTGCGTTTCACAACTAAACGCAAGAAACAACAGATATACATACGAAAGAAAACGAAAAACGAAAGAAATGACGAGCAAGATGAAGGTTCGTGTTTTTTTTTATCGTCCGCATTGTCGGAAAATTTGAATCAAAGTGCAAAAAATATGGAAGTCGTGCATGTGAAGAATATCAATCTTGTGTACTCGGATTTTCGTGGAAATAAAATTTCACTCTTGTTCCACGGCGAATGGAAAAGAAATTCTGGGAAAATTAATTCTTTGCTGGCACAATCGTTGAAGTATGAACATTGCTGGCATACCGGGGTCCTTTCGACCCCGAGGCACAAATTGGCTTGTCGCGAGTGGTCAATCAATTTTTTTTCACTCGGAAAAATTCTCTCGTATTCGTTGATACTCACTTGAAAATGTGTCATGTGTTATTTGGCTAGAATTCAATATTTGCTTTGAAAAAAAAAATATTTTTGATAGTTAAAAAACCGCAAAATTAGCGATTTCACAAAAAAATCTAAACTTTTCAATTTTCAATGTTTCAATCTAAAAACTGAACTGAATACTCTCGAAATAATTTACTTCCACATCGACAAAAAATAGCCTGACAGTGACTGTTGAGAAAAAAGTATTTGTTTTGAAAAATGAAGAATCAATGTCTCGAATTAGCGTTGATTTTTTTTTTTTTGGGGCTTTTTGACCCCAACGCGCCAGCTGAGGGTTAATCTTTCATCATGCTACATGCGTTTCGTCGAGTTTCCAGACTGGAATATCGTAACAACCTAGACCCCAGTGAATCAAAGTGATCGCCATTGCAATTCATGATCTGGAAAATAGTTTTTACAAGAGCTGTGGAATATATACATATATATCGGGTAATCGTTTTTCGAGAATGAAAATTCGACGTGGACAAACAAAGGATGCCGAACCCCATGAATTGCACATTGCCCCTGTGCAGTCAGGACGAAAGTGGTTCACCCGAGCAAAATGGTGATCGATGGTAGGGCAGTTTTTTTTTTTTTTTTTTTTTTTTTACTTGGTAACTTTTTTACGGTAGCGAGGAACTATTGATGCCGGAACTTTCGTGACCTTCTTCGGGAGGGTTCGCGCGCAGGGATAGACACTGGGCAATGGCTTAAGGATAATTTTTCTCTTGGTGGACCACGGTCGACCGAAGGTCGTTGTGTAATCGCGTACGAAACGCTTCCTGGACCCGAACTCTCGCAGGGTTCGTTCTTTCTCAAACCTGACGGGTTTGTACGACGCCCATGATCGAAAAATATGTTTTCGATGCAGAAAAAAACCAAGCTTTCGCTTAATAATATTTTTTAAAAACGTTAAACAGAAAATTTAACGTTTCCAACTTAATTAGATGTCGGAAAGGATTTCTAACTCAATTAACGTTTCTAACTAATCAGAAGAATGTTCATAAATAAATTAACTTCGTAATTTATTTATGAACATTCGAACGAAATTAATAATGAATTCGATAATCCGAAACTACCCAAAAATAGCTTTTTAAAAGATAACCTAAAAGTTTATTCGTGTAACTTCCCAGTAATAGAGTTACGGCCGATGCAAGGCGCCCGTGCAAACGTAAAAAATTGATGTTTTCGGAACTTTTATTTCCTGTAGTTTGAGAAGGGATGATCGTAGAGGTCTTAAAATTGATAGGTAACTTTTTATTGAATGGAAAAATAAACCCAGTAAAAAATATGACTTCTAAAGTTCGGACAGTTCAGGAATAACGCCTCATATAAATCAATGAAAAAAAAAAATGTGGGCGTTGTTTCGGCGTGTTAATTTATAATGAAAATTCCATTGAAGCAAACACGCTTTTTGCGTGTCGTTAACGGAATTATGTTCTGCCAACAACGCACCCGGAAGTCTCGCGGAAGCGTGACTTCCGGGTGCGTTGTCTAATTAATTGCGTATTAAAAGCTCGGCTTTTCACAATTTTTCATTACCGACGAATTTTTATTTACAAAAAAATTCTTTTTTTGCAGATTCTTGCGAATTTTCATTATTAATCTTTGGAGAGGCAGTGTGAGGCATAATGGTAACATTTCTGAAAATACAGTCGTTTGACAGACTCATCTCGACAGATTGACAAATAAAACTACTGCTATCGCAGAACCATAATGAAACATTACATTTTCACAGTCGCAATTGCCATTATTTCAACAGTTCTGACCGTTAAATAAAGAAAAAAAATATTGAATAAACCGTGCGCATGAGTTATGGGATCTTGCTCGGTTATGTGAACCATAACCCGCGACTATAACGATCGTGAAAGTGTCGTTTTCGCGGAATCACCGACCGGATCGACCTTTCCCTCCCTCTCTCTCGCTCTCTCGATTGTAAAAAAATGTATTCCACCGTGAAACGAGAGAATAATAACCGGAATTGAAAATGAAAGATAAAAAACCAGCGATTAAAAAAAAAAGAAAAGTGAAAAAAAATCCGTCATTCCGTCTGGCTTGGCAATCGCTGCAGCTCCATTGCTCGAAAGAAAAACTGATGCAGTTTTTCGCCGAGGACGACCCTCCCCCCTCCCCAACGCTTCCCTCGCAAAATAATTTTCTTCTTGAACGAAAAAAATTCCAACCATTCGTTCGGTCGATGAAACACACTCGTCACTCGGTAAAACTTCGTGAAAAGCGTTGAGAAAAAAAAGAAGAAAAAAAATTCTTAACGAGGTCGAGTAGCCATTTTTTTATTTTCGATCTCACTTCTATCGCAACTTTAGGTTCTTCAATTCTCATTCCTGATGTCCCTAACCTCTGAAAGCTCGTTATCGTTTTATGCTGCACTTCGCATTTTTGTCTGTGATGATTTTATTTATTTATTTTTGCATTATTCACCATCAGGCTTTTTGCTATGGTGAATCTCTGTGTGTCTCTCTCTCTCTCTTTATTTCTGTCTCGTTCCATCTTTCTTCCTTTCGAACCACTCACGAGCGACAAAGTTTTCACGGAAACGCCGCCTGGTTTTATGGCTTAATCGAATTACAGTCTAATTTTAACGACGACGCTGGACAACAGCTTTTCTCCTCTCTCCCCGCCTCCCCCACACGGCCATTGAATTACGTTCTTTTTCGTGCGTATACCGTGCAGGCCACCCAGCACTTTCGAAAAACCGCGATCGCACCGTCACTCGAACAAACCCCCAAAGCCACATTGTCGATACATCAACGACGTGCTGTGAACGCCAACGAACACACCGCGTACGGACCAACCGATCATACGTCCCACAGGCTCCGCCAACTTTGGACCTTCGTAACGTTCCCACAAAAATTTCCCCTCAATATTTGTCCTTTCGTGTTTTACATTTTTTTTTTCGATTTTCATGTTTGCTTCCTCATAAAGGAAGTTGTGCGATGGTGGGATTTTTTTTTTCGTGGCGATATTCATGTCCTATGATCGGAATGTGCCAAAACGTCGAGTGAAGCCTGAAGGACTACGGTCGATGGTCCTTCGGCAATATGTGAAAATTACTAACTAAATAAATAAATAAATAAATAAATAAATAAATAAATAAATAAATAAATAAATAAATAAATAAATAAATAAATAAATAAATAAATAAATAAATAAATAAATAAATAAATAAATAAATAAATAAATAATTACGTTTTTCACGTGTCATGTGACCCTAAACTTATTTCACTCATGCAATGACTCAGATCTTTACACATCTGACCGTGAGTTCCGGCACTCGTACCAATTTTTTTATTCGTTCGTATTGTTTGTTTTGTTTTGTTGTTGTTGTTTTTTTTTTTTTTTTTTTTTTTGTCTTGTTTTCTTATATTTTCACCCTCCGTATTGTCGAGTGTCATCGCGGAAAAGGTGATGTATCCTAAACGAGGCAAAAAACGGCTCGTAACCGGTGCGCGAACGACGAAATTATGACGGAACATCATCGATTCGGAAATCCGGTCGGTTGTTTGTTCAACGAGCTTGTGCACGGGACGGAGGGTAACACGGACGAACGGATTATTAACACTCGTGCTCGGGCTGCTCGTGCCACACACTCGTCGTTCGAGTGGACGATTTGATGATTTTGCGGCCGAACGAACGTTCGACGTTCGAACCAATGGCTCTCACTCATCCGTCACACTCGGACTCGGCCCATTCGTTTACAGTCCGTTTCAAAAACAACAGACGGATAATTCATTCATGACGCGAAGATTAACGCACTTTCCGTCGTTACATTTCGTTGTTTTTTTTTTATATTTTTTTCACGATAGATGAATGTCGTTGACTGTTCGCTTGGTCGAAAAAATTATCGCATTTTTATTTATTTATTATTTTATTCTTTTTCTTTTATTTCTTATTTTTTATGAAACTAGCTGTCGTTTGAGAGACATTGTAATTGATATTTGTGGGATGTTTTAAATTATGAAATTTATCGGGAACGGTGAAAAAAAATACCGAAGCCTTGGTTGACCTCAAATATTTCATCGAACCGTTTTTTTTTTTTTTTTTTTTTTTTTTTTATTAATATGAAGTTTATTGATTCAAACATTCCAGCGAGATTGAAAAAAAATATTATCGCATTACTTGTAACATATGAGAGAGCCAATGAACATACAAAAAGCCATCGGATAAAATTATTACTATTATTATTATTAATTTTCATTACAAACAAAATATTTCCCCGAGCTTGAATTATTTTCTTTTTAAGTTTGTTTTATTATTTTTCAATTGGACAATTTTTATTCGTTATGTAACACAGCGATGAATATTTTTTTATGCACACTGATGCATCCAATGACGATGTACATTCATCGATGCCCATTCAATGTCGACGGAATAATTTATCGTTGCGATAAATGAGCAAAATTTCATGGTGTACCGTCGTGGCGTGAAATTTTCGACGTGATGGTAAAAATTGATAATGGGAATTCGGTCGTTCGTGAAAACCGTAATTATTATCGACGTTACCGTCGACAACGGACAACGCGAATGACATTCGTGTGTGTGTGTGTGTGTTTGACGAATCGACAAATTTTCTCGACTTTCGCTGGGTCCAATGAAAATAGAAGCTGTAAAATTTTCTCGGGCTATTTCACATCGTGCATGTATCCGTCAGGTTGGTCGGTGGAATCGAGGTTTCGCGATTTCACCCCTCCGCCCCTTTCGCGTTTAATTGGGACATCGTTCTTCAGGCTCCCTGGCACCGGAACGACCAGAACGCACAACGCCCGGGGCCAGCGGGTGGGAGGGGGAAGGGGGATGGTCGATGAAACTCTAGACTGGATAAAGAGGGACGAGATTGCTCGCATCGCTCATTATATCGTTATCGTGATTGACTATAACCTTCGTGGCATACTGGCAATCACACAAGAATGAGAATTGAATAATTCGAACTCAATCCAGATTGTGCAAATATAACAAAAAATTACGTAAATTTAAAAAAATAGAAAAAAGAATAGTCGATGGAGAATGAGAGTAATGTGATCATTTTTTTTTATAACTAAGGGGGTTTTTGTTGATTATTCCATGATTATTCACGAACCATCTGCTTGCGATCATTGAAACAAAATTACTTTCGTTTTGGTTATTTTTTTTTTCTTGTTTTATTCGAATGAGTTTATTTTCTTATATTTATTAATTTAAAAACGAAACAGAACTTTTGATTTGTACATAAAATGTTAATTGTATTCGTTGTTTTCGATGTGATGAGTATTGAGTAACAATATTTTTTTACAATTGGCGAATTTGCAAATATACCTATATATTTTATAAACAAAATGTCTAACCCAGTTTCACGATTTTTGTATATAACCCAACCCAACACCACAATGCAATATTGAATAGCAAGACTTGGTTACAAGATTTCCATGTATCACATATTTTTCGAAATTCCAACATCAACATTTCCAATAATTTTTTCATCAAGAATAATATTTTTTTTTCACCCCCTAAAGATATCACATGAAAAACACTCACGGTAATAAAAAATCAATTGAAAAAAATAAATAAATTATTTCATCCTCGCAATAATTGCCGAATGCCATTATTCGTTCGACAGTAAATTGATGAACGATTCGGACGTAAAATTGATAATCATAATCAATATGATACAGATCCAATAACGAAAAGATCTCGAGGGGGCGGGCAACAATCGCGTCGGTGGTTATCCGGCTATGTTTGTACGAACTCATCAATCCGCCCATTAACAGAGAGCCCAACGTTGTTACCCGATCCTGTCAATTTTCCTTGCCACGGGTGAAGCCCTTTGACCTACATCCTCGGATATCATCGAAGCAACGTGTGTATATACGCGAGATCGTAAAGTAACCTACATCTCCACCATCAACCTACGAAACTCAACCCTGTGTGACGTATAAAAAACTTACGGTTCACAGGTAATTCGCAGTGGGCGATCGTGGTTTCTCGACCATTCACCGACGCTACATTCTCCTCATCCGGTTATTAAGCCGCAGGATTCGCATCCTCTTCCCTCCGTAACTCCCCCCCCCCCTCACTCCCCCCACAGCCATTCGCACAACTCGATCTCGTCACCGCTCGCCGGTGGTCTTGGAATTTGATGAGCCAATCTCGACACGCGCAATCCCGGGTGATATTCCACGTGCCGAACGATAAGAACAAGATAAGAATGAAAACGATGGACGAAATTGTCGCGTGAAAAAAAATAAATAAATAATAATCAACAACAAACAACAACAACCACAAATCGTAGATATTTTTTACTTCACATCTTCTGTCTTTCTCTATCTTCGAATTTTAGAAAACTGACCCATTGAATTGACAGGGAATGAGTAATTAAAATAAATCATCGTTTTTGCGATATTTTAATGTGTTGACTTTCGATCGATAATTTAGAATCGGTTGATTATGAAAGCTCTCACTCTGTCTCTTTCCCCCCTCCCTCTCTCTTTCTCTCGTTCTCGTTTTCTTCATCTCTGTTTCAACATTTTCAATGCTGACCTATAAAATTGATGGATGATTGATGATTTACAATAATTTAATTATGAGAGCTCACTCTTTCTCTTCCTCTCTCTCTTTCTCTACATCTCTCTGATCTTGGAATTTTAGATAGCTGACCTATAAAATTGACAAGGATGACTAATTGAAAGGAATCATGATTCTGAAGATAAATTTGTGTGACTCAATGGTTTTTGATTGATAATTCACAATTACTCGGTTGTGATGACTCTCTCTCTCTCTCTCTCTTCCTCTCTCTATCTCAAAATTTTAGATAGCTGACCTATAAAATTGACGGGGATGAATAATTAAAACGAATCATCGTACTCACGACGAATGCTCTCTCTGTCTCGAAATGTTGGGAAGCTGACCCACGTAACTGACAGTGCATGAATAATCAAAATCAATTATCATTCTCACGATGAATTTTTTAAAATGATTAAAAATAATTTGTACAACAAAAATTTTTGTCAAGAATTTTTTGGTCAAAAAATGAGTACAACATTTTATAGATTAGCCGACATCAGCTGCGTCCCTCTCCGCTCGAATTACCAACATGCCCTACGTTGTAGTGAGCTCAAACGACGACACAAAAATAATTCGACCGCCAAATAGAGGAATAAGAACTTGCAAATTGGTAGTTGTCATGGTAATGGGGGAAAAACAAAATGACTTCGAAGGGCTTACAAACGTAATCTCGGACTCTCGAACCGACCCGTTACGCAACTCATGGCTCGGGTTTCACTCGATCGTGATGTTCTCCATGCCCTCTTCGCTGATAAACCTCGGACGATCCCTCTAGCTCTGTCTGCCTCGCTCCTCATTAGCCGCGGAATATTCCGAAAACAATGACCATTATCGGAACCAGAAACCGCACACGAGGAATCGATAACACGAACGTGTTCGCCTGTTAGGAAGTTGTTCGAACCACGAAGATTCGGACAATGCGAACAAATTCTCGTTCGCTCCTGTGTGTGTGTGTGTGTGTGTGTGTGTGTGGGTATGTATGGATTGCTGGTCAGGTAAACTAATGCCTGAACTAATGTAGTACAATATAATTTTCGGATGGTCAGCACAACAATTACGTCAGTCAATAAACGTTTCTCGTTATTAATCAATCAGAATTAAATAATTCAAATGTGTTTTGTAATCGTTCGTCATAATTACCAATCGAACTAACGTTATGTATTTCTTGTGTAATCAGTAATTGACCAATTTGATGGCAAACTAAAATCTAAAACGTCTTTATGATTGATTAAAATAATAATAACTATATAATATAATAACTGTAGAAACAAATTTAAAAGTGCAATGCACTTTCGTACAATTTTGGGGCAGTGGACCAAAAGCCCTCTATGAGAAAGCATTTTCATGAATTTTCCAGTTATATCGTCGAAAAAGCTCGTGCTGGCTCATCGGTATTCGTAAGTAAGAAAAACGAAGGGTCAAAACCCTTGTCACTGACTGCAAACAGAGCACCGAAGAATTTTTTAAGTAGTATGAGTCAATATGTGTGCCGCCCTACCCGGATCTCTCGTCAACCCTTGTGGCCGAGTTTTTTTTTCGTTTTTATTCTTTGTTTTTTTTTTTTTTTTTTTTTTTTTTTTTTTTTTTTTTTTTTAAATGACACGAGCCGCCGAACGCAAGTGCTCATGCGATCGTAAAGAATTCCTCACTGTCAACCAAAAAAAAATGAAAAGTAGAAACAAGAGTTTGAATGAGCAATCCGTATGCATAGAAATTTTCCGGGTCAGTTATCAACAATGTCTTTTTCATTTTACTTTCGATTCTCGATCCTCAAAATTCATAGATTTGAATATGGAAATTTTTCAAATCGACGGGGCAAAAATATCGTTACGTTATCGGGTCGCATTTTACGATGAAAATGTTGTTTGAAAAATAAATTACGTCCCTCCAGCTATCTCAGTGGTTAGTCAGAATCTCGATTTCACGAGCTTAAATTACATTTTCGTTTTCCATGAATCAAATAATGACGAAGATATAATTGATCATCCCGAAAATTGTATAATTATAAATGAATAAGATAATTACAATATAAACGAAGAACTATATATATATATATATATATATATATATATATATATATATATATATATATATATATATATATCCATATATAGAGTTCCTGTTTGAAATTTTACAATATTAATATATAAATAATACAATTTATAATTATAACGAACACTCTCCAAGGCATTCTGGACTTTCGTAATTTGCAAAAAATGCTCACAATCAGAATCCTGGACGACCATTGATATTCCTCGCAAAACTATCACGCGTATTTTATTTGTTACGAAATGAAACTTTTGTTCGGAAATTTAATTGGCAAAATATGAATGCTTTGTTCGTTTGACTGGCAACGGTCAATCTAAAAAAGAAAAAAAAAGGAAAGCCGGAAAGACATCGAGTGATGGAGCCCATGTGCGGGTTGCGCAGGTTCGATGAGGGCGCAAAAGTGGGCAAGAAGAGGAAAACCGGGAGGGAATATGGGTGCGCAGTTTCTGGCCCCATTGTGCATAACTTTTGTATGTGCATCCATTGTGCGCACCGAGCTGGGCTATCGCTCGTACTCTCGGTACACAACCGTACCCACTGTCGGGGGATAGTATTGCGATACGGGTGCGCTCGTGCTTGGTTGAACGAGCTTTGCCGGCCACCAGAATATTCGTCTATGGGTACATGCGGAATTCAGAATATATATACATAAATATATATATATAGCACATATTATATACTTCAGTATTTCAGCTTTTCCAGTCTCTATACACATTTTCCGTCCATACAGTCGCGCATTCCACCCCTTTTCCCACGGAGAATTTCCCCTTCCCCTCCTCCCTCTCCCAATTCCTGGACCAGCCATTGGTTTTCATCCAGGTTGTAATGGAAGTCCCGATCAAATTTTCTCGATTTTTGTTTTTACACGACTGTGGCGATGGTGGCCGTGCGACGAGTTTTTCTCCCCCCACCCCGTCCACCACTCCCACCCGGGCCACCTTCGGCCGTCGATTTCCAGTCGGAAAGACGGGTGGAAGGGGTTAGGAATGAGAAAGAGCAGACACAGTGCAACGCGAGTAAAGCTCGATGAGCAACGCTCGGCGATGCGAAAAGCTCATCTTTCGTCGGAATCGGGTCGGAGTTGCCGGGTAACTCGATATGTATATGCATATGTATATTTATATGTATGCTGCATCGAGATAGCGATATGTATTTCGACGATCGCGACTCTCGGCATCTTTTCCGTATCATTCCTCTTAGCTCGACTCTTTTTTTTTTTTTTGCTTTTTTGTTGCATCTGTTCATCCGTTTATTCATTCATTCCAAGTATTTTTGTCGGTATTTTTCGTTTTTCGTTTTTCTTTTTTTTTTTTTTTTTTTGTTCTCGAAGATTTTTCATTGAGATTATTATCGGAGATAACTGGTAAGAAATCTTTTATTTATTCATTCATCTGGAGTATTTTCGTCGGTGCTTTCCGTATTTCTTTTTTCTTTTTTGGTTCGATCTCGAAGATTTTTCATTGAGATTATTATCGGAGATGAATGATAAGGAATATTTTATTTATTCATTCGTTTCCAGTATTTTCGTCGGTGTTTTCCGTTTTTCTTGTATTATGTTTTTTTTTTTTTTTGTTTTTCTTATTTCTTGGAGATTTGGTATCGAGAATATTATCGGAGATGAATGGCGAATTGAAAGCTCAGACGGATTACTTCATGGATATCGCATGACTGACCTCTCAAGGCCGTATCCACTGCAATTTTTTGTGTTTGTGTGTGTTTGTGTACCTGCGTACGTGCGAATGAACCATTCAGAGGTAAAAAAAAAGTTCTACATCTGTCTTATTCCAATGTCGAAGAACTTTGAGCTTCCAAAATTCAAAGATATTCCATTGTGTCACAACAAAATTGTATTTCACTCGACGGCTTGTGAGGAGAAAAAAAACACCAAATTCCTGTCCCATGTACTGGGGGGGAGGGGTGTTGATTTTTTGAAGATCGGAAGAAGGGAGGGTCAAAAGTGCGACCCGATGTTTGACGTCGGTGTTTGACACAGCGACTGAATAATCGCGGAAGGATATGAACAAGATGCGACAGGCGTGACAACGGATGGGGACGGTGAATGAGATACGAAGGGCGAAAGGGGGGTAAATGTACGAGGGCTTGTCGTTGACGCCTAGACCCGGGGCTCTCGAAACGCGACGAACGTTTTCTCAACTTTGTTGTATTATTTTACTTTTCGTCGGGTCGATCATGGGCGATGGTGAGGGTGAGGGTGAGGGGGGAAATGGCACTCGGCACGTGTTGCAAGGCAGTTTTTTTTTTTTTCTGCTGGTGGCAAATTAGGGCTTCACTTTGAGATCCTTGAAAATTCACGAGAACCAAAAAAATTCGAATTGTGCGAAACGCAAAAGAAGAATCGTCTCCCAAAGCTGAGGGCATTGAAAAAGACACGCAACAAAGTCAAATAAGCTAATATACTGTTTTTAAAATAATCAAAGGCTAACAAAAAAAATATGCACACGGTTATTTTGTTCGTAGTTCGGACATTATTGTCGTATTTATTATTGAACTTAGTCTCTGACGACCTTTAGTCATTCTTTTCCAACCATTCTTCGTATTTTCGAAAATTTTCAACCTGCTCGAGAATCCCTACCTTACCGACGTTACGAGTCGAAAAAAAAGGGAATGATAATGATGATTCTCATTGATCATGAAATTTCGTTCAAAATCGACGTTATGCCATGCAAAATTAATCGTGTCAAAAATTTGCTACAACTTGGATCGAGGAGATAGAGGAACGAATATATTTTTACGATGACGCGTTTATATGCACAAGATTTCAAATTTATTATCGTGCGAAACCTAGCTTTTGTGCTTGATCGAGAAAATTAGCTGCGATTCATTTTTATTTTTTTTTGTTTTTTTTTTGCCGGTCTTACTACACGGATTGCACTGACTGTACTCCTGTCAAACTTTTAATGCACTCGAAGACTCATAAAAAAGAAAAACAAAAAAATGATAACAAGAAATCATCGCCCTTAAAAATATTTAAAAAAATAATTTTTAAATGTTATAAACAAATTATGTAAAAATGAACAAGCAAAAAAGAGTTAATCCATGCGTGACAACTCGAAATAATAATAATAATAATAATAATAATAATAATAATAATAATAATAATAATAATAATAATAATAATAATAATAATAATAATAATAATAATAATAATAATAATAATAATAATAATAATAATAATAATAATAATAATAATAATAATAATAATAATAATAATAATAATAATAATAATAATAATAATAATAATAATAATAATAATAATAATAATAATAATAATAATAATAATAATAATAATAATAATAATAATAATAATAATAATAATAATAATAATAATAATTTTATGACCGAATATTATAAAATAAACGAAAAGAAAAAAAATACATTGAACTGACTGATAGGATTTCCGATCGTTCGGTTTGAAAAAAAAAAGGAACCGATCCAGACGGCTTTGGTGAATCGTAGTAAACTGCCAAACGGGTGTGTGTGTGTGTGTGTGTGTGTGTGTTGCTCGCGAGTGTTGCACCGGGCTGGTGGATGAGAGACTGGTGGCCTGCAGAGTCGAGTCTAAAATCGGAGCGCGGTCGAAATTCTCGGGCTCGCCGAGGGAACGGACGTTGACCAAAGTGTATCTGTGGGTAAAGGTGAAAATCAATGCGCGAGACTGGCATCGGCCAGACGTTCCTCCGGTTTCCTCCGATCGTTTCCCACCCTCGCGCTCCCTCTGCCATCACACACTCCCCCCCCCCCCTCCTCCGGCCACCCGTCCTACTGCCCTCTCCCCCTTGGCCTCCTCCAGCCCCTCGCCTGTTCCCATTCCCGACACTCGCCACGTTCAACGACAACGAATATAATCATTTCGTGGCCTCGACCTCGCGCCAAAATACGCTCATCAGTGATTAGATATAGATTCGAAGAATAATAAAGAAATTATGGTTCGACTGACTGCGTTTCAAACGAAAAGAAAAAAATCGAAAAAAAAAAATTATGCACTAAAAATTATTTGAAATATCGAATGTGGAGTATTATTCGAAATGTTACCAAAGATTTGGAGAAAAAAAAATTAATTTTATCAATTATATTGAATTTTGTTAATTTTTTTTTATCGTTCTACATTTTTTTGGGGATTTATTAGGGGAATTATTTTTTTACAAATTTATTTTTACTGAGAAAGAACGTTCGCAGAGGCTGGATGTTGGAGGCTGGAATTACGAAGTTTAACGATGAGCGAATATTTTTATTTTGTATAGAAATTTGGAATTTTTTTTCTTTTCACAAATTTCATCAACGATTTCGTTTTTATTTTTGCTCGAGCTTCCAACGTTATTATCATTCTTAGATATAATTAAATCGTCATAATCATAGACGTATATTATATATCTGTGTGATATTTTTATAATTTTTTTTTTTAATAAAAAATAACGAGTGATCGATGAACACCATTTTTTCGCAGCATCATCGTGTGTATCACGAGTCATCGCGATGATTCAAAGATTCGCCGATGACTC
This sequence comes from Diplazon laetatorius, assembly GCA_963662125.1. NCBI lineage: Eukaryota > Metazoa > Arthropoda > Insecta > Hymenoptera > Ichneumonidae > Diplazon > Diplazon laetatorius. The sequence continues at coordinate 8,340,230 of OY759153.1, forward strand.
GATTCGGTGTTCATCTTCCGAGATGACAGCTTTCAAAGAGCTTGCGACCGTCATTTCCCCATTTTCGCGGAAAAACAAGATAGATGATGGTAGAAACGTGGGAGGAACTTCCGGTTCGGTAGATATCGTCGAACGGTCGACCCACGTTAGATATCGCATCGCGTGGGCCACGAAGAGGAAGAGGCAGGGAGGGCGCAGGTGAGGGTTGGCATCCCGAGAGTCAAATTTCGCGAGATTGAGATGAATCAAGCCAAAGGATTCTGATTTTCGTTCTCAAAAGAATTGACCATAAAAATGTTGGATACGTGCATATCAAAGTATCTTTATATCACTTCAGATAATTTCATTTTACATATTCATTTGATATAATTTGATATAATTCGATATCACTTGATACAGATTGATATCATTTAATATCATTTGATACAATTTGATATCACTTAATATCGTTCGATATCATTTGATATCATTTGATATCATTTAATATCGTTCAATATCATTTGTTATCATTTAATATCGTTCAATATCATTTAATATAATTTAATATCGTTCGATATCATTTGATATAATTTAATATCGTTTGATATTATTTGATATAATTTACTATCATTCAATATAGTTTGATATTATTTGATATAATTTAATATCATATTCATTTGATTATACGGTGATTTATCAAAAAATATAAAATCTCATTGTCGTCCTAGTTTGTCATGGTTAGTTCGTTCGTTGCCACGATAATGGATCGATCCAACGATTGTGCCTGTAACGCGGGTACGTGTCGAGCTTGCGGCTCGATCCGGAAGCCCGGATACCTGGTCTCTCTCCCAGCTTCCGAAACTGCCGACTCCACTGTTTCCACTCGTGATCGCCTTGCCTCGCGAATCGCTCGCCATCGGCGTGCCGTTCGTGCCAAAGATATTTTTATATTTCCCGGTAGGGTTCGCAGCCGCGTAAATAATCGTCGCAAGCTCGCCGAGGTCGCGGCAAGTGTGCTCACGACGGCGTTTCACACCGGATGGCTCGACTCGTGGAATTCCACAATCCACGCACCAACCGTGTACTCTTCGACATTGCGAAATTTAAGATTCTTTCGATTATTTTAATGTTGATGCGAAAAAAAGGATGTTAATTTAAAAAAAAAATTCTTTCTGTACACGCATCGAGTGACCCACTTTTTCCACGACTTTTTTTTCTTCATCCGACAAACAGTTACCATATTATTAATTTGTTTTTTCATAATGAATGTAATTCAATTAAATTACGTGAATTGTAATTTTCGTAAACTGTTCAGTTGGCATTTTTTCACAACTTCCGGTTTGTTTCGTTGTGTAAACGTGCTGTCGAAAGACTGGATCCATAAAAAATGGCATAACCCGAGTCTGAGTGAATTCATCGACCGTTTCTCTCTTTTGTGTCTCGTTGTGCATGAACGTTTCGTTCTCTTGCCACCCCCCCCCCCCCTCCTCCCTCCTTGTACAACCCCCTTCTTCGAAGATCCAATCTTTACTGCACCGTTAAAAAAGCTCATCGTCGACTACGACCGTACAAAGTATCGCGTTAGTGTCACCGCATAAATCCGTCGGGTGTGTGACTTTCGCTTAAGTACCTTCGTCCCTCTTCGTCCCCCAACCAAGTCACGCCCACTGCAAATGAACCTTCGTTTTTCTTTTCGCACCCACAGATTCTTATGACCCAATAAAAAAAATTGAAAAAAAAAAAAACGAAATATATCCGGAAAAAAAATGTATATGTATATATCTGTATAATAAAGAGTTGTGGGTGGTGACTTCCGGTTAAATGCGCGAGTGACGGGTCGTGGCGATAAGAGTCTCACGAAATCTTTGATGCTCTTCATTTTCAGGTTCTCTTTGGGTTCTTTGGATTAATACGATAACGTGAAGTACGAGTGCAAAGAAAAGGAAACCACGCTCCCCCCCCCCCCTTTTGACCTCCCTTCCGGACAATACGTCGGAGCAGCGATGAAGAAAAAAAATCGAATAAAGCAGATGTACACGAATGGGCAAAAATGTGGGAGCACAGTGAGTGACGGGGATAAGCAGGGATCGAAGTTTAAAAACCTCGGGCTTGCGAAACGGTTCATTCATGAATAATTGATGGAGGGACAAAAGCTCGAAGTCCATCGTGCGAGGGGTGAAATTTTCTTTGGGTACCCCTCTCCCCTGCCCCGGCCTATCGGAGTCCGAAAGCTCCGTTCAAGAGGATCAATCGCACGATAGAATGACGCTATTCAGTGGAAGACGTAAGAAGAAGAAGAAAAAAATGGTAATAAGGGAATCAGGAGGGCGCGAACGATGCCCTGGAAAAGTGATAATGGTCAATGTGCAGTCCGGCGGGATCGCACGAAATGTGACTCTTACAAAAAAATATAAGAAATAATGTATTGTCGGTATTTTATTCTACTCTGCGTTCGCTTTTGGTGTTACTGACACACGGTATTCAGTGAAAGAAGAAGAACGTGAACGAAAGAAGGAAAAATTGTTGTAAGTTTATCGAGCGATCGCGAGAGTTTTTTACTGAAGTGATAATGGTCAATATGCAGTCAGGCAAGATCGCGCAAATATGAAGAATAACGAAAATAGAAGAAACTATGTACGATCGAATTGACGTATTTTCCACGTTCACGTTTATTGTTAATGACGTTCAAAGGACGTTTATAATGGTCAATGTGCGATTTGGCGGGGTTGCGCGAAATTTGAGAAAAAAATAGCAGAAACAATTTATCATCGAAATTTCGTTTTCTTGCTTTCTTGCTATCTCATAAAGAGAGCTGTGAAAATGTTTTAACGAAATATTCATGTCACCATGTTCCGAATGTGTAAAAACGCCGAGAAAAAAAAACGCATTTGCAAAAAATGTTCGGATGACTATTACTTTATTGACTATAATTTTTTGTCATGATTCAAAATGCGGTTCGGATTTTATGTCATTTCTAAATCTACAAATGAAAGAACGTTATCACTCTATCGATCGCTAAATGTTCAGATACACGTCAAAATAGTTCTTGACACAGAGATTCGTACTCAAGGTTGGTTAAAATTCCATTTGGGCCGAATCCAACGAGCCATTTTGATTTTATGATATCATCAATTTTTTGAAAATCAAATTAATCAATATAACTTTCGACAAATTTGTCCGATTTAGCTTCAACTTCACAAAACCATAGAACATCATTCAGCCGTGTTATGTATCAAATTTGGCGGAGATCGGCCGAGTGGTTCGGATTTGACAGAAACCCAAAATTTTCAATTTTGAACCATTTTTTAATTTTTGTGCTCAATCTCCTGGATGCACATGAAGTAACGTTTTAAGGGTATTTGATATAATTCTGTTGAAAGTTCATTCACGCTTTAAAGTCTATTAATACATGTCACACGCCCACTGATCGATATCAAAATATCAAAACACTTCGCAAGTTGAAACTTGCAATTTGCTACCTCTGAATCGTAGATAGTGAACGAACGAAAATTTTCACCAAAGATTGAAAAAAATGTTTTTAAAAATAAATGTTTAAGATCAAAGAATTCCATTCACCAACTACGATTCACAGAACGCAAATTGCAACCTTCAATTCATAAATATATATATATATATTTTTTTTAAAAAATTGTTTCGTCTTCGTTTGCGTTTGTTCTTACCGGGGATATTTTCGTCATGGAAATTGGCACCGGGTCGAAGCTACATTGACGATTCCGCGTGGCCGGCTAAACTCGGCGATTCGATTAGGCGACCGTCACAACAGCTCCGTCGGTGAGCAGTCGATAGTGTCAGTAGTAGTTAGTAGTACCGGCAATAATATCAGTCGCGATACTATCAAGACACGACAAACGTTTAAGTAGTACTGAATCGCGCGCGGTCAGACGTCAATCGCCGGGGAGCGAATTTAAAGGCGCGCTTTTCACTCTTCTTCCCTTCGAGCACCCACCCCCCGCATTTCTTTCCCTCAATCCTCACGTTCCGGGTCTTTCCCAGACTCTCCACAAGCCCCGAAACGCCGTTTTATGTCGGAAAAAAAATAAAAAATAAAATAATGTCTTCCTTTCACTTCAACGGTTACGCACAATTGGTCCCAATCGATCGTTCGCATCAATCTCACCGACGATACAATCCCCCCTCCTGTCTCGTATGCAACGACAACAACCTCGAAAACTTCGCAAGCGAAAAATCACCCCAACCCCAAGTCCCCCCCAAAACACAGTTTCTAATTTACAACATTTACCGGTCTCACACTTTTGTTTTATTTCGGCTTCGAATTTTATTTTATTTTCGTCAATCAAAATCGCGACAACTATCGTACGAAATTATTATTATCGTTATTATTTATGTATATTCATTTTCAATTGTCGTTCATCATCAATTGGCCAACGTTCTCCATAAAACTTTTCAGTCCACCAATCGTCTATCTGTTTAGCTCTATAGATTTTCTCCCCCAACAACAACAACAACAACAACACTCAGAATTATCCCGAAACTTTTTATTATTATTATTATTATTATTATTATTACTATTATTTTCTCATAAACTTTTCGTCAAACTATTTTCATTTACTGTAACTATAGTTTTCTCATTTATTTCAAACAATATACATATATATATATGTATATATATATATTTTATTATATATATATATTTTTTTTTCTTTTAGTTTCTCTTCTTATTTTCCGTTTTTTCAACAACTCTGGGAATGATTTACGTTATTTTCCGTTCGAAACTTTGAAGTAATCGTAAAACCGCGCGACATACGAATTTTGTGGACGATAAACAAACGGGTATTGGCGCGACGGTAGTCGCGACGATACTGCGCCCTATTGGACGGCCTTGCGCAAATATACCGACTCCCCACCCCTGCCCGCCGCTGCGATCTCTCGTTTCCCCCCACCAGCCACCCAACCCCGACACACCCGCACCAACATACACACACACACGCATACAAACAAACACATGTGCACACGCAAGCACGTTCGACGTAAAAGTACCCCTCCCACTAGTGGAAAAGCTCCCTGTGTGGCCCGACCGAGTGTTCATGCGCGCCAGCGCCTCCCTTCCGTCCCCTCACCCCTCCCCGATCCTCGTTGCTTCGGCCGGAGGCGCGCACGATCACCAACCCAACCCGACCCGAACGTCCCCTCGGGGGCTCCGTACCTTTCGGCTTTTATCACTGACAACCCTTGGGCGCTCTCGTTCTCGCGCGCGCAACCATCAACCCCTTCGAAACACGCGCGGGCGCGCGGCGGATGGTTACTCATAGTCGATACATCCGTGTTTGTGTGTGTGTAAGTGTTTGTGTAAGTGTGTAAGGGTGAACATTCACTGATCTGCACGGAACCACAGCACCGGGTAAAGCCACGGAGTGCCAGAAGCGTAACCAGCAGATTAATAGGCGCACCTACGTGCACCCACGATGTACTGTGCGGTTCAATTAGACGGGATGGTGGAAGGGTATGACGCACACATGCACGCACACACACACACACACACACATAGACACACGAGAGATTTCTTACGGAATTGTCGTGCAGGGGTCGCACATTCGCCTTGATGCACCCTTATTCGATGCTTCTGGATGAGCTTGCGTTTCGTCGTGATGTGAAGGCGATGCTTGTCGAACCGCAGCAACAGCTATCACCCCCCCACCCCACCTCACCCCCCGGCCCTTCCTTCTCACCACGGGTGACAACCCGAGCTGGGAGGACGATTATGTATTTTCTATTTTTTTCTTTATTATTCCTCTTCGCGATTACGTTATGCATGACAATGACGTTCGGGGCGTTGGGGCGGAGATGGAAAAAAGTACGTGGTGATCGGGTCAGTCACGTTTTCAGAGCTGTTGAGTGTGGTAGTTACGATCATTGTACGATTCAGTGATAAATTGTTATTATTGTTTTGTTTTGTTTTGTTTGGAGTTTTTTTTTAGTTTTGGTCTTGGTATTTTTGATTGTCGCGATTGCGATGTATTGGGATCGTGTTGTTTTTTGTGATAGCGTATTTGCGATAGCAAAATAATGTAATTTTTTAATTTTGCGGTAGAATAATTATCATCGATTATGACAATTTGATTTTTCTTATCGACATTATCAACGAGACAGGGTAAATGAATGCTGATAATTTTAGTCGAGTAAAAAAAAAACAATCTTCGATAATTGCGATTTGCCAGATGATTAGAAAAACAAACTAAAAATCAATGAAGATTTATTTTTTCAACGTTTGCGAGAAATCAGATTGGTCCGTGCGACGAATCGACAAAAAAAGAACGACACATTATACAAAAAAAAACACAATTATTCACACAATTACCCAAAATAATAATCATAAAACTAGAAAAATTCTGCAGATTAAAAATCATTTTTATAATTTTGCCAGTTGAGTTTGCCGCGCCAAATTCGCATAGGATTCGCTAAAGCAATCGCATTTCAATATCATAACTGAATTTATCACGGATGTTTGATTGTTTTTTTTTTCATGCCAGCCACAGCCACAGCCCACAGTATAGAATACAAGTGTGTGTGCGTGTCCCAGGTGTTCACACATTGGTGAGTTTATCGTGTGTTATCATAACGATTCCAAAGCTCTCAACGAACGCTAGAAGGTTGAAATCCACGGGAATGCGAACGCATTTTTCACGGTCCACGATCGAGCTATCACATCCGTATACGTGTATGTATGTGTTCGTGTGTGTGTGTGCGAGTGTGTGCACGTTCATCGTGCCCAAACCGGTGACCTAGCGGCTTCGGGGTAGAAAAAAAAACCCTCGATGGTTTGTGGCAAAAACGTGGCTGGTTTTTCAAGACAGCGCTGCTCGAAAACCCTGAATCGGTTCAGGGTTCGGAAAAAAAAAACAACTCCCCCGTGCAACGTAATATAACTTCCTCGTTTTATTCCTGTCCACCGAAACGAACGGGTGATCGTCTTCCCATCAGAGAAAGGCGTTCATTCAATGAAAATGTATTTCAAATACTTTCATGCCTAAATTATTGATAACCTATTGCAGAACCTGATAAATATTATAATATCGTCATTATGAGAATAACTCGTTTAAATTATTCGTAATTGTTCCAAGAATATTGAATATTTCATTGTTTCATGATCACGAATCGGAATTCTTTATTTCGAGAAGTATTTTTAATGCATTTTCATCGAATGCACGCGCATTTATACTTACTGGCAGAGTTACTTATCCGTGGAGTTTACCATTTATCGATACGTCGAGAGAATTTGTTCGGAATCGACGCTTCAACGGATTTGCCTCCTTGGCTATTTCGCTGGCTTACTCTTTTTCTCTGTTTTTCGACCTCTTGTGTTTCTCTCTCACCTTCTCCCACTTTCTCTCACTTCCATTGCTTGTGTACATTATTCGACTTCTTTCATTCGAACATTTAAAACATCGCCTTTTTTAATGACATTGTTTATTCGATAATTAGAAAATATAAATTATCAATGGTAAAAAATTTGCAAGAAATTCAACATTATAATCATCGAATTATCAATATTACGAAAATCTAGTTACAAAAAAATATTTAAAAAATGCGAAAAATTCCATAGAAGTAAAAAAAAAGAAAAACAAGTGCCTATTATTATTTTCTCTCCTGTCCCATCGGATTCCTCAACATGAGAACGATATACAAACTTCCCAGAAAATTTTTGTTTTTTTTCCCCTGAAATCATGAAATTCGTAAATGCCGTGATTGTGCATAATTATTATTTATCAATTAATTTATTTGTGCATTCGTTTATTTTTATATTCATTTATCTATGTGTTCATCAATTTGTTCTATTTATTTATTTATTTGGCCTATTTATTCATTTATATATTAATTTCTTCTATTTTTATTTCTTTTTTTCTATCTAAGAGATTTTCTATCGTCTTCGGAGGGTATAAGCACCGAAGATCTGGTGATCCGAGGTTCACCGTTGTCGAGCAAGACGAGCCAATGGTATTGTGGCATGCGGTTAGAGAGCAGAAGGCGCGGAGGGGGTGGGGGAGGGGGGTCAGTAGAAATGGCACGAGACAAGTTCGCGTGTTGCCCGGTGAACCACCGAGACGTTCGATGCTCCCGCAGACTGTGTAACAGTCTTCTAGCACGCTCCCGAACGGAAACGCTTTCAAACCCCGGAATATATTGGCGTGACGGCAAACCACGACCCCGTAGTAGTGGAAGAAGAGTTTAAAAAAAAAATTTATATAAAAAAAATCAACGAAAGAAAAAAAAGAGAACGTCGAAGAATAAGAAAAATAAATGTGACAAGGTTCGTGGTATGAGAAAAGGATGGAAAACGTCTTGACCCGAGGGTGGACCATCGTAACTCGTCGATTTATTCCGAGGGGCTGGAATTCACGAACGAATAAAAAGTTAGAGAAGTGGAATCATTTTTTTTTTAAATCTCACGTGGCTTTGTGTTACGACTGATTTCTCATCTTGCGATCGATCGGAATTAATCCGATGGATGAGAATGAAAAAAAAAAAAAAAAAAAAAACCGTTTTGTTTTTTCATTTCTTTATCACTCTAGTGGTGATGTAACGCACTCTTGAGGGAGTGTTTTCGTGATATTGTGAGGGTTCTCGAATAATCGACAAAGTTCGACCCCTCCGAGTCGCATTTGTTCGATAGGGATAGTTGGGGGTAATATGATTGATGTAATGAACGTTGAATTAATCGATAATACACATTAATGTTTATTTATTGGTCGATGTTAATGGTCCGACCAATAACGGTATATCAAATACATTGAGGAAGAAAAAAAGACAACTACAACGCTTGTTAGACTTGGAAAAACCGATATAATCGGGATGCAAATGAACTCCGGAATTTCGTGTGGAATGAAAAATTTGTAAAATTATTCACATTATTTGATTCAGTCGTTGGATAACAATCCTGTTTGATTGTTTTAATGAATTTTCAATTTGTTTCAACCCAAGTGGAAAAAAAATATATAAACAATTGACAGATTATATTCAGATCTGGACATATATTTTTTATATGCAAACTGTACATAATCTGCATAGATACCATACGTATCTATGGTAAATAATCAACATAGATACCATAAATATCTATGGTATCCATGCAGATTATGTATAGTTTGCATATAAAAAAACATATGGCCACTTCTATATATAATCTGTCTATTGTTTATATATTTTTTTTCCACTTGGGAATGGCTCCTCGTTATATCGCACTCAACGAATAATCTGACAATCTTACAACTTAGAATCTTTGTTTTGTACAGATCAAAAGAAAACGTTATAATTCGGAATTTTTATGGTAAATTCAAAATGTATATTTTTAATCAATTTATTGAATGAATTATTTCATCAAGTGTCGCCCCGATGTGCCTAAATTTTCGGTGACTTGCTCCATTGCTTACCGGCTGACTAGCCTAAGGTTAGGACTGAAATCCTAAAAAAACTATCCGAGCCGTTATGGTATTGTTCGCATCGAAATTCATTGAAAAATTTTATGCACGGTGGAAAAGCACGCACGTCGTAAATACGTTTTCTCGAGTTTCTTGGAAACATAACGAAGTGCAAAAGCCCGTCGGCACTTTGTAAAAAAAAAAAAAAAAAAAAAAACAGACGTTGAACGAAATTCTTATTCATTTTCGCAACATGTAATATGCGTCCTAGGTACACATATATGTATATATCTACACATTTATGTCTGTATTCACACATATATATGTATATATCTACACATTTATGTCTGTATTCACACATATATGTATATATTTACACATGTATGTCTGTATTAACACACATATGTGTATATCTACACATTTATGTCTGTATTCACACATATATGCATTTATATATATAGACCATGTATTCATATGTGTGTGAATGCATGGTTGATACGTAACAACCCTTCTGGCGCAGTTTCGTTGACGGGATGGTGAAATTTTCATCACGTCTAACGCGGGGGCCTTGTGAATCGGAGGCTTGTATATATACACACACACACAGTAGCACGAGCACAGGTCAAAGACGAGGTCTGCGATGCTTGTGCGAGAAAATCAGAGAGAAGAGAACGAGAGCAACGTGAAATTACAGTCGGAGTGAGCGCTGGGTCACTGCGGTCGATGAATTATCGAATATTTTCGACAATGTCTAAAAATACATTTTTACAGTACAGTACAGACGCGAAAAGCTCGTCAGACTCGTCGCATGAAAAGCAGGGAATTTTCGAAATCCATTGCTCATACGGAACAGACACAACTTTGTATATGATCATACACGCATATACATACATACGTATGTATCTATATGCATGAGGGTGTGTCGAAAAAAAGCAAGGTTTTCGGATTCTCATGGCGACTCTTACATTCGGAGTAGATATTATTAGGAGACAACTATCAAAATTTCATTCCAATCAGACTGTATCAAGAGGTTCCGCTTTCACGAATTCCATCGTGCCTTTGATTCATCCGTAAAAGTATTTTTTTTTTCTTTCTTCAAGCTGCAATTTATTTTTCCGGTAAACGAAACATCACAGGGATGAAAAGTAAGTGCAATGCATAGTACTGAGGTCGCTTGAAATGGAAATATTTTTTCATTTACAATTTGAAAATAAATTTGACAATTTTCTTCTTAACAAAAATCATTGAAAACTGACGAATAAAAAAATGTCAAGTAGATATCCGATAGTATCTACTTTAATTGTAGAAACTGCCAGAAGAATCGAGGAAGGTTTGTTTTTTTTTTCAAGACACCCTAATATGTATACTTACATTTGCCACGAAACTTCTTCAAGCAAACGCGTTATTTTATGAATCACGCGGGCTGACCCATAGGTCAATCGTGCATGTGTGTCGTTCTCCTTCACCGCCATTGCTCGAATAAAATTTCCGGCTCTAATATTAGAGCCAATCGTACGATTGAAGCCGCGAATTTTGCGTTATTCACCGCAAATTCGTATCCAACGCTGAAAATTCCAACGCAAAAACGTTTTCCAAACCGTCGAGGCATCGCCTGAGTCGGACTGAACTATATATATATATATGCATGTCTATTCTCGATAACTAATAATATTGTTTTTAAGCTTCAAGCGTACTTCGCACAGAGTTGAGATTTAATTTTGTAAATATACGTATTTAAATAGAATCCAGAAAATATTCAGTATTCGTCCGATCTCACGGGGAAAAGAAATATCAGTAGTCAATCCACGTTTTGGTCAGACACGATTGACAATTACAATTATTTTTCTTTGAAGTTTTACCCACTATTTTTTTTTTGGAATCATTTGGTCATTTGGAAAAATGTTATTTGGAAAAATGTTATTGAAGTTTAAAATACGTTTGTTAATTGCCTTTTGGTTTGTGGAGAAACAAAATGGACGAATGGACGTGAGTAATATACATCGGAGTGTATTGAGAAAAGTCAAGTTGTTTCGATTTTTGTTACAACTTCGACATTCAAAGTAGATACAAAAATAAAATTTAACAATTTTTTTCTTCGGTTTTCAATTATTTTTGTTTAAAAGAAAGTTTTCAATTTTTTTTTCCAAATTTTTCAAACAAAACATATTCTCATTGTAATTGTCATTCACTGGGGGGGAAAAAATGGCAACTGAAAGAAAAAAAATTGCTTCGTGACAATAAACGGGAAAATCGAAGTCGTAAGAGCGAAACCTCTGAATATGGTCCGATTGGGCTAAAATGTTGACAGATGCTTCCTAATTGCATCCACTTCAAACGTAGAAGTCGCCGTAAGAATCGAACGAGCGTTGGCTTTTTTTTCAACACACCCATGATGTACAAGTATATTATAGCGTACGTATGTGACGAATAGGTCGTCCACAGGTGTTGGAAATGTTCACGACGTTAACCGGGATGGTAAGTCCCGCGCGAAAGACATTTCCACGGGTGTTGCGGATGGAAAATACGAGGAAACACGTTAATACCGAGACCGGATGCATGGGCTAACGAGAGAACCGGTGAGCTTGCGACTGCGAAAGCCAGCGTGAGAAAGAGAATGACGTGGATTTGCGTTATTTTCAAGCTTGACCTACATTCCACCAAGCATTTCGAAGTCACCGTACGTTTTATCACGTTCTTATATATATATATATATATATATATATATATATATATATATATATATATATATATATATATATATACATAACGCACACATATGTATATTAGGGTGGTCCCTATTTCGGTTGTTTTTTAATTTGGGCGTTCCCTGAGGATTAGATGGTTCGAAATGACTAAAACAATATCCTCAAAATTTCAATTCGCTATCTCATTGTTTTACCTAGCCACGAACCTCTCATACTTCGACATTTAACATAATGGTGCCATTTAACATATGGGTAACATAATGTTTTTCATATTTCATTTTTATTTCAATTATGACTGAAGTAATGGACTGTAGATGATACTGTAGACTATAAAAGATTGTTTCTTTTGAATCATTCTACATCAAAAATAGGTTTTTTGTTCTATTTTGACTTACGTGATAGGTTATGACGGTTCAAGTTATTCGAAACAAACAAGGAGTACAAAACTTATATTTATTATACCCTCGACTAAAAATAGCCACAAGCTTTTTCCGAAAGTCCTGAATTTTTTGCAATCGGAGCTTTTTGGATGGGATTAATTTTTTAACCTTGCCCTTTCGTCCATAATAGCTGTGAAAATGTATTGAATTTGTATTTTGGAAAAAAATCTTGTATCTATTTGTAGCGAAAGATTTGCTTGTAATAAAATTGTAAGATTTGACTTGATAATTCCAACGGTTCTTCTAAAAATTCATACCCGACACTGAAAAACACAACTTTTGTATTAAAATATTTTTAAAATATTTTTCCAGCTACTCGAAAAATCTGGAGTTGACCTAAAAAAAAAATCTTCTAAGTTTCAGCTTTCTATCTTAATATTAAAATTGAATGATTAAATAAAATAAAAAATTCACTTGAAAAATTCACATCTTAATATAGAGCTTGAGAACTGAAATTTAGAGGATCTGCTTTATTTCATGTCAACTTCAGATTTTTTGACTGGGAGGTAAAATTTTTTTTTCATTCAAAAAAGAATTGGATAATTAAATAAAATAGAAAATTCACGGACACACCTTAATATTGAGATAGAAAGCTGAAATTTGGAGGATTTTTTTTCTTTGAGGTCGAATTCGGATTTTTCGAGTAGCTGGACAAATGTTTTTTTTTTTTTTTTCACGCCCACCCTGATATATATGTATGTGTATCTCCGGGTCTTCCATCCCTCCAGCGTCGTTTCACCGTCTGGCAAACCCTATCTCCGTGGTTTCGGACCAGCTCGCCGGCTCTCACGTCGTTGCGTCTCGCTTTATCTCGACCGCTCGTATCGCCGGACGTTTTCACTGTCTTCTGGGGTTGATGGGCGAGAAGCTCCCGGGCTCATTCCCGTTAAGAGAATCTTTCGTTGGGTCGGTCACGGGATCGTCGTAACCACATGCTCTCCACCTCGGCAAAATTTTCTGTCCCTCTTATTTTTTTTTCTTCTCCTGACTCGAGTGATTTTTTCGCTTGTCGTCTGTGTCCTGCGTTTTTTTTTAGACCCGCGGAAACACATTCGCTTCGATGGTCGACAAAAAAAAATTGTCGTCGCTATCGTTTGTGGTTTTCAGCCCCGGAAATGGTCGATAATTCGGGTGCGGATGAGAAGTGCGTAACGCTTGAACGGCCAAAATTCTGAACACGCAAAGTCTGGACGGGTCAAGGTTGCGAAGTTCGGGTTCGCCATACCAATAAAATACGGATGGCTATTAGTTACAAGCAGAAAATTTATTGTGCGAATTTGCGTTACATCGAAAGTTCCAAATTCGCAAACAGCAAAACAGGAAATGATAGAAAGTTTCAAAGTATAGAATGATGAGAAGTTCGAAATTAAATTCGTGAACTCCTCAATGGGCTAGGAAATTGCAAATAACCAAAAGTCAAAGGCAAATAACGATTATTTTCACGAAAGTTACAATTTTGAAAATAATGATTTCGAAAATTGTAAAATTTTCAAACGAAACATTTCTGGAGACTAAAAAATGTCTAAAATTCGCCTCGAGATCTTGCAATTTTTGAAATTCTGATTTTTGAGGTTATTTCACGTGGGAACCGTTGGCCGTTCGCCAATTTGTCTTTTCGAAAAATTGCAATTTCGAGATAATAACCGTTTCGAAGACCATTGACGTTCGACATGTTTTTGGTGTCGAGACATATTTGTTGTCCCAAAAATTTCGATTCGTTCTATCAACTTTCTGTCTTTTGAACGTTCGTGTTCATTTTGCCACAATGTCCGTTCTGAACAGCAAAAAAAAAATAATAATCCGCTATAAACTTTAATGTATGAGAAAAATTGAAATACGGATGAAAAAATGTTAAATCGATGGTAGTTCTGCAATTCAATCGAAAGAAGAGATGAGAAAGAGAGAGAGAGAGAGAGAGAGAGAGAGAGAGAGAGAGAGAAAGGGAGACGAACAAAATTAGAGAGCCAAAATGAGAGACAGAGTTGAATTAATTGAAACAAACTCCGTTCGCTTTGGCCCACGGCAACGAAAGATGGCTGCTGCTGGTGCACTCGCTGCCGTATGCAAGAATATTTGATTGACTTTTTTCCCCCTCCCCTCTCCACATCGAATACCATACAGCATGGCACAGCGCATTCCCTCGCTCCGTGTGTCATCAAACGGCCTTGTCGAATCCAATAACGACACGAAGCGCACATCCATCCACAGCCCCGCTCACCTCGCACAACCTCAACCAAAGCAACAACAGAAAAAAAAATATAGCTTTGCCAAATTCCACATGCAACTGATGTTGCATCACGAAATTTGCATTCTATTTTCTTTCTCGTTTTGTTTTTTTTTTCCCCGTTATTATTATTATTTGTTTTCATCACGAATGTCTGTAGGGTACGTCCAGGTGAGTCGGCACGAGTTTCCCAAAATGGCCACGGTAATTACACGAAATTGAATTTGATCGAAACAAATAATCAAAGTCTTTATACGAATTTTGAAGAATCGATCGGTTCATTGAATGAACGTTCATTGAGAAAAAGATTGTTAACAAGCTTGTGATTTTGATCAATGCATCGGTGTACCATTTGATTAAATGAAAATGGCCTCTACGAGGTCCTAATGAGTTAAAGCATGGGTTGGGTTAAGAAAAACCAAAAATATATTTTCCAAACAAATGCATGTCAAATTAAAGATATAAAAAGTTTGGCTCCTGCAATAATTGAACTCGGTCAATACACCCAGTTACAACTTAGCGAATATTGGCAATAAAAGAAATGTTTGTTACTCATCTTGTGTTCGTGTAGAGTCAAAACACATTTCAACCGTGGATGAGCATAAAGATTGCACAACTAAGAACGTTGAAGGGTATGCCATCACTGTTTGCCTGCCATATCACCCGGATTTACCCTATGTGAATGTTTGAAGACTATCGACATATTGGAGCAACAAGCATCCTTCGGATATTCGTCATCCCCTGACGTGTCTCGTCTCTTTATTATTACAACACACACACACATACACACAAACACACAAACACACGATATTACAACGGAAATTAGAGTTCAGTAACTTATGCTCCTCACGTTCGACGTATCATTCGGGATGTGTGTGTGTGTGTGTATGTGAATTAGGGTGGTCCTTAATTGGGTCATGTCCTAATGTTGATATTGCCGGACGCTCAATCAACTTAAAAAAAAATCTATAAAATGTTAAGCCTATCACGATTCTCCCAGTCCAATTTTAATCACCGCCTGAAACCAGGTGAAGTTTCCCCCTCAAGATACATGCCATTTTTCCATACGTCGGTTATTATATTCCCCGGACGACTAATTATCGTTTAAAAAATCCAATACCGTGAAGACTTAACGAGCATTAAAATCTACTTTCACGGAAAAAATAAAATGCATATATGGGTCATCTCGTGCCACGTTTACACGCACCTTTGCACCGTTCCTCTGACGATTATCTCATACACACGTGCAGGTCGTGGTGAGACGACCCATATACGCATTTCATTTTTTTTTCCGTGGAAGTAGGGTTCATACCCGTTAACTCCGTGCAGTATTGAATTTTTCAAGTGGAAACATCTACCTGGCCTCAGGCGGTGATTAGAATTGGAATAGGAGGTTCATGATGGGCTTAACAATTTTAGGTAATTATGTAGTATCCCGGCTTTACCGAATTTTGCAGTTTTTCAACATTTTCCTTCTCCAGGATGTTCGTTCGGTCTCCCAGATGAAGAATCAGGTGGGGGAGATCAGAAAATGTTATCGGAAATAATTTTTTCAGCGTTTTTTCGAAATTTGTGTTTCTTGAATTCTTTTTTTTTTCTCGAAAAAACGTAAAAAAATTATTTCCGATAACATTTTCTGACCTCCCTCCCCTGATTCTTCATCTTGAAGACCAATCAAACATCCTCGAGACGGAAAATTTTGAAAAACTGTAAAATTTGGAAAAGCCACGATACTGCATAATTACCCGGTTTTTTAATTTTTTGTTTGTTTTGGAATAGAAATTCGGACGTGACCCAAATAAGGACCACCCTGATGTGAATGTGTGTGTGTGTCACAAGTTTAGTTTGTCACAAACACCGAGGAAGGAACGGTACGTGAATTCAAGCGAACCGAGCAAATTTAATAGTTTTGTCGGTAACGCGTGGTACGGCAAGGGGCAGGGTGAGGGGAGGGGTGGGGGTAGTTTGGAAGCAGCGAACACAACAGCGTCGACTCTACCTACGGGGTTGCGGGGCGGATACGCGCGAATTTAGTCGCTCAACAGGTGGTCACATAATAATTGCCCTGGCGCTGCGGAAAATTAGTCGTTATTGCGTGTCCCCCTCTCGCTCTCTCAATCGCACTCATTCTCTTTCGATCTTCGCATCGTACGAGCCCGAACGCAACCCGGGTCACAATGGTCCAGTGAAAGAAGTCCGTTTGTCCCGATAAAATGAACCTTCTGTTTATTTTTTTTTTTTTATTCTTTCGTTCCACGTCGCGTCGTGCCCACATGCCGCGCATTCCTTGGCCTGTCGGAGCGCAGAAAATTCACTCCGTCTGACCGAACGTGTGTCTTTACTACTGCCTCGCTGTGACTTCCACAACTGGTTCATTTATCGCGTATATATACTTATATATATGTCAAACTGAATGGTTTCATTCACGTGAACCATCTGATACTATCAGATGCGAAATTATTTTGCATTTAATCATATTGTTGGTTCTGAAAAAAAAAAAGTTTAAACATCGTTTAATTTTTTCACGAATAAAAACATCATCGATGTTAAAAAAAAAGTCTTAAAAATCGATTAGCTTGTACAAGATCTATTTTTTTTTTGTTCGATTGGTCACTCTAACAAAAAATGTTTGTTACACGTTGCATCATTTTCGCAATGAACCACGAAGAAAATTTTATTACTTTATTTTTTAATATCAACAAAGCCCGTTAACCCTTTCGAGGCAAGCTTCAGTAAAATTACGGTTTAATCACCCTGGATGAAATTCACTCCTCTAACTTTGCATTCCAATAAAACATTTTGCAATGAACTATATGATTTTTCCAAAAATTCCAACCATATTCCAAGCCTTTATATACGAGTAAAAGTTTGTATAACTCCCAAATTGTAATTTTTAATATGCTAAAAAATATCTTCAAATATATTTTCAAAAAAATTTAAAAACGACTTGTCACTCAAATTGTTATAACTCATTTTCAAGATATTCAATTAGCTCCAAGTCAACCTAACACATTCTTAATTTAAAAAAAGGCTGGGCTTGAAATTTACTCAGCGTGACTAAAAAGAGTTACCACAGCGATAGAAGAAAAAAAAAAATAAATACGTTTAAAGAAAAATATAAAAATAAAAAAGAGGTTGGCTGGTTGAACGATAGCGATGATGATCATCGAGGCCAGTTCTATCGGTGGCCAACTCTCGGGGCAACGAGGTGCGTTAGTCTAACGACCTATCGGAGCGTGCTGGGTAAAACGATCATGAACATATATATATATATATATATATATACAATAAAGCCAGGGTGCCAACCCGGATCGGTGGTCACCACTCGAACGACGAGGGGGCAATCGGCCGTGCCGAGCATTAGGGCCGATCGTCGCCTTCTCAGTACCCCTTTTTTCCCATCCCCACAACCATCGCCACTGTGACGCAAAAAATAAACCCTCAGCACACGGTTATACGCTTCACCCTACAGAACCTACGGTTTCTCACTATACCTCCCACCCCCCTTTTCCCTCCCCCCGCCCTTCGCCACTGTGCCGCAAAAAATAAACCCTCAGCACACGGTTACACACCTCACCCTACATAACCTACCACTCCTCGATGCTCCCCCTGGCGGACACATCGCCACACTCCATCTCGCTCCAACTCTTTCGCACGGATCGTGGCGGGCAAAGCCTTTCTTTTTTTTTTTTCACGAGTCAATCGGGCGTGGAATCTGTGTGAGCCCGAGACGAGAAACGAACGTGCCGTTGAACCGTGGCGACTCGCCCGGCCTACCACCCGCCACCCCCTCGAACACCCTCGACCGACCGCCTCGTGGGTTCGGCCATCGAGCACGAGCCAGAAACATCAACGAACGGCCACCACGAATGGACACGCTCGAGTCTCGAGACTCAAAGGATCCTGTACCTTTGAACCTCATCTCACCCTACACTCACCCTACTCACCCTCCAGTGCACTTCTTCGAGCTAGTGCGATATTAGTAACGGTAGAATCGTTCGCAGCACCAACTCGAAATATTTCTCATCGTCCTCCAGGCTCCACCCTTTACCCTTCTGACCACGAACTCTACCTGCGGCTTCTGCCCCTATGAGAACAACGACTTTAAGCATCGCATTTTTTTTTGTATCGTGAACCCTGTTGTGTGCGAACCTGGATGGAAGTAAGGCTTGAGAAACGGTGAGCTAAGAAAGTTGCGAAAATGTCTTTGCTTCACCACCCTCTGACCCTATTCGACCTAGGGATGGACATTCATTCAATGAAAATTTGTTTCGAATACTTTATCAAACGCATAAGTTAAATTAATTGTCATGCAATAATTAATATTTTAACGTTACTGTAATGATTATAAATATTTTAGATAAATTATTATTGTAAAATGGGTTTTGATATTGATCGGGTTCTATAATCCATTTTTATTGCAGTGAGAAAAATATTTCAAACATATTTTTATTTAATCGATGCCGATTGCTGCTCCGACCGTCTCTGACCGTCTGGCGGGCTGGACAGTAATTCACAGGAGCGAGGCAGAAGAAGATGGAATCTAAAAAGAAGCTGAAAAGAATAATCATAAACATAATCAACCTGGGCGTTCCTAATTTCTACGAGACCTTTTCAACCTTGGATAAAAACAACCTCCTGACAAATACACCAAGATACGTTTTTCGCATCTTCAATCGCTCATGAATGAAGTGGAAATTTGTATATTCTGTGTAACTTATTTGGAAGTAGGAACACGTCCGAACGACTTGCGACGAAGAAACGTCGTCAAAACAAAACCTGGCCGAGAAAACTCGTTCAAAAACAAATGCTGTCAAAGTAGACTCTTCTCATGTACAACCTGTGTCATAGCAACTTATGATCAAAACGTTTTCTCCAAAAGCAACTCTGCCTGGACAATCTAGTTTGTAAAAACTTTTGGAAGTTGTCGCGGAATAATATCAGACTGTCATTATCCGTTTTGACTCGGGCCCGGTCTGGTACAGAATAATTGATCTTGTAGTCACTGGGTTCTTTGGGTTCATTGAGTTCATTGGGTTTGTTGGGTTCTTGAGTATCAAGTCGCAAGCTTTGGGATTTTTTGAAGTCTTTGAAGGGCATCACTTTGAATATCGCTCTCTGAATGTGTACTGTAAATGAATTGGAAATGTGATGTAATCTCTCATTTATATTCTCATTATTGACCATCGAGTTTTTCCGTTTTGTGCAATGTTATCAAATTTCTCTCATTCCCGATTAACGTGTTTTTCTTATCCTGAACATTGAAATTTTCACGTTTTTGGCGTCAACGTTGACGAGTTGTTTTTGAAAAAAATTGTTGAGGATAAAAATGTTTTTGTCCAGGTTCTTTTTTGACGGGGAATTTTTTTTAACTGTGTTTCATTGAGCGAATTTGTTTCGACGAGGTTGTTTTGAGGAAGTAGTTTCGACAAAGTTTTTTTCGAAACGTATATCCCTGTACGTATTTTTCGGTGGTCGTGTATTTGTTATCACACTAAGGGAGGCGAAGAGTGTGTGAGTGAGAAGTAGAACTCGAAAACTTTGTAATCCGTCGCGAGTCTGGCGAGGGAGCAATCTCGGGGCTGGAAGCCATCGCTCGTACGGCAATCGGTTGGCGTTACGTAGGAAATTGGAAGATTTTGTGCATGCATGCGGCATCTCGTCAGCATCGTGATGCACAGTTGTGATCATCGCGAAAATTCACCGATTCGGTGAAGCACAAGCAGCAGCAGCATATCCACATGGGCGAGCAGTTGTGTGCAGGTAAGCAAAAGCGAATATGGCGAGACAGGGATCGAGCAATGTGGGAAGCTCTGGAACCTCGAGAACCTCGAGACTGGCATACACCGCGGTACGGAGCTAGTTTAGCTCGAAAGCTAAATTGACGACGCGAAAACGTACGACGCACGCTTCTCTCGGGAACGACAGCCCATCAGAAGATCGGCTTGCGACAGACTTTGCTGCCGTAAGCTCTCGTTCTCTCTCTCTCTCTCCCTCTCTCTCTCGCACTCTCTCTCTCTCTCTCACACACACACACACACACACCTTCGTGGCTTCGAAACGAGTGACTCGTTGGTGGAAGGTGTGCCGCCACGAACGTTCGAACCCCCAGAGAGCGAAAGACGTCCAACCTGAAATTCAATTCAATCCAGAGACAGAGCTTTCATACGTTCGACACGAAATTGCGTCGTTCCCGCCTCGTTACTTCAACCCGCAAATATCAACGATATACCCCGACCCTTCACCCTCCCGGATTCGCCAATAAGTGTGTGTGTGTCAACCTTCGAGTATTTTTTCCATTAATATTAAGGTAGTGACCTCCATAAGAGAATTCCTCATCAGATTTTCATGTAACTTGGCATACTTATAGGTATTGATGAGAAAAAGGTTCAGTTACATTTTTATGGCTTTCCGGAGCGCGAGAAAAAAGATATCAACACTTATATTTTCACACGTTCAACATGGAGCCTTATGGAGAATCACGGTCAATACAGAAAATACAGTTTATATCGGGAGTTGGTCGTGATCCAGTAGACATGACAACGTTGCGCGTTTGTTTCGCATCTTCTCTCTTTCTCTCTCTCCCACTAATCGACATCATAACACACGACGTTGTCACATCAAAGTACTACGTACCTCAATCAGGAGATGGTATATCTTTGGCTGGCTGTGACTCTTACAGTTTGTGGGACACCACCTTGATATTTTTATTAATTCGTTTTTTATTTATATAACAAATAAAAATAAATTAAAAAAAAATATCCTTCTTCTTCTTCTCACCGGACTCGTTATTACGGTCAGCGCAGAAGCAATTCTGCCGCGTCTAATTCCATCCTTGGAAATTATCTCGGTGAACACAAAAAAAAAAAACCGAGTCTTGTCATCCGTGATGTGATTTATTATCGATACGGTGCTACGTAACAGGTTTGTTTCTGTTCTTTTTTACGGTTTATTTTTTTTTTTTTGTTCTTCATTTTCCAAGCTCCTGAGTAGCCAGGCGAAGCTATGTGTGCGTGATACACGCTCGAACGAGGCGATACAAATATTATACACAAGAGCTGACACTTTGTCGGATGTTGTTATTGTTTTTTTTCATTATTATTTTTTTAATAATAAAAATATGACAATATGTGTTTGTTCGTTGTGCTAGAGAGCTCGTTTTTTGTTTTTCTTTTTTTTTTTTTCAAGTTGGCACGTGTGCGAAGTTGGCTTTGTGAAGCCATGCTTCGAGTGATGGGTTACGAAGGGGCCTTTGAGTCAAGTGTGTGTGTGTGTGTGTGAGAAAGAAAGAGTATTTCTCGCACGATTTCGCGAGCGTAGTACAACGTGTTAACCGATTGGCAAACCGAGTGTGTGGAGGGTATGATCGTGGTGAAACGGCGAGACGATTCGAGACGACTCGAGCGCAAAGTAGGTACCAGCCGGAGTATGGTTACGCCAAGAGGCCCTCTTACCCTCTTCGTTAAGGTCACTCGAGCAGCAAGGGTTGGTTCACGGCGTGAGCCCAGGGGTTCGTGGGGCGCGGGGCTCGATGGGCTGGGGTGCGAGGGTAAGGGGGAGGAATGTGGACGAAGTGTTAACCGGCTCGGGTCACTTTCATCACCGGCGTTAATAATTCGTTTGGTAATTTATTAAACGAAGCGTCGAGTTGTTTCGAGCGAATCATCCGCACGAGACTTGCACACCGATGGCGCGTCAATTTTCACGTGAACTCTTTCACCTCTGTCCATGATGAGCTCACTCGTTGCGTCATGCTCGGTTTTGCAATATCATCGCTCGACTGCTATCAGCACGACGGTTTTCACGTGGAATATAAAAAAAAAAAAAATAAAAATAAAAACCTTGTACCGCTCGAGATTTTCCAGACCCCTCGAGCCACCAAAGCGGATCCCTTTTGTACGTTGCAATAAGCTCGGGATGAACGACGAGGGTTGAAGGCTTTAGTACCGCGGAGTTTTGGTTGCGTCGTTCGAAAGTTGTTCGATGTTTATTGGTGTTTTTTTTTTCGAAGGTCGGCCCATGGGGAGTACGAACTTTTTGGTGAACCGTGGGTGTGAAATTTTTATAAAATGAGAGAAAGATAGAGATAGAAAGAGAGAGAAAAAGAGAGAGGGAGAGAGAGAGAGAGAGTTAGAGTTGGAGTTAGAGTTGGAGTTAGAGTTAGAGTTGAAGTTAGAGTTAGAGTTAGAGTTAGAGTTAGAGTTAGAGTTAGAGTTAGAGTTAGAGTTAGAGTTAGAGTTAGAGTTAGAGTTAGAGTTAGAGTTAGAGTTAGAGTTAGAGTTAGAGTTAGAGTTAGAGTTAGAGTTAGAGTTAGAGTTAGAGTTAGAGTTAGAGTTAGAGTTAGAGTTAGAGTTAGAGTTAGAGTTAGAGTTAGAGTTAGAGTTAGAGTTAGAGTTAGAGTTAGAGTTAGAGTTAGAGTTAGAGTTAGAGTTAGAGTTAGAGTTAGAGTTAGAGTTAGAGTTAGAGTTAGAGTTAGAGTCAGAGTCAGAGTCAGAGTCAGAGTCAGAGTCAGAGTCAGAATAAGAGTCAGAGTCAGAGTCAGAGTCAGAGTCAGAGTCAGAGTCAGAGTCAGAGTCAGAGTCAGAGTCAGAGTCAGAGTCAGAGTCAGAGTCAGAGTCAGAGTCAGAGTCAGAGTCAGAGTCAGAATCAGAGTCAGAGTCAGAGCCAGAGTCAGAGTCAGAGCCAGAGTCAGAGTCAGCGTCAGAGTCAAAGTCAGAGTCAGAGCTAAATCTACCAATTTTTCGCGGCGAAATAACTGTCGAAAATTTCGACGAATTTCAGCTCACTGAAAAATATCCTTCAATTGTTTTCAAGAGTGTACCTTAAACGATAAAAAAATCACACACACACACCGTCCACGAAGTTCACCCTCCCGCAATTTTCGATGAAGGTCACAAATAATATGTAACGGATGACAATCCGTTACCATAGAAACGAAGGAAAAAAGAAAACTGTCCCTTCGTCATAAAGACAAGCGAAGGGGTACGCAAGTGGTACATTATCAAAGGGACGGAAAATGGTCCCAAGTGCCATTTCCAGTTATCACCTTTTCTCAAACTTCCCGGTCGTCGTGGCCGCACCCTGATCGTGTGTCGTTGCCACGATATGTCGTTGGATCGAAGGGTCAACCATAATGTTCATACGAGAAGGGGAAAAAAGGATATCAATACGAGCAGGACGAAAATCCGAAAATATTTCACGAAAAACGAAAATCGAACACGTCCTCTACACCGATACTCATAACCTCAAAATATCACCAAAATCCGGCTGAGGATGAAAAAAAAAAAATAATAAACGAAAAACAGCGTCGAAGAATCAGGATCAATATGAACGAAGGTCAATGAAGGCAATGGCGATGAATTACATTTTTAGTTCTCAGCTGAATGAGTGAGCGAGGATGGAGTGTTACCGGATTGCGATGGGCGGGGGGGGGGGGTGAAACTGCATTAAGCAAATGAACCGTCGTTGCCGGGACTTCGGTGGAAGGCTAAGGGGTACGAGAAGGGGAGGGGGCTAATTTCTGGCACACGAGGTAATAATCGTGGGCCACGAGCGTGAATGCTGGAAGCTAACTCTTTGAAAGGGTTCGATAGGGTTGCTGGAGACGGAGGGGGAGGGGTAACAGGGATGTAGGGGGTTGTTGTCGAAGGAGCACTCTAAGGTGGAGAAGCAGCTAGAGGCTACGGGGTACGTTCCACGAAGCTACAGATATGCCACCAGACGACAATACCATTTCCACATTCAGGAATGGCGCCCCGGCCATTCGCTGGGCGAAGCTTTCTAACTGGCAGATCGAGTTTTGAGGTTAAACGTGTATAACGAAGGTGAAACAACGGGGTTCGGGCACGAATCCTCGACAGTCACGTTGGTTCGATTATCCAACGAGAGTTTTCGGTCGAATCTGACGGGGGAAGGAGCGGCCGGAGGGTGGGGGGTGGGAGAGGGGGAGAATTTACCGGTAGCACGTGCGGGAAAGCGACGTTGGGAATGGTCGAAAGCCAGGAAAGCGTCGAAAACGTCGACGTTTAACCACGCGAACGTTGTTGTGGTTGTGCTTCGGTGATGCTCCGGTTGGCTGGTCGGTGCTTCGATGCTTTCACAACGTAGCCGAAAAGCACGGTCGCGCGTCCCATTCGGAATGCTTACCGCTAGGATGGGACGGGTGGAGGGAAGGGGGGAAAGCTTTGGTCGGGATTGGGGAGCATTGATTCGACGCAAATGCGTTTGAAGTAATTCGATGACCGAATCAAATTTATTTGGTTGATGACGATTTTCGTAGGGGTTGTTTTTCGAAAGTGTTGCGATTTTTCGCGTTGGTATGTCGGAGTAGTCTGGCTGACGGATACCAACTCGACGCACGTTGTAGACACAGAGCAGTTATTTGCCTCACAGATTTTTTACGCATCTAGGAGACTGAGTTGCAAGGAATGGAGAGAATCGGATGCAACTGTTGACGATCATCGGGGTGAACATGTCTGAGGAACAGAGGAATGTGGATCGAAGCCTCCGTCTCAACTCCGTTCGATATTTATTATAATTCTTGCGAAAATTTGAAGATTTGATGGGTTTTTTGTTCATAATAATTTACTATTGTTATTTGAACTGGAAAATGATTCTTCGTACATTTGACTCGAGTTCATATTGATATTTGGCTACGGTACGTCGAATATTTATCATAATTCCATGAGTTTAACATCAATTTTTTTTCAATTTTCCACGCTGAATGTCGTGTAAAGGTCATAGTGTAGTTGAAAAGATTTCCTCCACCACCACGTCACAGCGAGAAGAAAAGTATATAGTTCCCTTTGAAAAAAATATTTATTTTTTCATTCTCAAAGTCATCAGAGTCATGTGAAGGTCGTTGGACAGATCTTTACGGTCTTCTATCACAACACGATGAAAAAAATTTCCTATTTGAATTGAATACCAATGATCTTGAAATCTCGAGAAGTTTGAATGAAAATGGAAAAAAAGATTACGCTGCGAAAGCGTTTTCCATTTAAGAACAAACAATTCTTGTCGATGACATTTCTTTTATCGTCGAAAATTATCGAGATATTCAAGACAGTCAAGTTACATGAGACACTCTGTCTTTCCACTTTTAATTAATTTTCCACGCTGAAGGTCATCGGAGTAGCGCAAAGGTTCGACAGGTCTTCACGCTCTGAAATCACGATGAGATGAAAAGAAGACCGGGTGCTGCTTGTAGAAATTACCAATGACCTTGAACCATCGGAAATCAAAGTTTCAATGAATTTAACGAAAAATTGTTGTAGGAAAGTATTCTGACTCAGAGAACAACCTTTTTTTTGTGAATAACGTTTTTTTATCGTTAATAATAAGCGAGATATTCAAGATGGTCGAGTTAGATCGAAACACCCGGTATATCAGCCTGGCTCGTCAGGCGTTTAATCGCCAACAGTTATGTCCACATAATG
This sequence comes from Diplazon laetatorius, assembly GCA_963662125.1. Taxonomy (NCBI): domain Eukaryota; kingdom Metazoa; phylum Arthropoda; class Insecta; order Hymenoptera; family Ichneumonidae; genus Diplazon; species Diplazon laetatorius. Next base: position 8,366,411 of record OY759153.1, read on the forward strand.
TGCACGTATGCGATGTGTATATGCGCTTACGAACATCCACATTCAGCACCGGGCTCGGTAAGTCGATGGGCTCGCTTTGACTTTGGGCAATGGCAACCGACATCCCGAATGTATTTGCCGAAACTCGAACGTTTCTCTCATCGCTCTCAGTATCCTTGATTCGGGTTAAAACTGAGAGAAGATAACACGTAACTTCGAGCTAATATACGAAGTTGGTTGGAAATGCTGTTGGACTTTAATTCTAGAACTTGGTTGACTTCGAGTAGCGTGCAATAATACGGAAAATCCTATGAATTGCGACCATTTCCGGCGAACTTGATGGTGCTTCGAATAATATTCAATTTCTGAACTATCTGTTCAGGAACGCGAGCACGCAAGTCCACCACGAAAATCTAAAAAAATGCGTTTTGAGAAAAACGTGTTTAGAATGTTCCCAATGAATTATTTGCTTATCAAATGAAAATTTCGTAATTTACATTCGACCTATTAATACTTTTTGAATTTCGTACTGAAGTCTGTTGAAGTCTATTTATAAATCTAAAATTTTCGAGACTCAAATTTTTAGATTTATAGATTTCTGCTTAAATTTATGGCTTCAAAAGTAAAATCGATTTCTCTAACCGTCTGGGTTGGTTTCACCTGTCAGTTCACGTTTGATAATTCGCAGCATCAAATATAGATTTGAAATTGAATTTCAAATTTCAACAACTCCTTTTTCTCGAAGCCCACTTTTTTTAAAGATTTGCGTGCACGAGTAGTCTTCCAATTATCATCCGATTGACTTGAAATTTCGATTCGATATTCTTCTGTACATCAAAATACAGGATCCGTAAGATTTTTCAGCAAAACAGTGACAACTCTTTTTAGAATAACAATTCATCTGTCCGAATTTAAACCCAAGAAAGTTAACTCTTTCTAAAAACAACTATCATTTTGAAAATAATCTACATTACCGAAAACCCCAATGTACTCTGTAAATTTAACTAATACACATGTAAAAACTTTTGGAATTTTCATGCTAAGCTTAAACACCTTCCCAAAAACTTACCCGCAACATAACACCCTAAAAAAATACTAAGAACAAAATTGTCCTATTACGCCGCCATTTTAGATAAATATAATTAAAAATAAATATTTCGTTATACAAAAAAACCTGGACAATGAACGAATTTTCTTTTTTTTTTCAAAATAAATCTTTCCATCAGCCCACAGAATAATCCCAAACTCAGGGGACAATCTAGCTTCTCAGGAGTGCCGTCGTCCCTCAACATCTTTCATTGGTCTCAGATTATATATATATATATATTTTTTCATTTTTTTTCTTTCCAAATCTACGAGTACCAAAAACCGGTCGAACATTTTTACATACAAATCACACTCGTTGCCTGCACATTGCCTCTCGGATCGTTCGTTCGGCGTTCATTTTATTTTATTTTTTTATTTTTTTAAGCCTTTACTCGCAGCACGATGGTGGTAAAGGGGCGCGCGCGGACCAGCCCGGTGGGAAGGAGTAAATTGTCTCCTACATCTCGAAAGAACCGACTCTCGGGGTGTGTGCCCCGAGCGTTGCATTCTACACGAGTTTGTCCGGAGAACGCGGAAAGTATACCTCAGCGGGGTTGCGAATTACGAGACGCAGGCCACGAGACCCTACAGCCTCCCTCGTCGACGGTGGCCACCGTGGGATTTCATTCTGTTTTTCTTTCGCACTCACCCGGTATCACGAGTTACAGACTCCACTTCGAAGTTACAGTCCCGAGAGGCCATTTTTTTTTTTTTTTTTTTTTTTTCAAGTTTCTCTGTTCTCCGGCTGCTCCACGTTTTCCCACACTTTGTTCTGAATTTTTAGCGAGCCATCGATCGGACTCGGGGAAACACAATGGGAACGTGAACGTTACGTACCAACAATTCCTGGTGCAGACCAGCCTCGATGACACGATCCACGAATTCGTCCGTCAACTGTTGAAATTGCGCGTCTCGGAATTTCGTATCTTCAACGTTTCGAAGGTTCATAAGTTCGAAACTTTTTTATTGGAATTGTAAGTTTTAGAAAATACAAAACTTCGGATTTTTTTTTAATTCCGACTGATAATGTAAAGAGAATTTAACAAAATCGAACGTTGGAATCCGAGTGGAAATTTTAGCATTATATTTAATCTTATTTCACCTTATGAGATCAAATTGGAAGGTAAAGTGAGTTTGGAATATTTTTTCACCTGCGTTTCAACCTCCATGCGGTGACGACATTTTTTTCATCTTCGTTTCACCTTGCAAGAGAGGTTCAAATTTTTTTCTTTCGGTTATTTGACCTTCGTTTCACCTTCCAAACTTGAAAAATGGAAAATAACTGCAGGTTTTTAGGGTCAAATAAAGTTAAAACGCAAACGAGGATAGCTCATAACTTCATCCTACTCTCAATCTCCTTCGACCTGAATGTGATGTTGAAACAAGTTGAAGAAAGATTTTTGACGAAATTTTGTCTTCAAACCAGTTTCACAGCTAAACTCTTCGTTCTACAAGAAAAATTCAACGAAACATTTTAGAGACGATTCAATTCTCTACAAAAAATGTTTCCAGTCAAAGTAGCTTTAATTCAATAATTCACAATCCACAGCTGTTGGAAGTTCATTTTATAAGATAAAAACAAATATTTTTTACCATTCAGTTCTCATTATTATTTTCAAACACTTAAAAAAATCGGAATTTTTTCAAAAAAATGAATATATTGTTTTTTTTTTTACACAATCTAGTGTTCATGTGGTCGAGACATGGGTTGCCAGTGGTTGGCCACGGTCCAGGGCGAACCGTTGATGCCAGTTATGCCCGAACGAGCTCAGCATGGTAGATTTGTTCGCTCGAGGGTTAGTCGCGTTAGTCATACGTAGCCAGGCGACAGCCCTGAGAATACGAGGGCGAAGAAACCCTCCCGCAAATAACGCACGCTCGGTCTCTTCGCATAGCTCACAATTTATTTTTTTTCCTCCACTTTTTCGTCGCATTCGTTTTTTTTCGTCGTTTTTTTTTCTCCCACTCGCACAATACGCAAATCCAATCGAGCGTGTATGGGAGCGATCGATTGCGCTACTACCAAACTGTTTTCAATTGTCGTGAAAAAAAAAATGGTTGCAATTATTCACGGAGAAACGAAAATAAGATATCGAACAAGTAAAAAATATAAATTCACGGAAGTTAAATAAATGCATAAAAAAACTGAAATAAATATATCTGAAAATGGAAAAACATTCGAAAATGAATAAAAGTGTGACATGAATAAATGTTTAAAAATGTATTAGAAATTGAAAATTTCGTAAAAAAAAAAAAATAAGGAGATCGAAATTATTGTGAAAAAGTAAATTTATCAGAAAAATACGATAAATGCGCATATACACGCATAAAATATCGCTCGGCTCAACTTTGAGTGAATATTAAAAATATTAAAAAAAGTTTATTTGTGACAGTGGGTTTATTACTTCGATCAGTTAAGAATTAATTGAACGACCGCACTAAACCTACAAACCATTCGTTGATGCATCTGTAGTCCAACGTCCGTGGGACTTTTTCAAAACAAACTGTACCTTTTTCTGGAAAAAATGTTATGATATATTTTTCACTGTTCTCGATGCTTCACGAGAGCGAGGCACGATAAATTTCTGGGCTCCCAATCAACGTACCACTCCCATTAAAATGTTTACAATGGTGGTGTAATATCGACGAGCAAAACGTGGGAAATAACGAATTCACGCAACCGCATTAAATAAAAACGAATAGATGTATAAATTCGTATATATCTGTACATATATAAATATAAAATAAGATATATACATACGTTATTATTTAAGGTGGATTCGAAATCCATAAATATGAAAATAATGGCGTACCACGAAGAGAAATAACTGGCTTACATATTGTACAGACCAGTTACTCATCGTGCTTCCCATTTGTTTTTACATAATTTCATAATTGACAATAAGCTACTTCAGCCACATAAATAACGTACTTCGATACAAGTAACGATGGAAAAAAAAAAAAAAAAAAAAAAACTCCACACTCGACGTGTGTGTGTGTGTGTTTCCAATATTTTTATATTACCAACATTAAAACAGTGTATAATTATACACGTGACGCCAATATAACGCCTCGCAGATTCTGTATTGTCCGTTCTGCCGTGTAAGCTTCGCGACCCTTTGTAAAGGATGCTCATTCTCTTCGAAAAGAAAAAAAAATTAAAAATAAAAAAAAAACAGCATCTCTTGAAGTTGTTTGGAACAACTGGACCGTCGATTATCAGGTAGCTAGTTACCACGGCGAACAGTGGCGGGAGATAGTGTGAAAAAAAAAGGATAACCAATCGACCGTAGGGTAATTTGCCTTTGCCGTGAAAACAGTCGAGCTCTGCCTCTCTCTCTCTCTCTTTGTCTCTCCCTCTCTCTCTCTCTCTATCTCTCTCGGTTCATCGTCACGGCGCATTAGCTCGTCATTAGAAGCTCGCTTCTCCCAAGCCAACGGGGAGACTCGACGACCGCGACAAAAAGCTCTTCGATCGGTTGGAGCTTCGTGAAGTGTGTATCGGCCGAAGCGCGTCCAATGGACTTTTACACGTATGAACGAACAGCACGCGAGGGGTGGTAAAACAATCACCATCGCTCACGTGTCGGCATATTGTACTTCGACGTGTGGCCAATAATCGTCGAACAATTGTCACCCAGCTTCGGAATATCATTTGTGACAATTATACTCGTTGAATCATCAATGACTTTTATTCAATTCTTTTTTTTATTATTATTCTACGATTGATCATCTATTATGTTATGATATCATCGCTGCCTTCGATCTTAATAAAATTGTTCGTCTCATATTCCACCGTGAAAATTTTATTTATATTTTACAAAACCAACTGTACCTTTTTTTGAAAAAAATGTTATGAAATATTTTTCACTGCTCTCGATGCTTCACGAGAGCGAGGCACGATAAATTCCTGGGCTTCCAATCAACGTCCCATTTCCATTGAAATGTTTATAATGGTGGTGTAATATCGACGAGCAAAACGTGGGAAATAACGAATTCACGGAACTGCATCAAATAAAAACGGATACATGTATAAATTCGTATATACATGTACATACGATTGAACATCTATTATTTTATGATAACATCGCTGCCTTCGATCTTAATAAAATTGTTCGTATCAGATTCCACCGTGATAATTTGATTTCTATTTTTTTTTTTTTTTACGAAAATTATAGACAATTAGAGAATTGATATTTTTTGGCTACACCGTAGTCCGAGGTTCTATCCTGAATTTCTGCATTAATTCATTTTCTTTCTTTTATTTTTCAAGGATAGCATTTCGCATTAGCAGACATTCATTGAAAAAAAAAATGTTTGACTTGGCAACGGTAATTAATACGAATAAAGTGAAAAAATATAATGTAAAAATAAATAATGATATTATACATAATATAATAATATATATAATACAAATATAAATAAAATGAAAGTAAAAATAAAATATTAGCTTAGTTAAAATTTTCACCGTAGCATCGTGTCCCAAATTAAAAATCGATAAAAAACATTACTATTTTTTTTTTTTTCAACAGCATCTTGAACATCTTTGTCCTGTGCCACGACTATTATCAATAAATCTCCCTCCACCCTCAAAGCCCCTTTCACGTGTCACAATAATGTCCGAAATAATTACTCCCCTTAATTTTATTTTTCAATTTTCCTCATCGTTCGCATTTTTCGCTGAGCAACGAAATTAAAATGTTTCGACATTGATGCCGAATAGTTGCAGAGTACCGAAAGAGGCTACCCACAATTATGAGCCTTTCGTCGAACCGAAACTCGTGTTTCACAACGTGAAACTAGCAACGAACAAAAACTTCCTCAACATGTTTTTCTTTCATTTTTTTTTCGACGGTCACTGGAAAATAATTAAAATCTAGCTAGAAGCAGCGTGGGGTGGATTTGGGTAGGGGGGGAGGGTTGCAGGGTCGAGGCTATCGAGAAACTCATCGACGTCGAAAGAATCTCGAGAGAGTCCTTTTGTTTCAGGTCAAATATTGTCCTCGAGCAATTAATTAGGCTTGAGGGTGGAGATTGCATAATATAAATAGCGCCGAAAGAGCTTTCGAAAGCTCATCGGTAAACGCGTATTATATGTTGAAGTCGTGCTAATTTCATCGTTGATGGATATTCCACGTAGCGGCGCATTCGTAAGCACACGAGGAAGAAGACCTGCGAAACTTGACGAAGAACAAAAAAACAAAAAAAAAAAATGGACCGAAGGGCTCGGGAATCGTGGATACGGAAGGACCGCACCCATGTCGAGCACATGGTCCAGCACGTACTCCGCTCCCGCAACTACCATCTCCGCAAATCCTCTCGACCGTCCGGACCGGTAATTGGAACAGCTGGAGCATTTACATACACCGTTGTGGTCGGATACCGATGCAATTCACGACTGCGACCCTTCGGACTCATTGACGAGCTTTGCAGAGGGACGAAACTCTCTATCTCTGGCTTTTTCTGTCTCTCTCTGTCTCTCTCTGTCTCTCACACATACAGAGGCACAAATTTTTAAATTTGTTGATAGTTTTCCACTTCATACAGTTCATCATTTCTGGTGTTGTTGTTTTTATTATTATTATTATTATTATTATTATTATTATTATTATTATTATTATTATTATTATTTTCCTTTCTTCGTTATATGATTAAATATATAAATATATATGATTTAAGAAACAAACAACACAGATTAAAAAGAGAACTCGAATTTTTTTTTTCGCTCACCTCATCGATTAAAGTGTTTCTCAATAGGTCTCCTCAGATGCAATTCAAAATGTTCTGAGACCTTTTCATTTTAACCCTTCTGTCACGAGATATTCACTTTCAACGTCGTCATCAGAGTGTCCCCCAACCTTCTAATTTCTAAACTGTCAATGCAAAAAATCCGAAACACCCAGAACGGAGCTGTTAATTAGTATATTCAATCAAAATTGTAACGAACACTGTAGCAAAAATAGATTGCAGAGAATATAAAAATTAAACGTTTCTTGAAAAGTATTTGACTACTTTTTCTGTTTTTTCTTTTTTTTTTTTTGTTTTTGTGTTACATATCGTCATCTATTCTGGGTGCATATGATATAATACCATGTCCGCTTCTACGGATAATATAAACGCCTCGAAACAGCTGCAAGTCTATTATGCTGCGACGTATTCCACGAGCGGGACTCGAGAAAGAATAACTCAGTAAATTTTTCTCGGATTGACGTCAGAATTGTACAGAATATTTTCAAAATGTTATGAGTACTATAAGAATATACGAAAACCCAAAAATCGATTTTTTGAAAATTCTCACTGCGACTAACCCCTTCAATCTTGATCGTCTTATTAGTCTAACTTTATCTCTAACTCCCTTGTCTTATTTTCCATCAACAAATTCTAAATAATTTATTTGCAGATCGAAAGATTGTGTTCTATCAAACAAGAGGAAAAAAAACGACAGCAAATAGAAGCATCGCGAAAAATTCGTCACTAAAGATATTAGCTCTCGAAATACATCAAATAAAAAATAAGAGAAAGCAAGAAATTCAACCCTTCGTCCTCACCTCTCTTCGTGAATCCACCCAATCGTCGTGGAAAAAGGTTGTTAAAAAAACTCAAAACTTCAAAAACATTGTTTTCACGAATTTTATCTATAAATTCATTCTTTTTTCATTCCAAACGGTTACACGTTCGAGCTTGTGATTAATTCTTTCATTTCGTTCTTGTGTTTGTTTGTTTGTTTTTTTTCTTCTTTTCATTTTCATATTCATCTTATATTCGACACGACACGAGATAGTTCAGTAACGTTGTTACATATTATTATCGTTACATTGGTGATAGTTAAAATTATTATTTACAATTTGTAAATCTAGCATCTAGATTAACGACGTAATCAATTCGTTCATGAATAATATTATAAATAATTTATTATCTTATTTGTAATACTTAATTTTAATACTCGTTGAATATACGAGAGCACGCGCCTGCCCACTCCTTACTGGTTTATTTTTCTTGTCTCTCTTTTTTTCCCTTTTTTTGTCGTAATTATTTCTACCTCGTTCGCGTCTAATACCGAGTTATCCCGATGGAAAATTAACTAATCGTCATTCTTAATTAACACAATTTTTCTACGGCCGTTCGTTCACCATTGTGATATCGTTTTTTTTCTTTTTTCTTCTCAATTCATTCTCCCGTCTTCGTCTTTTAATTCACTATGCACCATTTAGCCAGCACCAATCGTGAATAACGACTCACAACCTCATCACACTGCACGCTTCGAATTTTTTTTTCACTTTTGTTTTTTGTGTCTTCGTTTTTTTGTAATTGTACAAAAAAAAACATTATTGACCTATCTATGATATTATTATGGTTAATTGTACGAGGTCTCTCTTTCTCTCTCACACACTCTCACATTCGCTCTTTTTTTTCTCTCTCTCCACTATCTCAAAGCCATGTGCTACATACATCACTTCATCTCTCTCTCTCGCACTCATGGCAACTCAATCGATGTAGCACATCACCTCAAAATCGTAAATAATCAACACTAAACAACTCAACGACAGTTCATCACATATTCAACACTGTAAATTCAACCGCAAATGTTCTGCAATATTTTACAAATTCAAACGCAGCTTCCTTTTTGTTTTTTTTTTGTTGTTTTCCATTCCTAACGTTATTTTGATTATCACGTTTGGAATATCGCGTATTGCGCATATTAATGATATTAAAGATAAAATAATCATTATACACGGAAAATTTGACTAGAGAAACAAGGACGAACGGGCTCTCATTGACTCGAAACAAATTCACACTCGTGAATTTATCGGTCGCCCGGTAAAAATAAGTGAACGGAAATTAAATTAAATTTGATAAATAAAAAAACAAACTATTTTCATTCTCACAAATAATAATTCTCATCAACGATCAGCAACGATATAACATATGAATAAAATATCGTCCTGAGAAATAACAAATCTATAATCGATTCACATTCATTCGTCAATCGCAAGTTTTCGAACAAGTAACAAGTTTGATACTTGTGAAAAATAATATATATGTATTTAAAAAAATCGATAAACTAGTGTGCGTGTTTCATTGCAATTGAACAAAGAAAAAAAAATAAACAGACAAATGTCAACGAATTTGTGAAAAATTGTCGAGCATAGATTTGCTTTTTTTTTCTTTCAATGTTTTTATTTTACTAGAAAGTCTATTTAAATTTTTTTTTCTTTAAATTCGTTGTTCATCCGTGTATGCGAGTTGCAAGAGTTATAGTAACAGATATAAATATTAAGTAACAAAAGCCGGATGCAGTTTCAGTGCAAAAAAAAAATTGAGATAAAAATAAAAATGAAACAAATGATGAAAAAAAAAGAATCAAAACCAACTAAAATTTCATGGAGTTACAATTTTTGTTTGCACGCACTGCGACGTCGAAAAGTTTGTTTTTTTTTCCACGCACACGAAAGCACACAGCACGCAGCCGCAATCAATTGTCCGATATTAATTACTCGATAACGAAATGAAATATACATTCACATTGTCATTTTACTTCAGTTACATTTGGCAGTTCGTGATTATACGCTTGCATTGATATATTTTTGTTTTCTTTCGTTATTTTTGTTGTATTAATACATAATTTCGGCGATATATCAATTGTTACGCATGATTATCATTGTATGATTGAGAATCGTGAATTTAATCAAGGTCGTCCATCACGTTCACGTTTTCGTGAGAGCGGCTCGCTGTGTGTGTGTGTGTGTGTGTGTCTGTGTGTGTTTGTCAATATGGAAGAAAATTCCAAATTTACGCGAAAAAATATAACGACTTCCACGCCCTCTGTATTGCATCTCATAATCAGAACTAGATTTTCGTAATCCCTTTAGGAACTCGATATTCATAACCCACAGAGTTGAACAATGCATTATCAACAATCCTTGATACAATAATAATTATTGATGGAAATATGTAAAAATTATTTTCGTCACTGCGAATAAACACAAGCACACAGACTCGAAAAAAATACACACACACACACATACTAAACTCCGTTGGAACGGAAGTAACTTTTTTCGTAGCGATGGAATGGCATTAAAAAAAAATAAACAAACAAACAGAATCAAACTCAACCCAGCGTCGATTAATTCGTTAATTATGCATTCGCGATAATTATTCGAATAATATCATCGCATTCGCACAGATGGAGAATGCAAGAACCAGTGTCAACGGTAGGTGAATTAAAAAAAAAAAGAAAAAAAGGAATTTATTCCGTGACACGTTAATTGAAATGGCTGTTTGCGACGCGTGTCATCTCACGCGACCGCCTCGACCAGCACTCACGGAAAAACTTTCGTCGTCACTCATTTGCACCCTCTCTCTTTCTCTCTCTCTCTCTTTCTCTTTCTCACTCGCGGTGCATGCAATACATCAACGGAGTGATTAAAACGCAGCGAGGTATCGATCACACGAGCCGCGTTGCCAACTCGCAGAACACATCGAGTGCGAAAGGCGTGTAAACGGCTGAGAGACACGCCAAATAAACGTGGGGCGGAATTTATTTCTCTCTCTGTCCCTCGCTCTATCTCTCTCTCTCTCTCTCTTCAATTTTCTAGCACTCTCACTCGCGTACAGACTTTCACATGCATCCTTCTTATCGGTCACATCTCGCGATATCTCAGAATACCCCTGCGGATTTTTTTTCCGTGTGGAAAAAAAATCCGCAGGGGTATTTTTTTTCCGCAAAACGCCACACACTCCATGCGTGGCGTTTTGCGGAAAAAAGGGACCCACCGCATTTGAGACGAATTTTTGCAAGACGAGCTTTCACGTGATCATAAAGAACTCATCATGAATCATCAAAGTAATGTTCACGCTCCGTAACTTTGCGAAATTTAATAACAATTAGAATTTTTCAGATAAAAAATTAATTTGTTTTTTTTTTTTTTCATTACGAAAGATCGACTGAATGACTTTCGGTAGCATTGATAGATGCGAATATCGATTATTTTTTCTCAGACATGCGTCAAATATACAAACATACAAACAGTGTACAATCAATGCGACCGTGATTCCGTAACGTCGCTCAAAAATCCCACTAAAGTCCATGAGAACGATGACCGACGAAAAAAAAGCGTGAAAAAACGCTTTGACGTCGTATCGTTCGTTTTCATCTCGTCGAGTTTCTTTGGAATTTTTCGAATGTTCGTCGATTAATTTGATGTACGTAAGTAAGTTGATCCTTGCATACATCAAAATAACAAAACATAATCTCATCAACTTGCTCTCACGTTATCGTTAATTTTAGAAAAATTTCAATTTAATTTTTATTTTCTTTTAAAAATCGTTTTTTGTGTAAACATACGTCAGGAATGAATTATCATTAAACAATGATTTTTCCTTTCGTTCTCTGTTGTCACCGGAGGAACGAAACATCGTGAAAACAAACAGGATCGTACAAACGGTCGCACGTCAGCACGTAATAAACATCCCCATACATGGAAGTTATTTTATTATTGTTTTTTTTCTTTTTTTTTCTTGTTTAATCTTACGTTACGAGTAGTTCTAACGAACTCTTAAGTTTACGTCACACAGGTGAGAGCACGGTCACCCGAGTTTAGGAAGCGGTTTGTTGTTTTTTTTTTTCTTCTTTTTCATACAATTTTTTTTCTTTTCTTTTTTTTTTTGCAATTTTTTCTTCGTTGCGAATCGATCAATGACGCGCGGTTCTGAAATGATCACGGGCGTAATCTCGAGAAAAGTCATGGCAAACGATCCTCGGGTATTGAATGTCTTTTTTTTTTTTATCGATACGAGTTTTGTTTCGTTCTTTTTTTGCTTGCCATTTGAATTTGGTTATCGTTTATTTTCCTATCTCTTTCTCTCTCGTTCTCTGCTAAAATATTCGCAATCGCAGTAACAATTTTTTTGTTATTCGATTTTAGTTGCCATTCCGCTCCCCTCTCTCTCTCTCTCTCTCTCCTCTCAAAATATCCGCAATCGACGATTGCGAGGGTTGAATATTGAACGTACGATCCCGAACATTCTCGCACGTTCACGAAAGCCCACAAACAACTTTTTTCTTTTCAACCCCCTCAAATTTTATTGTAATCCGAACTTTTATTTTTTTGTTCTCGCCACGAATTGGCTGTGCAAACGTCATCACCGCGCCACCATTCGTTGACGTCCGTGTAGAATTTCGACGGACGTTCGTCGTGCAGCATCGCGCAGACGCGACACCAAAAATACGTATTTATAAATTGTCCGGTGCCTTTCCACTTGAAGTACGAATTGTAGAGCTCGTCGTCGTTGTCCAAACGGTGAAGATACTCCGCGAGTTCGGCCGGTGATTCGAATTCGTCAACGTGAATGTAGGAACCGTAGGGCGCACTTTTTTCATAATCCGTTGGATGGGCTCCCATCACAATTGGCAATACGTTGTGTCTGTGTCAAAGTTTCAGAAACAAAATTAAAAATCGAAAATAGGACGTACGAATTTTGTAAGATCGAAGAGATATTCTAATGTTGAGCTTTGAAAAAATTCAATTTTTGTTAAATATAATTTTTGTAATTTTTTTGGATAATCTGTACTCTCGGGAAAATGTACGTAATTTTTTTTTTTTTTTGCAGTGAATTTGAAATAGTTTAAGACTCTGTTTGTAAAAAACCAGACGGTCGTGGAACAAGTAAAATTGTCGTATCAAAGAATTGAATTATATTTAGCTCGAAACGACTTGTTTTTTTTTTTTTTTTTTTTTTTTGGTCACTAAGCGCACATGTTTAGAAGCAAACTGCTCGTTCGATTTTGCACCAGTAATTCCACAAAGTTCTCCACATCAGTAGCTGAAACCCCAACCAGCATTATCATTTTTTGCAATGAAAATTTATATACTTTTTTCTCATAAACAAAATATGAGGAAATAAAAAAATACTGTTTCTGATCGTTTAGTTTGAATCTCCGAGACCACGCCATTGTTCAATTCAAATTGATAATCCTAGTTCGGACTGCGGCGAAGTGAAAAAAAAAAAACTAAATTCCAAAAAAATGTAAGAATCCGAAAAAGACGTCTCAATTGCCGAAGATGTCGAAAAATAATCGTAAATGTCGTGACATCGTTATCGATGTGTCACACGCGACAAAACGTCGATAAAAATAATTGCGATACTCACCCGAGACCGTTGACGAAAAATTTTTCCGTAATGTAGTCGCGACAATTGGAATTTTCAAAGGCCAAGTAAAATTTGTAATCGTCGTCGAGCATATCGAAACAGTGAGACTGAGTTCTCGAACAACGCAGATTTCCGCACGCACCGTAAATGTCCACTTGTATGTGTTTCGCGAGTTCACGAGCGTAATTCATTCGTTGATTTCTGGGATGACAGTTCGAAACGAACCAAGCAACCTGCGGAAATAGAAAAAATAATTTAGCAGCGGTTTTATTGATTATGGATTATATATTATTGATTCATCGACAATATATGTTGCATTGCTTTTATTTCGTATTGGAAATTTCGCGTTTTGAACAATGCTGCGATTTTTGGAGTCTATATTGTCAAAGGGCCATAATATCGACCGGAGTCTTTCAGCTCAGGCTTTTTATCTTTCAGTATAATATTATCAATGGGTATTATTGAATATTAAAAAACTATGCATCATTGTAGTTGGAAATTTTTGAGGAATTTTTAAACATTGCATTTTGTTCGTTCTGTAAATTGATCGTTTCGAATTTTGACCCCTCTTCACGCGTGACAGCCTCGTTACCTTTTTCGTTTTATTCGCGGCGTAATTGAACGTCTGGGGTAACTGTATGACTCGCTGATCGTAGTATTGCCACCTCTCGTAGGGTGCAACGATGTCGCTGTCTCTTCTGTAAGTTGCTGTCCAATTGACAATAGCGTTTTTCACACTCTGCGTGTGATAAGGACACTCCAGAAAATACAGCATCCAAACCTTCGAAAAATATCATTTCGTCAAAAAACCGACATTCTTTCATTTATAATCTTTACGATAAAGAATAACTAAGGACAATTGTACAAAAATTAAATAATTCTACGCAACCACAGACTTTCTCAATTTTATTAATTGCTGGAAGTATTTTTTTTTATCGGTTGTTCATTTTTTTTCAAATTTTGAAATTAAAAAAACAAACGAATTTTTCTTTTTTTTTCAAACGAAAACAATAAAATTAACAAATTTCGAAAATTGTGAGAAGTCATTATGCCACATGATAAACATAAATTGGTTTCGAATTATGAATCCACGAGATGACGATGTTTTTTTTTTCTTTTCACGATTAATTATTTTTCACGAAATTTTCGTTGATTCTGATTGCTCGATTACTTTTCAATTGATCAATGAGGCAAGGAGTATCAACAACAACGAGAAAAAAAATGGATGTACCAACACAATAAACATGCTATCCAATAACGGTCGGTAATATAGGATTCTCTCGTTCAGAACCCCAGAAAAGAAAAAAAATCTGTGATTCATTAAAGTATGAGATACCTGATTAAGTGGTCTACGACCAACGTGGGTGACGTAATCCTTGAACAGTATCAAATCCGCGGCTTCCGGATTGTCCCTGGTGATCACGCACGTGTCAACGGGACATCGAAGCTGATGAAAAATTTCCGATCCCGATTTCGCGTCTCCCATACCGTGAGGCACCATTATTCGTTTTGGACGTTGTTCGGCGTTTGTCCTATTGTAATCCGGTGGCACGAACATGAGCTGCAATAAAAAAAACCCCCCACAACAACTTATCAATATGGCCAAGCAATGAAAAATATTTCAAAAAAGAATCAACATAAAAAATTGTTGATAGAATTAAAAAAAAAACAATCAACGAAGAGAGTCATCTGTGTGGGTATTAATTATATATTCTATTATTATCATTACTTTCGATTACTTTCGGCAATGCAAAAATGGTGCTCGAAGATTGCAACTTTCGTCTAATGGCATTTAAATTTGTGCGGTTAGTGTGGGAAGCAAAGTTATTACTGGTCAAATTACCTGATTGGTAATTCGATCGTCGTAACGATCTTCGTCGGGCCACAGCATGGCGATTCTGTTTCCGGTGCGCCGTGATTTCACCGCCGGATGTGGTCGTCTCGTGCCGCCTCTCATGTACCACGGTCTCTTCGAAGGATCGGCGATGTCGCCGTAACCTTCCGGTAAATTCGACGGTCCCGTGACGTTCGATGGCTTTTGAAACGCATGCGCGAAAATAATTCATTAACATCGTTTAGAAAACACAATTAAGGTCGTATTCGTCGGGAGGGGAGGGCGCGCAAACTGGCGGCACGACGATGAACTTGTTTGCGAGCATCGTATGCACATATATATGCACGTATATATGTCTGTGTATTTTTTTTTTTCATTTAAATTTTTTTTTTATTTTTTCATTTTTGTTGTTTTTTTTTCAGTCAGTTCACTTAGCTCCTATATATGCAGATTCATCTGAGACCCGGGCTAAGTGAATCGACTGACCGAAAAAAGTAAAAAAAAATAACAAGAAAAAAAAACGTTTTTTTATGGGATGATATCGAGCTGACTTTTTTCAACCTGCCTCGATCTGTCCGGTCAACCTGGCCTAGTTATACATCAAATCATTTGTTTTTATTACAAATTCAAGTAAAATAATAAAAATAATTTTATTATTTCACTTAATTACACCTTGATCAATTTTGAATCAGAACTACAGGATTTTATATGATCAAGCCATAATCCATTTTATATAATCACTTTTACATTGTAATATGCATTATGAATTTTTAATCATTGGAAAGTTACTTCACTTTCATCATCGAGTAATCAAAATTTAAGCACCTAGTCACATTTTTCAAAATATGGATGACCTTGAAAACGAAAAAGTTTGACCTTTATTGGACGGTATTTATTATCTGGAAGCACAGAATTCATGTTTGTAACAGTTGTTTCCAGCTGCGAAAAAAAAAAAATAATCGAGATACTCAAGGTGATGAAGTTAGGTGGGGTACCCTGTATATATATGTAGACATACATATGTATATATAGGTGCTCGTTTGTTATTTCCCTGACATATTTACGTACTAATATACTAATATAGATATTACTCTATGTGCAAGCGACCATGGTGTTGATTAATCAAACTGCGGTTACCTAGCTCGCTTATAGTTATACTATATATGTGTATATCTATATATAGATATATGTATGTATGCACTAATTATGAGTGTATACATATACGTGTAAATGTTTGTGCCATATGCATACATTTCTCTATCAAGCGGACGTTGCGGGACAACCGTTGGTGCCAAACGGCAAACAAATCTACGGCCCTACGTTTCTCCATCTGACAGTCTCTCGTACACATCGTTAACCCAGCTTGCAGCATCAGCAGCGCAAGCATGACAAGCGAGAAGAACTATCATGGAATGAAGAACTACGTGGGAATAAGAATTTGGGGGAGGCGAAAATGTTTTTACTGCCAAGACCAAGTTTCTTAAACTTGATTTTTTTTTGTTCTTCATCAAATTATTTTCTTGTTATTATTTTTTTTTGCGTTATTATTATGTCGACATTCAATTATTTGTTGATTTTTTATTGATGTTGTTTTTTTTTTTAATTTGGAGGAGGCGAGAATGTTTCTACTGCCAGAACCAAGTTTCTTAAACTTGATTTCTTTTTGTTCTTCATTAAATTATTTTCGTGTTAACATTTTTTTTTGTGTTTTGGCATTACGTGGAAATTCAATTATTCGTTGTTTTTTTTTTATGTTGTATTTTTTTCGGTTCGAAGAGCGTTCGAAATCAAAGACGCAGCTATAGGAAGCTTCGATGCAATTTTGGGTGACGCAGTGGCAATTAATGAAACGAATAATTCACCATACGATGGTAAACTGGTGATTGTAACGATTGGCGAATTTAGCTATGGGTGCGATGAGTATCATCTACAAGCGCGATCTAATTGTTATGAAAAGTTTCATTGGTATGTCGAGTTAATTGTCTTTTTTTTTTTTTGGCGATGTTCACTCGGTTCATTTTTATTATTCGTCGACTGTACCTCAGAGGGGAGTCTTTGCTGCTCGTGCTCCCGGTAACGCGTTACGATCGTCGGCCTCTTCGCTTTCGGTTTCGGGGGCAACGAAACTTTGGTCGGAGGCAACGACACTTTGGTCATCTGCGAGCCAAGATTTTTCTATTGTTGTAAAATTTTTATCCTTATTATTATTTTTTCAATTGCATCTATCGGGGACTTTATCATTTGAATTATCATCATTAATATTATTATTATTTATCTCGGAATCTGCTTTTCACCTATTGCGACTACACTACACTAGCTACATCGATATTTTTTCACGTCTCGTTTTATTTTTTCATGTGAACAACCATTTTTTTAACACGTTATGTATATTAGGGTGGTCCTTAAAAAAAATTTACATTTTGCATCCTCCGCATGGTTCGAAAATATTAAAAACTAATTTCCGTATTATTTTTCAATTTTTCTGACATCATTTTTCACGATATCTATTTTCGAGAATTCAACGTCGATTTTTATTTCATGTTTTTAGGTTACGTTTGCCGTGAATCTACCAAAATTTTGTTGTTTTCTTTCTTTGACATTGTTCTCTTTCAATATACTTTTTTTCCAGATGTTTTTCCAGCTTTTTCGTATTTAGATCGGAAATACGACATAAATTATTTGAAAAATGTTTCTTAACTTTCCTATCGATTCAGGCAAACCAAGGCAATGAAAGAAAAAACTGAAAAAAAAAATACGGAAATTAGTTTTTTCAGATTTTCGAACAATATGGAGAGTGCAGAACTTGAATTTTTTGAATTCAAATTTAATAATTTTTAAATTTGAATAAATATTATTTAAATTTTAATAATAATACCACCCTAATGTATACATTGTTTTTTTCTGAAAAGACGATAAAACTGAAATTATCGAGGATGGAGGATTACCTTGGTGGTGTCGGACACGAGCCTGACCGATTGACCCTGTTGCGCGGTATCCGAACGCGTAGCGTGCCAGATTTCCTTCTGGCGCACGTTCATGACAACCAGCAACATCCCCGTCACGCAGAACACGTAGAAGAAACATCTCTTCAGGGACAAACGCCGCAATCCCATACCGTCCATCCGATTGCCACGTGGTTATTCACGTTACTTCCAATCCACCGGATGACGAGATCGAAAATTTCGTAACCGACATTCGACTGTCACGCTGCAACAATTATTGACGAACGAACGGTCAAACAATTTATCATCACGTTTACACGAACGTCGTACAAAAAAATTTAACAAAAATACATCTGAAAGTATAGATAATGATAATATGGATAACGACACCAACGCGCAATTTTATCTCGCACTCGAAACATTGTTGACAAAAATATATCTCATATCGATACCATTTTTTTCGAAATAACTTGAAAAAAAAAATCTATTTAAAAAAACAAAATAAAAATTGTTTTATCATTATTTTTGTTACTTTTATGAAACGAGAATGTATCATAGAATGCTTCATTATTGCCTGATGTTTATTCATTCGTTTATTATTATTATAATTATTATTACGATTATTATTATTATTCAATTCTCATTGCAAGAGATATTTTAGTGAGTAATACTGGTCGTTCATCCTGCGAGCTCATTCGCGATGACGTTTTGACTATTTGTGAGCATTGTACAAAAAAACGAAAGTGCTGAGAATTAAACATGATGCATATATTTATATATTCATCCGTAAAGACGATAAGCCGTCGAAACGTGGAATAATTGTTTTCCACGCGGGAACAGCCGGAAACTATGGAAAGGTCTTTGAGTGATAAGGACATTATCGTCGTCGTTCGAAGGTGAATTAGCGTCAGCGGCTCACACACGTTTGCCAGACGCTTTCCCACGCGTTTCACATAACTATTTATAATCGAAATGCAATCCACTGTAAAAAAAAAAGTAAACAATTTTAAAGTTGCACGTTGATTCCTTTGAATCATCCGTTTTGCCGATCTTCTCCTAATTTGACAATTATCCCGGCTGAATGATATTCTGGTCTTGTGGAGAGTCGAGGTTTAATGGGTTTATTTTTTAGTTTGTTGCTTTGGCCTTTGTGGGACTTTAGAAGAGGACTGATGAAGTAATCGAAATATAATGTAATTTCATGTGTCACGTGGGGTATCATTCGAACGGGCTTGTCATATCGAAAACAAAAATATTTTTTTTACAATTTTGAGAAGCGTATTTGAAAAGATATTTTGAAAAATGCGAAAATAGAGCATTCGCCTTTTTCTTATTTCCGAAACTACTGATCCCAACATTTTAAAAAAGTCAGGTAATATAACGTCTCACTCGAACTATACCGAAAAACTATAACGAAAATTCTGAGTCACATGGATTTCTAGAAATTAATTTTACAAATTTATTTTTTTATTCGTCATCTACTGCAAACAGTAAATCTCGTTGGTCTTTTGTTAATCTTCATATGCCATATTCCGTTCGAAGAAAAAAGTGGAGCAAAGGTTAGAAAGAGTAATGTGAAAATAATATGTCTTGAAAAATATAACTTACACTTGTTTTTTTTTTTTTTTGTAATTTGATCATCTCATTGAATAAAATGATTTTTTTTATAAATTCTGCTTCAATTTCAAAAATATATATTCACACGTACGTTAAATAACGTTACGATCTTTCACGTAGCACATAGCGTTGAACCAATGTAAAAATAACTGAATAAAATTGTTATTGACGTTATCAACACGACGACGATTGACGATAAACACGATTGGTCGATTCACGAAGGACGCGAGACCAGTTAGAAACGCATGTCCGATCGCATAAAAGTTCGATCGTTCATCACCGATCTCATTCATCAATACCCGCGAACCGTTTTGACGTTAACTTATCGCCTCTGGTCCGATGATAAGATACCGTCACACTGGAAAACCCAGATCCACGAAAGAACACCCACCGAACGACTCCTCATGGGCGTCGTCGTTACACATCGGTTTCACGATAAGTTCTGACGTTGATGCTCCGATCGACGATCATTAGAAGCGACGGTTCGTCATCGACGAGGCGGTGGATTCGTTCGTCGTATCACCGTCGCGTGGCAAGTGAGACTCGGTGACCCGATAATGAACCTCGATTATTCCAAAAATGTCAATTGCCATAACGCACTCACGTCATTGGAAATCGTGACACGGTCTCGATTGATCAAACTATAAAAATACGAAAAAAAAAGCAAAAAAAAAATGATTTTCAATACAAAATAAATATCGTCCGGCGTAAAAAAAAAGTCTAAGTATTTTTTTTTTTTCTAAAATGTTCTGAATATATATTGAAAAGAGAAGAAAAAAAAGGAATTTGATGATTATAGTCTACAAAATTATTGCAGAGTTATATTCTACACGTTGCAAACTCATCGTTCGTATTGAAAATAATAAATTTTCAGTTATAAAACGATAGAAATAGTGAATTTTCGGGCGATCAAGTCAGTCGGTGTATTTGTAATGAAAAAAATGTGATCTTTTTTTTTTTGCCCCATTGCAGGCACAAATTTTTTCATTACTATTCCATCGACCGACTTGATCGCTCGGAAATTCACTATTTTCATCGTTTCAACCGGAAATACATTGTTTCCGATACGAATTATTCCGAGAAATGACGAATCAACGGCTTGAATTGGGATTAATTTTTCTTGGGGTCTTTTTGACCCCAGTGTGCGATCAAACAGCGAATGTGATAATCGCGTGATTGGAATTCCGAAATTGGTCAGTTCTGTACGGAATTTTGACCCTAATGAATTTTCACCCCTATCCCAATTTATCACTGAATTTACTCGATGGTCTACGAATGGATCGTGTCACGTGCGACCGACAAGCTTTGCGTTTCATTTATGGACTGACTTTCGAAGCTACGTTCGTTGCCCACTACGAAAATCCAATCGTTCGCATTTTTTTCTTTGTTTACCCGAACGAATAAGCTTGTTGAACGCGTTTTTCGAATTAATCGCTGATAATCATGTGATTGTGACATGCCCGTCGACGCATCACATTGCGCAATTCATTGAACGATTGCATTAGCACCCATGATCGTTCGTACATTCTTTTATTTTTAATTTTGTAATATTTATTGGAATTCTTTTTTTTTTTTTTGCTTACGGCGATCGTCCAACTGTTATTTCGTTGATTCTGTTTTGAGTTCTTTCGATGTCAACGATTCGTAAGACACGTATGTGCAATATTCGGCTGTTTAATCGTGATATCGCAAAACATCGATAAAATTATTCAAAATTTTCGACGGAAAACAAAAAAAAAACACCATAAAAACAATACTTTAAAAATCGCTTTGCTGATTTTTTAAATATTCTGGTGATACTGTGAAATATATTTCACATATATTTAAATTTTTATTTTGTCAAAATAATGATAACATATTTAATTATTGTTAGAATAAAAATTTGTTCTAAGACTGTATCCACGAAACTTTTTTTTTTTTCAAATCTACAAATTTCATCTCATTTCAATTGCAATGGTTGTTCTATTGCAATAGAAATAGAAACTCGATCGATAAGTTCAAATTCTGCAGCTGTTCAATCGTCATATCGCAAAACATCAATCGAATTCTTTACCGATTCAGGCAGCCAAAAAAACTACAACAAAACGTTCGATTATTTATTCAAATATATATGTTTAAATATATTATTTTTCATATTTCTGTATATTATATTTTATATTTAATATATATATATATATATATATATATATATATATTTAGATTCCATAAAAATTTATTTTATATTTGAATATTATTCGAATCAACACGTCGTCTTGAGAATATATATTTTTTTCAATTGTATTATTTCAATTAACAAATTTTCGATATCGATTGCAACGGAATTTAAAAAAATGTCCATCTCGTTGCACGAGTATATTTTTCAAGAACAGCGACGTGTACATAGGACACTGAACGTTGAAAACGCTAGTGGCATCGTAGTTGTTGTTGTTGTTTTTTTTTTCGAGCACACCCATCGAGTCGCTCGCCACGTGCAGCGTAACACATAACGCTCGGTTATTAATGACTGGTGAATTATCGACGCGCGGCATGTGGTCACTGTCCAGCCGCGCCAACAACGAAAAAAAATTGTCAATCCCCAACATCGTCATCGCGAGGCTCGTTCGATCCAACGAACTCACGAAACAAAATAAACTGCCGCAATCGTTGCGACTTCGTTTATTTTTCATCGTCAAACCGCGCAATCAGTGAAATTTCCGAAGGTCCGACGAGTCGCGATAAGACATTGAGCGATAAGATAACAAATGCGATTTAAAAATAAAACCGACGTTTCGATCGTAATCTTGAAGAAAAAAAAAAATTAGTCGAGCGTCTTTGACGTGGAAACGGCTGAACACGTCTGACCACCACCGACCGTTACTACTTCCTCCCTCACGTCCACTCGTTTACCTACTGATCTGTGAGGAAAAAAAAATAGTGCACCAGGACAACAGCTAACACCGTTGAAAGCGAACAATGGTCGAGGCAAAAAACTCGTCACAAGCATTTCCGGCGTGCAAGACTCGTTTTAACATTTTTTTTTCCTTTCTTCGCGTTACGTGAATACAAAAAAAATGTCTAAATTGGTTCAAAATGACTAGAAAAATTTCCAATGCGTTTAAAATAAATTCAAATACATTCCAACTGCGTCCAAATTTCCAAATAAATTCAAAATGGACTCGAAAACGTTTCGAATAGGTTCAAAATGGGTTCGAAAAAATTTCAAATAGATTCTAAAACAAACAAAAAAAACAAAATTCCAACCGATCGAACATTTCCAAATGGCTTGAAAATTAGATTCGAACATTTTTATTTTTCAAACACGTCGAAATTTTCAATCAACTTGAAAATGGGGGTCGAAAAATTTTTCCAAATGGCTCGGAATTTCCCTAACAAACTAAAATAAAAAACTGGAAAAAAAAAAAAAACGTTATCATTTCAAGGACGAAATTTGTGAGTGTACGTGGACAAGTGGGTAAGATGGACTCACCGTTGACCGTTTCGGTTGGGCAACTCCTAGCGACGGGTCTTCGTAAGGACGAGCATGAAAAGCCCACCCCCTGCCCCCCAACGCCCTTCGGCGACACGTTACACGCGTGCTGCACTGGCACCAGTCACATGACACAAACGCGATTACGCGCACCTCGACGAATTCTCATCGCGAATGACTGCCTCCTTTCCGAAATCCCTATATTTTACTTCTTTTTTTTCTCTCTCTCTTTTATCTTCGGTTTTATGAATTCATTATTATTATTATTATTATTATTAATTTCTTCTTTTTTTTCAATTTTTACATTATCTTATCGGTCGAGCTCATTCCTCCCTCTTTCGGCCGAACACGCCGCCCATACTAGCGATATAACCACACGGGTAAGCGCGTCCGCGGTCCTAAGCTCCGTGCGATATAAGCTACGACGACGACCCCTCCCTGCGTGGACTTGCAACGCCGTGTTTTGTGACCCCCCCCCCCCCACCCCTCCCCCCGCCCTATCCCCCTGCTATCAAGGAAAATCCATAAGCCACGCGTCTGCGCCCTTTCCCGATTCGACATTCTCCTTGCGGTTCATCCACCCTACGGCACCACAACCCCCTAGCGTTGGATCGGGCGGGGTGGGGGAGGGGGGTCAGCCCGGCAAGGACGACTTGCGCCGAAACGTTTGCGCTGCGATCACACACCGGGCTGTGACGTTGAGCATGGAAGAATAAATGAATAAACGAATGGATATAAAAGAAAATAATAAATGAATGATGAATTAGGCCCAACAGCACGATTCCGAATTCGAAATTTTTCGGCGTTGCGCTCAGCTGCGGCATATATACGCTTTTTTCGTCGAGGTTATGACAATATTGATAGAGTGTCTTATCTATTCTTACATTCTGATGCATCCGATACATTCTCGAGGCTAGTATGACTGACGTTAAAATATATGGAGTCAATATTAGTCTGACTACAAATGAATACGATCGCCTAACAATGATATATTGTAATAAGGAATAAAGCAGATGCACACCTGCCGCGAGGCGCGATCGCGTGCTTGCTATCTGTTTAACTAAAAAATACTGTATCTCCGTAAATTTTATACGAATTTTGTTCGTGGAATTTGTCGGTAGCATTCTTGACAAATGCATGTTTCAGAAAACTGAAGGAAGAAAGAAATACGGAAAAGAATTTAAATTCGAATCGTGATGTTGGGCCTTTGTGCTATATCGAATGTCTTCTCTGTCGCTCCGCCGCGAGCGCCCATGGCGCTATCTCTCTCGCAGTCTTTGCGTACGCTGAACGTTCGGGATCCTCTTGGGGTGATGCGGAACGTTCCGGTGATGTCCGCCATGAGTGCGATAGAGATAACGCTAGCGGTGCTCGCTGCGGAACAAGAGAGAACGATGCGAAACCAGCTGATCGCGGGATGAGTGAGAGAGATAGCGCTATCGACGCTCGCTGCGAAGCGACAAGGTACGAGAAAGATTTCGCGTCACCTCAAAGGCGATCAAAAACATTTCGCGTCCGCAACGAGTGCGAGAGAGATAGCGTTATGAGCATTCGCGGCGCGGAGCGAGAGAGAACGAGCTCCAAACGTTCGGGATCCCCTCAAAGGATTCTCACACAAAATCAATCGACATCAAATCGGGCCAATCGTGATGCTTCTTCTGTTCACATTGTCGGAGGCGTCGGGGGGCAACTCCGTGCGATGGTTGCGCCATCGAACGGCCACAATCACAACCATTACCGCGCAAAAATTCTATTGCTACACAATCGTAATCCCACTTCCGTTCTTCGTTCATTTCACTTTCCATGGCTTCCTTCCTCACCCCGGAACAACCGTAATTGCACACCCGCGGCTGTCACTGTGTTCACACGCACACCATAACCCCCAACAATACCGCGATGAATAGGTTATAAACGCCAGTAACCGCGGATGGCGGCGTTGTCCACGTTGTGGACGACGTGCCTCCGAAAATCAGTCATTCGGCCGGTCAAATGTCTCGTAAAATTCAATCGACGGTTTGCAAATCCAAACAAATACCGCGAATATTTCAACGACGTAAACCGAACGTTTGCGGAACGGGCCGAACATCGTGGAACCTGGTGATCGACGGGGTCGCCCTGACGAGCAACGCGAACGAGAACAATCGAAGAAACCCGAGTCCAACGAATTATTTGGAAACAAAGGAAAACGATCAAAGATTGTCGTACGATGAGAAAAAAAATGATTGTACGACGAAGAACTGTAACAATCAGGGTGTCAACGCCGTGGGCTCGGTCCTGGCGAGCGTCGACGGTGAAAACATCGACAGGATCACGAACGTCGCCGAGACTGTGGCCGATATCGAGAAATGGCTAAAAACGCGAAGCGAATCGGTTTCCAGCATCGATCTGGACTCGTTGAAGAACGATTCGACGGCGGAGGTCGGATCGGAAGCGGTCGGAGTGGAACACTACCTGGCCAACGATCTGCCGCATGGTTTTCTGGACAAGGACTCGGACGGCTTGTCACTGGACATCGATCTGTCCGACAAGAAACTACATTTGGGCTATGATCCGATACTTCAGGAACTTCGGAGCGACAAGCTTTTGGAGGCGGTTTGCGACAAGAACGAAAGTTTCATGCTTCCCGACTTTCAGCTGGATCATCTGCATCCGCTGACTCTGTCTCCGAAGGACATGATGGTGGCCGGTGAGATTCTGCCGTCTACGAGCAATCAGCCGAGCGCCGATGACACGGGTGTCGGCGTGAGTTCGTCGTCGAATGGAATTAACGGAGACAACGACGATTCTGCGAACGCGCGATCGACGGAGGCGGAGGGCGAGTTGATAGAAACGGATATTTATGAATTGGCGGAGGAATTGGAGGTGATGGGAGGACAAACCAACTTTGACGATACCAACGACGCGTGCTTGGTCGGCGAAATCGACACGGACGAACTCGTCGGACTGAGCCAGATAACCTCCAAACCGCAGATGGAAAATCAGGCGACGAAGAACAAGACGGAACCGAGAATAAAGAAGAAACGCGCTACGCCGGTAGACAAAAAAAGCGACAATCAAATTACGTTGAGGGGTGAGGAGTGCAATTTGGAAGGAAGGGATGGAATAATGGCGGTAGTAGCCATATCCACCGACAATGTGTCCAACATGACTCAGATTGTGATAAACGCGGGCGAGGACGAACAAATATATCAGGGTAAGACTTCGGCTCTCATAAGAGCCACTGGAAATTTTCCAAAATTGCCCAGAATCGATGCATCGATGAGTTGGAACAATTTTTCGGACAACGGCGCCGACAACTCGCCGAATACGCAGCACGAATTGATAATATCCAAAGCCCTGGCCGAATTGGGTATAACGGACGAATGTCTGCAACCGATGACTAATAACGAACACGGAAGAACCTGGCTGTGTCCCAGGGACGATTGCAGTAGGGAATTTAACAAGATTTACGCTCTCAAAGGACACTTGCTCGCTCATTACGGCGTCAGACCTTTCAAGGTAACGAAGAAACGACGTTTTTATTCCGTTAATATAAATATTCACATATTGTTCTATACATTTGTTTCATAATTACCCCAAATGAATAATCCATCAAAAATATTTACGATAATCCAAAATCATCGTAACAATAAATATTCACAAATCGTCATCTTGGTTTCAGTGCGATCACGAAGGTTGCGCCTGGGCTTTTCATTCGGATTTCAAACTAAAACGTCACAAGGAGACCCATCTCAAACGCAAAGATTTCGTGTGCGCGATACCCAATTGCAATCGTCGTTTCACAACCGTCTACAATCTTTGGAGTCACGAAAAATTGCACACACGACCGAATCGCGTAATTTGTCAAGTGCCAAATTGTCAAGAAAAATTTCAAACCAAACGCGCTTTGGAATTGCACATGAAGACTCACGATCAGAGTCACGCGCCTTACGTTTGTCAGCACGATGGTTGTGGCAAACGTTATTACAGCAGCAACGCACTCACATCGCATCAAAGATGTCACAGTTACAAGGAAATCGACGTTAAATGTTCTTGGCCGGGTTGTGGAAAATTATTCGATAAACCTTGTCGTTTGAAAGCACATTTGCGTTCCCACACGGGTTGCAAACCTTACACGTGCACTTTTAACGATTGTCAATGGGCATTTTCGTCGTCCAGCAAACTCAAGAGACACGAAAAAAAACACACGAACGAACGCAAATTCGTGTGTAACAACGAAGGTTGTGGCAAAGCATTTATGCGTTCGGAACACCTCAAAGAACACAGTCTCACACACAAAGAAGGAATGTATTTCGAATGTTACATCTGCGATTCACGTTTTTCCGCAAAAAGCAGTTTATACGTACACATAAAAAAACATCAATCTAACGAAATTGCGGAAAGTTCGAAATTGAATAATGGCAAATTATCAAAACGTAAAACCAACGAACATCGTGGGACTGATGAAATTTGCGTTAATAAAATGATCGTTAACAATGATTATTCGTCGTACGATGAATTTTACGATAATTCGCAAATTCATGATGCTTGTGACAATTCTGGGTCGGTAAATGTGATATATATTTTGATCAATTTACAAATTATAATCTAATTTTTAAATATTGTAATTAATCGGCGGTGTTTTTTTTTTTTTTTTTCTAAAAAATGTTTTCTTATAATTTCAGAAATTTGGAAGCTTGCGATTTGTCGTACAAATCACGAAGGAACGTGGATGGAAACATTATCGATAACAGTGATAAATCGTCCACGAGCGTTTGCGACGGATCGATGATTTCTATTATGAATTATAATTTTTACAAAGATTCTCGAACAATGACGAAAATTTCGGAACCACAATTGGAAACCGGGGATGCAATAATCGTCGATGAATCGCCGGTAACGATCGATTGTTTGCCCGAACCTGAACCACCGCCTCTGGATACAACGTCGTCGTATTTATCGTTAAATTCTTATCGGACTGAAAATTTTCCGTCGTTCGACAAACGATCGACGAGATCCAATCGAGGCGCGGCGAGAACGGAATTCACGCGAGAAGAAGTTTGTAAATTGAAGACGAAAAATTTGACGACGGAAACGTCGATCGCCGGAGCCACGGACGTTGTTCTTGGAACCACCGATTTGACCGAAGGATTGCTTCTCACCGAAGAATTGCCTTCTATGTATTATCAGGACGATATTGTGGGGACCGAGTGTCAAATGTTGTTGCTCGATTCGTCGACGTCCGAGAACACGATTACGTTACGCGGTCTCGAGTGAAATGCTTTTATTTTATTCTCTCTCTATATATATATATGTATTATTTGTTGTTTTGTGAAGAATCGACAGAGATGATCTTCGCGATTCTTTTCCAAGTGATAGATTCGATGACGGGGGGATTTTTTCGTTTCGATAATCGATAAACTGTGATCGTAACATCACCTTCCAACCCCAAACACGTTTTATTTGTAATCAATTAATCATTGCTTTAAATAGTTATTTTTTATTATTAATAAAAATAAATGTTGATATTTTTTCATAAAAATGAGTTGGATTTTTTGTTCCTTTTTTTTTATTCTTATTCTTCGTGGTTGATTAGTCACTAGATTTAAATTGATCGTTGACATTTTTGAGGAATAAAAAACGGACGAACGGAAAAAAAACGTATTGTTGTGGCAAACACACATGTTGATTCATTACTTAGCCTGGTGTTGAAGTTTTCACACGGTCTTTCAGTGAATTATCGGTTACACTTATCGTCGCGTGGTTTCGTAGATCGAAATATCGCGTCACTTACGATCACGAGATAAGATAATTTTTTTCTTCTTCTTTTTACTTGGAGAACTGACTATTTACGGTGCTGGTAATCGCTGATATACTTCTGTGGCAATAGAAACGTTTGACACACGTGAAATGACGCTGCACGATTTTACAACAGATTACAATCAAAATTGCCGGGTTTAGCCAAGCGAGAAATAACAAATTTAAAAAAAAAAACACTACCTAAAAACATCAATCGAAAATGGTCCGAACGCGGTGGACAGTCCGATAGGCCGGAGATAAAAAAAATTCGAATAAACATCACACGAAATTGGCTGCCCAGTGAGCGTAAAACTATTTTTTTTTCCACGAATGCAACATAAATATTAAATTTTTGCATCGTATGACAAAAAAGAATCAACAAAAAAAAATTGTCACAACCATTTTTTTCCCCTAATTCCATTCAAACGACAATAATCATTTTTCAAGAAAAACCATCGCTCGATCGGGTTTTTCGGAGGCACGGGCGAAGATTATAATAATTCTTCTACGATGAAAATGAGCATGAAACTTGTTGATGAGACTTCGACATTCAGTCAATGATTAACGTTGTGATGAATGGTTATACCATTGGTTAACATGGTGTCCAGTGGTCCTTGAAGTCTTGGACTTGTCCTTGAATTTTGCTCGTCCTTAAAAAGTCCTGGAATGTCCTCGAATTCAACTCAATTGTCCGTGAATCTCCGCTCAATTTGAGTTTTTTCGAAAACTTATAGTATTGAAATTAATCCTACAATAGATACATTACGGTACTAGTACCGTGTGACCTTCTCATACAAAAATAGCGTCGAATATTCGTTGCAAAAAAAAAAAACCATTATTTGCGATAACGAAACTGTGATTTTTATTTCAAGTAAATTATATTTTCCGTTGCTTATGTTCTTCACAGCGACATACATACTATTTATTTACAGTTTTGTCTACTTTCACTTTTGATAAACGCCCTGACACAACCAGCAAACGTTCTGAAAATTATCCTTCAATGTCCTCGAATTTCCTACAAACTTTTCACCGGACACCACGTGCATGATCATTCATTTCAAACTACGTCAACCGTATATACGGTTTTCCGCGTCTGTTGGGCCGTAACTGATGTCGATGACGTTTCGAGAATGTATTTTTCCCTCATCGAGGCAAACTTACGATCGCCGAACATCGTAACGACACACAACAGACAATGAACGACGATGAGAAAAATCGTTATCACTAAGCATATCAACAAAGTTTGTCCGGGTTTTTCCCAATCGAGAATGCCGTATATATAATGCATTCCACGAGCGTCCAAACCACCCGCGACGTAGTATATCAAACTGAATACGGCGTAAGCCAGTGCTATCGTCAGGGGCCACCAAAAGTGCAAAAAACTCAGTGGCACGCACGACACGATAATGTCCAAAATCATTAAAACGCTGTTGCACACGTGAACCATGATGTTCAAAGGATCCACGGGCATGAAAGGTTGGTGCACTACTGACCAGTAAGTCACCGTGACCCCGATGGCCAGGGTGCAAGTCGCCGCGTACAAGTACCAATAAATCATTTCCAATTTTTCCATCTTCATGGTTTCCACATCGACGTTCGATCTTTCCAGCTTCCATCGCTTCCAAACAACCATCAGACCCAGAAGGGCTTGGGACAGTCCCAGAATAATGTCCCAGTGGGTGAGATAGATGAGCCACTTGCTGCCCAGGGATCGAGACGCTTGGGTTCCCACTCCCAACAACGAGAACACGACGATCAGCATCCAAGCCGTGAGGATGACGCATCGATAGACGAGATACCAAACCGGCAATTTGTTTTGGAACCTCGGCTCGGAAAATATTCGAGCTGGGGGACGTGGAGGCTTGGCCGGTAACCATGACCTCGCTGTTTCCAAATTCCAAATTTTTTGGACCATCGCTCGGCGATCTGGAGAATTTTGTCGAATTCACGTTTTCAGTGTTGGTGTTTTCGGTAATTTTAATTTGATAATTTTGTGGAATTAATTGAAAATTTATGTTTCACTGGGTTCGAGATTGGGTTCGATTTTTTTTTTTTTTTTTTTTTTTTAGAAAAACAAGTCTTACAAGTTCATTATCCAAACTCTACTGAATATAATTTGAATGCTGATGTGAATTTTAAGTTATTTTTCCATCCAGCTCAACTTGATTTTCGGGAAATTATGAAACACGTGTCTCATATCATTGTGGAAGATATAAATCTGAGTACTGAGTTTCACGTGTTTATCGTGCCTGATTTTCGAGATATCGGTATCGCCGTTGAAAAATAAATACGATTTTTTTAGACTCTTAGGGTTGAAATTTCGAAAAATCATTTCGATGAAAACGAACGAATAACAGCATTTTCAGTTTAAAATTCGATTTCATGGATTTTTGAGGATCGGAATGAAAAATTGATTTTTTTTTTCGAAAGCTGAGACAATTTCACGTCCGCAACAGATTTGGAATACATTTTTTAATCAGTGTACGTGAAAGAATACTTGGAAAAAAATAATAGAAAAATACCTTAATTGACAGCTGCCGGGATAATAGATAAAAAATCAGAAAAAATATTGGAATTTGTTTTTTAACACGCACGCATTTTTTTGATATTTCATATTTAATATATTTTTTTCTTTTGAACAATAATATCAGAAAAAGGGTGAGAATCACGAATTGAAGCTAGGAGGCTGAATTCATTGTTGGACAAATAAAATAAATAAAAAATCCATCTTTCACATCAACACAATCACAATGCCATAGAAAAAAAGAAGAACGAATCAACGCGATAAACAATATTACGACGTAAGGACGTAAAAAAATTAAAATTGATGAATTAGAAGAAAAAAATAAAACATTTTTCAAATAGAAAAAAAGTAATAATATTACGGAATGAAGAGTTTGAGTCGATTTATGAATGACCGACGTGTTGAGAGTCACGAAGCAAACTGTTCAATAATTTGTTCAGACAATCGCTCAGCGGCTAGATACTTCCATCTCACTAATCCCACCTACCAATCCTACATTCATAGGTTATCGAGTGGCCTTATACGCACCTAATTATATATATATATATATATATATATATCGCATACAATCAACGTAAGAAAAAAAAAGTCGTCCGTTATCGGATAAGAGTAAGGAAAATTGATATCAACGACTCACAGGTGCATGATTGGACGAGATATCGCTGAAAGCATCGTCACAATGTCCCGGTGTCCGGAAAATTTAAAGAAAAGATGGCTAAAGGATGAATGTCCTTTTTTCAACGAAACAAATATTTTTTAAACAATTGTCGCGAGTCGGTTTTATTTATTTTCTCTCTCTTTTTTTGTTACGTTATTTCAATGGACTGTGCGTCGTGATTGTGATATAAATCAAATCCTGCGCGCGCATGGAGATTTTTTCCCGCTGTCGACAGCGCCACGAGGCTGCCAATCAGCGTCATCGTCGACGCGTTTGAAATATTTGAATGAGCCGTTCCCGCGCGACACAAATGATTGCGTCGTCTGCTTCGACGCTCCCTTATTTGTCGAAATTCTTCACGCCTTTTTTTTCTCTTTTTGAGGCTGTTATTCTGAAAATAATTTCGACATTGTCTGCGGAATACCGAGATTTATATCTTATCTACGATGAGTCACAATTTGTGGTCGATGAGAATCGGATACCACGGTTTTAGTAATCTGTGTAATGTGTATATGTGACGTTCCACGACAGAAGGGACCCGACGCGAAAAAAATGGATTCTCAGGTTTTCGATGATACGGATAGTCGTTGAATTGCTCTTTTGCATTGAAAAAAAAAAAAATTTTCCGAAGGTGCGAAGAATTTTTTTTTGTGGACATTCGTCAATCTTTATTATACACACTGAATTTTTTTCAATTTCTTGTTATGCTAGTTTTCTATGCTTTTATCGTCAATAATAGCCTCAATGGTCTCATTTCCCATAAAAACACATGTTAAATTTCATACAGCTATAACTTCCAAACGGTACAGACGATCGTTTCGAAACTTTGCATGTTGTTTTGAAATTATAAAAGCTACTGACTGTAAAAAACTTTCAGAATTTTCTTGATACTTTGACACATGTGTCATACATAATTAAATCGATCGAGGATCATCGATTCAATTTGGCAGGACATGAATATTCAATCTGCTTGAAATTGCCGAGACATAATTTATCATCACGATAATCAACAGGGAGAGGTTTTGATAATAATAACAACATGTGATAAAAGAATCATCATCTCAGTCTTGCACTTCATTTGTAATCGATTAACGATTGCTCTCAATCGTTATTTTTTTATTCATAAAAACATTGATATATATGATATATATATATATTTTTTTTTTTCATACAAATGGTTTTATCATTTATCGTATTGTTTAAATAACTCCGTTCAGAGTATCGTGCAAAAATTCCTACCTAATTAAAAAAATGCATAGCGCGATTATCGAACGTAATTTCATAAATTGGAAAAATCAGCGCGACACGAATGGAAAAAAAAATTGAAAAAAATTGAAAAAAAAAATAAAAAAACGTATTTTCGTGTCGAACAAACGTTGATTGACTACTTAGCTTAGTGTTAAATATTTTTCACGGTTTGGCAACGTAACACGATTACAATTATCGTTGCTCGATGCCGTTAATACAAATCTGTACATCGAAATATCTTCTCTCTTTGGATTCACGAGATAGGATGATCATTTTTTTTTTTTTCAATTTTTTTAAGCAAATACCCATTCCTAGTGCGGGTAATCGCTGCAATACTTCTATGGCAATAAGATATGTTTGTTATACGTCGAATAACGCTATTCGATTTTGCATCCGATTATAATGATAATCCTTTCGTATCGCCTCGCGATACACTGAAAAAAAAAATAGAAAAAAAAGGAAAAAAAAAGAAAAACTTCCAAACATCAATCGAAAATGCTCCGAGCGAGGTGCATAGCCCGATTGGCCGCAAAAAAATTTCCAAATAAATATCACACGAGACTTGCAACCGAGCGTAAAAATACGCTCGCTTAATTGTTACAATTTTTTTTTTTTTTTTTTTTCGTAATTTCATTCAAACGACGATAATTACAAAACGAAAGTTCGATCGATTATTCACCAGTCTCGTACGAAATTACGATAATTTGTCTAAGATATAAATGAGCATGGAACTTTTTACTGAGACTTCGACGCTCAGTAAATGATTTAACGACGTGGATAAATATGTGTTTTTTTTGTTTTTTTTTTTCGATGATTTCAATCGTTCGTTCAAACGATTTCCACCGTTTTCACGGTCTGTCGAATTTGCGAACCGGCGACGGTTGTGGGATTCTCGTTAACGTATTTCTCAACGGTTTGATCGTAAAGACAATCTTTGAGGGTCGTGACGAGACACAAAAGACAGTGAACTATCATGAGAAATATCATTCCTGCGATACAAACGATCAACGCAATGTGAGGCGTTTGCCAATTGAGAACTTTGTAGATGAAGGGTTTGCCCTTTTTGTCCAATCCGCCGGCAACGTAGTATATCAGACTGAACGTGACGTAAGGAACGGCTATCGTGAGGGGCCACCAAAAGTGTCTCAATCTCAGAGGCACGCTCGTCACGCAAATGTCCAATATCATCAACAAACTGTTGCACACGTGCAACATTATGTTCAACGGATCGACGTGATGAATCTTCGGATCGTGCACCGCCGCCCAGTAAGATACCGTAACAGCTATGGCCAGCGAACAAGTCGAACTGTACAAGAACCAATAAAATTTTTCCAATTTTTTCATCGTCATTGTTTGCGGATCGACGTTCAATTTTTCCAATTTCCATCTTCGCCAAACAACGGCGAGACCCACCGACGCTTGGGTCGTTCCCACCACGAGATCCCAATTGGTCAGATAAATTGGCCATTTGTGATTGTTACCGCCTGGCGATTGGCTTCCTATCTCCAACAACGAACAAACGATGATTCCGAGCCAGGCTACGAGAACGAAACATCGATAGATCAGGTAACAGTCGGCCGAACAGCTGGGACTTCTGGGTTCGGAGAAGAATCGAGCGTGCGGCCGATCCGGCTTGGCTCGGAGCCAAGCTCTGGCTACCTCTCGACACCAGATTTTGTTTACCATCGCTCGACGACCTGTAACAAAAAAATTCATCACGTTGTCATAAAAAAATTTGTCAAGATTTATTGGATTACATTTTTTCAAATTTAATTGTAATAACGTTGATAACGCGGGCCACATTTTAACAAATAATTTTGCGTGCCAACTTGTCGTACGAGCAATTGTCACAATAGTGCACTTTTTGACCGCTCGTTCTTATCGATGCGCAACTGCACGGTTTTTGAAAAAAGATTGATCTGTTGTTGTTACGACAACCGTGCCAATGATTGGATCAATTGAATTTCAAGTATTTTCACGTTGTTGTTGTTTTTTTTTTTTTAGTGAATTTATTTTCAGTGCATTCACTGATTTCACCAGCATTTTTAGGTTATCTACTGGAAAATACAAAAAATATATCATAGTGACGCTATCAGCTTGGAAGAAAATATAAAATTTCGATTATTTACAGTTGATAGAAGATGAAAATTGTGATCGAAGCCTTACAGGTGCATGATCGTACGTAACAAGGTTGAAATATTCTGCAAGACGATGTGCTCCAATGTCGTGGAAATTCCACGAGAAGAAGGAGAAAAGACGACAATCCCTTCTTCGCCGAGATGACCATTTTTCACGTGATTGTTGCGAGTCGGTTTTGTTTTGTTTTGTTTTTTTTTTCCGTTTTTATTCCCGTTTTTCTTTGCGTTATTATTTCAATTGACTCGCGTTTTTGAGATAAATCACACGGTGCGCGCGCAGTCAATGTTTTTGCCACTACCGATACGCGCGCCACGACGTGGCCTAACAGCTGATCGTCGATTGGTTCGAATGGCGTTTCGCGCGGGACGTTTAAACGCGTCGTCTGCTTCGACGCTCGCTCGTTTGTTAAAAAGTTTGAAGCGAAGATTTTTTGCATTATTCGGCAAGCGTGGAAATGATCCATGTCTTGGAGAATGATGGAGGAGATTAATGTCTGATGTGCGATTAATCGTAAACGTGGGGTTATGTATGTATATGACGTTTCGCGGTTAAAGGGACCCAACGCGATTGAGGCAAATGCTTGCAAGAGGATCGATTGAAGAACCCGCCAATTCACGCGGTCGGTGAGTCTGGCCGGTGAAATCTCGCCCCACTTACGACTCGACGGCTTCGCGCGTCGCTGAGTCAAGCTTCGGGCTTCTTCGGGTGATAACGGAATATCATACGACCGACGGAACCTCCCGAAGGGTTTCTCAGTCTCTCACGAACTGGAGAGCTGAAAGATCTGGTGGTAAGTGGAGGGGCTGGATTTTTCGGTTCTCACTTATAATTGTCACAAACTGTTCGATGTTATTATGAGAACTTAACCTACAAATTGTCTATTCAAGGAAAGTCAACTCTGCATAAGCTTATTGAAGATATATCAATAGTCTTGTGAAGTCCATAATGAACCTGTATTCTTTGGTTCAAATCTATGCATAGCTGTCTGAAGTAAAATTGCTAAAAATTTGACAAAGGCGGGACTTTTGTATTATTTCAAATGTATATTATATCGTCAGGTTATTCATATGTACATTACGTTACATTCATGCGTTTACGACGAGACGGAACACGTTTGAGACGATGAACGACAAACTATTAAACTCTCTCCTCTCTCTCGCTCCGCAGCAAGCGCCCATAGCGCGGTCACTCTCGCTTCAATCGGTAACAAAAATTGTGAACCATTTTTCTTAGAGGGAACCGAACGATACATTACGCGAAAATTATCTTACGTCATTCGACTAGTGATAATATCCATGACGCTAGTCTATTCGGCTTATCCATAAGTGTTTGACACTCGTGACCGATAATGATTCACAATTTTCGTCACCCGCTAAGCACGTTTCGACACGGCATGAAAAAAAAAGATCAGATTGAGACGAATGTTTTCCGTTCTGAGAATTTTGAGAATGACGTACGTGAGTGACGGAAAACCAGTTGTTTTGCCGAGCCGAGTACCATCGACGAAATAAAAAAAAAACGATAAAAAAACGATTCACAGTTTATATTAACGACCGAGTGCGTATTGTCTCGCGTCAATGTTTGCTGGCATTAAACGAATTCGAAATAATTCCAACTAATTTTCTGAACCGAATAACGTGCGCGCGCATCGAGCCAGAGGCATAAGGGCCGCGCGTCCGCCATTTTGTGGTGTACGCAAGGCACGCGGCAGCGTGTAATGGCGGCAGCAATGCACGAAAGCACATGCAAACAATGCAAACTCGGCGATAACCATAACGTGGCATTGAATGGTCCGGACGTTGGGTGAATAGACGCGATGGCGCGACTTTATTGGCCCACGCGGCGTCATCGAACGTTCGAAGAAGAAATAGCGCGATACGTATGTATACAACATGCGAGTTGTTATCGTTCGTCTTTACGAAGACACACGCGACGTTGTTGCATGGTCGACGCGCGGTAAACGCACGTCGAGTTAATTTTCGATCGTCGCGTGTGGCGGTTGTTACGAAACTCGATAACCCGTTGGATCAATTGAACACCCCGCCGGGCCGTCTATTATCACTGCATAGGTATAGGTCGGTTAGAAAGGGGGGGGGGTCCGTAACGCTCCGTTCCTATCGCTGCTCCTGATTTCCAACCGGACGAAAGTAACATCGCGATAAATATTCCGGCTGAAATAGTCGTTGAAAGTTAAATGGTTGACAACCTTCTAAACGATATACATTTTAGGGGAATTAGATTCATC
Organism: Diplazon laetatorius; assembly: GCA_963662125.1. NCBI lineage: Eukaryota > Metazoa > Arthropoda > Insecta > Hymenoptera > Ichneumonidae > Diplazon > Diplazon laetatorius. Next base: position 8,404,077 of record OY759153.1, read on the forward strand.
GTTTTCGAGATTGATTACTGTCGATGATTGAAAAAAAGGCTGGAAAAACATGTTTTTTTGCTAAAATCTCAAAAATGCTTCTTTGGAAAAATGATTGAGTTTTTCTTTCTTAGCGACCCTAAATTAGTCTATACCACACTTTATTCATGAGGTTTTCGCAGAAACGAAAAAAATGGTAAAATATAGTGTGATCAAACAAGACACAAATATCGTGCACGAGTGAACATCAAATTAACATTGGCACAACGTCGAAAAAGTTTCCTCTTCCGACGTTGTGCGAATGTTAATTAAAATATGTTTATAATTTATATTCAAGACGAGAAGAAATTTGAATTTGAGACGAAATAATAATTCATATTTAAGACAAGAAAAACAAAAAAAAATGAAAAATTAAAAATAATCGATGGATTGTAAAATAATAGAGCAATATCAAACGATAAATACAATAATTATATTATTCATCGATGATCAGACAAAAGTATCGTGCATGAGTGAATGTCACATTAACATTCACATAAATTCACATAATCTGTAAAAAGCTCTTTCAAGGACGAATCGGGTCCAAATGCTTTCTTTTTGACGAAAAAAAAAAATAAAATATATATCGATGCATCGTCAAATAATAGTTCAAGATCATACGATAAAGACTATAAATTGTTGTCTTCGTTGATATTCAAATGTGTCTCGCGGTGAAACCGAGAAACAGGATTGAGACTTAAGGTGACACGACGCGTGTGACTTATAACGAAGCTTCGGGTCAGGATGTCGGAGGATTATTGAGAAGGAGTATTGAAAGATGGGTTGAACTAATTAACCCGAATGGCCCCCGCGGTTTAAGTTCACACGGGTGAGAGCTCGTGACGCGAGGACACCCGACCAAGGTGGCTCGCCGCGGTCGCGACCGTCAGAGGTCGCCCCCTCGCGGTTCGCTCAATCAGCCGTTACTAATTCGACGTTAATTTATTACAATCCCGTCCCATTAAAACAATAATGGTTCATCGATTGTTTACGTCTGGCCAATATATAACATCGTCATTAATTTTACCGATCCCAGATTCATTCTCGAACGACTAGAGAGAAATTGTAGTTTCGCATTTCTTTCGCAATTTCGTCATCGTAACGTCTACGTCACCATCGTTATCGTCACGCTTCGATGTTACGCGATGGCGGTCTACGCGACATTCGCTCGAACGAAAAGTAATTACGCGAAAGAAAAAAAAAAGAAAAAAAAATCTATTTACCATTCGGTCAATTGTGGGGAATAGGATTATTCACTATCGATGGGTTGAGAATTTTTGTCGACGACGTTTGTCGTGTTTTTTAATATTTTTCCATCGATCGTTATCAAGAAAAAATTGTAATTATATAAAAAAAAAAAATCCAGGAATAAAGGCACAGCCTGTAAGACTGCAGTTTTACAGGTTGTTCCCAATTTTATTTCTGGATTTTTGTTGTTGTTGTTTTTGTGTGGATTTTGTGCTGTTTTCTATTTTCAATCGATCTTGATAACGAGAAAATGTCAATTATGCAGTTTTACAGTCTTTCCCAAGTGAAAAAATTATATATAATCTATATATAAACTATATATGGGATTGGGCATATATAGTTTATATATAGTGTATATATAGATTATATATAGACTATATATAGATATATATAGACTATATATAGACAATATATAATCTATATATAAACTATATATGCCAAATCCCATATATAGATTTTATATAATTTTTTTACTTGGGTTTCCACAATTTTATGATTTATGGAATTTCTTTATTTTTCTTGGAAAATTTAGATTTGATCGTTGACCTGGAGAATTAGATGAGGAAAGCAAATAAACAATTTTGGAATTTGAAAAAAAAAACTTTTCGCATTTCTCGCAATCAAATTTTTTGTTAGGCAACTCATAAAATTGCAAGAAGGTGTGATGATGTTTAATTACAGTGAAAAACAATTTGAACCTTCCAAATTTCTAAGAGAAATATTAAATATCTCATGACGAAATTTGTGAAACAAATGGCAGTGAAAATCAAACAATTGGTGTCAATAAAAAAATTAATCCACCGACGCAGGTCGACGAGTTACTTTTTTGTCGAGCCTAAATAATTACTCATCCATTTCCTCCGTTACTTTTGAAAAAATTGATAGTAAAGAAAAAAAATATATTTTTCAACAAAAATGAGACAAAAAAAATATTAATAAAAATGTCGTTAAAAATCGTTCGAAAAAAAAAATGCGCCAATTTCGTCGAATTTTTTTTTCCAGCGTTATTGAGAATTGTGGCACGAGACGAGACGTCGAAGAAAGTATTGTCGTCTCACTCGGTAACTCGCGTACATCGCACGTACACTAATTGAATAATATTCGACACGGGTATATATCGTAAGCGAGACTTGTCGCGCCAGTATAACACGGCTTAGAAGCACCACGATACAGTGTATTCAGTGTACATACAATAATACAATGACATACATATAATATATAAATATATATATATATATATACGTCGCAGCTTGTACACTGTGCCCACTCGTAATTATTTACGTATGGCGTGGTTATGAATTAAGTTAAATGCCACAATAGACCAAACTACCTCCTCGTGTATTGCTTCGACTTGTCTCTAAAACGAGCCCCCTCGACATTTCAGAAAAATATTTTATCTATTTTTTTTATCGCTCAAAAAAAAAAATAATAATAATCTCATTCGTAATTATTTACGTATTGCGAGGTTATGAATTAATATTGATACCACGGTAGTCCAAACTACCTTCTCGTGTGTCTTCGACTCTTCTCTAAAACAACCCCCTCAAAGATCTATTAAAATATGTTAAAAAAAAAACGAAAATCACCGAATATTTTTTTTCATCATCATTTAGATCAAGGTTTTCTAGATCAATATCAATAAATTCGTCGAATACTCGTTGTAGTTGTAAAACAGACAAACAAATAAATAAATAAACTGAAAAAAAAGTTTAATAATTAATTAATATTACGACGATGACGTTATCGACAAATAAAATATTTGTATTATCGCTGATATCGTTAAACATTTATGATGTCTTATGGTGGTTCTTGTATGGGGTTTGGGCGAATTTTGACCGGTACGCCTCGGTAAAAAAAAATAGCGGCTTGAAAATCGAAAATCATTAATTTTCGAGCCGCCATATTAGTACCGCCATTTTGTTTTTTGGGAATCAATTTTTTTTAAAGGACGAATTTATGAATGTTATCTTTCGTTGATATTTTAGGTATTAGAAATAATCTAAAACGTTATATAAATTCCATGTTATTTAAGGGTTGTTCGCGGGTTAAATTAAGGGATTCTCGTGATTTTATCAGCTACGTCAAAATAATCTTATTAGAATATATATATATAATCTCATTAGAATATATAAATGAAAAAAAAAAATTAATTTCGGCGGCACGTGTTAATATTAATATAGATACAGGGGGAGGGGACTTTGCAAACTTTTTTTTTATTTATTTGGAGCCTATATGGAGGTCGGGGGAGGGGGGGGGCATCCCGGTCAAAATTCTTCCAAACCCCACGTAAGAACCACCCTAATATATATATACACATATATATATTATATGAAATATAAATTATAAACATATTTCAATTAATCAAATTTTCTCAATACATAATTCAACGAATCAAGATAAAATCACAAACTAAACACACCACAGATGGATGAAGCAGATCCCGTCCAAAAAAAATCCTTTTTCACTGGAATATCGGAATGTGAAAGAAATAGCAAGCCCGGGGACGATTCGTTATCCAAGTCCGAAGGATCCGAGCTCGGTGAAGGCATCAGCTGCCTGACGGACGGACACTTTATGACTGCCGGCCGGTTGTCCGAACCCCGCGTGTACATTGTTTGCTCCGTCGTTGGGGGTCGGGGGGGGGGCGAGGGAGGGGGCCGGGGGTGCAGGCCGGTGGATGGGACGGGGGGTCCCCGTCGCTAAAATCAATATCAATCCATATTATCCGTACGGTTACGGGTTTTACAAACGCCGTGGGCCGATGAGTTTAGCTCGGTTCGCACACTACTCGGTTTGACCACTTGCTTCGGACGTCGTACTCTCACTCTTGTACAAAGTCGGGCCGAAGAGTCAGGACGTGGGACGCCCGCCCCACCGAAGTGACCAACGTTCCAGTTATCGAGACCGTAACGCTCAATGAATCACATTGTCATGCCATCACGATTGTTTAATTTCTTTTTGATCTTTTTTTTCTCTTTCCTTGAGTTTTTATTTTGGATCAATTTTTAAGAGTTTTTCAATTTCTTAATTTTTTTTCATTTTATTTTATTTTATTTTATTGACATGAGAGATTTGGCAGCTGCTTATCGGAATTTTTTTTTCCGTATTTTTGAGGATATAATAATTTAAAAAATTTAATTTACATTGAATGAAATTAAGATTTGAAAAAATTTTATTGTTGGTGATTTTTTTGTTCTTTTTTAAATTTATATATATATAGATACGAAGAATTTAAAAAATTCTCGAGAGGGACAGGTGGCCAATAGCAATAAAACAAGCTGCTATATGTTTCATTCAATTCTTTGGCTTGCTTTTGATTCCTGGATGAATCTTTGTTTACTACCTACGATTCAGTGGAAGAAAATTGCAAGTTTCAACTTGTATCTTCTTTTTTGTATTTAAATATTCATGATTGTATAAAATTTCAATTTCTCCTAAAATTCAAACGTGTAAGTGGATTTCCACAAAATTTAATACTAATTAATCCTAACCGTTAATTCATGTGAATCCATGAGATTGAGGATGGCAAGCGAAATATTTTTTAATCGGAATTATCTCAAATTTGAAAAACTTGATTTTTTGGGAAATCGATCACTCAACCGCTCTCCGCCAAATTTGATAAATATCGCAAATGGGAAATGTTCTGTACTTTTGTAGAGTTAGACCTCAATCGTTCAAAGTTAACTAGAGTCACAGCGACAAATTTTATCGGATCCTATTTTTTTCTCTAATTTTTTCATTTTCAATAATTATGTAAATGATTTGTAAAATGCTCGGGAGTGTGATGGATGATTGATGGCACACGAATTACCGTTTGCTTCCACGAAACTATTATTTCTCGCAATTCTTTCGATGCTCGAGAAATACAACTGTACAAAAATCGAAAGGCAGAAATAGGAAGAAGTTTTTTGTATTTTTATTTTTATTCGACTTAAGGTGCTCGATCGTTCGGAGAGCGTTGCGATTTAGACGTGTTAGTGACAAGGGCAACGTCGTGACAACGCGACAATTAAAAATATTTACACGAGTGTTATCATCGTTTCGACCGAGACACTCGCCAACTGGGACTTCCACGTCGAGTCACGACTGTTATACGTCGACGTTAACTGTTTTTTTTTTTTTTTTTTCAAATTTTTTGTTTATCGTTAGGATCGAAGTACCTGGGAGTCAAGAGGCCGTGCGATTTCGACTGTATTGTCAACGCGACAGAAAAACTCGAACGACTGCTTCGTGCATCGTTCGATATGAATATATTAGGACAATCGTTAAAAATTAAATGTTTTGCGTACGCCCACAGAAAGTTGATTTTTAATTTAAAAAAACGAGGAGTTTGTTATTTTTGTAAAAAAAAATGATAAAAACACGTCCTGAATCATGATCAATGACAATTTTTTTGATAACATCGCATTTTTTCGAGAATATCTCATGAAATATGCAGATTTGGAAAAAACTAATGAAATAATTTTATGGAAAATTGAATGTTATACTGAAAAGTATTTAATATTTTTTTCCAAAAAATGTGTATTCATAGAGATATTTCGAAAAACAGTTCGTTGTGTTTGTGTAATTTTTTAATAAGCAATTCAATATCACGGATGTAATCTCGAACGAACCATCGATAAGAATGTTTTTCCCGACCACGGAGGCAATCTCCAAAAAATATCTCTCTCGCCTATTTTTCTATACCTAATTTAAGAATTATTTATAAATTTGTATTTTTTATTTCACCGACAACGCCCGGAAAATAGCTTTTTATCATTGAAGCTCGATTTCACGAGCTTTTTGTTAGTCCAAAATGGAAATCAATATATTTTGTTTTTCGAAAAGTCGAGACGATTTCACATGGAAATGCACTTTGGATGTGAATTTCAATTAGCGATAAAATACTGAAAAACAGAGTTGAAAACAAATTATAAAAGTGAGCGCGGCATCCAATCGAAAAAGAATCTATGCTGAATTGCAGATAATGTTATAGAGAATATGTGATACAAATTCCACCAAAATCGGTTGACAATATTTTGAGATATCGCGCCCGCAAGTTTCACGAGAGAAAAAACCCAAAAGAAAAAAAAAGTGTTGTGAAGCGCTCACTCAAAATTCCCATAACTCCGGAAATATTTTGAATTGTAACATGGTTAAATGTTTAAAATATTCTTCAAAGTATCAACAATAAATGTAACCGAAAAATATTTTAATGATTCGATTTCCTAAAAATCTCAAGTTGATGAAATCCTTTGAGCAAAACTGAATTTTACAAACCAACAAAAAAAAATGTTCTGTCCCAAAAAAAAACTAGAAAAAAAATTGAAATTTTCCAAAATGAAAAATTTCAATTTCTAGCTCGGTAAAGAAAGTTTTTGCTATCCCCTAGCGATGGTCGCGTGTAACGCATCTGTCTCGTCGCAACAGCTGCATCGATAAAAGTGCATCACGTAAATTATTATCGAAACCCACGATCGGCTAAGTTGTGGCCCACGAGACCGAGACGTGAGAGAGTAGTTTCAACGACATTGGACATGGGGTTGGAAACGACCGAGTCGAGGTGGGGCGAGGTAAGGGCCTCCACCATTTTATAAATATATCTCCCGACGACTTTGCAACTGCACACAGTCCGCCTGCCCCATGCACACGCAGACACACACCCACATCGGTGTTTAAATCTATATTGGGGTGGTCCTTATATGGGGCTTGGACGAATTTCGACCGAGTCGCCCCTCATATTTACTTCAAATAATTTTCAAATGAGTTTCCTTAATTTGCAACCCTCTATCTTTGAAATTAGCCATCACCATAAGGGGTCAGTTTTTATCTTTGAAATATGCAGGTTATCTTGATTCTTTCGATGATGTGCTTAATTGAGCGTCTTGAAATCATCATAAAAATACAAGATAGTTCTTAATGAGTTTTCTGATACGTACATGGATAAAAAAAAATTTCGGCCTCTCCGTGAAATCGTTGGGGATTATTTTGCCCTGACGTTTTTTCGGTTTTCCTTATTGTCGGATAATTTTGTCGGAAAAAAATTGGATGCGAAAAGATCAATACTAAAATAATAAGTAATTATCTTGAAATCGATGCGGGTCATTCCGACTCGATTTTTTTTTTCCGGTACAATTATTCCGAAACTAGAGAATAAACGGAAAAAGAGATGAAGAAATAGGTCGGAATCGCCTAAATTGATTTCAAGATCAGTATTTTTCATTCTAGAACAGATTTTTATATAATATGAAAAAAAACGAAAAGCATGTGTATAAACCAGAGTAGAATGGACCCCTAACGGTTTCAAAGTGAGGCCGGAAGTGGCTACAGATTTAGGGAACTTTTAAACAAATTATTTGGAGCCAATCTAGGGGGTGACCTGGTCAAAATTCGTCCAAGCCCGATATAAGGACCTCCCCGATATATATATCTATGGGGACGGACGTCTCACATCACCGAATCGAAACCTCCGATATCGTCAATGATTTTTTTTTAGTATCTTTTGGATCCTACTACCTCACTATTTTTTTTTTTTTAGATTATTTAGACCCTCCCTTACCCTCATCCCACCCCCTATTGTTATTTTATCAAGCGATAACTGCTACTTCGAGGGTTTTTAATTGAATGGATTTTTTCCCCCCCAGATACTTTATCGAAATAGTAGAACCTTTTTCATAAACTTGGAGTAGGCATCATGTTCTTAATATTCTTTAAAAAATGTTCCAATTTTGAAAAAATTCGAGTTTTTCCAAAATGTCAACATTCGATAATGGTTTACTTTAGAAAAAAAAAGAAGAAACAAATCTTGTTAATATTAAACGAAATATTGATTTTTTTTCTAGCGGAAAAATCGATATTTCGATTATTTTGATGGAAAATCAATTTTTTTTATGACAAAAAAATAATCGAAAAATCGATTTTTGGGACGTCTTTCCTCAGACATATATATTTAGGTGTTGGAAAGAAGCTGGTCTCGGTCTCGCCGAGATTACTCCGGGGCCACCCGTGTACCCAAAAATAATCGGATCCCTCGTTCGTCGAGAAGCCCGAGACGAGAACGTCGAGCGAGGTAGCGGCTGCCACCGGCGTGCGGTGATCGCGGCTCGCGCCGCTGCCTGCGTTGCCTCGCGGCAAACGCAAGCTTCACGCGTGATAAAACCCATCGTAGCCCCCACGTATTACATCCTCATTTCCGTGTCTCGTGCTCATGCATCGTGAAAACAAAAACGACAAGGAGAAAATCTGAAATCAATAATCAAACAAAAATTAACAAAAGGATAAAAAAAAAAGAAATAAGAGAGAGACGAGAAAAAAACGTGAGAATGGTCACAACGTCGTGCCCATTAGTTGTGATAGTTAATACAGTGCTGTGACAGTGCCAGTAGTCGTGATGAAAGAAAATTTGGAAACAGAAAGAAAAATTGAGTGAAAAATAAATTTTTCAAAAAGAGGAAGAAAGAAGAGGGGAAAAAAAGAAAAAACGGTGTCATCGTCGTGTGCGCGGATATTTTTTGTGATAACAGTGCCAGTAGTTGTGAAAAACCGTGCCAGTAGTTGTAATTTGAAAAAAAAAATTTGAAAAAATTTTTTTTTTTTTTTAAACCCTACGAAAATAAAAAATATTGTTATTATTGTTATCATCGGTTGTTTTTGTTGTTGTTTGTGGGTGAAGTTGTTCACAAGTGTGGAGAAGATCGAGTGGCGCGTGTGGCAAAGTTATGTTGCGCGATCAACTGACCAAATGTATCGTCTTAATAATAGCCGGCGCTTGTCTTGCCCGTGATGCCCATGTGTGAGTGAAATAACCGCAGTAGTTAATCCCGTTCATACACCGGCCCCTGTTACATTCGCGCGGCTCGCTTCGCTTCGACCGCGTCGACACAGTGATTTTCACGTATTTTCAATTCTTTTATTCTTCGTCTCCGTTATTTTTTTTTTCCACATTTTTCGACGCTTATCTCGAAATTGTTTTTTTAAAAGAAACTTTTTCGTGTCATCGGATTAATTGAGATTCTTTTTTCTTCGACTTTCCAAAGTTGTGAATTTTTTTGCAATATTTTTCTGTATTTATCGTGTCGATTTTCATACGATCATTGTTGCTATTATTATCATCATTCTTGTTATTATTATTATGGTTGAAAATATATATATATATTTGTTATCATTTTTTAAAAATTATTATTCTTATTTTTTCAAAAATTATTATCAGTATTATTATTATTATTATTATTATTCTTTTCTGTTTAACGAACATAATGTCGGATCAGTGTTGATCAATGGGCGGACAAGATCGGTACGGAACTTCGGGATCTCGCCAACGCGGTGGCCCGACCGGACGAATTGAAAGAGGCAAGTATAAAAAAAGTCCAAGTCGGTCGAAAAAAAATTGAAAAAAAAAAAAAAAAAAAAAAATTCCAACGAAAACCGAGCGAAACGAGAAACAACGTCGTTGATTGTCACTGGATGCACGCGAGTGACGCGAAAAGTTTGCATTGTACCTATTACTACCTGCGGATGACACAAGTACGTGATTACCCGAAGAGTCGTCGGACCGGTTTGAGATGCGCCAGTGCACGACAAAATTATTACTCGCGTGCGCGCGCGGTGTTTGACAAATAACGACGATCAAAATTTACAACTTTGGTTCTGCGACGAAATTATAGTTTTTTTTTTTTTCGTTAACCACCATTGACGTCGAAGTTTTTCGCTCGAACGATTTAAAAAAGTAAATTACAATTCTTTTTCTTACAAATTTCAATGGATAATTGCGTCCAGGTAATTGCTATTCATAAATAAAAATCAATTGATTTTTATTTATCAAGAATATCATCAATAGAAAAATATTGCTTTGTTAATTCTCGCGAATTAACTTTGCAATTAATTAAAATTTAAAAAAATATATTTTAAAAAACTTTAAAGTGCCAACCAAAAAATAACGTCGGTTGAGTGGGGTTCTCGCTCTAAAACCAAGAGAGGAAAATAGTTTTACGAATTTACAACTATAGCTAGGTCGTTCTTCGCCAAAGCACAGTAGAAAAAAAATATCACGAAAAAAATAATAGATATAGATATTACGGCCAAAGCAACAATTCAAGAAGTACAGAAATTATTACATAATAAAAAAAAATAACCCGAGGGGAACGACTCCACGGTTTCAATACCCCATATATATATATATATATATATATATATTATTTTTTTTTCGTTGAGAATTTTTCTTACGAAGCACATGCCGAGCGTAATCGCTCAATCGGCAAGACGAGACTACACGTAGATATATATTCCACTGGATGTTGCCCCATACGATTGTTATTAATTCTTCGAATCTCACGAACAATGTAAATCGGTCGGATGACCTTCAATTTGCATCGGGTCGGTCGACGTTGAAATTTCGCGAGAATTATCGTCGAAACGACATCTGTCATACGGTATCGTGAATTGGAGGACGTCATCGGACGACCACCTGGCGCTTCGCAGGAAGCCGGAAATGTCATCGTCAGCATTGGGTAACCGCGCGCTTCGTGCGACCGTAGCTCCACGGCGTTCGAAAAATCTCGCGCGCGTCCCGTCCGTCTCGCACCGCGACAATTCGATTATCACCGTTACCATTGTGACCGTCGCGAAACGTCGGACGCGATTGATAAGACGCGATTATCATCGATCCCATGTTATTCAAATGGGAAACATTTGATTTTTTTCGATTCTGAATTTTCAGATCGATTCAGTAATTATTTTTTCGAGTTGTCCCTGAGCACGCAGAAAATGCTTGATTCACATAAATCTATTGTTAATGAGTATAACTACTCGTACATTTTTTTACAAGACATAAACACAAATAAATTTCAATTTGCGTTGAAATGGTTTATCAGTTTTTATCATCGTTCATCGGTCTTATCGATATTACACAGGTGAGGGTCTTGTAAAAAAATCGTGCGAGTAGTTACACCCATTAACGATAGATTCGTGTGAATGAAAATTTTTTTTCGTGCTTAGGGACAACTCGAAAAAATAATTACCGAGTTAGTCTGAAAATTCCATGTTATTCGAATGGGGAAAAAAACGAGCTTGCAGTCAGGTTTTTTCATTGGACTACAGTACTGGGGTTTCGCACATATTTTTAGTTATTCATTTCGAAACTATCAGGGGGGTGCACTTATCGAAATTCATCAACACCCCCATTAAGGTCCACCCTATCGTTCATAGAATTATAATATTATGATTTTCGAATGTTTTTCTTCACTTTTGCTATGAGACCGTGCTTCGTGCGCAATCTTAAGATCCTATTGGTCAACGGGAAGTATATAAATACACTTCTATGACGAATAAGTGAATAAAAAACGATAAACAATCATAACTAAGCGAAGAATTTAAAAATGTATGATTTTCGGACTTTTTTCTTTGCTTGTACTGTGAAACTTTACTTTCCTCCTTGCCAAATTTCGATCCCAAGTCCATGGGAAGTACCCTATAGATTTCTATGGCCAGAAAGGTGTCGGACAGAAAACCGAGTGATCGCATGAGGATTCCGTTTTCACTATTTAGACATATAAAAACACCCTCAAAAACAATATCCAAAAACTCATCCTTTAAATTCGATAATTGTAATAACACGACGAATTACATTCTTTCAACAGAAATACAGAACGATGAATACGATAATCGTCGACAAATCCGGCGAAGAATTGATCAAGATAATAAGCGAGAGCGTCGGACGAATGTTGAGACGAAAGATGGACGCGGTTCGTTGCATACTCAAAGCTGCCGAGGAAGCGGCCGAGGATTACGTTTACGACGAGACCGTCAATGTCACTTACGTATCCGGAAAATACAGCAACGCCACGGTCTATCCAAATCGCGAAATCGATCCCAACGATCTGCCGGTCATTCCGGAAAACATGCAGGCCAACAAATCCGTCTACAAGTAACTATCTTCGTCATTTTTTGTGAATTATTTTTTTTAGTTTTATTCCATCGAATGTACAAAAATTTCTTATAAATAATCAAAACGTCCTCGAGTAACTTTCACCCTCATCAACCTCACCAATAATCCCCAACAAAGTTAAATAAAACTACGTACCATGAAATACACGATTTTCCACGATCGGAATTCAAATATTCTTTGAATAATATTTTTTTTCTAAAAATAATAAATTAATTGTTAAAAAAATTTCAATTTTTTTCAGAGTTATAGATCTTGTTCCGGATTCCCATTTCTACAACATACCGGTAAACACAACGCACTCGTCGGTTCACATACCGACCAACGTTTACGATCTACGACCGAAAGTGATCGAGTCGATCGAATGGTCCGAAGCTTTGGACGAGGTTTTCCGTCAGAATTACAATTCGGATCCGGCATTGTCGTGGCAATATTTCGGTTCGGTCACGGGTATGCTGCGACAGTATCCGGCGATGATGTGGCGCACCGACAAATCGGCGGACGGTTCGAAATCGGTCGTCGATCAGTACGATTGCCGTACGCGAAGTTGGTTCATCGAGGCCGCGACGTGCAGCAAGGACATGGTCATACTCGTGGATGCGAGCGGTAGCATGGAAGGAATGGGAAGGACTATCGGTAAGACGAATTTTTTGTTGTTAGTAAAAAATATATATATATATATACATATTTTGGGCGAGACGCCCCAAATCACTCGATGAAAGCCCTTCTATGCCCGGATTTGATCCACAATTTTTTTCAAAAGTATTTTTTGGATCCTACGACCTTACTCATTTTTCTTCAGATTATTTTAAACCTATTTACAATCATAAATTTGGATTATTTCCGATGGAAAATCGATTTTTTGATTATTTTGCATGATTCTTAAATTATTATTTTTTTAAATTTGATTTTCCATCGAAAATAATCGGGCTATCGATTTTTTGCAAGATAGATTTCATTTTTCTTTTTTTTAGATAGAAAACCATTATCCTATGTAGTAAATTTTGGAAAAGAACTAAAATTTTTTTTTTCAAATACTGGAAACATGATTCTTGAAGGCCCACATCCGATTAAAAATGTTCAAAATAGCAGTTGCCTCTTGATGAGACAGAAACAAAAGAGGTGGGGTGTGGGGAAGGCGAGAAGTTTGAAAAATCTTTGAAAAAAGTAGTAAAGTCGTGGGATCCAAAAGATACTAAAAAAAAATCATTGACCACATCAGGCGATAGAAGGGTTTTCCGTCTGGTGATTCAGCGCGTCCCGACACTTTTCAAATTTTCTCCCCTCCCGCCCCTCTCTGTCTGCCCTCCTACCGCGGCTTTTTTTTCCCACCCTTGCACCGCGTGGCTGGCGCTCGCACGCCAAGACCTAGTTGCATCGTCACACGATATAATTGACAATATGTACCAATGACGGAGCTACTTCGTGCGCAGCCCGCGAGTCTCCGTCACAACAACCTTGTCCCGTTCTTATCGTGCGAAATGGTGATTCGCACAATTTTAACATTTGCCACGAAGCATCCTCGTCGATTGCGTTTCCGTGAATTACGCATCGAAATAACGGTGAGAATTGTCGACAATGAATGGAACGTTAATTTTGGAAAATTACAGAAAAAATAAATCAATAAATGGAACGAATGGAATGAAAAAAAATAATAAAATTGGTAATATAGAAACGTGGAACCTTTTTGATAATGCATCATCGTTGATTTTTTTCGTGGATTACGAAATGACATAACGATGAGAGTGCGTTTGTGAAGGAAGAAAATAAAATAAAATAACAGTAAAAAAAATGATACATATATATGTAAATATATTGATTGTCAAAAAAAGGCAAAATCCTCTCTCTCTCTCTCTCTTTCTATCTTAAAGTCACCGTTTTATCACTAATTTAATCATAGAAAAACGTTGATTTTTGATTATCGACCCCTTGGACAGGGATCAATCACCCCCCCCCCCCACCATGGCTAGAATACAGGAAAATACCTAAACTTCATTTTTCAATTATCAGCCGAAGTAAATGATTAGTTCTATTCCATTTGTTTCAATAAAATTTTAATTTAACTCGGAAAAGCTCTCCATTTTTTTGATAATTATTATCAAACATTACTTCAGAAATTGGTTTTACCATCTGAGTATGAATTTGGGGATGAATGAAAAAAAAAAAAACGTGTCGATTGTTTTTCGATGCCCCAAAACATATTTCAAATCGAGAGAAATCGGAGCCGGACACTTGGCCGACCTTGTATCGGACCTTCTGTTCCTCGTTCGGATCCTCCAGCAATATTCCCCCCCCCCTCTTTTCTACCACCAAACCATCAATCGCTAAGTTTGTTTATTTTCCATTGATCGAATGAAAATTTCAACGGTTTAGAAAAAATTTCCTTGTTTCTGTTTTTAATTAATCATCATTTTTTATTTTCCTCAATATCAGCGATTGCAACGGTATCGGCCATTTTGGATACCCTGTCGAACAACGATTTTGTGACGGTGCTCCAGTACTCGGACGAAACGAGCGAGATAGTTCCGTGCTTCAAGGACAAATTGATTCAGGCAACACCGGAAAACGTAAACATATTCAAGAACATGACGGCCAACATGGATCCTACGGAAGTGGCCAATCTCACGGATGCGTTTACACGTGCGTTCACGCTGCTCAAGACTTACAGAGATTTGCGGGGTTGCGGTCCCGAGACTCCGTGCAATCAGCTCATCATGCTCGTCACCGACGGCGTGGCCTCCAACGTCTCTGAGGTTGTTTTTTTTTGTCTTTGTATTCTTTCTTCCTATTCTCTTCTTCTCGCATTGCGCTTTGTTGTAATTCAATCGTCACTTTCGACGTCTTTCCGTCGGGGTTCTTTCAAATGCAAATATCGCAATAGTGCGAGTTAGAGGAGAAGTCAAGTGGCTCAGTGGTAACGTTCTTGGCGCACGCGCAGTGGGTCCCGATTTCGATTTCGAAAAGATTTTCCGGGTAGGAATCGAAATTCAGAACGAGCAAAGTTCAGAAGGGTCAAAATTCCGAACGCGCAATGTTTCGAAGGACGATTTTACGTACGGTCGCGGCGTAGAATGACATTGCAGCGAATCGTCAAAATTCAGAACGACATTGTAGCGAACGTACAATATTCCGAACGGCTACCAGTCGGCTCGGTTTTCAACCTTTCCCGACTTTCGAGCTTCCTCACGTGTTGATTATCAAAGCTAGATATATACCGTCGGGGACTCTTTTATAGGAAATTCAATTCTCTACAACATTGTTTATGTAAACTTTTCGTCTATATAGCGTTGTTTAACCAGCGTTTGGACTAGAAGGTAAAGATGCATCGATGTTATTGTTTTTACCTTCCCGTCCAAACGCTGGATAAACAACGCTATACAGACCAGAAGTTCATACGAACAATGTTGTAGAGAATTGAATTTCCTATAGATAAGTCAACGACGGCAAATATCTAACTCTGATAATTTACGCGTGGAAAAGCTCGAAAGTCAGGAAATGTTTTCAACTTTCCCTGACTTTCGAGTTGTTAAAATGTTTTCAACATTTCCTGATTTCCGAGCTTTCCCCACGCGTTCATTATCAAAGTTAGATGCATGCCTTCGAGGATTTTTTGATTGGAAATTCAATTCTCTAGAACATTGTTTATGTGAACTTTTGGTGTATATAGCTTTGTTTATCCAGCGTTTGGCCGGGAAGGTAAAAACACTGATAAAATCAATGCATTTTTGAATGCAACGATCGGATGAGTCTCGACACCGTCGAGGACCCATCGTTTCGTTATCTTTCGTAATAAGTCGATGTGGCTAGTCTGCCAGGTCGCGATGAGTGCGACAGAGACCGATCCACAGTCGCTCGTTGCGGGTGCGAGTGAGAACGACAAAAAATATGTGGCACATCGTCTTAACGAGTATCTCTTTCTCTCTCAACATTTTATGATACTCTCTCTTACTCTCTCTCTCTCTCTCTCTCTCTCTCTCTCTCTCTCTTTTTCTTCCTCTCTCTCAACATTTTACGATTATAGCCGACCCACTCGAGATTATACGATATTTTCAAAGTACCGACGAAATAACATAATTCAAACGCAATCTTACGGCCAGGTCTTCGACACGTGGAACAGACAGGAAAATGGTACCCACATACCCGTGCGAGTGTTCACCTATCTTTTGGGACGTGAAGTCAGCATGGTTCAGGAAATTCAACTGATGGCCTGTCTCAATAGAGGTTATTACACACCGATAAAGACTCAGGAGGAAGCGAGGGAACAGGTCCTGAAATATATACCGGTCGTGGCACGACCTCTGGTGCTCCAGGGCGATGTCCATCCGGTCGTGTGGACCCACGCTTATGCCGACGTCACGGTAGGACAATTGAAAAAAAAAATATATATATAATAACAATAGTAATAATAATTACCACACGAAATAATAACCCTCAGTCTGGAAACCTGGGTCGTTTTCGTCCGATACTTATATTTTCGTCCCTTATATTGTGTATTAAAATATATATTCAAAGAATGGATTTTTCACAATTTTATAATTGAGACTTCAAATTCAAGGCTTGAAGAACCTTCGTGAATTTTTTCAGATTGTTTGCAGCACTTTAACACCTTGAAAAACGTCATGACTTAGTTTTCCAGGCTAGAGGTGCCAACAAAACGTTTCCAGACTGAGGGATAAGTCAATGAAAATAAGAAATTAAGAGAAGAACATAATAAATTATATGCAAGGTGTCGACACTTTGTTTTTAACGATATAAAAAAAATTCATATAATTAATAATTATTCCGGAGAGACTTCAGGGGAGGCACTTATTCTCCTTCGAGGTCATACTTTTCAAGATTCCAAGGTCACCGATTTTTTTATTCCATTGGACCACATATTTATTTTATCATGGCGCGATAGTAGAGTCTGGGACTTTTTCAATGAGTTATCATACAAGTTATACCTAATCCTGACCTTGAGCATCAGGAATTTCGGAATAATTCCAAATCTCATGCTGGACAACCTCAATTTAAAAAAAAAAACACCAGCGTAAAAACTTTTGTCGAGAAAATGAATTCGGTGAGGAGAAATTTGGTCTTCCATGAATTTCGTCACAATAACCTTCGAGTGACCTTGAGCGTGGAGAATTTATGAAATAATTGAAAATGATATCATAGACACCAAAAAAAAGCAATCACGACCGTAAAAAAATGCTTTTAAAAAGAAAACCAAAAAAAAATTCGCTGAGGTGAAATTTGATATTTCGTCTAATTCGTTGACTCCGACAGACGTACTCGGTCCATTGGATCAATAAACAAAACCATCCCGAATTTCATATCTTTCTCCGAACTTAATTTTTTTTTTTAATTGCGATACTCGAGCATCTTATTTTCTTTTTATTTATTTTTCTTATTTATTTTTTTTTTTGTTACGCTCAATCGGTTGACGTTGAAAACGTTTGCTCTCCAAGAGACCTCCCGTGTAGTTTGATAAGACGTGTGACCGCTTTGTCACGGGTATATTATTACGCGAAGCGTCAAGTGACGAGACGCTGGCACACGCACGCGTAAAATTAAACACAATGCGAGTTAAACGCACGGGTTTAACGGTCTCGACGATGCGCACCGTGGAACCTCGTACGTTCATCGTGTGTGATATCGTACGACGCGCGCGCGAGTGGGTCTCGGAGTTTCGAATTAAAATGCGTCGACGGCTCATAAGTTTCAAATTTTTATTGTTCGAATTGTAATTTTTCGAAAATTTGAATCTCCGATTTTTTTTTAAATTCCGAAACGATGATGTAACAGGAAAATGAAGCGGACCCTCCAATCTATCAGCGTTCCCGATTTTGAGCGCTCGCTATTGAGATACGATTGAATGACATTTTTTAACTATCGATCATGTGTGATTATTCAAATC
The DNA here is from genome assembly GCA_963662125.1 of Diplazon laetatorius. Taxonomy (NCBI): domain Eukaryota; kingdom Metazoa; phylum Arthropoda; class Insecta; order Hymenoptera; family Ichneumonidae; genus Diplazon; species Diplazon laetatorius. The sequence goes on from OY759153.1 coordinate 8,422,160, forward strand.
AATGTATCTTAACAACGGTTAATGATAAATTAAAAAAACAATACGTGCTTTCTCCTTGTTTTTTCACGCGCTATACGACAAAAATATTTATGGTTATGATGCACCAATTAAACAATTATTTATCAACAATTGAATAATTACAAGTTGCTTAAAACAAAAAATTCTGTTTTGATTTGAATAAAAAAATGTTTTCCCGAATTCCTTGAACAAAAAGGAAAATTAAAAATTTGAATATTTTTATCCTTTAACATGTTTTTTTTTTTATTTATCACAGTTTTTTTAATGATCAGCAGTTGGAAAACTTCATTTGATTGTGTCCCAATAGTGGTCCCTCAAAATCGAAAACGCCTATGGATGAGTTGCTTGATTTTCAACTCATATTCGAGTGAAAAGTTGTGGCCCAGAAGTGCTGACGCAACTGTCAAAGTTGACTGAAATTCAGTTGGTCCGCCCTCCCCAAATATAAGTTCAACACGTTTTCGCATATTTCGATTTTGTGATTCTACTCGACGAGCCTGAGACTTCATTGCAGTCAGTCAGTCGTTTTATTATTCTTATTTTTTCATGTCTTCAAATTTATCTTAATCGTCAGTTCCATCGAAAATAGATTGGCCACATAAATATATATGAATATATATTAAATTTTCTTCGTCCGCACGTGGATATAATTTATACAGTCAACGGTTTGAAGAATTATTTTCATTAGAATCCAGCACTTGCCACGTGGCTGTGGGAAGTGATGGAGCACGAGGAGCAAAAGTCACGTCTCGAGAAATACCTGAAAGGGAAACAGCAAGGTGTGAAAATAAACGAGGATGCCGTCTACATTAAGCAGGTTCTTAAGTCTTATCAGGCGTCAATGCAAAGTATTGATTACGTTGTGTTCTGTTTTTTTTTCTTTTACCCCGCTCCGAAACAGCAAAAACAACAACAACAAAAGAAATCAACGAACATTTTTTTTCGAACTACCCTCGAAAAACAACAAACATCAGAACAACTTTGCTCACACTCACTCGCACATTACAAAATGCTTTCACACGAAGCATCCTCCGTAGTCAAAATATTTTTTATCACTCGTCGGAGAAAAATTCATGTGCGAATAAGTAATTCGTGTTTTTTATTCGTGCTAAACATAATTTCCATGAATATCTTACACACATTTGGTAGACACGTGTTTATAGATGCAGAATAATAATCGACTATCCATTGAAAAAAGTTCATGTCGACCAATTAAATTGTTTTTAGTCACAATTGTGACATAGCAAAAGAAACACATATATACGAATGGATTCGTAAAATTAAAAAAAATTTAAATAAACATCTGATAAATTTTCGCACATGATTTTTTTTCCCTAAACGGGTCACTAGTGAATTTAGGTGTAGCAACCCGCATGGCGAATCGTAGACTGAGAATTGTCATTATTAGTTTGTTTTTTTTTATCCTGTAGTCCATTAGCTACCGGTTTGTAAGTTTGTTCCCTCTTTTATCAACTTTCTTTATTTATCGTTACGTTTATTTTTTTTAAATTTTTTTTTTTGCTCGTCCAACGCATTCACAATTATTATCGATTATGCGCCATTTTATCCCTTTCCCAAATATTCAATCCGTCCTCCCCTACCCCCCCCCCCCCTCCTTCCCTTCCTTCCAGTTCTTCACGAATTAATATTTGATAAATTTAACTCGCAGCTGCACAAGGACGAGAACATTCATCTGTCACCGGGTTCCGTGAACACGACGTCCTGGCAGGAATATCGTTTGCTCACGTCGGTCAGCATTCCGGCTTACGATCGTAAATCCAACAGCGACAACAGCACCAAACGCGCCAATCTTTTGGGAGTCGCGGGTACCGACGTTCCCATCGATGAAATTCGCAAACTCACGTTGCCCTACAAACTCGGGGTCAACGGTTACGCATTTATCGTATCCAACAACGGTTACGTGATACTCCATCCGGATCTGCGTCCGGTTTACGAGGGTAATCTCAAAGAAAATTACAACAGCATCGATCTCACGGAAGTGGAAATTTTGGACGATGGACGAGGACCGAGGTAGTAGTTACCGATCGAGATGAAATCTATATTCTGTTAAATCTTTTTTTTTTTCAAACTTATTTACACGTATATCGTACAATCGTTCGGTCACTTTTAGCATTTTCATTCGAAAGAAAAATGAACATTTTATATTCCATAGTACCGAATTTTATTGTTATTTTTATTCTTGATATTTTTTTTCATTTGAACGAAAATACGAACAGCGTCCGAACGATTAACATCCGAATAAAACAAAACTAAACAAAATTAACAACGATGTAAAAATTGAAACAATTTACAGAGATCCCGGACCGGAAATCTTAGCCCTTCGAGCGGCTCTGGTCGATCACAAAAACGACAGCATGCTCGACGTACCCGTGAAATTTCATTATGACGACAATCGTCGTGTAAGCCTTGAGAAACGTGATTATTATTATGCGCCCCTGCCTGGTACTCCGTTTGGCATTGCAGTGGCCATATCGAATTATGGAAAAACGTGGATAAAGGTAATTTGTTCGAATAATAATAATAATAATAATAATAATAATAATAATAATAATAATAATAATAATAATAATAATAATGGTCATATAAATAATGAACATGATGATGACGTTAATAACAATAATAATAACGAAAATAATGACAATAATTATGACAATACCAACAATAACAAAAAAATAGCTTGTATAATTAATATGACTAATAATATTAAAAGATAAAAAAATTCCAAATGCCACCAGGTAAAGGACGAGATAAAAAAAACCAAGAATCAGCGTCAAGACATATCGGAATTTTTCGTGGGTGAACGTTGGAGGGTTCATCCCGGTTGGGTTTATTGTCGTTATCACTACTTGGAGGGTCACGAATTCGACAATCCCGAATCCGAGCTTCGTTACTTTTTGAGTCTGATGGACACGCAAAATTGGAAATGGTCCGAACAATACGTGGCTTACGAAAATTCGGAAACCGAAGATCCGAACGATCCCGATTGCGGTCATCGGAATCTTCAGGACGACGATTATTATTGCAATCAAGAACTCATGGAACTTTTGGTATTCGATGCCAAAGCGACCAATGCCAGTTACAACGGCCGTTTCGATTATCGCGACGAGACGACGCGCGAGCTCGTCGACCGTTGGGGCGTATTTTTGCGTTTCGTAGCGACTCAAAGCGGATTGACGCGTTGGCAAGACGTCGATGTGGCTTACGCGCCGAAACAGGAGGACGGTATAGCGTTCGGTGATCTTCACCGAAGAGCCGTCAATGAGCCCTGGTACAAGGGAGCCATATTTCAACATCGCATCGATCATTCCAGCATTTCCATCACCGGTAAATCGTTTGTTCGATCATCCATAACAAAACGTCTTGAGGTAGTATCATCCATAACAAAATGTCTATAGGTACCCTCCATAAGAGAGTTCCTCGTCAGATTTTCATGAAACTTGGCATACTTATAGGTATTGATAAGAAAAAGGTTCGGTTAAATTTTCATGGCTTTCCGAAGCGCGAGAAAAAAGATATCAACACTTTTATTTTCACACGTTTAACATGGAGCCTTATGGAGAATCACGATCAATTTGATATAATACAAAAAGTCCTCGTCATATTTTAATGAAAACTTAAGCTGCAAGTTGAATATTCAGAGAACATTTTGGGCACTTGAAAGTAGAGATCAGGAGACTGTGATGATAATAATAAGCACATGAACATCGGGAAATGCAGTTTATATGAGGAGTTGGTCGTGATTCAGTAGACATGGCAACGTTGCGCGTTTCTTTCCCATCTTCTCCCTCTCTCTCTCTCTGATCGACATCATAACACGCGACGTTGTCACATCAAAGTACTACGTACCTCAATCAGGAGATGGTATATCTTAGCCTTGCTTTGACTCTTACAGTTTGTGGACTCTTACAGGATACTACCTTAAGGAGGCTGACTGACCTAAGAAATTTGATTTTTTTTTCGTGACACGATCGATCGAAATCAAGAATTGATTTTATCCTTATAAAATACCTATACTCAGCTATCATTCCAATTTTTTTTCGTAGCCACATAAAGCATCTAAACGCTGTAAGATTTATCACAAAATTTTCCACTCGTCGTAGCTTTTCGACCATACGACTCAACGGATTTTCAATTCTGACGTCTCATTTTTTTTGTAACAGAGCTCATTCTCAGATGTGTGTGTGGGAAATTTTTTCTACGCTCTCTGGATATTGTGGCAAACTATAACGTGAATAAAAAAAAACGTTTTCCGTGATTTTTTGGATAAACAGTTGAATAATAGGTTACCATAAATTCATTTGACCTCGCATCCCAAGTATACACGTTCAAACACAAACACAAACACACGCACACAGCCGGTCTTTTTCCCAAAATGCGTTTTTTCAAAGTTTTTTACCGATTTTGAAAATTAGAAAAATTCATGAAAAATGTTTATTAATGATTATTATGTATTTGATTGAATCATCAGTGCCATGGGAGGCTGGACCGGAAGCGGTAGTTACAGCCGCGATGGCCATAGTACCCAGAGACGGTGGTAGAAACGCTTCGGCAGCAGTCGTAGGTTTTCAAATGACGATGAACAGTTTTTCCGAGAGATTCAAAAAAATAACATCTACGAACACGACGGACTACATGGATTGTTCGAGACCGGAAATGGACTGTTATCTGTTGGATCAAAATGGTTTCGTCGTTATATCGGAAGCTCACAACGTAACCGGACACTTTCTCGGTACCGTGGAGGGTGCAGTTATGAAATCCATGGTCGTTCAAGGATTTTACGTTGCCGTTGACATTTACGATTATCAAGCGTTGTGCTCGTATACCGTGAGTGTCGTTTATTATCTATCATAAATACAACGAAAATTGAGAGGGGCAAAAATTCGGAACGCCCAGTGATCCGAACGTTAATGTTTCGAACGTACAGAATTTCGACCCACGATTCGCTCATTTTGGACCAACTTCTTGTGGGTGGGGCTCGAAGTTCCGAATGAGCAATGTTCAGAAAGGCCAAAATTTCGAACGCGCGATGCTTCGAACGACAATGTTACGAATGGTCGCGGCGTAGAATGAAATTGTTTCGAATGGTCAAAATTTCGAATCGGATTGTAGCCTTCCGAACGTCTACCTTTCGAGCTTTCTCACGCGTAAATTATCAAAGTTAGAGATATGCCGTCGCGGACTTTTTTATAGGAAATTTATTTCTCTACAACATTGTTTATGTGAACTTTTTATCTATATAGCGTTGTTTATCCAGCGTTTGGACAGAAACAAACAAAACGATAAGAAAATCGATGAATTTTTACCTTCCCGTCAAAACGCTGGTTAAACAACGCTATATAGACCAAAAGTTCACATAAACAATGTTGTAGAGAATTGAATTCCCTATAAAAAAGTCAGTGACGGCATATATCTATCTGTGATAATTTACGTGTGGGAACGCTCGAAAGCCGGAAATTTTGAAAACCGCAGCGGTTTTCTATTTTTAAAAATTATCGTTAATTTAAAAATTAGCGTAAATTATCACAGTTAGATATATGCCGTCACTGACTTTTTTATAGGAAATTCAATTCTCTACAACATTGTTTATGTGAACTTTTGGTCTATATAGCGTTGTTTAACCAGCGTTTTGACGGGAAGGTAAAAATGCATCGATTTTCTTATCGTTTTGTTTGTTTCTGTCCAAACGCTGGATAAACAACGCTATATAGACAAAAAGTTCACATAAACAATGTTGTAGAGAAATAAATTTCCTATAAAAAAGTCCGCGACGGCATATCTCTAACTTTGATAATTTACGCGTGAGAAAGCTCGAAAGGTAGACGTTCGGAAGGCTACAATCCGATTCGAAATTTTGACCATTCGAAACAATTTCATTCTACGCCGCGACCATTCGTAACATTGTCGTTCGAAGCATCGCGCGTTCGAAATTTTGGCCTTTCTGAACATTGCTCATTCGGAACTTCGAGCCCCACCCGACTTTTTTATAGGAAATTTAATTCTCTACAACATTGTTCATGTAAACTTTTGGTCTATATAGCGTTGTTTATCCAGCGTTTGGACGGGAAGGTAAAAATCCATTTTCTTATTGTTTTTACCTTCCCGTCCAAACGCTGAATAAACAACGCTATATAGACCAAAAAATCACATAAACAATGTTGTAGAGAATTGAATTCCCTATAAAAAAGTCAGCGACGACATCGATCTCACTTCAATAATTTACCCGTGGAAAAGCTCGAAAGGCGGGGAAATGTTGAAAATCGCGCCGACTGGTAGGCGTTCGAAATATTGTACGTTCGCTACAATTTCACCTTCGGAACTACCTCAAGAACGAAAATTTGTTGCAGGGAACCGACAGTGCCGCATCGGGAATAATCACGAACCCGTTGCGTTACATCGGTGAATTGTTGATTTGGATGATCGGTCGTGTGATATGGATGGCCGCGAATTTTACATATCTGCCGGAAGTATTTGGCAAATCGGAAGACGATCTTCCGGAACCGGGTCCCAAACCTCGTGAAGTACTTTTTTGGTATTCGTGCGACGAGAAGCGTACGTTGTACATGATGAATCAAACAATGGCCGATCAACGAATAACCGACACACCCGAACAGTGCTCCAGACCTTTCTACGCTCAACGAGTTTGTAAAATTGTTACGATTTATATATATATATATCTATATTTATATATGGGGCAGGACGGCTCAAATCACCGGATTGGAACCCTCCTATTCCCGATATAACCGATGATATTATTGTTTTTGTATCGTTTAACTCCTACGATATCACTAATTTTTTTTTTTTTAGACCTCCCGTTACCTTGCCTTACCCTTTTCTTTTTCTAAAATTAAGAGGTAACTGCTCATTTCCCCGTTTCAATTGAATGAAATTTTTTCCCAAATATCAAAGTTCAGAAACTTTTGAAAAGTTTCAGAAACTTTAAAAGTATTCAGAAACTTTTTCGCAAACATTTTTCTAAAAATTATTTCGAACCAATGTCGTTGATTACGCAATTTTAAATTTAAAAAATCGTGTAATTTTTCAAGATTTCCGGAATTCAATGAACTGTACTTTTTGTACTTTTTGTACTTTTTGTGTGTTGCCACTTTTGAGATGAATAATAATGATACCATAAACAAAATTACGGAAATGAAAAAAAAACATTAATCAGAAGCAATTTATTTGCTCGCGAAAAATTCATTTAAACTTGAAAATTAGAAAAAAAAACAAGGGTACCCGTCCTTAATAGTTCGCCCACTAACAATACTTGATTTTGAAATACGTGAAATTATGCTAATAGCACCTCACTATGTATATCGAGTGAAATCACCTTGTACGTGTGCCACGACACTTAAAATGCAATAAAAAAAAATATTGTTATCAATTCGATTGATTTCAGGTTCCATACACAAATTTATTGCTACTCGTGGTGGACACGGCTTCGTGGACTTGTGCCGAGAGGCTCGATATTAATCCCACGATAATCGATCCGTCGGAATACGTTAATGGCACCGAACCACCGCCGTGTCACAAAAAAGTTTTGAACGATTTGCCACGACGACGTCTGGCTAATTGTTACACCGAACATCCGGACGAGGACGACATAGACGCTTGCGGACGTGGAACGATAAACTCGATCGTTCCAACTACGTTAATCACGTTGATTATCGTTGTGTTTATCATGTGACTGTGTACAATCGAATAGATAGATTTTATAATATCGAAAAAACAAAAAAAAAACAAAAAAAAAAGATTTAAAAATATTTATTTGCTCAATGAAATTATTATTATTATTAATTTCGTTCGTTTGCATTGAAAATCCTGCTTCCACTGTTCCTGCTTCGGAATATTTATGGTCGAAGGTTCATTGAAGGTTCGTTCAACGATGCACAAACTACAAATTCTTCGCGACTAATATTATTATTGTTATTGTTATTCTTTTTTTTTTTGCAAAAAAATCGTTTGAACTGAAAATTATTAATGAGAAATATTTTATAAGAATTCGAGAACGACAAAACAAAAAAAAAAAAAGAGAGAGATAACAGTTGAAAATTAATAATAACGATGATCAATTTCGTCCGAAAAAATTATTATTCACAATTCAAAAACCGAGACACAAAAAAAAACGAAAAGGAAAGAAAGGAAGAAAAAAAACGTAAACAATACCAATGATAAATTTTATTGCGTCTCGTATTCAACAACGTCGACGCTATCGTCCATTGTATTTCGTAAAACATCACATTCACATTATCACAATCAACGAAATTATTCTCAAAAAATAAAAACTTCACAACGAAAAAAAAAAAAAATCAAAGAAGAAGGACAGAGAAAGGGAAAAAAACAAACAACGCTGATACGAAAATGATTATAATGTCTCTCATTTAATTACGTCGTCGCGATAATGAATCGTATTTCGTAATAGAAAACACAAACACACACACGAACATATTATGTCATTGGAACGTTTCACGATATTCGCATTATTTATTCGTCGTGCGAATTGCAAAAAAATTGCAATCGACGAAACAGTGACAACACGATATCGCCGGCAATTCGATCGACGTCTCAACACTCACAATTCGAAAAAATCATAAGAAGAAGGAAACAAAGTAAAAATAAGAAGAAGACCGAAATAAATTTTTTTAAGAATAATTTTTTCTTTTTTCAAATTATTTCAACATTCAATATATTCACCGTAAATTCCGTGATTGAGTGATTGGTCCGTTATCATCGAGTTTTGATATTCCAGCTATCAACCCGCAGATGTTGCCGAAGCCCGTTCGGTATGCGCAAGCTCGGGGAAATGAAAAAAAAAAGCATAACGGACCCCTTCGTGATCGATAACGTTGTAGGGGGAGCGGCTGAACGAGTTCGGTCGGCTCGCGCGCACGGACCAACCCCCAACGAAAAATTCACCACCACCGACGACGAGCGTCCGTCAGTACGTCGCCCCGTTCGATCCGACGACCACGACGACGAACACTTCAATCGTTGGCGACGACTGCAATTCACACACACACAGACACAAACGAAATACCGACGTGACAAATCTTCATACTCGTTCGACTTGACTCTTCGCTTCGCAACAAACAAAAAATAATTAATCAATTCATCAATAAATTGAAAAACTAAGACCATAAATAAAATAATAAAAACGTAACGAAAGAAAGAAAATAATAAATAATTGAATTAAATACAAAGAATAAATAATAATTACGATTTGCAATAGTGGTTATTTTATTGGGTGGTGAAATTGTTATAATGAGGAATTACGCACTGCCGATACTGGTCCTGCTGTTACTTTCCTCGACTCCTGGACAACCCGACGTCATATCGCACAACACGTAAGTCCTTCATTAAAAATTTAGGATGTTTCGAAACGTTTTTTTTTTTCGGGTCACGATCGTTCACACGTCGTGAGTGATGCAAAAATTTCATGGTTTACGTTTGATCAACAAACACATCGTCGATAGTATTCAGAAAAAAATAATATTGTAATAATGAAATAAAAAAAAAAATTATCAACGGATTTTAAGTTGATTGCTGAAAAATATCGCTCGGTCTCTGTCGCACTGCAGCGAGCCCCTATCATGCCGTCTCTCTCGCACTCGTGGCTAACCCGATAGAGAAAGCCCAGGGTCCTTCCATCGCTTTTACGATAAATGAAATACATTTTTTATTATTTTTTTTTTTTACGAACGTCAATTTGGGACCTTCGTGCAAAATGTAGGTGATCCGTCGAAGGGCTGGGACTGTTGTGACAGCCATTGTGAGAACGCACGAGGGCGGCGTGAACGTGTGTTATCGTGCGACCGTGTTAATGATTTTTTTTTTCTTTAATTTTTTTCAAGTGAACGGTGATAACGATTTTTTTTCTCTTTTTTTTTATCGACGCATCACGGATGTGAATAATAATAATATTGATGATAATTAATCGCGACGACTCGAAAACGATGGAATTGAATGAGAAATTTTCGTGTGTGTGTGTTTTAAAAATTATTTTTAGAAATTTAATTTCTTTTCGTTTTTGATTCAAAGGGTGAAAACATGGGCGGACAAATTGGGTGGCGAGCTGTCACAGTTGGGCAAGTACGTGACGAACGTAGAAAAATTTCACGAGAGTTACAAATCGGCGAAATTGGTACCCCACGTTGGCAAGGATCTCGTACGTGATATAGCCAAAAGCATAAAAGCCATGATGGAATCGAAAATATCGGCGATTAAGGTAATCACTGACAATCCGAGACTTTTTTTTTATTATTTTCTCATCGGGTAGTTGTAGCATTTATTTATTTATTCCATGTGTATCCTCATCAGGTATGCTTACCGTGTCCCTTCCCATACATAACAAATATAATATCTATATCACCTAATTTTTTTTTGGTTTATTTATTAACATTATTTTTTGTATTTGTTTTTTTGTAATTATTAATTTTTCAGTTTTTTCGATAATATTGATTAACTTCGAAAGTAATCATTTGACTGTCATATTAAATAATCAAACGAGGGATGTGAAAAAATTATGTCGAGTCGATTTGTAAGACAAAAAAAAATCTCCTAGCGAAAACAATGAATTATCTGACTTATCTAATTTTTTCGGTTTATTTATTAACATTATTTTTTTTTAGGCTTTTCTTTGGTAATTATTAATTTTTCAAGTTTTTTCCATAATTTTTCTCACATTCGAAAGTGATTATGTCACTTCCATATTGAATAATCTAAAGGTGAATGTGGAAAAATGATATCGACGTGATTAAAAAAAAACTATTTTCAACGAAAAACAATAAATACATTTTTTCCAAGTTTGTGAATTTACCATTTTTATTTATAAAAAATTGTTCATGATTTTATGGTGCTAAAATTTGGGTCAAATTGTGTCACACCGAATGCACAACATTAATTCAACGCATTTTTTTGTAACCATCAAAAATGTTTAACGGTGAAAAAATTAATTTCAAAAATATTTTTTTCATTTTGATTAAAAAAAGAAATTGTTTCATCATTTGATTCTGTATTTTCGTTTTTACAGAGAATCATGGATATCGCGGAAACAAGTGCGCTCTCATCGAAAGACACCGATCCGCCGGATAGTTGGAACTTCTTCAATGCGAAATCAAACATAAGCAAATTATTGACTCGCAGCGAACACTTTCACGCGAACGTTAACATGAACTTGTCGTCGGTTCACGTGCCAACGAACGTTTACGATCGTTCGAGCGAGGTGATAAGAGCCATCAAATGGTCGGAGGAATTGGATGCAACTTTCAGAAGCAATTTCGAACACGATCCGTCATTGTCGTGGCAATATTTCGGCAGCGCAACGGGTTTCATGAGACAATATCCCGGAACAATGTGGGATCCGGATAACGTCGATCTGTTCGATTGTCGCACACGCGGTTGGTACATCGAAGCCGCGACCAGTCCCAAAGACATTCTCATTCTCGTGGACACGTCGGGAAGCATGATGGGAATGAGAAAAGAAATTGCTCGACACGTTGTCAACAATATTCTCGATACGCTTGGAAATAACGATTACGTTAATATCATCACGTTTTCCAACGAGACCGAAGAGGTAGCCAAATTGAGAATAAACAGAGAAACGAAACAAAAAAAACTAAATTCTAATTTGTTGAGAAACAAAAAAAAAACAAAAATTCTAATTTGTTTTTTTTTTTTGTTTTGTTTCTCTGTTTATTTTCAATCCGCCGTCATTATTTTCACTATAAAAACCCTGGTCGAAAAAAACCCGTTCAAGAAAATACCGCCCAATAAAACCCAGTTCCACGGAAACTCCGTCCCAAAAAAAACCTCCCCCGAAAAAAAATTTTTGTCATCAACAATCTTTCCAAAACAACAAATCAACATCACCGCCAACAATCTGAAAATTTTCAATGTCAATGATAACAAAAAAAACACATTAACAGTGTATAAAAAAAATTTGATTAAATTGCACAAAAGGAAAAACTTGGTTTGTAATAATGAGAATATAATAAGTAACAACCCAAAGAACCCTGAGAACCCAGTGACTATAAAAACGATTGTCTTTACCAGACCGAGCCCGAGCCCAATCAAAACCGATAATTAAAATCCAATATTATTACGAAAGATACAGAAAACTTGCAAAAGTTTTCCAAGCTACTTCGTTCGGGAAAAGTTTTTTTTTTTTTTTTTTTTTTTTTTTTGGGAAAACGTTTTACGCAGGATTTGTCATTGCACAGTTAGCACATACAAAGACGGAGCGATATATCATTATGCTGTTCTTTAAATTATTAAACATTACGAAATAAATATTGAATAATTCAAAAAAAAGTATTGATCAATACGAAATTCATTTGGAAGCTTACAAATTTCCCAAAATTTGAATAATTGAGAAAGAATGTGCATTAATTTTTCATTCAATCCATATTTGTTTATACTTAGCAATCACCATCATAACGTTATGATTAATTTGTCAAAAAACAAAAAAATTAAATTTTCACAGGTTGTGCCTTGTTTCAACGACACCCTCGTCCAAGCCAATCTGGCAAACGTGAGAGAACTCAAAGATGCGATAACCGATTTGCCGACCGAACAAATCGCCAATTTTTCCATGGTACTGAATTACGCGTTCGAACTGTTGGAACAATTTCGGGAGGAGCGAGAGGGTGCGCTGTGCAATCAGGCGATAATGCTCGTTACCGACGGTGTGCCGTTCAATTACAAAGAAATTTTTCAACGTTACAATTGGCGCGAGAGTCCGGACGAGCCGGACAAGGCCGACATGCCCGTGCGGGTGTTCACTTATTTGATCGGTCGTGAGGTCGCCGATGTGCGTGAGGTCAAGTGGATGGCTTGCGCCAACAGAGGTTATTACGTGCATCTTTCCACGTTTGCGGAAGTCCGAGAGCAGGTAAAAATTTAATTAAAATATTCCACCGAAATCGAATAACACATCCAATTACTCTAATTTACGAATTTTCTCCTCTTATGGGAGAAACTCATATAAAAAAGTGTGGTATAGACTAATTTGGGGTCAGTGTGAAAGAAAATGACACTCAATCATTTTTCCAAAAAAGCGTTATCGAAACCTTAGCAAAAAAAAAACATTTTTTCCGGCCTTTTTTTTAGTTATCGACAGAAATCTCTAGAACGATGGATCTGATTTACTTAAAATGTATATGTTTGAAAGGTATGTTCTTTCCCTTCACGACAATATACTTTTTGTGTCAATCGAGATGGTATTATTTGAATTACAGTTTCTGAAATTTAAAAAAAGTCGATTTTTCAAGCTTTTTTGAAAATTACACATATTTATTTGCTCCTTTGAGTTGGAAAATGATTGTCTTTCCAGATTTTGATTTGATGATTGCAGGCGGATGAATATTTTATTATTTATTTCTCAATAACGCTTGTTTGGAAAAATAAATGAGTGTCATTTTTATTTTCAGCGACCCTCTGAGGCTAAAAAATACTTTTTGTACGAGGTTTATTTTTGTGTGAGCTAGTGTTGTCGACAAAAACAAAAGTATCAGGTGACTGTACATTACAGTATCCCTCAATATGATCATTTCTTATTTTCAATGCTCTCAACCTCGTGATAATGATTAGACATATACGAAAAAAAAAAAAAATTGAACCAAATTGCAGTCTTCCACTACATCATTAACCCGTGCCACCGATCAATTAAAATTTCCCATTCGAATAACATTGAATTTTTTCGATTATTTGAATTTAATTTTGTTTTAAAAGTTTTTCTTCGGTTTGAAATTATTGCACCTCATCAACAAAACACATGAGAATTGATTTTCGCTTAAATTATTCTATATTATATTGAAAAAAAAACCCCAACTGGAAAGTATTACATTAAAATTAGAAAACAGATTAAAATGTACAAAACGCATCACCGGTGAACTTTTTTTTTATAAAAACGCATAATTACTCTCGCGATCCTGAAAGATAAGGTAAAATAAAATACGATACAATTATTTTTTTTCTCTTCGTAAAAAAAAATTATTTCATAGAAAAACTGAACCGGCTTAGAAGTTACTTCGTGATGAAAATTTTGGATGGACACGAATGACTTATGAATGCGGTTCTGAGGTTGAATAAATTTTTAATTCGTATTACAATTTCATTATGTCAGGTACTGAATTACGTTCCCGTAATGGCAAGACCCCTGGTCCTCGGTAAAACCGATCATCCGACCATATGGACACCCGTGTACGCCGATATCACGGATCCCAAGATGACGGATTATCTTTGGGAACGACAAGAATCCAAAGAACAGAAACAACGTATATTTCTTTATCGAAAGGATCGCAAAGCCTTTCTGAATTCCGATCAACGGGATCGTAAATTCGTTCACAAACCGAAAAAACACAATCATCATAACGACGGTCTGCAGGAGTACAAGTTGATGACGTCAGTCAGCGTGCCCGTCTACGATAGACGGGAAAACGCGGTGAGCCACGATATCAATAACAAATTTTCGTGTTTTCATTATTGTCATTTGTGAAAAAATCTTTTTTTTTTTTTTTATTTAATCGAGTCATCTGGATGCACGAAAGAGTGAAACGTTTTTTTTTCTCTGTGTAACGAACGTATACCTATATATTTATATATATATTATACGTGATCAGGAATGGACGTTTATTCGATGAAAATGTATTTGAAAATACATTTGTGACTCAACGATCAAACATTTTTAGGTTCTCCTTGGTACTGAAATTTATTGCGAAAACAATAATTATTCATTCAAGTTATTTATAATAATTGACGAAAAGAGGTTGCAATTTTTCTATGATAATTCATCTCAATTGTTTATAAAAGTTTAAAAAAGGACGTACAACTTTTTCATTGTTTCGTATTGAATAAAATTGTAAATAGAGCTAAAGGACTCAGGTCGATGGCCCATTATTGCGAAATATTGCGAAACTATAACTTTAAAGGCTTTGTTTGAAAAAAGTGAAGGTAATCCACTAATTTCAAAGTCGGATTCGTGTTCTACGAGGTAAAAAAATCTCAAAAATCGTCTATTAATTGTCTTAAATTTCGAAATTTTAATAAAATTTTGTTGGCTCGTGTAATATTATCATGATAAATAATATCCATCTTGAATTGAATAAATAGTAATTGTTTATTCGCGGAAGAGTATTTCAAATGTATTTTCATGAAACGATCGCCTATTCCCGATGGTAATTAGACGTATTTTTAATTATTTTAACACATCGATTAAATAATTTCGTTCACGCGAAAATTTCCAACTAATTTATCTCGATTATTTTCGAGAAAAATATTTCAGGAGCCCGAGGCCAATGATTTATCGGACAAATGACAGTATCGTTGACGTGTATCCATCTATGTCGTTCTATCGAGAGAAAACAAAAATCATTACAATCAATCGATCTTAATTATTATTGTTTTTATTATTATTATTATTATCTTTCGATGGAGCGTTCAATATTGATTAAAAAAAAGGTTGTATTCGGAAGAATATGTTTTTGGTTTTAAGTTCGTATCTGTCCACAGAACATCACTGAGCAGGTGCTGATAAAGGAGGCCTACTGGCGTACACAGACAAGAGAGGTTGGCAGCCAAAAAAAAAAAAATTAACCAAACAATCAGTCACACACAAACACACGCACACACACATGAACACTTGATGAACGAGCTAAGAAAAATTTGTTTCCGATGCATATAGAAATTCCCCGACAATTATTATTATTAACAACCCTTATTGAGAATCCACCGGAAAAAAAAAATTTGAAAGAAAAGAAAAAAAATTCAACCGTCCGTCCTATCGCTGTCGACGCTCGCGCAAAATAAATTAGCGAACAAATCACACTTTTTTCGTTACGTAGTTTTTCGTCAGTGTGTGGTCGAAAATTAATTTCGCGAAAGCTGTGAACGAATTGCGATACTTGGGCAAAATTTTTTTTTCTTTTCTTTATTTTTAGATCACTTTTTTTTATCTTTTTAATATACTTATATGCGCCTTCGATCGATAGTTTATCTTGACGTAGCCGATGACCTTGGGAGACCGTGAATAGTCCAGACGATTGGTTCGTCGATTTTGTAAAATTGTGGTGTTTTCTTTTTTTTTTTTTTGTTACTTATTTCCATTTTTATTTGTTATTTCTTGAATTTTTTTGAATTTTTTTTTCTGCAAATTGAGATTATTGAACTCTCGAGCTTCATCTAATTCGGTTCATCGTTTGTGTTTAAACAGCCGGTGATACAGACGAAAATAGAATTGTGGGATGCACGTGGGGGAGGCATTCGAAATGCCTGTAGATCCCTTCCGGTGTGGGTGGTCACGAATTGTTGAACTAATCAAGTTCGTTGCACCCCCTCTACCTCCACCTGCTACTCGATTCGTTTCTCAAAGAACAATTAAATTTTTTTTTTAGTTTTTTACAATGAAAAAGGAAAAAAGAGGTTGCCGAGATGGTCAAGATATAATTTCTTTTTTTCTCCCCCCCCCCCCCGCATCAAGTGACAATGAAAAGTTGCGGAAATGTTTGGAAAAGGGATTTAAACATTTTGTATTCGTAGGTGGATCTTTTTTCGTGTGTGTGTGTGTGTGCGTGCGTATGATTGTGAATATGTGGGCGTGCATGTGCGCGCGCGTGATACGTACCAAGAGCTTGTTAAAAAAAAAGAAAATAAAGTTGAATAGCTTGAAAAGCTTGAAAAGCTCAGACGTTCGTGTCTCGTAAAATAATTCGGCCTGAGCTCGCTTAATTCTGGCCTAAAAGCTGAAGCATATGTCCCGAAGTCCCCTCTGTTCGCTATGACAATAATTATTGTCGATAACGCGATTGCATGCATTTTTACGCCATTCGGTTGTTTCGAAAAAAAAAAACGAAAACAATTGAAAAAAAATCGAACAGAAACAAGGAAAAATTATATATTTTAAAATGCTGCGGCTGTCGCAAATGTTCAGCTATTGTGGCTAAATATCTTTCAACTTGCGTACAATCATGTGCTACCGCTCGGTCGGTAACACGAAACTGTAAACCATTGTTCTCAGTCACGATTGATGTTTGCGATAAGACTCGAGAACGGATGCATGTCTCGAAAATTTCCACAGTCAACCGTTCTCGCCTTTTATTCGAGAAACTCATCGTCACGGAAAACAATGCGTTTCAAAAATTCAGCTATCTCCCTCGCACTTGTGGCAATCCGAAAGAGACGAACGACGTGTGGGCACATCGCCTCAATGCTCATCGACGTTCGTTTATTAATTCCGACTGGAAGTATGTCGATTGATGAAAACTATGTAGGATTCGAAAAAAAAATATAATAAATACATTTAAATAGTGAAAAATTTATAAATCTTTATAAATATTATTTTTTAACAATCGAAATGACGAGATTATTCGTTCATTTGGATTATCGGACAACTCGGTCGTCGGTTACCCAATTATTTCCCCGCCTATTTAGGTCTACGCTCGTTCGTCTGTTATCACATTTGACTATTTATAATTATTGATTAGTTTGATTATATTTAGGTAGGTTTGTTTTTTCTTTTTTAGGGTACACTTGAAAATTAGTCAACCCCCGTCCCCCTCACCCGTCGACGAGTAGACAAGGCCCGCCTGTTGAATTGCGATAATCCGCCAAATGAATTCCCAGTAAATTGAAAAAAAAAATGATTCAAGAGCGTGTTTGGCACGCACGTGATAGGGTTCCGTAGCCATTCTCACTAACATTCTTTTCAACTGTTTCTACTTAAGTTTTCGTGTGACGATTGATATTTATATTTGAAAAAAAACGATTTCGTATATTTTTTATAAACTATTATTGCTACAGTGTTCGTTATAATTTTTATTGAAAAATACTAATTAAAAACTATATTCTAAAACTTTTCGAGATATTTTGTATCGATAATTGAGTAATTAGATGGGAGGGGGCGCTGCTCTGATAATGACTTGGAAAGAAAATATCTCGAGACTGAAGGGTTAAGGTGACTGAATGGATATAAGAAAATGTCAGAAATTCTTGAAAATTAGAATAATAATACATTCATTTTTCACTAAGTAATTTAGTAGTTATAAAGCATTAGTTTAATCAGCAGCCCGAAACCATAAGAGTTTCTAGTTGGCTACGGAATCCTAAATACTTAATAATCGCATCGAACACACGGACGAATAATGATAATTCGTCGTGGTAACGGTGCTAACAACAAACACGGATGTTCGTTCGTTCGAACGTGTCCTGTACTGTGACATCGTGTGACGGCTTTCAATGATAATTGACAGTCAGTTGTACGATTCGAATTTTTTTATTTGTTGCTAGAAATTACTTTAGAATCGTAGCTAACGATCGTCCTTCCACGAATTATTGGCTCTGCGATCGATCCACGCCATTTCTAATCGGACTCAAATCAAATAAACGGAAAAATTTCGAATATCCAGAGTTTTTGGAATTTTTCGAATATCTTCGAATTGAATAAACAAAAGAAAAAGAAAAAAAGAAAGATAGTTGTCTAATGAATTATTTTACCGGACGATGGAATGGCGGAGCTGAAAATCGCGGAGACACGATAAAAAAATACTATTATTGATTAATTAATTGATTAATTCGAAAAGTTGAATTTATATTTAGGCTGGTCTATGCGCAATAACAAAAAAGAAGATATTGTGTATTTGTGAGATCGTAGTGCGTTAGTCATTACACAATTACGTAAGATATCGAATAATCTTAAATGATTATCATTGGTACGATTAATTATTATCATTGTTATTTATCGTAATTGTTAAAGATAATTTATCATTTATTTGATGCTAGATCGTGAGTATTAGTACGAGTTACTGTGTGATAGCTAAGCTCACGAGAAGGTAGATACGCTTTGGGTTATGCGACTTGTGAAAATTATTATTATTATATTGACAAAACAAATATTTTTATTCGCATCCGTAATATTTTTTTTTCCAATTTTTTGTTTTTGTTTTTGTTTTTTTGTTTCGTTCATCGTCGTGAAATATATTTTATTGGTTTATTTAATTCGAACGAATTGTTTTGCAGACGAGAATCGCTGATCTGCTCGGAGTTGCGGGGACAGACGTGCCGGTACAGGAAATACAGAAACTTATGATGCCGCACAAGGTCAATATCAAATTTTTGGCGGAAAAAATAATTAAATAATTTTTTCAATATTTTTTGATTTTTTTTTTTTTTGCAGCTCGGTGTCAACGGATATGCCTTTATCGTGACAAACAATGGTTACATCCTGACTCATCCCGACCTCAGGCCAGTTGTGAGTCCGATAAAAATATTTATCTTTTTTTTTTTAAATCAGTTTTATCGCAAGAGTCTGGATTGAAAAAAATTAATATGTAAATAAAAATATTTTCCAATAATGTATAATTTTGTTTTTAATCACGTGCAGTTTCAAGGAATCTTGAAGCCGTCGTACAACAGCGTGGACATGGCCGAGGTCGAGCTGATGGATGTCGGCAGAGGTCCAAGAGAATTTGAGGAAACAATCTTATCGGTAAAAATATTTGAAAACGTTTTTTTTTTTAATTTTTTTTTTTCATTTGTATGAAAATTTCGCACAATTGGACGAATGGCTGATGAACAATTTGTCATTTAGCTACGCGATGACGTGATCAATCAGACATCCGGTAACGTTGCCCTCAACACGAAATATCACTACGACGATATGGTAATTACATCCGACAATTTCAACTTTTTCAATTATTCAAATAAAAATTTTCTGAATTTTGTGACAAAATCATTTTTTTTTTTTTTTTTTTCGTAATTTTCAGAAACGAGTGGGAAGGGTGAAGCGAAAGTACGATTACAAAGGCATTGAGGATACGCCTTTCACGGTCGTCGTTAGTCTGCCCGAGCACGACAATAATTCGGGATTCCGTGTCAAAGCCGAAGAAGAGGTCCATCGCTCACATGTCAGCGGTGAGACATTTTACTATTTCATCACCGCATTTGTTCATAATTTCACGCCGACGCAATTGTTTCACGAATATTCAATAATCACACGATAGCCCGGTACGAATTCATATCTTATCACACGCTTGCGTCGAACTTTCGATTTTCGCGCGTTCGAACGTTCAATATTTGTGAATTCATAATAATTTTGATGACCCGTTTGATAGTCGTAACGGCACACGACTGGAGGATTCCTGTTTATTCATTGATTTATAGTTTTTTAATAGTTTTTGTTGTTTTTCTACAAAATCACTGGTTCATTATCTAAACTCTATACCGAATATAGTCTGAATGCTGATGTGAATTAACGCTTTTTTTCCACCTCCCCTCGACTAGATTTCTGGGAAATTATAGATTTTCGAAAACGATATCATTTCATTCCGAGCCTTCAAAATCTATTAAAATCGAACTTGAAACTGTAAAAACTGTTTTTCGGTCGCTGCTCCAATTTTACAAAATTTTTCAATGTAGTTTTCGAAAAGTTGAGATAATTTCACGTCCAAAACAGATTTTTAATATATTTTTCCATAGGGGAAGGTGTGTGAACAAAATACTGGAAAAAAATAAAAAACGAAAGAAATAAAAAATACCTTGATTAACAGCTGCCAAAATTATCCACAAAAAAAATCTGAAAAAAATTGAGAATTTGTTTTTGAGCATAGATTCGAATCTGCGTTGGTTTTATGAAGATCGCGAATATCAATATCAATAAAGTTGTCCGGAAATTGGCATTTTGGCTTATATAGAGATTTTCATTTCAATTTCCTTTTCATTTATTTTTTTTTCCGACCCCTTCGTTACTTATCGTATCGACGTCTGGATTTCTTCGCAACGTCTCTCGGTCGCAAAAGCTTTCATAAAATTCATTCGGCGTCTCTTAATTTCGAACGAATCGAATTATCGCAGGTAAAATTGTGACAGACTACTTCGCGGGCACCAACTGGCGGGTACATCCGGACTGGGACTACTGCAAGTGAGTTTCTTTTTCGAATAATTATAAATGATTACAAGAAAACTTTGGATGTGCAATTGTAATTTCGGTATTGAAAAATTTCGAATAAAAATTACAAAATTTTTCAATGAAAGATCAACATTGTATTCAATTACAAAAGTTTACAACACAAATAAACAAAAAAAATTAAAAAAAACATGAGACCAGAAAACACAGGCACGAAATAAATCAAAGTGAAACAAAACCATAAAATCAACACAAACACAAACAAAAGGAAATAATAAAACTTTATCTGTAGAACAAATTTGCTCGTCTTTGTAAATAAATTCTCGCAGATCGAGTAACTCGCAATCCAAACTTTTGTCTTCGATAATTATATTATTTGAAGAAATATATTTTTTTCTTCTAATCATTCAATACTTTTTTAATTCTTTTAGAAATCATTTCAATCATTCAATACAAAATTGTCATATAATAATCGTCATCATTCGCAGATACCATTACGAGGGTGAACACAGGTTCAACTCCTCGGAAGAGCAGCTCCTGCATTTTCTGGACCGAACCCGTCAGCCAGGCTGGAAATGGATCGACAGTAGGCAGCGATCCCAGCCCCCGGAACATTCTGCCTCAAACTCTTCCAATTTCGATCACCGTAAGCGAAAAACGATACGGAAACTCATTCACACAAAAAATTGAAACACATTCGAATCGAGTGATAATTAACACTTGTTGTGCATACATCCGAAAAATTACGTACTTCGCAAATGGAGTATGAAAGACCCCAGAAAGTTCAAACGTCTGTTACGGGCGCACTATTCATTCTTTTAGCTTAAAAAAAATATTGGGTACTTTTAAAAACTTCCCGAATAAGGCTCAATAAGTGTTATCAATTTTCGCGAATATCATCAAATCGAAAAAAAATATATTATCTTCAAAGAAATAGCGAAACCTGACCTTTCCTGCTTAGGAATTCATAAAAAGTTTGATATTCAAGATTTTTCGAAGAATATTGTGGAAGTATTTTCACGAGATGCTAATTTTTAAGGAAAAAATGAGGCCATGAGAAAAAAAAATTGTATTAACCAAAAAAAAAAAAAACATTTTATTTCGATTGCAGCGAGTCCTGCGCCGGACCACAATTCTTACTTCTGCGATCGAAGTCTTCTACAAAGTTTGGTATTCGACGCTAAGGTAACCGAGTGGTTCGCTAACATCACCACGACTCGCGAGGAAAAGGGGTGAGCATTTAACACATTCGAGACATAGCCGAGAAACTAGTATTATCATCAATCTCGGTGTACCTCCGAAGAGATCAAAAAAAATATATCAAAGAGAAGAGAAAAAATAGAAAACAAATACAAAAAAAAATCGAACATTTACGGAAAAAAAAACATTTGCATCTATGGCGTCGTCTGCAATACACGCTAAACGGATTGCTCGTTCCGTTCACGCTTACACGTCACATACGTGCACATGTACATCTGTGTATAGATCTATTTTTCATAAATACATGTATTAAGGTGTGTCAGAAACAAAAAGAAGAAGAAAACAGTGGTTCAATCAGTATGGCGTCTTTTAGATTTGCAATATATACTGTGAGGCAACATCTGACGAAAATTGACGATAACTAAGTTAAAGATATTCTTTAAAAAAAAAAATTTTTTTTATTATTTTTTAAACAACAATCATCATCAATTTATTTTTCATTGTGAAACACTCCATACCCCATTCCAAGTGAGCTTACAATTAGTATTATGTATTATACCCACTTGCAATCCCCAACATTTTATATTTACCTGAAAAATTTATTCTGAGTGGTCAAAAAGAATTTTTTGTTGCGCGTTACTTTGGTGCAAAATTTATATAATAATTTTGTAATCTTTTTAAACAGTTCGATCAGGCTCAATTTTTTATCAGTCGTCTCCTAATAGTATATACTTGAAATCTTATTAACGCCATAACGATTGAAGAACTTTGACTATTTTTTCACACCCATAATATATATATATATGCATATGTCGTCGATTTAGTTCACTTCCGTCACACGCACGATCGACATATCTTTATTATTTATTAATATTGTTTCTCTCTCTCTTATTACTACATCATTATTATTATTATTATTATTATTATCATTATAATTGTTGTATTATTGTTTTTGCGTTCGTCGCACATTAAAAACGGCAACAGTCGTGACACACCTGTTTATTTCAACTAATGATTGCGACTTTGACGCCATGCAGACCTTTAGCTAGGCTGATGAACCTCCTGCCCAGGTAACGTCATTACGTCGCACCTTTACGTTCTTAGAAATAATTTTTATATTCGATCATTCGTCGCGTCGTCGATGACCCCCTCCTTGTCCCACCTCACACCCAATTTTTTCCCCCAGTTTCTCTTTCTCACGAGGGAAAGCTACGTGTTTTTTTTTCCTAATTTCCCACCAATTATGCAAAACAAAAAATTGTCCAATGTTTATCGAATTGCCTTTTTTTAAATTTTGTTTCCTCTCCCTTTTACGATTTTAATTACGTCCTTCGTCATCGATCACAATCTTCGGCACACATTATTTGGCACGTAGCTTGGTTATATTTGCTTAAGCGTTACGAATATCGTTCGCTTTTATGCGAAACAATGCGAGAAGAATTTTTCATTTTCAACAGGTCCGACAAAAAAAAAAAAAGAAAAGAAAAGAAATCACGTATCGACATCTTCGAATTCGTCGATGAAGACGGGACGACTTTCAACAGTGACCGAGAATAACTATCTTTTTTTTGGGGGAATTTCCATTGTTTGGGAATTCTAAATAACAATAATTTTTTTAAATCGTAATGGAGTAATAAAAAAAATAAAAAAAATACTGTCACGTAATATTTACAACGCCAGGGTTCGGAAAAAATCTGACCGCCAACTTGTTTCACATTTAATCACACAGAAAAGAGTTTCAACAACGTTTCGGTTTCACCCTCGCGTTCATGGCGACTCACAGCGGTCTCACGAGATGGCAAGACTTCACCGTGGACGACGAGGACACCCCGGACGAGCATCATTTCAGCAAATTGTATCCCCACGCGATCGACGAAATTTGGTACAAACGTGCGGTCGAACAGAACTATCAGCAACCGGACAGCTTTGTGTTCTCGGTCCCGTTGGATCCCGAAGAAACGGACAACACGACTTTGGTCACCGCAAGTCGAGCCATTTTCATAAGTAATTTTTATCAGTTTCCTTGTTTTTATTCATTCATTTTTTTTAAGAGTCACCCGAGTCGAAATTTCGATATTTGATTACTCCCAAATGCCAAAATGGCAGTGAGTGAACAGTCGGAGTGTAAGGAGGGTCATGTAGGTTACCGGAGACTGCGAGACGATGAAATCGATTAGTTTGAGAAGGTTGTAAGAGAGGTCTGTGCAAAAAGATGGGACAAATGTAGATATATTTAAAAAAAAGAAATCGAGTCAAATATGGACCCAAAAAAAAATGCCAATGCCAATCCCAATAGTTTTGAGCAACTTTTCCGATATTTCTAGCAATTGTTTAGAGTTCCTGATGCTCTGTATAGCGATTTTTCAGCGTTAAATATTTTCCCGCCATTTCTAAAATTATTAAATACGAAGATAAAAAAATCAGTCGTCAAATATCGACAAAAAAAAAAACATTGCATCGACCCAATAGTTTTGATCAACTTTTCCGATAGTTCTAGCAATTGTTCAGAGTTCTTGATACTGTCTATAGCGATTTTTCCGCTTTAAATATTTTTCCGCCGTTTCGAAATTTGTTAAATACGAAGATAAAAAAAAATCGGTCGTCAAATATGGACAAAAAAAATCATCGTCCAGATAATTGAAACACACAAGAGACTCGGCAGGGGCCAGAGAGGCTGAAAGAAGGGTGATCATTTCGATACGGGCGATATTACGACGAAACTTAAAATAATCATCATACAAATCTCACTGAGGAGTAAAGTTGGGTCGATAATTATAATTGCAGGTGGCGAGGAAGGCAAGGCACCGGTCGCGGTTGTCGGTTTTCAATTTCAGCATACCGCTCTTCAGGGTCTGTTTCAAAACATCACGTTCAGTTGTGAAAAATTGGGAAATTGCGACATGGATTGCAGCGACGATTCGCTGGCTTGTTATCTCGTGGACAACAACGGTTACATAGTCGTGGCCGAGAACGAATCGGATGCTGGAAAATTTTTGGGCACCGTGAGGGGCCCGATTATGGCGAGTATGGTCGAGGAAGGCATATTCGACAGGGTTAGAATTTTCGATTATCAAGCTGTGTGCTTCAAGAGCACACAAACTACGAGCGACGGTTGTATCATTTCCACGGTGAGTATCCTCATAACCCATTTCGAACATCCTTGAATTGATCTAACGACAAAAAAAAAAAGTCGTCTACTGAATTATTTAGTGAAAAATTAATGTTTTATTTTACAAGTCTTCTATTTTTTTTAATATAAATTTTATATAATTTCATATAAATTTTATAATTATTCCAAATTATAATTATTCTAATTTTCGATGATTTCTAACATTTTTCGATATCCATCCAACAATACCTCAATTTGTCGAGGTCCCTGAACTAGGATTACGCAGGGTCAAACTATTTCCGTGTTCATTCATTATCGAAAAATGGAATTAAAGAAAATGTTTTTTTTTCAATTATCCGACTAGAATGCTCCCATGAAAATTGATTAGTACTACAAAATCACCCGAATGTCTAATTAAACAAATATACATGTGTACCAATATATAATTAATACATTTTGTTCAGCCGTGGAAGACAATTCAACGTGCCGTTTCGTGGATACTGGCCCAAGCATTCTGGGCATGGGCAAAAATGGGTTTGTGGGACAGCGAAATGGCTCACACTTACGCCTACCCGAACGACGATGAAGTAATGCACGAGGATTATCCGGACAACGATGACAAATCGTCCGACAATGGCAAAGGCGGAAGCGACAAAGAATTCTTGAAGAACGTTGCCATCAACAAAACCAAACCTCAGCCTTGCGACAAGGAGGTAATTTTTTGTTATCAACAACACCAAAAAAAAAAACCATTCCCTCATTTTTTTATCAATTAATTTAAAAAAAAAAAAGAAAAAAGTTGTTCTCAATTGAAATAATTTTTAAATTATTGCAATTAACAAATATTCGTTATTTCATCCGACAGATGTATCTTTATCTATTGCGAAACGGTTCGACGAGGGACTACGACGTTGATTTCGATTCTAACAGAGGTTGCAGCAGGCCCTACGTCGTTCAACCCGTTGATTTCAGTAATTTGCTTCTTCTCGTCGTTTACACGAATTGTCCGGGCACCGAACGTCCCACATTGACCGTCGAACCCGAAGAAATAATATATCCGAACGCGACTTTGGCCTGTCAAAAAGTTATGAACGAGCTCAGACGTCGCAGGCCACAATCTTGCATAAGAAGCCATCCGCGCGAGAGCGAGATAAAAGATCGTTGCGGTCTTGCCTCGAGTTTCGGACCGAATTTTCAACTTGTCATCACACTCGTTATCGCAATCGCGTTTGCATTTCCCAGAATAATTCGCGATTAAACGAAAACAACAACAAAAAACAATAAATCCAATGTGTTTTTAATCAATTGGAAAAAAAAATTGTTTTATCGCGAATTGCGATGAATTTCGGGGATCGTCGAGGCGGAATAATCATCGATCGTTCGGAGCCAAAGTCAAACTAGTCCCAAAACAATTTTTACTGCCTATCCGAATCTCTTTGCCGACTTCTCGTTGAGGTTGTTCGACTCTTGCCCACATACTTAATCATTGCACTGATGAATTCATGCGTTGTGCACTATTTCTTGTTTTTTTTTTTAATACCTGACTAAACTTTTTTTTTTCGAATACCTAACTACACACTATTTCATTATCAATAATGTTAAGCAATTAAATATTTTATGAAAGAAAAAAAAATTGCTTCTCCGTTTCAAAATCCGGTAGCGGTGAGCTCCGGCACGTGCGATTTTTTTTTTCTTTTTTAACCCTTCATAGGTAACGTAATTTTTACTACCTTTACACGGTAACGTCGGGTCACAAGTGTCGGGCGCTTCGAAAAGTGTTGTAAAAGTGTTGCAAAAAATTCCGCAAAATTCATGAAATCTCTTCGACTATCCTAGTATAAGGATCAATCATTATATTGCTGATTTGATGATTTGTTCAAACAATATAATCGAACAAACAAATAAAAAGTTGACGAACGTACCATTTGGGCAATGCCCGAGTGACTTGACGTTACCGTTTAAGGGTTGAACCCAAATTGAATTTAATTCATCAACTCGCACGGCCGGTACGTACGGCTGAGATGAAGTAATGAAAAAAAAAAAACAATAAAAAGTAACAATCACACGCATACACTCGAAATACATTTGACAAACGTGATCACGCCAATATAGAGTTTAGCACCATAAAAATGAAGAACAATAGTACATTATGACACTGGAACGAAAAAATTTTTTCTGACGAGTGTGAGTTTGCAGAACGAGCGGAAGGCGAGTGTTGCAATCATACGAGTCCAGAAAACGTTTTTCGTACAAGTGTCGTACGAATTTTTATGTCACAAGGTGTGTTGATGCAGTTTAAAGCGAACGAAGTGAGCGTAAAACCGCACTTTTATGCACAGCGTGTTATAAAATAATAATAAAGTGATGTGGTACATCTAACGGGCCCCGCCACCAGTGCGACAGTGAGAGCGAGATATATAGAACATCGCTTCAAGAGCAAAAGATCACACCGCCTTCGACTCATTTGTCAATAATCAATCACGTGTAAAAAAAAAAAAATTCACGTAATTTATATTTTTTTAAATCGTCGTTCGACGAACTTTGAAGATTCTTTTGGCACGATTTATGCTTCACGAATAACTAATGACGGTGTACGAATGTGAAGTAAGAAAGAAAACGAATTCGTCAACGACGAATAACTCGACGCATAAATTTTTTTCGCTAGTTATTGTACAGTACGTAATTACCATATGGTTGTATATTCCACACGACTTTGAAAATTTAATACGCGATCTATGGGACAACGCCCCCTCCCTCTGCGTTACACATGGAACAATGCTTCGAAGAGTTATCATTATCTTGTTTATTTTATTACGAAAAATTGTATGTAACAAATGTAGCGGATATGTAACAATAATGAGTGTGTTAAATCGTGCTACAGGTGCAAGTGCGAAGGGGGGGAGGGCTTCCGGATCGTCGAACGACTTAGGGGAAATTTTCACGACCCCTTGCGGAGCCTCGAACGATGAAAAAAATTTCCAATTGACGAGCCAATGGGAAAACCATTTAATTGTTTGTACATGTGAGATGATTTACGAATGTATTGTACAAAAGTCGACAGAATGATTAAGGAAACGTACTCGTTTTTGTACGATTCCTTGATCGAGTAACGTGTGTGTGTGTGTGTGTGTGTGTGTGTGTGTGTATAAATAAATTTGCCAATATGAAATTTTTGGATCCCGATCGAAAGTCGATTCGTAAAACAAAAAAAAATGATGCGTATGAGATTTTGCATATAGTTCATTGACTAATGGTTAGTGCATACTTATACATATTTACTCAAATATGCACGAGTAAACACTATTAACGTGTTTTCCACATCTCACGAATATTGTATTTTCCGGTGAAGAAAAAAAACCAAAACTAGTCGAATCGAACATTTAATTAAACAATACACGGTAGCGTCTCGTTGAATTTGTTTTTTTTTTTTTCGTTTTTTTGTTTCTATTAAATCTTTTTCAAGTGATGAGCGTCGAGACGCTACCGCGTCTCTCGATAACCAACGCGACGTTATACGGTTTGAACATTCGTCGTTGATAAATTTAAAGAAATGTAATAATATTAATTTTTGTAAATTAAAAAAAAAAAAGAAAAAAATGTAATATACAGGACATATGTAATTGTGTGCCTTTCGTTAAAGCATACGGCACGCGGTTGAACGAAATCTTGTTGTATGTTTTTTCAATAAATTATTAAATCCTACTGTTTACAATCGACGGGTCCGAATTAATATCGTTATTATTTTTATCGTGGTTGTATTTTGTGAATATATCTCTATATGAGAATGAGTATGAATATGCACACTTACAGAATGACCCTTGGATTCATGATAAAACGACGGTTTCATTTCTCCAAGAGCAGCGATTATGAGGACCACCGGTTTGAGCGTGAATCTCCGGTGAACCTGGCGACGATCATTCCGATACTTTTTTCGCTTGTCTTATCTGCCGAAAAGTGGGTAACTGAAAATTCATTTTTGTCGGTTTATTTCCAATAATATACGTTTTCAGAAAAACTCAAATTGAGGGAAAATAAAAATTCAAGGACATTAAGTTAAATTCGAGGACATTTCAGGACTTTTTCAGGGACAAGAAAAATTCAAGGACAGTTCTAGGACCCCAAGGACTTCAAGAACCACTGGACACCATAATAGTTTATGTACACGTATTTATTCGATCGAATGAAAAATAAATCTATTTACACGAGATAAATAATCGAAAATCCAGTCCTACTTCTCTTATTTAACAATTTTTTCTATAGTTTCCTGCAGAAGCTTGATTTGCAATTGTTTCTGCAATTTATTCTGCAGCTCTCGCAGTTCCTGGCCACCTTCGAGAAAACCTTTCAAATTGTGGGTCGTACCGTTGGCCACTCGATGATCGGTAATGCGATCCTGATTGAAATTGTACGTTCGAATTTTCTCGTTTCTCTGGCCAAGACCGAATTGTTTTTTTCGCAAATCATCGGAAGTCGCTCGCTGCTCCGACAATTGTTTCTCATAGATCTTCGTTCGCAATCTGAGCATCGCAATTTTACGATTCTTTATCTGCGACCTGTCGGTTTGCGCCTCGACGGTTATGCCAGTTGGCAAGTGGGTTATCCTCACTGCGGAGTCCGTCGTGTTGACGTGTTGTCCGCCGGCGCCCGAAGCATTTTTCGTTTCGATCTTCAAATCCTTGTCCCTCAAGTTGACTTCTATGTCCGTAGGTTGGGGCAAAACCGCCACCGATACCGTGCTCGTGTGTATGCGTCCGGATCTTTCGGTCGCCGGTACTCTTTGCACTCTGTGAACTCCGCCTTCGTGCCTGAACATCTCCAACGCCTTGAATCCGGTGATGGCTATGCTCACGTGACGAATACCGCCGCTACCGGGTGTCGCATCTTCGTGCATGACTTCGTGATCAAATCCCAGGTACTCCAAGTATCCCAGATACATGTCGTACAGATTTCTAGCAAACAACATCGCCTCCTGGCCTCCCACTCCGGTAGTTATTTCGAGCAATATTTCGCTGCAATGCTCTCTTCCCACATTATCCAGCATTATAGCAAGCAAATCTTCGTCCATCTTGTCCAACTGTTTTTGATACAACAAAAGTTCTTCCTCGCCGAGCTTCTTCATTTCTTCGTCCTGTTGTCCTGGGAATTATCGTTAAAGCATTGTTTATTCAAAGTTACGGATAACCTCAAATTATGAACTTTGGTACGGAAAAAGAATCGACCGAGCGAACTCGAGAAGATTATACCGCCTAATTGTAATTTACAGGGTTAGCTTAACTCCAATGACAATCGCGATACAATCTTGCGATCGGTAATATTTTCTAAATTTGCTTTGCAGTTCTTAAAACAACATTCGTCAATCGTATCAATGAAAGACTCTATGTCGACGCTTAATAACTAACTTATTATTTACCAAGTTCTTCCAGACTCTTGATACCCTCCATTATCGCATTTCTGTTCATAAGCAATCTCGACGCTTGACCGTAACCCTGTTCGCTACTGAATTCCCCATCGACAACATTATTTTTCTCATACTCCTTCACGATTTTTCTGATGTATTTTTTCACAATCTCATCGGGAACGGACAATTCCGAACTGGCTGTGTAACGTTTACCACCAATATTTTCATCTGTTTTGAGGTTAGAACTCGACCGCAGCAGAGTTTTGCTGCGTTTTAATCCTGGCCGAAGCCAAAAATCGTGACGTTGCAATCCACGAAAAACGAACATTGCAAATACATGAGCTTTTCGTGACTGGAACGTCAATTACGATCGTGTTATCGATGATAAACACGGTAAAAGGACGGAGGGCATAGATTTAAATGGAACTGTACATTTAATAGGACGAGTTAGCAATAATTTCGGGGCGGGGGCGGGGGATACAGCTGCCCCAGCCTGCCCCAGCCGGTGAAAGCTGTGGCGCTTGGTGGCGCTCTGTTCGCGCGTCGGTTGCAACGCACACACAGTGAATTCTTACTTTGCTCCGCCCAATCTCCGTCTCTCTCCCGCTCGCGGTCGTCATGCGCGGGGAATAGTCGGACGTCTCACTCTCTCTCACGCGCAACCGCTACCGTCGTCCGGTCTCGCTCCCGCAGATGGCACCAGTGCGACAGAGCAAGCATCATCGCCCGTTGACGACAGAGGGAGAGAGAAGATCGCGCGAGGGCGGAGCTTCATACTTCACACGCGTTTCTCCCTCGCACAGAAGCATCCGCGCGCCCCCTACGGACAAAAGTCGACACTACGTTTTTCGTGTCAAACTCCAACACGATAAATACAGTTCCATTTTTAATTGTGTTTCTTCGTCGACGGATAGCAGCCGAAGCAACGAAGTTAGACGCACGTGGTACCGCGTCTGCTCTCGAACGATCGCAGCGCTTGCAAATAGGTAATCGAAAACAATTAACAACGTTCCATTTGAGACAAAATTAAAGGGAATAACGTTAACAAAATTAACCACAATAACAAATTTTTCAAGTTAAAAAATAAATAAGAAAATTCAATTTTCAACGGTGTTACCATTATCGACCGGGTAATTTTATATATTTTAAATTTTTTTTCATTATTTCCCAATACACCAATTACAGAAGTATTCTTTTTTTCGATAGTTGAAGTTCAAGCCGCATAGTTCGACGTACCTGAGACGCGAGTTGCAATCGAGTTTCGACGTTTATTTTTTTTTTCTTTTTTTTCGGGTTTTTTTGCGAAATCGTGTGATATATATATTATATCCGAGAAACGCTTTTATCGCACTCTCCCGGTTGTGATCGCAACAACACGATACCGATCGATCGAATCGTTTTTTGCTGCCAAAAAAAAAAAACAACATACAACAAAGTTGTCCTCGATCACGTTCAAACGATTGTACGAGTTTTATTATTATTACTATTATTATTATTATTATTGTTACTTTTCTTCTCTTCATTTTCATTTGCATCAAAACTCGAACGGGTTATTAATAGACGGTCGCATCGAAGCATCGTGCAATTGTGTACACACGTCCAAACGTGTGGACCAGGGGAATTAATTTTCTAAGGTTTGAAATACTTTTTGTTGATAGAATGTTTTTGAGAACGCAAAATACATGTTGTAAACCCGTCGAATTTGGTACATACATATATATGTATATGTGTATGTATATAAGTGTGTTTGTAATACGGTCAGAGTGCGTTAGTACCTCCCACCACCAAAAAAAAAATACGTTTTCGAGCGCAGAAACGAATGCGCTTAGCGCTTTACAACGCAACGCGGCGCTTCACTCTGACAGAGACCCAAAGTCGGCTGCTTCGAGGGCAACGTTATCGGGGGGGACTCTTTCATTTGTGTTATTAAACATTTTTATTATTTTGAAACTATGTCAAATCTTCGTGGCTAATTATCGATTTATTTTTTTCATCGTTGTTAATAAAAATAAACTTAAACAAATACATATGTATATATATAGAACAAAAAAACAAATCATCGTGAATTTTTTTTTTTTCATCGTGTGTGCAAACTTTCGGTAATCGTGAATTTGAGGTAAAATAAGTTTGGAATTTTTTCGTTTGATTTATAACGTGACGAATAAAATTGTTTCAACTATCGAAAAAAGTTTTACCATATATACATGTATATACACAAATATATGTATATGTGGGTAAATATAGATATAGATGCGTATATATTTATATAGATATAGATATAGGTGTGTATATGTGTATATGAGTGTAAATGTGTGTGTATATATATTGTTCCAGGTTCCTCGTGCTGCACAGGACGTGCTGTGTGTGTATGTGCATATCGAAATCATGGAATCAAGCGCATACGAGATAATGCAAGAAAAGATCAACGATGGAGGTAAGTCAATGCATCACGTCGATGAAAAGAATTTGAACAATAAATAAATAAATAAATAAAAAAAACACGCTTTTCGATTTCTTTCGAAATATATATTTGTTTGAAACGTGTTTTTGTTTTTCTTTTTAATTTTTTTTCTCGTTATGTTCTTATGACGTTGATGATGTATTATGTAACTTTGCGATTGATTTAGAATTAATTATACTTTATTGATATTAAGATTTTAGGTTTCTTTATTTGGCTTTTTTTTTTTTTTTGGGTAACCTCATGGCTCAGGGTCAAACGTGGACTGGATGACGAATTAATTAAAACGGCATTGTGGTCTTGTGCAGTCTGCAAATTTTGGAAAAAACTTGGGGAACATTTTTTTGTTGAGTTTGAAATTATTATTGTCGCGATAATTGATTATTCGTTTTATTTTGGACGAATTTATTTTGTTTGTTCGCTTTGTTTTTCGATCAATTTTTTTTCCTGTAATGTTAAATGAGACTGGTGGATGGTCTATCGAGGGATGGCGATGCGTTGATTTAGTTGAAATATTGATAATTGACAAGTAACAAGAGCATTTTGTCAAATGCTTCGTCCTACATTCTATTAATAGAAAATCAATCGACATATAAATTTGTTTCATTATTATCCGAATCATATTTTATGTCGGCTTTTGATAAAAAAAAGATAAAATCGAATTACAATGCAAACGAATAACAACAAATATCTTGCTATTATGTATTGCCAAAATGTATAATCGTAGCCAATGACGAAATAATTTTTTTCCGAATATTTCCGTTTTGTTCAATACGCAGTGAATTTTATCATTGCGTCAAATGAATTTTCCAGATGACCTGTTTGTCTGGCAGGACTATTCGGATACCAAGCGGAGCTTGGGAGTTTTGTTTTTCATATATTTGTTCGATTCGACGCGTGGTTAATTTTTTTATTGGGAAACGGAATTTTTCAGACGACGTTTTTGTCTGGCAAGACTATTTGGACGCCACGGAGAGCTTGGAAGTTCCTCAAATCATGTTCCCGCACGTCGAGCTGACTCTCCAGAGCGGCATAGAGATAGGAATGTCGTTGGAGGTTCCCACGTCCAAGGATCTCGACGGCGACGCGTCGTACTGGGTCGCCACGATAGTCATGGCCTGCGGACCTCTCCTGCGATTGAGATACTTCGGCGGCGACGACAGGAGTCTGGAATTTTGGTTCAATCTGACCAAGGAAGCGGCGCACGAGCTGGGCTGGTGCGTCAGAAACGACAAAAAATTGGAACCGCCCGACGCCGTCGTCGCAAGGTCGCCCGACTGTCTGGAAAAATTGCCCGAGTACTTGGTGCGCGCCAAGTCGGTTCCTCAAGAAATGTTGACAGGGGTAGGAGGTTTTGACTTTAAAAACTTTTTGCATTCCTTTTTTTTTTTCATTTTTTTTTATTCCTTATCGATGAAATTTTTTTTGTATTTCAGGAAGGGCTCAGTATGACGGACAGGATAAAACAGGGAATGAAAGTGGAGGTCAGCGATCTGCAACATCCTTACAAACTATGGGTCGCGACGGTGAGAATAATTTTTATCATTTATCAATATTGTTAATATTTAACAAATACAAATCGTAGATCAAAATAACGAATAAAAATTCAACCAATGACGATTCAATTTTCCACAAATGAACCAGATAATCAAAAACGTTGATCGACGACTTTCAAAAATTAAAAACATTAACTTCTCATTCATTCGACAAATATCAAATAATATCTATTTTTTATCAGTACTATTTATTCAATTATTCATGAACATTAATAATATTAAACAACTAAAAATCATAGCTCAAAATAATGAGAAAAAAATTCAATCAACGACTGATCAATTTTCCACAACCGGACCAAATAATCAAAAACGTTGATGGACCACTTTTGAAAAATTAATAACATTAACTTCTCATTCCTTCAACAAATATAAAATAATATTGATTTTTATCAGTATTATTCATTCAATTATTCATTAACATTAATAATAGGCAACAAAAAAAAAACATAGCTCAAAATAATGAATAGAAATTCAACCAAACGACTAATCAATCTACCCCAAACAAACCAGATAATCGAAAACGTCGGTGGACGATTATTACTGCGATACGACACCCCAGGCTCGCGGGTAAAAAATTTTTGGATGTTCTGCACCTCGGAACACATTCATCGTTACGGATTTTCCTCGGAATCCGATGCAAAATGGTTTCTCGAACCCCCGAGTTCCATCGTGGACTCTCACACGTACGAGGAATGGAAATCCCTCACGGAATCCGATCATCCAAATCCGAACGATCAGTCCGGAAAATTGTTCGATCAAAATGTCGAACATCCGCGACACAAATTCAAACTGGGAATGAAATTGGAAGCCGTCATACCAAGTCACAGAACGCGCATAGCACCAGCGACGATAATCAAGATATTCGACGATACATACTTCCTCGTTAAAATCGACAATCACGATGAAAAAAATACGAAAAAAATCGAAGAAAACATTTGTCACGGTTCGACGGAAAAAAACGTTTGGTTGTGCGATTCGACGCATCCGTACATATTTCCCATCGGTTGGGCGACGAATAACGGTTTGAAATTGTCGAAACCACGTGGATGGACGTCGAAGAGCGATAAATTCGATTGGAACGATTATTTGACGGCGACGGAATCGATCGCCGCGCCCGTCGACGCGTTTCCCCATCGGGAATCGGCTCGCGAAGCCGGTTACGAGATCGGTATGCGTCTCGAAGCCGTCGATCCCAAAGACGAGAATATAATATGCGCCGCACAAATAATCAAAACCATCGACGATTTGTTGTTCGTTAAATTGAACAATTTCGACGACAGACGCGATCACATCGTACACATGCATTCCATGCAAATATTTCCGGTTGGTTGGTGCGAATCCAATCATTATCCGTTGAAACCGCCGAAGAATTATGTCGAAGTTTGTCGGAAATTGGAACGACGGTTGAAGGACGATGTGAAAAAAATGATTTTGGACATACCGATAAGCGAACCGAGATCGTCGTTGTGGTGTCCGAAAATTTATTTCAATTATCGTTGTTTCACCGGTCCGATGATATCGAAGGGAAAATTGGCGACTTTGCCGAAAGCCGTGGGTCCTGGACCTGTTATACTCGTCATGAGAGAAGTATTGTCGATGATAGTTTCCGTGGGTTACAGAAGCGCGAGAATTCTCAAAGTATTGCAATGCGACACCAAACCCGATCCGGGATTTCATTTGGAAATATTGAAAGCCAAACACAAGAACAACACTTATCGGGCCAATGTGGCTGTTATAACGTCCGGTGACATGGTTGCGGATTTTTGCAAAAGTATTTGCAAAAAATTGATGGTCTGTCCGAATTTGTTTGGTCCTAATCACGTGCCGGAGGACGATTGTCCGGACAAGTGTCACAGAACTTCGAAAAACAAGTTTGTCAGTAAGTTGAAAAGATTTTTTGTTTTTTATTGAAAAATTTGTAGGTTTTTTCTTTAATTTTTTAATTTTTTAATTTTTCAATTTATTTTATTTTATTTTTCTAAATCTTTTGCTAGGGAACGAGGAAAGATGGGCATTTTCTATGGAAAATGTATTTGAAATATTTTTTCGAGCCAAATAACTATGATTAATTAATTATTCTAATTGATAACAATTAATATTGTTAGGTTTCTGTAGTTATTGGAATTGATTCGGATGAGTTATTGTTTCACTATGAATTTTATTATTCGATGAGTCCTAAAATCAACGATAATTTAAGGCATTCGATGAATGAGAAATGTAATTGACTTTTTTCTTTCAACGCAAATAATTATGATTGATTATTCTAATTAATCTTGAAAATATTAACAATAAATCTAGCCAAATAAAAAGATAATTGATTTTCTCAAAATTTCAAGATGATGTAACTGCTTAACAACATATTTATTTATTCATTTATTCATTTATTCATTTATTCATTTATTCATTTATTCATTTATTCATTTATTCATTTATTCATTTATTCATTTATTCATTTATTCATTTATTCATTTATTCATTTATTCATTTATTCATTTATTCATTTATTCATTTATTCATTTATTCATTTATTCATTTATTCATTTATTCATTTATTTATTTACTTATTTATTTATTTATTTATTTGTTTATTTATTTATTCTTTTTTCCAGCGACAAATATTGGCGCGGCAAAACGTGGAAAGCCAAAAGGTTACACGAGCATAATGGTGCAAAAACCAAAAGTTTGGGGAGGCCGAAGAAAACGAAGACGCGGTCGTTGGGCCAATCGTGACAAGGACGAATCAACAACGACGTTCGATCGCAAGGACGAGATGCCATATTTGTCCCTCGATCTGGTCAAACACGTGGCCGAGGGTATGGACGAGGCGATGGACGATGCAACCCCGTTGTCCGAAATCGACATAATGATACAAAAGAACAACGACAAACCCGATGAAAAATCGGACGATTTGAAAGTCGATGGGCCGTCGAGTAACGCGTCCGAAGATTCGCGAAGTTCGTTCAACGATCGTAAAAGCAAAGACAGCAACGTCGGCAGTCCCGGAAGCATGAATTCGAAAACAAATTCAACGAATAACAATCAAAATGGTTCGACCACGAGATCGGTGAAACGCGATCGCGAATGGGACACGAGCATCGAAACCGATTGTTCCGAAGCCGATGCGGAATACGTGAGAATGCAAAAAAAACAAAGACGTCCGAAAACACGAAAATTGGATTCAAATCCGTTGTTCTGGAGCGTTGACGATGTTTTTCGTTATCTTCGTAAGACCAACGATTGCAAAGACATTGCTTACAGAGTCAAGGAAGAGGTGAATAATGATTTTCGATTATTCGTTTTATTAAAATTTTTTTTTTTTTTTTCATTCTTTTAAATTTTTTTTTTTTTTAATGTTTAAACTTTTATTCTTTAATTTTTTTTAAGATAGGGTTTCGTAGCCAATTGGGAAACGTTCATCAGCCTCTGCCCGCGGCTTTCTTTTAAACTCGAATAATTTTATGAAAATCAAATAGGATTAATTCTCATTTATTTTATCGAAAGTTTATTCAACGAATATCAAATATTATATATTTTCATTAATCTTATTTTTTGATAATTATCTGTTGCTCATGGCTCGGCTCGCGTGGATTCGAGATTACGTTCAATTTTTTTTTTCTTACAAAAACATTGATTCATTATCCAAACTCCACTGAAGATGATGTGAGGTACTCAAAGCGTACTCAACATTTTTTTCCACTCACCCCATTGAGTGGGGTGTCTTTGAATGGGTCTCCTCAAATGCACCGAATGATGTTTCAGGACCTTTCGATTTTAATCTTCCGGTCACGAGATATTTGCTTTCGAAATCGTCATCAGTGCATCAGTCCATCTTCCCGCCCCCCTCCCCCCTCTAATTTCCAAAGTATCAATGCGAAAAATCAGAAAAAAATCCAGAATGTAGCTTTTGATTGGTACTTTCAATGACAAATAATAACGAACACTGTAGCAAGA
The DNA here is from genome assembly GCA_963662125.1 of Diplazon laetatorius. NCBI lineage: Eukaryota > Metazoa > Arthropoda > Insecta > Hymenoptera > Ichneumonidae > Diplazon > Diplazon laetatorius. Next base: position 8,460,761 of record OY759153.1, read on the forward strand.
ATAGTTTATGGAAAAATGTAGAAATTAACTACTTTTCGGAAGCAAGCAATTTTTTCAAGGTGACATAGCTGTTATCTTGAAAAAGTTAAAGAGAACATTGGTGAGATTGGCTACGAAACCCTATCGCGTGCCCCAAGGGTTACTTGACTTTTTTCCCCGATCATACTGCACGTGAATAATTTTTAAAAAATGTTTTTTTTTTTTTTTGAATTTCAGGAAATCGACGGTCTAGCATTTTTATTGCTGAATTTGCCGTCACTCACCGAACACATGAAAATGCGCACGAGTTTGGCCATGAAATTGTGTCGACACGTGGAACAAGTCAAAGTGACGTTTTTCCTCAGACATATCAACGAGGTCGAACCCGAACAGTATCAAATTGTTTGATGAACATAATGTTGAACAATTCTCTTCATTCAACATTTTTTTATTCTCCATTTTTTTTTCATTTCTTTTGATGAAAAATTATATGAATGGGTTGATGGGTTCGGAGGCAATCTTGAAACTTCCAAAGCAAAACACATACATTTGTACTATATGATCACGAGAAAAAAAAGGAAAAAAATTATCTTCGAGTGTCGATAATTTTGAAAGTTTAAGATGCATTCGAGATTCGAATTGTCGATTATAATTACGATTTACGACGGAAAAATCGGATAAGGACCGTGCTCTTATTAGCAATTACTATCGACTCTTGATCATGTTTTTTTTTCTTCTACATAACAAAAAAAGAAAACATGTATACAATCGATGCATCCGTAATCTTAAGTTTATCATTTATATTATTTATATTATTTTTCTCAACCGTTGACACGGTAAACGAATGACGATATTGTTTATTGTTGTTGTTATTGTTGTTATTATTATTATTATTATTATTATTATTATTATTATTATTATTATTATTATTATTATTATTCCTATTATCGATTGTGTATGGAAACTGTACAGATTATTGTGATGCTAGAGCAATTTTTTATTTTTTTGTCATCCATTTTTTTTTTCGTTTGTAATGATCTAATGAAGAAAAAAAAATCCGTTTGTTACATAAGCCAAAGATGAAGAAAAAAAAACAAATATTAATTTTCCTCGAAATTTTACAATTTTCTACATCGTCCTAGTGATATTCCAAAGCGACCGTTCCGGGGAAAAAAAACCCGCCGTGGCGATGTGCTAAATGTGGCAGGTCGCCGTGAGTGCAAGAGAGACAGCGCTATAGGCGCTCGCTGCGGTGAGAGAGAAGGAGCTATGTGGAACGATTAAAAAATCGAGAAAAAATTCCGAATCTCTAAATTTACTATTGTTTCATCGAGAGAAAGTAAATTTACATTGAATTGTTTGAACCTAATTGTTTTACATCAATACGACAAACTCAATTTCAGTCGACGAGCTTTTTTTTTTCCTTTTTCTCGTTCGGAAAGGCTGAAAACAGGAAAACCCGGAAAATTCTCGACATCACGTATATCAATACGAAAATCGTGATAGCGATAGAGTTCCGGTCTTGTGCGGTACTATGCAATCGTGACTCGGGTCAAAACGATTAAGACTTTGTGCTACATATTTCGTTCGTTCTTTCTCGCAGTTGACCACGAGCCAATGGCTCCGTCTCTCTCGCACTCTGTGCGTCTCGCTCGGTCCGGCATATCACCTCGAGTCAAAGTTTTATGGATTCCGGCGAGTGAGTCACGTAGATCAAACAACCGGAAGTGCAAAAAAAAACGGAGTAGAGCCCGAAGCCACGAACGGTGTGGATTACGGGGATGCATTATCGTAGCTCGAAGTACCGGTAGATGGGGCCGTTGACCCGTCCCCCGAGTGCAAACTCTATTTTTCCGTACTCGTTTCCCAACCTCGCTCCCTCGGCCCCTCAACTTCCCCTACCACAAAAGTTTTTCGCATCGACTCGTTCCAAATTCGCGACAACCCTCCGCAAATTCCAACCTGAATTCCTCGCCTAACCTAAAAAACCTCAGAATTTTCATTACAGCCAACACAGTTGGTTACTCAACCCGACCCACAAACAAATCCGTCGCGTCTTCAGCCTAGAATTCTATATACATGAAACAACGTAAAAATAACCACTCGTGTCATTTTTAAGATTTCAAATTTTCCACCATTTTCCCCGTCCAATCGCACTCGAAGCTCTCGATACACCGAATCCCGCCACAAACCCATCGTCCTATCGAAATCCGCGTCTCTCATCATTCTCCACCATTTTCCATCATTTCATTTTCTGTATCTTTCCTTTTCTTTTTTTTCGAACGGTTACGATGGCAATCCAGTTTGACGAGAGCGGCCGCGGTCGGGGAAAATGGCGCTTCTAGTAGCGCCCGCGGTCGGGGCGCCCCGCGCCTCTCGGCCAATGAGGACGCCGCCCGCGCGACCTGTTTGAGCACTAAAATACATATATATGTATAGACTAGGAACGCTTGCCGCCGTGGTGGGGCAGCGAATGCGCGATACGAGAGAGACAGCCGAGTCGTGAGCTTCCGTCCTTTTCTGTACAGTCGGTTGAGAATATTTTATCGTGAGCTGCATGACTGGTTGCAACTCTACTCGGTAATGTGTCAAGCTGGATGTAACTTTTTTAACTGACTATACGCGGTGCGAGCGAGACAGACTTCGCAGCTTCGCTATCTCACTCGCTGCGTGACCCACCACGGCAGTAAGCGTTCCAGGTCTACCATACATTTCCGTGGTTTTGAGCGACTCTGTCCTTTTCCGTACAGTCCGGTAGGAAAATTTGAGCCGCATAACGGGTTGCAGCTGTCAAAGCTGAACCTAATATTTTTTAAGGTAGTACCCTCCATAAGAGAGTTCCTCGTCAGATTTTCATGAAACTTGGCATACTTCAAGGTATTGATAAGAAAGAGGTTCAGTTAACTTTTCATGGCTTTCCGGAGCGCGAGAAAAAATATATCAACACTTTTGTTTTCACACGTTTAACATGGAGCCTTATGGAGAATCACGCTCAATTCGATATAATACAAAAAGTCCTCGTCAGATTTTAATGAAAAAACTTAAGCTGCAAGTTGAATATTCGGAGAACATTTTGGGCACTTGACAGTAGAGATCAGGAGACTATGATGATAATAATAAGCAAATAAACATCGGGAAAATACAGTTTATATCAGGAATTGGTCGTGATCCAGTAGACATGGCAACGTTGCGCGTTTGTTTCCCATCTTCTCTCTCTCTCTCTCTCTAATCGACATCACAACACGCAACGTTGCCACATCAAAGTACTACGTACCTCAATCAGGAAATGGTATATCTTAGGCTTTGACTCTTACAGTTTGTGGGATACTACCTTAAATGACTGTACGCGGTGCAAGCGAGACAGACTTCACAACTTTGCTGATGTTCCTCTCACAATGTCCCCCCCCCTCTCCATTACGGCAGTAAGCGTTCCAGGTCTACCTATATTTTTCAGTGGTCAGAGCGCGCACCGGTCGCGGCGGTGGGGGAAGGCGCGGGGGGAGGGGCGGCGCCGGCTGTGTCCCTGGCGCGCGCGCGCGAACGTGTGCGTGCACGTTAACGTTCTCTACGGTGGCGCGCACACGGGTATACCGTACGGGTATACGTTGCACGGTGCACGAGAGTTCCCCAGTCAGTGGTTTTTTCGACAATGGCTTGGTGATACGAAAATCTCATCGCTTGTGATAGTGTGTGTGTTTATTTTTCATCACGAGATTAGGACCCCCCCTCCCCACCCCACCCACCCCGTTACGATAGGTGAGTTACATTGTATCAGTGACTTTATCTAATCAATCAAAATCCACAAACAAACATTTGCAAAATTTCAACTCCAGACGGGGAAACAAACAACAAAAATATATACACGAAAAAAAAGAGATGGAGAGAGATAGAAAAGAAAGGACAAGCGTGTTATTCGTGAAATGAGATTTGAAAAAAAAAAAAGAAACGGATGACAGCGTTGCGAGCGGCGATCAATGCTGGTGCTCGGGTGTGCCCTGTAACGTCGATGGTCCCCATCTCCGTCGTCGCTTGTACGACTTTTCTGACTCATCTATCGTCACCGTCTTCTTCGACTCGTCGTTAATCATCCTTCTTACAAATTACGTCGGACGAAAGAAATTGAACAATGAAAAAAAAAAAAAAAAAAAAATGAGAAACAAACAAAAAAAAAGAATCTAGATCCCGTTTTCCGTACCGACATTTTTTTTGTCATGGCTTTAGAATGAGATAGTTTTAGTTATTGGATTGTGGATAATGTTTATTGTAGAGGAGAAAGAATGATGATGAGAGAGAGATGAAAAATGTTGTGAATGGAGTGTCCATCGGGTAAACAGGTGGGGATGCAACGGACGTGTACACGCCCGAATCGTTTCTATGTTTCTTTTTTTTTTCTCTTTCCATTTTTTCGAGCGATGTTGTCACTATCGAAGCCAATCCACACAACCTTCGAGGTGATATCATCCTCTTTGCGGGCTACCTGTTTACGACTTTTGCTTGTGTGCGCGCGCATGTGTGTGTGTGTGTGTGTTGCGACCGCGTCCCTCGACTCCACTATTACGCGTGTATATGTGTGTATGTATGTATATGAATATATATATTCATGGATGTATGTAAGTGTGTGTATAGATGTATATGTATAAACACGCCCGTTTCATGATGCGTTGACTTGACCTGAGCTCCTTCTGTGATTTAAAAAAAAAAAAATACAAAAAAAAATAAATGTTAATTCGATTATCGAACTTTCATCGACGACCGATAATTGCACAGATTATCTCACGAGTCATCTGTATTGCCTTCGGGCTAGTGCACGCCCTGTAATACGCGTCTCCAATGGCAACCTTTATTACAAAACAACAAAAAAAAAATAAAATAAAAAATAATATTTTTTTTTCTTAATTTTAATTTCAATTTTTTTTTTTTTTTCAATTTAGGTAATAAATTGAACGAAAGAAAGAGAGAGAAAAAATGATTATAATCAAATGACTAAATGGTGTCGAGTACTGGGCTCGATTCGCATATACACAGCATTTTACACATATTTTTGCATATACGCATTTGTATGCATATATATGCATACAAATACAATATATATATATGTAGTATACACATATATTTATAAAGGTATATGCAAATACATTCAAATACAATATTTATATATATATGTATACACATAGATTTATAAAGATATATACGTACGTATAGTATGTACACCTGTATGAACATATACTCGATGCTAGTTACATAGTAATGTCAGGAATTACACCTTGAAACGCGCATCGTAATACAACCTGTGCGTAATTTGTTTGACAATATCCGTTTTGATGATTAATTTCAGATCCGCCAAATCCGAATCATGAGGTGTTCGGTGTTTATTATGGTGGCTGTTGCGCTGCACGCATCGTCAGCCTCGAGTGAGTATATATTTAACCGTCGCCACTTGAGTTTCCAAATAATCCGCGATTAAAATTTTTGAATGAGATATATTGTTGCGCTGTCCCCCTTTAATAATTCATGATTTTGCATTATAGTTCGAATACCGGTCTTCAAAGAAGGTGAAATTTTATTGCAAAGAAGTAACAAGTAAAAATTTTTTACTTATCTGGAAAGATTTTATATCATCGACGCTAGTGACGTTGAATATCAATCTCATCAGTCGCAAAATCATTTTTTTCAAACTCATTCTCTTCCGAGTGTTATGAATATATACATGTGTGTAATTTTTTTAATTTTTTCGAATCTCATATGTGAAAATACAATAAATTGAAAAACAATCTCATGCTGTAATCATTAACCATCGGTGTGTGTACAGTTAGAAACTCGCACATAGAATCATCAGTAGAAGCGATTAGCCCCTCGATGTAAATTGTTTGGTTCAGAGTTTTTGAAATTGCATTATATATCACACTGCTGCGTACATTATCGCATCACAAAAAAATGTTTTCACCAATGTTGGACAATCGGCTTGTATGACATTTCGACCAGTAGATTGCCTAAATTCACATCGATACCCTCGACTCGTAGCTTTTACATCTCTCTTCTTTGGTTTTTTTTGTTTTCTGTTATTTGTGTTTTTTTTTTTTCTACATTGAAAATTCTGCATCTGTTAAATCGTTGAATCCATTCACAGTTCAATCTCCTCCGAGAATATCCAAACAACCGCCGACCGACGAAGTGCTTTTTCAAGTGGCTCAACAGAGTCTAAACGAGAATGACAAACCGTTTCTCATTGAGTGCGAAGCCGAGGGTGAACCATCTCCGCAGTAAGTACAAGAATAAATTTTACCTCTCATCCAAAATAACATCTTTTTTTTTTTTTAATTAAAAAAATTTTGTTCATAACTAATAATGCTAGTTTACAATTTTTTTCCTTTTCTGCGAGAACCTAATGAAAAAAGTGATTATATCGATTAATTTGGGGTCGCTGAGAAAAAAAATGACAGTCAATCATTTTTCCAAAGAAGCGTTTTAGGGATCTTAGCAAAAAAAAAAAAGTTTAACTTCGATTTTTCAAGCTTTTTCAAAAATTGTTGATTTGCTCTTTCGAGTTGGAAAATGTTTTTCTTCACAGGATTTGATGATTGCAGGTAAACGATTATTTCATTGTTTATTGCTCAATAAAGTTTCTTTGGAAAAATAAATGAGAGTCATTTTCGGTTTTAGCGACCTCAAATTAGGCTGAAAAACAATTTTTGCACGAGGTTAATTTTTCGTGTAAACCAGTGTGATTCTTTGATTTTTTTTTACAAACACGTTTTGTCTGTCATGAGTCGTCTGTTGAGAAAAGCCCGGGCCATTGTTAGAAACCCATTGGTCGTCGAGTTACAGTTCAATTAGGACCATCGAGGAATTTCATTCATTGGCATGAGCTTTCCCTTTGCTCGTCTCAGTTCCACAGTTGTTCTTTCTCGCACTGTAGTCTGAGTAACAGGTCTTAATTACCTCGATGACCTCATACCCTTAGGGAGATAAAATTACCACTACCACGACGGTCGTGCCCACTTGTGGCTCGACTGTGAAACAACTCGACAATTGGTCCATCAATTTAACACGTTAAACTGTATTATAAACCACGGGATTTTTTTCTTTCCTGTACTTTCTCGAGAGGTGTTTCATTATCTTATTGTGAAATTTTCAAAAAATCGAAAAAATGATAATTTTTCGTTTGAAAAGAAAATAAATGAAAATTGTAACGGTTGAGATTGGTTTGCAACAATTGTCATGTCGATATTCGAAACTGCTCTTTCAGTTGTAGCATTTTGAGGGATGAAATTATTTTACGTGCACGTAGACTGAAACTCAAACTTTGACCGCTTTATTCTCGAAATTCAGAAATGAAAAATATTTTCGAAAAACAGGCATCTAACCTTAAGGGAGTTTATATGGTTTTTTACGCAGTTATTAAATATATAAAATAATTTTTATTTCATACAAACCCATCATAGTTTTATGAACCATAGAAAAAATAATAAAACGAATTAAAAAAATAAAAAAATTGCGGAAATATGAGCCATTGAGTAAAGACCCTTTTCTGAAAATCCTCATCAATTGCGGAATTATTTCCTTCTCGATGCATAGGCTGGAAAAAAAAGTTTCTGATTTAGAAACGTGATTAGCCAAAACGTAGCACAGGGAAATGTAAAAATAAAAAAAAATTGTAGAAATGAAAGCTGTTTGAAAAAAAAAAATCAAATTTTTACAAAAATTTTGAAACTAATTTCTTTTTCTCAAAATGTATAAAAAATGAATGCGGCATCCAATAAACAAAAATTCTATCCTACATTGTAGATAATGTTATAAAGAATATGTGATATAAATTTCATCAAAGTCGGTCGATAATATTTCGAGACATCATGTCGGCAACATTGAAAATAGTAGTTTCGAGAAAAAAACGCAAAATGCGGGCGTACCTGAGATACGGGCGTATTGTGTTGCGCTCACTCGAAATTTGTCACAACTCCGAAAATAATTTCAATCTTCATACGCTCAAACGCTTCAAACATACTCCCAAAAGCATGAACGATAAAACTAGCCAAGAAAATACAAAAAATAAATGAGTTTCTAAAAATTTCAAGGTGATGTGACCCCTTAACTCAACCACATTTACCATAATCTAATTCTCATGCTAATCAATAAATCGAAATTTTATTTGCACAACCTTTCAAACTTTTTTCCCAATTCGATTTTCATGCATCAAGAACATCAGGGATAAAAAATATTGCTTCGTTAATTCTCGCGAATTAACTGAGCAATCAATTTAATCGAAAAATAACGAAAAACTGAAAATACCAAAAATTAGCAAACCAAAAAACACCATCGGTAAAGTAGGGTTCTCGTTCTCAAACCAAAAGAAGAAAATAATCTTACGAATTCAAAACTATAAAAAGGTCGTAATATAAAAAGTGTCGCCAAAGCACGTTAGAAGAACATGAAACCAAAAAAAATATTACTTTCAAAAACTTTTTTACAAAACATCAAATTCTAATATTTTTTCTCCTGGAAAAAAAAAAAAAACTCCAGGTACAGATGGATAAAGAACGGCAAGGTATTCCAGTGGCAAGCATACGACGACAGAATTTCTCAGCAACCGGGTCGGGGTACTCTGGTGATATCGCGAGCCGGAAACGTCGATCTCGGACAGTATCAATGTTTCGCGACGAACGAATGGGGCACGGCAACGTCAAATTCCGTGTTCGTGCGCAAAGCCGAATTGAATTCGTTCAAAGACGAACCCCCAAAAACCGTGGAAGCGAACGAGGGTTCGCCTTTTCAACTGACATGTCAGCCGCCCGACGGTTGGCCAAAACCCAACGTCTACTGGCTCATACAAGAAACAAACGGCAACATAAAATCCATAAACAATTCACGAATGACGTTGGATCCGGAGGGAAATTTGTGGTTCAGCAACGTAACGAGAATCGACGCGTCGAACGATTTTTATTACGCATGCGCGGCATCGTCGTTCTATCGCAAAGAATACAAAGTTGGCAATCGTTTTATCGTTAAAGTAAGTTCATCGGGATCGTCGAACAATCAGAACAAAGTTGCACCGGTAAAACAATATTTGAGTCGTAAAAACGAGGTTGCACTGAGAGGCAAGAGAATCGAGTTGTATTGCATTTACGGTGGGACACCTTTGCCACAAACCATTTGGATGAAAAACGGGGTGAGATTGGAACCTACGGATCGAGTTACCCAAGGAAATTATGGCAAATCTTTGGTCATTAAAACCGTGGATTTCGATGATGCCGGTACTTACACGTGCGAAGCTTCCAACGGCGTTGGCACGGCCCAATCACATTCCATGGATCTCAAAGTTCAGGCTGTGCCTTATTTCACCGTAGAACCGGAAATCGCCAACGCCGCTGAGGACGAAACCGTGGAATTTCGTTGCGAAGCCAGCGGTTTTCCGGAACCTCAGATAAAATGGATTCACAATGGCAAACCCATCGCCGAAGCCCCGCCCAATCCCAGACGCAAAGTCACCACGAATTCCATCATCATTGAAAAATTGGTCAAATCGGATACCGGAAATTACGGTTGCAACGCCACCAACGCTCTCGGTTATGTTTACAAAGACGTTTACGTAAATGTTTTGGCATTGCCACCGGATATCAGCGAACCACCGGCCAATAAATCCACCGTCGATGGTAAAAATGTCGTCATGACTTGTCGCGTGTTCGGCGCACCGAAACCCACGGTCAAGTGGATACGCAATGGTCAAGAACTCACCGGGGGACGTTACAAGACTCGCGATTCCGGCGATTTGTACATCGAAAATGTTATACATCTGGACGAGGGTACTTATACTTGTTACGCGTCGAATAAGTTGGGCGAGGATGAGGCTAGCGCGACTTTGATCGTCAAGGAACACACGAGAATAACTTATTCGCCGGAGGATTACGAAGTATCGGCTGGTACTACCGCCACTTTTAGGTTTGTATTTTTTAAATATATTATTCATTCACTTATTTATTTTTCATTTTTTTTAAAAATATATTTTTATGTGTTTATATTTTTTCGTTTTTGTCGGGATTATGTATTTCTAATGTTTTTTTTTAACCCTGAATCGGTCATCATGGACGATCTGACGACTTTGGTCAACTGTGGGGAAAACATTTTGAACATTTTATTCGATTGAAAGAAGATTTAATTGATTCGTGAAAGGTTCGAAGAACAAACGTTAATTTTTTTCGAAAAAAGAATTCTGCACATAGTTTTCAAGTAAAAAAAAAGGACCAATCCAAATTTTTTAGTCACATCAGGTAAATTGTGTGACTTGTGGTTCTTCGACCTAAAATACGTCACATTGAATTTTCATTATTTTTCTTATATCTTAAAAATTGGAAAATCGATTTATTTCTCAAAAATTTGAAACACACCATCGAGTGAGGTGTCTTCTGATAGGTCTTCTCAAATGCAATTTAAAATGTTTCGAGACCTTTTCATTTCGACCCTTCAGTCATGAGATATTCGCTTTCAAAGTCGTCATCAGAATTCCCCTCCAATTTCTGAACTATCGATTCAAAAAAATCGGAAAAAAATCCAGAATGTAATTTTTAATTAGTCCATTCAAACGAAATTATAACGAACGCTATAATAAAAATAATTTACGAAAAATATAAAAATAAAAATGTTCTATTAACGGTTTTGCTTTATTTTATTTATGTTTATTTAATTTTTTTTTCAACTTAATTTTTATAATTTTTTTTCTCACAGATGCAACGCCGTGGCCGATCCAACGTTACGACTGGACATCCAATGGTTGAGCAAAGGCGATCCGATCGACGACAAAGCCGAGCCGCGTTACGTTCTTGCGACCGATGATCATTCATTGTCGATAACGAAAACCACGGAATTGGATTCCGGAATTTACACCTGCGTGGCAAAGACCGATCTGGATGAGGTTCGGGCACAAGCCACACTCACGGTTCAAGACGTTCCAAATTCACCCACGCTTTTGGGCACAACGTGTTACAAAAATCAGGCTCAAGTTCGTTGGTCATCGTCGGGCGATAACCGAGCTCCGATATTGCGTTATTCCGTTCAACACAACACGAGTTTCACTCCGGACACTTGGGAAGTCGCTGCCGAGGATGTGCCGTCGACCGAACAGACTTACATGATTCCCATGTCGCCCTGGGCCAATTATACGTTTAGGGTTGTGGCTTGGAACAAAATAGGTAATATTCCATTGAATTTTCATTGCATTCATAATCATATATAGTGTACAGTGGTCCTTGAAGTCCTCGATCTGACCTTGAATTTTGCTCGTCTTTGAAAAGTCCGGTAATGTCCTTGAATTTTGCTTGATGTCCTTGAATTTTTTATTTCCCCTCAATTTGAGTTTCTTTGAAAACTTATATTATCGAAAATAATCATACAAAAATGTCTAGCTGTCAGTTACGCTGAGAATTAACATTGTATGAGCCAAAATGCCAATTATCGGATAACTTTGGACATCGACATCTGGGATCATTATGAAATTTATGCAGCTTCGAGTGCATGCTGAAAAACAAATTTCCAATTTTTTTCAGATTTTTTTTTGTATATTATTTTGGCAGCTGTCGATTAATATATTTTTCATTATTTTCGTTTTTTATTTTTTCTTTTTTAAGTTTTTTTGTTGACATACCTGCGCTGACAAAAACGTATATTAAAAATCAGTTTTGAACGTGAAATTGTCGCGGCTTTTCGAAAGAAATATCAGATTTTCATTCTGACCTTTGAAAATCTATTAAAAACTGAAACTCGAACTTAAAACGCAAACAACTGTTTTTCAGCCGTCGCCCGAATTTGAAAAAAAAAATGTAATAAGTTTTACCGAAAGCTGAGAAAAACGCACAATATATAAGTTATATATAAGTTTATTTCGAATCACATATTTTGTTCCCAAATTCATGTCCAATGATCCAAGCAAAAAGGCAAAAACAAGTTTTTAGCGTAATTTTAATCTTCAAGCTGCCATATTAGCCTCGCCATTTTGATTTGTGAGGATTTTATTATCATTACACACACACACACACACACACACACATCCGACATTTTCTACAAATGTGTTTTCTGAACGTTTCACCACATTCTGAACATGATGACATAAAGATCTCAAAAAAAAAAAGTTACATAATTTCCTCCACGGAAAAAAAAAAACGATTTTTCCAAAATTTCTCACCGAACGATTCGTTGAATGTCCAAACAGGTGCGTCACTGCCATCGCCTCACGGTTCCATGTGCACGACCCAACCCGACGTGCCTTACAAAAATCCGGGTAACGTTATGGGCAACGGCACGGATCCCCAAAACATCGTGATAAGTTGGACGATAATGCCGCAGATCGAGCACAACGCGCCAAAATTCATGTACAGAATCTTCTATCGTCGCGACATACCCGGTGAATCATGGGTTCAAGTGGACATTCCCAATTGGAAAACAAACAGATTGCAAGTGGACAATCAACCGACGTACGAGAGATATCAGATAAAAGTGGTGGCGATAAACGAAAAGGGCGAATCGTTGGTCGCTCCCGACGTGGTGATCGGTTATTCGGGCGAGGATCAACCGACCCAAGCCCCCACGAATTTCACCCTAATCGGTGTTAAATCCAGCACAACAGCTGAATTATCGTGGGAACCCGTTCCCGCGAGTACCATCAGAGGACAGCTTCGGGGTTATCGAATTCAAACGTGGACGGATCGCGATGGCGAGGAAGGAATGCGAGAAATAAACGTGGGCAATCGTACGCGCGTCGTCGTCGACAAATTCGTTCCGTTCAACAGCAATAACGCTCGTGTGGTCGTTTTCAACGGACGTTACATCGGACCGCCGTCCGACGTTTTGAAATTCGACATGCCCGAAGGCACACCCGGAACGATTTTGAGCCTGGACGCTTTTCCCATTGGATCGAGCGCTTTGTGGCTCAAATGGACCAAACCCGCGGAAACCAATGGCATTCTCACGGGTTACAAAATTTATTATCAAACCGTTAATGGCACGGATATGGGACTGTTGCTCGAGCGTGAACCACGGGTCGTCGATGCAGAGGCAACGACTGCGAAATTACCGGCTTTGGCACCCAATACCATGTATCGGGTTCACGTTAAAGCCACCACCAGAGTCGGCGAGGGAGAAGAGTAAGGATTTTTTTTTATGTCTATGTCTTTTTTTATTTCTATATATTTTTTTTCCATTCGTTTTTTTATTTCTATATGTTTTTTTTATTTCTATACCTTTTTTTCTATTCGTTTTTTATTTCTATATTTTTTTTCCTATTTGTTTTTTTATTTCTACATCTATTTTTTCGCTCGATTTATCGGGTATTGCGCACATGGGGTATGTGCGTACCCCAGCAAGTTCGAATGGCTGTTACGAGCTATTCGTTATTTTAACTTGAGGAAAAAAATATTTGGGTACTCTTTGAAAGTTACTATTTTCAAATAAGGCTTGATACATTGTTGGTTTTTGTTTGTCCTCTCGCAGCTTTTACATTCAGGAACGCACGCGACACTCGCAATTACCGGACGTGCCGTATTTCACGTGGGAAACTTTTCCGAAGGAGAATGGATATTCGAATATTAAAGTCACTTGGGTGCCCAATCTCAACGGTTATCCCGGAAGTCATTTTTACGCAAAGTACAAGCGCAAGGGTGAAACGATATCGCAGGAGACTGATCCGGCTTTCCTATCCAACGATATCGAGGTTCGTTCTTTATTATTATTATTATTATTATTATTTTGTTTAGCGATTTGAGCTTTTCGTTTTGACTACAAAATATCAACACGATTAATTTGGTTGAATTATTACTATTTTGTTTTTTGAAATTTAGATAAGAGGGCTGCAAAGCGGTGAGACTTACTTGGTGAGCATCGTTGCCGTTGATGGAAATCATCTGGCCGAGAGTCAGGTTCAAGAAATCGAAACCAGCAGCGAAGGACCGATTATACAACCGAAGGAAAATGTGGCAACCGCCGGCTGGTTCATAGGTAAGATATAATTCGATGGGGGAAAATCATAAAAATAAAATTTGAAGAAAAAAATTAAAATAAAATTTAAAAAAAAAAAATCGAGATGTCGTTGAGAGCGGGGATCGTGAAATTAGACATCTCGGGGGTCCCACGTGATTCAGAAAAAGACGGAAAGAATAAAATCGTTAAAAAAGCGAGGATAAAGGCCAAACAAAAGGGCATTTAAAAAAAAATATAAAATAAAATCATGTTATTACAAACGCGACATTTGATAAGCACGAATGACCTTTGAAGATTAATAAATTTCGAATAATTCGTTCTCGGACAACTCCGCGATCTGTGAGGGGAGAAAAGCAAATGTCATTACGAGCCACGTGGCAATATCATTGAAACGATGAAGAACGATTTCCACACCTCAATCGTCGGAGATGGATTAAATTACGAACTCACTGTCGCAATTCAGTTTATGATTTTTCTTTTGACTGTCGATTGACCTCAGAAAAATCACAGATTTTTTTCGAAATTTTCGGTTGGCCCTGCAGCCCTTACAGATATTAAAAATCACCTCGAAATAAAGAAAAGCTCGAAATAAAAACATAACAATACTGATTGCAATAAAGAATTATACGGATGTCTCGTAGATATTTTTATTTTCAACAAAAAAATCGCATTTTTTTTTATCCTCGGGGCTGGTGTTAAATCGTTGAAACAATTATCCCCTGATTTTTTTTACAAAATTAATACGTTTTATTCTTCTTTTAGGCATGATGCTGGCAATCGCCTTTCTTCTCATCGGATTGGTCATCGTTTGCATGGTAAAACGCAATCGTGGAGGAAAATACGCGGTGCACGAGCGTGAACTCGCCGCCGGTCGCGGAGATTATCCGGACGAGGGTGGTTTCCACGAATATTCGCAACCCCTCGACACGAAATCAACCGCGGGTCGTGCTTCCCTCGCGTCTTCGTCGCATCAGGATGGCAAACATCCCGAATCGGACACAGACTCGATGGCCGAGTACGGCGAGGGCGATACCGGTCAGTTGACTTGACAATTTTATTTCACATTATTTCATGTATAAATCATTCGTATTTATTTTTTCATAAACATTTTTTTTTTAATTATTTTGAAATTATTTTGTGAACATTTTCTCATTTTTTCGTAATTTAGAAAGTAGTTTTCGCACCAGCTTGTGTTCGGTCGTGTGTGTTCATCGAGTTAAGTCGTAGTAGTAATACCCGTATTCAGACACATTGTTGTTGTTATTTTTTTTCCACCCACAAGCTTGTTTATTTTTTTTAAATATCTTCTTATTAGTTTTCATTTTTCAAGCTCAATGATCAAAATTTTTTTATTTTTTATTTTTTTCAAATATCTCACATTACTCGATTTTTTTTACTCCTTCAATTATATTTTTCACGTTTTTGTTTCGTTTGTCCACGATATTTTCAATCACTCGATTCGTTCTTCATTCTTCGAATCTCACGAATTTGTAAATCAACTTATTACACTTTCGGTCTCTGTTTTTTTTTCTTCTTGTCGCTTATTTTAATTTATTTATTTTTTTCGTTGCCTTTGTGAAAAACAAAAAAAAAAAAAAACCAAACAAACAAAAAAAACAAACACAGAGGGTATGAACGAGGATGGGTCTTTCATCGGCCAGTACGGCCGTCAGAGGAAACCGGAACCCAACTCTCAGGCGTTTGCGACGCTGGTCTGAGGTAGGTACGAACGGTTTGGTGTTTTGCAATATTTCATTTTTTGTTTCTCTCAGTGTTTCTGTAGATAAACGTAGATGAACGTACATTTTCACTAAACATTCTTTTTATTTTTTTATAATACGTCTCAAAAGCTATTTTGACTTCGACGAATTTGCTTGCTCGCCGAAAAACGAGTCATTTGTAAATTTTTCATCAACTGTTCTTGCTACAGTGTTTGTCATAATTTTCATTGAAAACACTAATCCATGGTGTCCCGTGGTACTTAAAGTCCCTGAAGTCCTAGGACTGTCCTTGAATGTTTCTAGTCCTTAAAAAAGGTCCTAAAACATCGTTTCCTACATTTTCGGAGCCCTATTTGACCCTCCCCAGTCATAGTTTCAATAATAACACTACACTCACACTGGGTCGATTTTACCCAGTCGGTTATCAACAAAAACCGATTGTGACCGAACTATCCGTCCGAAGTGGTTAAAAAAAATCACTGAACATGCATCGAGCCTTCTGGATGATGTAAAAAACAATTTATTTATAAGAAATAAATTGGCAACATGTTAAAAAATATTACTTTGGGAGCCAGAAAATATAAGATATTTAACGCCGAGAGTAAATCGACTGGGTCGATTGTACCCAGTGCGACTGTGGAGGCTCACAGATGCCCTATACCTCAATAGGGTAAGTGGACAAAAAAATGGAGTGCACTTTTGCAGTCTATGGGAGGAGGGGTAAAAAAAAAATTCTCAAAAATCTCATAATTTTTGTTTTTGGAAGATCAATCTACGTCAGTACACCAAATTTCATCTCAACAGAGATACAAATAAGATAATGGGAGGGCCCTGACATACAGACAGACAGACAGATCGAAACCTTAACCGTTCCCAGTTGGCTATGAAACCCTTTAAAAAAAAATTTTTTAAAATATCGCCATGCTTTGATTGTTCCATAGTTCCATGTGTGTTCGATATTGAAATAGAAAAAAAAATGTTAACCCCTTGCTCGCCATTTTTTAATTTCCATTACATCGATCGGTTGTAAACATTTTTGTGATTTTGAAAAAAAAAAAAAAATTGCAGGTCGTTTCACCGAGGACGGTTCCTTCATCGGGCAGTACGGGCCCAAGGGCAGACCCGAGGAAACACCGACGATCCCGACCGGTACGATGGCCACGTACGTGTAGAGAAACAAAAAAACAAACGAAGATGAAAAAACAAAAAAAAAAACAAATAACGTTGTAACTATTATTCGAAACTTACGCGTCGCGGTTTGCGAGTCAAAACTCTCGTCGTTGTCGAGGAAATCGTTCGAAAAACAATCCTTGCCTGTCACACCAGCAGCAGCAGCAGCAGCAGCCGCCGCCGCCGCCATTTTCACTTTGCGCCGTGCGCAACGTCCACTATCTACTGCCACTTACAATTTCTTAATTTTTCTTTTTTTTTTATACCCTCATTATTTTTTTTAAAAACATTTTTTTATACTTTTGTTGTTTCTTTTTTTTTTCATGCTTTTGGGTTTTATAGATTAATCGAGAAAACGACTGAATTCATCGATTTTTGCCGCCTGATAATCATACCAACGTTACCATCCCGTCCTCGAAAACAGACACGAAAAGGAAAAAAAAACCATTGCATCTAAACAGTATATATATACATATATATTATAATTTTTGTTATTTTTTTATTAATCCCCAAATCATGTCTAGTATTGAATATAGAAAAATCATGTGGCAAAACGATTTATTTCATCGTTACAAATCCACTTTGTACTCCATGAAAAAATTGTCTCGACGTTACGTTTTGTCTATTAACGTAATTAATTAATTTTTTTTCTTTGTCTCGAATCTCATGTGTGACTTATAAACAAATGACTCTTGTTTAATCGTAAAACCCAAAGACGGTAGCTATTTCCGTAATGAGCGAGTTAAATTTACGGAATTGTAGATGTAAGAAATGAAAATAGCGAAAAGAAAGATGACGAAGAAGATGAAGAAAAAAAAATACGAGAAAAAGAAAACGATTAAATAAATTATCGTCGTATCGTCGTGCAAAAATGGAAAAAAATCAAGAAATTTAATAATAATGATAATACTTTATACCAGGGCTAGATTGGGCTTGACGCACGCCAGGTTAGTACAGGGTTACCGCGAGTTACGTATTATTATTTTTTTTATTGTTCACAAAATTTGTGTGACGAGTGAGAATTTGGTTGTATTTTTTTTTTTTTGCTTTATTTAGTTTTTTGTTGTCGTGGGTGCACTTTGTGCCTCGTGGATCGATCATTATGTATATCAATGACGTAGTGCGAAGCTACCAATGAGACACGAAAAAATTGCAACTACGAAAATGAAAAATAATGAAATGACAATGAGAATCGACGTTACAATCTGGCCTCGACTGAATCTAAACGTTTATCTATTATAATACGAAAATAATTGAAAAAAAATAACGACAAACAAACAAACAAACAAAAATAATGACACAATAATTCACGGTCGTATAGATTGAAATCGCACATTCGCATATTTTTACTCTGCAGAAACTGCGGGCCAAACAAAAAAAGAAATAAAAAATTAGAAAACGACAGAACAAATCGAGAATAAATATATATATGTATAAAAAAACGAAAGAAACAATTATTACGTAAAAAAAAACATTTCGAGTTCCCTCGCACAGGCTTTGGTTAACGTGCGATCGAATTTTATTCGCAAACAAATACACACGGATATTATCAACGACGAATATGACATTGAAATAATAATTGAGTACGCGAAAAAATAAAAAAAATGAATGAAAAATATGAAAATCGAAAAAAAAAAATGCACTCTAGTGATTAACGATCGACACAAGGCCTCTAACTGTTGCTTTTTGTATGTGACCACATGCTTTCGCTTGAACAAACAAAACAAAATCCCTTTATCAATTGATTGGTATTAATCGTTTTTCGTTTTTTTTTTCTTATTTTTCATGCTTCCATTTTTTAGTATATATTTTTTTCGAATTTTGTGTACGTTCAATATTTTCCCTCCATTCGCTCGCAATTTTTCCGCCCCCCCCCTTCCCTCTATTTCCTATCGAGCGTAGATTAACGATATACGACTATTTAATATATTAAAGCATTGAATATATATAGAGATATTATATATTAATTATTAATTAGTGTTAGAATTCCGTGAGGAATCGACGACACAAGAGCAGCTATTATTGATAATTATCGTCGCATCTGTCTTTGTAATGGGGGGAAAAGAAAAAAGAAAAGAAATGAAAAAAAAAGCGTTTCCAGCGTTATAAATTTAAGCCCATCGACACTAAGCACCGACAAACAAATAAACGATGAATAGAAACACACACAAACACACAGAGACAGCCGTGTAGCTCATTTGACGAACGAACTCTTAATTCGCGTCTACAAATAATCCGAACAAGTGTCACGAGCGAAATATATACAAATATATGTATAAAGATACAAAATTAAATTAACGCCAACAAATATACACACACACACACACGAAAATACGATCGATTCAAATGTTAAACAAACGAAAACGAAACCAGAGCAATGCAAGAAGACAAAAATGGTAAAAAAAAATTCTGAAAAAGAATAAGAAAACGAAGTGAAGAAAAAAATAATCAACAAGAACAAAGTTACTCGTCGTCAATTCTCTCGAAGTTCATCGAAGCAACCGACACGTTGACTCATACAAAAATGAACATATATATATGTATATCTAGATCGGGAATATCTTTTTGCCGACAATTCGTCCGATAACGACAAAGGGGACTCGGATGTCACACATAATCCAAAATGGGCGTACAATCGATGAAAATTTATTTGAAATAATCGGTTATTTTTTTTTTTCAAACAAATAACCATGATTAATAATCACGCGACAATTAATATTGTGAGATTTCTGTAATGATTTTATGTATAATTATTTTTTTCATAAATTATTGTTTTACAATGGATTGTAATATTTCACACAGATCCTATAATCCCCTTATCATTTATTCGAAAAAAAAAAAATTATTTCAACGTGCATTTTCATTGAATGGAAGTGCCTATACCCGGACCAGAGTCGGATTATTGTGGTAAAATGTGATCACGAGATCGGAAATTGATATTTCTCGCTCGTAGAGTCGACAAAAAAAAACGAAGAAAAAGAATAAAAAATGGACAAACAAAATGATATTCAATGTCGAGTAAAAATTACGAGCAATCCGAGGCCCCCGCACTCACAACACACATCGGCATATGCGTTTTAGTATATTTTTCTATCGTGCTAATCTCGGATTCACCCGACAACCACAAAAAGAAACAGAAAACGAAAAAAAGACCAAAAAAAAAAAAACAAACAGAAAAAAGTAAAAGAGAAGAAAAGAAAGAGTTATGACTCGATGCTTTATGTATCTCAATCCACAAACCTTGAATCTCAAATTAGATAGGTTATTATCCAAACCCCAAAAGAAAGAAGAAATAAAAAAAACACCACACCTACGTTGGTTGACTTCCAGTTTAAATATTCGTACGAGTGATTTGTAAAGTTGTTTACATTATTCTCGCATTTTATATATATATATATACATTTGTTCATTATCATTATTATTATTATTATTATTATTTCCACTCACACGAATTTTCCGTCGTTTTTAGAATATTCGAATTTTTTTGTTACCTTTCAAATATTATTTTTTTCAATTTTTTTAAAATTTTTATTCGTTTTGTTGATCTGTCACAATGACATTCGATACTCGGATATAAAAATTGCAATACAACAATTCGCCAATGCAATTGCAGTACGATAAAAAAAATCATCAATCGATTTTGAAAAATAAAAATAAAATTAAGAACGAAGGAGAAATGAAAGATCTCGCGAACGAGTCAAAAGAACCATCTGCACAGTGGTCAGACACAAACGGGCCCTCCCCCACCCCCTCCCCCAAATTTTAATACGAAACGAATTGAAATAAATAAATAAATACAAACATTTGCAAAAAAAAAAAAAACGCATTGCTTTCTCGTTAGGGCCTGATCACCGTGCTATAATCGCATTTTTGGTGTTACGTCGCATAATAAACAATCCATTAATCCACTGAATGTTATGACGAATGATGCTCCGTTTTTTGTTTAGAAAAAAAAAATTACTGTTTTTTTTCTTTCATTGTTAATGCTATTGATGATTTATGGGGACGGTAAGCGACGTTCTTGCATGCGACGACTGTCGACTGGACACACGATAAACATTAATCAGCCACGAGCTTGAAGAAAATGGATTGACGTAATGTGGACGCCGAAAAAAATAGAAAAAATCGAGAAAATAAAAAGAAATATATATTGTAAATGAATTAATTTAATCGTATCGACATCATCGTGTGCTGGTTCGATTCCCAATGTTTCTTCATTGTACACTATCCTGCTAGTTTTTAGAAGAAGAAGAAATATCGTTTCTTTTTTTCTTCCCGGCATGACAATGCTTGAACGTACACACACATGACTAATAATTAAAAAAAAATACACAGATATAAATATATATCAAGAAAAAAAAACAATAGAATCGACACGATCGTTGCAACTAAAATATTCATGTACTTTTGTGCATTATGGTGAACGGCGGAAACGGTTTAGAATATAGTTTTATTTTTTTTTTTACGAACTTTACGGTTAATAGAAGAGAAGAAAAAAATGTTTTTTAAATGTAAAGATTATGGATTAAAAAACAACAAACGAATAACCATCGCGATATTATTCGCAAGCAACCGCAACATTATTATTATTATTGTTAGTATTATTATTGTTTTATTGTAACTTTATGACGTTCGGTATACAAGTTAGGCGGTATTTTTAATTTTATAAGTTACTATCAATTTAATAACGACCTTTGTAACGTGCATTCCATCATACGTCCATGTAACATCCCACCCCCGACCATGTCAATAAAAAAAATAAAAAAGCGAAGAAAAATAAAAGAATAAAAAACTATGAATAACGAGTGTGAAACTATTAATCGGTTGGGGTGTGTCTCGAAGTTTGGAATCTTCAATGTCTCAAAGGCTCAAAACAAGTTACCTCTCGATAACAAAAAAAAGAAAGGGCCAGGCTCAGGGGGAGGGAGGTCGAAAAATAAAAAATAAAAATTAGTGATATCGTAGTATCTAAAAGATACTAAAAAAAATCAATCACCACATTCGGGATAGAAAGGTTTCATATATACATTATATTATATTCTTTCGTTGATAATTCGCATTGCTTAATCAATTCATTGTCAATAAATAAACCAAGCAGAATTGACGATAGCTCGTGAAAAATTAATCGTAAACATCATTCTCATTGAATATATATTATCATTTCATTTATTACGTTTTCCATTATTGTTTTTTTTTTACATTTGTGAATGTTTATTTCTTTCTCGTTTACGTCGTTTATGATAATTTTATTCTCTTCATAATTCGTTTATAATTATTTTTTTCTCTTCTCCGCGGTAATATATTTTTTTTTTCATTCATCACATTTATTCATCTTCCTCTCTCACATCGTTGTCCGTCAACTATTTTTTTTTTCCGTACAGATTTGAACTACACATTTTCATCGATTACGCGATCGTTCCGACGATTATGTGGATTCGTGGAGAAAGAGGCAAAAGAAAAAAATCGATAAATCTGCGGATAAATCGTGTCGATTGTTCGACAACTCGTCGAAGCTTCGGTCTAAGTATCTCCAAAGAGATCCGAGGCTTTGCAGCACGTCCATGTGCTGTAAAATTTTACGTACGATCGATCATCGCCAGCCGAGGGGTGGGTGGAGGGAGGGGGTCGTTTGTCGAGCAAGAAAACTTGGTGAGTGGCAAACCATCGGACGACCCCCTGGTGGGGTTCGTCTTCCTCGTCGTTATTGACCGAGCGTCGCCGAGCCCTTCTTCGTCGGATCCTTCATCTCGAGACAGAAGCCGTGAGACATCCGAACGATATTGTAATTATGCGGGACAGGTTTTTCTTTTTTTTCTCTTTTTTTGTGCGGAAACACGTTCGACTCTCTCGAGCCCGCGACGATAAAGGGAAGTTCCGTGTGAGAGCGAGAGAGACGGAGGCTCACGCGCAGCCGGCCTCTGGTCACATTTACCGACCGAGAAACAAAACGAAAAATAATGTAAATCAAATTCTAAAAAAAAAAAAAAAAACTCCACGACTTCGCGGTTCGAGTCTCGAGAAGCGTCGGGAATCGAACGATGGATCCTCGCGAGTTGCGGTCGCAGAAAATATTTAACCGCGATTTCCTCCTTGTATATCCCATCCACGTATATCGTGACCGATCGCACATCGGCCATCTTCTCAACCGGACGTTCGATTCTTGTCGAATAATCGTTTGTTTTGTCTTGTTGTTTTTGTTTTTTTTGGTGTTTTTATTTTTTTTGCCCGCAGACGAAGCTGGAGCGTGACGACGACAACATTTTCACACATTTGTGAGGCAAAATTATCAGTCTTTGTGGATACGAGAAGCAGAAAAAAAGGAATAATCTGTGACTCGAGACCGGTTCGAGCTCCGCGGCCCGTCAAATTTTAGCATCCGTGCCTTGTCGGGCACGAGATGCTGCCAACGTGCCGACACCGTGTCGGTATTAATCACGTTAAGGGGTCAGGACTACTCAGCATTTTCAAAAAAATCGATTTTTTTTTCTTTTTGCATTATCTGAAAGCACAACATTCTAAAAGTCTTCACTGAAAATTTTAGACAGATCGAAGCACTATTTATGAAGAACAAGCACGAAGATTGATTAGAACTTTGAGCACGGCCTCGTCGAGCGGGTAAAACTAGGCCTTTAGCGTTTAAATGTTCCTTCGATCGTTAAAAAAACTCGGTGTGACATTTTTAAATTATATCAGCAACATCCAAAGAAAATCGCAAAGGAAGGACCACTTTAGGATGCTTCCATAGATGATTTAAGGTAAGTCCAAAAATATATTTTTTTATTTCCATGTAAATTGAACCATTTTTTCGACTCCTCGCAATCCTACTGCATCTCCTTTAATTATCATTATTTTTCAACAAACATTTTACTCCAACTTCTCGAAACATTGATTATTCACATGGAAAAACATTT
This sequence comes from Diplazon laetatorius, assembly GCA_963662125.1. NCBI lineage: Eukaryota > Metazoa > Arthropoda > Insecta > Hymenoptera > Ichneumonidae > Diplazon > Diplazon laetatorius. The sequence continues at coordinate 8,484,501 of OY759153.1, forward strand.
TTTCCATAATAATAGAAACCCATTCGAAACAAAAAAAACAATCCCAAAAAAGTGCGTTTTTTTCGGGATTATAAGTAGCCCAACCCCTTAAACCGGAGTCATCGTGACGGCACGCGTGCCGCTTCTCAGCCGCAAGCGTGCCGACAGCGTGCCGTCACGCATCTATCTGCGACGTAACACGGCCGTGAAAAGGTTGAGACGATGTCAAATTGATGCGGAAGCAAGATCGTTGATTGATATTTGATTTTTTTCAAAGATCCTGTTCGAAAAATTGGAACTTATTGTGTGGTATTTAGTATTAAGTTTGTGTGAGGCGAAACGTTTTTGTGCGATCCGTGCGAAACCTCCCCCCTCCCTCCCCCTCCCCCACGGCGCCGCTTGACGAGTACGTCCGAGCCGAGAGGAACCAGTTTTTTTCAAAATGAAATACGTGTGTGTCGCTGGCTGTTGTGTTTTTTGGCACTCGGGAGAGTGAGAAAGATGGTCGAAGGGCTCGACCTTGTTCTCACGGCGTCTTCGTCGTTCCGGAACGCTTTTATCGGGCGGTAGCGCGCCCCCTATAGTTACAAACAAGGCGAATCACTCTCTCGTATCCCGACGTCCAATCTCGCCCCCCCCCCCTCCTCTTGCCCCTTGCCCCGCCCCTTTAAGAGATGACTTCTCTATCGTCCGGATCCTTGTCTACGGCTTTGAGGAACCCGACGGTGCCTCCATTGCTGTAATAAGAGCAATTTATACATATTGGGCCACGGAGTATTCCCCCCCCCCCTCCCAACCCGCCCCTCCCACGAATTACGATCGATACGTGCCCAATTGCGCGTACACGGAGTTACCCGTACGGCTGTAACTTTCTTCTCGAAGTATGAGCTTTTGAACATGAGCTTTCAATTACCCTGCAAGTTCAACTTTCCGATAATAATAATGAATACACGCAAAATGATTTACCGAAAAAAAAATATAAAAATCTTTCAAACAACTTTCACGTTCGGAGATTGAAACATAAAACTAAAAAAAATAAATAAATAAACAAGTTGAACTTGAAATTTGCCTTCTCTGAATCGTAGATATAGTGTACGAAGTCCTTTTATGAGGAAGCATTTTAATTTTTTTTTTAATCTTTAGCTTCGCTATGGAGGCATCTTTGTTCACTATTTAGGATTCCGAGGAAGCAAATTGCAAGTTTCAACTTGCAGCTTGTTTTGATATTGATCAGTGGTTGTATAAAATTTCAATGTCCCCTCAAATTTGAACGCGTTATTGGATTTTTACCGAATATTATATGAGATAACCCTGGTCGTTGATTCAGGTGCATCTAGAAGATTGAGCACGACAAGTGGAATATTTTTGAATCGGCAGAGGTTCAAAATTGGAAAACTCAAATTGCTCTAAAAACCGATCCGTTCTACCGATCTCCGTCAAACCTGATGAGTATCACGACTCATTGATGTTGTATTCTTGCAGAGAGTTGGGATGCAATGGGTTAAGTCTGAAGGGATTTATAGATATAAATTTGGTTTTTCGGAAAATTCGAAATATCATAAAATCTGAACTTCTCCATGGATTTTGCTGAAATGGAATATCAAACTTCCGTGGGGCATAACTCTATTTGCGAAAAACTATCAGGACGAATATATCAAAACTTGCGGACGCTATAGTGGTCACCGACATTTTTTGGAAATTTAAAAACGCTGTAAAATCCGAGCGGCTGCGTCAATTATTGCAAAAATTACAGTCTACATGGAGATCACAGGTCACCACATGTGTGCAAAATTTGAGCGCTGTAGCTTGAACCACTCTCGAGTTACAGACGTTTGAAAGTTGCAGGGTCGTTACCCACTTACATACATCCGAACATTGTCCGCAAATGTGATTTCTCGATTTTTTGGAACATTTTAACCAAGTTGACATTGAAACCCCGATAATTTTTATTTCGACCGTCACACAACATTTTCCGTGAGGAAGCAAAAATTATTAAAAAAATTAACGATTATTTTGGGAATATTTTCATCGATTTGAAAATCAATTGATCGATTGAAACATGAACGACGGCCAATAATAGAAGCGTTTACCTTGCGGTTCACAGAATCGGGTTTATTCGGGATAAGGTGGATATTGAAAATTTACGTGCGTGTTATTATCGTCCGGGCTCGTGAGATCATCGGATGAACAGTGGATAACAGTGTCCATTGTATATATCGACTCCATTGGAAATAAATGAGGGCCACACGGCTAACAAATGGCTCATTGTTGTCTCTTCGCGCATATATTTCTTCTCCTTCGGCATTCGGCTTCTTCGGCTTGTCCCAAGTTCCGTCCAACGATGACCGTGCGAAAAGTTCCGAGGGCTCGATGTACAGGCTTCTGCATAAAAATAATTATCTCCTTCTCCTCCTGACCCCGCTCCCCCTACTCCGCCCACTCCATTATTAATTTCGTCAATTGTTCAAAAATTATTAAAGACAAAAAAAAATGCCTCAGCAGGCTATTATGGTTGAAACTTTGAGTCTACATAATTCCACCAAAAAAATGACTCCCAACGAAACTTATCACACGACTTTGGAACGTTCACAATGTGCTCGAAGGGTTTTAAAAAATATTTCAGTTCAGATGCCGATTTTTGACAGAGCTCGCACAGAGGAAGGAAAAGAAAATTTACGTTTATTTGGATTCCGTACCTCCAGACAAAAAATACGAAGTGAAGGAAGAGGTCTTTCCCATTAGGTAGCATTTTTTTCCTTGGCTCTGTGTCTCTTTGGCTTCTTTGGCTCATCATAGATGAATATTAGGTAGCGAACGAAGATTCATCTATGAGAAAGCATTGTTTAGTCTTTAATTCTTCGAATTCCTCATAGAGGATTATACAAATCATAGAAATTTGCTTTCTCTTTTAATTCTTCGAAAAATCAAAATTATCGATATAACTCTCATCAAGTTTGACCGATTGAGCTCCAACTTTCCAAACGTATAGAACATCGTTCAGCCTTGATACATATCAAATTTGACAAGGATCGACTGAGTGATTCAGATTAGACCGAAATTCAAGTTTTTCAACTTTGAGCCTCTGTCGATTGAAAAATATTTGACTTGCTATGATCAATCTCATGGATTCATATAAATTAACGGTTAGGGTTGCTTCGTATCGAATTTGGTGGAAAGCCAATTGAAATTTTCATTGAATAAAAATTCATTGATAAAATATTGATCACACGTTAAAATTTTCGGAGAAATTGAAATTTTATACCCCCACTGATGAATATTTAAATATCAAATCGAGCCGCAAGTTGTTACTCGCAATTCGCTTCCTCTGATTCGTAGGTAGTGATGATCCTCTATAAAGAAGTCGAAGAATTGAAAAAAAAAAGCTTCCTCACAGATGAATTTTCGTTCACTACCGACGATTCAGACGAAGCAAATAGCAAGTCTGAACTTTTGTACTTGTAGCCATAACCCTTTGAATTTGTCAAACATTTATGTATTACTCGGTACGGAATGTGGTATACTTCAATTACAAATGTACCGAGGAGGGCTCCGCCCCAACACATGGTCCGAAGCTTCGTGAACCACCCTGTATAACCCATGAGACCAGAGTCTCTCTCCCACGTGCGGTATATAATATACAATTGATCTCTCGACATATATAGCACGGTGCCGCGTATAAATACGTGTACAATACGAGATCACGAACGTGGAAGGAACGACTGAGGGCCGTCTGCGAGAAGAATTTCTGCCCGCAGCAGTAGCAGCAGCATCGGCAAGGGGCATCGGCAACGACGGGCCGGTTATTCTCGATACGAAAGTTTTTGCGAAGCCCCGGCCCTCACCTCCCCCCTCCCCCTCGGCCCCCCGAGTCATCGTCAAAGCTGATTGGACTGCCATTGAAAGCCCAGCCACGGAATTTACAATGCGCAAACGTGGCGTCGTTTAATCAAATGGTTTTACAATCGTCCACACGAGAGTCCCATCCTCCCATTGTCTCTCTCGTCGATTTCTACCAATTGATCTTTCGTCCGAAATAGAATCGAAGACCGAAAAAAATGAAAAAAAAAAGATGAAAAAAATAGGATTTTGACGACACGCACTAGCGATACATTGTTCAATATCTACGATTCAGAGACAAGCAAATTGCAAGTTTTAACTGTTTTCATAAATGAATTTAATTCTCAACAACTACAATCGATTTATGCTACATACAGGGATGTTTGTGATTGTTTCACAAGCCGAGATTCCGAGATAGTCTGCGTTTTCTTTTTCTGATCCCGTCTGATTATCATTGTGCACAGTCGTCGGCTTCAGCAATACGCCCACTCAGTCACAAAATTGGCTATAACTCAGACATTTTTTTTTAATTCCTTAATTAACATTTATCTACATACTTTTTTTACTGTCACTATTTCGAAACATTTTGAAACAAAGTTTTAATCTTTTGGACAAATGTCCCAAAATTAGCTCAAGCTAAATAACCGACATTTTTATAACATTTCCAGTTACTTATCTATTTCCCGTGCTCAAAGTCACGTGCAAAGGCCATAGTGTCATATGTAGCTCGACGTCTCGTATAACACCGTTATAAAAAAATCTGATTCCGTTAAGAAAAGAAAAAAAAATCACCAATGACCTTGAAATCTGCAAGAGTATGCTCTTGAGGAGAAAAGAAGTGTGTACGGAACAATATTTCCGCCCCTTACGTCAAACTATTCTCGTCCATAACATTTATTTCTATCGTTAAAAATCAGCGAGACATACGTATATTCAAGATGGTCGAGTTAAGTGGAGACACCCTGTATAAATGTGAGTGTGCGTGTGTGTATAAGAAGCACAAAACGTGCGAGAAAATTGTTCGCCGTGAGAAATCGTTCAGTGGCGTGAAGAATCGACGTGTTCACGGGTTGTCGGAGCTGACATGCGAGAAACGTGTGTATCAGGAAGATCTTCGGTGGGTTAGCGAAGCGAAAAGGCGTTTAGTTTGCCGATGGATATGGGCAGACCGAAGGTGGCGGAGATCCTTCGAGAGAGAGAGAGAGAGAGCGACAGAGAGAGAGGGAGAGAGAGAGAGAGAGAGAGAGAGAGAGGGAAAGAGAGAGGAGACCCTTTGGCGTCCCGTGAGGAAGCCACAGCGGGGGATCTCGTCCATGGGGCCCGGGGTCTCCTCCGTCCGTTCCACCGTACCACACGACTGCCACACATCTTTACCACATCCAAATACACACATGCACACGAATAAACATTCACTACATGCATAAACCCATACGTAGATCCGCAACTACACGTTGGCTGCACGCTGGCGTCACGAAATGACATGCGTGCCGGCACGGTGCCGACACGAAATGAAATACGGGCCGGCACGGTGCCGACACGAAACGGCATAACTGCCAGCACGGTGCTGGCACGCTGGTTGAAAGTTTGCAAACCCATACATATGTGTGCATCGGATTATATGGACACGACAGAGTGTTTGTGATACAAGTTTAAACCATATATAGATATGCAGATGTGTATAGGATAAACGGATATATGTGTATAATTGACGTGTGTGAAGCGGTGTGGACGCACCCTTATCCCGGTTATTGGTAGGTAGACGACTGCTCTGCGGTTGATATAGGGATCTCGCGGGGTCCGTGCGTGAGAGAGCTCGGAGCACACAGAGACACGATGAAGCTGCAGGCCTTCGGTCTCATTGAGTCAGTCAGTCAGTCAGTCAGTTACTTAGCCGCAGCGTAGCCGCCTGCACGCTCATATCCCACCATCCACCGTCCACCGTCCACCACCACCACCGGGCACAGAACCCACTGGCCGTTCCCAGGCAACGTTCTCGGTCCCCTCGCTGGTTTGCCGCGATCGGGTAGAGTAACCAAGGAGCTTTCAAGGTGCAACGGTCTGTCTCGCCGGTTTGCCGATCGTTTCGACTTGCTAAATCGTGATTAAACAAAAAATTGAGAAAAAAAATTACACATACACACACACACGCACACACATTGCTGCGGAGAAGCTGAGACGAATTTACACATAATTCTATATATATATTCGTGTGTGTGTGTGTGTGTGTGTGTGTGTGTGTACGTATATATATCTACATACATATAGATAGATCGATATATTATATATATATATTGGGGGTGTGTGTTTGTGTGGGTGTGCAGTTTTTATCTCGTTGGTCCTACGATGTTTCGTTAACTTTGATTTTTTTTTGTAACTTCCTTATTTATTTTCCTCGTATTGTTATTATTATTATTATTTTGTATTTTTTTTCTAATTTTGGCTTTGAGAAACGCCGGTGTCGTGGGAAGAAACATTTTGGAGCTTCTTGGTTTGTTTTTTTTTTCGATTGCACGGTGAGGAGAAATAAAGAGAGAGAAAAAGTGGCGAAGACAAGTGCAACGAAGATCGTCAGAGAGGATCGTTATATGTTCAATTTTTTATTATTTTCTCTTTTTCTAATTTCTTTTTTAAAATATTTTTTGAAATAATGAATAATGAGAAATTCTTTATATTATTGTTGAATTAAAAAAAAACATTTTTTATCAATTTTCACAGATCAGTGACGAAGTATCGCGAAATATAAAAAAATAGAAAAAAAAAATACACACAATTTCGCAAGCTGGTGCCACGATGCCATGGGGTTTGGGTTTCGTCGCGATCGCGGTCGCGTTGTTATCGGCGATTAATTGGAGTGAAATTGACGCGAGGCATCATCATAACGGAAACGGTCATCGACCAACCGGTGACATATCATTGTGGATCGATCAGCAACAGATTAAAATGTTCAGCGGTAAGTCGGCATCGGGTGGTTTTACAAAAAAAAATATTTTTATTTGCAATTTTTTATTATTGAATTTTAAAAAATGTTCTTAAAAATATTTTTATTGACACTTCAGCGTCGAGGATTTGAAGGTGAGGTGGGAAGTTTGTGAATGCGATCATCGCAACGATGTGAAGTTTTTTTTTGTCATTGTTTGGTTTACTCATTTTTTTTCGTTCATTTCTTCGTTTTTTTCCTTTTATTTATATTATTTTTTTTACCTCGTGACGAGATATTTTTTTTTTTTACGTGTCGGGAAATTGTGGGAGTTGGTGGACGCTCAATGTTTGCGATTGTACTTCGTCGTGTTTGCGAGGATGAGATAGGAGAATGTGTCGCGGAGTTTTATTCGCGATAAAACGAGAGAGACAAAAGGTTTTCCGCTAGTGGCCGCGGTGCAACGGAGCAAATATGGGTGGAAGAATCGATAGCCCGCCGATCCGACGATCGTAGGATCGATTCCCCGTTACGCGAGTTTTTTTCAATTTTATTCTGTTTTTTCTTCCTCATGGAGAATGTTGTGTGACGGTCGAAATAAAAATTATCGGGGTTTCGATGTCAACTTGATTGAAAGGTTCCAAAAAATCGAGACATCACATTTGCGGAAAATGTCCGGATGTATGTATGTGTGTAACGATCCTGCAAATTCAAACGTCTGTAACTCGAGAACGGTTCAAGCTACAGCGCTCAAATTTTGCACACATGTGGTGTCTTGTGATCTCCATGTAGACTGTAATTTTTGCAATAATTGACGCAGCCGCTCGGATTTTACAGCGTCTTTAAATTTCCAAAAAATGTCGGTTTCTACTGTAGCATCCGCAAATTTTGAGATATTCGTCCTAATAGTTCTTCGCAAATAGAGTCATGCCCCAAGGAAGTTTGATATTCCATTACAGCCAAGTCCATTGATAAGTTCAGATTTTATGATATTTCGAATTTTCCGAAAAACCAAATTTATATCTAAATCCCGTCAGACTTAACCCATTGCATCCCAACTCTCTACAAGAATACAACATCAATGAGTCGTGATACTCATCAGGTTTGACGGAGATCGGTAGAACGAATCGGTTTTTATAGCAATTTGAGTTTTTCAATTTTGAACCTCTGCCGATTCAAACATATTTCACTTGCCGTGCTCGATTTTCTGGATGCACATGAATCAACGACCAGGCTTATCTAATATAAGATTTGATGAAAATCCAATAACGCGTTCAAATTTGAGGGGACATTGAAATTTTATACAACCACCGATCAATATCAAAACAAGCTGCAAGTTGGAACTTGCAATTTGCTCCCTCGAAGTCGTAGATAGTGGATAAAGATCCCTCCATGCAGAAACCAAAGATTTAAATTTAAAAAAATTGAAATGCTTCCTCATAAAAGGACTTCGTATACTACTTAAGATTCAGAGGAACCAAATTGCAAGATCTTTTTTTTCGTTTTTCCAATGGTAAATTATGGAGGAAGCTGTTGGATGGTTGAAATTATGATTATTGTCGAAATTTTCGTGTCTCCATTTTGAAGATAATTAGTTTCATTATATAATTTATTATTCCGTTCATTTAGTTTTTTTTCAATTAATTTTTTTCCATTCAATCTCGAGCATTTACGTCCGCGAATAAACACAGATTTCCGTTTGTCGTTAGAGAGCAGGAATCTTTGCTCGGTTATTCGCACCACCGAGTTCTGTTTTAAACATCATCGTTTGTAACATCTGTTCGAAACGGTTCTTCAAATATGCCGCTCACCACTACTCTTCCGTGATTATTTTTGCTCCGTCGTTCGGATCGGCAAATGCGTTTTATCAGAGACATACCTTTTTTCCTTTAATAATAATAATAATAATAATAATAATAATAATAATAATAATAATAATAATAACAATAATAATAAATTAATAAAATAAAATAAAATAATAATAATTAAATAGATGTAAAACGATAACATAAAAATAATAATTCACTAAATGTGATGAAAGAATGAAATAGAGAGAGAAATGATAATAATAATTTTGAAAAAATTGCAATTTCAGGTCTGGAGATGGAAATTTACGCGATAACAGAGGGCAGGGTGCTGTCCTATCTGTTGGATCCTGAATTCGAGAGCAAATTGCCGATAGTACCGAGCGAAGTGTCGTACGTTAATTTCACGTGGAAATCCGGAGTGAAAAAGTACTACTACAATTTTTATCGATTAAAATCTTACGACGAGTCGATACTCAAGACACCGTCGATAACCATCAAGACTTGCGGACGTGTGCCAAAAAGGCCTAAAGGTAAACAATCGTTAAGTCCATTTTTACAATGATTGAACTAGTTTAGACATTTTTCCTTTTCTGCGAGAACCTAATTCTATTCGACAATTCATCTGAATTTCGACTTCCATCCATAAAAATCATGTGAATCATTTTTTTTCCATTCAAATAGAAGAATCCATTTTCAGCCAAATTGCATTTTTTTCGCCCTTTAAATTTTGCCACAGCGTCTGTTTTACCGACCGTGGCAAAGCTTGAAGGATCAATTCATTCAAATTGAAAAAAATAAATTTTCATTAAAACATACAAAAAAATGTTCTTAGAATTCACGGTGCTGTTACCTTGTTCCGGCAACAGTTCGGGAATAGCCCAATTGGGAATTGGCCTGATGATCGAGACGCGCAAAGGCAAACCTCTGAACGGGACGCCTCTTCGTCTGAGCTTGAGAAAAGAATGCGCCGTGCGCGGTGAGTCCGTCGTCGATCGCGCCCAAGATCACCGCTTCTCCACTCACACATACAGTTCTGTATCACCAGTCAATCATCAACAATTTGCACGCATGTTTGTCCGTAGATTAATTTTTTTTTTTTCGTTCTCTTAAAAAAAATCAGGAATGCGAGTTTGCGAACATTTGAGAGGCTCAAGAAGTCGCCAGTGTTTTTTAGGGTTCCGTAGGAGTCTAGGAACCCTTTAGTTCCGGTCATTTCTCCCATCTGCATGTCACCATTTGGTACACAGACCAAATGGTGACACGCACGTAAATCGATGACCGTAAAACAAAAATGATAACGTGGAAAAAAATAAATAAAAATGTTATTTGCCTTTCACAGATTAAAAAGTAAACTCGGATTTTTTTTTGCTCACCCCATCGAGTGGGGTGTCTTTTAATAGGTCTCTTCAGATGCAATTTAAAATGTTCCGACTCCTTTTCATTTCAATCCTTCAGTCACGAGATATTCGCTTTCAAAGTCGTCATCAGAGTGCCCCCCACTAATTTCTAAACTATCAATTTAAAAAATCGGAAAAAATTCCACAATGTGGCTTTTGCATTAGTACATTCAATGAAAATTATAAGGAACACTGTAGCAAAAATAGTTTACGAAAGATCAATATCCTTCGTTGAAATAGAAATTTGATATTTTGAAATAGAAATTGAAATAGAAATTTTCCGTTAAGGCTTTTGTGGAGATTACATCTCTCGTCAATGGCTACTACAGAATTACTGCGGAACCCTATCATGTGCATGCCCAACACGCTACTTAGCTACGTTTTTTTTTCACTTTTTTGAAAATTATTATTTTGTTTGTTCATGTGTGTATTTTTTTTTTTCTAATTCGTCACAGGATCGACAACGTTTCGTTTAATTATTATTTCGGATACACGTTTTGCATATTTCGACAGAATAATTTTCCATATGCACGATTATGTGATAAACTGCACGGTGTTGGGAATGCGTTTTTTTTTTCTTTGCTAATCTCAATTTATGAATGTATTTCTTTATTTATTTGATTCTTTTCTTGATTTTGTTCCTTGTCTCTTTTTGGTGCATCAAAAAAGAAAATGTTTACACGGATTGCAGTGTTGATCGAGGCGATTATTTCGAGTATCGACGAGACTAAAATTATTTTTTTTGTAAAAAAATTTTTTTAGAACCAAATCCAGGACCCTGCCCGGACGGTTATTTGGGACCGCCGGGGTGCAAAAAGGCTCTTTGCTATCCGAATTGCATGAACGGCGGCAATTGCACGGCACCTGGAGTGTGCTCGTGCCCCGAAGGCTTTCAAGGTCCATACTGCGAGGGAGGTAATCAAACAATTATATCAAACGTCTATTACGATATTCACAATACCACAGATTCAATCCAAAGGGTCGTTGAAAAAAATATAATCCATAGAAAATTGAAATTTTTTATCCAATCGAAAAACTGGAGAGTTATTTCATAAAGAAACAAATACTAAATACGCTAAAGGGAAATTCAAGTCGATCGAATTATTTTTATTCGATTTAGAGGGCGGAAAATTTGAAAAATGTCGTTTTGATAAAAACGCGTTGAAAGATGAAAATATTTATTTTATTGTTATAAATCGATAAATATCATACCCAGAGCTAATCTGCTATTCCAGGTCCATATAATTCACCTTCACACACACAAAACCGAACATTTTCTGCAAATGTGATTTCTGGATGTTTTAGAACATTTTAATAAAAATTCCAAAACAAAAATAATTTTTACTGTCACACAGCTTTCTCTATGACGAATCAAAACAACAAAATAAGTCAGATGCGATATTTCAATAATGACTATTCATAAAAATAACAAAACAATTATCAAAACAATATATTTACAACTCTAAAAATAATTCATAAATTTTTTTCAAACTTTGGAATTATTTTCATACGACTTTGGATATAGCGATTGCGGTTTTACAACCGGCTTTGATAACATTCGTGAGTGCTTGATAGAACGGTGCCTGTTCGGCACCGTGATCGATTCCCGTGTCGTGATGTTCCTGTTCTTCGTCGCGAAAACGTTGTATGGTTTCCAACAATTCTTTGTCCGTGGATTTTTCGCCGCTCTCCATCAATTGTCGAAGCTGATCGTTGTAATGCTCGACGATAACGGTTTCCACGGCTACGGTGCAAGCCATCGCAGCTTTTTCACCCATCATAGCCGTACCCGCGCCCAAAATGAAACCCGCGGCGTTCCACAGTGGCAACATAGCCGTCGGTCTGACTCGATGCTTCATTATCAATTCCTCGAACTTTGCACGATGTTTTTTCTCCTGGTCCCACATGTGTTCGATTGTCGGACCGACTTTTGTCTTTCCTGCTTATCAACATTTTCATTATTAATTTTTCTTCTCCTTTAGATTTTTTTTTTAATTGAGAATTAAAACATAAAAATTTAGAATTTATCCTTCTATTCTTTTTTCGTCGGTTGGATTTCGTTTGTAACATCGTTGAACATTGAAATTCGCGCTTACCCAGAACGGCCATCTGGCCGGCGTATATTCGATCCGCTCCCAATTCACCAGCGTGATTAACTCGTATTATCGTGTCCAAAAGCTTGCCGGTTGTCGTGTCCGACGTCGCAGCCGAGCACGAACTCGACAATCGTATTATCACGCCGCGTCCGAGATGATTCATTTTTCGTTTTATCTGTAAAAACATTATTTGATTTATGTTTGGTTTTTTTTTCGCTCGTGTGAGCCACGATTTTATTTTATCGTTGGAAATCGATATATGAATATATATATATATATATATTTCGTTGGTTCTATGAGCTGTTTGTAACGATTTTATCCGATCTTCGGAAATCGATGGACTTTTTTTTTTTTGTTTCATGAGTCATAACGATTTCATTTTGTCTTTAGACATTTTTTATGGTATTTTTTTTTCTTCTTTTTTCATAAGATATTCTCTTTCAAATGTATAAAAACTTTTTTTGTCGTACAAGCCACAACGATTTTTGTGATTCTTGGAAGTGGATTTTTTATTAATTGCCAAGCCATGTCAGTTTTATTCAATTATTAGAAATCGATTTTTTTTTTATCTCGGTTCCATGAGCCATAACGATTTTGGTTGGTCTTGAGCAATCAATGTTTTTCTTATTTTTGTTTGCAACCATAAATTCATTGTCGTGTTATTTCAGGAATTTGTACGGACAAATGTTTGAACGGCGGCAAGTGCATTCAGAAAGACACCTGCGAGTGTTCCAAGGGATATTTTGGACTGCACTGTGAATTTTGTGAGTCATTTTGTTAAAAAAATAATAATGACACGAGTCAAGCTGCGTCAATGAAAATAATAATAATAATAATAATAATAATAAAACAAATATTTCAGCCAAATGCGTAATTCCGTGCTTGAACGGCGGCAAATGCAAGGGAAACAACGTGTGCAAGTGTCCGATGGGTTTCAAAGGAGATCATTGCGAAATTGGCAGACGTTCGCCTCAGCGTTCGGCTTGCACCAGAGCTTGCAGAAACGGCACTTGTCGACCCGACAATACTTGTTCGTGCGAGCCCGGTTGGTACGGCAAATTGTGCAACAAGAACAAACCCTGGGCCTGAGAGATCGCGCCCCTCACCAACGAATAACGCAACACAGCCGACGACGTTTCGATCGGCTCTACGAACCGGACTCGTCGACGCATTCCCGATGCTACGAATCTGTGTTGATCGTTTGGTTTTTTTTAAACGCATCGTCAAAATCGTGCGCAAGTCTGTAACGCGTTTAGAATTAAATGACTAAATTGTTAACAAGCGCTTGGGCGACTGTTCAATGACCGTACGACTCGCGCTCGCCTGATAATTGGTCAATTGCGTTATACTGTTGTTCTACTTTTTTTATAACCACCCAAACCAGATGTGATATGTAAAGCTGCTTTACACCATTTTATACAATTAATATTATTGATAATATTTGTATAATAATAAATGTATTTTTAGCACGTGTAATAAATTGTTCTGTTTGTTTGTTTTTTTGCTCCAATTTCCCTCCCTTGCAAATAAAAAAAAAGTACAAAATTGAATTTAAGGTTAACAAGAGATCGAAAAATACGAAATTAAAACAAAGCATTCAACACTGAATTTCGTACAAATATGTTGCCGGAGGTCACACAAGGTCGACGGACATATGCGAATAGCTTGAATTTGATTGTTAAATAAACATTCGAATCACTATAAAGACTAAAAAAGCGTTCTCGACCGGATCGACGTTTCACCAAAAACGCACACTAGCGCCCCACAAACATTGACGTCCGGTGTCGGTATTAAAAATTAAAAATTAAAAATAATACGAAAAAACAATCCAATCAAACTCCGTAAAGAACGTAATACAGGAAATAAAATTTCCCACGAATTTCAAAACCCACGTCAAAACAGAATCCAAAATCCTAACCACCAAAAAAATAAAAACAAAAGAAAACCACACAATGTCTAATCCGAATACCCGATAGAAACCTTCAAAGTGAGGTTAGAATACTCCCAACTTATTAGTCAACACTCCGGAAAATGAAAAAAAAAAAAAAAAAAAAATTATATCGTCAAAAGAACGCGGAACAAAATTCAGTCACGTGTTTGACGAACCAATAAGATTAAACGATAGCGAACCGACGCCATGACGCGTCCCCCCCTCCGCTCTGGCCGCCGATCGACCAATCAAATTATTCCAGGCCCGTATACATGTATACGGTGTTCGTGTTACCGTGGTCGCTGTCCTCACATTACACACATCTCCAACAAATCATTCATTCCCCCACCCGAGTAAGTACCCAAAATACAAATCAATCGTAAGAAACTAAATTTTTCTTTTAAATTACAAAAACACCGGTGAAAAAAAAAAAATCATAAAAGAACAAACGAATCGTCAAAAAACAAAGTGAAAAAATTCATAAACGAATATAAAACAAAATTTCGGCATCGTCTGCTCGGTCTTGTGCTCACGCGCAGGCTCGCTCAAAATGGCGTCGCATGCGACCGCGTTTGTTGTGGTGGAGATGGAGAACCCGCGTAACACCGATCGATACCGCGGACACCGCTGGCTGAAACTTGGTTCATGGTGTCCATGAACGTTGTTGTGCGTGTTGTGCCGGTAGTCGGTGAGAACCGCGAGGTTCGGACGGTGAGAGGCTGGAGACTAAGTTTTATCCGTCATCCGTCGTCCTCCTCCTCGTCGTCGACGGTGGTGTTTCTTTTTTTTCTCTTTTTTTATTTCTCAATTCCAAATCGTCGCTCCAAAACCGTCATTGACGTCGTTCGCGATAACAAATTTTTTGGTTATTTATTCGATTTATTTTTTTTTTTTTTTTTTTTATCGTTAAACACGTTTTTCGGGAACTGAATATAAAATTTTGGGTTCGATAGTCGTGGGGGCGGCGAGATATACCCGTGAGGTTCGTGAAAGAGTACTGATGTACGAACGCGGAACGACGAGAGTACGGACGCAAACACACCGCGCACACGGGGCCGAGGGCGTGGTGTGAAACACACGTTCGGGATAAGAGTAACATCCCGCACGAACGGCTTCTCCGCAGACGCAAAACCCCGCGACGACGCGTACAAACGCGCACGTTATACGGCCATCTAGGCTAAACCCGAAAAATTTTTAACCAAGGTGCGTACGCAACTCACCGAGACCATACACCGTTTATAACAACCGAACTGGGCCTGCTCAAACGCAGTCTCCGAGAGTCCTATGTGATGTTGTTGTTGTTGTTGTTGTTTTTTTTTTTTCGAAATTTTTTTGTTATTCGATTGTTAATGGTGATGAGCTTACGACGATCGCAACCGGACTCCTCGTCGTCTTCGTCGTCGTCGTCGTCACACCACTTGTGTGCCCTGCGCATTTTCCATTGACGTCCCCCCCCCCCTTCGTCGTCTTTTTTTCGGCTACGTGCGAAAAACCCGCGCTGCTGAAAATACGTCATACGTTTCAGGCGCTATATTTACGACCATTTTTACGATATATGTATACATACATCATGCACCGAGGAACGTTTTTATTTGTCCCCCGTGACTACTGTCAATTTTACCCGCGGAAATCCCGCTAAGCGCGGTGCCTGTCAGGCACGCGCACGCGGGGCGGGGGAGGGGGGAGTCGAGCTTCTTCGCGCCCAACCGTCCATTGGGCTTTCACGATTTTTTTTCTCATTCTTCGGATTAATCGTCATCCCTTCGTCCACCCCCTTCCCATGACTGTTAAGGGCTCGTCGTCGTATTTGCTATCTTATCGAAGCATTCTTCCCGCCGCATAATCATCTTTTTTGCTTTTTATTCGTCATTATTTATTTTTCTTTGGCCATCAACAAACTCAAATCGAATTATCATTTTTCACGTTTTTTATGACACATTTTTTTTTTTTTACGAGACTCGTTGTTGTCAGTCGTTAGGACGTGTGTATATAGACATATATATATAGATATATATTGATCGTGTGTATTACACGTTTATCTTTGGTTAATGGACGATGGATCAACGTTTTCAACGTCTATCTCCCCCTCGTTTTCCATCCGCCAATCGACAACTTCGGTTGGGGAATAGGTCCGATGCTCCGAATATTCGATTTTTTCAACGTTACGGCTCTCACACATTCGTTCGGTTGATGTCTGTGATGTAGATGTACATATATATATACGCGGAATGTGTGTATATATACGTATATACGTGTATACATCGATGGGTGTTTGGAAGTGGACATGGACACGATTATTTTACGTTATTTTATAATTGTGAGAGGGAAAAGTTTGGGTTGTATGGCTGTGGCATTTGACGATGGGAGATAACGTCGAGGGGGGCGGCCCGGGAGGGGGGAACGAAGTAAATATGTGTGCCGTAACCGAATATGCACCCCAATGTGGCAGCCAGGGGATGTGGGTAGGGTAGAAGGGTCGCGAGGGGGCCCCTTTTGCCAAAGGGCAGATGCTAAGGGGGGCTTCGGGCATGACTCAGTCAAGCCATGGAAAATGTTATGTCCCAATTGCATCTGAACCCACAGCTGATCAAAATTTATTTTATTTTTCATCATTTTATTTTTAATAAATAAAGTGAGGTTAGTTTTTTTTTTTTTTTTTTTGTTTTTGAGGGAGATTTGTAAACAAAATTGAGGATCGGTGTATCGTTGTGGAGGATGCGCAGGTGAGACAAATATTTTGCAGCCGACTCGTTGGTCCGCTAGGTAAAACAGATGTTTTTGGGCGGGCGGGCTTTGTTTCGGCGCACAAAATTCTTGTCGAAAAATATTCATCGATGTTGCGACTTTACGCGAGTGTGCATTTTTTTTTCTTCTTGCGACAGGCGGATGTGATGTAGAAATTTGCGACGCCACAGGCTCGTCTCAAGTTTGGTGGGACATTGCAATAGACGGTAGCGAAGAGAAACGAAAGACGAGCGGAAGACGATGGTATCGTTGCCCAGCACAGAATCAGGAACTATGGACAGAATGGACAGATTGTCGGACGACGACGACGACGAACCCAGCAGCTCGTCCGAAACTTACGAGGAGGGCGATTTGCTTCGCGATGCCATGGACGACGACGTCACGGCCCAGCTAGCAGCTGCAGGTTGGCAAATCAAAGATGTTAACGGTGATTTCCATTTTTTTGTTTGCTTTTGTCGTACATTCCGATCAGAATTATGTTTTTTCTAATCTTCATTATCGCCGATTCCCTGTCGTTCAAACTTTTCGAAGTCAAAGTTGATAACGCGAAGCTTCGTCGGTCGCTGATGAATCAACTAGAATGCCAATAATCTTTGGTTCGATCGGTCTGACTTTTCTGTATTTTCGTTTCCACTTTGTTGTTTATTTAGTTTTTTTTTTAATTTTATTTTTTCAATGTTGTTGAAAAATTGTTTGTCGAACCTCGTAGCATGTTTTGATATTTGTTTGTTTGATTTATTTGACGATCTGTGGAATACCACTTTTTAGATGACTCTCAGAATGATTTTTCTTTCATTCCAAGCTTTAAGAACACGAGTTTCAAAAAGTATCCGTCTTTCCAATGCATCGCTTGCTTTTTTTTCCTAATTTTTTATATATTCGCTGATATCCATTCGGTTTTTTTTTTTTGTCACTTGCGCAATCCAAAATTCATTTTCCTTTTCTTTCGCGTATCAAAAAAAAAAACAAATGCCTCAACGTTTCAAAGTCGATCGCACGCTGGCGTGTCCAAACACAGTTTCCCAGACGACAATCTAAACGCACAATAATAAAGTTTATCTGTTATCAGCATTGCGAAACGTCGATCAAGATTACGACGAAAATATCGCATGCTCAGAATTTATCTGAGGCTCCTTAATTTTTTTTTATTTAGAAAAAAATTAATTTTTGTTATGCACGTCGCCATCACAATTTCACTTTTTTGACCGTTATTAGAATTTTTTTGTTTTTATTTTACTATTTTGCCTTTGTCTTTGTAATTTTTTAACATGTTTTTTATATACTTTTTTTTTAATTTGCACAAAATTGTTTAACACAAAGTTTGCTCGTGTCAGTGTGAGACGCCACGCCGCGATATTTGTTATGCGCCACATAGACACGCACATTACACACAAATATACATACACAGACACAACAGTAATATTGCTTTTACATCGACGCATTGTGATGATGTACGAATTGTACTTAAACTTGACGATATGTGTACAGGTCCGATCGGCGTTGCTGCAGCTGCTGCAATTGTTTCGGCGAAAAAACGAAAGCGACCACACAGTTTCGAAACCAATCCCAGCACGAGGAAGAGACAACAAAATAGACTACTAAGAAAACTCAAAGTAAGAAGACAAAAAAAGTTATCACAATTAATTTACTAAAGTTAATTCGTTAATTCTGTTTGGTCCATTAATTATTAATGGGGCAAGTTGAATTGAAGAACACAATCAAAGTGAGATCCTTCTGTCACAATCGACAAATCGATAACATCAATTATAAACTTAAATTCATTGAAAATATCGACGTTTCACAATTCTTTACAATATTCGCGTTTAAAAAGAAAAACTTCAAGAATGAAACGTACAGTTTGCTTTTTTTGAATTCTAGATAGTGAACAAAGTCCTACTATGAGAAAGCATTTTTATTTCTATACGATTTTTTTAATTGTCACATAGCTTCCTCTATGAGAAAGCAAAAACAATCTCAATCTTTTTGTGTTCATCAAATCGCCTTTTTGATAAAAAAATAGACGGTTCGTTCAATTCAAGTGCATCATCAATTTATTCGGTATTTGCTCACGCAAACTTTAAAAAAATGCATGTCAAAGCGTCGATAATTAACAAAAAAAAAAAAATGTCACGATTAAATTAATCGAAAAAATAACAATCGTCGATTCTGTTTTGTTCCATTTGATGGGTCGATTGAACAAAGTATAATCAATATAAATTATCTCCAAAATAAAGTAACGGAATAATTATGTTTGCTATCCAATAATATCGGTAATGTAGGACTCTCTCGGACTCGGAGCAAGAGTTGATTATAGAAGTCTTGAGAGTGTAGCTGAAATAAAAAGGTCGCACTTCGCCGAAGCTTCAGACACAGAAAAAAAAAGTTTAAAAAAATTTTCATCACAGCTATAGCATTTTCTTAAAGTATTGGGGTTAGCGTAACCCCATTGTGAAATTATCGTTTCGTACATTAAGTGTGGAGTTCTAGGTCCTAGGTTTAATTAATAAATTAATAAATTAATAAATTAATAAATTAATAAATTAATAAATTAATAAATTAATAAATTAATAAATTAATAAATTAATAAATTAATAAATTAATAAATTAATAAATTAATAAATTAATAAATTAATAAATTAATAAATTAATGAATTTCAGCAAACGATAGACGAATTCGCAACGAGGGTAGGACAGCAAGCGGTCGTGCTGGTGGCAACACCCGGCAAACCCAACAGCAGTTACAAAGTCTTCGGTGCGAAACCTCTGGAGGACGTTGTGAAAAATTTGAAGAGCATGATAATGGAAGAGTTGGAAAGTGCATTGGCCCAACAAGCACCCCCACCCGTGCAGGACGATCCGTCGTTGTACGAATTGCCACCTCTGATAATCGACGGTATACCGACGCCCGTGGAAAAAATGACTCAGGCGCAGTTACGAGCGTTCATACCGTTGATGCTGAAGTACTCGACGGGCCGTGGCAAACCCGGTTGGGGCCGGGAAAGCACGAGACCACCGTGGTGGCCCAAAGAATTGCCGTGGGCAAACGTTCGCATGGACGCCCGTTCCGAGGATGAGAAACAAAAGGTTTGTCGGGTACTTGAAAACGTTCCGAGTCTTTGACCTTTTTTTTTCTATTAAAAAAAAAATATATTCGTAAAATAAATAAAGTTTTTTTTTTTTTCGTGATATGATCAATCCAAATTGAAAATCGATTTTACCCTTATGAAATACGTATATTCAGCTATAATTCCAAATTTTTTCATAGCCATATTGAGCATCTCAATGTTCTGACGTCCCATTTCCTTTTTAGGAGTTTCAAAGGACAAACTTTCATTTTTTTTAAAATGCCCAAAAATTCCTAAGATTTAGCTTAATAACAAAATTCATCGTCATGTTGAAAACGTTCCGAGTTTTTGACGTTTTTTTTAAATGGAAATATTCGTAAAAGAAATAAAGTTTTTTTTTTTGAGACCTGATCAATCCAAATTAAAAATCGATTTGACCCTCATAAAATACCTATTTTCAGCTGTCATTTAAAATTTTTCCATAGCCATATAAAGCACCTGAATGCTGCAAGATTTATCACAAAATTTTTTACTCATTGTAGCTTTTTGACTACGCGATTCAACGGAGTTTCAATTCTGATGTCACATTTTCTTTTTAAGGGTTTCAAAGGACAAACTCTAATTTAAAAAAAATAGATTCCCAAAAATTTCGATTTATCTTATCAACAAAATTGATCGTCATTTATTTATTTATTTATTTATTTATTTATTTATTTATTCATTTATTTTGTTTCTTTTTTTCCACAGATTTCTTGGACGCACGCGCTTAGACAAATAGTTATAAATTGCTACAAGTTTCACGGAAGAGAAGATCTGTTGCCCGCGTTCAGCGAGGACGATGACAAATCCAACATATTGCTTCAACAACCGACACCGCACTCGTCGCACAACAATTCCGGTCATCATCATCAGCAGCAACAGCAGCATCAGCAACAGCAACAACAGCAGCAACAGCAGCAACAACAGCAACAACAACAGACGGTGGGAGTCGTTCGTCTGAGAACCTCGAGCTCGTCCAAGGGAAACTCGTCGCCGTCGCAAATGATTGCCGGTTCGCCGTCGGGTCTCGGCGGTGGGACCCAGGTCTTCGTGGCCGGGGTTCATGAGTTAACGGAAAATCAATTGGAGCATTGCAATGTCAGTATCGATATTCGGTTTTGACACACCAACGTCGATACAATTTTTTATTTTTTTCCGCACAGAGAGAGGAGAAAGAAAAAAAAGAAAAAATTAAAAAAGCGAGTGAAAGAGTTGCGTTGCTCCGTTGATCTTCTGTATCGTGTTTTCGAAATTTTCTTCAATTATCCATTCGATCAAATTTTTTTTCCAAATCGAAACAAAAATGGAAAAAGAAAACGAATGGAAAAAAAAAAAAAGAAACACGAATATTCGCTCGATTCTCTCTGTCAGAAAAGCTGTATGCATTTCTGTACGTATTTATTCGTCTTTAGTTTCCCTTGGTTGAGTTTCGTAGGGTCTGTTGATCTTTTTATTTATTTATTACTATTTATTATCTGTGTATTTGCATGATCGCAAAATATTTTGTCAAACGACTTGTCTTACTTTCTATATCGTTGTTTTTTTTCTCTTTTTTTTCTTTTTTTTTTTTTTTTCGTCGTTTGTGTTTCAATTGCAGATGACGCAGTATCCGACGACTGTGTTACAAACCATAACGAACGCGGACGGTACGGTTTCCATTATTCAAGTTGATCCGAGCAATCCGATCATCACGTTACCCGATGGAACGACCGCACAGGTTCAAGGTGTTGCAACGGTAATTAACGACGAAAGAATTTTAAAAAAAGAAAAAAAAGAGAAAAAAAATTGGTCAATAGCGTTGAGGCACACACACAAATGATAGGGTTTCATAGCCATTCTCAATAACATTCTCGTCAACTTTTTGCAATACGTTGTCACGAGCCAATTTAATCTTGAAAAATTCGCTTGCTTGTGAACTCGGTTTTGTCTTTTTTTTCCCCGAAAACTGTTTTCGGCAAGCAAGCAAATTTAGAAATTTATACATTTTTTATATAAAATATAATAAATTTAGAAATGTATTATATTTTGAGCAATATACATTTTTGGCATAAAATACTAGTAAAAGTTTGAAAAAAAAGAATGGAAATATCAGGGAATGCCCTATATAATTGTAGACAAAATAATGGAGGTGAAAATCTAAAAAAAATCAGGTACATATATCTTATCAAGGACAACATCTTAAACATTTTTTTTAATAAACTTCCGACTAAAGCGTATCCAAAACGACCGTCCATATTTGGGAGGATGGCTCATATATAAACCATTTTTAATCACACTGGATAAATTTTACAACAGCGGTTTTTCGACCTGAAACATGTCACGTTAACTCAAATAAAACGGGACCTGTGTCTCCATTCGTTGGTTCAGATGGAACCTTCAACTATAAAGCCTCACAATTTTTTTGTTTTTGTTTTTAAAGATTTTTTTCGAGCTTATTAAAAATCACATATGGCTATTATAAACAATGTTAACTTGTAGAAAAATGTTTGACACATAATTAAAAAATGTTGATAAATGATATTGTTTACTGCAACATTTTTTATTACGATTCAAAGTTGCTGAAGTGAATTTTATCCAGTGTGACTAAATCGTAATATTATTGGAGTGTGATGAAAAAAGGATGAAGAAAACGATTCCTCTTTTTCTTTATTCTTCCGAATAAGAACGAAATTTCTGTTCAAACATTGAGAGAAAAAAATCGCTGAATTTTGGTCGGTCGCGAATTTGAATTATTAATCAATTGAATTAACTAAAAAAATTTTAATTAATTAATCGATATTTTTAAGTAATTAATTTCAGTAAATTAACGATATTAATTAATTAAATTATTTATTGTATTTTCGTGCGTTTAGATTCACACGAGTCAAGGAGAAGTTCAAGCACTGGCCGACGTATCGGGCGGCGGGGAGGGCAGCGTGGCTGTCGATTTGAACAGCGTGACCGAAGCGACGTTAGGTCAGGACGGTCAAATAATCCTGACGGGCGAAGACGGACACGGTAAAACAGTTTTCTATAGGCTCTGCACCGTCGCCGGCCAGGAACTACTCGAGCAATGATTTTACACGATTACTCGCTCGAAAAACGCCTACCGATTATTATTATTATTATTATTATTATTATTTTGTATTTTTTTTTTTATTATTTTTTTTTTGCATGCTGCCTGCCAGCGTTCTATTCAATAACGGATTCCACCATCATCACCCTTCCCCGGCCCCCCTCCAATTCGTTCCTCAGCTTCGTTCGACGAATGAACGAACGAATATTTTTCGTTTATTTTTTTTCATTACCCGTGTGTAGTTTACCCCCTTTGGTACTGTAAATACTGCAACCCGATGAGGAGCTAGGATCTTATCTGTTCCTTGAGTTTTTTTTATATACATACATATATATATGAATATATATATATATACATAGTTTTTTTTTAAGAGTCCATTATGAAATTCACATCTGCGCGTCGCGATTCTCATTGACTCTGTGACAATAAGTATTGTCGTTAATGACTGAAAACTATCGTCACGACTCGTGAGGCACAAAAAAAAAAAATACTAATTAAAATATTACTTAAAAAAAATTTTTTTCTAAGTAAAAAATGAATTTTTCGTTTGCAATTGTATAAATACATTCGCGTATAGAAGAAGAAGATAAAAAAGGATAACACGTTTGTGAGTGAGGATTTAAAGTGAATCAATATGAAATATAGATAGATAGAAAAAATTAAAACATTAATTTAAAAGAGTAGAAAATGAATGTTTCGTTTGCAATTGTATAAATACATTCGCGTATTAAAAAAAAAACAAAAAAGCACACATTTGTGAGTGATGATTTCAAATGAATCGATATGAAATGTAGAGATAAAAGCAAACAGAAAAAAATCACAAACTCGCGAATCACTGAAACGAAGAATAATAATCGAAATGAAAATAGACGAACCGACACACACACACACACACACACGAAAACGTAGAAAATATAAAGAAAAGAAAACAGGATACGAACGGCATTTACTTGTGAATCCGCATGTACATAATATTTAAACAATAAAACAAAAAAAAAGAAGAAGAAAAAGAAAAAAATGTGATTGAAAATCGCACGTTGAATATATCAATTTGGTTGGCAATAGTTAGATTATTATTACGCTTTGACACCCTTCATCGCGTAATCCACGATTATTAGAATCGAAATTTTTCGGCGAATGAAATTAAAAAAAAAATCTACTGTAAATAGTTTGTGAATCGATAAATGGATTCTTAAAATTAGAAATTACCTCACGAATAAAAAAGACGTTTGAAGAAAGAGAAAGATGGACAAAATAACAAGCAAACAAACAAACACGAAATGTACCAAATCGTAAAGTCGCGTACCTAAATCTTTTCATCCCGATCGCGATATCAGCCGCTCCCCTCTCTCCCCTTTCCCCCAATGCCCTTATTATTGATTATTTACTTTACTTGAAACGACAATAAAGCGACTGTACATATAGTATTTTACGTTTACGTTTTGTTATTATTTTCTATTTTGTTTTATCGTTGTTAATTATTATTATTATTAATTTTGTTATTATCATTATTGTTATTATTTTTCGCCCTGTTTATTTTTACACTTGCGATTCAAACTGTCGTTGTCCGACCGCTCGACTCGCACTTGACCAATGAACGATTATTATTCAATTATTCAATTTTTCCAAACTATTTTCTATTTTCTTTTATTATTTTTTTTTTGTTTTTTTTTCTGCTCCCACAATTTTTTTAATGTATTTCGCGTTTTCGTTTGTTTTCGTTCATTGTTCAAATACGACTGCGCAATTACGTTTCAAACGATTATTTTCAATGTACAATAATTTGGGGGGGGGGGGGGGGGAAAGAACTTGAAAGAAAAAAATAAGAAGATGAAGAACCAAAAGAAAACGATTTATGTAGCGTGACTGGTTATCAATGTGTAGAATTGTTTCTGATTACGTATATACATACATATATCGATTTTTTCCATATTTTTTTTTCCGTGCAGTGTATTTGTTTGAACATTTTATTTATTTCTTTTTTTTTCCTTAATTTTTTTTTTTTCGAGCTAAGGCGCCAATTGATAATTGTTTTGAAAAGAAGACGAGAAAGAAAAGGAAAGAGAGGAGATTTGGGGGAAAGAGATTGTGTTATCGTGGGTCAAGACATAGGAACACCGGGTGTTTTCTGTGGTGTTACAGGCTATCCGGTTTCCGTTTCCGGTGTTATCACGGTTCCGGTATCGGCGAGCATGTATCAGACGATGGTGGCCAATATCCAGAGCGACGGCACGATGCACGTTACCCCGATGGTACAAGTGCCGAAGGTCGAACCCGGTAACGGCGAGACCCTCGAGGCCGTGACCATTCAGGGTCATCCGATGACGGTGATTAACGCGAACGGCGAGCATCAAGTTCTACAAGTTATATCGCTTAAGGACGCTAACGCGCTTACGAAAGCGATGCAGGGCGAGATGATTAAGGACGAGGATAGTCAGCAACAAATCGTATCGAGCCCGGAATAAGAAAGTTTTAATTCTTTTTTTTTTTTTTTTTTTATATAATTAATTTTAACAAAAGAATTTCGTGCGTTTATGAGCAACTCACGGGATTTTTACGAAAATAGTGAGGAAGGAAAAACAATTACCAAAAAAACATATGTAAGAATGATGAAAACGAGGTAATTATGAAAACGGGTCTACAACAAAAAAATTACCAAAAAATAATTTACATTTTTTTTGTTTTGACATCCGGTATCTCGGTGGGGATTGAAAATGAGAAAAAAATTAAGGTAACGTTCGACAACAATATATATACATATGTATATATCAAGCCAAGCTAGATCACTCTATGTGTATGCAAATATATCACCGGATTGAAAGTCTTCTGTCCATCGATGTGGTCGATAATTTTTCTTTAGTATCTTTTCGATCTTACGACATCATCGTATTTTTTTTTTTAAGACTGTAGATATATTATTTATCTTCACATATTTTTTCTATAGAAAATCGATATTTGATTATTTTATACAATTTTTTGATTATTATTTATGAAAAAAAAACAATTGATTTTCTATCGAAAATAATCGAAATATCGATTTTTTGCAACATAGATATTATTTTTTATCTATTTTTTTAAGGTATGAAACTATTGTCCTATATTGACATTCCGGTAAAAACTAGCATTTTTTTAACATTCGAAAAAAAAATGATAGGACCATGATGCCCACTCGAATTTTATGAGGAAAGTTTCTCAATTTTAATGAAGTATCTGGGACAAAGATTTTATTCAATTAAAAACGCCGAAATTGGCAGTTACCGCTTGATTGAAAAAAGAAAGGGATAAGGGAAAGGGGAGTCTAAAAAATCTAAAAAAAATATTAGTGATGTCGTAGGATCCAAAAGATACTGAAAAAAATCATCGACCACATGAGGGGATACAAGGGTTTCAATCAGATGTGTTGAAAAAAGGCATGATATTTCGATTCTTATGGCGGCTCCTACATTTGAAGTAGATACCGCCAAGAAACGTCTGTCAAAATTTGAGCCCAATCGTACTACATTCAGAGCTTCCGTTTTCGCGAATTCGATTTTTCCTTTAATTTACACGTAAATATATTTTTTTGTTTTCCATTGCAATTTTTTTTTTCCCGGTAAATGGAAAATTCCGAGGACACAAAGTGAGTGCAAAATATAGTATCAAAGACACTTCAAATACCGATATTTCTTGTTTTACTAAAAAAAAAAATTAACCAATTTTTCCATCAATTTTTTATGATTTTTGTTATCATAGAAAGTTGTTGATTTTTTTCAAAATTGTAAAACAAAAAATATCCCCATTCAAAGTGACCGTGATACTATAGTTTGCACTTACTTTCCATCCCCGAAAATTTTCATTTACCGCAATAATAAATTACAAGTAAAAAAAAATGTTTACGTGTTAATCAAATTAAAAATCGGATTCGTGAAAGCGAAAATTTTTAGATAGAGTCGAATTGGGATCAATGTTTGACAGATGTCTCCTGATCTGAAGCAGCATTTGCTTCGAATCCAAGAAACACCATCACGATCGAAACACGTGACTTTACACATCCAAAATATAATAATTCAGAACACATAGCGTTCCAGCTTGGTTCGAGATTGTCGACGGTTGATGAGTTCTCGATGTATATCCCCGTGAATGCGATCGGTAAATTAACGAGTTTGTATGTCACTGTGTGGATAGATTATGCTGATTATAATAACGATTAGGAGAATGTGTTACGTGTTTTACGAGATGGAAGAACGAAAGAAAGAGAAGAACTGAAGAAAACAAAGAAAGAAAGAAAAAAAAAGTGGTATTTCACCGGATTAACGATATAACGAACATTTGTATTTTTATCTAGATACGAAAACACGTAGAAGAAATATCGTCTCGCGTGATGGCTCGTCTTGAATTTTTTTTTTTTTTTTAGAATAATTTTTGTGGGTGGTTCCAAGTGAGAGTGTCGTTGCTGAAGAAAAAAAAATATAGGGCCAATGAAAAAAAAAAAGCGTTTTCCAGGAGTTTGGAAAAAAAGTAAGAAAAACGAGAGAATGAGAAGAAAAAAAAAGGACTAATTAAGTAGGTAATATTGTTTTGTCTAGTCATAATTAAATCATCATTGCGAAAATGTTTCGAACAGATGCCAATATCATCGACAAACTCGATGACGTTGTACGATCCAAATTTAAATCTGAACAAATTAAAAACGAATTACAACAAAATAATATAATAGAATAACTTTCTATTGTATTTAAAAAAATAATCTAATAGAAAGTAGGTAGTGAAGTAAATGAAAAATTAATGACGCAAAAAAAAAAAGAAAAGAAAAAACCAACAAACAATTTTTGTTTTTGACAAACGCTGATTGTAAAAATCGTAAATTTTTCCAAATTCGTAATTTCGAAATTTCTTTCGGCCGTGAAAAGCGTTGAATGCCGGGATTATGGCAATTGTACACGAAGTCTGAAAGACTTCGCGAAACTATACGACTTGTAATAGTTTTTAATTACGTTGAAACAGGAAGCGATGCATTTTTTTATTAATTTTTTTTTTTTTTTTTTTCGTTCGTGCACATCCCTCCGCTCCTTTCCCTTACCACCCACTCCCCCTTCTCCCCATCCCTGGATCCTTCTTCCACGCCACCCTATACGATTAACAATAGAAAATAATCTCTATGAATGCGATATAAATATTTTTCATTTCAAACTGTATTATCATAATAATAATTATTATAATAGTATAAAAATAATTTTTAATTAGTCTGGTTCGTAGCACGGTTAGTGAAGTGAAGTTAAGCATTTCTGACGGGTACAAATAGGATAAGGCATAACATTTTTTGAACATAATAATTGTACGGGAATCGTGACGAAAAAAAAAAAATGAAAGAGAAGAAAAACCAATCAGAAAGAAAGAGAAATAATGCGAATGCGTATCATTCGTTCGCATTTGTAAATCTATAACTGTTATAGATCTTCGCCAAAAGAATTACGCTCTTTGAAAAAAAAAACAAAGGCAAAAAAAAAAAGAAATGGTTGACGTGCTACCTTCTAACACCAGTTGGACCGTGCCTCCATTGCATTTAGAAGCCGAGTCATTTTTATAAGGTATTATTGTACCACGTTTGAGGGTGAAACAGAAAAGATGAAAAAAAAAAAAAATAATAAAAATAATAATAAGAATAAGAAAACACAAAAAAAAAAATACAGCAACAACAAAAATGTAATATAATTTCGTGTGCAATCTTGTTTCAATGTTGCGAACAAACGTATTGTGTGTACCTGTTATTTTTTTTATTCGTTTTAATTTGAATTATCATTTAGTGTGTCTATTTATTGTAATTAATAACAAATCGAATTTCCCTCATTTGTCGTTTTATTTTATTAGTTTTAAATTGATAACAAATTCCAATTCGTCGACTTTATCAATTCAAAATATTATTCCAGACGTAAACATTTAACAATAAAAAGAAAAATAAAAAATACAAAAAAATCCCGGTACTGACCCAAAGTTCGACAAAGTTCCTGCATTACTTCATAATCGTTCTTGACTGCATACGAGTTTGTGAGTTTTGAACATTTTTAAAAAATTTCTAGTCACAAATTAAACGCGTAACATTGAAACAAAAATCTGCTCCCGTAATCGACTGTATGATTATTATCTACAAAATGTTCTTTTGATAATACTATAGACGATGTACAATTATCGGTAGATGTCTGTTGTTGTATTTATTTCGAGGCCGTGAGCGGTTTGCATGAACATCGGTAACATTTACACACTGAAATTCTGTTATAACGTTCAGTTTTTTTTTCCCCCCCTGTTTCGTTACTTAATTTTTTTTTTTTTCATTCAAAGGTACGTAATGTGATTATTCGACAAGTAATTTCTAGAGAATATTGGCTAGGTGTAAATAACTTGAGTCAAACGTCGATCGAGCAAAAGATTCTTGTACCATCAATTCGAAAAAAAAAAGAAAAGAAAGAAAAGAGAAAAAAAAATCACTGTAGACAACTATGTATATGATTCTATTGCTGTGTATCGTGTAACGTAATTTGTAAATATGTCGTAGTCGTGTCGCATTATTCGCTTTTGTTCATCTTTTTTTTTGGTGTAAAAATTAAATGATAAAAAAAAAGACGGAAATTGATAAGGTAAAAAAAATTTAAAAAATAAAAAATAAAAAATCGATTGATAAGAATCTCAGAAACAATGTAAAGTGAAGAAAGGAAGAGGAAAAAAAAATGAAAATATAATAGTGTATATCATTGGATTGTATTGTACCTGTAGCGTTAAGTGTAAACAAACGGATAACAACCAAGCAGGTGCCTGCGAAACATCGAGGAACCTTTGGGAATGAGCTTTCACGAAATTCAACTTCCTCGTTTTATATTGGTTTTTTCTTATTTTTTTATTATTTTCGTTTTTTTGTTTCAATTAATAATATTCGCCGCTGCAGTTGGGTAACAGATGCACCAAGAGAACGCAGATGTTCAAGACTATCGTTGACCCAATTTGAAGCAAAAAAAAAAAAAAAAAAACAAAAAAGAGACAGAGCTTATGATTTTGTCGACGTTAGGTTCTATCGATGCGGACTAGTTCGGACAATCCGTTCACACATGATTTAATGAATATCGTCTACGTTGACAAGAGCCAATTCGGGCTTGTCGTAACCCAACTCTTCGGGCGTGCTGATGCCCAATTCGTCCAACGTAGGTCTGATCTCTTGAATGATGTAAGGATAAATGACTTTGGCTTGGTCGCCGCCCTTCTCCTTGACCGATTCCAAGAATCTGATGGCAAGCGCAATGTCGTTCAATCTGCGACAAGCTCGCAGCGCGGCGGTTACGATCTTTGGCTCCGGAACTAAATCCATACCTGCGAAACACGAGAAACAATGAAACATGAGTGTGTACAATTCAAACTGAGACGTTGACTCAATCTCATCCACGTTTGTTTTAAAAATTCACCGAATCTGTGAATCGTGAATGAGGTTATGTCGCAATTTTTTTTTTTTCATAATTGACAAGTATGCGGGTGAGATTGGTTGGAAACAAAGAAAATTGGTTGGACGAGAAAAAAATTTACCAGCCAGATCGTTCATGGCTTTGCGAATTTCCCAATCGTCAATGTCTTTTCGGTTGAAAAAATTTTCGTATCTCGTATCGAATTCCTCGTCGGTTTCCTGGGGACCGCCATGGGCTAATCTGGAATTTTGCGAACCGACGATCATCGTTCGTGGAACAACGGAACCCCGGACGACCGAACTCACGCGTCCCGCTAGGATTCGCAACATTTTTACTGTCGTTCGAGTGAAAAATTTATGAAAATTGATGGAAAGACGGCAACTCGATAACCGCGAGCTATTGCGTAAACGGTGGCAGCAGACGGGACCGATTGACGGTGGTGGGAGGTGGGGGAGATAGAATCACGGGTGGGGAAATGCACGGCCAACCGGTGCGCTTGGGCGTGGCGCTGAATAGTAGCGGCAGGACGTTGGAACTACAAGAATCGTGATCATCGTCTGTGTGGGTAGCACAGATTCCTAACCCATTGTTTAACTTTTTGGTCGATCTTCGAGCTGCTTGTTGAGTCTCCATGGTGGATAAACATGAGGAGATGAAACTGCCTATGTATCATGGAGGATAGGGAACTATTGTTACAAAATCTCGATAGCAAAACGCTACGAGCACGGTCTTAGAGGTCTGCGAACAGCTACGATTTCGTAGGTAGCTGGACCGTCCGGAATGTTTGTTCATTTTTCGCCACCACGCGTCGCTTCGGTCGGAGAACCGTCCCCACCTACAACCGTTACGTTCCCCTCCTTTCCTGCTAGTGTGAACGCGTGGAGACGCAAAACGTGCCGTTATGAAATTACTTATCCAACTTTAAAAATACTAAAATTCAAGAAACAAGTCACTCCCAATTTTATTAAGAAACTAAATTTTATTAAAAACGGGCGTATGTCAAAGTCTTTTCAGCCAACTTCTCGCCACCGTACCGATATATCTATAGAAGTGAATGTGTATAGATATATAGGCAATGCTAAAGTCGCGAGAAGTTGGCTGAAAAGACTTTGACATACACCCTTAAAAACTAAAGAGAATAACGAAGAATCTAGAACGAGGATCGAACCTACGAGTTTGTGTCAGAAAACTTGGTGCAAACCAGTTCAGCCAAATTATCACCCGAATATGAGGAATAAAGATCATTCATGTTTATCGCACCCGTTCGGATTCCACGGAATTTCTATATGATTTTTTATTTAAACCTCGTTTGGCTCGTTCCTCGGAAACCTCTGGCATTCTCATCGATTTCTACATGATACGATATGGAATTTATTATGCACGGATTATGTTTAATTATGTTTTACATCTCCTCACGGGAAATAATAGGTGGCAAAGGAGGGGAACATACAAAGTGGCGGGTGGGGATGGTACTTCGACCGTAGCGACGCGTGGTGGCGACGAGCGGACAGAATCCAGGAATAGAAAGCGATCCACACGGCACCATTGAGATCCGTCTTCGTTCCTAGGTCTGTATGTAAGATCGTGGTTGACGCCTTACCCAGCGGCCATCTTTTGTTGCACGGACATGAGCGCCGCACATGAGAAGTTCCCGTACCACTGTAATTCCGACGAAAAATTGTTCGGATTCAATAACGGTAAGATAATGTGCTAATGTGCTAACTATCTCGTTTGTCCGATCTTCGTCATGAGTGCGACGAGGAGAGCGCTATCGGCGTTGGCTGTGGAGCGAGAGAGACCGACCGAAAAACTTAGCAATAGTCTTAATTCGGCCTCATTTTGTCCATCCTCCACGATTATAGTTCGATGCAAATTCAATTGAACTATGATTAATTATCATGAAACAATCAATATCGCTCGTATATCACATTGCTGTGATAATTACGAATAATTCACATAAACTATTATTTCACAATAGATTCTAACATTTGATAGGTCCTAAAATCCATTATCATTTAATAAAAAAATCGAATTAATGCTCATTCCTGGGTGTTGGAGGATTGTCGCAGGAACAAAAAAACATAATCGTCAATTTTTCACAATTATTGATCATATTCAGTACAGTATAATTATATTATGTACAAAAATGCGTTACACATTACAAATATAGTTTTTTTTTTTTTCATTTGTCTGTTGTTTTTTTTGTTCTTATCATCGCTTGAAAAAAAAAGAAAAAAAAAGTAGGATTACCATTTACGATAAAGTCATTGAGATATTGATAAATCGTGCTATTCAATCGCGCATACTGGAGGTATATTGACTATTTCCATCTTAATCACTAATAATAATAATAAAAACGCTCTTTACACATAATCATGAATCCTAAATACATATAATAGGACGAATCTTTGTTTAAATACCGAACTTAACGATTATCATTGTATACAAACATGACTTTGCATAAAAAATACTTTTCTTTTTTTTTCTCTCATTGTACATTATTTCAAATTCAGTACCAAAATAATTATTTCGCATTATTCGTACATCTCGTAACGTAGCTCAATGTATTATCGATATATTACAACTTTTTACATGATTACATTGTCATTCGGTTACGAGTACTTATCTCATTAAATTAAGTAGCATTATTATTCTTTTTTTTTCGTCAATTTTTTTTCTGTTTTTTTTTTCGTATAAAAATATTTATATTCATACGCGGGCGACATAAATAATTGAGTATTTTTACAAGTCGACCGGTTCGAATTGACAGAATTGATGTGAAGAATCATACATTGTACAGGGTGTTCGCTTTTAAATACTTCGAATATACCAAATGGTACTATTAGTACTATTAGGGAGTGGTACTATTAGAATAAATAATAAATAAACATGAGATTCATTCTTCGCAAACCACACACACACACACACACACTCATACACACAAACTGCTGGCATTATTCGATGGTTTAACAATAAATAATAGAGCCGAACATTCGTGTGTCTCATTGTCAGATGACTGAAATAAATTTTACATATATTTTTGACAATTATTATTATTATCGTTATTTTTTTTTTCATAATATGTAATAAAAAATATTTGCAAAAAAAAAAATTGTCGCTGATATATATATATATATATATATATATATATATTTAAATGGTGCAAAGTCGATACTTTGATTTGACGATGTAACAAACGATCAAAAAGGACTTTGTATTAGACACGAAAGATGATGATAACACGCGTGAAGCGAGATGCCCGTTTCGCGGTGTATTTCAATTTATGAGAAATGTAAATTGAAAAAAAAAGATGATTATTTCACACATTTCCATCTAACTCCCACATTATAAGCTTCACAACGTTTACGAAGCCGATACTGCACTTGGTAACGAATTGAACTAGTTTTGCACCTCTCCGTATTGTCGTAACAATATAATAATAATTATGATATCAATAACCATTACGATAATGTTTGTCTATGTACACGAAAAAAATTATTTTATCTCTTTCTTTTATTGACCGGCCCTCGAGGAGGGTGGGGGAGGGGAGACCCCCCAACGATAATCGTGAATACTTTTAAAAAACTTTAAAAAATTTAAAAACAGGAAAATTTCATCTCTTGCAAGGTCATCGCTCACTCGGTGCAACACGTCGGGGGATCTTTCTCTTTTTCTTCATCATCTTCTTCTCCTTCTGTTTTTTTTTTACAATTCATTCGTGTTTTTATGTTTTTCTATTTTTTTTTATCGTCATGACACACACTTTTCGTCATTGTATAAGTACCTTGTTTGCAGTATCAAACGATTGACACAAATCGTTATCACGAAAAAATCACCCAATCAAACAGTGTGTCGAAAAAATTTGGAACTCGATCTCAGCATATCCGAAATATTTCCGATCGATCGAATTAACTAATCGCAATTCGACAAATGACGATCAAATGTTGAATGAAAAATTAATAGTATCGAAAAGACACGAATCCCCCTAATAATTTTTTGTCTCATCGAATTTTTCGTATCCCCCGAAAAAAAAGTTCAAATTTTTTTTTCAAAGAATAAAAATATATATATATGTAGAAAGAAAGAGGAAAAAAAAAACGTTAACCTAGTCAGCCTTCTGTGTGTCGTCTCGCTTGGCGTGATACTTGAGCAGCACCTGTCGATCGTCTCGCGTTCCATCGTTTTCGCGATCGTCAGTGCTTGCCGTGATTCGAGTCATTATCCGGCTCAGAACTCGAACCGGAAGACTCGCTCGTGTTGACGTTTGCGCTGCAACGGGTGCTCCTTCGACCCCCGGAACTCGAGTGTCGGCACTTGTCACCCCGATCCACTCCACCTACGACAATAATTTGCAAAAAAAAACGCGATATAAAATTTATGTTCACGAAAGAAAAAAATAATTTACCGCTGAAAATGGGCGTTATTATTATTTGGATTTTTTTTCCTTTTCGTTTGAATCCTCCGGATTGAGGATTTGGTTTCTTTTTTCGCGGAACCTTACGAATGGCAAAAGAAGAAGGGAGGAAAAAACAGAACTCCGTGAAATCGTCAATCACAAATTTGATACTTACTGGTTACTGGAGTATGGACCTCGACTTTGATATTGGCGGTTGCAGTGACCTTGGTCGTGATGTGGGAGGTGGACGGCACCGGCGACGTTCGACTGGATCCGCTCGAGTCCGATCCTCCACAATTCTGTTAGTACAAATACAAATGAACACACGTTAATTAAGTTAGACATGCTTCGATGACGATCGATCTCTTTCTCTCTCTCGATCGCTCGGGAAAACTTTGTCTCACTCGTTGTTTCGTTATCGTGGCATAAATGAAACAAGAAAAAAATAATAGAAAAAAAAATTGAAATCAGAAGAAAAGAAAAATTAAAATAGAATGAAGCAAAAAGCGAAAAATTGAAAAAAGATGCAGCAAAAGGTGGCGAATTGAAATAAGAAGAAGAGAAGAGCCGGAAATTTAAACGAAAAGGAGAATAAAGCGAAAAATCAAAACAAGCTCAAAGTTGAAATAATAAGAGAAAAGCAAAAAATTAAAATAACAAGAAGCAAAAAGTGAAAAATTACGATGAGAAGAAGAGAAAAGGCTAAAATTAAAATTTAGAAAAAGAAAAAAGCGGAAAATTAAAATAAGAAGAAGCAAAAAGAGGAAAAATAAAATAAGAATAGGAAAAAACCAAAATTGAAAGGAGAAGATAAAAAAAGCGAAGAATTTAAATAAGAAGAAAAACCGAAAGACTAAAATGAGAAGAAGAAAAAAAACGAAATAATAAAATAAGCGAAAGAAAAAAGCGAAAAATCAGAAGAAGCCGAAAATTGAAATAAGAAGACAAAAGCCAAAAAATTATAATGAAAAAAAGAAAAAACCGAGGCAATTAAAATAAGTAAATAAAAAAAATAAAAAAACAAATCAATCAAATGACAAACCTGATTGCCGCACGTGGACGTAGTCTCGACCTTCAATTCCGGTTGAACGATAATGCAAGACTCTTGAGTGCTGTGCCAAGAGTTTGGTTCTTCGGTGATCGTAGTTAACGACGGTTCGGCGTGCAAACGGGCGTTTTCGATCTTGTGCGATCTGCGTGGCGGCGCGGGAGGTTTCGAACGTCTTATTACCGGCGATGCCGGAGGCGTCGGAGTGGATATACGATCGGGATGTTCGTTGGGTATGACTTCGGGCGACGGTCCGACGAGGGACAGTAAAATCGGAAAGAAGAACAATCCGTTTATGAGAGCGATGCCGACGAGACAGAGCAGCACGAGACAGAAGTAACGAACGATGAATTCGAATTCGGAAAACGCGAGCATCGCGACCGCGAGAAGGGTCGTCAGAGCTCCGTGAATCACCGGCGCGTACATGTGCTCCAGGGCCAGGCGTACCCTTCGGTCTCTGCTACCCACGCACGTCACGAAACTCTGCAAAATAAAATTAGGAAAAAAAATTAATAAGATAACCATTAAATTCAATTTTTATGCATCGATTTTCCAAAATGACCTTTTGACCTTACATCACGGGTGAAAAGAACTCGTTTTCTTTTTGGAATGTGTTCAGGAGTGTCCCCTGAATGTAAATCCAAGATGGCGGGACAGGGCGGCGCGAGCTTTAGCCGCCATCTTGGAAAACACGTTTTATCGAATATCTCGTGAACCGTGCATCGTACGAAAAAATAGTAGAGACCTATTTCGTAGATAATAACATTTGCCATCTTTTTTATTTCAAGCTTTTTTTTGTATAATGAATAGGTTTTTATTTATAGCGCTCCAAACTTTTTTCAATATGGTTATTGCGGA
Source organism: Diplazon laetatorius (assembly GCA_963662125.1). NCBI lineage: Eukaryota > Metazoa > Arthropoda > Insecta > Hymenoptera > Ichneumonidae > Diplazon > Diplazon laetatorius. The sequence goes on from OY759153.1 coordinate 8,521,095, forward strand.
GTATATATATAGTTAACGGTTGATGATACATAAAAAATGGTGGTAGTTTGGAGCGCTATGAATAAAAACCTATGCATTATACAAAAAAAAGCTTGGAATAAAAAGAATGGCAAATGTTATTAACTACAAAAACGATCTCTACTATTTTTGTCGTACGATGCACGGTTCACGAGATATTCGATAAAACGTGTTTTCCAAGATGGCGGCTGAAGCTCGCCCCCCCCCCCCGCCGTTCCGCCAACTTGGATTCACATTCAGGAGCCACTCCTGAACATATTCCAAAAAGAAAATCTGTTCTGTAGAACATTGCATTATAAACCTACTTTTTACGACTGATACAACAGCAGCCAAAAGTACGCCAATCTGATAAATCTCGATTATAACTGCTTTGTAAATATTAGAAAAAAACTCATATAAATAAAAAACTACTCACCAAACAAATGTGAACGGTAAAGTGCACGGATATTCCAACGCTGACGACGAGTAAAACAGCCGGAATAGCGCTGAGTTTGATACCGCAAATTCCCATGACACCGAACAATTGCAGCACGACACCGGCAAGTGCGGTTCCAACGAGCAGCGCGGCCCAAAGATTCAGCAGCAAAACCCCGACAACAGCGACACTCGCTCCCAAAGCGGCGAGCAGCGCAATGCCCAAACAGCTGCGCAAATCCATGTACTGTTCCCAAAACAAGAACGGTATTCCCGACGGAAAATTCGGCAATCCACGTTCCTCAAACTTTTGACACAAAGTTCTCACGCTGGCGATCAATTCGATAATTTCACTGGTATCCGTGAGTCTGTGCAGATAAAACGGCATCTGTGCGTAAGTCAGAGCCATGCTCTTCGGTATTTTGAGCTCGTGATCGACGGTGAAAAACCATTGACGCGGTTGGGGTCTCATGTCGGCTTGGGAAGCCGCGTAAGCCAACGGATCGTTCGAAGCCCAAGCGCTCAAATAATTGTAAAAAGCTCGTGGATTGATAATACCCTCGGAATCCACGAGTCTGACTTGAGTTATGAGCGTCTTGTCGATGGGATTGTCCACGTGTCCCGTTTGGACCAACAATTTGTACGCCAATATGGCTTCCTCGCTCGCATTTTTGTACCAACGTTCCTGCGTCACGCAACCCGTCAGATATTCACGATCGAAAGCACGTTGCAAACCTCTCAACCAATCGCGAAACAGACTCAACCAAAATTTCGGCAATCCACCGTCGTCGTTTTTTATCACATTTTTTATTCTCATGAACGCGTCGTGATAATCGTGCAACAATCTTTGATTGTTCGGATATTCGAAGTCGCGTCCGGTCACGGCGTACATGTTGTAAAAACCAAAGTGTTTTGATTGGGCAGCGAGGAAAGCGTGTTCGTCGGATTTTTGGGGGACCAGATCGGTGAGATCGAGACCGTCGGTCACTCGCATGGATTGCCAAATGCTTCCGGTCAATACGGCGGCCAATATGAGCATACCGAAGACTTTTGTCGCGGGTTTTGTGACGAAAGGCGCGTAATGTTTAGCCGCAAATTGGGTGAGTGAAAAACTCAGACATTCGTCCTGTGTGCAACCGGTTAGAGTGTCGTCCTCGTTGAATTGTTTTTCCACATCGTTGTCCAGAGAATTGTCGGTGACCCAAGTTTCGTTTTGTGAATTTTCATTGGGTTCCAATATTTGCGTACAAGTTTCACGTCTTTCCGGTGGTATCGCACGTGTAACCGTTTGTTTGGCAGTTCGACAATTGTTTTTGTAGTGTTGACATTGATTTGCGTTGTTCGTCAGAGCTGGGAGACAACAGCAAAGAATGTCCGAACGTCCGGAACGTCTGCGACGAAGATCGATGCTGATCATCGCGGGAAACACGAGAAGCATCGCACCTAGATTGAAGAGTATGACGATTCCGGCTTGCAGGGAGAATACTCGCAGAGCTGGGATGGGAATTATCGCGGCTGCGAAGAATGCGGAAACGTTGCTGAGACCGGTCAGCAGAACGGAGAGACCTGTGCGCTTGAGGACCACGCCGGTTTGCTCGCCACGTGGCACCTCGTTTACCGATAATTCGGCGTAAGTGTGAGTCAGGAGAAACATGTCGTGAACGCCTAAACCGAGAGCGAGAAAAGGCACTATTTGGGTCGTTGCGGCGTTGAAAGCGATTCCCAATAGTGCGCAGAATCCTAGACCGGCGGCTACGGTGGCGCAGACCAATATCACACCGGCTATTCCGACACCCGATTGCGAACGAACCGGATCCTTCCAACGGAATAACGACACACCGGAATACAGGATCTGAAACAATTTTTTTTTAAAGGGGTTTTTTTAGATTATTTTGTTGATTTTATTGGTATTTTTTTTCTCTTTGGACTGTTTTGTTATATTATTTGTTTTTTGGATTGTTTTTTTTATTGATCGTTATATTATACGTTATATTATTCGTTTTTTACATTTTTTTAAATTGATTGTTATATTATACGTTATACTATTTGTTTTTTGGATTGTTTTTTCTTTGTTTTGTTTTCGAGGGATGAATGAGGTTCGGATTGAAGAATGATTTGAATTGGGGAGAAGAATGTGGTAGTGGATTATTAACACGAGGACGCGATTGATGTACTTTTTCTTGACATCCATCAATTTTTATTATTTTTGAAAACAACTTTCATTTTTTTATATTTTTTATATTTTTTAAATATTTTAAAAATTGAGATTTGAATGACGATTGTGTGTATGAATACTTAAATGACACGATTTTTTTATCAAACAAACCTTTGTGATGGATAAATGATAAAACAAAAAAAAATATTTCAAATAAGGAAATCGCGATTGATGCGATTTTTTAGGAAAAATGAATTTTTGAATTTTTTGAAAAACTGTTACTAGCATTATTATAACAATAATAATAATTATTTTTATTAATTTTAACCAATGGCAAAAGAACGAATAACAAAACCTAGAAGAGAAAAAAAAACAGAAACCTATGATTACCACGAGGTCGCGACTGATGCGATGAAAAAGAACAACAAAAATACGAATAAAATAATTCATTAACTCCGATAAGTTTAAAAACACAAATTTTAAAAAAGTAAAATGAAAAATAAGAAATAAAAAGTTTTGAACGAACGACGGAAGAATGGATGGAGCAAAACCGGTAAAGATATAAAACGAGAATCTATATCTAATGACCATGAGGAAGTGACTGCGGCGATTTTTTTACCAAAAAAAAAAAAAAAAAAAAATTCACCAAACTCTTATATAATTTTTAAAAAACGTAGTTTATTTTTAACATAATTTCTTCTTTTTCGTTTTCATTCTTCAAACCATCGACAAGAAATGAATAAATAAATATGAAAAAAACAAAAATTGAATGGAAAAAAACGAGAAGAAAAAAAAATTATCCACAAATAAAAATAATTACCATGAGTCCGCAACCGATGGCAATTTTCATGACCGAAACTTCGCTGTATTTTCCGAGTATATCGTTCATGGTCGTGGTGCTGAAAGCGTAAGAATTGTACGACGAACCACTGACGTTGAGCTGTTTCTTCACTTGATTGCTGAAAGCGCGTTGCCAGGTTTCGATGACTTGGGAAGCTTTTTCCTGGGACCAATCGATGTGATGAACCTTGTAAGTGTCGGTGTAAGTTTCGTAGAGATCGCGATCGCCCATGAGTTGCACGACGGTTTGAAGAGCCGCGGCACGAGTAAGATGACCGGATTTGTTGTGTTTAGCACCGCCGACGACGAGTTCCTCGGGCCAGTGCATGTAATTAGCCGCGAAACCGTAACAACCACCGGTCAGTTCGGCCCCGACGTCCGGCACCTTGATAACGACGAGAAACGAAGAAGAAAAGCGTGTGAGACGGTTGGTTCGGTTGTGGACCATTCGGGGAAACGAAGGGGTTGGCAAGAGGGCTGGAACGAACGGCGATCGAATGGCGGGGGCAAAATAATATATCGACCGGAGTGTCGGAGAATCCCTCGTTATCGCTCGTTCTCGCGGTTCTACTCGTCTTCTAACGTGTCCAAACCGATAGAACGAGCCAATTAACGTGATACGCGAGTATCCCCCGAGCTCGTGAGATGCGATATATATTATGTTGCGGGATGTTTTTTTTTCTTTTTATTTTATTTTTTATTTCTCCTCGGGGTACGGATCGAGAAAATCTTGATCCGTTGAATTTCTACCTTACCGATGTTTTTTTTATTTATTTTTTTTTAAGTGAATATTTTTTTATGTTTATTACGTAACGAAGGAAGAAGAAAAAAAGTTGGTCGAGTGCGAGTTTGACTCGCGCGCAGAGTATTTCGTAACATTTTTTTTTATCACATTACTTTTTCTAACCTCTTTTCGTTTTTGTTTATTTCGAAACGGATATAGCATAGAAAAATTAACGAAATGCAGACGAGATATCCTGTGTAAAAAAAAAATAAGTTTGTTTGTTAAAAGTTAAGTTTGTGGAAATCTATAAGACCTATAGGACTTTTGTTATAGTTTTCCGGTGAAATTTCAAGCGAGGCGTTATATTCCCTGATTTTTTTTTCAAATTTCAAGACACGTGGTTTTGGAAATAAGAGCGGGGGGGGGGGGGGGATGCTCCATTTTTGCATATTTTTCAGAATATCTTCTTGAATGTGTTGTTCAAAATTGTGAATAGAATATTTTTGTATTCCACGTAACGAGCCCTTTCAAATGATACCCCACATGATACGTGAAATGAAATTCTCTTTTTTTTTTAAGTACCTCATTTGCCCCTTCTTCAAGTCTCATACGAATATTTTTGCGTGTAAACTGGTGCAAAATATGTGGGTTACTTAGATGTATTACTATGCCAAATTTTAAGTTTCCATGTCGCATGGGTTCTGAGAAAATCGGCATAGGCCTTTTATTATTTTTTACACTGCTTCATAATCGACATTTTCTCATGTAGATCCGTGTGAGAAAATTTCTACTTCATCAACCTTTCAGACTGACCATTTCGCAAACAAATAACATTAATTTATTTCAAGTTATTTCACAGCTATGAAATTCTTATCGCTGTTCGACAACTGTCCTTCGAGCACAAGCAACATAAGAAATCGGTCAATGAAAAAAAAAAAGAAAAACACCGGTAAGGTAGGAATCTTTCCGATCGAACCAAGAAGGAAAAAATTTCGAATATGAAGCACTGTACAATGATAATTCAAGATCAGCAACAAAAGTGAGAAAAGAAACTAAAAAAATTCTTAAAAAATAAAACAACTAATGTGCTATATAGTGACCAAGGGTGCCATATTTTTCGAAAGTGTTCGCGAGAGCTCTCGACGCAATGCAAGACATCCCAGATAAACTCGTCCTATCACTTCTTACGTTACAACTTTTTTCGCTCTTATTGTATGATATGTAGTACGCATAAGTCGTGCGTATGAATACATATATACATTATACATATACCATATACATATATATTTATATATCAATGTGTATGAGGGTTGGTTGAGTCGCCGGAGTCGCGAAGCGTAGGCCTCGCCGATATGCGTTGACCGTACCTCGCGAGCCGAGCCCAAGCCCGAGCCTCTTGGCCCCTTTTATAGGGCCCCATAAAACCGCGTTGTGGGGTCCAAAGACGAAGAACGAGAGCCCCACACGAGAGAACCACATTTGTGTATGTATATGTGTGTGTTTGTGTGTGTTTGAGTGAGAGACGAGGCAGCATCAGCAGCATCGTTGATCTTTTCTTCGGCTCGCGAAAAACTAGGGTTCGCACATAACCTCACTAAATTCACGCTCGACTCTCTCTCTCTTTCTTTCTCTCTATATATTTTCCGCACAATTCTTGAACAACGATTTGATCACGAGTCGAGCCTCTGGATCTATCTACAATTTTTCACGACCCTCGACATCACGTCGTTAAAATCCGACTGTGGGAAGGGTCATGTAGGTTAACCCAAAGAGCCCTCTGACAATGAAAATCAAATAGAGGTTGAGAAGGTTGAACTGTGGAGTCTATGGGACATAGAAACCGACCTAGATCGACGGAGTGTAGTTCGAGCAGGTCGTGGGAGGCTAATCGCGGAGTCACGGAGGTTGAAAACGGAGTATCCATATTCTTTGCTGAGTCTTGGAGGCTATACGGCTGAACTATCGTTCGCTATGTTCCGTAAATACTCCCCTTAGGTTTATTTAGGTTGCCTTTAGGGTGAACGGCAATTAGAGCCAGCGTCGGCACGCGCATGCGCGAATAATTTCGGGGTCACCGAGGCTGCAAAGAGGGTGAAAATTTTTACTCGGGATAAATTAAAAACACGGTTTTCGGGCTGAATTATCATCATGATTCAAGGATTTTCTGTTTGATGAGGAATGAATCGAAGTTACACGAATAACATACAAAATGGCGATGAAGACGATGATATTTTCCACTATAAATCATCGATGTATCATCAATGTGGACAAAGTCACGGATTTTCAAAGATTTTTTTTTCAAACATTCTCTCGTTTGTTCGTGATCGAAACGTCAAACACGGCAAATACTTTTTCACCGACAATTCGTATGTTGTATTTGTTCTAATTTGTGTTGTATTTGTTGTAATTTGTGTTGTATTCGTTGTAATTTGTATGTTGTATTTGTTGTAATTTATATGTTGTATTTGTTGTAATTTGTTCGTCCCCCCCCCCGCCCCACGATATTTCATCGTTGGAAGAACGTAGTGAAAACGAAAAACCGAGTCCACAGAGTCACGCCTTATGGTATGTCCGTGTTTCGTTGTGCAGCGATGCACGACCGTGAAGACACACACACACACACACACACACAACGCTGGTGTGTCACACCGTCAAAACGTTTCGGAGGCCCCGCGGATTGTTGCGAAGGGGGGGGGGGCAGGGAATTTGGGTGAAGCTGGTAGGTCGGCCACATGGGGCCCGTGCCGAGCGAACGGGCCCCCGGAGGGTGCCCAACGACGACGACGACGACGAAGAAAATTTTTTCCTTCTTCGGTTACAATGCCTGAAGAAAAAAAAAGTGAGAAGAAGAGAAAAAGAAAGATGGAGATGGATGGTTACCGAGACTACGAGAAAGATCGAGCGAGGCAAAGAGTGAAGAACGAAGAAGAAAAAAAAAAGAAAGAGAGAAGAGGGCCTTGCGCCGGACGACACCCGCATGCCGAAGCGAGTCGCGACCCAAGGTAATGCCCGGCCACCCAGGGCGTTATCTTACGGTGCCTAGGCATCGTCGCCCCCCCTGCCCCCCCCCCCCCCATTCCCTTCGCCACAGTCGCCTCTCTCCCTCCTCAATGGCGTAAGCAACGCTCACCGTCGCCATCAGCTTCCTTTTTCCTTTTCTTCCTTTTTCGTTGTTGTTGTTGTTGGTGTTGATCTTCTTCTTCTCCTTCTACTTCCTTCGTACCCTTGCCTCCTGATTGTCTGCTGTTGTTGCTGGTGCTGGTGCTGCTGGTGGTGCTGATGTGGTGCTTATCTGGAGAGCTCGGTCTCGACTTTCTCGCACCGTTAGAAAAACCGAGCGAGACGTCGGGAACCCGGAGCAGCCTCCCGCTTCTTCCGTCGCCATCGCAACCTTCTCCCCCCCCCCCCCAACCTCTGCGGGAAGACGTCAGAAGAAAAGCGACGGGTCTTCCGGAATCCGAGAAGACGTCGTGAAACAACGCGACACGAACACCCTTTCGAGAGCGTATTAAATTCGACGATTTATCGAGTATCTGGTACATCCGGTTGTTCGATACAACTCTGTATATGTGTGTGTGTGTGTCTGTACTTCGTGCGATAGCTTTGAGGCGAATGTGCTACATCGGATGTGCTAATGCGAGATGTGAGTGTGAGAGAGACAGCACTATCGGCTGCAGGTTTGCACATCCGACTTAAGGGCGTCGTTCGGTGTGTTTGGAAAAATGGAATTTTTTGTTCGATCTTCGAATTGTTCGATAGTTTTATTGTATCAGTGAGATAGTGTGCCAAATTATCAAAATCGAATGTGAAATCTTTTTTTGCAACCCCAGGCTGTTGTGGCGTGGTCACGTGGCCTACTTGTTTTATAGAGCATCGAGAAATTACTTCGATCTCGAGTATGAGTGATTATTTTTATGGGAAATTTTTTTTGTAGTTGTGTCAAGTGTTGCTAAAAAAACCCCCAAATTTTGATCACATTTGGCGCAAGAGTTTTTTTTTTTCTTTCGAAAATCAAATGGATTAGTTTTTGATTGATCTGCCGGTTGTAATTGAGTAACTAGTGCGGGAAAGAGAGAGGGCAACAGAGAGAGAGGGAGAGGGAGAGAGTGAGTAAGAGAGATAAAGATTTATCATGCCACAGACATAATTCAACGCAATTTTAAGGTGATATGCAACAACCATGAGTGCGAGAGAGAGAAAGAGAGAGAAAGAGATAGCGTCGTTGACGCTCGTTGTGGCGCGAGAGAGAACGAGCTAAATGTGTAGCACATCACCTTGATGGTTAGAACCGCAGAACGAAAATGGAGCTCCTTTGTAAGATTGTAAGTAGTGCCAGAAAAAAAGAGAGAGTGAGAGGGGGAGAGAGAAAAAGAGCAAGACTGTTTGAGTGAGTGAGAGAAAGAGAGAAAGAGAGAGAGAGAGAGGATGTGATCCGTTACAACCGAAGACTCGCGTTCCGCCATACCGTTCAGATGATAGCAGTACTTGCGGGCTTGGTGCGCATTGTGGAGTTTACTATATGTGAGTCGGAGCCAGGAACAAAAAAAAAAGAACAAGAAGAAGAGAAGGACGATCGAAGAAATGTGGAGAATGGAGGAGAGAAGAATAGAGACGGAAAGCCAGATCTGAAAAAAGTAGAAGAAGGAGAGGAAGGTAGAAGCGGATACGATGGACCGTGTGTGTGTGTGTGTGTGTGTGTATATATATATATATATATATATATATATATATATATATATATATATATATATATATATGCATGTATATATGTATGTATATATAGATGGGTGGTAGGTCCCACCGGTGAAGAAGAGAATTACCACACCCCGGCAAAAAGCTTCCGAGCTGTTAGGCGCAAGCGCGCTCTGATAACTTCATCATCGCTCGACGAGAAAGAGAGAGATAGAGAGAGGGATTCAGCTTGCCCCGGCTGATCCGATAGAAACGAGTATTTTGCAACAGCAGCAGCAGCAGCAGCAGCAGCAGCAGCAGCAGCAGCAGCAGCAGCAGCAGCAGCAGCAGCAGCAGCTCGCTGCAAAACACACGGGACAGGACAGCAGAGGGCAGGTGCGCGCGACTAATGGATCAAGGAGCTCACAAAGAAGACCATCCCGCTTCTTCCATCAGTTGCCAACAAACATTGTTGCTGTTCTTGTTTTTTTTTTCGTTGCTTCTTCCCGAAACTTTTGTTCGTTTGGGCGAAAATTATCGGACGAGTTGGAATAATAATAGGCGAATGAATGTATAAATAAATAAATGAATAAATAAATAAACACATGAATAAATGAATAAATGAATAAATAAATAAATAAATAAATAAATAAATAAATAAATAAATAAATAAATAAATAAATAATCAAACAAACAAATAAATAAATAATTGAAAAAGAAAGATTCGGAATCTTTTCGAAAATTGTTTTTATATTTTCTTTTCAATTGCATACGAGAAAGCTCGAGAGCGAGATGCATAATGCAAAGTGTAATGGAGGTCTGGCTTGTGGAAACTATCGTAAGTGTGTTCACGCTCCGGCACCGGAAGTCCTCGAGAGCTGGCCCACCGACCGTGCAAGACAGCGACGAAGAGGATGGAAACCGAGCAAATATGAGAATTACGAGACGCGGAAATACACGAAGCCACGAAGATTGGTCGGTTGGGTCTTGGATTCCGCGGCGGCCTGCTGCTACGTGCATCGACGGAGAGGGAGAGAGAGTTTCAATTACGAGAAAATTAATCGACGCCACCACCGGGGGGGCATCGGAGATGAGGATTGGCGGTTTGTGGCGGTTCGTGAATATCGTGGATAAACGTTACGATACCTATACACGCGAGATCATTGCCATGGATTCTTTCGCTCGCTCTGTCTCTTTTTATCTCTTTCTCTCTCTTTCCCCGGGAAGGATCTGTATTCGTTCCTGGGATCGGTACTTATCGGTGCATTATGACGTGGAACCTGTTCGCGTACATATTTTTTACATCTCTCTTTCTCCCTCTCTCTCTCTCTCACACACACACATTCTTACCCTCTCTTTCTCTCTGTTTTTTTTTTATTTTGCTTCGTTGGATCGGTTAAAGATCCACATTTCATAGGAAGCTAAAGAGAGAACGAGAAAGTTCTGTGATCTGTCCTTTCATAAGTAAGAACAAAACTTCCCTAAACTGCACTTCGAAGTTTCGAATTTTCAATGTTTCAACTGTTCAAAATTTTGAAAATGTAGGGCCAAGCAGTTTGATTCGGTTACGTGGGTACAAAGCGAAATATAACTGAGAATCAAGACTGAGAAAGAGAAAACGAGAGAAAGAGAAAGAGACATCAATTTATTTCAAGAGCGAGAGAGAGGAAGAGAGAGAAAGAGAAATAGTAGTTTATTCGAAGAGAGAGAAACAAAAGGTTATCTCAAAAGAAAAAGAGAGAGCCAGACATGAAGTAAGAGCGAAAGAAAAGATAAATTGATTCGATTACGTGAATAAAAAGCAAAATATAACTAAAAATTGAGACTAAGAGAGAAAAAGAGAGAAAGAGAGAAAGAGACGGAAATTTATTCCAAGAGCGAGAGAGAGAAAGAGAAAGAGATAGTACTTTATTTTGAGGGAGAGAAACAAAACGAGAAAAGTTAGGAAAAATAATAATACGTAGGAGATAATAGACAAAAAAAAGCTTCCTCTATGAGGGCGCAAAAAGAAACCGTAAGACAGAGACAGAGAAATACAGACAAAGAGAGAGAGAGAGAGAAAAAAAATAAAAAGAGGTTTCCCTGGAGGTGAGGCGCCGGAATAGCGGTAATCACTTGTAAGACCGAGCGGAACAACCGCGATCCCAATGGGAACATACGGCATGTACACAGCTTCGCACAAACAAACACACACACACACACACACACACACACACTGTTACGAACTCGAGATTCTCTCGCTCGTGTTGGCATAGCCACGACGGACTCGGCCCACAGCCAATGATCCACCACATCCAGTACGACTTTACAAACACACACACACACACACGCGCAACGTACGTACTTATTTACAGCAGCCGTACCTAGCCACCCCCCCCCCTCTCCCGTCCCCACCTCTCCACGTGTGCGTGTGAGTACGAATACGACGAGGAGAAAAAAAAAGAAGAGGCACACGTTTTATACCCCCGGAGCTTATGTTAATGGCAGCGAAACGATGGGTGGGTAATAATGCCAGCGCGCGGTGTGTATGCGCGCGCGTGTGTGTGTGTGTGTGTGTGTGTGTGTGCGCAGGCGCACGTTGATCGCGGCGGATCGGTAGAGAGACGGTTGGGGCGAAGAGGCACCGCCGGTCGGGGCCCGGTCCGACTCGCCGCTCTTCGGACCACCGGCGTTGCCCAATAATGACGCACATCTTGCGATTTTATTATTTTAATGCTACCCCCGGTCGCGGATCCACGCGACCCGCATATCCATCGACGATTTTTGCCCGGCTCTATACGCCGCTCGGCCGGTTCGTTCGTTGGTTGGTTGGTTGGTTCGTTGGTTCGTTCGGTTGCCGCTCAATGAGAAGCAGCAACCGACGTGGGACGGAGAGGACGACGTCGACGAAGTCAGAGTAGAAAGAGTGAGAGAGAGAGAGGAGAGGCACGCATGGACGTGCCAATGTATATGTATGAATATATATATATATGTATACATGTGTGTGTGTGTGCACCCGGAGGAGCTATTTGGCATCAAGCCGGCGTATTCTCCTCGTCCTGCCACCGGCGAGACACTTCATCCCGATCTCTGGACACGAGTCGCGATTTACGATTCCCTCGAATTATTTTATCCTCCCTCCCCCTCCCACTCCACCTCCCTTACTCACTTCTCTTTCTTTTTTTTCTTTCAACTTTTACTTTTCCAAATCTTTTTCGTGTTTTCTTTCCCTTCGTCTTTTTTTTTTTATTGCTTTCTTTTTTATTTATTTTTTTTTTTTTATCGTCTTGAGGGTGGGCGTGGGGGGAAGATTTTTTTTTTCGATTATGTAAGTTGGTTCGCGATTTTGTCGAATTGATTAGTTTTATCTTTTCGTCTTTGGGTTTTTTTCTCTCGATCTTTTTTTTTTTTTTGTTTTTGTATTTTCGCTGGCAGTTTTGGCGATTTTTTTTTTCATTTCGTTTTTTTTTTTTAATTAATATATTATGTGCGAAGGAACGATTGTGAAATGAACGTTGCGGGGAATACGCGATGGCGGATTATCCGGCTCGTTGAATAACGAACCGTGGTATACGGAATACTGAACGTTCCTCATTGTCATTCCGTGAAGAACCGTCACGTATCAACGGTAGCAACGGCCCATCGATCGTTCGATTATATACATTGTGCACGGCGGCATTAACGTTTGTTCGACGATGCTTTGCACGCGTACAATTCCAGCCGAAAGGTGCGTGTGTGTGTGTGTGTGTGTGTGTGTGTGGGTGTGGGTGCGTGTGTGTGTGCATCTATTAGGTGATACGAGAAATTTATAATACGATTGTAAATGACTTTGTGAATGATGGAAAAATTTGTAACCATTTGTTTATGTAACCATGAATGATGGAAAAATTTGTAACCACCATATAACGAAATATAAGAATTTTTTAGGCCAAAGATTGGGGGAAATAATTCAGGATTGTTTTTTTGTTCTTTTTTTTCGTTATCACAGCACCTACAAAAATAAGCCTGTTATCTAGACGCAGCTAATCGGGAAGAAAAGAAAGGAACCCTTATGAGATCACTTGCTAATTTCCTCGTAAACCATCGGACGTAGAAATTCGAAATTTTGCATAGTCATACATCACGTTAACCCACATATTTTGGACTAGTTAACACTCAAAAATAATCATATGAGACCTCAAGTTCATTAAAAAAAAAAAAAAAAAAAAAAACGAAACGAAACGAAACGAAACGAAAAGAGGTTAGAAAAAGTAATGTGAAAAAAATGTTTCGGAACCCTCTGTGGACGAGTCGAACTCGCACTCGACCAACTTTTTTATATCAGACGAACGGGATTTGCAAAATTGTGTCGACAAATTATTTCATAGCGAATGATTGATTCTGTTTCCAATAAAATTTTGTCACACGTGCTCATCAAGGTGCACATTGATACACATGAAAAAAATGGATGAAATCGCTCGAGTATTCAAAGGAAGAAACGTTGATGTGGATTTTTTTTTATTTACAAAATAATTTTTCATTCTCACCTGGCCAGATTTTTTGTTCGGTGCTGTATCGGGACACTCTGGATCTGTTGGATCGAGACAGGGTTTGCTCTGATAACCGTTCGTTATGCCCGAACGTTTCATGTAATCCTCGAGTGGTTTGAACGGAAAACCCATGAACTCCATGGTTTTCATTTCCTCGAGCATTCCCGTTGGATTTAGATTGGTCCACCTGACGAATGATTTTGATTGTGCGCCACTGTTTGAAAATGAAAAATCATCATTGATTTAATTCGTTTGGTTCAATAAAAATATTATTCGATCGTCGTTGATGTGATTCATTTTATTTCATCGACAAATTGTTCAATCATCATTGACGTCGTTTATTTCGTTTTGTCAAAATATTATTCAATTACCATTGATTCGATTAATTTTGTTCAATCAAAATATTATTTGATTACTTCATCGACGTAATTTATTTCGTTTCGTCTAAATATTGATCAATAATCATTAATAAAATTTACTTTTTTCTATCAAAGAATTATTTGATCATCGTTGATGTATTTTATTTTCGTTTCATTGAAATATCATTCAATCATCATTGAATAATATTTCGTTGAAACTTAAAGGATGGATATTTATGGCGATGGTTGATGAAGATTCGATGAACAACGAAGTGTCGGTTACTCACGGTATTTGGACGGGATATTCCGGTCCTAGAAGCTTACTGCCCTCCCAAAAACAGTCGAGCGGGGTGATGATCGCGCACGGTATTATACTGTCGAATATCTGCAATTCAACATGATGCACGTTATTTTTGCAATTAAAAAAAAAATTAATAGTAGTAGTTCTGATGGGTAATTCATTGACTATACATTGAACTTTTTTTTTTCAACTAAACCTCCGAATTATAGTTCATGCAACATACTTAACAAATTTTATTGACGTTCTAGATTTATGTTTTTATTTACTTTTTAAAATAATTATTTGAATTGTGAAACAATTTGTTTGTTAGTTTTTTTTTTTTGCTTATCAATCATTATGGCGTCTTATTGACTATCATTGTTTCATTTTTATCCACACAGACAATTTAATGATTGTATAATTATCGATTGACGAAAAACAAAAAATTATCTGGGGAAAACTTTTAGGAATACTTTTTTTTGCCATATCAGTGGATGAAGCTGTCCGGCTAATTATCATTGTATATATATATTCTTTCATCCCCCAGTACCAACAACCAATTTCCCGATTACTAAATCGAAAAAAAAGGTGTCGAAGGTTGAGGAAAAAAAAAATTATTACGAAAAGAAAAAAGATCGAAAAACGATTCTCCCGATATTTTCCTTACGAACGAAAGATCGGGTTTAGGGCCCACGAGAGGGCCACCTTGGGCGTTCCTGGAAACTCCAACAGATTCGGCCCTCTCTTTTTTCCCATCCCCTCCCCCCTCTCGCCCTACCTGTGCCCCACCTCCCAAGCCCTTTGCGTTTCATTCTCGTGAAATGCGGGTACGAGGGACGTCCCTCTCCCCCCTCCCCCGCGCCCCTCCCCGTCCAAAAGATTCTCGTAGATTAAGTTTCCCCGAGTTTCTGGAAAGAATTTTTTTTCTTCAATTCTATCGAAACGGCCAAACCCGCCCAACGCTCAAAGGGCCAGGTGATCATCCGAAATTCATCCATACGAATTCGACAGCCCATGTGTGTGTGTGTGTGTGTGTGTGTGTGTGTGTTCATGTCCCATCGCGTGGTCACCGAACAAATCAAAAGTCCGAACGAGATTTGATACAAGAAAGAAGGACGAAAAAAAAAAAAATAGTATCGAGTTGAAAGAAAAAAAAAGAATGTTACAAAATGTTTAAAAAAAAAAAAAAATCAGTCGAGGATCAGTCCACATTCGAACTTTTTTTTTAATTTTCAGCAAAAATTGAAACATTATAATCCAATCGATTCATATCAAATTTTGTTCCAAATATTTTGTTGATAATATTTCAATTTTTATTTTATTAGATCCTTGGTTTTTTTTTTTTTTCATATGTGTAAATCTCCCATCATCAATTTTTATATTCCATTTTATCAATCGACTAATAATGAAACTATGAGATTTTAGTTTTCAGATAATGATGAATGGTTAAAAGAGGATTGCAGGGAGGTGGGAGGGGGAGGGGGGCTCATAAAGGGACTTCCCTACTGCTGAAATCTTTCGACGATGAATCTCTCTGAGCTCTCGTGTTCGCAAGCAAATGTGTTTTCGCATTTTTGTCCGTGCATTTCCACACACACACACACGAAAAGATAAGTTCTCGTCGTTTTCAATCGTTATACACAAACGATCAAAAACACACACACACACACACGTGGAATCATGTGTATGCATGTGTGTGCGTGTGTTGTGGCTGGAGAGCCAGGGAGACTGGGTATTTATCGGCCGGCGCCCTCCTCTCCCTCGGGCTTTGCGTTTAATGACGAGACGAGGACGGCAACAAGGAAAAAAAAAAGAAAAAGAAAAAAAAGAGAGAAAGTCAGTCGGTGAACGTGGATGCTGCTGCTGGACCACACATGTCACTGGCGCGCGGTCGTACCGGCCGAGGAATTAAAAAAAAAAAAAGAAAAAGAAAAGAAAAAGAAAAAATGAATAAATAGAATGAAAGATAGATAGATCGTGGCAACGTGAGCTTCTCGTATCTGTGGCGCACCCCATCATTACTTCCGAGCTAATTGCCCCCCCCCCCCCCTCCTCCCGACCGCTTATTCAGTTTAGCCTCTTAGCCTGAGATCGCTTGCTGCTCTTGGCTCGCTCATCGAAACGCACGTCAGACTGGTCATAAATGTAATTCAACGTCCAACAAAAATTCAACAATCGCCAAAACACGTTAGCGATTTTAGGACGATTTTTCAGGATGGCTGAAGACTGTCTTCCATCAGTCCTAGTTTTCCCAGTTCTACTTTTCCCATTCCCACTTTTCTCAGTCTTAGTTTTTCTAGTGTAACTCATCGTTCATTGGTTGGTTGGTTCATTTACATATGCCAGCACCAAATAAATGAACCAACCAACGAACCAACGGCGAGTTATACTGGAAAAAGTATGACTGAGAAATTCAGAACTGGGAATAGTAGGACTGATCGGACAGCGGACTTCAACCATCCCCGATTTTTCTAATGAAATAAAAACTGTAAACCATTGTTCGCGGTCACGATTGAAGTTTGGAATCTGAATCGAGAACGATCGACTGCGTCCGACTTCTCAGCTGTCAATCGTTTTCGTATTTTGTCCGAAAGTTGCATCATGACGCGGAACAATGAGTTTTTAATGATTAATGTTTCAAATGATTTGATGAATCGATATCGATTTGAGAACCACTGAAACTCAATCGCAAGATAATTTTCACGAGGGTGCGAAAATTTGGACATTTTGCAACGTTGCGAGTTTGAATGGTGAGAGGTAACTGTATTCGTCAGTCAATGAAAAACGATCGGACGATCCCAACTGAAAAAATTATGTATAAACTATATATGGAAGTGGGCATATATAGATTATATATAGACTACATATAGATGATATATTCTATATATATATATATATAGTCCACATATAGTCTATATATAAACTATATATGTCCACCCAAGTAAAAAATTGATATATAATCTATATATAGACTATAGATATTTTTTTTACTGGTGCAATCCCATATACAGCTTATATATATATTTTTTTTTTTACTTGGGATGCTACCGGGGCCACGCCGATTCGGACGTCGTCGTCGTGCCGTTGCAACGGCTTGCACGCGCTTGATCCTTTCGAGACGCGATCGTGCGTCGTCGTGACCGCGCACACGCGGCAAACCTCACGAAAGCACGTTTCGTGTGAGCGTTGTCAGTGTGTAATGCGGATACCATCGGGCCCAGTTCAGCCCACACCTATACGGCCATGTATACATGTATACATTCACACACACACACACCCAAACTAACATATACACACACACAGACAGTCTGAGTGAGCGTGTACCTCGAGTTCCTCTCCGCGTTCACGTACAACGTATAAGTAGCTATTGCAGAGTCTGAATTACCTGATCGATGTAGTGCATGTCGAAGCTGGGTATGCTCGGCGCGTAACACATGTCTTTCAGCTTCCACGTGCTGCAACAAGAAACACGTGCGTTCGAATTAAGAAAGAAATAAAAAAAAAATAAAGGAAAGAAAAAGAAACATTCAACATAGCCCACACACGCGCGCGTGTTATTACTATTTTATTAGTCGTACTGCAACAACGATGAAAATCTATTTTGTCGGACGACAATTATATTACACTCGGATTGAAGCTTCGAGTTTACAGTTTTGAGATTCCGAGTTTATATATTTTTTCTCATTGATCGGTTTTGAGCAATCATTTGAATAATCGGCGATCAAATTTTTGTTCCATTTTTTTTTGCTTTTCTTTCAAAAGTTCCATGGACTTGAATAATTTTAAAAATTCTCTCCGTTAATTCTTAACAATTCGAATGAATTAAAAAAAATACATATATAGATTTATAAAGTATATAAATAAGTTTTGGTTTTTTTCATGGAATTGGACATATATTTCGTGTATACAAACTACTGTATATGATCTTCATAAAATTCGTACGAAAATGGAACTTTTGCTTGGGAAATCAATGAAGCTTGAGAAAAATAAATAAATAAATAAATAAAAAAAATTAAATGTATAATTTTTTTTAATACATCTAAAATTATAATCGATTTGCAGATTGCAAATCTAAATTCGTCGTCCCAACTCACATGTCGAAAAGATCAACGGTGACCTGGGTGGCCGCACGTAGAATAGCCAAATGTTGTTTGAGAGCAGACGGATGTAGCATGTTTGCTCCCGCATGTTTGGGCGTTTGTATAACGAGTTGGTGAGTCGTGGGTGCCGCCTCACCCAGAGCCTCGTTCGCGTATATCAGTTCCTTCTGTAATCTTCCGCCTTCTGCAATAAATGAAAAACAAACGAATAATTAGAAAATTGAATAAATAAATAACAAATCAAAATAGACAAACAAAAAAAGAACATCTATATTAGCTCTTCGAGGGCACTGGGGTGTCAAACCGACCCCAAGCGCATCACGAAGCCGAAAAGTTTTTTTTCAATGAAAAATTGTAAAAGATATGATTTTTCGAAGTAATAAACGGGGTACTTCACACATTGACCCCTCAATCATTTTTTTTCGCCACGTTGAAAATTCGATAAAAAAAAATTTCCCTGATATCCTCATTCCAAAGTGTTCAAGCTAATATCCAGATTTTTTATGAGTCGTTCAGAACGATATCGTTAACGCGACAATAGTTTAAACACAGCTGGGGTCATTGTGACCCACTGTGACCAACGCGTTATTTCCAGAACGTCCCAAGTGGAAAAAAATAGATGTAAACAATTGATGGATTATATTCAGAACTGAACATATGTTTTTTATATGAAAATTACCCAAGTAAAAAAATTATATATAATCTTAATATGGGATTTGGCATATATAGTTTATATATAATTTTTTTACTTCGGATATGCCCAGTTCTGAACATAATCCATCAATTGTTTATATCTTTTTTTTCACTTACGGTGTGACCGCGAAGCGTTAACCGAATTGACAATCATTCGTTTCGTGACAAATAAACGTATGCGCGTGCGCCAAGTTTACACGCCACCCACGGCCAATCCGACGATCCAAATGGCAGCGCAGGCCAAAAGGTGAGAGACAAAGTGGTGGGGGGGGGCAGGGTCTGTGTTACGCAAAGCGGAAATTCCGGAAGCGTAAACCGATACAATCGCGCACACGCGAGCTCTCTCGCGATAACCGTTTGGCAAAATTAATTGATAAAATTTCGAACATTCGATATATCGCCAACCCATTCTCTCATCGTGGGTCAGTCGCGTTGAGCCGGTGAATGTGTGTGCGTGTGTGTGTGGGTCTGTCGTGCGTCGAGTGGGGAGGGGGGGGAGGGGGTTTGGCACAACCCACCTATATTCAGATTTCACCGTCAAAAACGCCGACGGCGTATTTGCTCGTTCCGGCAGAGCGCGCGAGCGCGCGCGCGTCCCCGCGAACGTGGACCACCCGTGTCGCCAGGGGTTCTCATTCCGCGTCGCGGGACCCCACGACGCGCCACGCCGCTGAGAACCGTCGCGGTCGCTTACCGGGCGGTCCCTGGACTTCTCTTGATATCTTCACAGATGCATATATGTATATATATATAAATGAATCGTGGTTTGTTCAGATGCTTAAAACTCGAAAACGACTGGACCAACTTGGATACTTCCTCTTGATTGTTGGTAATTAATACACGATTGGTTGGATTTGTTGGTAATTAATACGCGAAGGTTTAGGGGAAAAAATTGGAAAATTCTCAGCAGGTGGCGTTGTAGGCGCACATTTCGTTTTTAAGTTCAACAAAAATAAATCGTTCAATTAAATAGAATCCAATTAAATTAATACCTGATTTCATTCTATTTTCGCCTAATATTGGACCGGACGAAGTCCGTCGGATCAGCTAGTATATATATATATATACTCATAGGAGGAAAGACGCCTCAATTCGAATTGGTAAAAAATAACCCCTCAAACATTCACAAATAATCGGTTAACTGTTTCAACAAAATAAATTCATTGTTGTTATACAAAACAATAATTTCACGTAAATATTGACACAATAAAATAATAATAACCCATGTAAAAAAATTATATATAATATATATATATAAACTATATATGGCATTGGGCATACATAGTTTATATATGGATTATATATAGTCTACATATAATCTATATATAAACTATATATGCCCAATACCATATATAGTTGATATATCACTTTTTAACTTGTGGATCAAGTTATAATAGCGATAACAATATCGGAATACGTGACGCGAAGTGTGAAGCGTGGAAATGAACGTCGACGAAGGTATATAGCAAAGAAGAATAAGAAGTGTGGAAGAAGCACGTGCTGCTTCGACGGTTGGGATGAATCATCCTGTAGAATGCGGGCAGCATGTCGCACATCTCGCGGGGGCCTCTTTCACGGTCGTTGCACACACAACGTGAATTCCCCCTCGATTCTCCCTTCCCCCTGCCAACGTCTCTCGTAATAAAGACACTAGCGCTCGTAGAGGGGAGGGCCTGCAACGTGAGGAGCGAAGCCGCGGGGGGAGAGAGGGAGAGAGAGTGAGAAGGCCGATGAAACAACGTGGATGAGGAGCGAGAGAGAACATTTTTTCAGCGAATGGAAGAAACGAGAAACCACGAGAGAGGCCCGAATTCAGGGTAAAGGAACGTTGTTGTTGTTGTTGTTGTTATTTTTGTTGTGTTGTTGTTGTTGTTGCTTCGTAGTCGTGAGAGACATACATATATATGTATACAAGTCGACCATACATTGACCGGTGTCGTAAGAAGCTAAAAAGAGAGAGAGAGAGAGATGAAGAATTTCTTGATTTATCGACGGGGCGTCTCTGTAATTATTTTCTCCGTCCCTGTCTCACTTAGCGGGCTTACCGGCGGTTCTCGTGCCCTTCCGGGGCTACCGTAATTGCACCTCCAGGCACCCCGAGGCCCTTGCCACGGCCGTCCCTATCGCTCCGGGGCTTCCGCGAATGTCTGCCTCTCCCTCCGAAGCACGGGCGGTCCGACGTTGCTCCGTTACCGACGCAAGCTCAATCCCCCCCTTCCGCCCCGCGAACTGTATTACCGACTGCGCACCGTCAGTCTTATGCCGGATTTCACAAGGGCCGCACAGACACACATCATTCTCGCAGTCGATAAATATCGCATGCGACTGAATCATTTTGTAAATTACGAGCGAAACAGATGTGTTCATAACGTGCTTGTGTCGTAGTTAATGAGTGAATTATTCATTCAACAATTGCTCGTATTTATGTGATGCTGATATTCTTAATCTTTCGTTTTTGAGGTCTTTTATTCTTTCGTGTTAATACGCATTTCTCGTATAATATAAATTTAAAAGCAGCTTTCGGAACATTATTATAGTTTTTTTTCTTCTCTCTCTCTTTGGGATTTCACAAACAACGATGTCTTTCGTCAGTATTACGCAAAAATTGAAGCTAGTCTACTTTGACGCTTTCAATTTTAGTCACCCCGCGGCCTTTGTCGAATTGCTAAATCGTCCGGCGAAAATCGACCGGTGTGAACACCCAGCATCACGAATTTTCTTTTCTTTTTCATTACGTTCTTCACTTTTTCATTGCGTTATTTTCTTTTTCATTACATTCTTTTCTTTTCTTATTGCGTTGTTCGTATCTCTTTGTTCTTCTCTCCAGCCAAAAGTCCTTCCCAGCTTTGAATATAACCGAGCGCCGTGTAGTTTAAAGAGATCAGGGAGGGGGTGGGGTCATGAGGCTAGTTCATACAGGCGTATAAACAAATGTACCAGTCCAACCATCGATAATTCCATGGCTTTGCGACAATACGATTTCGTTGACGATTGTTTATTTTTTTGTCCATTTGCGATTTCTGAGTAACCGAAGGTACTTTGTGCATGGTGTAGAACACACACACACACGTACGTCCGATTATTATACGTTTGAATAAACAACGACGATGGGAATGTGAATGCAAGGAAGAGGAATGATGTGCGTGGACAAAAGCGATTCTGATTCTGGAAGCTGGTGGAAGGTACGTGTGCAGTAACCTATACGTACGTGTGTGGATGTAAACATGTGAGTGTGTGTGTGTGTGTGTGTGGAAGCCTCGGGGTTGTGAGGCTGGTTTCGGAAAGACGGGCAGGTGCACGGGACACTTATACAGGGTGAAGCGCGGTCGTAGGGACACGTCGGGCCGTTGCCGTTTGTGTGATGGTATTTGGCTCGATGCAGACTGCGTTCGGACTACCGCGAAGTCAAAAGTTATACACACATGCACATATATATATATATACATGTATACACGAAATCGTCGAGGATGAGGCTAAAGAGAAGAACGAGAAACGTCCGGCGGGAGCGATCGGGCGGTCCGACAAAACATACGCCATTGCATGTATATATATATATATACAGACATTATATATTAAGGTACCACCCGGCGCTGCTCTAAGCCCCTAGGGGACCGATCGGGCCCCTCACGTTGAGTGCGTGTGTGATTGAGCGAAGTCCTTCCATCACAAACGAATACTCATTAAAAGAGCCAAGAGGGATCAATGGCGAACTAACGAGCGACGAAGCAAAGGACGAGACATCAGCATCAGCAGCAGCAGCGCTAACGGCAGGGGCAATTTATACAGACCATGTGTGTGATTCACCAAAAAATACTTTGGATAAAAGCCGACTCTGTAGGACCTCGTTGAGAGCGTTAGTCCGAAACGTATAACTCTGCCGCCCCGTCCGTGCTGCCGCTGTCGGTGGTCGCTGGTAATAATACGGAGGGGAGGGCGCCGGGAGGAGGAAGTGACGCAAAGTTACGGCTGAGATTGAATAGGTGGATGGACCATCGCGAAAGAAAGCGAAATGCTCTTTATCATTTTTTCCTAGAACGAAAATTGGCGGTGTTACGCGTGTTCGAGTTTTCAACCAATCACAGAGAAGCCATGGAAATTTCCGCGATGCCGTAATCTCGAAGTATTCTGTGATTGGTTCGAAATTTCGATCGTCGATAACTCGGTCAATTTTCGTCGTAGGAAAAAATGGTAAAAGACATTTCGAATTCTTTTGCGAAGATGCGATGGATACTCGAATCACTTGATCAACCCTGTGAAATGTTTGGTTCGTACATCGGACACGGATATGTGGATGAGTTTATGAACGCACAAACGTTATTCACGATACTACGTGATTCTGTGTGCTGTGGAGTTTGGTGAAAATGTGAAATTCGAAAGATCGTCGCGTTTCTTGTCGTCTACTGTTACAACGTCCCGATCGAATTTCACTTCCTCGTGTGCCATAGCAAAGATTCTCGGTTGCGGCGAGCTCGCGCGCGCGTCGGCCGAAGAGTTTACCGCGTGGCAGCGCGGCGCGGCTCGAAACCAGATGAGGAAATGGCTCGGTTGGGGTTCTAACCCCACCCCCGCCCCCGTACATCAGGCCAAGTCTGGGCGAACACACACGTGCGGACAGTTTAACGGCGTGTGAAAATAAAAAGCACGTGTGGCGCAGCAGTCTCCTCTTTTTCTCTCTCTCTCTCTTTCTCTTGGGTGTTGGTGGTGCGGTCGCGGCCATCAATCGGTCCATCTGACGTACACAACGATTTTTTCTCCCTTTCGTTCATTTTCCGGAGGGGGGGGGCTTTCTCTTTGCTCCTCCAGCCTCTTGGTTGTTTCCACGGAGTTGATGGAAAGCACGTGAAAAACTTCCGACCAAAAAAGGACGTCTGGAAAAAACGTCCCTAACCGCGCGTTGGGTAATCTTGTGGTCTCCCTTCGTTGGTTAGATGGCAAGCTCTCGGAACACTTGTGGCACGAAATATTATATCGTTCCCATTGAAAATTCATAAGCAACTTCATTGTTCCTGGATGTTTCCCATCACGACGACTTGCCAGATAACGAGAAGGTTCAAGCTATAGTGACGGTCTGCCTCGTCCCAGTCTGCCCCGTTCCATTTTCTCGCCACCGACATGACGCATCATCGCAACGGCGAGTCCGATTAGGATGGTCGCGAGAGAAAAAGAGAGAGAGTGAGACATACTCTGCGGAAAAATGTTCCCTAATCTAATTTTCCCATGGGAGACTCTCTATTTTCATTGCGTCGACATATTTCGGGGGTTTATGGCCCACCATAGTCACAGTACAGAAGTGGGACGACGGGGGCCCGTAAGGCCCCACACGTACTCGCGCGAGCCGCGAAGGATGCTCCGCCGGCCGTCAGCCAAGCGAAATAGCTGAGGAGACAGAGTCAAAGAAGCCAAAGAAACGGACAAAGATAGAAACGAGGAAAGAAGGTGGGCAGCAGCAGCAGCGCGCTGCGCGGTAGGAACCTTCGAAGACCAGCAACAGTCAACCCCCTCGCCCCCTCCGCCCTCTCCTCCCTGCTCCTTTTCTTGACGGAGTTGTGAGTGAGGCCCCGGAGCGCGGGCTTAGCCCCGCTGGGCCCTGCTCAGCGTCTCGGGAAGAGTTTGTGCCGCCGCGCGGGCCATGGCCGAGAAACCGACAGAATGAGATGGCAGCGACGACGAGGGAAAAAGAGAGGCGACGAGAGTGAGCGAGTGAGTGAGCACGGAGAGTTCGAACCTCGGTTCAGGCGGTGAGGCACGCAGGCCCACCGCTGTACCGGGGGGCCCCCGCCGCCGCCGCCGCTACTCAGGGCCCCGGCTGGGCCCCCGCTCGACTGCCTCCCCCCGCCTGGATGGGGTTCGCTGGCGCACCACGGACCCGAGCGGGCCACCCACCGCGACCATTCACCGGAACCGAGGCCCCATGCCCCATCCAGTACCGACGGTGCTCATGCGCGCCCGAACAATCGGCCTTCTCTCTTTCGGCCGCAATTCCAATCGAATATATATATGTGTATATATATATATATATATATATATATATATTAGACTGGCCGTTGAAAAATAGATTTTTGATTTTTCTTCGGAAATCGAGAATTCACCTCGTAGAACTAAAGTTCTCGAAATTTGAACTTTCTAATCTTAATGCTAAAGAGCTTCAATAATGTTTATTATCATTTTTATCGACTTGTTTTTTCTCCTGGAACCTGTTCGCTTCGAGATTAACTTCACATTGTTCAACTTGAGAAAAAACAACAAGAAAATGTATGTACAATGTATATTAAATCAATAATAATAATAATAATAATAATAATAATAATAATAATAATAATAATAATAATAATAATAATAATAATAAATATTTAGGAGAGATTAATTGTTTCAGAAATCCTGCTGTGAAGTGATGCAACTCAAAGATGACGATGACGATAATAATAATAATGATAAATCCTTCCGATTTGGAATATTTGGGACAGGTTCATCAGCAACGACCCTGCTGCTTAGCGATGTAACTCGTGGATGACAATAATAATAATGTTAATACGGATGATATTTATGAACATTGGATGCACAATCGAATAGAATGCATTTCAAATGTAGCCAGCTAGTCCTGCGTAACGCCGATGAGCGACAGTTTAACAACAACAACACTAACAACAATAACAATAATATTATTATGGTACAACCATGATGAAAAAAATTATAATAATGTTAGCAATAATAATGCGTGAACGAACTGATTGAAATTGGGTTCTTATTAAACGAAAATTGTCAATACAATTCGCACGTAATTTTTCGATTGATCAACAGAACCAAAAGATCTTAAACGTGGAACAGCTGCCTCGTGACAAAATACGATCGACCTTTCGAAGATCATGAGAAAAAAAAATGTTAATAACGACACGTGTAAATACGATCGACGAACCGACGATCAAACGAAATTCTTGACATCCACAAAGTTGTGACGATCGAGGAAACCTGCGGAAGCTTTGTCGGGGGTTAACGCTGGTAGTCACGTAGATGACGTGCACACCCCGACCGTAATCGCGGAGAAAGCAGTAGCCACCATCGGCAGCAGCAGCATCCGTTACGAATGCAATGATAAAACGTTGGAGGATGAGATCCTCTGTTTGTGGGACCGTGCGCGCGCACGCGCGTTCCGTGGGCTCGTCCGTTCGATCGGGGGCCCGCGCGTCCGTTCGTCGGCCGGTGCAATAACAACAGATTCCCGGTGGGTCCGTTGGACGCGACGCGATGTTATCCCCGGGGCTCTGGGGAGTCTCCGACGAACCCACCCTGTCGCTCATCTCCGCATATATATCTCTCTTCCTCTCTCTCTTACTTCACGAAACGTTTTGCCGGTGTGTTTTACCCGTGGACCACGGTGAGGCCAGGATATGCCTGTCTCGCTCCGTGCCCCCTCCCCCCTCCCCCGTCCATCGAGTCACGATTTTTCATCTCCGTCCGTCTCGTTCGAGGGAACGTTGGGCCTGAAGGTAAGCGAAGTAACGTAACGTCGTTCCGTCTCGCTCCTAGCTCGGAGGCACGGGGGCCTAATGAAGATGTAAGCAGTCGCGGCCGGGGCCCCACTCGTGCACGGCCGTCGTCGTGCTTTCCCTCCTCCTACTCCTGCTACGCCCCCCCCCCACCATCTTCCGCGGCTTCGCCGAGGGGCCCCATCGGGCCCCGTGGTCGTTCGTCGCACTACCGCGCGGGCGCGCTCTCACTCTGTCTCTGTCTCTATCTATTCTTCTCGAGTCTTCGCCTCGCGTTTATAGTACTTTGTATCTCCGTAGGTGGCTCTGTCCCTGTCGCTCCCCCATCGTTTTGCTAAAGCGCATGCGGTTTTCCATCTTCGCCCTGACCCCTCAATATACAGCTACTTAAAAAAAAAAAAAACAATAAATAAATAAATAAAGAAGAGTATCTACTGGTTACGAAATTTTATTCGATGCAAAGAAATGTTTTTTTTTTATTGCTTTTCTTGCAATTTTATGACGTGAGAACTTTAGTGGGAAATGTGAAGATGCAGGCAGGTATGCTGCAGCAACGGTCGTGGATATCGTTGAAAATCAAATGAATTTATTCGATAAAACTGTTTATGTTAATTTAATGAAAATGGGTTCTTAAAAAAAAAAGAAAAAAAATAGTTACAAAATTTTATTCCATGAAAAAAAGCTTTTTGCTTTTTTTGCAATTTTATGACCTGAGAACTTTACCGGGAAATTTGAGATGCAGGCAATTTTTTATCTCTTTCATTCGCTTTCGAATGCATACTTTGCATTCTCTCTTCCAAATCTGTTTTATTTATTTATTTATTCATTTTTTTTAAAGTATTGAAAATGCAAATAGTCGCGCCATTCAATCTTGAAGGTGATGAAAATATGAAAATTCAAAGAAAAAAAGAAAAATCAAAAAACACAATCTTTGAAATGTTTGATAAAAATTCAAAAAACAACAACCGAAACTCGAGAAGATGAAAAATGTTCTGGGATCAGAGACTTTTGAAGAATGAGGGTCGTCGAGCGACGAGCCACTCAGTCAAAAATTCCATTTATACACGAAAAATCAGCAAAAGTGGTGATGAGATGTTGAGACCCGTAGGTTGGCCCGGAGGCTGTGTGTACCCGCGGTCGGGATCTGTGGGTGTTGCTGGCGTTGTTGGTGCTCCGTGACGGTAGTGGGTGACGCGTCGTCGCGCATCTCCGTTTCCCGCGGGCGTGAGCGGCACGTTACAGACCGTTCCTGGAATAGTTCTGTATAGCTCTATCTGACGCTTCTCGGAGATGCGGGACCCCGCGTTGCCACCGGAGTACCAACAAAACACCAGCAGCATCATCATCCTCCATTCGCAGCAAACGCTGCTCTTCCAACAAATCTCAATAGAAAAATCAAATAATGTATACAAAGCAAAAACGAAAAAAAAAAAAAAAAAAAAAAAACAAAAAAAAATTATATTAAAAATTGACCAATTATTTCGTCAAATGAATTCGAATCGTCAAAGAAAAAATTATCTACGAACATTCGAATTCAATGAAAATGAAAAAAAAAGATAATAATAGTAATAATCGGTGACTTTATCTTGCTTCGTTCAAATTACATTTTTAATGAATTTTTCCTTTTCAATTCAATCCAGTTTTATTTGCACGACTTTTTGAACATTTTTCTAACGGTTTTTAATCATTTTAATAATTTTTTGTTTTTTTTTTGTAACAACAATAATTATTAATTTATTTTGAAAATTAATAAATTCTTGAATAGAAAAAATTGAATGAAAATTGAATTAATTTTACAATAAATCTAATGAGTTGAAACATATTTGATTTATACTATTTTGTACCATAAACACACCTACACACACACACGTAAAATAGTTGACTATGAAAAAAATTTTTACATGAAAAAAAAAAAAATGAAAAAAAAAACTCCAGTACGTGGTATGTGTTGAATGTGTTGTTCTCGGTTCTATCGATCAACGATTCATTCATTCGTCACTATATTTCTCACTCTCTCCGTTGAATCAGCCATATATATATATATATATATATAATAAAGATATTTATATAGTATATCGTTTGTTTATTTCGTATCCGTAGTCACATGCGTGCGTATATCGTGAGTTTTCTCTCGCCCACACACGCACACCATTTCCAGCGTGATGATGCGATATACACGCGGATTACTATACACACACACACATACATACATACATAGATATGTGTGTGTGTGTGTGTGTGTGTGTGATGGTTCGCGCGAGTGGGGATCGCGGGGAACGACCGGACCAGACGTCGAGGCCAGACGAGGCCAACTCCGGAGAACACTGCACCCGCATATCCCCCGAGCCAGTCACCTCACGGATATCCGGTGCCCGATCTCTTCGTCCATCCTTCGTCCACGTTCCCCCCTTTCCATCACACAAATCCCCATATCTAACCCTACGACTCGACTATTTCTATCAATTATTAATAATCATTGTCATTATTAATTATCGTCGTTTATCATCATCGTTACTATCATCATTGTCATCATCATCATTACTATCGTTATTATATTGTTGTTGCTAACATTGTTATGATTATTATTATCGTTTTTTTTTGTTATAATTAAGATTGTTGTTGTCATTGTTATTATTATCGCTGTAACAAATTTATTTCTATTATTATTATTATTATTATTATTATTATTATTATTATTATTATTATTATTATTATTATTATTATTATTATTATTATTATTATATTTGTTATAATTAAGATCGTTGTCATTATTGTTATTATTACTATCATTATCATCATTATGACTCAGTGAAAAAATAATTGTTTGTTATTATTTCCATTAATTGTCGACGAGGACGAAATAATAAGAGCAAGGGCTTCACTGCGATAGGTTCGAAAAGTTTGTTTTACCGAATGTTCATTCCGTTCGTGAGCGATTGTGTCATATTATATATATATATATATATATATATATATATATATATGTGTATTTTTTTTTTCACTATTATTTTTATTTTTTATCTCGACGACCGAGGAGTAAAGAATTTGAGCGAGGCTATACGAGCATGAGGAGAAATCAACGACGCGGCCGCGGGAGAGAGAGAGAGAGGTAGAGAGAGAGACATAAACCACGAGCGGATAAATATAGAGGGCCACCCAGCACGCGACTAATGTACTTGTGCTTGCGAAGAGAAGACGCGGAGAAGAGAGTCTCCGCGCACAAGTCTTCGCGTTTCGCTGGCAATGTCTTTCTCGTTTAACTCACTCACCGTCTCCGTCTCTTGCAATACTCGCCCCAGCATCTCGATTCTTTTTTTTTACTCGGTTTTTTTTTCTTCATTTTGTTTCCTTCTTTTCAATTGAAATTTCCATTTGAATGATAAATCGCGACTTCGTACGCTCGGAAATATATTTGAAAAAAAAAGTATTTATAAATTATTGTAAAAAAAATTGTAATAATTTTTTTTTTGTTTGCCACGATTATTGAAATTTTTCGTGATTATTTGTCGTGGAAAAAATATTGTCACCTTATTGTATTTAAAATTGTACGAATAATAATAATGATAATAATAATAACAAACTAATTTAGTTGAGAATATATATGTATATTATTATATATATATATAAATCACGCTTACCCTGAACCCACAATTGTTCGACTTTGCTGTGGACCTGAGCCGATTTGAGAGCGACGCAAAAGGTTCCAAGCGCGAGTATCGCGACGAACAATACTTTGCCGGCGTGTCGTTGAAGAAAATAACCCAATTGGAACAACTGATCCTGCAGTCTCGCTCTGATCCACACAGCTGATCTCTGACCCTCCGCCTTGCCCTGATCGTGAAAAAAAATTGAAGAAGAAAAAATGAAATAAAAATAATTATTGATAATCGATATTTTCGTTATTTACAATTATCAAAGTTCCACAAATGTGATAATCAGAATCTGATGTTTGGGAAATAAATTTATGACGGTTCGTTCATCGTTCGTTGTAGAAAAATCATTTGATCAATAATTGTGTTATTTTGACAATGGATTAATCGGTGATTTAAATGGTTTTGACAATGAATTGTGTTTTGATAAAATATTTTATGGAATGTGGAGAAAACAGTGAAAGAGAAGGAGAGAGAGAAATTTATTTGTTTTTATTATGCCCTAGTACTGCTCCGAAACCATTTTTTTTTGTATATAACAGTCATGTCAAAATTATTGAAACGAAGTGAAGTTGTAAATAATATTACAAAATAAAACAACAAAATAAAATTCGGAAATCTCTATGGGAGATGAATATTAAGAAAAAACATATAATTCAAACTCAACCCTTAGCCTGAAAACCTGGGTCGTTTTCGTCCGAGCAACAATCAAATGTAAGTAGTTTAACTTTGTCCTCAGTTGCATTATATTTTGTATAAAAAATATATTTAAAAAAATTTATTTTCACAATTTCTATAATTGAGACTTCAAATTCAAGGCTTGAAGAACCTTCGTGAATTTTATCAGATTTTTTACAGTACTCTAACGGTTTACCAAAAACGTCAGGACGTAAACGACCCACGTTTCCAGGCTAAGGGTGCCAAAAAAAAAAACGTTTCCAGACTAAGAGCTAAATTGGAACAACATGTGAGGGTTTAATCTGGAAATAAATCTCACTGCTGCTGCCACTTCATCGATTAACGATCAATCCGTCGGTAATCAGTTGTTTATCAATTTTATTGATTAGGACAAATTAAAAAATTCAACGATGACAATTGACAAAACAATTTTTTAAATTGTCACACCTCCGAATTTTCACCGATCGATGATAAATACTACTCAAACACTCAAAAATATACAACTCACGGTGCACAACGTACGTTGACACACAGGAGTGGCTGAGTGAGCAAACCAGCACCGGGGAGGGGGGAAGAAACCAAAGCGGCGGCGCTTTAAATTGGCCGCGTGGGTTCTGACGATGATAAGTGGCAGCCGTGAGCGAGGAACGTTCAAAGTTTTAGACTTGGAGAAGGATAAAGAGCAGAGACGAGGAAATAAAAGAACAAAAAAAAAAAAGGTGCGGGCGTTTGCCTGCGGGAGAGAGAGAGGGGAGAACGACGGAGGAAGCACTCGGAAGCTGGTGAAGAAGCGAGTAAGGAAAAGAAGCAGTGGTAACGTCGAATGATCCCGCGCTTGAACGAGCGTTTCTTTATTTATATTTTCTTCATATATATATATATGTGTATATATATTTATATACATGGTTATACATTGTACATATGTAATGAGTGAGAGAAAATAAAATATAGATATAAAATAAAGATATATAAGAAGGATGGAAAATTTATGCATACTGTACATTATAATATATAACATTATTATGTATACTCTATTTTATATAATAACAATAATAATATAATAATGTTATGTATTATGATGTATTGTTTTTTTCCATCTCTATTTTATCCATACTTTATTTTATATCTTTTTCTATATACATATCTCTTTCTTGCTCTCGTTACATGTATTTACATATATACGAAGAGAGAGAGGGGGATGAAAACTAGTATAGATAAAATATAGATATATATAATAATGATGGAAGCCATGTACATGCTATCCATTATAACATATAATATTATTATATGTAATAGGGTGTATAAAATGAGCTTTCATCTTTGCATATATATATATACATATATATATTCATAGATTACGAGCTGTGTGAATATATAAACGAAGACGATAAAAAATGAATACGACTGTAAAATGTTCGTTGCCGTCAGTGCTCCTCTCTCCCGGTCGCACTCGGCCCCGCCGCAACATTGCCAGAACGTGGCAACGCTGCGCACTACCTGGTGGCCGTTCTGACAATGTGCTCGTCGGACCACCCGCAACAATACCCATCTCTCTTGTCCGAGAGAGCGAGTCAGGGGAGTCAGAGGGAAAGATCATCAGAGAGAGAAAAATACAGAGAGAAAGAGAGAGAGAAAGAGATAGTTGCAGGAGACTGGGAGCAGCAGTGAGCGAGCGCCTGAACGGATAGACGCCGAGGGGCAAAACGACGAAAAAGAGAGAGGTCTCAGAAAGAAAGATTAGCGACGGTAGCTCGCCTAATGCAATACACCGAATCTCGAATCCGGAAGTATCGCAAAACCATAATAATCCAAAAAAAATAGCCCTTCCCCCCCTCAATAGGTCAATCGTTTTATCAACGATTTACAAGCCAATAAAAACCAATACGTCGATCGATAAAACGATTGTAACGTTCGAAGAAGAGAAGAAAAAGAAGAAAGAAGAAAAAAAAACCATTGCCAATCGTCCGATTATGGCTGCGTTAGTTATATCCCTCTCTCGTTGGTTCTGTGTGCACCGCGCATGCGCATTGCGTCACACCGCGCAGCGCGACGCTGTATTTCATTCATTCGTCGTTTGTTGTTGTTGTTGTTTTTTCTCCCCATATTTTTTTTCTCCTCCGCCTTACACACATTAAAACTGTGCTCGATGGGCAAACCCCTCCCGCCTCCCCGCCATTGTGTAACTTGCACATTTTCCACGGTCGAATGGGAATTATTGTTTTGTTCGTTTGTTTTTTCTTGTTATTATGTTTGTTTTGTTTTCGTTTTGTTGGTTGGATGACCATAAACGCTCGGAGGTACGTATCTCGGGGCGGTAGCGGCGCGAGTATCGAATAGCAAGGTTTTCCAGCCAATTAACTTCGCGTACGGCAAGGCGCAGCCACAGGAGGGGCTGGGAGGGAGGCGCGGGTAACCTTATACGAGAGAGAAGCCGGCGGGGCTCGTGGGACGGTGCGAGAAGGAGCGCGGCTCGTGGGACGGCGCGAGACGGAGCGCGGCTGCTCGTGGGACGGCGCGAGACGGAGCGCGGTTGCTCGTGGGACGGCGCGAGAGACGGAGCGCGACTCGTTCGACGAGCACCGTCGCTGCGTTGAACCGAGGGAGGAGGGACGGCGGGGGAGAGCGCCGCGCTGACCACATGGCTCGCGCTCCTCCGAAGGGACGCCGCTCTCGTTGGAGAACACACACATACACACACACACACTCACGAGCTTCGGAGAATGTACGGACGAAGAAGAATTCGAGCAGCGGGACGCGAGCGCAACACGGTAGCCGGGCAACCGGCTGTACCGCAAAACTTGAACCGGGACCAGTACCGGAGTGTCACTCTGGTATTCTCGGTCACGCCCGACCATACACACACACACATACAGACACTCTAGCCCAATGTTTATCAATTAGAATTTTTTTTTAAATGGTCTTCGTTAATTGGAATATTGACATACGAAAAAGAAAAAAAATAGACGGAATGGAAATTCAGAACACGTTTATTTTCTAAAATTTTGTTGTAAGTAGAAAATAATCTGCTTGTGAAAATGAAACTTATTGTTTTTGCGTTAAGTTGGACTCATTGTTGCTGTTGGTTATGAAAAGAATAATGACGAAGAAACAAAAACACCATCAACAACATTATAATTAATTTATCAAAATTTAATTGATAATACAATAACAAAAGAACATTGATAATGCTTGCATCAGTTGATATTAAGTTTAAATTATCATTCATAATTAATCATTCACATTTTTATCAATCCGAACCAATCGTCACAATGAATAACGAACATTAATAAATTATGAGAGAAAAAAAGAGTAAACGAAAATTTCGAAACTTGTGTGAATCTCGATAGTTGGAACTTTCGATTATTTTGCGCAGAGAAGCGATGGAAGAGAAGGGGTTGGAGGGGAGGGGGGGGGCGGAGGTGTAGCGAGATGTGCGCGTTTCGTAGCGCAGAAGCGAGAGTAAGCGAGACCCATGGTCACCGGGGGCCTAACAGGATCCCGTGTCAACCACGGTGGTCTTTCAACTCTCGTATTTCCTCTTCTTCCCGTCGTCGTCTTGCTCATCGTTTTTCGCTGTCTCTCTCTCTCTCTCTCTCTCTGTTTTCGCTGTCCCTCAATTCGCTGTGCCGCATCGTGCAACGCCGCCGGTGTGTCACCCGCGTGCGCGTACGATCCGTCCCGAGAAAGACGCTCGTGCGTGCATGTGTGCGATACGCCGCGAGCGGGGAGAGGAGGGAGAGGGCGGGATGAAAAAGAAGATATATGCATATATATATATATATATATTACATATGACGTTCCGCGAGAAAAGGGACCCAAACGCGGTTGAGGAAAATTTAGCCCCCATCAATTTTTTTCCTACAAGTTTGTTTCTACTTATTAACGTGATAAACTTTAAAATGAACGTGATAATGCGATATGAAAAATTTATCTCCTATTTTCGACTCAAATGGAAAAATATCAATCGTAGGCAAAAAATTTTAACGACCAAAGTTGCAGATAATTTTATTCCCAAAAAGTTTGTTTATACTTATTAACGTGATAACCTTCGAAATAAACGAGATAATGCGATAACAAAAATTTAACTTCGATTTTCCGACTCACGTAGAAAAATATCAATCGCAAACGAAAAATTGTAATGACCAAAGTTGTAGAAAATGTTATTCCTTAAGAGTTTGTTCATACTCATGAACGTGATAAACTTTGAAATGAACGAGATAATGCTATAACAAAGTTTTAACTTCTATTTTTCCGACTCAAGTGGAAAAATATCAATCGCAGACAAAAAATTGAAATCACTAAAGTTGCAGAGAATTTTATTTCCTACGAGTATCGTTATGTGCAATTTTTCGTAAAAAGTTGAAAATGTGCGTGTTATTCAACAAAAACAAATTTTCCCTCAAGTTCAAGATGGCGGTCAACGCAGAAGGGTCGAACGGTCAAGAACCTGAACTTATACTACCAATGACCCCCGAACGGTTGGAAAAAGAAAATTCCTTCATGTATTTTTTTCGTTTTCAAATGGACATTCCGACTGGGCCCCGAAGCCGAGCTTCGGGCTTCTTCGGGCAATCACGGAACATCACACGGTCGACGTAAGTCGAACGCTTTTCCAGTCACACGTGGAGCGACTGAATTTTTCGGTTCCCGGGCGCGTCACCAGATGGATGACGTTGACGTCACTGAGTTAAAACTTCAATGAAAATTCCATTTCTGCAAATAGTTAAAAATTGAAATTGACCTTTTTTTATTATTACGAATGAGCTAGAAAAATATTTTTTCAAAATCGTCTAACTTCTCGCAGGCAATAATGAAAAACTATTAGACAGGAAGTTAGACAGACATTGTGGAACGTGAGCTTCGGGGTTTGAATAATTTGATGTTATTTTTGTTTCCGGCACGCGGATGGAGACGTCAACGGTTGTCGTGGGAATTGAAAAGCTGCCGGAAGGGTCTTTGCTCGAGGCGAAGGGCCTTCTCTTCCATCTCTCCTTCTTTCTCTCTTCCTGCCTGTGCCTTCTGGAAGGCTCTGGAAGGACTATGGGCCGATGCTCTTCACGACACACCAAAAATCCTCAACGACGTCGGTATAATTACATATAGATATATATACACACACATATATATATTTTTACATAATATACAAAATTCCTCAAGCACAGCCGATAAGACCATTCCACCCCAACTAGCCCTTAGAACATCAATAATATTCCAATAAAACTTGGACAGTGATAATCAACATCAATTTTTTTTTTTTTTCATCCCTCAATGACAAAATATAATTGAAGATAATTAATCATTCCGAATTAAAATATTTTTTTTCAAGTAATAAATCTTTTTACAAATCATTTGTCAGAATTGTGAAGATAAAATGAAATAAATTAATAAATCAATAATAACAATAATAATAATAGTAAAATAAAATAACAATAAAGCCGATGTATGAATTTTCGAAAACTAGCGGGAAAATTTTTCGAAAGTTTAAAAAGTTTTTCGCAAAAAAAGTTTTTCGAAAACTAGTGGGAAAATTGTTAAGAAAAATTTCTATCGTCGTTGGGGAGGGAAGAAGTATGAAAATAAATATGAAATTCAAGTGAAATACCTAGGAATGAGGAATGAGTGGGATTGGTCGAAGTATTCGATTGTTTGGTTCGAGGATCGGTGAATCTGCCAAGCAGAACGTTAAAAGATGGAGTGCGTGGTGAAACGGTCGAGAGAGAGAGAGAGAGAGAGAGAGAGAGAGAGAGAGAGAGAGAGAGAGAGAGAGAGAGGAGATAGAGAGAAGAGAGATAGAGATCGTTTTGCCTGAGCAAGCGCGTACCGTACTGCATCCTCCCTTTCGGTTAGGTTCACGGTCGCCCTCCGAGAGCCTGGCCGCCGCCCGGGTACCGACAGAACCTTTGGATTATTACACAGTATGGTAGCCGCACACGAAGTCGGCGCCCTTTAATCCTCGGCACCCTCACGCACAAGATCGCTTCGCGGTATATATATATATTTTTTTTTTCTCCCTCCCTTTCCCTCCCTCTCGAGATCCCTCTCACTCTTTCTCAATCTCCATCGTCGTCATCGACGAACGCAACGGAGAGAGACCAACTTCGTTCGTCGTGAATGGCCTGTATTGTGCCGTTCGGTCAGAACGAAAGATATGGAATTAAAAATAATAATAATAATAATAATTACAAAATAGTGGGAGGAAACGAGCAAGCGAAAGAGTGTAAAATGGTGACGTTGTTCTAGCCTCCAAAAATATAAAATATCGATTACATTTGGAAAAAGGGGGGGGGGCATGATATCGAAGTCATCGATCGTTTTGGCGAGACTTAAAAAACCTCGAATTTGTAGAATTATATCTATCGACAGAAATATCATTCGCCATAACTAATATCATTCATTTTCAATAACTGATATTACTAATTTTCATTTTTTACCTTCATAAATTATGGAACCAAATGAAAGAAAAAATAATTTCACGCGAAACTCTTTTTTTTTTAAATTCCGGCTTCCGTCAGTTTTCCGCCCCCCTTTTTGAATCTTGCCTTTAAATGAGTTGGACAGAACTTGGGAGCCCAAAAAATAATAATAAAGATGAATGTGGTACAGCGGCGGTCCGCCATGAGTGCGAGAAAGACGACGCTATCCGGTGCTCGCTGCGGTGCGATAGAGAAAACCGAGCAACGACAACCGTCAAAATAAAATAAAATCCAAAGCTCGAAAATAAAAATTCGATTTCATGTTCGGGGGTCGTAACCGAGCGAGAATTCATCCTAGGGAGACAGAAAGAGAGAGAGGGGGAGGAGCGAAAAAAAAATGTAAGGAAAGTTTAGAAATTTGTATTATTATGTTTTCGTCGTACACGTCGACTCGGACCATAATACCGATTTGGTCGATGGGTTTGTCCATCGATTTTTCACGCCGATCTGAAAACGTTCGACTTTCATCCGCAACACATACATTCCGTCGTGTTTTCAAATCCTAGAACGATATCCCAACGCGTCCGCGGTCTTTCGTCTTTGAAGATCGTTTCCGTGCACCGCCGCACCGGTCCAATCTTCTTTGTTGCCCCGAAACGATTGTGTGTTGCCTGTATTTTCATCGATCTATATTTTTTCTCGGTTTCGTTACGCCTCGTTGTGCAAACTCTTCGTTGCTTGCAGTATATGTATATATACGTTCGTGGGTCACAGAAAGTCGACCCACACACCTATTCGTTATAACAATCGTCGTCTCGACGGTTGCAATACGCGTGACAGATAAATAATATCGGCAAAATAATATTGTCACGAACGATTGGCTTCTGACGAAAAACGTTTTTCTTTTTTCGTCTTGCCGCCAAAGAAGAGGGTCGTCGTCGTCGACCGATCGGCAATGTCGGCCAAGCGAGATAATAGTGTTGAGTGTCTCGAGAAGTTCTTGAAAATCGGTAAGTAGAATTCTACGTACAAAAATTGCACCGATTGAAATTTCGTCCGACGACTCGCCGAACCGATACCAAAGACAACGTGGGGGAAGATGATGGTGCATATGATTGCGTACACGCAGGACCTGGAAGAGGGTTTACGGAAAATTCGTCCAATAGAAATTTGGCTAAAACAATTCGTCTAAAACATCAATTTGTCTAAAACAATTCGTCTAAAACATCAATTTGTCTAAAACATCAATTTGTCTAAAACTTCAATTTGTCTAAAACAATTCGTCTAAGAAAACAATTCGTCTAAGAAAACAATTCGTCTAAAAGAACAATTCGTCTGAAAGAACAATTCGTCTGAAAGAACAATTCGTCTTAAACAACAATTCGTCTAAAAAAACAATTCATCTAAAAGATCAATTCGTCTAGAAGATCAATTCCTCTGAAATAAAAATTCGTCTAAAAGATCAGTTCATCTAAAAGATCAATTCGTTCAAAAGAACAATTTGTTTAAAAGAACAATTCGTCTGTAACAACAATTTGTTAAATAACAATTATACCATACGTTAATCCATATCTAAATCCATCAATTACTATTTTTCTTCGCCAACATGAAAACAAAGATAAAAAATCTCGGTCAATCAGTTTGTCACTAATGTTTCGCATCAATCTCAAAGTTCAATAAAATCTGCATAGATACCATAGATACGTGTATCTATACCACCTATGCAGATTATATATAGCTTGCATACAAAAAACATATACCCACTTCTATATACAATCTGTCAATTGTTTATATCTTTTTTTTCCACTTGTGGTCGTCACTGCAACTCCGCGAAAAAAACAGTACAAGCATTTGGGGGACCAACCCAGGGTTAACAGAGGCTATAAAAAGAGAACTTTGACCTCGGGTGGTGAAGTTCACGCTCGTGACGTACGAACGACGGCGTAACAGGGATCGGGTTGGGGGTGGGGGGGCGTTTTGGAATTTTTCGGTGGAGATCCGGGAATGAGGGTTAAAATGGCTTCCTGTTTGCAAGCAACTCATGCTGTGTGGCGTTTGGACACGGTGAAGCGGCGGTAATTTGAGAAAACGAGAAAAATTCTGAGAAACGAGGTTTCTCGAAGTCACGGCCGAGCACCGTCCGGGATTTGTTGTGCGAGGCAAACGGACCGATGCGCTTGCGACCGTTGCAACGGACCGTCCCCTCCCCCTCCCCCCGCCCCTCGCGAAGGGTCAGTTCGGTCCGAAAAATACGTACAAAGAAATATATTTTCGACCAACGTCGTTTTTCTGTCCTAATGAAAAATTATTGTCGAATATTCGCCATTTTTATTTTTGTATTTTATTTTGTTGTTATTATTATTATTGTGATTTTTTTTTCACACAAATAATTGAAAAATTTGGACGGTACAACGAGCGAAGAATATTAGTTCGTCAATGTGTTCGGGAAAATGTGATGGAGACATCGACGCTCTATCGTCCTGCACAGGACATGACCTCTTTTGTCGGGTGGATCGAACGACGGAGAGAAGAGCTCAACGCCCGACCAGCGAGACGCACGGCTCGTTTTCCCTCTCCCTCTCTCTCTCTCTCTCTCTGTCTCTCTCGGTCCATCGAGTAAACATCGTTTCGATTCGTTCCATGTCTTCGACAATCATACAAATATTTCAAAATAAGTATTTTGAATACTCCAAATAGTATTTTGGAACAACATCGATTATTTCAATGATTCACGTGTGAAGTCGACGGTCGGACAGCTCGGACAACAATTTTAATTATCATTCTCGCGTGAACTTTGACGAAGAACGATCGTATAAATATTGCCAAGTTGGGCACTTGAGAATTTTCTTTTCCGTTTGAATCGAAGACGAAGATAAATCTACATTATCGATGTTACATTCGATAATTGATGCTAGACGGATACACTACTTTTTCTCATCCTCACCGGTTCGACTGGGGTGTGTACACACCCCATTTTTTCGCCATTTTTGCATCAATCTTATCCACTGACCGGAAAAAGGTGTTGACATACACCAATCTCTTACAATTAGTTATTGAATGACGAAAAAGAATGGTGTATATAACACAATAGGTTTCAATCAAGTTAAAATATTGAAAATGTTGTTTAATAAAAAAATTAACAAGTCGTAAAAATTACATTTCTTGTAAAAAGCGTGGGGCGTGTATATACCCCAGTGTATCTGTATAGGGTTAAATTTATTTATTCAAGCACATTTTAATATTCAATCATTGCTATATTATTTTTATTATTATTTTCAATTATCGTCAATTCTCCTCGCCAAGTAAAACAATTTTTCAACGAAATAAATTCTTTAATTATTTTCCGATCGGTCACTTTTCCTTGACACATAATTATTTTCAAATTTTTGACAATTCAAATTACTATCGATCGACCGAAACAGAAGAAAGATTGAGAAAAAAAAAAAAAGATTCGACTGAACGTTTTTCGATCTCGTGAAACGTGAGTATACACAAGTGTCGGACAATTTGTTCAGACTGGACAAACCGTTTTTACACGATTTAAGAATGTAAACCACACAAAACTTCCATGTGCAACGCATCTGTCCTTCGTACGCTCTTGGCCCTTCAGGAATCTCGAGCGAGCGTCGTATGAATAACATCCATACATGTAAGTATATATATAACACCAAATATCACTCATTGACTGATCAAGGGGATCCCTAACCTCTCGCGTCCGCAACGAGTGCGAGAGAGACAGCGCCATTGGCGCTCGCGGCGGAGCGAGAAAGACCGAGCTCCAAACGTTCGGGGATCCTCTTCAGAGAATCCCGAATTCCATACTATATATATATATACACATATATATCTTATAAACATATGAATTTTTGCACAAATACGACACGAAAATCTCACCTTTTCGAGTTGATCGAAAGCGATGGCCGCATCGGTCCAGCTCGGTCTGACGTAAAGATCCGACTCGTGTCTGTGTTTCGTAATCTCCGCGTGCGTGTTGTTGTTGTTGACATTGCCGTTGTAACTTCCACCATTGTTCGTACCCATGCCGCTGCACGAAATTTTTCCGTTTGTGTTGCAACGCGAATGATTGTTCGTCGTGACATGATTTTGTTGATTGTAATGCGATTGATTCGTGTTCGCGTGTTGATGATGAGTAGGGCGTCCCGCTAGGATCCCTGTAGGGCCGGACGCAGCGACCATGATTCGTCATGCATCTGCCCACAACTCGACGCGCTTATTATCAATTATTATTTTTTCACCATTAATTCACGTTAATGGCGATGAAAAAAAAATTTTCATTCGAAGGTAAACAAACAAAAACAACGAACGAACGAACAAACTCGAAAATTTCCGAAACTTTGTATTTGAAAAAATGATAAATAAATATTAAAAAAAAAAAAACCCACAACAAAAATAGATAAACAGCCTCGACTGAATGACGGAATCCTCTTCTTCGTTTTTTTTCTTTTTCCACCCCAACCGATCACCCCCGGAACCGAAGCAACTTTCGTACTACGGGTACGCGCATGCGCGTATTCCCACGCACTGAAATCACCACTCAAGTCGAAAAAAAAAACAAACAAACAAACAAAACAATAACAACAAACAATCACTACCGAATGATCGCACAAACGTGATAAAAACACACACACACAAACCCACAAACGCGCACATAAACGAATTTCGTGAAATTTGTTTTTTTTTATCTTCGTTATTCCACGAAATAAAATTCGTCGTTAAACTCCAGCGATCTCCCCGTAATGTCTATCCTTGATCATTCGGAGGGATCGTCAGCTCGGTCAACGGATTGTTTGGCTATCATTTGCGAATCGCAGAAATGATGATGAAAAAGAAAAAAAAAAACCGATGGAGAAGAAAAAACGTGAAACGCGGATGTGCGCGCGAAACGAATCCCACGACTGCTGGGACGTGACTGAACGTGGAGTGGCCGTGCGGCGGTGAGCCGAGCACGCCGCCTACGACGTCGCGCCGGCGCGGCGGGGCAACCCCCCACCCCGCGGACTCGCCGTTCTCGTACGAGCCCACGGACTATATGTAGTACCGCGCGGACCGCTCGCCCGTGTGGATGCTGCGAGGGGCCGCGGCCGCAGGGGGGGGAGGGCGGTCGGCGTCACGAACCGAGGTGGGGAGAGAGAAGCGTCGTAACTATACTCACTGTCACGTACGCGTGGTCGTCGGTCCACCACTGCGCTGAACGAGCGCGAGACAGACGGAGTTCGCAGCCACAGTGATTCCTCACACGCACGTATACGAAAAAAAATCTTGATGTACAATATTACATTACAACACCCACGTTTGTCGTACACACACACACACACACGCGCGCGTTTTAACGATATAATCCAAACTTGTAATCGTATCAATACGAATAAACCACGAAACAATTGTTTTGAGGAAATTCTTTATGGTTCACGAAGTACTCGTGGAGTCAACTCGTCGGTCCTTCGTCCTCTGGCATCCGGTTAAACACACACATGCACTCACACACAGGGCCGGAAACTTTGG
The DNA here is from genome assembly GCA_963662125.1 of Diplazon laetatorius. Taxonomy (NCBI): domain Eukaryota; kingdom Metazoa; phylum Arthropoda; class Insecta; order Hymenoptera; family Ichneumonidae; genus Diplazon; species Diplazon laetatorius. The sequence goes on from OY759153.1 coordinate 8,563,605, forward strand.
ACGCCTCACCACCAACAACTCTACCACCTTTTAAATCGTTTTAACTCTCTCACGTTCACACAAACAATTTGATTAATCGTTTAATCGTCGAACAATATTTCGTTGTTGTTGTTTTTTTTTCTCAACCTGGTTTAAAACTGCAAAGTCGAACGCTTCTGAATTTTTTTTTCGGCTTTTCTTTTGTTTGTTGTTGTTTTGTTTTTCGTCTGCGTTGTTGTTTTCATGGGGTTGTTGGATTCTGGGGTAAAATGTCGTGACTTAAGGTCGTGTGTGACGGCCACTCTTGTTGCAGTCTATGTTCGTACTAAGCCGAACTCTCGGCCACATTTCTTTCGTGGGCCCCCGGAGCTTATGCGCCGGCCATAGTTGATGACTGCCCCCCTCCCGCAACCATCCGCCGCTCCTCTCTCCCCACCCGCGCCATCTCCTCTTCTCGTACCTTCTGTGTTGAGCCAGCGGCGGCAGCGCCGCCACCGAGACTCGCCGCTTCGCGGAGAAACGTCGGGCTGGACGTACGTCCAGGGCTGTACGAGTCGCGGCATCGAATGGGGCGCCAACCGGCAGGGCCCCCCAGGACACTGATCATTCCCGCTGTAATCTTCGTATGCCGGAAATAAATTATTTTTATTGAAATAAAAAAAAAAATTTATTGATGGAAATGGTTGGCGTATCATTTAGCATTTTTTTAATTACTATTTCAGATTTTTACCCGTTGAATTGTCGTTTTTTGCTTTAATTATTTTCACAACCACTCGTGTGCCTGTTGGAATCTAATTTTTTTCTTATTGTTTTTTTAACTACTCTGGGCTTAGCCTGTTGGAATCTAATTGTTTTTCTTATAACTTTTCTGAATACTTTTGCTTTAGCCTGTTGAAACGTAATTTGTTTCCTATTATTTTTCTAATTACTCTGGGTTTAGCCTGTGGAAACCTAATTGTTTTTTTTTATAATCTTTCTTAACTACTCTGAGCTTAGCCTATTGGAACCTAATTTTTTTTCATCATTTTCCTCAACTACTGGATTCATCCAGCTGAAACCTAATTTTTTTAAAATCATTTTTATAACAACTCTAGGTTTAGCCTGTTGAAACCTACATTTTTATCTCCATCATTCTCATCACTAACAATTAAGTTTCCAACTTTTCGTCTTTTACTCTATAATTTTTTTCGTCACTGCATCGTTTTTTTCAATTTTATGAATTATAATTTACTCAATTTTTTTTTTTAATCTGAAATCGGGTTGAAACGAGCAGGGTTCCCGAGCGAGGTGGTTACGTCGCTGGGCGGTACCGCTGACGTCACGGGCGAACGTAGCCGAGAACGGCCGAACGCGAGGGGGCTCACGGATGATTGGGCGGAGGCGTTTGGCGTCCCCCGTTGCTAGGATACTCTCTCGCGAACGAGAGTCGCGCGGCGCCGCCGCCGTCGACGATCGAGACCACGAGGACCGGGCGACCGGGCGCGCGGTGGTGGCGACGTCGGCGTCGAAGCGGGCGGTCGGGCGGGCGAGGGGGGATGGAGGAGAAACAACACCGGACCACACACGCGGTACCATTTCCCCTCGAGCAAAAACATTACCCACACTCGCACGGCGGACACGGGGCACGCACACACACATACTGTCTCACCGGCCTTAACTCTCGCACGCGGCCACGCTGCCGCGGCGCACCAAACACTATCTCACATATCTATATATCTGCCGTAACTACAGGTATTCGCGTACGGCTTTCGACCATTCGTATATATCTATATATGTGTATATATGTATATATTGAACCGTACCCAAATAAGTTACATACGTACAATGCGGGTTGTACGACGGACAAAAAAAAAACAAAAATTAAAATAAAACAAATTGGTACCATTCGTTGGAAAAAAAAATGTATGAGGAGCTAAGATTCTAGATTTAATGATTCTAGATTATTATAAGAAGTTGTAAAAAAAAAAATTATAAAAATTATACGATCATGAAAAATTTAAGATAGTTGGGGAAAAAAAATAACAATGAAATCCATATGATGATAAAAAATTATAGAAATCCAGGAAAGAATATAAAAATTGGATGATTATATAAAATTATAATTAGTTAAAAACAATTAGTAAAAAAAATTATATAGTTATGGAAAATTATATGCGCCTGAGAAAGTTATATAAATCGTATGATTTTAGAAAATTATAGGACGCTGAAAATAATTAATTATAATGATTACATATACGATTGCAGAAACTTATAGAAATCATAAAAATTCAAAAAAACATTTTTTTAGAAAATTAAAAAGAGCCATCGGTTCTGTAAGTCGATTTCAATTACTGCTCGGTTCTGCAATATTTCAATAGCTACGAGTCTGTCAATGGTGTTGCTATCAATTTACCAGCCCTTACTTGTCGTGATTCACGTCTGAAAAATATGTAAACATAATTTTGAATGCAATGATAATTCTCATCGCTTGACCAATTGAATGATTTACGCACAGGTACATTGCTATCGTTTTGATCATACCGCCCCTCCCTTCGATATTTTCGGACTGTAATCTACGCGTGAAACATCATCGCCAACTCCAAACACGTAAGTCACCCGGTTACGAAACAAATGAGAAATAATGTAAAAAAAAAAATACGAAGAAAAAAAAGATAAATCCGTGCTTGTCGACCAAAGCAATTGACTTATTAACCCGTCGGTGTAATATCTCGCGTAACGACTGGGACTCGATTAGGCTCCCTTTGTCGAATATGCTCTTCACGCGCTTCTATATTTGCATCTGTGCGCATGATATATGGTATGCATATTGCATACATACACATATATATACGTATGTATGTATATATGGGGAAAGACGCCTCAATTCAGATAGTTCAACACCCCCACCGCTTCGGAAATGGTCGTTAATTGTTTCTTTTGAGTTTTAGGTAACCCAAAAAAATCCCCTGATTTTTTTCAGAGTGTTCTGCCCCACTCCCGTCCCTCCTAAAAAGAATTTAATACAAAAAATTAGAGAAAAACAGGAAGCCGTTTTTTAAATTAACGAATTTTTTTTTTTCGTATTTTGAATTTACAAAAAAGGATCCTTAATAAAATTATAAAGCATCTTCATTGCTGGTATTTGTTTTTCAATTTTTCATGAAGAAAATAAAAGATTTTGATTTTTTCGTAAGAATGATTCATCGTTTAATTGTTTATTTAACGACAGAACATTGCGATGTTTAACGTTTTTTCTCTATTAAATTACAATAGTTTCGAAAATTGGCAATGAAAAAGTGAATATTAGCAACAAAGATGCCATTCTAAAATGATGAAGTATCTTCATCTTTCAAATCCAAAATAAGAAACAAAAAAAAACTTCACCAATGAAAAAAAGGCACAATACCCGTTTTCTGATTTGTTTATGTTTCACATTGTTTGGGAGGGTGTGAGAGGGTGGGTGGAACATTTTTGAAAAAAATCGAGGAACGTTCTTGGGTTACTAAAAAAACTAAACTGAAAAATAAGTTGACGATCACTTCCGAAGGGGCAAGGGTCTTAACCCATTCGAATTGAGGCGTCTTTCCCCATATATATATATATAGACACGATCGTGTGAGTGAACAAGAGTGAGAGGACGATCTCTTCTCGCGCAAAGTATTTTCACGAGCGCATGCCGGGTCCACGGGACGAGAACGCAGCAGCAACAGATTATCGTGAAACGTTTCCTCGCGATTCTAGAAAAGGACGGAGATGACTTTAAGCCTCGGGAGAAAGACGAAATGAGCGATAAAACCCGACTCTCGCTCGCGCTTAACGTATTTGCGTATGTGCGTGTGTGTGCTTGTGTGTGTGTGTGTGTACGGCGGTGAGGGCGCAAGAGCGAGAGAACGAGCGCGACGGCAGAGCCTCTAGCGTGGTGTACGCGTGCGCGTGCGCGCGACAGCGACGGAGACTCGCTATAGGTGCGCGCGTATGCAGCCCAACGAGAGAACAAACGATAGGCGCAAGCGCGCACGAGGAGGACGAACGGACAGAGATATCGTACAAATACGAGACCACCCACCGCGAACGCAACGCATCAAACGCCTCCCCCCCTCCTCCTCCGTCCCCCCACCATGGCCATCCGTCCCCTCCATCGGCTCTTTCTCGACCAACAAAAAAGCAATTTCACACGAGCGATTGTACGAAAAAAAAACTTAAAAAAAAAACAATGAATGGAAGAGGATAAAAAAAGGGCGAAACAGGCCAATAAGGAAAGATTGGATTTTTTTTTCATTTTTTAAAAGGTTTTATTTTTTTTAAGTTTTTTTTTCGGGCACGAGACACACGTGTGTCATCGTTGTATCTTTCACTTTGTCGTTGGTGGATTAGAACGGACACCCTGTTGAGGGTTCGAAGGAATGTTTAGTTGAACGAAGGAAAAATTGAGTGTAGGATGAATTTTTCGGAATTAATAAATTATGGATGTATGTACAAGAAAATTAGACATATTTAACAAGTCGCGGAGATATTACATGATAGAGCGATGTATTTTTTTTTCGTTTGCGCCTGATGCGCTGATGGTGAAAGTTCTCGGCATCGATGTGGGTGTCTTAAAAAAATCTTCAGTGTAAATGTGAACCAACAATATTATTAGAAAAAAAAAAATATTGTACTAAAAATTCGAAACTCCATTTTTTTTCGACAATTTGACATTTTTGGCGTTTATAAGGCCTTAAATAAAAGAAGGATTCTTTTTTTGGGCAAATGGCAGGTATTTAAACATTTTTTGAGTTTTTTAGCTCGATTTTCCGTTAGTTTTTTTTATGAAAGAAACGGAAACAAAAAAAAGTATCACACGTTTCATTATATATTCGATTGAATTGTACTTTGAATAACTCCAAATCATAATTTATAGATTCTTCTCGATCTTTTTTTTTTTTAATTATCTATACTACCGATTTGAAATCCATCTCTCGATCTTTCAAAATTCCTCACAAATTTTCATACACAATTCCTTACATATATTCTATTGAATTATACTTTGAATAACTTTAAATCATAATTTATTCATTCTCGTCAATCTTTTTTTTTTTTAAATTATCGATACTACTGATTTCAAGTCCATCTCTCGATCTTTCAAAATTCCTCAAAAATTGTAATACACACTTCCTCATATATATTCGATTGAATCATACTCCAAATAACTTCAAACCATCATTTATTTATTCGCGTTGATCTTTTTTTTTCTTTTCGTCGTCGCACGAGGGTGAAGGGATTTTCGATGAATGCGAATGGGTGCTCGAGACGTATGGTCACAATGTGGACACTAGCCATAGATTTTTCATTACTACTGTGTGTGTAAGTGTGTGGGTGTGTGAGTTGTATTCATTGATGCAAGTCGCGCGCGTTGTCGAAGAAGACGGAATGAATGGCGCGGTTGGGAGCGACTTCCGGTGGGGTTTTACTACAAAGCGATGCCGCGCGATCAACTCTCCGTGCTCGTATTACTTGATGTAACCGATACACCGACACCGAACGACGTTTCACCGACGAACGTTTTCACAAACGATCATGAGCTACGATCACCGCGTCGCACGTTCATGAATTATTCCACGACACGATATGATATGGCACGTGAAATCGTTATGTCGTCTCGGCGATGAGACGACGACGAGGAGGCGAGAGGGAAGGGGGTGAGCAATCGAATGTTGCAACTCGATGATATTCAACGAAATAATGTAACGATCCAAACGATAATTCGAAGGTTATCAAATTCGTTTCGTTTTATCGATGTCTCGACGTATTTAATGTCCATGGATTTCGAAAAATTTGCTGAAATTTATCAAAAATCGTATCTTGAATTTTATTGTATTTAGAATTTAAAAATACGACGTACATAGATTGTAATGATCGAATGATCAGTCAATCAGTACATCGATAATTAACATTATTATCACTTGGAGTCGAACCTTCCCTCCCCCCTCCCAGAGAATTGTAGTCAACAAAATAACATAACGAGCCAATCGATAAATCGATTACCACCGATCGCTTATTTCGTTTCTACTATGGTTCGTCGCCATCTCGATTTTTCAACGTCCGAATATCAAAAACCATGTAAGGCAGTATCCTACATACTGTAAGAGTCAAAGCAAGCCTAAGATATACCATCTCCTGATTGAGGTACGTAGTACTTTGATGTGACAACGTCGCGTGTTATGATGTCGATCAGAGAGAGAGAGAGAGAGAGAGAGAGAGAGAGAGAGGGAGAGAGAAGATGGGAAACAAACGCGCAACGTTGCCATGTCTACTGGATCACGCCCAACTCCTGATATAAACTGCATTTTCTCGATGTTTATTTGCTTATTATTATCATCACAGTCTCCTGATCTCTACTTCCAAGTGCCCAAAATGTTCTCCGAATATTCAACTCGCAGCTAAAGTGTTTTCATCAAAATCTGACGAGGACTTTTTGTATTATATCAAATTGAGCGTGATTATCCATAAGACTCCATGTTAAACGTGTGAAAATAAAAGTGTTGATATATTTTTTCTCGCGCTTCGGAAAGCCATAAAAATTTAACTGAACCTTTTTCTTATCGATACCCATAATCATGCCAAGTTTCATGAAAATCTGACGACAAACTCTGTTATGGAGGGTACTTAATCTCATTTAATTCAATGTCGATTGCATTTTTTTTTCTTGCGAAATTTTCGAACGATTGAAATTGAAATGTTGCTCATTGTTCGACCGTCGATGAAAAGTGTATATGGAAAATATATATTTGGGCGTGCGAGAGAGAAAGAGAGAGGGGGCGAGAAACGAAAGGGACGGAGAGTCGCGAGAGCGAGGACGGAAAAATCGACGAGCAGCTACGCCGACGATGCTGTTGCTGCCGCGGCCGGGGCGGCTGCGGCTTGGACACCCGAGTTCGATCGTCGATAAGCCTACCGCATGGCGGCAGTTAATAATTTTTACGACACTTTAAACTTGCCACCCGGTATTAAACGGGCCCCCGCGAGACGGGCTTTGATCTTTGCCGACGGTCTATCTGCTTAATGAGCCACTGGGTGAGACGCGCGAGGCGCGGAGGACGCGAGAACGGAGAGCCGTGTGTTCGGTCGAGGCTCGACGATGAGACGCGAGGGCGGGTGCGTCTCAAATTTTCGAATTGTCAATGTTTCGAAGGCTCAATCGACATTTTTTTCATTCAAATTTTAATATTTTCCGAAAATTCAAACCTCTGAATTTTCTTTTCCTTTCGATTGGTAATGAAACAGAATTTAAAAAAGAAGAATAAAAACAAACAAATTGAACGTTCAAATGTCCGACAGAGGTCGATAAATCAAATCGAAACGTTTCGAAAATAAATGTTTCGACTCTCGCCAATGTTTCGACAGATCAAAATTTCGACAACGTATGTCTGCTGATTATGTTGTCATCGTTGACATTGCCAGATTGTTTTCTTTGAGCACAGAATGAACGTAATTAAGATTTCCTTGAATATTATATAATTGAATAATTGTTTGTGATTTTTGATCATTACTGTGCTAATGCTAATTATTACTGTGCTTGGAAGAGTTTTCAGACCGTGCTCTCACGATGTAAAACAGTGGTTGGATTCAATAACGTTAGTTTGGTCTCTGTTCGTCTATCCTTCATGGCGACAGAGACAGCAAATAAATATGGTAGATAAAAAAAAGATAGAAGCCAGAAAGATACGAAACGCCCCGAGATTTCGCCTTCAAGAGTTGCGGCGGAGATAGAAGAGTTGCATATCCCCAGGGGCTCTGTCGCGTCGCGATTCGTTGTGATTCGCCCTGAGCAAAAAAATTTATATATATATATATATTTATATAAATTTTTTGAACGAAGGGTCGGCCTGAGCTCGGTGAGGTCTCAAAATATTCGTTTTTGTTCAAAGAATTCACAAAAAAAAAAAAAAAAAAAAAAACATGTTTGAAAAGTAAGAACGAGGGTTTTCTTGTTTTATACAACGATATAATATGGTCACGATCAAAATAGACGAGTCCTTTCATTTTCGACATATATGTTGATGTGAAAAGTTATGGACCAAAATGTTAAGTCGACAGTCAGAGTTGACTGAGATTCAGTGGAATGTCTCATATATACATATGTACCTCATATACGTCTTTCCATCGTAAAAGAAGATATTTCGATTAATTTCCATAGGAAATCAATTTTTTTTTTCGTCATAAAAAATAATCAAGAAATCATGATAACTAATCAAATAATTGATTTTCCATTGAAACTAATCAAAATATCGATCAATTCTAAATTGAAATTTTTTTCGAAATTCCAAAAAATATATATATATACAAATGAGGAACATGAAAAAAATGTCATCCAATTAAAAATGGTCAAACCAAGAGTTACGTCGTGATAAAAAAAAACAAAAGGAGTTGGGGCCAGGGTAAGGGGGTCAAAACAATTTTCAAAAAAATAGTCAGGTCGTACGATCGAAGAGATACAAAAAAAAAATTCATCGTCCACACCGGGAGATAAAATGGTTTCAATCCGTTGATTTGAGACGTCTCTCCCCACATGCGTATATAATTTTTTTTTCATCGTTGGCCCGATGGGTTCGAGAGAAATTTGATCCGTGAGACGGGTGGGGTTATAACACACACGTGAACAATCGTGTGTGAGTGAGAGTAAAAAATTCTTTCGGGATCCGTCGATGCACGGTAGCGTGAAAACTACTTCCTCACGCAACGACGGACACGAGGGATGCGGCCGGTACACGGCGGCAAGACAGAAGCGGACCATGGGCGCGATGTAGATTCTCCCATGGCGATGGGGGGGGGGGGGGCAATGCGGCCACCGATATCTTTGGAAATAAGCAACGTCGCTCGCACACGAGGTGGTCGTATACGCGACATTCCGCGATAAAAAGCACCCAAACTTAATTGATAGCCCAGTTAGGGGGAGGGAGGGGGGGGCGAAAAGGGTTTGTTGACAGTCTGAATCCAAGTTTTCAAAATTTGAACCCTTTTGCATTGGACGCCATCTTGAATTTAAGGGAAATTTATTTTTGTTCATTAACTCGGCTATTTAAAAATTTAACTGAAAATGCTTTAATTAATATTAAAAAATTTTGACTTAAGATGCAAAACAAAAGTTGTAAGAAATTTATAATTCTTTACAAATTCAGTCATTACAGATTTTTTTGCCTACGATCAATATTTTTTAACGTAAGGGGGCTGAGTCATTTAAAAATTTTATTTTTCTTGTTTTTGATTTTTTTTTGGTTTTTTTTTATTTTTTTTTTATTTTTGAGGTTAGGTACCTTTTCTCGCGGAACGTCACATATGCGCGAGAAGACGCGAACGAGTATAGATGGTATCGTCGCGCGCCATGGCTCTCGCTACGTTTTGCTCACACAGGACGACAGCAGGACGCTTCGGACCACCCACTCGCTCGCCAAATGATAAACACGATATATATGTGCTCGGGGTGGCCGGCCCGTGTATGCGCCATACGTACATGTATACACACACACACCCACACACACACACACACGTTACACGTCTTTCAACGATTTATCTTCATCCCACCGCGATAACATCGACGACTATCGCCCCCTTATCGCTCCGATGTGCCGAAAATGTTTTAATCGTGTTGCAAAAAAAAAGAAAAAAGAATAGATAAATAATAATCTCAACTAACGATAAAAATAAAGAATACAACAAATTTTTCAACCTCCGGGATTACAATGTTTCGGTCCGTGGTTACCTGCAACCCTTTCACATTATCTGTCTTTTATTTTCCTCGTTTTTTTTGTTTTTTTTTTTTTTCGTTGCCGAGATGTTGATTTGTCAAATTGGATTTTGAAAAAAAAAAAAAAAAATTGTCGTAGGCAATCGATGAAAAATGTGTTCCTCGAAAATTGTATCTCTTTGATTTTACACTTATTATTATAATTATTGTGACTATTCTGATTATAATGATTATTCTGATTATTCTAATTATTCTGATTATTCTGATTATTCTGATTATTCTGATCAATGCGGTTATTATGATTATTATGATTGTTGTTATTATTATTATTATTATTATCATCAATAATGATTATTATTTCAAAGAATCGATCGAATCATCGAAGGTCGTTTCACGAAGTATAATGGATGACCGATGCGAAGTTCGTGAAAGATATTAATGGCCGTTAAGCGCATCGAACGATGAAGGGGAAGCGTGGAAACGGCGGGACGAAGAGCGGATTGAAGATACAGGCATAGTAGGTATATAGTACGAAGCATAACGAGGAGAGTCGTTATTCGCGGTGACTTGGCTGCCGAGATAGAGAGAGAGAGAGCGCGAGAGAGAGGGAGATAGAGCGAGTGAGAGAGGAAGAGAGAGAGGGGGAGAAAGATTGTTTCGTGAGTTATCTGCATCTTACAGTCGCTACCGCTAGCACATAGTAGTCCGTATCTCGCTTCCATCCACATCCGTTCCGCGCATTCTTCTTCGTCTCACAGAGACCGTTCTCGTCATATTTTATCTACAACCCGAGATCGGTACTGTCTCTTGTCGGCGTTACGCCGGCCGGACCGCCACCGCCACGAGATATAGACTTCCGGAGCAACTCGATCGATTTTTTTTTTTTTTCGTTTCTAATTTTTTTTTGTTTTGTTTTTTTTTCTTTTTTGCTTCATCGTGGGGAGTCGTTAGGCCGTTCGCCGACTGCGAACGAGTATCAGTCGAGTCTCTCGTGTGTAAGAGAGAGAGAGAGAGAGAGAGAGAGAGAGAAAAAAAGAGACTTGCACGATCGCTCGGTTGGCTTTCGTGAGTCGCTGGAATCGCGAGACGACTCTTCGCTCCGTCTCTTATGTACACACATCGCTACCGGTTGCCAGGTCAGTCCGGTTATTCGATCTTTGATTTGAAAAAAATAAAAAATAAAAATAATGAAATACAGAAAAAAATAATTAAAGAGAGAAAAAATGAAATAAAATAAAGTCCAGCGCAATTGGAACGTCGATGTGGATTGTGACTTCTAATCACGCGATCAAACCTCGCGGCTGCTGAATAACGCTCTGGAATTTTTTAAAAATGTATATGGGAATACGGCTCAGTCGAAATTTGAACAAGCCTCATGTGCGGACCACCTGTATATATATATAACATATATGTATACGTACGTGTGTGTGTGTGTGTATGTATACCAAGGCCCACGCAGGTTCTGGAGTTACGCGGATAACTCTGGCTCTCATCCCATTCTCGACCATCTGTTCACCGATCAACGCCCACATCCGCAAATCGAATCATCGTTCGAGAAATTTATTATCTTTTAAACATTTTTTTCAAATTTCGTTCTGTAATGGAAAAATCTTTTTTTTTTTTCATTGTACAGATCCCACGCGGGTTCCGGGGGTTAAGCAGATGACCTCCGGCTCGCACCGCGATTCTCAAACATTTGTCAATTCGTCGACGCCCGTATCAGCAAATCAAATCATCTTTGGAGTAATTTTTTTTTGTATTTTTTTTTTGTTTTTTTTTTTTTTCAATTATTCGTCTCGAATTTATTTCTGTAATGGAAAAATTGTCATTCTATAGATATCCCATGTAGGTTTTAGGATGACTTCAACATTTTTTTATAAAATGTAAATATAACTTTTTTTTTCTCGTTTTCAGGATTTCGTACCCCTTCTAATTCTATGTACCTACAATTATTATATCTTTTATTTTATATCTTTATGAATATCTTTTATATATTTTATTAAAATCTTCTCTCTTCACTTATTGAACACGAAAACCTATAATAGTGCACTTATTTAGGTTTACCCAAAATTTGAAAATTTATAATGGCACCTATTTAGGTTTACCCAAAATCTTAAAATTTATAATTTATGACTCCTCCGGGTGCGAGCCCTACCAGCACTTGTATCATATTTTTTTCATTGCTTTTTCTTATTATGTAAAGAAAAAAACAAGGATGTGGAAAGATCGAAGGAGGTTGGTTTAGTCGTTACGTGGAACAAGTGGGGAAATTAATATATAGCGTGTTTAAGTTTCCCCACGTTCTGTGTACATAAATATGCATGAATATAGGGCCCCATTCGTACGCCGCAAACGAGTAGGTACTCACACACATATAAACATATATATACATATACATACATACGTGGGTACCTAATTACCAGAGAGAAAGATAGTTTTCACGATGTTGGAACGATCGTTACCGCGTTTCTTCTTATAGATCATTAATTCTAGACCAGAGAGTCCGGCTAACGCACCCGTTTGCCACACACACACACACACACTTACACATGGCAACGCGAGAGACGAGTGCAAGAGAGAGAAACGCAAAATCTTCGAGATCCGTCCGGTCTCGCGAGGAGATCTCTCGCACACGCGCCTCCAACTCGTAGCCGGAAAGATTCAACTTACTAATTGCGACTACGCCGGTGGTCCGGAGCACAACGTCAGCGAGCGCACAACTCTCTCGCGCGCTTCACAACTCATACATATCCCATATTCTCTCGGGGCCTGAGCGAGCGATGCAAAAAAAAAAAAAATAAAAAACAAAAAAAAAACAATTTGAAATAAATATAACGAAAGACGAAAAAGGTTTCAAAGTCTTTGGACTTTGGACAAAATCGTCTTTGAGATAATTAACTGGTCCACAGAATTGTTATTTTTGTTTTTGACAAACTTTTCATTTTTTTTCGTCGTCGAAAAAGTTTCGTGGGGGAAAAAAAAAGAACATTCGGATTATTGGGTCGTGGCTAATTTATAGAATTCTATTGTTTGAGGAAGAAAAAGAAGAAAAAAGACGAAATCGTTTATATATACGAATCATCTATTTCAGGAATTTGGACGAGAAGGCGAAAATGCATTGATTTTTATCTTTCCGTCCAAACGATGGATAAACAATGTTATATATACCAAATGTTCACATGAACACAATATGTTCACATGCTGTAGAGAATTGAATTTCCTGTAAAAAAACTCCTCGAATCTATCAACACACACACACACACACACACACACACACACATATTTTCTGTCTTTGCACGTGTGCAGATTTTTTTCTTCTGCACAATTTCAATATTACAACAATTTAACGACACTGCCAACGAGCCAAGTCGCCGTCCCTAATTCGATCGTTTTCATCGATATTGTCTCAATGTCCTCGATCGTCTTTCTCGAGTTTCACTCGTTGCTGTATTCACGTACATATATGCACACACGCAAATATATATCTATATAGCAATACGTGTTGGCAAACATGTAAATGCGTACTCGAGGTCTCACTTCCGAGTCGTCGTTCGCAAATAATTGGACGTTTTGAAAAATAATAAAAATAAAAAAAAAATACAAAATGAGAAAAAAATAACAATACAATATCGAAATAAAAAATATCCAAATGGAATATTCGTTCCAAAGCCCACAACTTTGCTTCACCGGTTTCAAAATCCCATCGGTTCGCAAAGTAAACAGGAATGAAGAGAAAAAAAGGTGAAACGAGGTATAAGGTGGTGCTGTATTGTCGATTGAATGTAACCGTTGTACGTGCCCCGGTCCGAAAATATGGACCATAGAGTCGTATCGTTTCTATCCCGTCAGAGACTCAGAGCCATTGCAAATAAATATATGCAACCGGTCAACGTTGGGTCAGCCCGCCTGAAGGAGCGTGCATAACGTGAGTAACCATGATGAACATACAAAAGGAGGCCAAACTAACGTCATTGAATCCATCTTTGACCATACAAGTGAGTTAAGAATTAACCACGCAAGCAAGTTAAAAAATAATTAGATTAGCTAACCGAAAAACGTCTAATCGATGAAAAAAATAAATAATCTTACAAATATACAACTATAGCAGGGTCGATCATCGCCAAAGCTCGTAAAAAACGTTAAGGAGTTACACACGCCGATTTTCGAAAGTACTTTTCTAGACGCGATCGAAAAAAAAAATGATGCGATCATTGACAACATTTTTTTACAGATCATTTTTGCACGTGGTTAAGTAAATGTAAAAAATAAGATCAGAAATATTAACAAATTGCAGAGATCTTACATAAAGAAGCAATGTATTTTTTTTTTGCGCGTCCTTCGCTGGTGCAAGTTCTCGGCATCAATTTGGGTATTTGAAAACAAAAGTGAATATATTTATACCTGCATAATAAATGTATCTTCAGTGTGAACCAACAATATTATAAAAAAAAATTATTATAATAAAAATTCGTAACTCAAATTATTTCTACTCAATTTTCCGTCGGTATTTTATTTTTTATATTTCTTCCGTGCGATAGAAATGTTTGTTTCTGTGGTTCACGCGATAGGTGATGATACTCAAAATACGTGGTAAAAATTTCAGAACCATCTGAACCTTCGTTCAAAAGTTACAACTTTCACAAGGTTCAATCGAGTGAATCGTGGAAAAACAACTTTGATTTTGGCGGGCGGGGTCGTGCTGCGCGGTCTCCACGCTACGCTCCAAATGCTGCAACTTCATCAATTTTTGCAATTTTTTCAATTCCGTAAAGCTCAAAATACTCCCAACCGTTCATGCTAATACAATAAAAAATAATAGAAAAAAAATGACGAATGCTGACATTTTTCGCATATATAATCAAAACGCGGTCGAAGCAACAAATTGAAAAACAACATTTTTTATTTCTTTTCATACAATATCCTTTCAATATCTTTCATCGCTATATATTGTCGAACACAGTCAAGAAGTGCCAAATGCGCAAGCTTCGGTCGAACGAATCCAAACCCATTGTCCACGAGCAAATGGTTCGGAGCGTTCACCTATACCTGTTTCCGGTTCGTATGGGTGTTTTTGGCGACCATCTCGTCGCCCCGCGGCTCGCAAAGTCGTTCGGTCGTCGTCCCGCGTTGCCCGTGTGTCGCGCGGGCGCCATTTCCTCTTGGGCCGTTTGCGTAGGACGCGCCGCGGTCGTCGACCACCCAAGTCGAGCGACGCCTCTGCCATCCGCCTTGAAATTGACTCGGCGAAATTCTTAAGGTCTGCGGATGCGGGTTCCTCGCGTCTTCGGCCGGAGGACACACTCGTCGTCCGGATCAGGAAAAATACGACAACGATGAGGAAGAAGAAGAAGATGTTGAACTATGAAGAAACGAAGGAGAAGGACGACGAAAAAAGGACTTTCTGAGTCTTAACCCGAACTCCTCGCTTTCTTTAATTCTGTATCCTTCTCTTTCTGTCTTTCTCTCTCTCTCTCTCTCTCTTTCTCTCTCACTCATTCACTCCGTCTGTCTTGTTTTTCTTCGTCTTCGCAACTCTGCGTTATTTTTCGTGCTATTGTTCGACGATAGGATGACCGGCTCCCCACGACGACGAGTAACATTGCAGTCAATAGGACCGAGTTTTCACGATGGGGCGGAAAGGGATGAGGCAGAGGGGGTGGGGGCCGGGGGGAGGGGGCCGT
Source organism: Diplazon laetatorius (assembly GCA_963662125.1). Lineage (NCBI taxonomy): Eukaryota > Metazoa > Arthropoda > Insecta > Hymenoptera > Ichneumonidae > Diplazon > Diplazon laetatorius. The sequence continues at coordinate 8,578,968 of OY759153.1, forward strand.
CGTCTTCGTATTATACGACGGGGCACGTTGCGACCTAACCCAGAACAAACACGACACGAGAGAGAGAGAGAGAGAGGACCTGAAAAGGACCCCGATCGTTCTGGGCCCTCTCGCCTCTTGCGGTCTTAACTGTCCTGAATTTCCACCGGACAATGATCCGAGGTGTGTTGTTGTTTATGCCAAAATGCTGCTGCTGTTGGTTTTTCCGGAAAAAAAGACACAGCGGAACCATAAAGGATCGAGAGAAAAAAATGAGGAAGAAAAATAATGAAAATAAAACACGTGAAAAGTGTTTTTGGGAATGTCGTCGGGGTGGAATAATGATGAGTTTTTTTTAAATATATACTTTTTAAGATGGAGGACAAGGAGTCTTCGACTGTTCAACGAGATTTCGTTGGGGGATACTGGGGTTGGTTATTTTTCAGCATTTTATGGGGGAATTAGATTTTTTTGAAAATTGACAAAAAATTGGTTGTTTTTTTTTATCGTTGGCTTTTTTCAAAATGTTTTTTGTTTTCCATGTGGGATCTTTTTATTTGGATTGCTTAATTATGATGATGGTTTTGATGAATTTTCTATTGGTCTTCCTTTCATTGATCTTTTTTTCCGATACATTTTTTTTTATTTCGATTGTTTTTTCGAGCGTGGAATATTTCGAGTCCAAGAAGCTATTGCGATTTTTTTTCATAAAATAATGTTGGATCGATGATGAAAAACAAAATCGAAATACAGAAAAAAAAAACCAATCATACAAACGAAAATAGTAGAAATTTAATTGCCAAGAAAGAGTTCGAAGTTTCTGCAATCGATCTTCGTGAAGATTTTGACGATTTCGCAACATCGAAATGAAATTTGTTCCAAACGTTTTTTATTTCTTTATTCTTAGAAACACAAGCAAAACGTCGAAAATGTTTTTTTTTCCTGTTATTTTTTTTTCAATCTTCCAACACCCATTGATGTACGAACGAATTAATTCCGACGAAACGGGTCGTCGGGAACGCGAGCGATAAATTAATCCGGATAATAAATCGGTTTGAAAAAAAAATAAGTAAAAAAAAAAATAAAAAAAACGTCGGTATAACCGACCGAGGAGCGATTCTATAGAATCCTATTACACGGGTTCGACGGATAAATGACTCTCGACGCCCCGCGAATCGGTTGTATATATCCGTTAATACGGTTTGGTTGATTAGCGTTTATCTCGAACTGACAAATAACGATGAGAGAAACAAGAGTGCGATGGGCTTTGGGCCAGCAGGAAGTTCATAGAGCCGAGAGGGCGGGGGGGGGGGGGGGGATCTTGTAATTCATATTTTGTGGTCTCTACTGGTTGCGGAATCGAATGACCGAAAATTTCGATACTCCGATCGTAGAAGTACGACCAAATCCGAGCATTTTATAACCGTTTTACCAATGCCAATGGCTTCGGCCATTTTGTCGACACGATTGGGATCATATTACACCGACGTAGATTCGTACCGTGTACGAATCAATCACAATTCAGATGACTTCGGTCATCTTATAACCTTTTTACAACCCGAGTCGAAATTTTGACCTCATATTTTTTTCTCATTTTACCTTACAAGTCCAAATTGAAAGGTAAAGTGAGTTCTAAAATATTTTTTTCACCCTCGTTTCACCTTCCGAGTGCGGGTGATATTTTTTCTTCCGGTTATTTCACCTTCGTATCACCTTCCGAATGTAGGTAGCATTTTTCTTTCGTTATTTCATCTTCGTTTCACTTTCCATACTTAATAAATGAAAAATATAACTGCAGGTTTTGAAGGGTGAAATGAAGTTGAAACTCGGACAAAACTTGCTCAATAACTTCATCCTACTTTCAATCTCCTTCACCCTAAATTTGAATAATTGGATGGCACAATAAGTTGAAATAAAGGTGAAAATTTCGACTCGGGAGTCCCAATGGCGTCGGCCATTTTGTCGACGGCGATGACGCGACGAGTCACACAAAATGGCGGGTCCTCGTTCGTGTCCAGTTTCCAATGTAAATCCAAAAAACCAATCTCAGCAACGCTGCAACTATTATTTTTCACAACTGTATGAGAAAAACGTGATGGTAACCCTGTTTGTGTATAATTGTGTGTGTGTGTGTGTGTGTGTGCCAAATGATGAATGGTCGTGAAATGTTGGCGACTCATGTACCTTGGTGTCTTTTGGTTACACATTGTATATAGATATACAGTGTGTGCAATATATATACATATATATATATATATATACAAACAAACGCACACACAGTAACATATCTTTATATATATATGTGTGTTACATTATACCGTGTGGCCTCTCGACCGTAACTACATATATACTCGGAAAGAGAGACGTTTTGTCGTTTTGTTACAGTAGAATAGACGAGGAGAACGAATGATAATAAGAAAAAGAAAAAAAGATGTCGAGAAAGAGGACTGGTTAATATCAAAACGGTGTTAGTGAGTGACCGCCCACGGTGAGGCCCGAGACCACCCAACGCGTTTCTCGCTACGAAGAGCGTTTCCCCTTGAGTTCTACCACTCGCTCGTCCATCCTCGCCCCCCCCCCCTGACCCTCGCCACCACGATCTCCCTTGTCGCTCACTCGGCATCCACTTCACACACGGTTTACCTCACGTTGGCTATTCGGGGGATGCAGCGCTGCCTCGTGGGCCACTGACATTTTATTTATTCCAAATATATATTGATATATGTATGGGGTATTTTATGCCATTTCGATCACGGGCTGACGATCACTTTTCGAAATTATTATTGATAATTTTTTTTTCGAGATAACTCATTTTCTCAAATCCGAGAAATTTTTCGGTTAAAAAAATGTATTTGATGGAAATTTTTTCTTTTTCATAATTTTTCACAATAATTATCGTTTTCACAATTTTTCATTCGAAAGTACTCATCGCAAAAAACACACCCTATTTTTCTCAAATTTTTTCAAACTTCATTCTTTGAGATATGTATTTGAAAAAAAGAAAAAGAACGTCCGTTTTTTTCCACCTGCAGAAAATTCACAAAATTTGAAGAAATTATAAAGAAATTTTTAAACGCTTTTGCAAAATGAAACTTTCAAAACTACGGGAGAAAAAGAAATAAGAGTTATGTATACATAACTCTGTATTTTATATTATTTATAATTTCCGAACTATATGATCAAAAGAATTTTTTTTTAGTATTTTCGTGTGACAAATCAAAAGCTGAAATAAAAAGAAAAACCTGAAATAGTTAGTTTAGATGAAACTAACAATTCTGGCAAAGGATGAGCATTCTGGGCTGAGCGTTAGTTAGATCCCCCTAATTTGACTTTTGATTCGTTCTTTTCCTTCTTTTGAATTTAAAACAGATTATCATCAGCAGACATTCAATAAATATCTCAAAATCGAGCTTACCAAACATTTCCATCAAATACATTTTTTTAACCAGAACATTTTTCGGATTTCAACAATAAGTTATCTTGAAAAAAAAAATTCTCAAAAACTATTTCCAATAATTCCTTAAAATGATCAACAAAAAATCGCGTTTCAACAAAAAAAAATAATAATAAGAACACCACGAACGATAATGACATTTTATTCGATTAATTAAATTCTGCAATGACTTACGCAGACTCGTGTAAACACCTCGAAGAGGTATAACTGGAAATATAACTACCATCGCTATTTCATTCGATTGCGGTGAAAAAGATTTTGTCATCGATTATCGGTGACGGAGAGGACGGCAAGGATATCGTCTGTCAAGATGTTTAAGGCTTTGGGGGATCATCGATTGCGCCGGCGAGAATAATATATACCGCATAAACTGATGCCGCGGGTGATGGAAGGGGCAACGGGGAAAGGTGGGAAGGGCGAGGGAGGGGGGGGGGGATTATTTGCGTGCTCGCGGGCGTTTCGAGCCGCAGGCCGCAACTTCCGCGGTTACTAGCTGGGTGGTCCGATCGAAGTTCGTGCGAGGAACGAGCGAGTCGCGCGACGCCCGGACATACACACACTCACGCACACACGTGGGGCCACACACGCACGAACCCGAGACATCCCGCATATCCGACACGCTCGACACTTACCTCATACACACACACATACACACACACACATACGTACATATATTTTATTGTTATTATATTTATTATTATCAATATCAATTATACACATATATACATATGTGTATATGTATTTATGATTAATTTATAAGGTCAAGGTTTTTCGATTCTTATGGCGGCTCCGACATTCGAAGTAGATGCTATCAGGAGACATCTGTCAAAATTTGAGCCCAATCGGACTGTATTTGGAGGTTCCGCTTTTACTGATTCAATTTTGCCTTCATTAACACATAAACGAATTATTATTTTTTTTTCTTTCTGTCGCAATTTGTTTTCCAATGGATGGAAAAAATTCCGAGGATGAAAAGTAAGAAAGCAAAACATAGAGCTGAGTTCACTTGAAGAGGGAATATTTTTCGTTTAACAATTTTATGAAAAAAAAAAAAGTGAACAACTTTCTTTTTAGCAAAAATTATTGAAAAATGACGGGGAAAAAATAATTAAGTATTTTTTCAAATTTTAGAACACAAAATATCCCTATTCTAAGTAACCTTAAATATATGTTTGGGGTCACGGGTCATCCGAATGGTCTGTCTTAATCTCTATTCCATCGCGCTGTAATAAATTTCATAATGAATGAAATTTCATAATAAATAAAATTTCATAATAAATAAAATTTCATAATAAATGAAATAAAATAAATGAAAATAAGGGGAATATTGAAGGTGGTCGAGTTAGATATGGGACACCCTGTAGATATACGTTTATGGGGCGCACGAAAATGTGTGAGCGTTGATAATTTTACGTTCGTGAATCGGTGGTGGCCGAGCTCGCGAGGGTGTTCGACGAGTGCAAGCTCCGATGCACGCCCAGACTGTCGTTCAAAAACGTTAACAATTATCAATTTAACTCGCTCACAAAGTAAGCCAGCGTCCATAACCTCCACACACGGGGGCCCTCTTACCTCGCTCCGTAATACCGCGATTCAACCCCGTAACGTGTTATTCGTCCCGGATAATGACGGCGCGTTACACACGAGTCCTCGAAGCGCTCACCCATACACACACACACACATGCTCACAGTGCGCATGTGTGTGTGCGTAATGACCCAGAGAGTTAATAAAATTAAAATTAAAATTAAAATTAAAATTAAAATTAAAATTAAAATTAAAATTAAAATTAAAATTAAAATTAAAATTAAAATTAAAATTAAAATTAAAATTAAAATTAAAATTAAAATTAAAATTAAAATTAAAATTAAAATTAAAATTAAAATTAAAATTAAAATTAAAATTAAAATTAAAATTAAAATTAAAATTAAAATTATTATCTTTACTATTGTTGTTATCAATAATAATCATTACAACAATTCAATATGTTGAAACGAGTCGTCCTCCAGACAGCATAATTCACATGCCATCTCTAACCCCGAAAATTATCGACAATAAAACCGCCGACAAGTTACCGATAAATTTTCCAAACGAATTATTTTTCCGTCATCGACTCACACGATGGTCGCCCAAACTTTTCCACGAACGAGTCACCAAATTCGTCGTACAAACATCGCCGACTACCGTTCGACAGACTCGTCTTTCCAAAATGAGATTTGAAAAAAAAAAAAAAAAAAAAACACCGTAGTAGGGAAAAAAAGAAGGTTGGATCATGCACCCCCAAAGCCGTTACGGGACAATCGTGCGTGCGCACAAGGTTCTCCCACAGGGACTGCCCGTGGCGCGTCCGTCACGGGGGGGACCAAGCGGAAAAATCGTTTGTGGTGTTGCACAAGAAGAGGATTCGTGGAGCTGGAAGACGTAACCGCGATCGTCGAGGGTTGCGATGGGGAGAGAAACGGGAGAAGAGAGTAGGTGGTGGATGTTCTTGGTGAAGCACCCTCCCCCCACCTCCTTCCTCCCCGCTGAGGCGCACCGGATCGTCTGTCGCGCGTTGATTCTTCGACTCGAAAGCGTAAAAACCGTTTACACGGTGTTTACTCACGGAACACGGGGGGTCCGAAGGCTCTCTTCGAAACCGTCCGGAATGGTACATTCGGTGCTGCAAAGTCGTTCGATGGCGGACACGGTCTTTGGGGATGACGAAGAAATGAGGAAAACGCGTTGTTACGCTCCAAATTAAGGGCGATGCGTTACGTATCTTCCTCGTTCAATCTGTAACACATCACTTTGACGCAAAACCGTGATCCGTCATCGATGGGGATGTAGACTTATAGATGCGAAGCCGTTGGGTAAGGGATGTTGGGTTCGGATGAGGCGAAGCACCCAAGTTGAAATTTTCACCCAGCAGCCTCACTGACTTCCAAATTATTCAAGCATGCGAATGTCGATGCGGATTCAACGTTGTCTCTGTTTACCCTCATAAGGTAAGTTATCCTGCAGGATAACTTACTTGGGAAGTCGATCATTGGTTATGACGCCCTTTATAACCTTCGTGACTCCGCTCTGACCCTCCTACGACCTTCTCAAACTAACCTCCGACAATTTGCCCAGCCTGTATGGATGACTTATGGATCCCGCGTTCAACCTTCTCAAATTATTCAATTCCATTGTCTTGGGGTTTCTTTCGATTAAGGTATTGCTCGATGAATATTAAAACATGGCATGAATACTTGAAAACTTGGGAGATTGCAGTTCTTGTTGGAATAATGACGCATTGTTTTAGAAGGTTTTCACTAAAGAATTTAGTCGTTATAAATTTGTGAATATACTGGCATTGAAGGTAGTATTCTACATACTGTGAGACTCAAAGCAAGCCTAAGACATACCATCTCCTGATTGAGGTACGTAAGACTTTGATGTGGCAACGTCGCGTGTTATCATGTCGATTAGTAAGAGAGAAAGAGAGAGAGAAGATGGGAAACAAACGCGCAACGTTGCCATGTCTATTGGATCACGACCAACTCCTCATATAAACTGTATCTTCCCGATGTTTATTTCCTCATTATTATCATCACAGTCTCCCGATCTCTACTTTCAAGTGCCCAAAATGTTCTCCGAATATTCAACTTGCAGCTTAAGTGTTTTCATTTAAATCTGACGAGGACTTTTCGTATTATACCAAGTTGAGCGTGATTTTCCATAAGGCTCCATGTTAATCGTGTGAAAATAAAAGTGTTAATATCTTTTTTCTCGCGCTCCGGAAAGCCATAAAAATTTAACTGAAACTTCTTCTTATCAATACCTATAAGCATGCAAAGTTTCATGAAAATCTGACGAGGAACTCTCTTATGGAGGATACTACTTTAACATCGAGATTTAGGATCAAGCGATTGATTGTTCGCTGAGTTTCGAATGAATCGACCACGTAGTTGTCGATAAATTAATTAAACAAATTAGGAATATCGCCTTTCTATGAATTGTTCGAAAATTTTGCAACATGAGAGTTCGAAGCATGAGCAGTACCGCATTGCGCATCAGGATCAAGTTCGACAGCAGCGCCACTTAGGGTAGCAGTCAGATACGGTGCCCACCTCAACCAACAAGCTTGTACGGGACTTCGGTCTCGTGTTATCCAGTCTTCTTGATTGTTTCAACGCGTTATATACTCCTCAGCCTCCCTGCTGACTCGGCGCAATGAAATATCGACATTTGAGAGTAACCAGGGTGAACGGAGGCTCGAAAATTTCGACTCTTCGAGCGACGGAGACGGGAGCTGGGGAGTTAAGGTAGCTGCGTGGACCCTGAAGACGAGGGGAAGATGAAGTGAGAGGGAGCGAGATGGAGATATGAAAAGACGCGGCTGTACGACGTGGGTGGCCCGGCAGAGATTTGCCTTCCGCTAAATATCGCCTTTGCGCCCTAAACGTGGGTGGTCGGTGCTGCCGTTGGTGCTCCTGCTGATGCTGATGCTGCTGCTTCGTGTCTCGATGCCCGGTTCACCGTTCGCCTACCCAGGAAGGCTGCTTGGGTTGGCCTTCTCCCTTCTCGATTGTCTCTCCTCCCCCCTCCTTCTACTCCCACACGTTCCTCTGGCCTATTCGGCCCTTCTAGCCCTTCGGATCGTCCATCGTCGATCCTTGTCGTCGATTTCCCCATCTCTCATTTCATTGCTTCCACCATTTGTCTTGTTGTTTTTTTTTCTTGTTGTTTTTATCGTTCTCATCTTGCTTTCTTTTGCGATTATATCTCTTTACGATTCTCAACAATTTCGTCATTTTCTTTCTTGCTTTCGTGTTTTTTTTGTGTTTTTTGAATTCAAATTTTGAAATTTTTTTTGGCAGTTGGCTCATTGGATTTGCTTGATATTTGGTATTCGAAAGCGAATTACAGATGGGTTGCCATTGACGTTTCGTATTAAGATGATTAATTTTTTTATTTTATTTTGCGATAAATTATTATTATTATTATTATTATTATTATTATTATTATTATTATTATTATTATTATTATTATTATTATTATTATTATTGGTAGTAGGATTTGGGGTGTCAGTTTCACGAATAGTCTGAGTAGAATAAGAAAGTAATAAAATCGAAATTACATGTCAACAAATTTTCATTCCAGTAACAAAAAAAAAAAACAATAATTCATCTTAACGATTTTCTGATCGTGAACATCGTAATTTCATCATCATCAAAGATCATCAATCGTAATTTTGTTTCTTTTGAATTTCTGGAATATAAAATAAATTCAGCGATATCGTTGATTCCGGAACAAAATGTGTTTCACATTTTTTTTCTTTGGCGAACAACAACAATATGTAAGAATGAAGAAGAGGAAATCGAGGGAAGGCGCCGAATGTGCTTCGGTGGAGACGTTGGGAGATAAACCGAGAGAGCGAGAAAGAGAGACAGCGAAAAAAAAGGGATGAAGGAAGATAGAGATGCAAGCATGTACGACGCGTGTGGTCCGACGACAACGAGGCGAAAGATACGGTAGACGAGAAACAACGAAGACACGTGGTATCTCGGGACTCGAACGTTTTTCCCAAACGCCTTCGAAATGGACCGCAAAACGACGAAGGTGTGTCATCTCTCCACATGTGTGACATTTCGTAAAAATCGATACACCCATTCCAAAAAAACAAAAAAAAATCGTTCATCAGGTTTTCGATACTACCGATAGACATTAAGTCATTGTTTCATTTCAATTAGAAAAAAAATGTTATCTGCAAAATTCGAATTGTTATTAAACGGCCAAAGCGTCGCGAGGATAGGCTGTGATGAACAGAGCTGGGATGGGGCAGAGTGGGAGCAGTTAAACTGGCGGAAGTTAAGTAGCCACCATTCCAAATTTGTCTCAACTGCGTTAGGTCCATCATCTCGTGGATAGTCACATATACACACAGCTATATATGGTTATGAAATAATAAAGAAAAAGTAAATTAACGATAATACCGTCAGAAAAATTTAAAAAAAAATCGGCACTCGGTGAATATATTGCAATAAAATAACTCATTTTTTTTAAATTATTTGTAGAACATTTTTCATTTTAGTAGCTGAAGCCACGTGGAATCGCTCATATATATATATATATATATATATATATATATATATATATATATATATATATATATATATACACGACAACAATATATATATACAAACGACAATAACAATCAAATTGAAGAAGAAATAAGACGAGAGGGCGCTGGTGACACTATCTCTTGTCCCTCGGATTCGAGGCGGGTCGCGAGTCCGGCCGCCAGGCGGCGCCACGCAGCGTCACGTTTCTCCCGCACGGCGAAAAGGATCGTGCGCGATCGATCGATCAACGTTCGTTTCCCCCGCACGAAGAAGATGCCCACGGCGACGATATGTAACGACGATCATGAAGCGATATCCATGCGTTACTCGCTCCGCTGCCCACAGAACTGCATTTTTCACTCTCGTTCGTCTCACCCTCTCGTCGTTCTGCTCCCTCTATACCCAACCGCCATGTTTATCACTCGTCCCGAACGAAGAAGACGCGAGAGTCCCGATCGCCACACCGGCGCACACGTTCTTTTTTCTTTCTTTCTTTTCTTTTTTCTTCCCCGTTCGTATTTATTTCTGTTTTATCTATTTTTTTTCTTCGAAAAACTTCTTCACGCCGTTTGCCGATGCGTGTTTGGTACGAACCACGGCTCGTTCTCTCCGGTTGTCATCATTAACATGTAGGAATTATAAAAAGAGAAGGAAAGCATATTATTCGTTCGATTTTATCGTATTTATATCATTTCACGAATCCACCGAGTCGTTCATAACGAAGTTTTCGATATTCGCATTTTCAACGATGCGAGCCACACGAATGAATAATAATGTTTTAGAAGAAAGAAAAAAATGATATGATATTTCGGCATTTCGTGGATTTGGACCGGAGCCAGAGTCGTCGGTTTCCGTGACCGTTGGCAGAAGAAACGACGGAGAGTTCCAGATGCAAGGTGGCTTATTCGCAGGGCGCCAGCCGGAACGCCCATGGACGAAAATTATTTTCGTATGTGCTTTGGCGAATGTTCGTTATTCTATAAATAAATAGAGAATATTGCGGGTGTGTGGGCGCATTGATGCGACGATAATGAAATAGGAGAGAGACACAGATAGACGTAAAGAGAGAGAGAGAGACAGTGGCACGATGGTAATGTTATCAAGGGTCACACGTGGTGAGCCCTGGGTTCGTTTTCCCGTCGAAACCAATGGAAAAGCATTTTTATGCGTTTGTTTTTCTTCCGGTGGTTCGAAACAGTGATGGGCATTCATTCGATGAAAATCTATTTCAAATACTTTTTGAACCAAATGATAATCGATTTAAATGGATTTATTAAATATTTAAATTCATTCGAAAATAATAATTAACGTAAATTGGTGATAATTATTACGGAATTATGAAAATATTGATTTATACATGATAATTAATCACAGTTATTTGTTTTAAAAAGTATTTGAAATACATTTTCATTGAATGGATACCCATCCCTGGTTCGAAACCATCGACATAGTGATACGGAATATAAAGCGATATATAAGAAGCTTGACTCCTCCCAGTTTAACCCATCCCAGTTCTGTTCATCCAAGTTTACCCGATCAGTTAAAATGGGAGGATGTAAGCTGGCGGAAATTAAGTAGCCACCATACCGATCACGTACATCGTAAAAGCAAATTGATTTTCTCATTGTCGAAGTTTGAATTGAATAGCTACAACGAAATAACAGGCAATACAATTCTCGCCGGGTTCGTTTAATTCTCGGTCGATATAAGCTTGTTACCTATACGTAACCGGCAATTTTGTTGTCTTCGACCGGAGAATAATGCGGGCTACTTACTTGGATCCGTCTGACTCTCATTATCTTCATCTCTGTGGAACACAGACGACCCAGCCATATATCATTATGTATATAGATAATTTAGGGTGATTCTTGGAAAAACAAAAGTATTGTTACCCACCTTCCAAATAATCCTAGACCACGAAAAAGGATTTTTCATATTTTTTTCCGATTTTTTAATTTAGCCGCTTCATTGCCTGAATTCATTCGAAAGTTTTTGAAATTATTATTTTTTTTTGTTTACGAAAAAAGTCGGGAAAATAAATCTGATAAAAAATATATATGTTTTAAATTATACCACGTAAACACCAAAAAATGTTGTCAGATAACCGGAGAACATAACCTAAAAAATGAAAATAAAAATTATTTTCATTATTATTTTTTTTTTTTTTGCTGGTTATCGTTGCTAGATAGCTGCCAACATTTTTCGGTGTTTTCGTGGTCTAGTTTTTGATAATATACTTTTTTTTTCGATTTTTTTTTCGCCACCGTTTTTGTAATAAACTCGGAAATATGCCATAAATGATTGTTAAAAACTTTCAAATGAATTCAGGCAGCGCAGAGGGTGGACTTAAAAATCGGAAAGGAATATGAAAATTCCTTTTTCATGGTGCAGAATTATTTGGAAGATGGGTAGCGATACTTCTTTTTCCAGGCCAAATAAGAACCACCCTAATGGATATATGTATAATGAAACAGCGACATTCAAGTGGGTTAGCAGTGCACCAGGTGAGAGAGCACAGTCACGAGGCTAACCAACTGTGAAATCGCGCAAAATCTATTGCCTTCTTCCGGTCAAAAAGGAACGAAGAAAATAGAAGAAAATGAGAAAAAAACTTTTCTTCTCCTTCTTCTATTATGTGTCAGCCAGCGCTATTTGGATGGTTCGAAAGTTTCGAGACAATGTTGATACCTCAACGAGACACCGAAAAATCGTTTGCCACGTATATTGACCATCCATCAATTCTCCGTCTTCGGTTGGGAAAGACTCGTCGCTTCGAGAAAGGACCGAAAAACCATTACGAAAAATTCATCATCGTATAATAAACTCGAAATCGACGTTGAGAAAAAAAATGTCGTCACTAAATGGGAATGAAAAATGTATTCTCAAAGTTCGTCGAAACAATTGTAATTTAACGCGAAAATCATCCAAAATTGTGGGAAAAAAAAAAAATTACAACAATATGATTTTGAGAATGGCTCAGGGCTCAGGTGCTTTAATTCGAAATCTCATTGAGAAAATTTCGTAAGTTGTGGAACATCGACTTGACTTCGAAATTCATTCGTCGATAAATACGATATCGATGCTGAATATCCCCTCCCCTTCCCCAGCCCCGCCTTCCTCGCTCTTTCATAAATCTTCGCCAGCAAATCCAGACAAAAATGTCACATCGATCATTGACTATCATTTATCATCGACTAACATCGTACCTAATAAGAAAATAATGTTTTTTATTATTTTTTTATTATTAGGTACCCTACCGATTTTTCAAATTTTACTCAAGGGAAAAAAATAACAACATAAATAACAACAACAATCAATCGAAACAACTGAAGGATGATGAATAATTTGTCCAACGTACGGGTTCGCTTATCCGTGTGTAGGTGAGCTCGTCATTGCTCACATCGTCAATGTTAATGCAACTACCATTAGCAAGTAGTGAATCGAATGTTAAGTCAGACCCGAAGTGTGTATATACACCTATATATATACACGTCGTGCTTCGACCAACGATACTCCGCACACGTCAGTTCGCTCGAATCCGCACACACGTGAAAGGTCGGCTCGTCCTAAGCGTGTGCTTCGATATTGTATAGCTATATCTATATTAGTACGTACAGAGTTGAGACCACACAAGACGTTTAGCCCGGAGAGAATGAGAGAGAGAGAGAGAGAGAGAGAGAGAGAGAGAGAGAGAGAGAGAGAGAGAGAGAGAGAGAGAGAGAGAGAGAGAGAGAGAGAGAGAATGAGTCGAGCAGATGCAGTGCCCCATAAACAGCAAGTCGACGGACCACCCAACACGTTAGTCCGTCGAAGCGAATCCGAGATACATATATATATATATATATGTATAGAGAAAGAGAGAGAGAGAGAGAGAGAGGAGAGAGACGACGACAAGAGAAATATCGTTTCTTCTCTCTCGCTCGTCGAATTCGTTACTTTAATAACCAACGATCGCAAACAGCTCCGTTGTATACACCCGTCGCAGAAAGTTATATGGCGTGTGTATTGCGGCCCCGGTAAATGACGAGATTACCCGGTACAAGCCAACGACAATAATGTCCGTGCTGCACGCGACGTTACGATACCTGTTGTATAATACGCAACGTAAATAAGTGCACGAGACAAACACGCGGGAATCTTGGCCATCTAGAAGCATGTAAGTATATATATGTGTGTATAGGGTGATGTAAAAACGTAGGAACCTCGTGCATGGAGTCTAGACAGGACGAGATAGTACGAGATATTTAAGTGTGAGCGCCAGATCCGGAAACAAGTTCACGGTGAGTAACTGTTGCCCATTTATGACGCGTGGCGGCGCTCGCAACGTGTGCAAACTCGACCGGGCGACACACGCGCTGGACGTGTCGTGCCGTCATGATTGCTGGAGTCGTGGAGGATACACGGAAGCAGACCAAACTGTCGTGTACCAGGGAGCCTGGGAGACAGGAGACCGAACTATGGGCATGAAATCTCGATGGAAAATCGGGACGAGTAATTCGTCCAGAATCCAGTGACGAGTAAGTGGTTACGTAATCGGAATATGTCGTAGGCTCCCCTACCGGGTGATTCTCGAACTACGGTTCTGTGACGTAACTGTATTTTGTTAGCTGGGCAATAAAGCGAGGTTATGTTCAATCACAAAGCAAAACGGAGGAACGGATTGCATAGCTTTTTTCGAGACTAACGTAACTTGCGAAAATTGTATGAAAAATGAGGTTTCGCTAACAATAAAGCAATTCACAGTATTGAGTGTATTATTTTTTTCTTTTTATTATATTGTCATACAAATATATATATTATATTTGTACGTCATTCGTTAAGCTGAACTTCGACCGAAAAATAGTTTTCAATCCCACTTTTACGATTATATTGTTTCAGAATTATATGAAAATACTCAAGATCGATGATAGAGATTCATAAAAATCCAACTCATCGTATGTACATTATTTGAAACGCAACGACTATTCACGTGTTTGCAATTCATCTCACCGGTCTTATAGAGCATTCGCAGTCCTCCACAATCCTCACTTTCCATCCCCGAAATTTTTGATCAACCCGAAAAATAAATTGGAACTAAAAAAAAATTGCTTGTCAATAAAAGGCATACTCGAATTCATAGAAGCAGAACTTCTAAATACCGTCTAATTGGGCTCAAATTTTGCCAGATCTCTTCTAATAGTATCTACATAGTTCTGATGCAGGAGTCGCCATGTTAATCGGAAGACCTTGTCCTTTTTTTAACACACCCTAATATACATCTTTAAAATATGTTCATGTATCTGAATTATATATAAAAGGACAAGGGTAAATAAGGAAGCTTTATACAAGTCAAAATAATCGAAAAACCAACGAAAATCGTAGGAATGTCGTAATAAACTAATCGCCCCCCCCCCGCTTCTGCTGCCCTTGAAAGTTCTTTGTCCAGTGAATATTTCAAACACCCAGTGTAGAGGAATCGATTCGTGTGGCCACCGTTGTTCTGTTATTTATTGTGCTGTATCGTTGTTTGTTGCGACTCAAAACCGATGTGCCCCCACGTCGGAGGATCAGGGAACAACCCACGAAGAGTTATTTATTGGACGGGGGGGCGGTTCTTCGTGAGCTCCCGGAATCACGAGGCAAGAGAAACGATTTGATGTATCGTCTCACAAGCCGCTAAGATAAAATTTTCGTAGGAATTTTATAAAATTTTCAATTGCACGTTTTATCGAGTTGTCCTGGAAACATTTTCCTTCGGATTGCATAATTTTATAAACCGTGGAATCGAACGATTTGATTTGTTCGCTTTTTGCTTCCTTACAGAGGAAGCTTTGTTTTCGTGAAGAAAAAATTTATCGAGATGTTCGCTAAAACGTGTTTTTATAGTAATAATTTGCTCGAAAGCCAAACTAACGGTATGGAATACGATCACTTTTTTGTCGTGAGTACAAAGTACCACAGTGATACACGAACTCCCCAAGTGTTTGTAAAAATTGAAGGAAAACATTATGAATTTATTTTTCATTGTTGAAAACACGATTACCCATTTCGAGTGAACGTAGTAACGTAATATTATGCATTGCACACGCTTTAAATCACTCAACATGGTTTTATTTACCTGAAAATTTTATTTCAACGGTCAAACAAATTTCTTTTGCGTTTCAATTGAATGCAAAATTTCGTACTTTAAATCTAAGAGACTCCATAACGATCGAAGCCTTTTTTTCTTCCTCGACACATCCTCATGTTCATATTGCCCATATCATACACATGATCTCCACTCTGGACCTCTCACCCTTTTCCTTCAATGTCATTGTTTTGTTTCTCTTCTTCTTTCAAATCTATCTATTCACTCTTTTATTTATCTCACATTTATTCATCAATTCATCAATTCATTTATTTTTCGTATTCATTCAGTTACTTATTTTATTTATTTTCTTTTTCTTTCTTTTTTTTTCACGAGTAACGATACATTCTAGGAACCCCGAGGATGATACCTCGACGATGTTCCGGGCCACCCACGTAACGTTAACTCGCGTCAGCGTAGTCCGTTTCGAAGCTACGGGCTCTCTTCCACCCACCGATAGCCCCCTTTTTTGTTTCCTTCAATTTTTTTTCTTTTTATTTTTTTTTATTGTTATGATCGTAGCGTACTGCATACAGGACGGTTGTGTATCGAACGTTGTAAACCCGGACATGGGATACATATATATATAGGTACACATATATTTTTCGATAACCCTAAACTAACGTCCGGAATTCGTAGCTATTACCGATACACCTCCGCGGTTGTTCGGTCGTAAAGGAACGTTAGTTGGTTCGAGAAAAAAAAAATAAACAAAATGGTCACGAGAGGGACGGACTAAGTGGCGGCAAAAGATGAGAATTACGTGAAAGATGAGTACATATATACGATGAGGTCGAGGGGAAGGATTTATATATATATATATATATATATATATATATATATATATATATATAAATAATAGGAAAAGATGGTTTCTGTCGCTGTCCTTTCGCCGAAAATCAAGACGTTTCATTGCCATACCGGGAAATCATTGTTTTGTTTCTTTTTGGTAGGACGGATTGTAAACCACGGGTAATATCCATCCTTCCGGGTATTTCCGATTCGACCACAACGTTCTTGGGATTTGGGATTGTTTTTTTTTCTTTTTTTGTAATTTAATTATTTTTTTGTTCTATCGGCAAATTTCTTCGATGTTAATATTATTGTTATTATTTAATTTTTGTTTGTTTTTTTTTTTCAGTGTGATGTTTGTGGTGATGTGTGAGTTTTTGAACGTGGGGATTATAACAATGAGACAGATTCGTTGTTTTGATCTGTATTTGTGACATTTTCATCGGACGATCGGTCAAATTGGCGGTAAGCATGCTTTTTTAAAATTATTATTATTGTTCAACGGGTTATCATGTTGGTGGAATTTTTTTCGTGGAAACTGTTTCTGATTATTATTTTTGAGAAGATCCAACATATTGTTCTGACATTTTTGTGGATCGAAGATTCTTATATTTTTTTATATAAAAAAAATATATATGAATGAATAACCAAACGAAGAAGAAAGACAAAAAAAAAAAGTAATTGTATTGCAACGTTGGCATATATGTTTCGATCGAATTTATGATCTTGTTCTCGACGTGTTGTACTTGTATCTGGAGTCTATAGAGTCACGCAACGAATTGTCCACGGTCCTCGGTGCTAAAAGCGGGTCGCAGCGTGGGCCGACGAAGTTTAAACCGACGGCGAAAAAAAAAAATCGGCGTGAAAATAAAATGAACAAAACCGATGGAAGTGAGAAAAATGGGTTTTGGCCGTCCGTGTGTGTGTCTGTTTGTGTGTGTGTGTGTGTGTGTGGGCTTTCACGATTCTTGCGTCTTGTCCTCGAGATAGAGCTTTTTGTAGCTGCCCGTGGGGTCGTACTTGGACTCGAGGCGAGACCACTCTTCGGGTTCTTCGTCGATCAGATGATGCGCTATCCTGTCCGCAATTTTTTTTTGCGCATCGCTGCAAGACGCGCAACCGTTTGTCAGCGCGTCCGGTAAATTTTCTGCATTCACAAAATTCAACGATAAACAATATTATCACCTTGTAAAATAATGATGATGATAATAATAATAATAATAATAATAATAATAATAATAATAATAATAATAATAATAATAATAATAATAATAATAATAATAATAATAATAATAATAATAATAATTTAAATTAAATTAAATATATATTTTTTAATGATTTCTATTTACACTATACAAGATTTTTTGTACTTTTTGGAATCAAATCACGGGTGAAGTTTGTGAGATTAGATTTTAGGTATCTCAAACTTTTGAGATAACATTTTTCAAACTCTGGCAATTAGTTAAAGTTGAGATAAGAAATTTCGAAAGCAAGGAAAATTTTTGATAAATCTTTTTCATACATTATCTTAGTGATTAATAATAAAAAAATATCAAACCAATATTGATAGATTTGAAATTCCATGAGGTTTCCAATGGGTCTTCGAAAAACTTTCTAGCTCTCTGTGTCGCGAAGTCATCGACGTTCAAATGCAGAAATGATGTTTGAAGTCACAGTTAAAATGTGGTATTGAAGTAACGATGGAAGAGGGAACAATAAATTGGAAAATATATGTATATATATATACTATATGTATATAATTATAATGTAAATTCATACAGGAGTAAAAAAAAAAACTGTTGATCTGGAGATGTAGAAACTTGAACGAAAAGTCAGACAAGTGCAAATGATCGCATAAGGGTCCCGTTTTTTATCATTTCAAGATACGGAACCCTAAAAAGAAAAAAATTGAGGTCGATAAAAGTAAGTTGAACCCAAAATTAAGACACAGAAATAAATTGAATAGGTAAATATCCCCAGATTCATCAATATAAGAATGACGAAGAGCAAATCTAGAGAAAAAAAATTCTATCGAAAATAAAAATTAGATACTTTGAAAAAAACACACACACACACACACAAAAAATAATTTCTTATATTTGCGTGGCTGGATCATCGTTCGAGACTCACTTTTAAGTTCCAGTCCATCGGGAGTACATGGTTTCTCATCGAGAAGACAACCGACGTAACCCTTGAGAAGTCTCTCGCTCCTGACAACCGCCTCGACGTCCAGATTGTCGTACTTGGTCGTGTACATGTGATCGTCAGGTCGGCACATTGCGATTGACATCAACGATAAGCAAAACACTGCGCGAATGAGTTTCCGCATTTTTTACCGAGAACAAGTCGAAAAAATACAAAACAATATAGTGCACCACGATAGTTGCTTCTGTGAGCCACGATAAAATTTATTCCGTATCTTTATATACTTTTTCGTACGAGGATAATGCGCTCGTTAGTCCCGGAGTTCATGACAAATAGCCCGGATAGACGAAATTGCCGGAGTTACGTTTCACGATGCCGCACGAAATCCCAATATCGATGTTGGACGTGAAATTATCGAGACACGAATATCGCATTTCGTCGTCTATCGTTTCATTCGTTTCGGTTATATGCGCTGCGATGAAAAAAAAATAATATTTTTGTAAATTAAAAAGTTATGGGAAATAATTTTTTTGTAAATTGAAATGCGATGGGAAATGGATCGGCAATTGCGTTTTATATGATTTTTCCTTTTTTTTTTTCGAATTTTGCCATTAACCATCTGTCTTCAATTTTTTTTTCTATTCGATCAGCAGGTTACACATTGAAAAGTGAAATTTTTCGTTGCATAAAAGTACAGTTTTTTTTCCGATATAACAATTATTTTTTCCGTCAGTGAACGATTTTTATTTTACCAAAACAATTCGTTTTTTCTCTTTATTTATTCATTTTTTTACACAGCGAAGGTTGTGATAAAAAATTCGTTTGAAAATGTTTGAAAAGAAAATAAAAAACAAATGACAAGACTCGCAGTACAACATTCTTCGACACATCTCAAAGTCATGGGAGATCGAAGATTTTTCGAATTTTCCAATCTTGGTTTATTGTTCCAATTATTGAAATTAAAACAATAATAATTTATTTACTAGAATTACAAATTAAGAGAACAAAAACGATTTGAGTGAAAAGTTTCGTAAGAATCTCGATAAGACATTTCGACGAAGAAAGAAAAAAATGATAATAATCCAACGTCCGACCGCACATCGATAATTCTCCTCACCAAAGTCAATCTACCGTCGATCGCGACTTCCCTTCGATCACCAGACTTCAATCAAGCTTCGGCGGGTTGCGTGTCGTTGTCTTCGGAATCCGTGTCCGGCAATTGTGAACAAGCGAAACAAATTCCACCTGCATGGCCGGGGGTAGATATTCAGAACGATCGATGTAAACAACAACAAAAAATCAAAACGCGCAATGCTTTGAACCGACGATAATTCGAACGTCGAAAACACCAAACGACTATTAATTCTCTTCGATACATTTTTATCTTCTTGTCCAAACGCTGGCTAAACAACGCTGTGTAGACCAAAAGTTCACATGAACAATGTTGTGGAGAATTGAATTTCCTACAAAAAAAGTCCGGGACGGCATGTATCTAACGTTGATAGTTTACGCGTGGGAAAGCTCGAAAGTCGGGCAATGTAGTCTCGCGGCCGGCGGACGAGGTATGCAACTATACCCATATATATGAGTGTTTTGAACATTGCCCGTTCCGAATTTTGGCCGTTCCGAACTTTGCCCGTTCTGAATTTTGGCCGTTCCGAACTTTGCCCGTTCTGAATTTTGGCCGTTCCGAACTTTGGCTGTTCCGAACTTTGCCCGTTCCGAATTTTGGCCGCTCCGAATTTCGGCCGTTCCGAATTTCGGCCGTTCCGAACATTTCCGGTTCCGAATTTCGGCCGTTCCGAATTTTGGCCGTTCCAAACATTACCCGTTTCGAATTTAAAGCCCAAACCCGTTCAGAATTTCCATCTTCACCCACCTACGTCGCGCCAACATTCGGAACAATGAACAAAAGTACATCCGGGTGTGTCGCATCGTCGAAATTTCGGTCCATTGCGCATCTCCGCCTCGCCGCAAATCAGACACTTCGATCTCGCGCAAGCGAAAAATTTCAACCACTCGCAATAACGCGGCCAACGCAATCTCAGCGCCAACCACGGATCCAAATTACGTTCGAGCAAACGTGCTCTCACCAACGCCCGCACTTTGCCACGCATGAAACGAAAAAAACCAATTCTACGTCGCAGCGTTTCGTTGTACAGATAAAGAACCCGTCTCTTCTCGCGTTTTCGATAAAAAAACGAACAGATGCAACGACGAAAACGTTGCGTGTAACCAGCGAGAAACAACATTGTCAATATCGCGAAGTAGGTTAAGTAAATTTTTGACAACACGTAATTAGATAATTCGCTGGGACGTGGCAAACAAGCGGTATTGGTTACTATCATCTTCACGCGTTTTTTCACGTTGAAACCGCGTATCACACTTCTCACGAGCGAAGCTATGACACCGGTTCCACGAACTTCCAGATTCATATCGTGATGACCTGCCTGAAAATTATTGAAAACGATTGTATGAATTTTAATGTGGAATATTGGGTGCGTCTGGAATTTTTGAATTTTTAATGTTTCAAAGGCGGAATGAGTTCGACATTTTTTTTTATTCGAATTGTAATTTTCGGAAAATGTATACGTCCGAATTTTGCTTTCTCATAGAGGAAGCTTTGTTTTAGTAAAAATGTTTTTTTTTTTTTCAGATTTTCATGAAAACGTGTTCAGAATGTCCAAAAAAAGTTCTTTTTTTTTTACGCGATCTTGAAATTTTTCCTAAATTTATTTTTCGGTCTCTAGTTCGCACAATTTTAGAAATATCGAACTCAAGTTCAGTAGAATGTTGAACTATTACAGGAAAATGCTTGGTACTGAATTTAAGAAAATTCCACACAGTCCTCTTGCTTTAAAAAATTTTGAAAATCGTCAAAAATCGTTGTGCGCTCTCTGGCTCGGGCAATTTTCGAGATTTCGGACTAAAATTTGCTAAACAATTGCACTATTATCGAAAGAGATATTTGGTTTGAATTTGAACAAAATTGAATTTGAACAAAATCCATCTAAACGTTCATATTAAATACGATTTTCAATTATTCAGCTTTGACATGGAATTTCCCATATATTTATTCCGGACTCGATAGATTCACGAACGAATTTTATATGAAAACAGGGGTGCAACGTAGAACCTTGCACATTGCATTTCCCACATTTAACAAAGTTCCAAACTTGGGCTTCCTCTATTTGAACACTCAAATTGATCAAAATTTCTCAAAATTGATCGACACATGAGTTCCTCATAGAGTTATCTTTGGCAAATGTGTAAAATGATGAGGAACCCATGAGCAAGGTTCTACTTTACAACTTAATAATTTAAAAGATTAAATTTAATGATTTAAAGACTTTGCACCCTTTTTGTTTTTCCATTAAATCCGTCGATCATTCAAAAGTTACCTGAGTGTACTCCAAATGCGCGTGTCTTCTAACCAAATCCAGAGTTTCGTAAAAAAGACGATCGAGCAACACAAAAGTCGTGGCTGTGACCATTTCCAAAACAAGTTTGACCGTCTGACCCACGAGATTGGCTTGTTCGATCTTGCCGGTTCGCCAACGATAAGGATCGACGAATTTCGCCATCTCGATCTTTTTCAATGGCAAAAGCGAGTTGCTGCCGCGCGCACGTCTTCTCGCGTCGATCTTGCGAAAATACGCGGTAACGTAATGATTGTCGTGATCGATGTCGGTGAGATAAGAATCGTGATAGCGTTGAGCGTTGAGAATTATTTTGATGAACACGAAGGCGAGACAACGTTTGAGAAACGTCATTATCGCGTCGAAAAATTGTTTGCGAACGTTGAAATCGTGCATTACGGCTTTTGCGGTGTCGCTCGCACCGTGAACGTCGAGCACGATCGGTGCCGATTTCACACGGTACTGCATCTTTGCGTCTCGCAAACTGCGACCCAATGTGTCTCTCGATTCTTCGGATGAATTGCAAAAAAAAAAAAAGAAAATAAATGAATAAATAAATTTTAGAATTTAAAAAATTAAAACGTAGTCAGAAAAAAGAAAAGAGAAAAGAAAAAAGAAAAAAAGAAAAAAAAACGATACGACAATATTTTCATGAGCGTGCGGCCTTATCTTTTTTCCAACGAATCCGAAGAAACCTTAAATTCAATTGAAATAATTGAAATAAATAAAATAAATGATAAAAATTAAAAAAAAAAAATTATAAAGATAAAATCAAATAAATAATAAAAATGTATTTGGTACGAATTTTTTTTTTTACTCTTCAAACTTGCGTATCCCTGGCCTATGCCAGTGTCGACTTTTCCCTCCGGATCACAGATGCTGGACCCCCCGAGAGCCTGAACAATGTTGCACACAAAAGTCAATTTCATGGGCCAGCAGAGCAACCAAGCCGCTACCCACGACACCGACGAGTAACACTTGTCGTAAGAATTCGCAAACATGTCCCTGAAATGAAAAGAAAATTAATCAATATCAAAAGAAAAAAAATTCTTGACGGAGGATTTTCATTTTTTATTCCATAAAATCTTTTTTTTTCTCCTTCTCATTTCATTCCTAAAGTGATGAACGAAGAGATGTGCGAAATTTCAACCTAATTTCACAAATTTGAAAAAATATTCAAAATATTTAATCGTATTTAAAAAACCAGATAACCGATCGACTTCAAATGTTAACAGGACGCAGAGTAAACATCGTTTTGTCCGTTGTCAAACGGGAAAAGCAATACGTCATATATTTTTTTAAAATGATTTTTGACAACTTTCAAAATTCTTTGAAACAAAAGCACTGCATGGATTTTTCTCAAAGGCTTCAACCAAAACAAAGCTACCTCCATGAACATGCAAGAACAAATAAAAAAAAAGCTCGAGATGCTTCAAGTAGCGGAAAACGAAATAAATATAAAAGAATATAGCTCGCCTGCATTTTTCGGAACCTCGGCTCAGCTGTTCCTCGCACCGGGCTTCAATTTTTTCTCTGTACTTCGACTCGTAAACTTGTCCCTCGGAATCTCCGTTTACCGCGTCTCGATTTTTTTCATGCTTTTCCATTATCTCGTCGCTGCGTTTCGTATCGTCTTGCAACTCGTCGAGATAATCATTTTCCTCCTTCAATCGTCGCATCTCATCCTCGCCCTCGACCTCCTCGACTATCGGACTCATCAGGTCCCTCACCGACGACAGTGTATCCTTCACCTCGTTCGCGTCACTTTTCATACCGAACATCGCCTGACGACATCGATAATTTGAAAATTATACGAAAACAAAATATGACGAAAAAATCAATTTTTTTTCAGATAAGAATAAATTATTATCTGGAAAATTATTCGCAAATAAAAAAATCTTCAACCGGCATTGTGTTTTTACACTTTGCAAACGTTCTTACACAATGTACATCTATGTACGTGTGTTTGTTGGATGCGATGTGTCATATATAAATTTTTTTTTAGCACGTTCAATCGTGAACCGGTAGACCTTGTCGATTGCTCGATGTTTGTTACTCGTCACGTGTATCGCAACGCGTGATCTAGACCGGTATAGCGTCCTGCCCAGAAAGACGAAGAAGACAGATCGACAAACAGACGGAGGCAAAGAGAGAGGGAGAAAAAAAAAGTATCTTTCCATTCATTTTGCACGATAATTATAAAATCTTTGCACGATTAATACACGAGCGATTTTCAATCCATTTTACTTCGATGTCTCTCCAAATTAAATTTAAATTCGAAAATATGCCTACGATGCATTCCACTACGATGCATTTCAGTCGATTCTGACCGTCGACTCAACATTTTTGGCCCATATTTTTTTACATCAATATTAATGCTGCTTATAGAATAATTGTTTTTCCAAATTTATAAATATTGTTTTTTGTAAAAAAAAAAAAACAAAACAAAACATAAAGGATACAGAATTAGGGATTAAATCGAAATAATGAGATCGACAGATGCAAGTGTATCAAAACGGTCGTGGAGTGCACCACGTGTGAAGCGCACCTGTTGAAAAGGCTTGAACATGAGGTCGAAACGGGTCTTGGTGAGATTGTAAGTGAGTTGAGTAGTGCAGGCGAATGTTCGCACGACTTCCTTGCCGTTGTACGTCAGATTGAATATCGGTCCGGCTATGACGTAGCCCAGGACCAGGGCCTTGAGAACGCTTCTTCCGGCACGACCGAAGAACGCGGGAATCGTCAAAAGGCAGACACATCTGACCTATGCACAACGCAAGTCTTTGTATTAATCGAACAATGCCATTGTCAACATTTTTTTTTAATACCACATGAAACAACTATTCCAATTTTCCCCATAAATGAATAAGGATTATCATTTTTTTTTCTCATTTTTTCATCAACACGATCATAAGAAAATAATATAAATTATTACGTACATCAGAATTTATCGGGATATCGAATCGAACGAATTTGAGACAATTCAAAAAAGTCGTTGTATGTTCGATATTTTTTAATTCCATTTTTTTTTCTTTCATACGCAATTTTCAAACGAATAATCGAAATTATTTGGTCGAAAAAATTGAGACGAATAATTGGATAATAAGAGGCAATCAATTGGTCAAAATTTAGGTGTAGCAGAAGATTATTCACCTGAATGGAAGACGCACAGCCCATGGCTAGCATCATTATGACAATTGCACCCAGTGCCAGACTCGTGTAAGGATCGAATTCCAAATCAATTATTATTGCCTCGTAAAAAACAACACCGAGAACGAGACCCAATGAAAAACCCACTGCTGCTCGTGTTCTCTTGTGTGTGCCAATGGGATCGTAGCAAAGATGAAACAGGGTTGGAAAATTTTTCATGTAAGATATCAAAAAATTTTCACGATTGTGCTCGACCATTCGGCCGAATCGATTCATTCTCTCGAGGCCCGGCATTGTGACTTTTCCGAATTTTCCAAGAAAAATTCAAAATTCAGGAATCAAGTTTTTTTAACGTGTTTCCTTGTCTGTTTTTTTTTTTACAACCAAACAATATTGTTCTCCTTGGTTTTCGTAAAACTTTAACATCGATCAATCGTGACGAATTATCGAATAGCCAATTTCACGTGAAACGAGAAAAATTCTCTTATAGGAAAGTTTTTGTTTTACGATATTTCGATTGTTTATATTTTTCTGACGAGCCAAACTTCGTATCGTGGAGATTCAAGAGGTTCGTCATGAAAGCACAGGATTCGCAACCAGTAGAAGGTGCAGTTTATGAATTTGGATCATTAAGAGCAAGATTTTAAGTATTTTATGTTTCCATGTGAATTTTCTGAACACGTGATTTTTTCACGTATCATAAAACGATCGAAGTTCCTGCAGCAAAACCGTTGGTTTGATTTCAATAAAATTTTGCAGTCATGTTAAGCACACGTGTGACCACTCTTTAGACCCAAACCCAATTGCACACTGTCATTACTTTTTCAAATATACAAAACAAAAAATAACAAGTTATTTTAATAAAAATATTTTAACAAAAACGCAATTTCATAGTTTACCAATTTTCAAAAAATCTGGACGTGGTCTAATTTGAGGGAGAGTGATCCACCGAGTTTCTGGCCTATCCAGTGAGCCAGAACAACAATTGGAACTCTCTGTCACTGACCCTCATTGCTGTACATTTTCCACCACGATGAAATATAAATATTTCAGTGTCCCTTTTCCATGAAATATACATATTTCAGTGTCCCTTTCCAATGAAATATAAATATTTCAGTGTCCCTCTTCAATGAAATATAAATATTTCATTGTCCCTTTTCAATATACATTTCAAATGACAAAGTTAAAATCACGGTCATAAGATGCTCTTCAAATGTGTGCATTTCCAAACGCTCTGACATGATTTTATTCAAACATGGGCATTTTTTTTGCCCCTCCCCAAAGTCAATCGAAAAATATCCTGTTTCATAAGAAGCCCCCCCTTCCTCCCCCCCCCCCTCGAAGCAAAACAAAAAATCACAAAATCGTTTAACAATTTATTAACGTATTTCGCTATTTCATTTTACAGATAATAACTTTTCGTTGAGTTATACATTTTTAACTCGGAATATAACAATGACAAGCATTTTGAAATTGTAATTTCACACAAAAGCTTTCGGGAAAATTTGATTGTCGAGTTGATGGTTGATCCTCGCTGAAAAAGAGATTTCTTCCGGTCGTCCTCAAACCTTGACGCCAAGATCCTTGGCCTTCTTCTCGTACTTGCTCCTGTACTTGCCCTCGGGATCGTACTTGGCGATGAGCTCGTCCCAGATCTTGGGCTTATTGTCCACGAGGAAACGAATCACCTTGTCGGTACCATCCTTCTGCTTCGCGCTGCACTTCGAACAATCGGTCTCGAGAGCGTCCGGAAGCGAGGCTGATGAATAATAAATACAAAACAATGAAATCAATCAAAATGAACATGAAAAAAAAGTTCTCATTATTATAAAAAATTAAGATGCGACAAATAATCGATGGTGTTGAAAGAAAGAAATATTATACGATATTGTGTTGTTTCTCAGGGTTCCTTAGAATTCTAGGTGCCCTTATGGGGTCCGTCAGTCCGTCTGTTTGTCTGTCTGTATGTCACAGTTCTCCTATTCTCTCATTCATGTAACGATTAAGCTAAAATTTGGTACACAGACGTAGATCGATTACCCAAAAACCGAAATTATAACATTTAGAAATAAAAAAAAATGTCACCTCCCTCCCACACATTAAAAAATCAACTGGAAAGTTTTTTTCTCATCCCCACCGAGTGAGGTATCTTTCTATAGGTGTCATCAAATGCAATTTAAAATGTTCCGAGAACTTTTCATTTCAAACCCTTCTGTCACGGGATATTCGCTTTCAAAGTCGTCAGAGTGCCCCTCTCCCTCTAATTTCTGAATTATGAATTTAAAAAATCAGAAAAAAATTCCACAATGTACCTTTTCATCAGTACATTCAATGAAAATTATAACCAACACTATAGCAAAAATAGTTTACGAAAAATATAGAAATAAAAATTTTCTTTCAACACTTTTGTGGAGATTACATCTTTCGTCAATGGCCACTACAGAATGACCACGAAACTCTATCATGTGCTTGCCCAACACGTTACTCGACTAATTAGTTTCTTTTTTTTTTTCACCATTACTTTTAAGGATCAAGACTGATGAAAAATTAAAAAAAAAAATATTACATTTTCACCGCAGTGCAGTGCTCGAATTATACAGGTTGAGTCACTTACCCTTGAGCTCCTTGCCGTCGGGAGTGCAGTTGCCTCTTTCCATGAGACAATTGACGTAGTTCTTCAACAACCGCTCGCTCTTCAGAACATCGTCCAAATTGATGTTGTCCCACTTGGTCGTGTATTGTTCGTTCGGTCTCGCCGAAACAGCGACGACCAAAAGAGCACCCAGTGCCACCACGAAGACCTTCATTGTCTGCCGAATTAATTAAAAAAAGTTTTTTTTTTTAATAAAAATAAAAAATAATACAAAATAGAAAAATTTAATTCGCGTTGCCCACGTGACCGTGGAATCGAATAGCCAAGACAAAAATAAAATAAAATATTGAAATTCGTTTAGAAGCAACACTTTTGGTTTCTGCAAACCGATCACGATGTGTTTGGAATCTCACCTGAGAATTATTATATTTTTGTCGACTCGCTAGTGCGATTTCTGACCATTCGATCGCGAGAATTCTGCTTTTATAGGCGACAATGCAGGACTTGACCATTACGCAGATGTCCCCTCTTCCCTCTCTTGGGGGGGAGGGGGGGGGGGGCTAGTTAGCGAAGTGGGAATTGCATCGATTGCTCTCGTCTCTGAGCTGAAACTCACGACGACGAAGATGACGGCCTACCCCCCTTCCCTCAAAGCCTTCGTGTCCACCTCCACCTTTGCTCGATCACAAACGCCGTCCACAAAACTTTTTTTTTTTTCTACATTATTTTTCTTCGTGCGCATTCACGCGTTCGAGTTGGTGTCATAAGCGCATATAAGTCGTTGTTATTTATCACTTTACCTGATCGTGACACACACACACCGATGACGTTCGACGATTTATTTTTTCTTTTTTTCCTTTTTTTTTTCCATTTTTTTAACGAAAATTATTCATCGGTCCATTCGACACGCAGCCTCACTCGCGATCGTGACAATTTACGATGGAAAGTTATAAAAGTTTCGAAATTATAATTTCACGAATGTTTCGAGATGGTTCTCGAGAGGCTCGAGATACGACGTAGGTTGATTTTTATTTTTGGAAAATTGTTTGCTGGATGAAAACGAGAGTGACATTGATCAGGTGCGAATTTGTTGTATCGACAGATTTTTGAGACGATGTGATACGTCTCTTAGCTCGGTCCTTGTCGCACCGCGGTGAACGCCGATGGTGCTATCTCTCTCGCACACGTGGCGAATCGCTGAATCGACGGCAGCCCGACGTTCGTTTGTTCGTCGTCGCGACGTCCTTATTATTATTTTTTTTTTTCCATTTTTAAAAATGTTTTTTTCGCACATTTTGCAACTCGTCCTGTCTCGATGATTATCACGCATCCGTGAAAATTTAATTACTCGTGCTGAATGGTTGCCCGGCGTGAAATTCGACGAGGATCCACCGTCCACGCAATCGTCCTTCATGATTGGTAGAACATTGCAAAAAAAAAAAAAAAAAAAAGGTAAACGAATTAGAGATGTATCAATAAAATATTCATTATTTCTGGATGAATGCGATGCTTCGGTTCCGAGAATCAGGTGTGATAACGTGTGTGCAACTCGAGATTCACGACCATTTATCACCCATTCGTCGAGTCATTGATTGCATCCGGCAATGAAAAAAATAAATAAATAAAATGCAATACAATAATTCATTTTCAAATAAAATATTTTTCGATGGTATGATATATATTAGCTTGATATAATGAAAATTAGCTAATCAAAAATCGGTAGGTAGGGTTCATACTCCTTAGGGTTAAAATCTCAGAGAAGTATTCTAGAATTTATTCATACATTCCGGATGCCTCTTGCATAAAAAAAAACATCGGCAGGACTTTTTGAGGTCCAGTGTACGAATAAAACATTGCAAATCACTTTCGAATGATCACGAATTGAACAATTATGAGAATCCGGTGTAACAACGTTGCATCCTCCCCTGCTCCAAAACTTTTTCCGTGCCCTGTAAAAAAAAAAGTTGGTTCTCGTCCCATTATCGACGCATCGACTGCATCGCTCAGAGGAAAATAAAAAATTCACAATAAATTTTGAAAAAAAAAGTTCAACAATTACCAATGAGTTCATACTCGAACAGTTCGTAGAATCAGCGTGCGATAACACTGCGTGTCTCCCTCAATCTTCGCGACCTTTCGTGCCCATTCATCGATTCGTCGAGCCATCGAAAATACGTCTCTCTACCTGGAAATGAGTTTTTTCACCCCGGTCAAGGATCGTTATACACGTCGACACAACAATCGACGATAATAAGATAATTGCCAACATCGCACACTCGCAAAATCCCCATTCGTCGTATTCGCACGATTCTTCGTTTTTTTTTCCTATTTATTTCTTTTTTTTTTCCTTTGAATATTCCTTCACCGTGCCGACAATCCTGAGGAACAAAGTTCAAAGTCGACAGGTGCATAAAAAAAAAAGAAGAAAAAAACAAAAATTATGCGCAAACGTTTCATCGATGTCGCTCGCGATGATTCACAAATGTCTTCCGGCACAGGTTTACGTGCCACGATTTCTACTCGAGAATCAAGTTTCTTACTTTATCATTTTTTTTTCTTTTTTTTTCTTTTTTTCGTCCTTTTTTTTCTCAATCCGGCTACGCCAGATGCATCGATAATTGCTCGACAACGCGTGTATCAATACTTCGTGGAATAATCATCGGAATCGTTTTAAACGTTGTTTCGCTATTTTATCGTCTTCACCTTCGACAATTTTTTTTTTTTTTTTTTTTTAAATAATGTTTCTGTCGTTCATATTTTTTTCTCTTCAATTATCGGGACGATTCGTGATTATCTTGTTGGTCGACAAATTTACGGATAATCGTCGACTGATCCTGGACATAGATGCACGCATGTATTTTTTTTTTCTTTTTTTAAAATGTTTTTTATCTATAGACGAGTATCCAGGTCGTCGAGGCTGATCGAGTGTTTGTCCTGAGAAACGAGTGAATTAAAATTCACAGACGTTCCTGTACTTAATTTTCTCTCTTTTTTTCTTTTTTTACATTTTTTTATTATTGTTTATTTTTCATTTCATTTCCACTCCCACACGATAATCAATGAATCAAAGCTGTCACGAGTGTCAGTACTCAACGACGATGATGCCTCGTCGTGACGACCAATCCGTGGAATATTGCACGAGTATCGTGTCAAGGTCAAGGTCTCGGACGTCTTCGTTGCGTCTGATGGGATTTACGGTATTACGTTCTCGCTGATGACTTTGGTTCGCGACTTCGTCGGGTCAGGGTTCGTGTCGGGATGCTTCGGGATATATTAACGCGCATGACGTTATTCATTGACGATAAAAATTGACAATATTACGGAGGCACCTTTATGTTAAGCTGGATATTTTTGGATTGACTAGAGGGCGCGGGGGGAGGCAGAAAAATTGCATTACTTTGAATGAAACCATGTCAGACCCCCTGACCGCAAACATTTGAAGAACACATTATAGGCGTGATGTTAATTCAGCGAAAGGCGTTAAAAAATTGTTAAAAGATTCTATGATGTTTTTATGCTTTCAAATGATTTTTTAAGCTTTTATATGCAATCAAATAATTTTTTTCATGCTTTCAAATGATTTTTTAATGCTTTTTTTTGGATTTCTTCATGCTTTCGAAAGAAAAATCTTTTTTAATTTTTTTAAACCATTCTAACAGGAAGATGCCCCCTGAAATGAAGCGTCAAACAAGAAAATTCGGTGAGACAATAATTATTGGTTTTTTTTTTTATTGGCGTACGTTTTGACGACGTACAAAACTTTTGCTACGAAGATGTGTTTCAAGTATAATGATCATTAAATCACATTAACTACACCAACAATATCGAAGAATTAAGTAGAGTTTGAGATTCAAAAGAACAAAAAACACACGGAATTAAAAAAATGTGTAATGTGCGTGAGTCAATGTATTTGAGGATTGTTTCTTCGATTTATTCAAATAAAACTCGCGAGGATGCGATAGGAAAGCGTTTTTCAGTTATTGGAAGATTGAATCGAGATTTATATATATATATATGTATATATAATAATTTTAAGCGTTTTTTTTCTTTCATCATCATCTTCTTCATCCTCTTTCCATCGGAAAAATTCGAGGGTGTCAACATTTTTACTATTTACGTCTTTATTTCAGCTTTGAACAAACATTCAGCTAGATTCGCATTTTCTTTACGTCCCATAACGGCGTATTGCATTTTTTTTTCTTCTCTTTCGTTATTTCGTTACATTTTTTCTTCTTTTTTTTTCTGCTTTCGTTTACTACACAGTAGCGCACATTATCAGGTACCTACGTCCCATCGCGAAAAAAATAAAAATAAAAATAAAAAAATAACCAACAAATTTAATTCGGAATATAACTACGCAGCAACACAGTCACACGTTTCGAAGTGAAAAAAAAACAGACACACACACACACGCACATACACGGACACAAAAAAAAAGTGATCGGCGAGTCACTAAAATTTGCGCACTTAATCAAACAATCGTACATCCGAGCAAATTGTTAATCAAACATTGATTCTTTGTTTTTTCAATCTCGTAAAATCGTTGATTGACACATTGACCATGCGATCCAATGAAGGGTCGACCTTCGTGTCCCAAAGTCCTCGTGTTTTCTCACATTTTTCATTTAGTTCGATGACTTCGTCGAGACATTAATTTAACATCTATCTTACGTTCGTTAATCAACAAACATTAATGCCTCGATGTGATAAATTATTAAAAGGAAGAGAAAAAAAACCCAGATCATGCTCTCTCTGTCGATCAGCATTTTTTCACAAGTGTCAACCTCAGTGAAACTTGAAGAAAAAAAAAACAAGAAAAAAAAAATTAATTATCATCGTTGATCCTACTTAAATAAGTATCTCACAATATTGTTTCTGTATAAATTATTTACACAGCCAGCTTCGAACCGCATTTCGCGTGCTCAATGGCCGGCTAACTGTCCCCACTTGTTTCAATCCGTCAACCGCAACACAATAATTATCGCATTGATTTCCATCGTTTTATTATACGTAATCAACGTCGGCTTGGCGCGTGAGTAACCTAACGTCGATGAGATTTACGTCGACGGAAAAATTTTAACGAGCGTGCACGAATAAATTTTTTTTTTCTTCTTTATCTTTCTTTCTTTTTTTTTTTAAAATTATTTATACAAATTTTTGCGGCACGCCCTTTTGTGAGGAAGCAGTGAGAAAATATAGAGACGCCAACGAGGCCTAGATCCGGGCTGTAATTTTCGTTAACCTCGAGGCTTCGCCTCTTCGACGAATATTTCCAAACGCATTGTTCTCCGTCACGATAGAATTTTCGAACTTAATACGAGAACGATTGACTGCTCTGATTCGACACGCGGTCGATCGTTCTCGACTGTGATCGCTAATATCAATCGTGATCGTGAACAATGGTTTACAGTTTTTTGTTACCGACCGAGCACATCGCCTAAAACGCGTCGCTCACCCGGATCATTGAAAATCGTTAACTTTGGCAATATAAATTGGTGCTCGGTTGTCAAACTGTCTATTCCAGCTACTGTATTATTTATTCATTTTTTTTTTCGTCCACGTCGTCGTCTCCTTAGAAATTATTTATAATTTTGTGCTTCAAATTTTTTTTTTTTTTTTTTTGCTTTCAAGAATTTTTGAACCAACGAAGGTACAAACGAACTTTTCTACAATCACACGACTCGAAACGACATTACGATAGTACCATCCATCATAACTAAATTGTGCCATTGATCAGCCGCAGGCGTTTGCAAATTATCATCGTCGCAAATGATAATCAAACTTTTCGATTTTATATGTTACATTTCCGTTCCGGACATATTATGGCCTACGGATGAGCCGTGTGTTCCTGACACTGGCCCCGAAAGACGTTCGAAAGCTCGTTTATTGTCCATCGTTCTCAATACCGATAATTATCAGACTATTGAAAAAATAATAATAATAATTAAAGAAAAGAAAAATCCAATCGATGAATTTAACATGATCTAAAAAAAAACAAAAAATCAAATGGTAGAATTGTATTGAGCAATGGATTTTAAGGCGTTAGCGACGGAAAAACAAAACATTCGTGCAATTGAACCCAAATTTGCACTCAATAATCGGTCATGAAAAAAAAAACTTAGAAAAAAAAAGAATCGAATGGAAATTGATTTTTCCGCATTCTCTACACCAATGGACACTTCTCGGCGCTACGTTGAGGACAGTCACGAGCTTGTACAACATTCCCCATTTTTTTTCAAATACAATTTTTCATCGTGCAGCACATGTCCGTGTTGCATTATTCGATGAGTACTCGACTGTCGATGATGCGTTACGCGCGTGGAAGGGAGCTTGGTCGAGAACAGTCGGGTCCGGGCCGACGTACGATCAGTTGGCCGTGATCAAACCGTTGGCTACCAAGTAATGAAGAATCTTGATCTCCGGTTCCGACTGTGGCACGACGCTGGCTCTTCTATTGCCGTTCAAGTATTCCTGCGTCGTGGAAATAGAGACAAAAAAAGTCGTAAGATTTCGGACTTCAGACAATGGTTTTTATTATCATTCATTGAACAATAGGAATTTAAAGAAACTGAGTTGAGCAACTTTTCTTATTGAGAAAGGAAGAAGTAAAAAAAAACACTAGCTTTTTAAATTGATCAAATTAAACAATGAATAATAATAATAATAATAATAATAATAATAATAATAATAATAATAATAATACAAATTTAATTGTCATTCGTATAAATGTTGCATTTTTACTATTGCCCCTTTTTTTTCAACAATTGTGGGTTTAAATAATCGAGTTATGCATTAACCCACTTTAATCACACTTGCAATAAAAAAATCTGCAATCGACAATGTAATTTTTTTTAAATTCTGAGCATATTTCGAACCTTTTTTCGACGAATACACATTTTTACAACAGCCGAAAGGTAATGTTTGATATTCTGAAAAAAGTATTTGTGGAAAAAAAAAATTTTTTAAATAAAAATTTAAATAAAGCCTTCTCACTAAAATTACAACTTTTGAAAATGCTTAAGACATTTAATTTCACTTCAAGTTAACGTGACATATTTTAGGTTGAAAACCCGCTGAGGTGAAATTTATCCAGTGTGACTGAAAAAGCTTGTTTGTTTTAATTTATTTCTAGTTGAGCAAAAATTGCGATTATTACCTGTAGAAGCAAAGTTTTTTGCGTTAAATATTGGGTCGGTTTCAGATCGAGTTGAAGACACAAGGATTTTTCTTGCTTGCTCAGCAGATGCGACGCGGCTTCCATTTCGATGTCTCTGTTGTCCGTGTCTTCCAATGTCGCGCACGAATTTGTCGATGTCATTGACGAATTATTGTTGTCATTTGTTGTCGTTGTTATTGTTGTTGTTGTTGTTGTTGCTTTGTACACGGTTGAGTATTGATTTTGGGAGTTTGAATTGTTATCGTGTTCGAGATTCAAATTAGCTGGAATCGTCCGACTGTGATTGGCTTGATTGGCTGTGAATGTGTTGCTGACCGATTCTCCCTTTACAATGTACTTTCGGTCGGTGGAAGAGTAATTTTTTTCTTCGTCTCTGAAAACATTATATCACAAGCATATTACCATTTTCCGACACCAATAACGAGGGTTCATTCGAATATAATATATTGTTATTTATCACACATATATATAAATATTAGAGTGGTCGTTAAAAATTAAATCTTAAGCGTCCGCCCATATATAAAATTTGTTTCTGGTGAAAAAAAAAACGAGGCCTTTTTTCATTTTTGTAATAAACAATTATAAACGCAGGATGCCGCATCATAATCTGAGTAGATTTTTTAGATGAAATTGCAGTTTTTTTGGGAATATCTTGTGAAATCTGCAAATTTTCATAAAAAACTAGGAGAATTCTTTGATAGGAAAATAAATTCCCTATTTGAAAGAATCATAACTAATTTTTTTTTGAAAAATGTGTATTCATTACATTTTTTCGGAATATATATCGAAAAAAAAATTCGTGGAGGGAGTGAGAAAGATAGCACTTCGCCCTATGAAATTACGAATATATCGCTTATTGTCAGATAAAATTCTGGTACAATGTGGTTAAAAAATATCAATATCAAATATCAATGATTAGAAAAGATATTTCCATTGGTTTTCATCTTATTTACACAAAACCGATGCGTCCGCGTTACTTTTACGAGTATTGGGAAAAATCTGAGACAAAAATAAGGTTTCATTTGGAGTCGAAACAATGCAACAAAAAAAGTATGCTTTGATCGGATAATATGACAAAAATGACGCTATGGTTTCACTTTGAATGCCTCATACACAAATGCCACATGCAGTGGCTTTGATTGGCTGAAAAACAATAATTACATGAGAGATTATGGGGGGGGGGGGGGCAAAGTGTGGTCGTTGATACTCCAACTAAACTAATACGAACGAAATTTTTTCAACTAAATCTGGAGAATCGATTCCAGCACCAATTGACGTAGTATAAATAAAACTTTTTTAATCATGAAATTAAGGATACTTCAATCTTACAGATTGCGAAAAATTTTCAGAATAATTTGGCTTTCTTTAAAATTAATTTTTAATTTTTTAGTGACTGATGAAAAAAGAGTTTCTTACCTTCTTTTTGAGGTGTGGCGGTGTATTGGAGTGGACGGCCCACTGCTGCCCTAAGTGAAATGCAAACTGATACAATCTGTTCACAAACGCCTGGCAACACGCACGACAAACAATCGGATTAGTCGAATGGCAAGCGATCGTCGAAATAATTTAAAAAACAAAAAAAAATAAACTCGATAAATTTAATATCTTTATTATCGCATTTTTTTTCAACGATTTCAAATTTACTAGATAAATATGAGAAAAGTCAATTGCGAGATAAAAAACGAATTAATCTTTGTAAAATAATTTACAGACTTTTTGAATGAAAGAATTTTGAGTAAAAAAATGTACATCGTGCTGCTTTGCAATAGCATCGTGTTTTTCGTGTGTTCGATAATGAATTGTTTTTTTTTTCTTCCTTCTCAATGGGGCTTAAATGGAAAGACGGTACATTGATACTTACAGATTTTTTTTCCGTCCAATGATCCATCGTCTCGTTTTGTCCCTGGGTTTGTACCATAACTTGTTCGAAATGCGCGCATTCCTCGTGTCTCGTTATTCCATTTTCGCGATAACGATAAAGTTCGGACAATCGTAATCGAAGCTCTCGCTCTCGCTCCATGTTGACTAGGAACTGTTCGTGCTCCTGGGCGGTGTAAAATTGCGCGAATACCCGCATTCTGTCGCGAAAATCTCTGCAACAATAATTATGGTTTTTTATCTTCAAATTAATCAAATTTCATTATCAAGCAAAATTATCGTTTCACAAATTAATTCATTTTCAGTATTGAAGAAAAGTATCATTTTTCAAATAAATTCATTTTTAGTATCAACGAAAATTATTATTTTTCAAATCAATTTATTTTCATTATCGAATAATAATTATCATTTTGCTAATTTTTTTTTTTTATTATCAAAAAAAAATATTCTAGATTTCTATTCTTTTTCTAAGAATTTGGTCGAAACTAACTTTTCTTCCTTGGTCTGTTTCTTCTTCACTACCCTGTCCTTTCGTGCCGGTTGGAAAAAATTCGATACCAGTTGATAATCACGAACTACGCGTTTTCTTCTCGCACGTTCGCGCAAATTATTCGTGTACATGTCGACTTGGGCGAGTTTCAGGGCTATATCTAGATCGTCGTCCTCGGCGGGATTTAAGAACAATGATGATACCAGTGCCTCGGCTTCGTGATTGTAATCCTGAATAAGAAAAAATTAAAAAAAATAAAAAACAAATCCGTTACAAAGAAAAATAAATAGATAAGGTAAAATATTAAATTTTGGCCCAGACCAGAATTTAATTGTTATAAAATTATTGGAAAAATCATTTCAGTGGCTCCCCAAATTATTTATAAATCCTTTAGTAAATTTTTTTTCAATTACCCTTTCGAAATCGTCTCTTTGGGGCATGTATCCGAGTTCGGCGGCTTCTTCGGGGGTGATATCCAACGGTGGTAGTCTGGATGTGAGATCCGGCGATAAAGGACCATGATCCGAACTCGTTTGGTCCGTGAGATTTGGTTTGTAGCTTTCCGTTGGTGGCCATGTGTGTTTACCGATATTACCGTCCAAGTATCTAACGATATATTCCTCTTTCGCTTCTGCAAGACGAAAAGTTCATCGATCATCAATTATTACCTATGTGACATATTTACAGGAATTTCTATTTTTACAATTTTTTTTATGCATCGACTGTGGCCAATGTGACTAAAGAAAAACCAAAAATACAAACGGCACCGACCAAATTCACTTGTGTTGTGTAACGCTTTATGCGAAAAGACAAAAATGATTTTATCCTTTAATGTAATTTAAAATAAAATAAAAATTACCTTCGGGCGTTCTTTCTTCGATATGTTTGCTGATATCCTCCCAATTGCCAAAGCCAAACTGTTCGATGGCATCCAAAAGTCTGAGGTGTTCTCTGGCCGTCCAGTTTCCTTTGCCGTTGAATATGCTGATCGTTCCGGAGTCCTTTGAATATCGAATTGCAACAAATTTTTCACATCAACGAAACTCACGATAGACCAAAAATAAGGTGATGAACTTCTGAATATAAATATTTGGAAAACAAAAAAAAAAAAAAAAAAAACGTACCATGAATTGATAGGGATGGTCATTTTTGTGTTGGCCAATTTCCGCACCAGCCGAAAAGCACTGAAAACACAAAAGTTTTTGAATTAATCATCCAAACGTAATTTTGCTGCCTCGAGAATAAAATATTTGTTGAGTACCAAAATCTCAAGGGATGTAACTTTTGTTCAAGCATGGCGCTTCTGATAAAATTATTTCGCAACAAAAAATAAATGTAAAACTTTTATTTTTCATTGCGACAACGGTCAATTCTCATCAGTCGCGTATCGTCCGAGAATCACGTAAGCAATTGATTCAATAGAACCAGTAATGTCATAACAGGAAATTGAGAACAATTATTTTATTACAATGCATCAGTTAAGTTTCTTCTTTCATAAATTAACCCAATCGATTCATCATAACACAGTTTTTTTGTTACGATACAAGATATCATTTGTACGCATCGCTCTCCGACGCATCAAAAATCTACATTGAAGAACATTCAAAAAATTGATCAAGATTGATAATTCAGTTGGAAAATCTAGTTCTATTTCAACGTTTAAAAGCAAAACAAAAACAAGAAGAAAAAAAACCAATCAGAGTACCAAAACAAATGAGTAAGTGGGTGTAGGGCGAGGTGTAACGGCGGATAGGGGGGGGGGGGGGGAGATAATCGAAGGTCACGTGACGGCCCGCCGGGCCAAGGTTTTTGCAAATGGCGTACGCCCCTCACTCACCTGCAAACACAGATCGAAATCCTGGCACTCGACGCATTTAATACGCAAACCCGTTATGTCTTCCTGACAATACGTACAATTGTACTTGGCGTACAAATCTGCAACAAAATTATCGGTCGCGTTAAACATCGTCGTCGAATTATCGTCCATTGCCGAAAAAAAAAAAAACAAAATGGCTTCTCCTTCGCGTAAATACGAACCCGCCATTGTTGTCCTGCAGCGTTCTTCCAGAACTTATCGGTGATGACGTCACCGCATGCCCCGAAACAATTTCGCACCTGCCGCAAAAATCGAGCTTCGTGATGGCTCGATGAATGACGAAATTTTTATTTATTTTTGTTTTTTTTCCGGGTTTTTTTTTTTCAACGCAAAAAAAATCACGTGGGTCAACGTTATTACGGCGAACAAACGATTTGCGAGCTTCGGTTTAACTCGAAATAATGGGGCCACGATAATTCGTGCGAGGTTGAGGAAAAAAATAAAACAAAATGTTGTTTACGACTGTAGCGTCTAAATCGTAATGCGCATGCGCTTCCTCGTCGGAGACTAGCTTGGGCGCGCGCGCGCCTGCCTGGCTTCCCCCACCACGCGGCCCGCAACGAGCCGGCAACCTCGCACGACCGAACGAGCGGAACCCACGCGCGCCTCTCTCGACGAGGGTTGTTTACCCAGATTTTTTCGCAACTGCTTCCGGTTCCGGGTATAACGTTCGAATGTCACTTCCGGCTTCCAAGCTTTTCCGACCCGCCCCCTCCACCCCCTCCGCCCAACGATCACGATTTCCGGTATTACCGGTCGACCGTTGCGGATTCCATTTCAACGAAATTTTTGCATTTCAACGTTGCAATCTCGATTCGTCATGGCGACCGTAACAAAGGTAAAAATAACTGTCTTACTCCCGTTTGAACGATAAACAAAGATTTTAATTTATCGTTCGTTCTTTTTTTTTTTTTTCGTTTCTTCGCGTAACCTTGACGAAAAAAACCGTTATGGTTTAACGTTTGTCACGTTCAATTGACGAACGATCACGATCGTCGTTTGTTCGCAAGCGTTATCTTTGACGAATAATTTTGCGCGGCAAAAGTTTTGAAAATTCGACGTTGCGATACGAATTATAATGTCAATTTTTCGCAATAATTTGGGGTTACGAGTTGAACGCTCGTTATTGGTTTCGCGATTTTTGAGTCAGTCAGTTGCAAGAGACGAAAGATTGAGAAAACTCAAGGAAATACAAGCTCGTATGCAGGTATTCGGAAATTTTTCTTACCTAACCTATGATGAATATTACAGAAATTTTCGTCACGATAATGTGGGTATGTGCATGTATGTAATTTTTTTTGTGACGATGAAAAATCGTATTTGCAGTGCGACGATGGGGTGCCTGTTTATCTGAAAAATGGAACTCCCGACAAGATACTTTATCGTATCAATGTACTTCTGTTGATCGTCGGAAGCATTCAGACGGTTCGTTTCTTATGGCGATCGGCAAAAAAATAATTGTTGCCAATCGTTTTGTAATAGAACTAATGCGCGTGTAGAAAGAGAAAGTCATTTGAGGAATAAAAGTTGTAATTATTTTTTGGGGAGGGAGGGCAAAGGAGCAATGATGATGATCAAACTCTGAAGAAACAGACATCCGAAGAAGGATCATGAAACCATTGTTGTGAAACAAGTCTTAGCATTTCTTTTTTTCTTTCTTTCATACATACACGATACATCTGCTATGATACAAGGTGTAATATAGTATAATGTAGGTCGGGGAAGAATTGTTAAGGCACTTCGAAGGTAGCTTAGTTAAAGGTACCAACATAGAAAATAAATTGTTCACTTACTGATGATTTTTCATTATTCACTCGTTTTCCGTACGAAAGAAGTTGTTCGGTTCGTCGTCCGAACTTTTAGCTTGTTTATTTTTCTTTGGTCATAAACGCACGATGAGAGCAATGAAATGACTCCATGGCGCGCACAAAAGTGTAGGCAATGAGGAGTGGCCTTCCGAATGATCAATGACGACTGACTTAAAAATCTAAATGCAAAACTGAGGAGCGAATGTCCAATGTTGATACCTTCCAAGCTTCCGGCAGGATATACGTAACGTCCTTGGTATCACAGAGCACAGAATATTTCTTCTACCGAGAAGCAGCGTCGGAATCTCTCGATTGCAAAAATTAAAAAACAAGATAACAGTCCGTTATTTCGGAGATGAAACAGACAAAATAAAAACACTCAAACATTTGTACTACCGTCGGTGTCTTCCCATCCGTCGTTGTTATTTCTGTCGCTCATAAATTTTTCTTCGCTGGCACGGTTATCGCGATCTACGATTTCTTGCTTCTTCTGAGTACGTGAATCCTTCGTACTGGACTTTGACTTAGTTTTTTTCGACGGATTGGCTTGCTTAGCCACATTCGCACCACGATCGTCGTTCTGAGCGGTCAAAAGATTTGCTTTTTCTTTGCGTCGTTGTACAAGATTTCTGAGAGCTTCGCTGAAATGCATCAAAGTCTCCGCTATAGGACGTTCGTCGAATCTTCGCGCAATCTCGTCGAACTGATCGTCCTTGTCGAATGACAATTCGCTCCTGAGTTCCTCAAACTGTTCGATTATTTCCTTGAGACTCTTCTTCGCGTCGTTCAAAACAATCGGATCCTGATTCTCCACGACAAATTGATCCATGACGCTGATATTGTCTTCCAGCGAAGCTGCTCCTATGTCGCTGTCAGTGCAAACCGAAAGATTTTCAGGATCTTCGCTGTTCGTCCATTTTCTCAACGAATTGGGATCCTCAGCCGAAAGATCCTTCTCAAATTCTCTGAATTGTTTTATTATATTTCGTATACTCTCCTTCACGTTGATCACTCTCTGCTCGTTCGATTTCTTCAAGTCTTGCCAATCGACATTTTCGTTTTCCACCGGCTTATCCTGAACTGGTTTGAGTTTCTTCGTTGGCTCGACATTATCGTATTTTGGCTTTTGCGTCTTTGGCACGTATTGACTCGGACCTTGGGCTCCTTGAGCAGAGCCTTCGGTCTTTATTTGCTTCGTCCTGAATCCCTGCATCATCTCTTGAACAATTTTCTTCGCGTTTGGCATTGGAATCGGTTCCTCGTCGACATGCATCTTCTCCTGAACCATTTTTTTCACGTTTGCCATTTGAGCCGGCTCTTTGTCAACCTGCATCTTCTCCTGAACAATTTTTTTCACGTTTGCCATTTGAACAGGCTCATTGTTAACTTGCACTTTCACCTTAGCCTCTCGCATCTTCGCCGAAATAATTTTTTCCAATCTTGAAATTTGATCCACATTCTCAGTCTCTGTATTTGTCACTCGGTCTTCTTGATCGGTTTCCTGAACAATTTTTCTTGTCGTTGGAGTTTTCATCGTCTCTATGATCGTCTGCTTCACATTCGACTCTTGCAGCTTCTCTTGAATCAGTTTTTTTATCGCTCTCTTGACCCCGCTGCCTTCTCTGGAAGATTCGACCACCGGACTAGCTTGCCTGACCGTCGATGGGCCATTTCCATTGATTTTCACAGGTTTTTCGTCACTTTCGTCGGATCCAAGTTCGTCCATTTTATCACGTGATCTCAATCGTTCCTTCTTCTTCGAACCTTTCTGAGACGTTTGCTTCGCCGTCTCGTTGTCCGGTTCTGGTTGTTCTTCGACATGATTTTCCGAAGAATCATCGACAATCTCGTAATTCGAAGAATCCACGAAATCGACAATTGGGTCTGATCTTGCCCCGTTCGTTTTTATTACTTCTTGACTTTCCATTTGCGATTCATCGATGTTCAAGCTTCTTGAAAATTCGGTTTCAATTGGAGAAATCATTTCCTCACTTTGTTCAGACTTTTTAATTCTCGATGAAGACTCAACTTGGCTAATTGATTTTTCGTCTTCCAACTTTTCACGAAAATTCGATTCGGCTTCCTCCGTTTCGCTTGAAAAAAACATGTTCGATGTCTCGCTGATAGCAGCGGCTCTAGCGGCGTCGTAAACGATATTCGGCTTTCTCTTCATGATGAAGATTGTCGGTTTAGTTTTGATTTTAATCGGCGGTATGAAATTATAATTTAACGCGATGTGCGAAAAACCGTCTACGGAATCGAGAATATCGTGAGTTTTCAAATAAGGTTTTATATTGGGAGAATATTTGCTTTTGGCTTCCATGAGTAGATGAGTGAATTTCAACATTTCCGGATCGTGGAGAGACAAATTTTCTTGTTTCGAGTATCTGGAATCATAAAATAAAAATAAAAAAATTCGGTCAACGCAAATACTTCGATAATTAACATGTACAACCTTCCTAATCGCCATCTTGGATTTAAGGGAAATTCGTTTTTATTGAATAACTCGCCTATTTTTAACTCTTGACTATAGATGGATATCACAAAAGTTGTAGTAAATTGAATTCTCTACAACTTTAGTTATCACCATTTTTTTGTCTACGATTGATATTTTTCGACTTTAGTGGGGAAATAGAAGTTGGTTAGGTTTAAGTGGCAAAAACCTGAATTTAGACTAGAAATAACTCAGGAAAAAATTAAGAATAAAATAAAAACGGCTGAATCAATGGATTCGAAGTGACTCACGTCCATTTGGCATTGGTCTGTGTGAACCGTGAAACTCCGGTCTGCGCAGTGAGAACGTCAATGTGAACATTAACGGGATTGACTGAGTCACGTTCGAGTCTGTGCAATCGGGCGATTGCCAAACCTCCGGGATAATTCGAACCGGCAACGCACAGCAGAAACATTGAGAAAATGGCGTTCAACGCAAGATGGCCAACTATACCCAGTGCAAGGAAACTGTGCCACGTTGATTTACCACGATTTTCCCATCTGTCGAAGAAGCAAAAACAATAAAAATTTCTAATTCGTTCTGCCAACGTCATTGCCATATGGATGACTCACATTCGGTGACAGGCGGAAGCTGCGGCAACGTTCAACAGAGGAAACACGTATATGATAAATCTGAGTTCCTTGTGAGGCAAGAATGAGAACAGAATGACGAAGACGATGCCGGGAACTGTTAGAGCACGTACACGAGCATCCCA
This sequence comes from Diplazon laetatorius, assembly GCA_963662125.1. Classification (NCBI taxonomy): domain Eukaryota; kingdom Metazoa; phylum Arthropoda; class Insecta; order Hymenoptera; family Ichneumonidae; genus Diplazon; species Diplazon laetatorius. Next base: position 8,623,131 of record OY759153.1, read on the forward strand.
AAGCATTCCCAAAGGTACGAGACCGTAAGACAGCGCCAGACCTCGTGGAAGTGCCGAATAAAAGTACCACAAGAAAGGCGATGTCTGTTTTGCTGAATTAAGGACCCACGAATTCGACAGTCGTGTCGAATTTGATTTTTCTTCTCCAATAAAACCGTGTCAAATGAAAATAACAAAGGATACACCCCATTGGCTGCTTTTATTTAGTATCGTGTTGAAATAAAATACTTCGCCTTCTGGCCACAAAAGTCTTCTCCAAAATATCGTGTCCACGATTATTGTGATTGCCAGAAAAAATATGCCAGCCGGTATTGCTATTTTGAGCAGTCTGAAAAAAAGACGGGAAGATAAGAAGAAAACAATTTTGATTGGCTGCTTCTTATCGATGTCGATGGAAGTGGATGTTTCGGATGGATACCTCGGCACTGTAATTTTGATACTGGCTATGTCGTACAGCAGAAATAGTCCGAGAAGCATAGCCAGCTCGGCTCGGAATATTATAATTGCCGCGGCAGACGACCAAATGAACACAATGTGACTCTGCCTCAGCCATCCGTGAAGAGCTAATAAAACTGGAAGACAAAAATTATTATATTCGTCATTGGCTGATACACGAATGATAATTGTTCGTACTAGTTGCATCTACCTCGATGCATTATTACCCAATGGCATGGCCATGATATTCGGCAATGGCCTGCTGAGATAGTACACGAAATGGTACTGCGTCACAGTTATGGCAACGAACCATTTTGCAAATTGGACACCGAACACAGATTGAAGGGCTTGTCTGTACAATCTTAACGTAGCGATTACCAATAATCCCAAAACTGCCCTCACTGACGGACAGAAGAAAAACAGAAACGTTTTTATTATTAATTAATTCACATATTTTGTTTGGGTAGGGAAGACCGAGGCAAGAAGTAACAGGGGTAGGTTGTAACGGTGCGATATCTTTTGAAATAAGGGAGTAAGATGTATGGTTCAATTTCGAAAACGTTAAGCAGGGTAAAAAGTAACACCGCATTTGACAAAACAAAGTTCAATAACTTTCTAGTTTTAGGTGATTAAAAATTTAAAAAATGCATGATGATAGTCTAATAACCAATAAACAATATGCAGCAGAAGCTAGTGAATATACTGAGTGAATCGCAAGATATTCAGATTTTTGCGAAAAATGTTACAACCCGGTCTCCCCTACGTATCTATTTTCGGAAAATCAACTCGTACAACTTACCCACGTACTGGGCGCAAAATTTGTTCAAATTCAAGTGCGTTATAGTGGTAACGATGGGTGACGATAGGGCCGATAATATCAACGGCCCTACGAAGGTTCTCGGTACGACGCCCGGAAATTCGTGATGGTCGTACTGTGTAACATAAAAATCAACGTTACGTATATATATATATACATTTATTCAATTTTAGACTACTATCTGTGTGATCATTAATAGAAAAATGTAAATTTGAGAGAGTCGACGTTCTGGCATATTCTGAACATTGTGGCATGAAGATCTCGAAAAAAGTGTCCCACCATCACATAGCTTCCTTTATGCGGAAATGAAACCAGGCATATTCGGGATCGTAGGACGAGTGTCGATCGCCTAGATCGAAGTAGCATTATTGCATTTTTTTTTGTTGACGAAATTGTGGAACGATTTCAAAAAATGCAAAATTTTTCCATTTTTTTTTTAAATCTTATTATTTCCCCATAAATTTCAAGTCGATCTGTCGATTGATTACTGAGATATTGCTATCCCAAGTTGTGAAAACTTGGAAACGATGCTTTCGAGAAAACCGCGGTCAAGTTTTTCGTGCAGTCTCGACAGGGATAATAATTTATTTTTTGAATTTGCGGTTAATCGGCAAGCCAGTCTTGCAATGTAGCTACAATTAAGTTTCGAGTTAAATTGGCGGTAGAACAGCTGCACATTTGTGTTATTGCTCCCGCTTATGTTAAAATCTCAGTAACTCCGACAATTTCATCATGATATCAATAATATTCATAAGAATAAATCTCAAGCCGATAAACTTCACGAAAATGCAAGAGTTCCAAGCTTGAGAAAAATGTCCGAAATAAAGGCAACTCCATCCTCGATCCAATCGTTGCGCGGGTCAGTGCCGGACCGATGGGTTTCGCCCAATAGCCGCGACGATAAAAGAGTGGCGCTCGCGTCGATAAAATGTGGGAACGAAAGAAATAAAAATAAAATAAAATAACAGCTGATTCGAAGTTTATAAATAATCGTAGTCATCTAAATTGGTACATCGGTAAGTAGTTTTTTTTGCGTAACACGAGTTTCGCGAAGCGTGGGCCTCAAGCAAATAGTCACAGATGGCGATAACGCAGTCCATGTGAGATGCAACCTCGCCGATCATACACAGTATATATACATACATACATATTTATTGTCTATTTACCTCGGTTAGGTTAAACCCGTGATAAAGGATGTCGTGCATAGCCTGCAGGTTGAAACTCTCTTCGACTTTCGTGAACGGACAGTACAACAAATGAACTGCCGCCACGATAATGATCAATTGATCCATATTTATATGATTATTCGTAAACATTTGATTGATACAATTAATCCGCAACACAATGTATCTCTCGTATTCATAAACATTAATTCGTTAAACGTAAAACCGGTTGTTTTAAATTTATATTCTTTATTTTTGTTTGTTTCTTTTTGTTGTTCTTTTTTTTTTTTTTTTTTTTTTTGGTAATCGTTTGAATTAGTCGGACAACACCGTGGACATAGTATTAATAGACTCCGAGATTCTCGCGCCGGCCCTGCCGACAGACAAGAATTCCTTTTCTCAATTTTCTCTTGCCCAGTCGTATCGTTGTACGTGGCCCAGCGGAATTTCCACGGAAACGAATTGGGGAAGGCAGAAGTTCGGATGAGGGCGCCTAACCTCGAATGAACGAAGTTACGGTGCGCGTTACGCCTGTTTAACTCGATGGCCGGCGCTAGTGTCTTTACGAACGTGTACCGGCTGTCGGTGAGGTAGTCACCGGTAATAAACGCCGTGTTCCTGAAACTCGGGGATTATATGAGCGTAACATGAGCCAATCAGCGAACAGCTCATGAGGAATGCATAAGGGACTAAGGCCAGTATCCACAGTCGTTGCTTGTTCCGGAAATTGACTGAAACATGAGCTCAAAGCGCCATTCATGCGCCCATTGGCCGAATGGCATCTTAAGTCATGGTCGAGGAAGACTTGAGACGTCTTTCGGCCAATCGGAGTCGCGAATGGCGCTTCGAGCTCATGTTTGAGTCGAACTTCATAATAAGCGACGATTGTGAATGTAGGCCTAAGGCCGGTAGAGACAAGGAAGGCTCAGAAAAAGTAAGGTTCCAACCGTCCCCTAACCGTACTTCACTGAAAGTGAGCAGATTTTTGTCGGCAGCACATGGTTAGTTCATCCGAACTTCTTGGTGGCGGTCGCATTTGTGCGATAAAATACATCTGTTGATTCTGTTCATGTCGTTGGCATTGCAAGCAGAGATATGTTATCTTATTATTATCTCTGCTCTACCTGTGTGTACACAGGAACCTCTCAATTGTCCAAAATCGGGGGTATAAATGAGCGGGTCTGGACTTTCAAGAGATTGGTCGATTGACCAATAGCGAAACAGCTCAAGGTGTCAAATTCCTTCGATCGGAGGACTACTGCATTTAATCACAGGATAATCCGCAAGGGAGGCTACACTAGACTACAGGAAAACCTCTCAATAGTCGATAATATGGCGCCCCTCGTGATATCTTCTGATTAAATGCAGTAATCATCAAATCGAAGTAATTTTAGACTAACCCGAACACGTTAAACTGTTTCGCTATTGGTCGGTCGACCAACCTCTCGATGGACTAGCGGGAGTTTCGACTGTATTGGGAGTACTTGAAAATTGTAAAAAAAAAAAAACGTTTCGCTTTCGAGTTCCGCCACACGCGGCGCTTGAGTAGTATGCGGTTTGGAGTGAAGTAACTCAGTGATCGAGTTTCCGTACTCTAGTCTTCACAGTCTCGTTTTATTGTGCATCTCGCGTTATTGTCGTTTGTCTTTATGCCGGCAAGACCAAACAAGATTGCAAACAATACCGTGATTAAAAATTCAGTCGAAAATATGACGAAAGGTAAGTCACTTTTGTTGCGTGTTAACCAAAAAAAGCTTACGTTGATTTAATCATGACATCCGTCGTGACGTTCGATGAAGTAACAAACAAAATAACCTAAAAAAACATTGTCGATGTAATTGTTGTTTATTGAATTGTAAGCTTAGTAATTGCATAAAATTAAAGTTAAAAGAAGTGATTGTTTTTTTTTTCACGTATGTCGTGTACATGATTGTATCTGTGTATATTTTGAAGTCGACGAAGGTGCGAAACCAGCGATCAGCAGCAATGAGGAGAAAAAACCGATTTGCGAAGCTGGACCGGATCCGTCTGCGCCGATAACTCGGAGAGGAATTTTAATGTCTCTGATAACCAACAAACCTATGGAAATACCAGAACAAGACGTTGTAAGTGTGGTTACGAACAAAACGACAAGACGAACCGAATAGAATGTAAAATTTGAATTTTGCGTTTATGACGGAGATGGAAAAGTACATTCATTCACTCAATCGATCAACTGTGTTCCTTTCTCCAGCTTGGCAAATGCAGATTCGTATCGGAATTTGAAAAGCTCAATCGAATAGGCGAGGGTACTTACGGGATAGTTTATCGCGCGAGAGACACGAAAACCGACAAAGTCGTGGCGCTGAAGAAGGTGCGCATGGAGCATGAGAAGGACGGTTTGCCGGTGAGCGGATTGCGCGAAATCAGCGTTCTTCTGTCGTGTCGACACGAGAACATAGTTCAGCTGAAGGAAGTAGTGGTGGGCAGAAGTTTGGAGAGTATATTTCTGGCGATGGAATATTGCGAGCAAGATTTGGCCAGTTTGCTGGACAACATGCAAGCGCCTTTTTCCGAGAGTCAAGTCAAATGCATAGTTCTGCAAGTACTGAAGGGTCTCAGATATCTTCATCACAATTTCATCGTCCACAGAGATTTGAAAGTATCGAATTTGCTCATGACCGACAAAGGTTGCGTCAAGATTGCCGATTTTGGATTGGCAAGGTGGTTCGGTTTACCTCTCAAACCCATGACTCCCAGAGTTGTGACTCTCTGGTACAGAGCACCCGAATTGTTGCTGCAGGCCAAAACCCAAACGACGTCGGTCGATATGTGGGCCGCCGGATGTATTTTAGGTGATAACCGCAATGATTTCAATTTTTTTTTTCATTTGCATGAATTTCATTGCAATTGGAAAAAAAAAAAAAAGTTTTCCCTCAATTATTTCGTTTGCTCATAACTTTATTCAAATGTTTATTCATTTGCAAAATGTTTGATGATAATTTGACAAAATTTATTGTAGAAGTTGATATGACAATCATTTAATCATAATTATATGCAAGCAATGAAAAAAAAAACGGTTCAACCATTATATACCATAGTTTTTATTCAAAATGTTCAATGCTAAATGGAATCGAAATTTTATTTTTTTCAGGCGAACTATTGGGCCACAGACCGCTGTTGCCTGGCAGATCTGAAATCGCCCAATTGGAACTAATCGTCGATCTTCTCGGCACTCCGAGCGAAGCCATTTGGCCCGAATTCAACTCGCTTCCGGCGCTAGAAAGTTTCACTCTCAAGCAACAACCCTACAACAATTTGAAACAAAGATTTCCTTGGCTGAGCGCAGCCGGACTTAGACTACTTAATTTTCTATTCATGTACGATCCGAAGAAACGCGCGACTGCCGAAGAATGTTTACAGAGCAGTTACTTCAAAGAAGCTCCATTGCGTTAGTGCACAAATTAATTGATTAATGTTTGTTTTTTTTCGGGCTGCCAATTCGGGGAAACTTTTTGAAAAATTATTTGGAGCCAATCTGGGAAAGGGGAGGTTTTCAAAATTCAAAATTCGTCCGAGCCCCATATAAGGACCACCTTAGTGCGCACTTTGTGTAATTTTTCCGATGAATTTTTCGTGTTCGCAGCTTGTGATCCGAAGCTGATGCCGACGTTTCCCCAACACAGAAACATGAAGAAAACCAGTCAGTCGAAGGAAATGCGAGATCAAGATTCCGTTGCTGCCGATCAGACGAACAATCTACCGGCCATCTCCGATCTCGTGAGTCGTCTTTTACTTTCTACCTTCATTCGATACAACTATTCCGCAGCATACTCACTTAACTTACTGTTACGGATGAGGACGAGTTACGAAATTCAAAACGATCACGCTGAGAAAGCGTGAATAAAGAAAATCGCATTCTTGTTCTCTTTTGGTGTGATATTTCATAGAGAATCCATGAGAAATTCATTATATACGGTATCGTTGAATTCGTCTCGAAGACAGGCACAATTTCACGGATTCAAAAGTATTGTTGCCATAAAAAAAAACGGATCAAGTGCGAGCTTGACTGATTTTTTTTTTTGCTCGACCCATCGAGTGAGATGTCTTTGAATAGGTCTTCTCAAATGCAATTTAAATTGTTCTGAAACCTTTTTATTTCGACCCTTCAGTCACGAGATATTCGCTTCCAAAGTAGTCATCAGAGTGTCCCCCCCCCCCGCCTCTCCTCCAATTTCAAAACTATCAATTCGGAAAATCGGAAAAAATTCCAGAATGTAGCTTTTAATCAGTACATTCAATCAAAATTATAACGAACACTGCAGCCAAAATAGTTCCCGAAGGCTATAAAAATAACAAGTTTTCGTTAACGCTCGCACGAGTACCGTACGAATTTTTATGTCACAAGGTGTGTAAATGCGGTTTGATGCGAACTAAGTGAGCGTAAAAACCGCATTTTACGCACAGCGTGTCATACAACATTTTTCCGGTAGGACAAAAAATAAGGTTTGTCAAATTTTCAGAGGTGAATAGTTATTGCAACTATTTTTTTTTGTTACGTCCAAGAACGATCTTTCTTTTTGCGGGGCCGTTCATAATTTCTTCGAGTGTTGTTGGGAGATCCGAAAATTCTGAAAAAAATCAGAGGTTTTTGGGGTCAAATGAAATCCCAAAAAAAAGAATCTGAATTTCTGACCCTTCTCCGCATTGGCGTGTAGGCATTGGGCGTTATGAATTTCGAACGTTCTGAACATCGTTGCGATAGTTATTTTGTTAAGAAATTATAGTGTGACATTTTTTTTTCGAATTAAAAAAAAAAAAAGCTAACACACTTTTATTTCAGCTGGGATCGTTGGTGAAAAAGAGACGAGTCGAATAAGAACCAAAAAAATGTATTATGGCATCCCAAATCAGTCGTGTCAATTTACACGATAATTATCAAACGATGAACGATCCATTCATCCCAAAGGGTATTCCGTGTGGGAATTACCGAAGATAAAATAGAACCACAATTAGAGTATCACTACTACAATATTGTGGTAACGTTTTTTTTTCTTCAGTGCAAATAATTAAAAATAAGCAGTACATTTTATAACGATAATAAAAAATGTTATCAAAAAATTTTGCTTGAGATTGATTTTGAAAAAAGATAAATCAATAAAAGAACTGGAAAAAATAAAACCACAAATGAAAAATAATAAAAATAGTTGTGAAACTAATTAAACTAATAAGTTGATTAATGACAACAATAAATCACGAAAAAATTTGAATGAGTTTCAACATCGTTGTTGCCGAACTAATCTTTCCCAATTGATCCAAAAAGATATCTGATCCAAAAGAATAATCATTTTGTGACATCCTTGCACTTTTTTTTTTTTTTTTTTTTTTTTAACACGTGGATATCGTCACGTCGCGAGAAAAGCTTTCGTCACTCTGTCAAGGTAAAGTAACGGCTAACGCGTGGGTCGATCTATTTCCCGAATGAGCTTGGAGAACGGAAATAGCAAGAGAAGCGGAACGGTAAATACACGTTCTCCAGATCTCACATCCATATACCGGGCGCGAGTTACCAAGCTCAAAGCTCCAGCTATTTTCGATAATCTAGTTAGACGCTTTCGCTCCGAGCTTTTCTTTGTGGTCGGCGCTTTTGGGTTCCCCGCTGGCGCCAGCTTTTATAAGCGTGAGCGAAACAACAAAAAAAATCATCGAAAATATATATATGCCTAGCCCCGTGTGGGGCAAGCCACCCAAACCCTCGACGTATTCGATGATTTGTTTTTTTAGTATCTTTTGGATCCTACGACCTCACTAATTTTTTTTTTTAGATTATTTAGACCCTTTCCCTCAACCCCAATTTTTTGATCTTGTGGTAACTGCTTTTTTCCCCGTTTTCAATTGGATGAACAATTTTTCCCAGATACTTTATCGAAATTGAGGAACTTTTTTTATAAAATTGCAGTGGGCATCATGTTCCTAATATATAGTTTGTTTTATTTCGAAAAAATTCCAGTTTTTTCCAAAATGTCATAGAATAATGGTTTGATATCTGAAAAAAAAGAAAAATTAAATTTACCTTGCAAAAAATCGATATTTCGTTTGTTCTTAATAGAAAATCAATTTTTGCAGTATTTCGTATCAATTTTTGAGAATTTTTATGAAAAGAGAAATGATTTTCTATCGAAAAAAATCAAAATATTGATTTTTTGCAGGCTAGATTCGATTTTTTTTGCCCCATATGTATCTGGGTCATTCATTGACCCTGTCTCGAATTACCGTTGACCAAATGAAATCTGATTTATCGAGGAATGAGGAAAAAAAAAACCAAAATTGAAAGAAAAAAAACAACAACGGGGATTGTGAAAATTATAGAAATTGTTATTTTTTATTTATTTATTTTTTCACTCCAACGTTTCCATCAACCATGACCACTCTCACGTTCGTGATTTTTTCTTACATTGCGCTTTTTTTTCGAATCTTAATCTTCATATTTTTATAATAAAATGCTAGACTGAATACGCGAGAGTCATGATTTTTTTCTGCTGATGGTATAATGGCAACAAAACCATGGGCAGTCGTGAGTTTCGAGAGGCCACGTTGCTCCATTGTCACTCAACGATCCACGAATCGTTGATGACATGATAATGTTTCCTCCAATTAGGGTAGACTTGTCGTACACATGAGTGTCGGTTGTGTCGTGTCGAAGCGGTCGACGAGCTGCCAGCAGCTCGACGACCCTGTCAGCCCACTCAACTCCCGTTGGCCGACCCTGAAACAGCGGAGGAAAAAAGTCAGTTCCCTTTTTTTTTTTGCTTTGGGAAACCAAGAAATTCGTTTGATTATTAACTACTAAGGGACACCTTGGAACCTTGGAAACAGATTTTTTTGTACTTTTCTGATTTTTATTTCTTGGAAGACTAACCACACAAAACTATGTCGTGTATCCCATTTGGGCCAAAATCATCGAGAAGTTTCGATTTTAAGAATTTTCTGAATTTTTTTCGAAAAATCAAAATTATCAATATAACTCTTGTAAACTTTGACCGATTGAGCTCCGACTTTTCAAAAGTACGGAACATAATTCGTCCGTGATGTGTATGAAATTTGGTGAATATTGGCCGAGTGGTTCTGATTTTACAGAAATTCGAGTTCATCAATTTCGACCCTCTGGCAAATCGAAATCACTCGACTTGTCATGCTCAATTTCATAGATTCACACCATTCAACGGTTGAGGTGGTCCTGTATCAAATTGGGCGGGAATCCATTGACACGTTTTGATTTGAGGACGAATTGAAACGTTATATACCGATTGTTGAACATTTGTTATATTAAAACGAGTTACAAGTTAATACTTGCAATTTGCTTCTTCTAAATCGTAGGTAATGAAAGAAGATTCCCATGCGAGGCAGGCAAAGATAGAAAAATAAAAATAAACATTTCCTCATGGAGGAATCTTCGTTCAAAACCTACGATTCAGAGGAAGCAAATTGCAAGTTTCAACTCGTTTTTTTTTACTTGTAGAAAAACTACCAACATTTCGTGAAAAAACACACACAAAACAATGATTTCATATTCTTCCCGTTTGCATAAAAACGAAAAGAAGAGGAAATTATTTTCCTTCTTCATAAGTTAGATGTACTCTTCTCCAATGTTTATCAACGATCTTATTATATTCTTTTCAGATCGATATTCCCGGCGATCTGACATCTACCGCCAGATCACCGTGCTAAAAATAACGTTCCAGAAACATTCACGTAGCCCCGTCATTTCCAATTTTCTCTTTACCAAAAAATTTCATCGAGCAAATGAAACAATGGAAGAAAAAATTGTTTCGATATCTTCATTCATCTCGCAAACAAAAAAGTTAAAATTTTCACTTGTTTTTTTGTTGCTTCCTCGGCTTTTATGCCCCCATAAGACATCATGCACATCACGATCCGTCCCTTATCGTTTTATTTTACCTTTTCGTTTTACCTTTTAAAAAATTCCCGAATACAGCAGATACAAAGCAATCAGCAACACGATCAGAATGAGATAGGTGGTGAGAATGTTGGTAGTTTCGTCAGCTGGTGGCGACATCGTCGTGCACTTGTTGAATACTTTACTTTTTTTGTATTTTATTAATTATTGAGTATTTCTTCTTCTTCTTCTTCTTTTTTCTAATCGACAATCTCGTCAAGCCCACACGCGTATGACGAATTTTCGTAATCGACAATAGTGTGTATCAAATTGATTCGTTTGTACGCGTTATAACCGATTCTGTTCTTGGTGGAAGTTGAATTTCGACTGAACCGTCTCTTTCCGACATTCGACCGGATCTATCGAATTTTCGTGGTCCGACGAGTGGGGTTTCGACAGATTGATCCCCCGTTTACATTTTTCATTCGTCGCGTTATTTTGGAATCTGTGGGGATACACCGGGCGAATGGCCATGAGTACGAGAGCATCAGCGTCATCGGTCCTTGTTGCAGAGCGAGAGAGAACGAACGAAATGTGTATCACGTTTCGGATTTTTGAGAACGCAGGACGTTTCGGGGCGGTTGTTTTGATTTTCTTGGGTTTTTCGGTTCTTATCAGGTCTACAAAGTTGGGGAATTGATTGGAAATCTGTGGTAACATTATACTTTCACACGCTTCACTCAATAATACGTATTATTCGACATACATATGGGGCGGAACGACTCAAATCGCCGGGTTGAAACCCCTTCTATAATTCTATAGGCCATTTTTTGAATTTTTCATTTATTTCTCAATGTGTTTTGATAATAACTTTCTTTTTTTCAGACGGGAATTAAACAAGTAAACACATAAAAAATTCACAGAATGACCCATACAATTACAGTGAAAATAACCAAGGAAAAAATCTGAAAGAAATTAAGAAGTCATTTCTAGATGGCGACTATCATTTCTAGATCTTGTAAAAGGTTCACTGATAGTAAAGCTCAAACTCGGTACTCAAATTTGTGGAGTCGGTCATATATATATGTATCTCTAGCCGCCCTAGCCCAATGCTTACAGTGGAGTGCGACTATCACTTTCTTGATTTTTTTTTGGTAATTCTCGGTGGGTTAAAAAATTGAGGGGCCAAAAGTCGTCGCGCCGAAACGGTGGCGCCATTCGTCCCACCGCCGAAACACGTCGACGCTGAAACGGCCTCGCCGAAACGTAGTGTAAGCTGTTTTCGAGGTGCTATGATCAGGGATGGGCGTCCATTTAATGAAAATGTATTTTAAATACTTTTTAAAACAAATAACTATGATTATCATGCATAGATATATTTATTATTATCACGGAAATGTGAAAATATTGTATAAAATATATCTATGCATGATATAATTATCATGCATAGATATATTTTATACAATATTTTCACATTTCCGTGATAATTATAATCAATTTATGTAAATTATTATTTTACAATGAGTTAAAATATTTAATAAACCCGCTAAAATCCATTATCATTTAGTTCGGAAAGTATTTGAAATACATTTTTATTGAATGTATGCCCATCTCTGGTTGTGTTACACCGAGCGAGCCGCCATGAGTGCGAGAGCGATGACGTTATCGAAATCCGCTGCGCAGCGAGAGAGAACGAACGGAATAACGTAATACGTGATGTGTCGCTGCTCGGTCGGTAACAAAAAACTGTAAACCATTGTTCTCGGATACGGTTGATGTTAGCGACGAGGCTCGGAAACGTTTGACTGTCTTTGACGTTTCGACAGTCAAGCGTTCTCGTCAACACGCGAGTATTCGGATGTTTGAGAGAATACGGATGATAAAAGCTCGGGGAAGTGGTTTACGTTTCCGTTCGACCCACTGGTGAAAAAAAAAATTCCACAAACACACACACACACTCACACACACACACGCCCACACACAATGAACGATCTCAGTGATTTTATCGATGCTCTTGGAAGCTGGGCTATTAAGTTTCGAATTGATGGTTCGCATGTGGCGCGCTCGTTAATCAAACGTCAACGTTACTGCGTCTTTCGAACTTTTTATCTCGAATGTTCAACGGATCGCACGAACAATTTTTTTTCGGGACCAAAAATAACAAAAAGATCCTACGCACCGGTGACTCTCGGTGTGGATCGGAAAAAAAACGGGGTAACGCCGATTGGTCTCAAATCGTGCAAATAAATTATCTCGAACTTTTTTCTAAGGCAAACACTTATTGCTCACGCCGATCTGCGTATTGTGCTGCGTACGCGGTCTGTTCGATCACCCTTATATTTTCATTACAAATTTAATCCCAAATACGCGATAAGGACTAAATTGATAGAGTACATTTTATTTACCCAATTTCGTCTTCTTTTTTCATTTTCTTTAATTCAATTGAAAAATAGGAAAGCCTAACCTTCTAGAACAAAAAATTGATCAACATTTCGTCGAAAAAAAATGGACATAACTCATCACCGGATCATCTGAATCTAAAAAAAAAATCAAAATGATTTTATTAGTTGATAAGTTTTTGCCGTTAACAACGAGTTCTTTTAAAATTGAATTTTCAATTTTTTACACCACTTAGAAGTCAAAATACTGATTTTTTATAAAACTTTTGTTTCTCAAGTACTTTGACTTCCCAGTGCTGTAAAAAATTGAAAAACCAATTAGAAAAACTCAACTTTGTTACCTGCAGAAATTCGTCAACTAATAAAATCATTTTGGTTTTTTGATTTTAGTCGTTTCGCTGTCAATGGCTTATTTCTCCATAAAAATAAATGAGAATTTCACAGAACATTTGTCAAATATTACTTTATGATGTAGTAATGAGAGAAATAAATATGCATTAACTATGTCGTAAAAAAAAAAATTATCGAAAATATGCTTCTTTTTGTATCGAATTGACCTTACTCCCCCCCTCCCTTTTAATTCACAGCGTTACAATTATCAAATTACTGGACATCATTTATTAACGCGGTTTATCTCAGTTAACGGCAATATATTTACAGGTCAGCGTCAGATCAACCAACAATCTACATAAAATGCCTTGAAAAAATTACACTGCTCCTCGATGATCTTTCGTCGAACAAAAATAATAATAATAATAATAATAATAATAATAATAATAATAATAATAATAATAATAATAATCATGAAACAGTCGATTCCACATCTTTGTCCGTGCTTCCCACATTCGATCCAAAGTTCCAGTCACAACGTAAACAAATAATTTTTTTTTTCTTTTCAAATCTTCGAATTAATTAATTTCGAATTAATTCGTTAACGTCTTGTCTCACGTGGGCGACAAATTTTTCACGATTGAATTCGCCGGGCCTTGAAGCACTTTTCTCGACAGCCTCATCATACCCGACACAGGATCACGACCGAAGTATTTCACTTGCAATTCGTTACCAATTTCCAGACCCAAAGCGCTCGGATGATTTATTTTGCGTTGATCGAGTTGGGAATTGTGCAAAAATGCAGGAACCATGCTCGGATAGAGAGTGACCATTACTCCGGTCTCGCGAATTTCGACGATCTTCGCCGTGTAAATTCCACCGAAATCGAGCTGCGGAGCTTTTTCCTCTCGCAGAGACGAGTCTATCATGTCACGTGCCTCTTCCATTGCCGTATCGTTTGGAGCAAACAGTGTATACGAATTTTCGTCTTGAGCATATATCTGGAAAAATAAATAAAAATAAAACATGATAATATTAATAACGAAAAATTTGACATTAACACCAATCAATTTTGTTGTTGTTTCTTTTTCCAGACACTCTCTGACGTTAAAAACGAAAATTTATTCGTTGCAAAATTTTGAATTTTATTTAAAAGTGTCGATTTTTCGTTACTTAAATATTTGTTTTGAAGAAAAAAAAAGTCTCTGCACGATTGAGACTTGTAAATCGTTCATTAGACACTTCACCAGACAACCCTGAATTTAACTCGATTTTTTTCACCATAAACAGTTGAGAAACGAAAGGTGAAAAATTTGTTTAAAAACTAAACTTTTGATAATTTGTTGATGAGATACTCACGTGAACTCCAGTCTCGACGAATATTTTCTTGAGATTGTAACCGCCAACACCGAGAAATTTGCCACGTTGATGAACCGGAATTTCAATGTTCTCGGTTACCGGCATATTTTGTTTGCCCGTGCGCGGTTTGCTTATCGTCGAATTCATGATGTTGATTATTTCGGATTTCGCTTGAATAGCTCGTGTTATGCTGTCCATGACGATTTTGAGAGGCAGACCCGCGATCTTTATGTCCGCTTGTAACGCGGTTATTCCTCTTTTCGTTCCGGCTATCTTGAAATCCATATCGCCGAGATAATCCTCGATTCCCTGGGGAAAAGATTTAAAAAAAAAAAAAAAAAAAAGTTGATCAACGTTTGCGATTTGAATTTTGCAAATACATAAATAAAAGAATTAACGTACAAGAATATCGGTGAGAATTTTATAATCGGTGATTTGATTGGTATCAGGATCAATTTTGGTTATCAATCCAATGGCTACACCCGCAGCTGGATTTGATATGGGTACACCGGCGTCCAAAAGCGCGAGGCTTCCTCCACAAATCGAAGCCATCGAGGAAGAACCTGCGAATGAAAAGAAAAATTCTAATTCTCTAGAAAAGAAAATTTAGCGAAAAATACATCATTTTTTTTTTTTGCATTTTCGGGAAGAAGAACTATTCAAAAGTATTTCCTGAAAATCTCATTGAGGAATTCGAAAAATTGGTTAAAATATAGCTAATTTCGTCGCGCCTCTGATTCATACGAAATCATTCTTATTATCAAGAATTTTTTTTTAATTTGTTAAAAATTTTCGGGCGTACCGTTTGACTCGAGAACCTCACTCGTAAGTCTGACCGTGAATGGATAATCTTTTGGTAATATTGGTCTCAGTCCTCGTTCGGCCAATGCGCCGTGACCCATTTCTCTTCTACCGATTGTCCCGGTCCGGCCGGTCTCGTTGGTGGCGTATGGCGGAAACTCGTAGTGCAGAAAAAAATTCTTTTCTTTCAATCCACTGTCGTAACAAACACGAGAAAAAAAAAAAAACATTCATTACAATAATTCATAATAGTTGTCATATGGATAATCGCCTTTGTTTTGATAAACCGCGACTTACAGAGTTCAACCTCACCTAGTCAGCATGGACATCGTATCCATTTTCAAAGCGCTTTCCAAAGAATCCAGAGTGACCGTACACAAAACTTGAGTTTGGCCTCTTTGAAAAAGTGCAGAACCGTGAAGCGGCTTGAAGAGATCTACCTGACAATTGATGTTTCGCAACTGTTCGGCTTGTCGACCGTCGCATCTGCGATATCGATGGCAATCACAGTTCGTTAACAGAAAAAAATCAATACGATCGTTGTCGATAAAAATTTTTGAGGCTACTTACCGCACATCGTTTTCCAAAATGAGCGTTCTGAAGATGGACTTGCTCAACGAACCGAACGCATCGACAGCGGTGTTAACGTCCATATCCGAGCGTTCGGCTTTCAGAGTTTCGATGACTTCGTTTCTCAAATTTCCCACAGCTGTGTCGCGCGAAAGTTTGTCGTGATTGTAATTTGTGAATATTTCTTGCAATTTGTTCTCGGCTAAGTTTCTCACGGCGTCGACCAAATTCTCGTCTACTTCCTTGGCCTCTGGTATCGTTCTTTTAAATTTTCCATGCTGCTTTTGCAACGTCTGAATCGATTGTATTATACTTTGACACTCTTTGACTCCCAATTTTATCGCTTTTTTCAAGTCCGGTTCGAGTATGTTATCCGCCGATCCTTCCAGCATCATAACCAAATTTGATTTTGTTGCCGTGACTATCAGATTCAACGAACTCTTCTGAATTTCTCGACGCGTCGGATTGATGAAAACTTCGTTATCGATGAATCCGACTCTGACCGCCCCGATCGGACCGTTCCACGGTATGTCGGACACGGACAGAGCCGCTGACGCGGCGTTTATGGCTACGACATCGGGATCGTTGAGCCCGTCTATCGCAAGCATGTTGCACATTATTTGGGTGTCGTAACAATAACCGTCTGGAAATAACGGACGTACCGATCTGTCTATCAATCGGCTGGTGAGAATTTCGTGTTCGCTGGCTCCAATTTCTCGTCGCAAAAAATTTGTGGGTATACGACCGGCGGCTGCTGCTTTCTGACGGAAATCTACCACCAGCGGTAGAAAGGAATTGGTCGATGGGATTGTTTTGCTGACTGCAGTCACCATAACCGTAGTATCGCCAAGGGAGGCGACTGCGCATCCATCGGCGAGACGAGCATACTTTCCAGTTGATACAGTTAGCTTTTTTCTGAAAATTTTTAACATTTCAATGCAGTGACTTCACATTATTCAATTCGTTCATAAAATTTCCAAAAATTGACACTCCAGCATTCTGCTTTGAATTTCCTACTTGACGAATTTGAGGTTAAATTGCACGTGATAGTCGAGATCTCACCCGTTAGAAAGTGGGGCAACTACTTCCGACGTTTGCGCTTCATGGATAAAGGTACAAAGTCTCATAATATGCACTTTCTTGATGCGACATCGATTGCGATTTAGCCAAAAAACATATTTATTGTAACCTAAGGAGCCAAGGTTTACAAACGCCGCCATTATTGAAATAAAGCCGGTGGGCTGTTTACCGCCCGAGATTAAAGCGAGTTGGAGCCGGTGAGAAATCTCACTCGATGATTTTTTTCGTTACCTACTTGGTTGCCATCTGTCGGTGATTTTGACAAGCTCTGGCGGTCAATGGCAGTTGGCAGTTGGAATTTTCGGGCAAGACTTACGAGATGAGTTGGGAGGGTCAACAGTTTCATAGGCCGGTATTCACAGTCGTTACTTATTTGTGAGTCGAAATTAAGTTGGACTTAAGCATGAGGTTCATGACGCCCATTGGCCGAACGGCGTCTTAAGTCATGCCGACTTAAGAATAAGTAGGGACTGTGAATACCAGCCATATAGAGCTTCGCAATGGACAAGCCACGAAGAGAAAACGTTTGTTGCTGCATAAAAATCTGGGAAAGTGTATTCAAATCAACCAGTGAAGAAGTAGAATGGTATTCGTTCCCACCAGCAAGATATACAGTCCGGTAATAAAAAATGTGAATAAATTGGGTTTAAATAACGAAGTAAGTATATTTTTTGAGGTTATGTCAATATGGCAGCCCCGTTCGTATAGCAATAAGTCTCATTTCCGAACGTTTGACAGTAGTCACCTGACTCCAAATCAGAATGAAAAGCAACGAAAAAAGTAATTGTAATTGTTTGGTACTGTAACACAACTTTTGTGCATTGCACACCTGTTGTTCAACTTACCTTAAGAAAACTATTTCAATATAAATATTAAACATTTTTTATAAAAACAAATCGTCGCAATGTATGTACCTATGTGAACTATGATATTTCAACTCCAAAAATCGCAAAATTACAACGTAGCGCCACTTGGCTCTGCGCACATGGCGAATAAGCGTTTCAGGGCCACACACATTTCGGTAGAGTTTTCGAACACTAACGTAGAAGAAGGCTTTGTGTGGACTCAAGGATGTTGAACAAGGAATATTGCGAGTCTATACGGAGTCTTGTAGGCTGCAAGGATCGTCGCGAGCAATGGTTGACTCTCCAATTGGGTTATCTTCACGATGAACAGAGGGCACAGAAGGCGTTCCGCATGCTCGAGGGAAAAAATGTTTTCTGACGAGTGTGAGTTTGCAGAACGAGCCAAAGGCGAGTATTGCAATTACACGAGTCCAGAAAACGTTTTTCGTACAAGTGTCGTACGAATTTTTATGTCACAAAGTCCGTAAATGCGGTTTGAAGCGAACAAAGTGAGCGTAAAACCGCACTTTTGCGGACAGCGTGACATAAAAAATATTTCAGGTTCCAAAATTCCTGCAACCGCAGAATTATCATAATTCGGGTATAAAGATTACTATAGAAATTCATTTCTTTTTAGGGTGACAACATCATTGAGGTGGTAAATTGTTTTTTTTTTCTTACAGGATAACATGGTAGTAATAGACTAGGTTTTATTTTTATCTGAAGTGTACAATGCATAGTGATAACGTTAGTGCTAATTTAACGCGATACACAATCATAATAATAATAATATCAATAATAACATCAATAAAATTAATAAAATCAATGGTAATAATAATATGATACGACGAAACGATGCAAAAGAGCCTCGTGGTGGATCGTAATTTTAACAAAAATACAAATAATAAGACGCCAGCTAATTCCAAGCGCGCTACGTACCCGAAAAGCTCGATTTCGTTCGAATTAAAAAAAAAAAATTATTTTCTAATTTTTCTTTCGTCGTTTTTTTTTCCCCATCTGTTTTGATATAGTTTAGATATGTGTATACGCGTTGCTTATCATTCTCGAGTGTAGTGAAACACATGGTTGACAATTAATTCGACAAAATCATTTTCGAAATATCGTAGAGTCACTTCTGCCAAACGAAAAAAAAAAAAAAATCCCAAATTCTCGTTCGATCGTAATTTCGATCTAGGTGAAATTTTATTATCGTACCGTAACGCAATCGCTCGTTATACATTGATTTTTTTATTCATAATTATTAATTTTTGCTTATTAGTATTGTCTGATGTCTAGCCTAGCATTCGCAAGGGGGGGGGGTGAGGAGGGGGCAGATGGTATTTAGTCGTACCGGAAAAATATGAAAACTGCGTTAATATCGTGGAGAAAATTGTCATCGTCGCGCGCAAGTGTTCGAATAATTTCAATGCGACGATGATGATCGATCGAAAATTTTCGCGATTCGATAATAACGTGTTAATCTAATTTACAATACAATATTTTTTTTCTTTTTCGTTTACATCAACTTTTGCACGATAATTAATTATGCATAATATATTAATATCTATATATGTATATTCATATAATTCTCTTCCAGTACCAATATGTCCAAACATTACGGTATTACATTGTATTATCATAATATAACGATCTAGGTACAAATAATGTTTACAAAAATACGAATTCTGGAACGACGAACGTTCAAGCATGTGTGTAACTGATAATCGCGGATGACGATATACAATCGATTATTACGTCATAAATCATACGACGGATGTATTATATATATATATAAATAAATATATAATATTTATTATTATGTTTATCATAATTGTTATTCAATTCGAAATTTCGGACTCGTGCGAGTGTCACTGTGGGGAACACTGGGTTAAAAAAAAAACAAACGCAAACAACAAAAAAAACAACGAAAAACACTTGAATCGCTTTGATATGATTATCGACGATTTTGAGCTTTTCGGAATTGCGTTAATTGCATTTGGAAATATGAATAACGGGGATTTTAATAGTTTTGGTTTATGCTGGTAACGAGGAGTTTCGTTTCGACGATTCAATCACGAATGATGCCGTGTTTTCGATAGTTTTGCGATTTTCGTTTTTTTTTTTTTTCAATTTTTTTTTAGTATCGCGTATCTTCGACCATTGCATAGTTAAAGATCGAAGGTGAATACCGGACGGAAGGTATTTCGTTTTTTTGGTGTTACCGATCGGCTTCGTACATGTATATTTATATATTCATAATTATATAAATTCATATACACAATCGTGAATAGTTATTATTTTATAAACGATAATAAATTATTAAACGTTATTTTACACTACTTATACACGTTAGCCTAGGCATGGCCTACACGTTATTTTTTGGTGATTGCTACGATTACGAAACGAGAAATTGTCATTCAAAATAAAACAAATAAAAATTGTTCGTACGAATTTTTAAATTCGAATGAAAAAAAGGATAATGATTTTGATTACGAAGAAAAAAAATTAATTTGAAAAAATTACGAACGAAATTAATTTAAAAATAAGTTTTTTTAATTGCAAATCATTGTTGCATGATGCATTTGCATCGTGTTATAGATCGGTCCTTCGAATTTACGTACGAAGATTTTTTTTTTTCCTTCGATTTTTGCAAGTTCGTCGGAACGCATTTGCATCGATCGTGGTTTTTAAGACATATGTATTATACATCTCGTTCGTTCTCTGTCGCACTCGTGACTCTGTTATCTCAGGAAGACCTTGTCCGAGAAAACAGGCTTGAATCGAACATTCTTATCGAGGCACGGCCCCTTTCGCATTATTGTCGACACCCAAGACGTTCGCGAATCTCTCTCATTCATATCGTTTAATTTTTTCGAAATTCCCATTCGCCGATATTTCGTTCGCGACGACCGAAACAATGTGCCAATGAAAAAAAGACAATTGAAACGTCTCGACGAATATTAAATTTCGATTTTTCTCTTTGATTTTTTTTCCTCTTTCTATCTTTAAAAAAAAAAATTCGCTTTCAATTTTTTTTCTCATTATTTTTGAGAAAAAAAAAAATTCGCGATGATCATTTCGATTACTTTGGTAAAAACGTGGGAGTCGTTCACGAGGCCCGGCATTGCTGCCAGTTTCACCTGACGTTTCGACTTTTCGCTTTGTCTCACAAACGTTCGACGTAATTGCCCGGAAAGGTGCCGAAATATCCGGTTCTTTGGCTCGAACCTACGTACCAACCGTCGTCACATTTTTCCATAACGTAAACCGTGTCGCCCTCCCGAAGCTCGAGCTCGTCCTCGTTCTGCGGCCTGTAGTTGTACAGTGCGCGATAAGGTATCGTTTCCGATTGCGTGTCGATGTGCAGAGTCTCGTTCACAGGTGCAACGTGCAGTTTCGTTCCTCCCATGCGTGGCTGTAAATTATTTTTTTTTTTCCAAGAAAAAAAAATGATACTTTAGCACGTTTGCCGAAAAAAATCGACTTCAAATATTTTTATTTTTGTTTTGCAAAAATTATTATCGTTATATTGATGTTTTATCAATATAATTTTTATGATTTTACTTTTATGATTTTAGAAAAATCATTTATTTCTTTTTGGCTACATTTATTGTTTATACTGTTAAGAATATTTTGAGCGTTTGGCCACATGAGAATTTAAATAATTTTCGGAGTCATGGCAATTTTGAGTGAACGCAATACAATACGCCCACATTTTAAGTTTTTCTCGAAACTATATTTTTCAAATCGGTCGGGCTCATAGCTTTAACGAATTTCTACTGATTCGCTTGGAATTTTCAGTGCATGTTTAAAATTATATTTCTTGGAAGCGTATGTGGGTTTTTTTTATTAAATTGCATAGTTGTTTTTTTATAAACAATTTTCTGACGATTTTTCGTGCCATTTGGTATTTTTTTATTTAAACAGCACCATTTTGGCAAAAATGAATATATATATAAAAAAAATCCAACGTATTCTCATAGCTATTCTCATGTATTATCGAAAAAAAAACCTCGGATGATCATCATAACTTGGAAATTGCAGGAGTCGTTTATTTATTTCGCCTTTAGTTTGATCATAATTATTTTGATATGTATCGATTCGAAAAAATTATTTTCTATAGTTTAATATTTGTACAATAAAAACCTTATTTCGTGATTTCGAATTATTCCATGATTCCGATCGAAAGAAATGCCCAAAAAATGCCTGAATTTACTGCTTCTACGGTGGCCTAACCCGTTAAGTCGGATCAATTAATTTTTTGGAAATTTTGTTTTTTTTTTCAAAGAGTTTGTCGTTGTTTGTATGGGGATGGACTGGAAGAGATCGCGTGATGGAAATGCACGTACCAGTGAATTATAGTGGGGCTGGGTTGTGCTCGTGTTGACTGGTATCGATGGCGTGTAATGATGGGCTCCCATGCTCATTTTTCCACTCGCAGTCCCATTAGACAGAAGACTGTGGGCTGCTGGCGATGCGACCGGTTTGCTTTGAACCGGAGTTTCTGCAACAGCGAATACAAAAATGTATTTCCATTTCATTTTTTTCCATTATTATTGTTATTATTTTTTAATACACATAATACAGTGACGAGAGTACACGAGAAACGTCTCGAGTGTGTGTATTTATTTTGGAAGAATATGCATTCGTAATTGTGGTATTCGTCGTGCCGACGAATGATCACTTTCGGTTGTTTTTAATGTATCTACTACGTTTTTCCGAATTTATCATTTTTTTTTTCGGCAAGTGTTATTCGGTTTTTTATATTCCCAGACGACGTGATGGAAATTAAACGATAAATAGCAAAAGATATTTTTGACGAAACATTTGGGAAAATTATTAAATAGCGTTTTCAAAAGCATTTTGGTCGACTGAATATTTGAAAATATTATTAGTTCATTGCAATGCCTCAACGTAATATTCATGATTTCTAGAATTTATTTTATAAAAATTTTCACCAGTGTCGAAAAAAAAATATTAGTAAGAATAAAAAATACTAAAAGTAAAAAAAAAAAGTTAATTAACCATACGCAAAAATTACTATTCAATATTCCGTAAATCATTTTGGTTGAGTGAATATGCGAAAGTTCGTTCGTTAATTATAATCACTATGTACTGATAATTTATTTACCGGATCTGAGACCCGGTTCCGCTATGACCTCGACGTACGAGATCGGAAAAATTCCCTTTCGATTGCCGATCCTTCCCTCGTACCAATTCTCATCCACTCTTCTCGTTATAACGACGAGCTCGCCTGAAAATAAACAAACAAAAAAATGTTTGCGATAAGACAAATAAAAGATTTCGTTTTATCGAGTTATCACGATTGAATGATAGTTTTTTTTACTTTTAATCACAACTCACCTTTGGCCAGTGATAATTCGAGATTCGTTTGGGCAACAAAGTTAAATTTCGCTCGAGCTTGGCCCTCGTAAGGTTTTTTGGGGGTTGTCCTTGCCCCGTCGTAAGGAAGTATCTGCAACACAAGACGCAAAATGACAAATTAGCAAATAAAAAAAATGGCTTTTAAAACTCGAAGGTATAACGAACGATCGAAACTTTTTCATACCTCGACGTAGTTGAATGGGAAAAGACCGATCATAGCGTTGTGCTCGCCCTCGTACCAGTTCT
Source organism: Diplazon laetatorius (assembly GCA_963662125.1). Lineage (NCBI taxonomy): Eukaryota > Metazoa > Arthropoda > Insecta > Hymenoptera > Ichneumonidae > Diplazon > Diplazon laetatorius. The sequence continues at coordinate 8,646,437 of OY759153.1, forward strand.
TGTCAACCTGGCGACGTACGAAAATAATATCACCACGTCGGAAAGTCAATTCCCTCGATGATTGCCCGACGAAGTTGTAAAGAGCCCTCGCGACTAGTCGAGGTTCCGGGGTCTGCTCCTGGGATCTGCTTCTGTAGCTGAGATCGTCCACGAAGTCGTCATACCGATTGAGCGGTATCGGAGACTTCTGTGACGGTCTGTAAAAACGATTTTCACTTTTATCTCAATGTTACGAGAAATTCGGAATTTATAAATTTACTGGAAAAAAATATATTAGGTGGTGGCTGACCACCTGAAAAATATATTTTCCTGAATATATATTCAGTTGGACTACGAATATCCACCTAAAAATGTATCAGGTTGATAACTAATATCCACCTAAAATACATATTAGGTTGATAACTAATATCTACCGAGAAATATGTTCGGTGAATTAACAATATTTACCTAGAAATATGTTCGGTGAATTAATAATATTCACCTACAAATATATTAGGTGAATTAATAATATTCACTTGAAAATATATTCAGGCGGCTAACTAACATCAACGTAAAAATATATTAGGTATACAAATAATATCCACCTAACAATATATTGAGCAGATAAATAATATCCACCCGAAAATATATGAGGTGGATGAATTATATTCACCTAAAAATATATTACTAGGTCGATAAATAATTACCACCTGAAAATATATTTGAGTGGTTAACCAATACCAATCTAGAATATACATATATATTAGGTGGGTAAGCAATATCCACCTCAAAATATAATAGGTGGATGACGAATATCCATTTTTAAATATATGCAGGTGAATATCAAGTTGCACATCCTATATTTCGATCGAGTATCAACGAAACTAAAAATCTGTTAACTCGCGATCTTCAAAATATCTGCCAAACTTTTTTTCTCATTCAGACCAATTATAATTGTTACAATTTCGTACGGAATTAAATCTATCAAATATTCTTCTGCACTTCTCTAGTTATCATTTTAATGACACGTGCTCTTGTTGAAATGATCAGTCACATTGAAATAACGAAACTTATTTTGGCCAGCCACCAGCAAAATTATTTTCCAATTAATGATACATGAATTTTTTTTTGAGTATCCCCACATAAAGTTATCAGAAGATAAATCCGTACAAAAAAATTGTAGAGAGCTTGTAAAGTTTCGCTTTTATCGTTGTCAGTTCGACTTGGGGAAAAAAATTTGAATTGGTACTCACACAAAATTGTCGGTGTGACGACGAGAATCAATGTCGTGCAACTCTTGCAGATACTTTCGACGTCGTTCCTCCTGATAAACGCGTCGCATATTTTCGGCGCTGCGACGAGCGAGTTCCTCCTCGCTCAGTATCTCCTTGGCTTCTTGACGAACCGGCGAACGATAGTGTATCGTCACCTCGCCTTCCACATAGCGTCTCGGCGATTCTGTGCGCGAATAAAAAAAGCAAACAAATCAATAATGAATAAATAAATAAAAATAAAAAATGTTCATCAGTCTCCATTGTTCACGTCTCGGAGTTGTCCAAATATTTCGATGTACATAATGGGAATTTGACTTTTAATAATAGAATACAATCACGTACAATCAGGAGAGAATGATTTATGTCAGTAATTTATAGCCTCCGATGTTTTATTTCAAATTTTTTCTTTCCCAATTCTATTGCGAAGCTCTGCTTTTTTTTAGCAAGCCACGAGCTGCAAGCTCGCCCCACTGTCCATGTAACGAACCAACCAGCTGGTGCGCAACTCGGCGTGTCGACCGCGAACGCGAATTAGTATCAATTAAGAGTAAAACATTCGCAATGACGTTTCATAAATATATATGAGGTGTTCCACCCCATTTCGAACGGTCAAAAAGTTTTGCATTCCCGAAAAAATTGAAATTTGGTCAAATTATTCAATTAGACGAAAAAAAGTAGTGTGAATTTTTTCAGATTTTTTGGATCGCATTTTTTTGAGTTTTTCAACATTTCAAAATTTTCTTAATAACGTTATATATTGAAAGCATACGATTAAACAGAAAAATGTTTCAGACAAAAAAGTTGCAGTTTTCCATAAACTTTGTGAAAACATTTTTCTTGGAATTTTTCGAGTTCAAAAAATGACCATTTTCATCAAAAATATACGAAAATAATTTTTTTCGGTCGGTATGTCACCTTCGATTTTTCTCAAAAAATTCCTGAAAATACTCTGAAATGTGTAAAATACACACGTATTTTTTTCGTCATGGCTCGATTAGTTGTTCCTAAGCTATGCTTTGGTTTATTAATAATATTTATTAAAGTTTTTTTAGAAAAATCCATTATTATGGAAAATCATAATCTCCCGAATTGTTTTTCTCAAATTTACAGATGAAAGAACATTTACAATGATGATATTAATGTTTTGGAGCTTATTGGAGCATAGATAATCGATAACGTAGATGGAATCGAGATTTAAGCGAGTGAAAGCTGTACCGAAGACCCAAAAACACCTTTGCATTATACCAGGACCGGATGGGATTCTCCAATGCAAAATATATTCGCTCGCCACGGACTTTGTAACTCACCGAGTCTGGAAAAATAAATAACTCGTAACGATCTGTTTATGCTTCACTTCTTCCCAGTTCTTACGTTGTGATTCATTTACACAACAATAATAAAAAAATATGATGTTAGGATAGAAAATTATTCACTTAATCATTGAATTTTTTGAACGAGTGATTATAGAGCGTAGCTTTCGAACGAGTTCAATGGACTTCCATCTACGTTATCGATTATCCAATAAGCTCAAAAACATTAATATTATTATTGTAAATGTTCTCTCATCTGTGAATTTGAGAAAAACAATTCGGGAGATTATGATTTTCCATAATAATGGATTTTTCTAAAAAAACTTTAATAAATATTATTAATAAACCAAAGCATAGCTTAGGAACAACTAATCGAGCCATGACGAAAAAAATACGTGTGTATTTTACACATTTCAGAGTATTTTCAGGAATTTTTTGAGAAAAATCGAAGGTGACATACCGACCGAAAAAAATTATTTTCGTATATTTTTGATGAAAATGGTCATTTTTTGAACTCGAAAAATTCCAAGAAAAATGTTTTCACAAAGTTTATGGAAAACTGCAACTTTTTTGTCTGAAACATTTTTCTGTTTAATCGTATGCTTTCAATATATAACGTTATTTAGAAAATTTTGAAATGTTGAAAAACTCAAAAAAATGCGATCCAAAAAATCTGAAAAAATTCACACTACTTTTTTTCGTCTAATTGAATAATTTGACCAAATTTCAATTTTTTCGGGAATGCAAAACTTTTTGACCGTTCGAAATGGGGTGGAACACCTCATATATATACGTTACAGTGAATTACACGTTAAACGAAATATCAAACTTGGCTACGCTATGCGACAGAATGAGATTTCTGTTTTGCTTCTTTTTTTCAACAACTTTTTTTCAATCTACGAATTTTTTAGTCTTCAGGCACGAATAAATTTACTTTTTTTTTTAATTTCATTCGTTCACTGTGACGATACAACATTATTATCATCGACGCATTTTTTGTTCAAGAAACAATTACCGACAAAAAAAAATTTGAAGTAAAAAAGAAAAATGTTTGTTGCGTATCGCAAGAAGAATATTTTTTTTCGAAACAGACGAAAGTTCGTAAAATAATTCTCATCGATCGATGATAGATAATATGTATATATATATATTTTCACTGCGATAAATACGTTGTAGCAATTTCACTTTACATTCACGTAGGTCACGATAAATAAATCTTGCGTGGCACGATAGAAAAAAAAAGGATGACGAAAACCGTGTAAAAGGTCGAGAAATCGATCGAAGGGGGTTGGTCGCTGAATTATCGAGGTATCAGCGATGTAAGTTCACGTGAGTACGGAAATGGGGTGTAGCATACGAGAATCTCCCCCCCCCCTTATCCCCGGAGTACCGCGTGTAATGAGAAAAAATTGGATCGCTTCGTAGCGTGACCCAGTTTATGTGTCGACGCGGTTGTCGACGACACGTGTGTGTGTGTGTCGTTAACGTGCTTAGCAGCGACGATGTATGGATTCTCATGGAAAAAACGAGTCAGTTTGATTATTCGGGGATAATGCATCATTATGTTTGCGTAGTGGACAGGTGTTACGTTTCTTTGATTACAAAGCAATCTTCATCGATGTTAGATATAAATATTATCATATTTCCGTTATATGTTTTTGTTTTTTTTTTGTTTTTTTTAAGTATAATTAGGTATATATATATTTTAAGTATATTTAGGAATAAATATTATCATTATTATTGATATTTTATCGTTATTATAATTTTGTTTTATTATTATTATTATTATTATTATTAGTATTTTCATGTACAAAATAAATTTATGTGAAACTTATGGATTGACATAAATGAACGTTTCAAATTTAAAACTCATTGCAAATTATAAACAAAAACAAATTGCAATTTTCAACTTACAGCTTGTTTTTATCGTTGTTGTTTATTATTATTATTTTTTCATCCATTAACAACGTCACAAGATATAAACATAATTATTATTATTTTTATCATTATCATCATCGTCATCATCATCATTTTTTATTGTTTATGTAGTTATTACTATTATTAGGAATGTATACGTATTTGAATATCGATGACCGGTTCATGACCCGGATTGTACGCATCTCATTGATATCTCCCCGCCATGTCGAATTATTGTTTTTATCGGACGAGTCTCGATCGAAGATTCGGCATGAATATTCATGCGTCCGAATTTAAGATCTTATGAATACGCGCAGACACACGTAATTATCGTAGAAACTCGCTCGTGCATTCATGCATGAGTCACCTACGGCATGGCCGTATATATTGCATAATACGCATAGAATTGCATAATAATACATGCATTGGCTCGGTGTTTGGTTTTATATTACCACCGAATTGCGTCAGTCTGCAAGGTGTTGGCCGATCGGGATGAGGAAACGTAAAGTTGTGTTTTTATTAATTTTTTTTTTCAACTCGTTTGAACATCTAGACGGAGCCTCGCGTTAATGAAATGTTACTTGCTAAGTAGGCGATAATTCAGGTCGTTGCATTTTACGTCTGACAATGGATTATGCAATTAATTTATGGTACTGACGGTCTAGTATTTTTTTTGGACGCATCTTTATCGTGTGTGAGCTCGGCAAAAAAATGTATTAGGTCGAGAATATGAATATTTTTATGGAAACAATTTTCACTCGAAGATCTGTGTTTTTTTTTCACAGCCTCATTATTTGTTTTCGTTCAAAGTTTTACATTGAAATTGGAATTATCTGATGTTTTTTTTATTTATCATCGACTGGCATCAATATTGTATTTGTCTATTATTTTAACTTGTGTAAGTCGATTAAAATCCATTAATCAGGCGCGTCTAAAAATTTGTAAAAAAATAAATGAGAAACGAGCCTTATCAATTTCGTCGAACATAAAAAAAAATAAACAAGTGATATCAATTTTTATTCGAACCAAGAAAAAAAAACCACGAAATAAAAAAATCTGTCAATTTGAAGTTCCAAAGAATTTGATTATTTCAAATATTATAATTTCCAAATCATTTACCCCAAAATAATGACAATTGTTCCGTCACAAAAACATCACGATGATATTTATCAGCGCCATCGTAGTCTCCAAAATGGCTACGGAATATCACGAAAAACTTAATAAAAAAAATTTAATTGAAAAAAAAAATTAATAACGAAAACAAAAAAAAAATCAATCAATAGCAATTGATGACGAGTGAAAGACGCGATCAATCGCGTGGTCACGACGTTACTGAAGCGACAGTTGAAACTTGACGTCCGTCCACACAGAGGCCCGGCAATCGTGATTGTCATTCGCGACGGGTTATGTTTGCGCGGGCGCAACGTACAGTAGTAGTCGCGTCGCGATGACGACGATCCGTTAGTTGGTTCGGCATTATAAATCGGTATACTCGCCCGCGCGCGCGCAGCCGCCACTGCGCTGCCGGAAGAATCGCTCGGACGACTGGAAACACACAGTCGAATTCCCCGCAAACAATAACTCCTCGTCAAGCTTTGTGATTATGATTTTTGTTTGAATAATCATTTCGACCCTACCGATTTCTCGCAGACTGGTTTTTTTCTTTTAAATAAAATAAGTTCGAAGAGCCGATCGACACGCAGTCTGTTCCAAAATCAGCGCGGAAACAATGAACGTCTGGCTGGTACAAAAAAAGGGCGAATAAAAAAAAAAACAAACGATGAGAAAAAAAAATGAACGAAGAATCAAGTTTTACTGACTGTACGGAATCGGCCCGTAGACCAGTGGAAGCGTGGTTCCGGTTCCGGGATTCGTTCCGCCGATCGACATCCGCCGAGCGGATTCCGAGCCGCCATTGTTCGCGAATCCCGTTTCTTCGTTTTCTTCTCGCACCGTGTAATCCGAATTACGAAAATGCGACGATCGTCGACGATCGTCGTCGTGATCGTTAGTACGCGAAAGATCGATCATCGAGTTGCTGAAGTTGTTGACGAGTTGAGGGGATCGCAGATCATTGGCGATCGTCGATAGATTCGTCACTGGTATCGGCGTTATTTTGGGATTCGTCGAAAAATCGGTTGACAACGATTTCGACAGATTCGCCGAAAGTTCCATCAAGCTTTTGCTCTCTCGTAGCGTAGCTTTGCCGTTGGTCGACAAACGATCGAACGGCGATCGTTTCGACGGCGCATCGTCGTTTTCCATCAACGTTAAAACGCCTCTTGCCGATCTATCGAAATCCCGAAGAGGAGTCACTTCGATGTCGTAATTTTTCAAAATTTCACGTTCCTCGTCGTAACGATGATCGTAACGTTGAGCCACGTGGGACAGATCGAGAGGAGGAGGTACCGATTTTTTTGATCGTCGTTGATCGTTATGCGTGGGTGACGAAATCGTTGAACTTTCGGGGGAAGAATTTTCCACGTGCACGTAAGTGGCGAAAAACTTTTGATCCGATTCCACGGAATCGGTACGTTGACGATCGCTCGTCGACGATCGCGATGTTGATTTTTCACGAAGATCGCGAATCGAATCGATCGGCGATTCTTTGAGTCTCTCGATTTTTTCGCGATCGGTACGTTGCGAATAATCGTCGTCGTGGGGAATAACGATTTCTTCGTCGTCGCAACTGACCAGACGTTCGATTATCGGCGGTTTCGACGGCAGAGGCAATTGACTGTAGGAATAACACGGAGGATCTGTATCCGTTCGTGCAGGGCTACGATCGTTTGTCGTCACAAAATTGTTCGATCGTTCGTTGACGATCTTTTCGGAACCGAAAATCGGCGAGTTATCGGTGGGTTCGGGAGAATTTCCAAAATCGATTCTTGATTTACGTCCGTTTGTGCTACTGGCCCCGGATTGGTTGCTCTGACTCGTCAGAGTTTCCGTGCTTCCGAAACCGATTGCACCGGGTTTCGCGAATTCCAACCGATTTTTGATGGTCGTGGACGCGTTTGCGGCCTCAGAATGTGAAATGTCGGTATTTTGCAAATTCGAAGAATCGTGGGTGACGATCGGCGGCGTGTTTGCGAAAAATTTGCGTCTCAACAATCGGTTGTGTTCGAATATCTCGTGAAGTCGTTCGCGACTTCCTCTGTATTCGGAATCGTCATCGTTGATCGTCCAATCGCGCGACGACATTGTTGTCTTGCGATTGTCGAAGTTCGAAGGATTCGGAGAATCGGTAACGAACGATCGGCCGTTATCGTCGTTTTGAGAAGGCTCGAAGGCAAACGATTTACCGATTTTCGTATCACTAACGATTTTTTCCACATTTTCACCGATCGTCACGAGTGGCGCGCTTTCCCAATAAAATGACGTATCCGAACAAGTTTTTCGTCTTTCTTTGTTACCGATTTCTGCCGTGTTCGTCAAGTTGCGGGAATTGAATTCCGTGCTTCGCGGTCTTGGACAAGTCATCGTGTAGTTGCAACGATCGACCTTTTCGTAATTATTCAAAATGGCGTGTGCCTTGATATCTGAATCCACGATATCGGTATTTCTGTAATATCCGGGAGACGTACTTTGCGTACGTTCGTGGCGTTGAATTTTTCCGGTCAGGTTGATCGGTTCGTCATCACGATTTGGTGAACGATAATTCGTCGGAATATTTTGTTTTCTCACGATTTCCGGTGGTTCGACAATCGTGGGTTCCATCACGTTACCGAAATAATTTCTTTCGAATTCCGTGCGAGGTTTCCAACTCCATCGATCGGCATTTTCGGACAACGATTTTGCCGATCTTCTTTGCCGATTTTCGTCGTCGACGTTGGCGATCGTTCGAACGTTTTCACGGGTCGTCATGCGAACGCAAACGAGATCCGGTTTCGGTGGTTCCGGCATCGAACGCCGTTGTGACAATCGCGATCTTAACGATTTTTCCATACCGATCGGCGATCTTCGAAATCTCGGGCGATTCGCCGTTAGCTTCTCGAAATCGTTTATGTCGCAGGTCAAACCGGTCCATTGTGGACTGCGCTCGAGATCCTCGATTCTCGGTAATATTGTCACACCCTGACGTATCATCGTTGATGTCATCGAAACAAAACTGTGTTTTTCTTACATCGATTCAATCCCCTAATTGAATATACGGAAATTAATTATTTTTCGGTTTTGTTTTTACTTTCGTATTAATTCACATTGTTCAATTATTTCGTGAGCGGCTGTGAGTATTCAACATATTCAACGTGTTCGATATTATGCATAATTCTTTTCATTTGTGGTTAATTTTTTTTTGTCATTAGACTTTTTTATTGCCACGAGCTCTTGTTCTCACGATAAATGCAACGAGTCTGAGATGCAGATGTGATAATTCATTCAATTGATCATTCGAATTTTATTATTGAACGGTTATTAACCGATGATTCATTCATGAATTACCAATTGACAATCAAGTACAAAGATCACATTAAGGTTCGAATCCAACGCCTTTGAACAAATTAACAACACGATTGATAATTATAGCAATCACACGAAAATCATCTGAATTTTTGCAATGGACCATTTTTCCATCATTTCAACGTTATTATTCGATTGAATATCAAATAATTCGAATATTGAATTCTTATAATCGTAAAATGTTTACAATTGCAACGTTATTATTCAGCTGAATATTAAATAATTCAAATATTGAATACTCATAATCGCAAAATTATTTAATTGAATATTGAATCCTCATAATCGCAAAATTATTCAATTTAAAACTAAATAATTAAAAAATCAAATTCTCATAATCGCAAAATATTTATAACTGCAACGTTAACATTTAATTGAAAATTAAACCGATTTTCTCATGTCGATAGTTCTCACAGCCGCTCGATAAGGTTTTTATTATTATTTTTTTTTTTTTTCGAAGTACGAGCAAAAGTCAAGTTATCGAAATTTCGAAGAAACGCGAGTGCGGAACGTACGCGAAAAAATACGCTCGTGGTATACCACTGGGCCGCGGATAACAATAATACGAGAAGGATAGAACACGGCGTGGCGAACGTTGCGGCGTGTCGACCGATCGTCCGGCGAACACTGCCGGTCAAGATCCTCGGGAATCTCGGCCTCGGGCGAGAGACAATGGCCCGCGTTACTCCGGTCGGCGAAGATCGTACGTACACGCCCGGTTACGTCCGAGACTTCGAAACGGTGCCGACAACGAGTTTCGAAGACCGTGGAGGGCCCTGGCGGAGAGCCGGCCCGAAGATTCATTCACGACGCGTCGACGGAGGTTCTCATCGCCGCGTCACGCTCTCCGGGACACGGAGATTGCTTATCGGGAAATACGTGAAAGGCTACCGGAAGAAACTGAGTCAGAATCGATTCGCGCCGATTTTGGTCAATCTCAAAATCCAATTTTTTGGCGATTTACTGAAATATGGACCGGAGTGCATGTCCGAAAAAAATCGGTCAAGCGCGTGTTGGGCATGCACACGAAAGGGTTTTGTAGGCATTCTGTAGTAGTCATTGACATTTGAAAAAAAAAAATTTTGCTTTTTCAAAATTTCAATTTTGGAAGGAATTTTTTTTTTTTTTTCAAAAATATTATTTCTGTTTTTAGGTGACCGATCTACGTCTGTGTACCAAATTTCATCTCAATCGGTAAATAACTAAGAGAATGGAGGGATTGTGACATTCAGACAGACGGACAGACGGACAGACGGACAGACGGACAGACGGACGGACGGACAGACCTTTCAAATGATACCCCCCATGATACATGAAATGAACATTTTTTCATTTTTCGAATACCTCATTTGTCCCCTCTTCAATTCCCATATGAATATTTTTAAGTGTTACCTAGTGCAAAATATTCGCGTCAATCAGATGTATTGCTATGTCAAAAACTTAAGATGTTGACATGCGAAATGAAAATTCAAACAACCACAACGAAGTTGTGAAACAAGTGGTTGCACGTTTTCACGACGCAAGAGCAATTATTTGGAAACAAAAAAAATCGTACCAAAACGGTTGAAAATAAGTAATCAGAAATTTGCTACATTATTAAAATTAATTCAATAATATCATCTACCTACAAATATTTGTGTTCGACACTGAAGAGTCGATGGAATGTGCAAACTGTTTCGTTTCGTTGGTTAAACAAGTTAATCATTCTCAGTAATATACTTATGTATATATACATATTTGTATATATATATATTTTTTTTTAACTACTCTAGATTGATCGCAAATTTATTGCAAAACGAGATTATTGCTTTTTTTCCACAACATTGGAAGTCGACTGAGAGTCGAACGTTTGATTAACCCGGCCCTCGGATGAACGAGTGAAACATCCTGCGGAACCTTTTTTCTTTTTCTTACTGCACCGAGAAATTATCCGTCCCCCCGCCCCTCAATGTCCGACGTTGATAATAGTTATTATTTCGTCGGAGTAACGAAGGTCGGAACGATTTGACGAGCGGTCGGAGACAACGCGAACGCGTTGTAGATTCTCAACTCCGTTCGAAGGCTCTGTGTCACATTGCCACGGTATAACGCGACTCCGGTGAAATTTCACAAATCGCTTGACAAGTCAAACATTTTTGACCCTCCTCACAACCTAATTACTCCTAATTTCGATTTTTTTTCAACGAAGAGTGTGAATAGTACTGAGAATTTAAGTTATGAACGAACTATAATCTGTCTTCACTATCCAAAATGGCAGAAAGTGAACAATTAGGGTGTAGGGAGGGTTATTTAGGTTAAAAGAGACTCAGAGACAATGGAATTGAATTTAGGTTGCGAAGGTTGAACGCGGCATCTGTACGTCAAACACGCCAAGCAGATTGTCGGAGGTCAGTTCGAGGAGGTCGTAGAAGTTTTTGAGCGGAGTCACGGAGGTTGAACATGCTCAAATAATTTTCGGGTCAAGTAGGCTGAGAGAAGGGTGAAAATTTCGATTCGATTTTCCGTCGTTTCGTTGCATCAAAAGGACATTGAAGATTTTCGAATTTCGACAAACAATTTTGATTTCGAATTAGCGAAGAAGAAACGAATTGTGAAAAAAAAAAAAAAAAAAACATAAAAGAAAAACTCGACACTTGGCGCATCGAAATCGAAATTAATTGCCGACTGACACGCGAGGAAAATAGAAAGCGAGAGAGGTTGATGCCGCGGGAGCCATGCGATATCGCGTATTTCACGATATCGCTAATTAATACCACTCTCGGCCTAATTGCACGCTAATAGCCCCGAACCCCGGGGGAAAATGAAACTTCCCCTCGTTAACTTCGCGGACGTTTCATATCCGTCCTCGTCGTCTTTGTGCAGCTCCGAAAGTCCATGGGATTCTGAGCTAACGTTGTAATTGGGGTTGGTTGGGGGATCATCAGGCTGCTACGTTTTACATTTGATTAAAAAAAAAAAAAAAAAGCTAATAAAATTATTATTCCAGACACTTCAATAATTGGATACATTTTTGTTTTATGTACAAACTTGAAAAAAAAATATATATATATATATCTTGTCGAAATTTGACAACACCCCTATTGAGGTCCACCCTAATATATATATATATATGAACTGACACGTAATATATGAAATATAATCAATATAATTAATATTGATGTGATATACATATACGAATAATTTTAATAGAAAAACAATTTGAACGAATATTTTGCATTTGAACTTATCATACGACTGACATTTTTCATTTTTTTATAACTCTTAAAATCCAGAATAGATATTTCCAAAAAAAATGTAACATGATAATTAATGAAAAATGTTGAAATATATGCACGTATTTTTTTATTCGTGCTGGATGAAAAATTGGTTAATCGGGTCCAAGGGTCAAAGCTCAAGTACCATACGAAGGTAAACTCAAGAGTTTGTGTACACGATAACGTAGTTCTCAAACTACGCTCTCGACGTTCTCTCATCACTAAGAGTCCTGAGAACGATGCCACTTGCACTCTCTCACTCTGTCACACGCCAACATCGTAGCTACATCGTTCCACAATGTACCATTGGGACGGTGAAAAACAAAAAAAAAAAAATCGCGTATGTGTTCCCATTGCGACTGAAACAACGAGCCGCGTATTATGTGGAGCACTTTTCCACGCGGAACACATTTCGGTTGAATTATTTACACGGTGCCAAGCAATAATTTCCGCTCAACGAACGATCGTACGATTTCGCAGCCACGCGTTTTAATTAATTGTTGCCAAATTCTGCAATCTTGACTTTCGCTCGTATTTCAATTGTTTGAAATGTTACGAACCGATCGATGATCGAGCAATCATTGAATTGACAATTTAATATTGATTCGCAAAATTACGAAGAAAAGTAAAGAATCGACGATCGTCGAAAATCAATTTTTTTTCGAATTACGCAAGAAAAATTATTTTCACTGAAATTTTGAATAATGTATCGATTGTTTAACCTATATTCAAATTTAACAATAGCCGATTTTTGCAATCTTGATTTTCGCTCATGTTTCAACGATTCAAACCAATTGATAATCAAGGAATCTTCCAAATTGTCAATTTCACATTAATTCAAAAATAATAAAGAACAAAAAAAAATCGTCGATCGATTCGATCGGTCATCGTCCCAAATGCTTCAAAATTTTTTTTTCGAATCAACGTACTCCAAATTATTGCCACCGAAATTCTGAACATCAACACGACGATTGCTCAACCGATTTTTATCGCAATGTTGACCGGTTTATCTCGAGATCGGTAAAAAAACAATGACGCAAACCCGGGAAATATTGCCGATTTCCATAATCTCGACTTTCGCTCATACTTCGACAATCAAAACCAATCGATGATCGAGCAATGTCTCCAATTCCCAACTTCATATTACTTTAAACATTCTGAAAAAAAAACTTTTAAAAAATCGTCGATCGATTCGATCGGTGATCGTTCCAAATAAATTTTTTTTCCCCATCAAATTACGTACTCCAAATGATTTCAACAGAAATTCCGATCAACAACACACTGTTTGCTCAACCGATTTTTATCGCAACTTCGAGCTGTTGTTATCTTCAACTTATCATAGTCAATAACACACACACACACGTGACCGTCACGACAAAAAACACATCGTCACATCAATCTCGAGATCGGTATAACAATGACGCATTCAAAAGAAATTTCTTATCGCCCCCCCCCCTCGCCCTCCACGCAAGAACGACAATTAAATTTCCACAATTGGCACTTAATTCACAACGATGCAACCGCCTTTGCAATCACTCGAGCCATACGCGATTCCCGATTTCCGGATGTTGCGCAATTGTTTCTGCACTCGAACGAAAACAATTCCGGCCCACGGATTAAACACGCACTCGTCGCATAGCCCACCGCACTCTTCGACTTTCACTGCGTTTCCGGTGTGTTGATTCCGGTTTGGAAAAAAAATAAAAAAAAAATGAAAAAAAAAATAAAAATTAAAACTAAAATTTATTTTTTGGATTACCGATTTCGTTACTGCGACGATAACCGCGTTCGAAAACGTTCGTTTCGAGACGTTCGCGTGGCATCTGACAGGCTCGGGGCCCTCGGAGTCGCGCACTCACGAGAGGACGACGACGAAGAAGAAGAAAGAAAAAGAAGAGAAAAAAAGACGTGGAAGAGGAAGGACGCTCATTCGCCCCACTCCTCGGTCTCCGATCTGTCGTCGACAATGGTCTCAAAACGTCGTGTACGAGTTTCTTATCTGTCCTCGACAGACTCGGGCATTGTTCGTGTCTCTCTTACTCTTCGACGATAACGAAAAACAGAGAAAAAATATATACGAAGACACACGAAACGATAAAGAATTTTTCTGAGCTTGCGCACGCGTCACGCGGTTACGTATTTTTGGAGTCTTCACGAACGTGTACGCAGCTAACGAAATGCGTGCCAATTTTTTCGGTCTTGTAAATAAACGTGACGTCATCGAAGATCGTCATCGTCGTTGGAATGTCGTGGAAATTTTTCTTTCGATTTTTCTTCTTTCTGTTGTGGAAAACTTTCGTACGAAGTTAGATTTTACCGATTTCGGGGGTTCGATCGTTTGTAGATTTTTTTTTGTTCGCGATATCGAATCAGTATGGTTTCATTGATTCTTTCATTGAATCAATTGTTTAAATAGAAATTCGTTGAAATTGCATCGGAGCCACTATTTTTCATTCATTGATTACGTTTTATTGGTCGAATGAGATTGAATAAAATAGTATTAAAGCGAAAAGAAATAAAAATAGTATTCACTCGCTAATTCCATGAAAATTGTATGGAATGAAAAAAAATATATATCTATATATTTATATATGTATTCACTCGTTAATTCGATGGAATTTGTATCAAGATAGAAATAAGTGTTTGAATGATTTACTCGTTGATTCGACAAAATTTATATCAAGACAAAAAAAAATCATTGTTCACTCTCGATAAAATTTGTATCAAGGCAAAAAAAAAAAAACAAAAAAAAATGTATTCACTCGTTTAATTCGATAAAATATGTATTCAACCGAGAAAAACAAAAAATTTGTTTTCGACGCGTTCAATCGACAAAAGGCGCGCGTACGAAAATACGTTTGGAGCGTGTGGGCCTCGAGCGTCGTACTGAATCGCGAGAGTGCGAGAGAGAGAGCGAAAAACGTTTCTCCGGGGTCTACAATTATATAGCGTGAGATTAGATAAGGGAATACGCGAATCGCCCGATCGATGCCTCGAAGCCGGCCGATGGCTGTTGCTCCGAAGAGTTTGGGCGATTAATCGGACGCGTGAATCGCGCGGAGAGCACAGCGATTGGACGCAATGACGAGGTACACATAGATGTTCGTACCTTCGAGATATGGATTACGCTTTGTTGTAACGGATGTACATAAATCGTTACGAGGGCGGCTCTTGTGGGTATTCCATCGTTGCGACGCGTGACATTTCGTGGTGGAATTGGAACGGGAATTTTTAAATGGATGTCTCTAACTGTACACGTGAAACGTTTGACACGAAGGTCACGTTTGATCACGTCCGGAGTTTCACTACCGACGTGATAGCCGGCCCACGTGACTTCACCAGTGGTCACAACGACGACTGTCATGAATGACCACAGATTATGCAGATTATGCAGATCATGCACGAAATCGCATCGTGAAACGCTGGAAAAATTTAGTTAAACGGATGACCCAAGTGAAAAAAATATATTAAAATTATAATTTTTTATTATAAATTTTTTTTTTGTATCTTTTGTCAAGAGAATATTTTTTTATCAAGAGGTTACTGCTATATTTTGCCCCTTTTGATTTGGATGACATTTTTTTTTCTAGATAATTTATCGAAATTGAAGAACTTTATTTTATGAAATTGGAGTGAGCATCAAGTTCCTAATATATATTTTTTTCTACATTATTTTTTTCAATTTCGAAAAAATTCGAGTTTCATTTGGATTTTCGATCTATGATAATGATTTCCTATCCAAAAAGGAGAACGATGAAGTCTATATTTGAAAAAATCGAAGTTTCCATTATTTTCCATGTAAATCGATTTTTTAAATAGTTGGTTTTTTTTTAATTTCGAAAAAAATTCGAGTTTTTTCGGAATTTCGATATATGATAATGATTTCCGATCTGAAAAAGAGAAAAATGAAGCCTGTATTAAAAAAAATCGATGTTTCCATTATTTTCCATAGAAAATCGATTTTTTTTTAAATTAAAAAAGAAAAGTCCAAAATCGAGGTCGTCCAAATTGTCCGGTAGAGATGGCAGACCCCCATAAATTTGAATGAATATATATATAACATATGTTATACGTCGCAGCACGTTTCGTTCCACGCCTTTCATCCACGCTCGTGATTTTTCACAGGTGGACAACACACATACGATACACCCACATAGTAATACATTGTCTGGGTTTATCAGACTTATTGTTAGACCGGAAGCTATACTGGCGCCTCTCGTATGCTATATGTATGTGCAAACTACGAGCCAACCTCTAGTCAAGCCACGTGTAACTCCATCAAGGGCTTTTTGTCTCTCTCCCTCTCGTTCTTCCTTTCTCTCTCCTTCTCTCTCTCCTAATTTCGGTCAAAATCGTTACATCGTTACCACCGGTGTACAGGAAATTCTCGAAAAAAAATCTACGAAAATGCATTATTTTCGAAAGAAATGAAGCCGCATCTGGCGATGTTCGTGGGTTCATCTCACATTGAAATACATTCGTGGGGTCGGGGATGCTCGCATGAAAGAGGAATCAGGTCGTAGCGGTAACGTCATGGGTCAACGGATCAACACCGGGGTCATTGTTCGACCCCGATGAATAGGACAATGCCCGATGATATCGCAATACATTGTATGGCTTCGATTAAAAATTCTTCTGTCAATTGTTCGTCGTCATCACACTATACGTTAAAATTACATTTTTTAAATTCTCTCCTGATTTTTCACTCGGTTATTATCATTACTATTATTGCTGTTATGGTTGTTGTCGTTATTATTATTATTATTATTATTATTTTCAAATTGAATTTATTATTATTATTATTATTATTATTATTATTATTATTATTATTATTAATTTTTTTAAACGAAATCAATTTGAATTAATTAATTTATTGTTATTATTATTATTATTGTTGGAAGTATCTGTGAGGGAAGAATTGCATAACGGACCTAGTTTGTGAACTTGTTGAGAAATATTCGGAGACTTGTGACTAGTAGTGACCTTTGGCCTCCCTGGCCCTTTCGTGCCTAACTAAGTCTGCACATTAAATTCCAGCACATGTATATATTTATATATATATCACGTAGTTATCACGTACGTATATCGCAATGTATATCCAAAATCTACGAACAAAGTTTGTAGAACGCACGTATAACAGCATTCGCGTGCAACATGCGACATGCCAATTACAAGGCAATACATTTAGATTTTCAAAAAAAATAAGAAAATAACTTGACGCCATATGATTGCTAAAAATAACTTGGAATTTTGATGCTCGTGAGCTTTTGTTGAGTACAGGTGTCAATGTGAGTTGCGATGACTCGGGAATTGGGCGTGTTATGAAATAGTTATTAATATGTCAACTAAAAATGGTCGCAAAAATGAAATATTTATATCTATATTTTTTAATGAATAATTATATGAAATGTTAGAGATTCCGTTGTGTGGTCACAACGGTACGAAAAAAAAAAATTACCTTGGCCTTCGCTCCTGTTGTGTTGAGCTTTCGGTGGTGGCGGGGGTGCATTCGCGTACTCTATAGATGAGCGAGAAGAAGAACAACAAAAAAATAATAGAAATAATAATGATGCATGAATATAATAAGCCGAGGAATTGTCTGTTATTCCATCGTTTTCGATTCTAATGCGAGTTTTGTTGTGTTTAATTCGATGCAGATTGATTCGAGACTCATTGTTGAGTGAGATTGATAACTGACTCGTGCTACCTCTCTTCATTGGACTATCGATATTACAGGTGAGCACGAAAAATCGTGTAAATAAAACCCATTGGTTTTTTTTTTCAATTTTGATAAGAATTTGCGTTTCTTTTTTTTTTTCGTTTTATAAATTAGTGACCGTAATTGAAAATTGAAGATATTTTATTCTTTCTTTCAATTGAAATCGAGGCTGAATTTCGAGCACTCAACTGATCGGATTCAGCCGGATGTTTTGCAACAAAAACGAATTTTTTATTATATTTTTCACGTTTTCTGGGTTTATACGTCAAACTGTTGAGTTTCCGGGTGAAAACAAGCGTCTTGACTTTAAACTTCCAAAGATTAATACATTTTTCGAAGTGGATACAAGCCATATAGCAAAAACTAAAATTTCCACGAATTTTTTCGTAAAAAATAATCAGATTTCGAGAATTATTTTTTCTCATCGTGTTTTGATTACTTCAAAATCAAAGAGAAGGCAACAACTATCAAATTATTGAGATAACATGTTGAATTAAAGTTTGGCCCAAGATTTAAGTCGATGAATTAAAAATAACGCACATGGCTCTGGTTTTTGTGAGTGGGGTTCGCTGGACCTCATATGACCGATATGTTATTATTTGGAGGTGTGTTCTCAACGAGTCAAACAATTACAAACGAAAATAAACTAGGACAATCTTTTTTCACGTTCTGCATCGTTGAATTCTTTCTATACGTGAAAAAATGTCGTAACCCATTATCTAAAAAATTTGATCAAATTTTCATTCATAAGTCCACGTAATAAAATGGTATTTTTCCAGTGAATTATTCTTAACAATCAATCAAATCATTGATCTCGATAAATCGTTCAAAAGAAACAAAAAATTTAAATCATAACGATAGTAAAAATGCAAACAGACTCGACTAGCCAAACGCGATCGGACCTTCGAAAGTGACGGTTGGCTTGGCTTGGTAAGTGGGAATCTTCGGCCACCAAGTTCTCGGATCTCCGCGAAAATTCGTCGTCGTCACGATGTTCGGTGGCGGGGGTGGCGGAGGTGGCGGCAATGGCGGAGCAGCAGCAGCGGGTGGTTCCGGTTGATATCTGTATCTCGGTCGATGTTTGTTTGGATCGAAGGTCTGATTGGCAAACGGATCAACGTGCGATTGTTTCAATATCGAAGTGGGTGTCCTTGATCTCACAGGCGACGACGAAACGCATCGCAAAATTTTCTTCTGTCTTCCGTCCGCATTATTCGCCTTGCCATTGATCCTGCCGGATTTAATCTCTTCGACCTTGGCCGAACATTTCATCGTCGAATGCTTCAAATCCGGCGGAAGTGACAACGAACGCGCGTTGTCACGTCTGTTCGGATATTTGTGAGCGACCCAACGTCCGGCCAAATAAGGCGCGATGTCCCTGAGTTCGTGAACATTAGGCGCCGAAGTGAACATCTCACCCAGCAACGATGGTTCACCACAATTGTTCCCCCCATCCGTCTCAAACTTTTCCCTCATTCGTTCGACCGATTTTTTCGTTTCCAATTCTTTGGTCTCGGCTTTTCTCGCCAAAGAATCCGTCGAACCCGAACGTCTCATGTCGACCTTGAGTTCCGCGGTTTTGCTTATCACATTTATCCTCGGCATCGTCAGATCCTCCAATCTCAATGGGATTTTCGGTATCGGAGGCGATCTGGCGTTTCTGCGTCTGGCTCGACCGCGTCTTTCACTTTCGTACTTTCTTCGCAACCAACCGACATCCCCAACCTCGTGAGCCTTCGTACAATGCCTTCTCTCAATCGTCGTTGATCTCAACAAATTTCTCGTTAATTCGGGATCGCTTTGAAAACGTTTTGGAACTTTGACGAATTTTTTACGTTCGCTCGTTATGTCATCGAGACTCTCGAATTTGGCTCGTAATTTACCGACCGAACCGTTTTTCACGATGTTCAGATAGGCCCGATAATAACGTTCGGGATCGGGCGAGTAGCTACGATGACGTAGGCTCTCGAGGCTGCACGTGGAATCGGAAACCGCGCACGGACTGACGCTTCGGGCGCGTTGCCGATCGTGACTCTGACATCGCGAGAACACAGTCGACGAACGCACGGACTGTACATCCGGCGATGCGGAAGTGCTCATCTCGCCTCGTTCGTGCGGACTTCCGTTTGTCCGATGATCGGTGTTCGGTGATGTCGAACGTGGACGAAAAGTTTCACGAAAGCCCGATGTTCGGTATCTCGCCGATTCCGATTCACCGAAAAGATCTTTCAAATCGGCAAAACTCTGGGAAGATGATAATTTCGTCACACCGATACGATTATCGGTTATTACCGATTTATCGACGGTCGGTAATGAAACACGATCGCTCTTCATCGTTTTTTCATAAGTCGGTTTTACGATTTTGTCGATTTTTTCGTAAAATTCGATTTTTCTCGGTACCACATCGGCATCGCTTCCACGTCTCACCACAGTTCTTACCGATGTTTCCGAACTCGAAGTAGCACTGTCGAACTCGCTACCCGATGCAATTACATTCTTCGTCGTTGCATCCGGATTCATCGACACGGCGATTATCGGCGATTTTTCCGACCATTCTGTCAGAATATTTTTCACGCGTTGTTTGGTCTTCGGGGAATCCGAGTTGGGCGTGAGAACCAGAAGATAATCATTTTTCGGGCGCGTGGTAAGTGACGACTGTTTATTGTCCATTTCCAGGGAATGACAGGCGCGCGTTGAAGCGTTGTTTACATCAGGCGGAGCGGACGACGACGACGATGACCTTGGATTGGCCGAGGCGGCTGCAATAGCACCGCGAGTCTCTCTGGGGGTCAATGTTGTTGTCGTCGCTCGTCTACGTTCGACCTTGTCCAATATTTCCTTTCCCAGGGTCAGTGAGAGTCGTTTTTTCTCGATCTCGCTGAGCGGCGTTTGAACCGGAAGTGGTTTTTCGAATATCGTGGATTCCAGGGTTCGGCCATTGCCTATGGAACCACGTCGTTTGGCCATTGGCGAGGAACCATTGACGATTGTCTCGCACGTGGGCTCATCGTTGTTGTTGTTGTTACCGACCCCGGGGTCGAGCATCGAGTGACAACGAACGTGAAGACCTTTGGAGTCGTCCGTCATCTCGCCAAATTCGTCCTCCGGTGGTACAATTATCTCATAATTCTTTCTCTTTAATTCACCGCTTTCCGATGAATCACGCCGTGAAATAACTTTCACGGGATCTTCCTTACCGACCGTGGTAACATCGACGTTCGACTTTGACGGAGATTGTGATTTCTTCGGTTTCCCATTGATGTCCGTGCCGTAAATCTCGTTCAATTGATTCTTCAGAGCCGTCACTTGTTCGATGGACAAGCTGCTCCAAAATTTGTTACTACCACCCAAACGTTTTTGCAATGCCGGTTGCACGGCCGATCTTTCGGCCTCTTCGTCCTGCATCTCCGTTTTTTTCGCGATGTTTATTGCCACATTTGCCACCGAATTGCCACGCCACAATGGTTTGTAAACGTCTTTCTTCGATGTCATATCACGACGTCTCGTTGATTCCAATTGACTGTCCTCGTTGGCCAATCGGCGAAAACTCTCCCGTATATTTTCCACCGATCTTTCCTTGCATCGCAGTCCGCAATCGCCGCGCCATCTTTGTTTTTCCACGTCTCTGGTGGTAAACAAAAAATCTTTGTCACGTTGAACCGTTATGAGTTTACCGTACAAAGCTTTGAGTTCCATTTCCGCGCGTTCTTGGGATCTCATTTGTTTCCAACGATCGTAATCGATGATCTCGCGATCTTTGAGTCTGGGACGCAGATCGCTCGATGACGTTGCGCGTTCCAATTCGCCCATGCGCTCGAGACTCGCGTAAAAATCGTGAAGATCTTTGTAACGTTCGGATTTGCGTCTGCCACAAACGTTTTCCAACAGATAACGTTGATAATCGTGACGATTGGTTATCGTGGATTCCAATGATCCCGTGCTTTTGGCCAGAGAAACGTTCGATCCGAAGGTCGTTCGTCGACGTTCGTGATCGTCCGCCTCGCTGGCGCTTCTCGTTCTCGTTTTTGTGGTGGACATTTCTTGTTTTTCGTGATTACGAAGAGTTCGAATTCTTCGACAAGCTGCCGATCTAGCGGGCGATGGCGAAGTCGCTCGGATCTGTGGACTTAGGACCGATCTGCCAGAGTTCGAACCGTCGCAGATCGTTTTTAAGGGTGGTTCACTGAGACTCCGTTCCTTCGACCAATCAACGATCATCATCGGACTCGGACTTCTGCCTCGCAGCGAAGCCGACGATCCGAACTCGTCGATTCCTAAAAGATCGTCGAATTTTTCGACTTCGCGATATAGCGATCTGCTACCGGGCCACGTGATTCCACCACGCGGACTCGAACTTCTTGAGGACGCGCTTTCGCGTTCCCAATTTTTGAAACGGGAATTCGATACCGGACGTTTGTTCGCCAGATAAACACCGAGCGATCTCAAAGACGGTTCGGATTTAAAATGTTCCGTTGTAAATTGTTGAAACATTCGCGCGCGTTCCATCACCGAAGATCGGCGAATCGTGCTTGTTTGCGATGCCGGTGGCGTTGGAATGTTTCGCAGAAACAAATGTTGAAAGAACATGTCGGTTCGCGTGGCTTCGTGATGTTTTTTTATACGTTCGATCGTCAATGTTGATGTGTCCGTTGATTTTGCGTCATTTTTCATCGATTTGTCACGAGAGTTTGCGGTTTTCGTTGACGTCATTTTTTTGGCTTTACGTTTGTCAAGATTGATGTCGCGATCGGCCGTCGTGGATTTCGATCTTGCGGATTGTTGAATTTTTCGTTTGATCGGTATTTTCGGTTTTTCGAAGGCGTTGGATTTTTCCGTGAAATTTATTGCCAGAGTTTCGGGTTTTTTTGGTGGATGCTTGACGATCGTTTGTGGTTTTTCACGAACACGTTTTCTCGACGTCGCGTCACCGATCGCAACAATCGTCGTGTCTGACGTGATTTTCGAGTCACGAACGATTGTTTTGTCGTCTCGGATTTTTCCGACGACGGATGTTTGTTTTTTCGCGATGTCTCGATGATCGGCACGTCGTCCGGATGAATTTGCGGGATCGGAGGTCGTTCCCAAGGTCGTGGGAATGTCTTTTGTTGACGTTTTTCCGATGCAGCGAACCTTCGAGTTGCCTCGACTAGACGTCTGTTTGTTTGTTTGAACTTCCGTGACCTTGGTTCTGTTTATTCCCGGATTCGTGGATGTTTTGTTGATGTTGACGGCGCCGGATGTCGATGACCTTGGTACGATGTCTGTCTCCCGTTGTTTTGCAAGTCCCTTGTTTTTCACGTGAACCGCAGAGGTCGCGTCAATGACGGAGTTCGATAATCCGTTTGTAATTTCGTTTGTATGTTTTTTCGTTCTTCGAACTTTCGGCAGATCCTTCTTGGACGCCGGACAAGTCGATCGGTTCGATCGGCAAATTTTTTCGTTCGTTACCGATCCGTTGAAGCTCGGATCGACCAAGTCGATCGCAATGTCCGTCGAAACTTTCTCCTCGTTCGTCTTTGTTCGTTGCGACGATTCCGCCGTCCGTCTCCAAACCGGACTCGCCGATTTCGACGTACGACCGGTTGCAATATTTTTCCACGAATTCCCGACGATTCGGCGATCCGTCAAAACGACGTTTTCCGGAATTTTCCGGGCCAAACAAGGTTCCGATCGCCGCTTCGGTAATTCCGTTTGACAAAATTTCGTCGAACCGATTTTTCGTCTCGTCAACGATTCACCGCGGATCGACAAACTCTTCTTCGATATCTCACGATCGCGCGATTGTTCGTACAATTTGTTGGACAAACGTTCGCGAAGAAATTTTATGTTCGATGCACCTTCGGCCGCGAAACACTGCTCGTGACGTCGATTCGGCGGTAACGTGGGTTCGCGATCGTGACAGATCGACGAACGATTGCCGATTTTACGATCGGCGAACAATCGTAGAGTCGCGTTGTTGCGGGACGATCGGCGGCGCGGTGGCGACGGTGGTTCGACGATCGGCGATCCGACTCGACTTGGCGGTCTTCCGGGTGGCGGTGAATTTGTTCTCGTGCAAGTTGTCGTTGATCTTTTCGTCGTTGTCGATGAATTTGTTCGCGCGGATGACGATCGACCGTCGTTTTTTGACGTCGCGTAACGATCGATCGGTGAATTTGCGGAGTTGATCGCGATGGCCGACGGTGCCGTGCGTTTTAAACGGGCGTGGGTCATGGACGATGATGACGATGACATCGATGTTGTTTCGGTGAGCGTTCGTGTTGCGTTACGTCGACGCACGCGAATTCGCGTCAGTGTCGGAGAAATCGGATAATACTCGATTTCCGTGTCGTCTGCGGACAGATTTTTTTGTTTTTGCGTTTTTTTGTTTTTGTTTTCGGCGTTGAGTGTGTTTTTTTTATTTTTTGCAGCAGATTTGTTTGAAGAATTTCCCAGATTTTCTTCCACCAAGGCCGAACGGCGGTGAGATTTGATTAAATTTTTATGTTTGTGGAAATTGCTTGCTTGTAGGATTTGTTTAGATATTTTTTTTAATGAACATTAAAAAATATATATATTTACTGTAGCGTGCCGATGGGTTCAAGGCGTTGATATATATCCTCTTCGTGGTCGTGGCAGTGTTGGTAGTCGTGCACGAATTTGCGTGTGAAATTGTGGTTTCGAGGGTAGGTATAGTAATTGAGTAAAAACGCAGGTAAGGTTACGGCATAAACGTGTGATAATGAATAAAATTGAATAATAATAATAATAATAAAACATCCACCCGTCACACCTGTTATCGATAGATCCTGAAGAGAGCGAGCAGTGCTAATTGTACTACTACTATGTAATTGTAATAATCGATGATTTACACATTTCTGCGAGCCGAATGGCCGAAATGTGCGGTGCTCGATTAAAAAACAGTGTCAGATAATTCAATGGCGGCATATTGTTGATAAAGAAAGAGTGACGAAAAAAAAACAAAGAAAGTCAATAGCAATACCATTTTTAAATCGATAATTGCATTCACGGTGGCAGTTTTATTCGTCATAAAAAATCGTATCAATTTGTATCAAGCGATGAAAAAATAAAAAATAATAATAATAAACTTGAAAAAAAAAAAACATTAAAAAATAGTAAGTGATGCAGTGAAATTTTCGGTAACTTGTGCATTTGTATTCACGATGCATCCTACCGTGAAAATCATGCGTTGCAAATGCTATTTACGAACAAAAAATTATAATAATAATAAATAAAAATTAAATTTTCATTCAATCGAATTATTTTGTCTGCTGAAAAAATGGTTTTAAAATATGTGACTTCGAATATGCATAGCAATTGCAACCGATATAATGGCTACTTTCAAGCAAGGCACAAACGCTGATGTAAAAAGTATTTATTATATAAAAGCCTCGAACGTTGATACAGAAAAATACATTGTAAAGAGACAGAGAGAGATATAGATTTTAGAAGAAACAACAAAACAAGACGAAAATAAAAAAAAGCGTTCAGCGTGATTTATGAATCGTGACTCACCCTTCGGTCGCTCGGGGGCAGGTTTTCGTAGACCATGAAGCGGCACGTCACCGCCCTTTTGCACGGTTTTGTAAGCCAATCTCTGTTCCAACGGGCTCAGAGGACTCGCGTCATCCCGTCGACGAAATATCAGCGTGGAGTCGCTCTCGTAGCCAGATTCCTTCAATGCGCTTTAATAAAAAAAAATTAACCATTTTATCAAACCCAACACTTTGATTTTGCTCCATAAAATTTCGTTCGTGTTAATTCGTCAACCATATACTCACTGGCTTATATACGGTTTTGCGGTGTGTGGATTGCGCTGGTCGAATGGCTGAAAATAATAAAATGCGAACAGTTGAAAAATCGTTGAAAAATATTGTTATTTTTTTTCAACCCTTCGAGGTCATGCGTTCTGGAGATAACTGGGCCACAATGACCCCAGCCATGTTTAAACTATCGCCGCGTTAGCAATATCGTCCCGAATTACTTATGAAAATTCAGAATATTAGTTTGAATACTTTAGAATGAGGATATGATGTAAACATTTTTTATCGAATTTTGAAAATGGTGAAAAAAATCATTAATGGGTCGGTGCGTGATAAATCAGATTTTTTACTATAAAATCCATATCTTTTACAATTTTTAATTTTTTTTTTCAAATTTGTTTGGCTCGAAGTTGCGATCGGGGTCATTTTGACCCACTAGTGACCTCGAAGGGTTAACGAAGAAATGTTTCACCGATACATCTATTATTTTATTTATTTTATTTTTTTCAACCAAGTGCATGCTTCTGAAGAAGCGTGCATAATGCCCATAACGACTGGATGCATTTTGGCCTGCCACAGGGTTGTATTAAAAATGTGGATGATAATAATCGTGATCGTGTGGCATACATCGTCGTGTGACGATTCCGAACACCCGATGCTTACTGGATGGAAGGGATGCATGCTGCACATTCATTTAAAATAATAATAATGATGGTAACAAAATTTTCGAATAAAAAAATGTTTTAAAAAGTTTGGCACACATAGGCAAGAGGCGTTTGGAGAACAGTAAATGCAATGTCGATGGTCGGGTCGGCGAAGATGATGACGTCGATGACGGTAACGCGAGCGGCGATGATTGAGGAAAAATAAAACAACGATGGGGCGGGGGGGGGGGGGGGCGGTGACAGTGAAAATGTTGTATAAAGTCTGAAGAGCGACACATTTCACATACGAACGTACAAACATATATACATACATATTTCTAGATTACTTGTATGACACTGAGAGAAAAAATAAATTAACGTACGATTTAAAAATAACGACCACAAACGTTCAACATTCACGTTAAATATTTGAATTATTATACAGAGTTTGAAAAAAAAGGTCGTTTGACAAAAAATCGATTGAAAAATCAATCAGTTTTGACAAAATTATGTAATTTGGATGGATAGCGTGATAAAGAAATTTTTTTTTTCATGATTCTGCTGTGAAGATTTATCGTTGGCGATGGAAAACGATGGAAAATAACAATTTGTGCAATGAGAAAGAGAATTATTTTGTTTTTGAATATCACCGAAGTTTTTGAATATCACCGAATTTTGTTTCTGCGGTTGTTTTTTTTTTTTTTGTTCCAGAAGTTTCGATATCAAATATCCAGCTTCCATTTTCACAATTTCGTTTGTCATTTTTCATTTCCACTCGTTCAAATTTTAATTCTCACAATTCTTCATTTTTTTTTTGTTTTTCATAATTATTTCAGTAGACACTTTTCCAATTATTATGAAAACGTAATTTTCAATTTGAACAACTGCGAAATAAACGCCCTAACCGCGAACTGCTTCGATGCCTGAAGATGAATAAGAGAAAAAAAAACGACAAAAGCGGTACAATGTAATAAAAAAAAAAAAATGTCTTCGACGAACGGGATAAAATCTACAAGATTGTATTCCAACAACGTCATATATATGTGACGTTCCGCGAGAAAAGCGTCCTAAAACGCGGTTGAGGCAATTTTTTTATAACGAGGTATCGAAGGGCCCCTAAATTCACGCGGTTAGTGAGTGGGGGGGGGGGGGGGGTCAGGCTCTGTGAATTCAGCGCCCCTCCACTCACAACCACACCTTCACCACGCCGTATCCCCGCGTTGAGTCGAGCTTTGGGCTTCTTCCGGTGACAGTTCGGTTCCCACTCGTGCCACTAGATGGACGATTCCACTCCACCCTCAACACTTCAATAACAATTCTAGTTTTGAGGATGAAGAACTTATTTTTTTTTTCTATTCGCACACGGTTTCTTTTATCACGGAACGTCACACATACCGTGCATCTACAACGGATGGGGGTGGAAATTCGGAACGTTTAATGTACATAACGACCAAAATTCAAACCGTGCAATCCCCATACCCCAACTTTCGAGCTTCGCCAGGCGTGAACTATCGATGGTAGATGCATGTCGTCGGGGACTTTTTTCAGGAAATTGAATTCTCTACAATATTGTTGATGAGAACTTTTGATCTATATGTCGTCGTTTAGCCAGCTTTCGGACGGGAAGATATAAATAAATTGATTTTCGATTTTTAAAATTTTTTTCTTGCAACTATTCAAAGGGTTGCGGACCCGGGAAATTTTTATGGTGTTATCAACGTAATTTGAAGAATGTTTGAAAATTATCCTGTAATTTTTTTTTTTGAGGAGTCCATTCTCTGAATTCGGACCACTCGAAGCATTTCGCGTTCTGAATTTTGGTCATTCCGAGTTCCACCCCCCCCCCCCCCCACCCTCTACAACAACGTAATCGTCCCAAGTAAAAAAATTATATATAATCTATATATTAACTATATATGGGATTGGGCATATATAGTTTGTATATATATAGATTATATATAGACTATTTATAGTTCACATATAGTCTATATATAATCTATATATAAACTATATATGCCCAATTCCATAAATAGATTATATATAATTTTTTTACTTGGGCTCGAACGAAAAAGAGAGAAGAAGATGGAAAAAGATAACGATCATATTTCACGGACAAGACATTAGAGCCTCTAACCCGTGAGGAAGATGTGGTCTGAGCGTTCTGATCGGTGACGGTATTGGTGATCGTTGGCAGTGACGACGGTAGCACGATATTATTATGATTAGCGATGTAATTACAGGACGATGCATTGACGGAGTTGGACGAAGATTTGGAAGACTGTTGATTGCGACGTTGTCGTTGATGATGATGATGATGATGATGATGATGATGACGATGATGATGATGCGAGTGATGATTGTCATCGTGATGCTGATGATTGCCACGTGGGGTCGTTGCGAACGACGCACCCGCATTCGTTAAATTCGATTGGCTCCCGGTGGCGCTGGCGACCGATTTCAGACCGGTAATCGTCGATCCGCGATCCGGCATAACGAAGCTCTTCGATTTGCCATCGAGCACGACCGCACGATGCGAATTATCGGTTTGCGCCAATGGACGAATGATACGATCTCCGTTGCTGCGCGATCGGTTCGTCAATGACGTTCCAATGATTATTTCACGATTACCGATCTTCGTCGATCCGTCCGTCGTCGCGTCTTTTTTCGTTTGACGTCCGTTGTACGTCATCGAGTGATATCGTCGATCTTTAACGGGCGAATCGAAAATCGTTTTGTAACGCGACGATTGATCGGCGAACGTCGAACCACTACCGATCTTCGATCGATCGAGCACCAGTGTGGCGGGCACGGGATTCGTGCGACAATGCGGTTTCGTTGTCAATGTGGACATTGAAGACGCGCGTTCCGTCGCCATTTTGCGAATTTGCGAATCGTTGGCCCTTGAAGTCTTGTCGCGAGTCGAAAGATCGACGGTCGCGTCGGCATCGTTGAAATTTTTCGCCGATCTGGCGGTCGTGGACAGCGGTGACAGGAGAGCCGTGGTTTGACAGCTGTCACTGTTGTACGGAAGACTGAGGAAACGTGAGGTCGCGTCGATGTTCGACGATTCGATGATTCGTCGGGAATCGTTCGATCTGACCTCGCCACGAAGACGATCGTTGTCGTCCAACCACTGAGATCGGGGAGTCGCCATTTTTTTTCGGTACCGGACGATCGATCATTTTTTTTTTGTCGTATTGTTGACGTCGGGTTTGTTGTGGGAATTGTCGCACACGCGAAATACGATCACCAAAGACAGACACAGACACACGGACACTCACATCAAAGTCACGATCA
Organism: Diplazon laetatorius; assembly: GCA_963662125.1. Classification (NCBI taxonomy): domain Eukaryota; kingdom Metazoa; phylum Arthropoda; class Insecta; order Hymenoptera; family Ichneumonidae; genus Diplazon; species Diplazon laetatorius. The sequence continues at coordinate 8,676,052 of OY759153.1, forward strand.
ATGAAGTTCGAATAACAATAATAATAATGATAATAATAATTGCACTGTGACTACGTTTGTGCAATTGGAAATATCTTTGGGTGTTGCATTTTCGATTTTTTTTAATTAAAAAAAAAATGTTGATAAAATTTTTTTTTTTTTTTTGCAAGTGACAAACACGTGACGTTCGTGCAAAATTTGTCGGTGGATCAGTCGTGACGATCGGGGTGCACAGTGTGTGAGTGGAGAGTGAGAGAGAGATTCAATTGTTTACGGTGCCGATAAATAATTTTCGAATTGTGGAAAGATTGAAAAAAAAAGAATTAAATAAATTAGAAGAAACGCGAAGTCGAATATTGTTGCGGATAATTTTGCAATTTTCTTGTTTGGTGATGAGATTTTGTGAATGAAAAAAATGTGGAAGATTTTGTGAGTTCGAGTGATGGAAAAATTTGCGTTAGTGACAGATACATATGGTGTTATTATATATATATATATTTATATACTTAATTGGTTATAAGCGTGAATTGATAAAAATAATGTCGTACCCCGTCAAATATGTCCATGACCTCGTCCCACCACTAGAAAAATAGAATTGAACAATGCGTTATACTATGCGTAAGATCTATCGGGGGTAGTAAGGGGGTGGATATCACAAAAAAAAAATCGGATTTTATTTAAAATTAATTTTTTTTTCAAATCAAATAAGAAAAATTGAGAATGGTTGTTTTTTAAAAGAGGCAAAATTGAATATATATACATTTATATTTTTTTTTCAACGAGAGAAAAATTGAATATTATTCTTTCCAAATATGATAAAAAATTGATAAAGGTGGAAATTAATTTGGTAAGATTGTTTGTAAAAAAATTATTTTCTTTTACTGACGATATCTACAAGGAGGATCAGCTACAAGCGGGGCTACGAAAGCTCAACGAAACTTAAGATACGCAAATTGCAACATTGTTACATAAGTCGCGTGGCGATTTCAAAAAATTCTTTTGCTTATATATTAAAATGATAAACGAGGGTCAACGTTCAGATTCGTGGAAAATAAAAAAATAAAAAATAAAAATTTGTATTTCGAGACTCGAGGCTAATAAGCAACATCGAAACTTTTGACGGAATTGCATAGTTTACGCTCATCGTTTCAGATTCTGTTTCATTTTTTTTTTTTTCGTGTTCAACATCGTTACCTTCCTTCTCGTCCAAGTAAGAGACGATTGCTGGAAGCAAAGCCGTTGAACAAAGTCATGTTCGTGCTGTCTCGGTTCATTTTTGTTTTTTTATTAAGTTCTTTTTTTTTTCTTTCCATTTTTCTTTTTGAATTAATTTCGCACGATGACAATAAGTGTCAGAGACATTACAAAAATTGTTTTGCAATTGTTTTGAGATTGTATAACGTACCTCTTTGGTTTCTTTGTCCGCGATCGAGGATCTACCAGGCACGTAGTCTTCGATTCGTCCAGGTTGGTTGTGATATACTTCCTCCGAGTGCTTCAAGGCCGCGGATCTTCGAGACAAATGCATTCACATGATTATCAAGCTTCTGTGAAAATTCACAATTGTGACGTTCCGCGAGAAACAAAATCTATTTTAAGGTTTTCGATGCTACCGATAATTTCCCAGTCGCTGTTTCGTTCTAAAAAAGTTACAAAAATCTCATCTGAAGAATTTAAATTGTTATCAAGGTTCCAACTTTCGAGCTTTCCCACACGTAAACCATCAATGCTAGTTGCTTGCCCTCGGGAACGTTTTTGTAGGAAATTCAATTGTCTACAACATTGTTTCTGTGAACTTCTGGTCCATATAGCGTCGTTTATCCAGCGTTCTGACGGGAAGATAAAAATGCGTTGATTTTTCATTGTTTCAATTGTTTTTCTGCAACAATTTACAGCGTTGCACACCCTTGAAATTTGTATGGTGTTATCATGGCCATTTGAAAGATTTTCGCACTGATTGAAAATTTTTGTCGAACGAGGCACGCAACTATATCTATATACAGCGTGTCCTAGTTTTATTTTTCGGCCAAACTTTGCCAGCATGATCTACACGCAAAAGTAAGAAAAAAACATGTTATGTGAACGTATGCTCTTAAATGTTTTATCAAGGAGTTGTAAGTAATAATACAAAATGATAATGAACTGACATTTCGTCGATAGAGCGTATAAACATGTCATCAGTCTTACAGAAACTCGCATAATCTCATTGAAGCTCTGTGTTTATTAATTAAAAAACTCAATTTCAAACTCAAGGTCAATTTTTGTTAGATGTCAATTGGATGTTAATTAATCCTGTATTCGTAATAACGGACGTCATTTTTAATTGTTCTCACACCAAGAAGGTCTACTCTTATCATGCTTGGTTTTGTTGGATTTGTAATTGTGTCTGTGAAAACAGAGCTCCAATGAGATTATGCGAGTTTATGTAACACTGATGCTACGTTCGTATGCTGTGTCGACAAAATGCCAGTTCATTATCATTTCGTATGATTGGTTATAACTCCTTAATTAAAAATATGTTCATGAAGTATTTTCTTTTACTTTTGCCTGTAGAATGAGCTGGCAAAGTTTGGCCGAACAAAACTGGGACACCCTATATATGTGGACGTGTTGTAAATTTTGAGCCTTCGAAGCATTGGTGTTCGAAGTTTGGTCGCTTTTCTCGCGGAACGTCACACACACACGAATCACTTTACGTCATATCCGCTCACTTTCTGGGCATGGTCGACGTGGAATAGTCATTTTCCTTGTTTCGTTGTCGTCGTCGGGTGTCCAATGTGACCGATCGTTCCCCGTAGCCACGTGGTTCCGGCTCGCTGAGGTATCCGCTCGCACTTCCGTATCCGTATCTGGCTCCTGTGAACAATATCGAATTTCACGTCACGTTACAAAAAGTTAACCATTCGTGACAATTAAATTTAGACATTAGACGCTAAGCGTAAAAAAAAACAAAAATTAAAATTTTCAAAAATTCAAAATATCACTGACACGTTAAACTTATTAATTAACGTGAGTAATTGTACTCTGATCGGTATTGCGATATCTGGTATTACGTAGCTTTGTTCTCCGACCTTTTCTTTCACTTTTACGTTTTTTTGGGACTCGTTGATTCCGGTCGCTCTGCTAATTACCGACCAATTAGTCGAGCAACGATAATTGACCAAAAAAATCATATATATATGTCTATAGAGAGTACAATTGTATCCCACATATATAAAAAAACTCGATTCATAACACAATGTAGATAATGCAGAGATCTTCTCACTCGAACAAAATAAAAAAGAGAAACCTTGCAAAAAAAGAAAAATTGAGAAAAAATGAAAGAAGATCAGAAGACAAAGCTACGCAATAAGTAATTCATCAACCATCGTCACGATGATTAAAGTCGACGAAACTCCACTCATCTAGCTTATCTCAACCATTCGCAAGCTTCACACCAAAGCATACATACTCGTTCAGCCAAAAATACACTTTCAATGTACATCCGATTAGTAATGATAAAATAATAAATAAATATAAATAAATAAATAAATAGATTGTTAGACAAACTATTCGATGCGCCAGTATAAATTTTTCTTTTTCAACTAGCGATGAAAACAATTGAAGAATAATTTTCTTAGCTCGTAAATTTATTTTGTTATTTGTTCACACCGTCAAATTATCATAGAAAAAATATATGTATAGTATATATAGTATATATATACATAAACGATCACGAATTGCACGTCGAAGGTTTAGATTGCGCATATCTTTAGTAAGTTAATACATCAGCCTTGTAATTTTTTTTTTTCATCTACAGAGTATAAACATGAATATATTATACTACGATTAATAGGTATACATATATATATTGCATATATACATGTATGATGTGTGTACATCGTCACGTTTATAACACGCGAGTGTCAAACGTCTACTTCGTTGTTAAACTAAAAACGCTATATAATCGCACAGCCATCGGTTTTAGTGCAATCTCGTACGAGCGAAATATTAGTCGAGAATGCAGAGCAACGTTCGCGAATAATGTAATGTCAGAGCGTCGTCGCTGTTTCTCGCACTTTTTTTTTTTTTTTTTTTTTTTGCAGCAAGATATTCACCTCTACGTGGTTTGTATCGTACCGTGATGTAGTCATCTGGAAAATATTGTCAAGTCTTTAGTTTCTCAAATTACATCGTTTCATCAGAGTCGTTGTTTAAAAAATATATATATTTATTTTTTTTAAATGTCAACGTGGTACAAACACTGACCATCCTTATCGGCACGGTGCAACGAGTCGTACATCTTTTTGTACCATCTGGCCTGATTGTTATCTTTCACTTCCTGAAATGAAAGAGTCTCTGAATTTATTTCAATTGTTCATTTTTTTCCAACTCTATTCCCGAAACGCTTTTTTGTTTCACCATATTACTTAAAAGGGGAGGGGGGGGGGCAGTTCGACCCCGCGATTTCAAAATTTTTACAGTAAATATAGTTATAGAAATGTAAACTACAGTTTGAAAAATCCGTAAATATGGTTTAAAAAAATGTAAACTATAGTTTAAAAAATCAGTAAATATGATTCTTTAAATTGTGACTATAGTTTGAAAAAATCTAGAAAAAGTCATGCATCTCGCTCAAATGTTCTAGCTTAGGATAAAATTATGAAATATGATTTTCATAAATACACATTAGCAATAATCAAATAAATTCTTGAAAATATACTTTGAAAAGCGAAAAAAAATGCATCACTTTGCGAAAAAAAAAAACAATAAAGTTCGATGAACCAAATATTTAATTCAAGCTTAAGAGTGTACCGTTCGAGCAAAAAAAAAATGAAATCTTTTTTTTTTTTTACATAGCTAAGGGTTGAAATTTTGGCCCAGGTCGAATTAACCCCACCCCTCCCCCTTTTTCAGGAATCGGATTCTATGGAAATATTTCAGTCGGTAACTTACCGATCTGAGAGCCACGGGCATGCCGTCTTTCGTAATCGGTCCGATGCCCTCGATCTTTCGAGGACCCAGATCCGCCATTTTCTTCGGATTTTCCATTTTCGTTTCGGGTTCGCTCTCGTATTCCCGCTTCACCGTATATACTGACCATCGAATTCGTAAATTTTTTTGTTTCTTTAATTTTTTTTTCATTCGCCTTGCTGCCGCTCGATACACGTTACAAAAAATAAATCGCAAGCACTCGCCCAATCAATCTCATACGCTTTGTCCTAACTACGCTATATTCCGCCGTCCATTTATCCGCGAAGAAAAAAAAATTCGAACAAATGCAAAAACATTTTGAAGAAGAAAAAAATTGTTCTTGCTGAACGACAAAAAAAAAAAAAAAAAAACTAATGACTCACTTATTTCTCCAGGGTCGATTCGTGGACCCTCGTGACTCTTGAGCCGTGGACGGCTGGGCTCGCTGTCCTCGAGATACGCAGCGCCCTTTGGCAATTGACCCTCTGGAAAAAAAAAACAATTATTTTAAAAAACGTTAAATTTTAATAAACCTATTTTTATTTTATTAATCGTAAGAAAAGCATGAACAATTTTTGTGCCATGTCGTTGGTCGTTGTTTTTTTTTCTTTCTTTTCGTTTGTTCTTTATTGGTAAACGTTGATAATTTCATGAATAATGTTAAAACGATTATAATGATAATGATAAGCTTGCCTCTCGCTTTCTGCAGCAAAGTTATCGTGGGATTTTGCGCTCGAGGTAGGCGTGGAGCTCCGGCGAGGGTGTTCAACCCCTGCGACGGTGCCGAGTGAGAATTGACGATCCGCGTCGTGATATTGTGAGTTGCGGTGTGCGAAGCGTCCTTCTTGGTGTCCTCGGCTTTCCAAGGTGGAGGATGCTCACTCGTGGAAATCTGAACGATGAGAAATTTCGAATAATTTTTATCGAATTAAATTCGAATGGTTAACTTTACTGTGTCGAGCAATCGAACGAATGTTCAGGATACATTTTTCATTGCAAATCGTTGATTTTGCTTGGACCATTAATCCTAGGACCCCACTCTGAGATTTTACAAGCCTTAGATTAAAAGAAACATGGCTAAGATCAAACTTTTTGTGTTCGTTAAATCACGATTTTGACAAGGAAAGATTGGTATTTCGTTTGAGTCAAGTACATCATCGATTTTAAATTTGGATTGATAATGTCATGAAAGAAAATACAATTTTTTAGGTGGCTCAGCCTCCTCAATGCAAGACGTCAAAGGATGAATCTTATTACCTGCGACGATAATTTCTTTCGACTCAATGTCGGACTTTCGAAAGCGACAGGACGAAATTCTTTGCGTTCGGCGACGGGACTCGCACCGGCACTCGATGGCGTCCATACGGGAGGTATTCCACCATCCTTTTCGATACTTTTGCCACGCTCGGGACTGGGCTGCTTCGGCGGTGGCGGAGGTTCGCTTCCCGGTGACCAAACGCCTGTCGACAAAACGTTCAAGTTGAAACAATTTCATTCAAAAAATTTTCTTCACACTCTCCCCTCAAAAAAAAAAAATCGGGGACCAAAAATACACTCGTGGTTAAAATCAACATTGTCTTCTATATAATTAGTCGCACATAGACATTGATAATCGATACTAGTGTCAACAAACACGTCTAACCGAAAAAATCACGAATCATGCGTCACGCGGGCTTCAACGGTGTCGTCTTAAAATAAATTTTGTAATTTCGTAACAACCACAGAGAATTGTATAATTGACAGGTCTCGGAGACAAGTGACGTCGTCGTGATGTCATCGTTAAAATTTTTTTATTTTTGGCATTCTTTTAATTTTAGAATAAACCATTAATTTGTCAATGAAAAATTATTTGTCACACATATTCTATTTATACACCTCTCGGTCGCTTAATTTTACACATATCATGTAAATATATTATTTTTCACAGCAGAACATCACTCACATCCATTTTCGTAGCTCATGCGCAATCGCAAAAAAATAAAGTATCACACAAAATTAGGATGAGACACCGAAATTGGAAAAGTTGACTTTTTGTGGAGTTGAAAAAATATTACAAAGGCTTTTGTGGTGATCGGAAATATGTTCGAAGACGCTGGACGGTCGTCTCGACGAGTGGAAAATGTCTGTGTGGTTAAACGAACTGAGTTAAAGAAATTTCGTGGGGACGGAGAGAGGAAGAAGTATCGTAAAAGCAACGGCCAAGGAACGATGCTAATCTTGGCGAGAAGCGGAGGCGTATTGCATAAGGGCTAGTTCCTTCTCTCTCTCTTTCTCTTTTATTAATATTTCAAACGACGTGCCAGACACTGCGAATAAATCTGTCTGAGTTGTACCAAATTGGCCAAATTTGTATTTGGCCATTCTTCAACTCGGTCGATCGTTTTTCCTGCGAACGACAGTGGCGCCACAATATGGTACTAATAAATAAGGATAATCGTGAAACGCTTCGTGAATATGTTACGATGCGCTCAGATTGAACACAACGACATTTTCATTGTTCCAATAAAAATAACCCCGAGAAAAAAAAATAACATTGATTAAATAATTAATTCACTCGTGAGTTTCTAGAAACAAGTTCTGTAATTTTAGATTTTCTAAATGAAATTCTTACAATTTCACGGTAGATTGAAACAATGAAATATTCTGTTGCACTTTCTTTTTTTATTATTAAAATATAATTTGTTTCAATCTTATGTGGAATTGTGAGAATTATGACTCGAGTTAAAATTACAGAAATTTATAAAAGTTTGTAAGTGGAATTAATTTCGAAAAAATAGTTTTTGATTTTACGGTGTCGTGCGCCGATGTTAATAATGGACAACTAAGCGGATAGTCACTGATAAAGCTGTCGCGAAGCTTTGCAGGTGACGCGTTGCAGTCGAACGAAACTTCGAGGTCAGGCTTTTAGCACTTGGCTCCGGAAATTAGTTTCGCGAGGCTCCGAAGGATAAACGGATAGAACCAATATTGATGCACGTGCGCACGCAGCAACGAAATTAGTCATCAAAGTGATTAGAATAATAAAAAGTAGCGATGATGGCAATCTGTCAGGTATAATTGACAATAAATTATTAATCAGTCAGTCATTTTTTATCTATCAACACTCGACGAACTTCATTTTATTAGCCTGTTACTATCTTTATTTAATTATCACGACTCTTATCAATTTTATGATTTTTTTTTCAATCAGTATTTTTTCGTCGATTCGAAAAATTAGGTAGGGGAGGTATGTGGTGGTGAAATAAGGGCTTGTGAATACAAAAATTGATAAAATTTGGAAAGCTCTGATACTGCATATCTAAGTATTTACTGAGATTGACAAGAAAAAAGTAAATAAATGAAGGAATCAATGAAACGATAAATACGATAAAATAAATAATTGAATTTTAATTATAATAAAGTTGATTGATCGATAGCAATTGACTTTATTTATTCACATAAACAAATGCATAAATAACTCGAGAGTTCGAAAAATCTGTGATACCAGACTCAATCAATAATTCCACTAATCAACTTTCTTGAAATATTATTATTTACTTTATTTCATTTATTTCTTCATTCGTTTCGAAAAAAAATATCCAAAAAATTGCCATTCATAATGAACAAATAATAATTTATTTGAAAAAAAATGGTCTATTTTTAATAAATTATTATTTGTTTATTTAAAATAGCAATTTTTTTCTCACGAATTTTTTGTTGTTCCAAACGAATAACAAATAAATGGAATAAAATGAATGATGTCGTTTTAAGAAAGTTGATTAGACGATGGCAATTGGGGTTAACTTAAACAGCGAAAAAAAAGTCACGAAGCAATTCTTTTAAAAGTCCCTGGGTTCTTATCTCATGTTTCACGGACGATCGGGCAATACGATTTTTACGAATCGCCATTTCGCTCGGCAATGTCCCCCCCCCCCTCCCCCATTCGGCGAGCATATGTCACCGGAACGTGCCCGGGCAGTTCAAGTTAATCGACCGTAAATGCGAACAATACGCATACTTGTGAACACGTTGACCAAGTTTAACTGTCACCTATGCGCAATTTCGCGGACGATGAGATCAGACGAAAGCAGTTGGAAACTACGACGAACGACGTTGCAGCAAAATTTCTAGAGCGTGATACCGTCGTCGTGTTTACGAAATTCACGACGATCAACGCTGGTCCGGACATTGTTTCGAATTTGCCCGAATCGTTCGAGTTCCCTAATAAATTAATTCACTTTTGGGCAATAAAATTAGTTAGAAAATTCATTAGAATAATAGAAAATAGCTATAACGATCTTTTGGTATGGTCAACAAATTATTGGTTAGCCATTTTTTATGTTCTAGCAGTCGTAAAATTTTACTTTATTAGTTTATTACTGTTTTTGGTAATTATGTAGTATCACGACTTTTCTGAATTTTATGATTTCTGGAAATTCTATTTTTTTCTTCCACGACTAAAATACATAAAAAATTTTGAGGGTTATCGATTTTACAGAAAATTTTTATGATTTGAAGAAAAAAAAAATTTCGATTGAAAGTCCATTACAAGTTAATAAACGATAAACGACAAATTGATTTTCAAAACTATGTCTTTTTCACGAAACTTACAATCGTGGATTGAGACCAAAAAAAATGTATCAAATATGAAGAAAGTGCAATTTCATCGATGAAATACAATTCTACTTTCGTATAAATTTGAACGAGAGGTTATCAAATGGAATATTTAATATTCATGATGAATATGAAGAAAAGTGCAAATTCATCGATGCAATCCAATTTTTTTTTTCGTAACAAATGCGAAAGAGACGGAAGTTCATTGATTCGCTGGTAAAAAAAAGATTTCACTATTATCAACGATTGAAAGTTGGCGAAAAAAAAAAATGTATTTCGCTCGTAATTAAATCCGCGTGGGCGATGATTAATTAACGAATACATTAGCATCAGTGGAGTCGAATATAAATAAGCGAAGCGAGACGCGGGTTCCGAACGAACTCGTTTCGAGTCTTCCGGTCATTGTCATTCGTCGGAGATTTATGACAACGACGACGCCAGTCGGGAAATTAACCAATTGAAAATAAAAGAAAAATTCAAACAAAAAAAAACCACAATAAATGGTATTATCACAACATCCGATTAGTGTGAGCACACAGACACTCGCGTGATTTACCTGATTTTGCCGACGATGCTTTAAACGTCGGTGCAAACATGACGTTTTCTGCAAATATCGAAATTTACTTTTTTTTAAATAGAACAAAAAAAAGAGAGAGACGAAATTAAAAAAAAAAGTTTTCATCTGTTCAGACTTTTGATATCCGATTCGATCTAATATTCAAGCTTAACCACGTCAGCAGGAACACGACGTTGTCTTCAAATATCAAATCAAATCACGTTTGAAAAATGTAACGAAAAAAACCAACAAAATTTGAAAATAAAAGAAAAAAAACCAGATTCCATCTTTACCGACTGTTGATATTTGATGCGAATTAATATTCAAAATTAATTAATCCCCTCAAATGTGCTTTGCGCCCTGATTCAACAAACACAATGAGCCCAGACGTGCTTATGGATATTGACGAAGGGATTTAACGTGGTCGACACTGCCACGAAGAGCTTTAGCGAGCTTCGACAGCACGGAGATCAATGGGTATACGAAGCCATTCTCCGGCGAAATTCGTTCACGTTTCACCATCGAACGTTACGGTCTTCGTGCCCTGTGAATCATTCGAAGCCATTGGGGAAAGTTTGAACTTCGCGATGAACTACGACCCCGAGTTATCGGTATGGGGCACCGCGACGGTGCGACGAGAATTCTGTCGGAACTAACTAAAACGAACTATCCGCCGTTGCGGACCTGAGAAAATGACTAATTGTCCTTTCGAGATGTCCATACAAATAGTTCAGGAAAACGTTCCTTACAACCGCGAAACCGTGAAATTCGATTTTTCACCGTGAAAAACCGATTTTCCTTTTGATCAAAACATTATTAAACAATTAAAAATGGTCGAACAAAAATTGCAATTTTTTTTGTCGAGCTATATGCCTTTAATAGTTTCTTTTTCTACATTGCTTCATGTACGAAATTTTTTACTTTCGGTGTGGATGTGAAAATCCCTGCCTTACCGACTTTTTTATAGATGGAGCAATTTTTAAATAAATCCATGTAAAAATTATAATTTCATGACAATTATTATTTTTCAATGTATTATTCTGAACGATCGAGCGAATGAAACATTTATTTAAAAAAAACTCAAACAAATTTATATTGCGTTTGCAATGACGTCGAATGTACGACACCGAGCCAGTAACGACACAAACATTCTTAATAAAAAAAAAGAAACTTTCTTCGAAAAAAAATAAAAAAATAAAAAAAAATAATCAAAACAGATCGAATTGCAAGTTTTATGAAACTCTCGTCTTGCATAATATATTTATATTATATTCACGAAAATTATTTATCAACTTTTATTTTTGGGTGTTCTAAAAAAGAAGAGAAAATATGTCAACAAAATCTCAAACGATTATTTTCTTTCTGGCATACGTTCAAGACTGTTCCACGATCTTTTTTCCATTGCACATATATAACAATAGGCTGCAGAAATAAATAAAGAGAACAAAAAAGTTGGTGCAACGATGATGAACGATATTGATCGATTTTTATTTTTATTTTTTTTTTTCATGAAACGCAACGGTGCCAAAATACGGTTTTTGCGAATGCAAAAAACGACTGTGCGAAATGAGCTTTGCACGAAGCGTCAGTGGGGGGACGACTGCATTGGCCGAGACCGTGCCAAAGCTTTTACAGATTCTCATCAGAGCCACTTGAGGAGAAAGCGTCTCGCAAGACGCGCTTATATATATATATATATGGATATATACGTCGCGCGTCTATATCAGTGACGACGTGCGCCACTTATTAATATTAGAAACCCTCTTGATGAGCTCCGATGTCGCGGAGACAACCTCAGCTTCTCTGTGACGTCTCGGGGCTTCTTCATTCTTTCTCTCTTTCTCTCTGACTTCTTCTTTTTTTTTTATTCTTTCAGGTTATTGCGGGTGAAGGGCTTTTACAGAAACGACTCGAAGGACGGCGCTCGATGAAGTGACTACTGTATAAAAAGAAAAAAAAACGTGAAAGAGTATTATCATGTCAACCACCAAGCTACGTCACACAGCGTACATGGAAAACAACAGAAAAAAAAAAATGTTCCCCGATGTTTCTCCGACTTCGCCTGATTACATTTTCATTTTTTTTTTCATTCATTTTTTCAATGTAATGACACCTTTGATTCGGAGGACTTTGTTACGAGAGATTGAACATTTTTATGAGGGTACATCTGAAATGATGGCGAAAAAAATAGATGAATTTTGAGAATTATTGTAGCTGAAACTATTTGTCCGATTTTATCGGAGGTTGGTTTTATTCGGAAGCATATACCGGGTGTCCTATTTTAGTCTTATACCTGATTTATCTCGAAAAATAGTGATCCGATCAAATATTGAGTATGATGAAACTTGAAGGGTTCGGAGGGGGAAGTACATCAATTTTTTTTTTTCGTCCAAAATTCAAAATGGCGGTGTCGAGGTGGCTGACATGTTTTTTTTTTTAAATGGAAACGCATTTTCTTTCCACTAAAAATGTTTTCATGTAAAAACGAACCAACAACTTCTGTAGGAGTTTTTTTTATTGAACTTCATCATTTTTAGACTAAAATGACAATGTTTCAAACGTACAAAATTTTGGAGGCCTACCAGTCACCGAGTTTCCAATATTTTCCGACTTTCGAGCTTACCCACGCGTAAACTATCGATGTTAGGTATGTGCCATCTCCAACGTTTTTTGTAGGAAATTCAATTCTCTACAACATTGTTCATGTGAACTTTTGGTCTATGTGGCGTTTTTTAGCCAGCGTTTGGACGGGAAGATGAAAATGTATTGATTTTTTATTGTTTTTATATTTTCTTGCAACAATTCAAAGAGTCGCAAACTCTTGGAATTTATATAATTTTATGAACGTCTTTTGAAAGATTTTTGCGCTGGTTGAAAACTTTTTTTAGTTAATTAGGTTGAGACATTGGATGTTCTGAATTTTGACCGTTCGAAGCATATTGCCATTCGAAACATTTCGCGTTCGAAATTTCGACCCTTCTGAACTTTGCTCGTTCTGGATTTCGAGCCCTACTCTCGGCACTAACCAGGGTGAGAACAGGTTCAAGTTGTCTGTCTCATCCAGCCCATCACGCCTACAATTTTTCGTCCAGTTTCCTTTTTTTTCTTTTGTTTCGTCATAATTTATTCTTCTCAATGTCTAAAAATGTTGTTTCCATCCGACAATCAAAACTGTATCTCCATTTCGACTGGAAAACGTTCGCGTGTCGGTGTCACGCGTGTGCGCGCGCACGCGCTCGTGTGTGTGTGTTTTTTTAATGGCATCGGTTACAGGTTGTTAATGCGCGTATTCTCGATCTCGCTGAAATCCACCGACAAGACGCATGGATCTCTAAATAGATTCTGAGCGAGGCCTCGCGCCGTTGCACTCGAGCTTCGCTATTACCTCGTCGAAAATAAAAAAAAAACCTTTAAAAAAAATAAAAAAATAAAAAATAAACTTTTTCTCGGCACACCGGCTGCGCATCTTGCTACAATTTTCACTCGTACTTTTTGCGATAAACGGTGACCGCGCGAAACGATAATATCCATATATTTTCTTAGAAAACGTTTTCTTCGAAAGTGAAAATAAAATTTCAAGTGTCCGACTTTTGAACCACCGAGTCTTTTTTTTTCTATTTTTATAACTTTATTTATTTTATTTATTTATTTATTTACTCGGCTATATGTCGTTCAAAGTTTTACATAAAATTGTTACAACGATTCGAATAGTCGTTAAAAAAGTGATGACATACACGTTAACGAATAAACCGTTTCTGTCATTTAGTTGTTTTTATTATTACGCTTATTATTATTATTTTTGAATTTTCTTTTTTTTTTCACGATATTGTCATTGGAAATTAATTCAGAGGCAATTCGACCCTAACGCGTTTACGCAACGATAAAATTATGAAACGAATGGCAGTGGCAGCTTTTCAACTTCGCCCCCTCGCAAAACAGTTCCGCGTGGGTTACACAATTTCTGGACCGTCGTGCGTTGCCTTCGAAACCGAAATAAAGCAATGTGCATCGGAAATGGTGAGCCAGAGATTTCGACGAAAAATTTTGCGATTAAATGTACGTGTAATTATTTACGTTCAATTGGAGTCGTAATTAACGTTGCGGGAGTAGATTTGGTCAAAAGTTGTTTTTTTTTAGGAAGCACAAATTTCACTAAATAGTTTGGGTGATCGTGAAGAAGACCATTTAGGAAATATTTTGTGACTGCCTGATTTATCAAATTTCATTCTACTTTGCTAATTCATTGATTCATTTTCGTTTATTTATTCATTTATTTATTTATTTATTTATTTATTTATTTATTTATTTATTTATTTATTTATTTATTTATTTATTTATTTATTTATTTATTTATTTCGAATGAATTAATTTCTTTGGTATAAAAGAATTATCCGAGGACCTTGTCCACTCACTTTTTTCCACCGTGTCACTGTTGACGTTCCAAACCCGAAATTTAGAAAAAGTTAAAGAAAAAATGGTCGGTTGAACAAATAAGTTTTGGAAAAGAAAAAAATTATTTCGACGACTAGAAAGTGTTGGATCCACGTTGACACTGATCAGTGCATGTTATTAGTTTTTGAATGATGTGTCATTGAGCTCGAGCTTGCAACTAGTGCCTCCTCACTGCCCCTCGTTTCGGTTATTATTTTTGGAAATGAATAATCGCATAGTTGCAGCCAACAATTCGTCCGATTGCCTTGACGCTCATCAAAACACGTGATCGTTGATAGCACAACCGAAGGATCATTGTGTCTGCCAATAACTTACAACCAGAACAAAAAAAAAAAAAAAGCAAATACCAACCAAGTGAATCAATCCACGTAAATTTTTCCGACAGACTCAATCGAAACATGAAATTTAAATCACTCCTCAAAATTTAATGAATATTTTATCATCTAAAAAGCACAAGGTCAACGATGAAGTATCGTAGAATATGGAAATACATCGTCCACTCACTTTTTTCCACCATGTTCACTATCACCGTTCAAAACTCACGAATCTAAAAGAATAAGATTTAAAAAAATCGACCCAAAAAAATAAAATCTCGTTTTGTTCAAGTAAAAAAGTTTGAAAAAAAAAAATTAATAAAATAATAATAGACACGAAAAATTATTTCACAGCGACGATTCGAAGGTCGACAACATTCAAAAGGGATAAATTTAAAACGTCTTGTTATTGTTCGAGCCCGAGCTTGCGACTGAGCTCGTAACGAGAGGACGACTGGCCTCGCGGAAGACGGCGAATGACTACCGAGGCTTCGTAAAGCTCGTGGTCGGTGATGCTGCGGGCGGGCGTCACGACCGAAGCACGGTGAGAGAGCCCGACGTCGCGTCTCGGCGACTCCATCGGCGATATCGGGACGCACTGTCCACGAGCGAGACGCAAAATTCAATCACGGTGCACTGCACCAGAGCGAGTGTCGCTCGGGTACGGAGCAACGCCTCCTCCGCGGCTCGACGAAACGCAAATCATGAGTCTGGACACATGGCCAACATTTTATTATTATTTTTTTTTTGTTACCCGCACGAGTCCGATTAATATGCGAATCAATTTATCACCGATGCTCTACAGTTTGTTCGACAGTAAACGTTTTCTCGGTTTTGCGAACATTTGTTGAAAATTTTTGGTTTCTTTTTGCTTCCTTGCAAAATGAAACCAAAAAGATGTGTGACGTTGGAAAATATTTTTTTTTTCTTTTTAGATCTTCATGTCGTCATGTCCGGAATCTGCTAAAACGTCGGGAAAACATTATTAAAAAAAAAACATTCTTAAAGAAAAATTTTTGAACCCACACAGCAAAAAGACGTCCAAAGTACGTCTTTCGGACGTCTCGACAGTTGTCTCGTGATGGTATTGGGATGGTCCCATGGGACTCCCATGCGCTTTTAAATGTCCGCTATGTGTTACCGGAATGGGACAATCCCACTGACGTCCCTGCGATGTCCAAAGATTTGCTTATATGCATATCCGTAAAAAAACGCTTGCGAAATAATTATTTATTTGTTAAATCAATTTTTTTTTGGCCGACAGTCGACATATCGTTATATTAATTCAATTATTTGACCAATATGAATTAAAAAAAAAATTTGTCCGGAAATGCAATTTGCATTTCGGAAAGATGGCACTGCGGGGATTCGAACCTACGACCTGACGGACTGACCTATCTACCTAACTAATGACTACCTAACTTAAACCACTACGCTAATCTGACTATTGAGATTGTACCATTACTTTACGCTCATATAACGCACATCTAACAGGAACACAGAGAGTGTTATTTTCCTCACTCAGTGACTGAAATACTCAAGTATAAGACTTTTCTCCTATAAGACCTCATGTTATAGTCTTACTCGTACCTCCCATAGACGTCCATGAGAAAGTGCATTGGGATCGTCTACTAACGGTTACGACAGGACATCCTTAAGTCATCCTATATTAATCCCGGGTAGAACAGTGTCTTACTAGTACCTCCCACAGATGTCTATAAGAGAGTGCAGTGTGATCGTCTACTCATGGTCACGGCAGGATATCCACAAGCCATCCTATATTAATCCCGGGTAGAACAGTGTCCTACTAGTACCTCGAACAGACGTCCATAAGAGAGTGCACAGCGATCGTCTACAAATGGTCACGACAGGACATCCTCAAGCCATCCTATATTAATCCCGGGTGGAACAATTTCTCACTAGTACCTCCCACAGACGTCTATAGGACGTTCTATCTTGCCGAGACCCGAATTGGACTGTATCAGGATGATCCCGGGATCAATTTTGCTGTGTGGGAACGAAAAAAAAATTTGTCCGATTTTTCTTGATCCATATTCACTTTAAAGTATCTTGCATCCGTAGAATTCTGTCCAATGATAAAGTCGGTCGGACGATTTTTAGAGGTCGCCTTCGATTTTAGAACTTTTTCCATTATTCGATCGACATTGAAAGAACATGACGTTTCCATTTAAAAAAAATCATAGTTTCGCGAAATTTATAGCTACGTCGATCCCGTAAGTTTCAATTCAAAGGTCTTTAGAAACCGCTTGAAATGACATGCAGACCCTTCGAATCAGATCGCAACTTCCGTCGATAAATATTTCTGTACTGAAAAAAAAAGTAATGGCCCACGTAAAAATATTATATATAGCCTCTATATAAACTATATATGGAATTGGGCATATATAGACAATGTGTAAACTTTATATAGAATCTATATATGGACTATGTATACTCAATCCAATATATAGTTTATATATAATTTTTTTACCTGCGGAGCATCCCAAAATTCAAACGTATGTATATAACTCGAAAACGATTTAGCTGCAGCCTCCAAATTTTGCAAATATATATATATATATATATATATATATATATATATATATATATATACATAACAAAATACACAAAAATATTTCATATATTCGTTGAATGATTTCAATTCACAGATTCAGAGCCGCGATGTCGGATCTTGCGACTCACGAATTCGTGGATAATGAGAAACGAGACGAAAATTTGTATAACTTCGTAACTTGGGAATTTTCGTCGTTGCTTTGGTAATCCCCGCGGGCCCTCCCCCCCCCCACGAGACGCGGAAGGTAACTCACGTAACGATTGACAAATGGGCGGAAGTTGTGTCGCGTCTCGATGACGTATTTACGTCACAACGAGGCAAAAGCTCCCTCACCTCGCTCGACAAAATCTTGTTGGTCTAAAAAAATACTCTGTCTTTTTTTTTTAATCGAAAGAAAATCTTAAATCTATTAATTCGTTCGGACAATCGTCGTGAACGATAAATTGTGTTGACGTCAATGCTGTGGAATAAATTCATAAATACGTCGCTAAAACATTCACATGCAAATTAAATAAAATGTGCATACGTGACCCAAGTCGAAATTTTTACCCTTCTTTCAGCCTCCGTAACCCCCAAAGTCGGCTTTACCCTTCGTTCACCCTGAGGACAACTTACTTGGAGAGTCAACCATTGCTCATGACAATACAGATTCGCGATGTTCCGTGATCAACCTCCGTAACTCCGCGTAGAGCCTCCTACGACCTCCGATAATCTGCCTGACTCAGCCAGACTCAGCCAGACCCCGCGTGTAACCTTCTAAACCTATTAAATTCCATTGTCTCGGAGTCTCTTTTAACCTACATGACCCTCCCTACACCCTGATTGTTCACTTTCTGCCATTTTCGAGAGTGAAGGCAGATTATAATAATTTGTATATATATAACTTTAAAGCTTGATATTCTTCACCGTCTTCGCTGATTACGCAGGGGAAAAAACGGCGTTTGGGAGTAATTCAGGGTGAAAAGAGGCTAAAAAATTTCGACTCGGATTGTGTCCATTTTTTTTTGCGTGTGTGATGGATTCGTCGTGATCTCGATAAAATATTCAATCGAGATTGTGAACAATGCACATTTCCATGGTGAACGCACCTTTGCCAAGCAGAAATCCTTTGCCAATGTTCAAAGCCGTGTCAATCTCGTGCAGCAGATCGGTCGCATTCCCTTTTCCTCCGGCTGCAATGCCACAGCCAAACCCTTCAACGAAAATGCGCGTGCTCAAATGCGGGACCAAAAAAGTAACCAAAACCAAAATGATAATCAAGCAAAATTTTGTTATTGACATTCGGGAGGGTGAGACAAATGGTTTTGGGATCAATCGTTAGCAGGTTTATAATTGCATATCAGTGAAACATGCTTGACGTGCCAAAAATATTTTTTGCCCAGGCACGTCCGAGTGAACGGCGAAAAAAATTGATTAACTTTGGAAAATTATTTTCACAGAAACTATTTGTTCAATTTTATTCTAGTGTTTTTCATTTGAAATTAGTTATATTGTGAAAGTTTGGAAATTTCGGATAAAGAACCGATTTTTGAAAAAGAAAAAAAGTAAAACGGATTTTTCGCAGTTCACCCGTGTGGCCACTCAATCCACAGCGAAACTGCACTCTTTCGTTATCATCGGTAACTCTTATACAAATCTGGTCAAGGCCATCGAAAATTAAAAAAGGAATTAAACAATCAAAACAAAAAAAAGAAAGAATACAGGTTATTACCATACATCTATAAAATATACACATGTTAAAAATTCATGATTTATAAATCATGTGAACCGAAATTACGAGCACAGTTTCGCGTCGATTAATTATTTCAAGATTACACCAAAATATTTGTTAACCCGTCTGTACACTCTCTTCTTCAAAAACTTGTGTCGATGTTTTTTGAATTTTTTTTTTCAAGTAAAAAGCATACGAAAAATCCTGGAAAAGAATCTAAATTTTTCGTTTGTCCACAAAAAAGGGTCAGTGTACAGACGGAGGGTTAATTTTGTTAACATAGAAAACAATAATAATTGCCATTCCTTCGATGAAATGGTCGGAAATCGATCGTGCAAGAACGTCACAGCATGTCGTCGAGCTATAGAGAATAAGCAGCGTTCGAAATTCGGAACGGCCCAAGTAAAAAAAAAACATACATAAACACTATTCACACATTATATATGTAGACGTATGTTGTACATGGACTCAGTGATTGTTATGGAGACTCCTACATTTGAAATAGATACTATCAGGACACATCTGTCTGAATCAAAAAACAATCGGACTATATTCGGAGGTTCAGCTTTTACGAATTCGATGTTGACTTCGATTGACACGTAAAAAAATTTTTTTTTTTAACTGCAATCTATTATTCCAGCGAATGAAAAATTCCGAGAATGAAAATGATTTCCATTACGGAGTATAAAGGTCACTTAAAACGGAGATTTTTCTGTTGCACAATAAACAAAAATTTAACCATTTTTTTTCGTCTCTTCAATGATTTTTGTTTGAAATCATGTTTTTTAAAACTATTTGAAACTATTTTTTCAAATTGCGAAACAAAAAATATTCCCATTTTAAGTGACCTCGATACTACGTTCTGCACTTATTTTCGACCCCGAAATTTTTTCATTTACCAGGAAAATTTCTTGTAAATATAGTTTGATTGGGCTCAAATTTTGACAGATGTCTTCTGATAGTCAAATTTGAGATTCACCATAAGAATCGAAACACCTTGCCTTTATTCATCCACACCCTAATTTACAGTCTGTAAACAAAATATATATGGTACATATAAAACAGAAACTATAGATAGTCTTTATACAGTTTACACACACACACACACATATATATATATATATATATATATATATATATATATATATATATATATATATGTAAACTGTATAAAGATTGTATATAGTTTGTATTTCAAATTTACCAGATGTATTCTACCATACATACATCATATATAATCGATATACAGTTTATATATATATACATACATATAAATGTACATATATATATGTTTTTTTTTTAACTTGGCGGTGTCCAGTTTTGATCGTCGGTGATCATCGAGGTAGCGATTTTTTTATTTTTTTCATTTTTGTTTATCGTTCGCGAAATTGCATGTTTCCCATTCGGCTTTGGTCGGTGACGCGTAAACGAGAGCGCGGGCGACACTCGGAAATAGACGGAATAGGGAAAGAAAAAAAAATAATGACACAACGAAAAAAAAAAAAAAAGCGAATAGGTGGTTCCGCAGCCGCGAACAACGTTAACGCAAAGCGGTGACGTCCAGCCAGTGGCCTATTTTGTTTCGACCGGGTTCCTAAATATAGCTTGCAACGTTTTCGTTACCGTACGCGTGAATCACGTCGACTGCGTTCGCGCGACTTTTGTAAACCCTCCCTCCACCCTCACGCGCGTGCGCGACACGATGATCTCTCGCGCGGCCGACGGGAAAACACACGAGACGCGTGCGCTTTTTTTTTCGGCCCCGGCGAGCAAATGCCGACGCGAGTGAATATTTGTCGGCCGATTATCTCACACCCCTTCGATGTGTCGTTCAAGGGCCCCGATTTATTCGACATATATGTATATCGCTGACGGTTATCCGTCACCCGAGTTACCGAACTCGCGCGCCGATCGTCGTTCCATGGCCACGGGAAAGGGAAACACCACGAGAAGCAAATTCAATCGACGGTCTCGTCACAATTTTGTTTGTTCATTTATTTGTTTATTTTCTTTCTCTAATTAGTAACAGATAGGCAACAAAAAAATACACACACACAGAGTTGAAGGTGGTTTTAATTGTGAGTGCATAATTTTTTGGAATCGGAAAGACGAATCGATGAATTGAATTTAATGTTGAATAATTTTTTTTTTTTTTTTTTTTTTTTTTTTTTTTTTCAATTAGTATAACAAGAAAGGCAACTTAACGTGGAAACGCACACAGTTGGAGATGGATGTAATTGTGATTGCATAATTTTTCTGCACTCGAAAAACGAATTGATAAATTATTTTGTAATTTTGAATGAATAAGATCGGTAATTTTGGTTCGAATAGAAAAATAAATAAATGAAATAATTCGATTTCCTTTTTTTTTCTGTCGTCAAAATTCGACTCATTAGCGCAATTGGATAATCGATTGATTGCATTCCCAGTTACTGGAGCGATCGTCCGAGTGACTTACCAACAATTTGTACATTTTCGTCCAAAAGATTTTTTTTCTTTTTGACAAACAAGAGAGAGTGTTTGATATTGTTTTATTCTTTTTTCTTGTTTTCTCTTTCCATTTTTTTTTCAATATCACCAACCGTGCACATTAATCACGCGTATTGCATCGCAAAAATTTATCCGAAATCCAATATTCAATGTTGCTAAGTTAGTTACCACGAAAAAATTCAAATATTGACAAGAACATCGAACTAGTGGAAAAAGTACAAAAAGTTAATTTTCCATAGGCTCAACACATCGAGCCTATTTTTTTTCTCACATTCCCCAAATCGTCAAATTCAAATCAGGCCAACGTAAAAAAAAAAAACCAAAAAAAAAATCCATAAATTTCTGTAAAACTTCTCGATCACTCGAACTCACTATCAAATCGAACACGGAAACGAGCACAAAGCAATTCCTCATACGCGCATCATGGCGTTCATTGCAGCATCATGGGACTCACCGTCGTCAACCTCTGCGCCCGTCCCAGCGAGTTCCAAAAATTCTCGAAGGTGTTTCGGCAGCTTTTCCGAGTCCTTCATCTCGCGACCGTCGATCACACACTTTGTCGTCTCCTTCGCGATCTCAACCACGTCATTCGTTCTTCTCGACTGTGTTTTCTCCGCACCGTCGTTCGCCAACCCGGCGCTGCCTTCCTTACCGACGTCACTCACGTTGTTGGGACAGGACTCGCCGACGCCGTCCAGATCGATACCAAATCGGTTCAAACGATTGCGCGCCCTCTCGATAAATTCCTTCTCCATCTGCGTCATTCCCGAAACCGTCGGTGTCCCGTCACCTTGACTCGCGACCTTGTCGAAATCAACGTGCGAGCTTATCTTTATGACTTTGTGCTGTTTGCGTTCTTCCCTCTCGATGACCTTGTGCACGTACTCGTCGTACATCTTTCGTCTGAATACCTCGCCGTTGGTCGGCAATGATTCGCAACCGATTCCGCATTTCGTCAAGGTCATCGGTCCCGCGGGCCAGAATCCCATCTTGAACCGATTTTCCGTCGAATTCCCGGTCACATCGTTTCCGCCGTTTTCCGAACCGACGTTTGGAAAATCTTTCTTCATCCCATCATCGTCGAACAATTTTTTCCATTCGTCATCAATGTCCTTGGCCATTTTGTTCACACTCGTTGAACCCGATTTAACGCATTTTTCCTCACGATTTTCATAACTCGTCGACGATTCTTCCACGTGCACGTGATCGTTATCGACGATCGTTTTCGATTGCTCGCGATGACCTTGCTTCTTCGAAAATTCCGAACGATCGCCATCTTGAAACGTCGATTCTTCGTGCCACGATTCTTTTCGACTGTCCACATCACCTTCACCCAAATTTTTCACGTCACAATGATTCACGTCACGATCGTCCGACCTCCCAACGAAATCGGTTCGATTTTTTTCACGATTATCGATCTTCATCCCTTTACAATTTTTTTCCCACGTTTCCTCACTCGCTTCCACCTGAAATTCCTCAAAAGCTTTTTTCTCCTCCTCCTCAGCGATAATCACTTCCTCCAATTGATTCTCCAATTTTTCAATGTAATCCAATTGCCGATCGAAATATTCCTGTGGCAACGAGTAACGACGTCTGTCATCGCCCATTATCGGTTGTCGTTGATGCGTTCGTTGTAGTTTCGCGCCTGCGTGAAGAAGTTTCAGATTGTTCATTATTTCCGTGGCGGTTTTTTGTTTAAGAGCTTCGCAATCGGGATAACGTCGACGATCGAGATGGCATTTGGGTGGGGATTTGTCGAATATGCTTGTGGTGTCGATGCACGATCTGTCAACGACGATCGGTCGCCGATTTTTCACGATTTTATCGTCGCCGTGACAACGACGACCGTCGTCGATGAGTGCCGGATTGACATTGTGTCGCGAATCGTGGGTTACCCGAGCAATCGTCGAACTGGGTGTTGGTTTTCGCGCGGTTTCGTTGCAGCGATCGATCGCCGACTTGTCGATGATCGCGCTCTTCAACGTAATCGGACTCTTGTCGAAACGTTGCTGCGAGGCCGTTGTCGAGCCACGAACCAACGTCCCACATTCGCGTTCATCGACTGTCGAATCAGGCGGTGATCTGACTATCAAAGCGGAATTTACACGATGACCATCGACCGATCTGTTGCCAATGATTTGCGAGCTGATGTCCAACTCCGAAATAACCCGATCGTAAATATTTTCGTAACAACGATTACCCATGATATTCGATCCACCAACGTTTTTCAACAAATTTCCCGAATTCGAGGACTTATTCACGATTGGAATCCCGTTGACGGCGTTGCCGGAAGGTCGTAGAATTTCTTTTCTATCGACGTTTGTGTCGATACTCGTTGTCACGGACGAGCCACAGGTCGCCATTGAACTTTTTCCATTGTTTCGTTCGTTCTCGCTTTCCCACGACCTCTGACTTTTCAAGGACACATCCGAACGGGCTGTCGAATAGTCCAGATTATCGCGTCTTGCCAGATTCAACCAATCCGATAACCTTGTGGCTCTCAGACGATCCTGTCTCACGTCCTCGTGTTTGTTATTGTTTACGACAGAACTCGACGGTTTGTTTACACGATCATTGGACTCTTTTGAGGTCGTGGAAATTGGATTTTCCTTTATTATTTCCAGGAGACGATTGGCTGGCGCGGAATATCTTCGACCTTGCAGGTCATTATCGTCGTCACGACGTGATTTATCGATCCTAGAGTTTCCACGATTTTCCGACGTTATTTCCGTACCAACGTCGACTCGATATTTCGGCACCTTGACCTCCTCGCGTCTGTCCTCGTGATAACTGCGTCTGTTCAAATATTTTTTGTGCAGATCCAAAAGATTGTCCGGACTTGTGATGCGGACCGAGCTGTCCTGTTGGGACGGTGACAGACACAACAACAGTCTCGGATCTTCCATCGTCGGCACTCCCATCCACGTTTTTGGTCTTTGTTTCTTCATGTCTTCGATCGAATTCAAATATTCCGGTAGTTGTTTCGCAGCTGCGCTCTTCAGCGATTCGATAGTTTCCAAATTTTTGAATATATTAAACTTTGGAATTGTTATTTCGTTGATTATTCGCAGACCGTATGGCAATGAGAGAATTTTTTTGATACACAGATCCTTCAACAGATCGGGACGACTGTCTTCCACCTTTCTCGTGTCATCGATCAAACTGTTTTCATCCTTCAAAGGAACGTAATACAGATCCTCGTCACTTTGCACTTCCCCACAATCGTTGTCAACTTTTTTTCGATCTTCCAATGTTGGATTTGTTGGATTGTCCTTACAGGATGATCTCGTTGTTTCCGTCGTTGAATCCGTTTTTCGTTGATCCTCCTGCGTTTCCAGAGACGCCAAATCCGTGTAGGAAGACGCAGCTGGATTGAATCTCACGGTGCTGGGTGATGCAGCTCCGCTACTCGATGATTCCTGATCATCCACCCCTTCGTCGTGATCTGGACTTTGAGAAGTCGAATTCGTCGATGTGTCCGTGGTTTTCGTGAGTATCAACGTGGGCAAGACCGTAGCGCTGTAGTCACTGGAATTTTTATTCGCCACTGTCACCGAATTAGTTTGACCATGAGCGCGCCACGGCTCGGCGCTCGAGACTCCAAATAATTCCGACGTCGACGACGAAGAAGCAGCAGCCGCAGCAGCATCAGCAGCATCAGCAGCGAAGGAAGATGGGTGTGGTTGGCTGGTCGGCTGGCTCGTCATCAGCCTCTCGACTTGGTTATTCTCGACCAATACTCGAGACTCCGATTTCTCATTCCAACGAAATCTCAATTCGTTCGAGGAATTCTTTTCTTCTGCGTCCAAAATATTCGCCAATTCAGATGCTCGAGAACAGTTCCAATCTTTCGCAAACTCTTCACAATTTATTTTTCTTTCTTCATTCGATATTTTCAAAGTTTGTTCGTCAAGTTTGTTGTTTTTCACGTTCCAAAAAATCTCGATTTCACGAGAATCCTTCAACCCATCAAAATTTTTGCCATTCCGATTTCTTGAATTGTCACAATTTTTTTCAATTTGCACGATTTTCCGATTCATCAGATTCTTCTGGATTATGTCAATGTCCGACGATGAGAATTCCGTTTGGACTCGTTGCCCGGACGTTGTTGATTTTTTCAAGGTCACGCGATTCGAATTCGAATCGACTTCAATCTCGTCGATGTTTTCGTCGGATTTTCCGATCGATTCGAAGGTCAAACTTTCGACTCCAAAGGATTTTCCATGATCGCGATTATCGGAGTCGTTGCGTTCCGTGGCGAACCGTTCGACCGTGTTTACCGGTGTCCACGTTGTCTTGGATCTTCGGCAAACCAAACGTGAGTGGCCGTAATCCGGGGTTGCAATTTTACGCCGTGACGATGTTGCCCCCGGCCCCGTCATCGACGCGTTTGCCGCTACGTCAACGTGGTTACCAGCAGCACTCGACGCTATTTCAAGGCTCGCGTCATTGCCAGCGGCCAAACGCTCGTGGTTCGCTTCGTCGATTACTCCGTGATTGCGCAACTGCTGCTCCCGTTCATGGTTTCGAGAATTCACCGACGATGAGGTAACTCGCGAATTAACGTTCGTCGACGGGCTAACGTCGTTTCGATGACAGTCGTCATAACGATTACGTGAAAATTCGTTGGTGACGTATCCGTTGCAAGTATATTCGCAGGATCGACTATTTTGATCCTGGAAAGCTTCGAAATCCCGCGGTAATGGCGGAAGCGGCGGTGGAACATCGTTTGACCTTGAATTCGAAGATTCCAACGTGTGTTCGATATTTTCGTTGATTATTTCGCTCGTAGGACAATTTCCGGTTCGTTCAAGGTCATTCGGAAGAGGCGGACGTTCGGGCAATTCGTTGTGAATATCGCTGTTCGTATTGACAGAATTTTTGCCGCGTAGAGGCGGAGTCGGAGGAAGCTGAAGAGTGGTGAAAACTTCGTCGGGAAGTTCCGGGACTTCGGGAAGATTGATGGAGATGTAATCTGTGTCCGAGGGCGTCGGAGGTCGACGGCTTTCGTTTTCCGGAACGATGCTCGAAAATCTCTTTGGCGGTTCCGGTCGCAATTTGACCTTGACTGGATCGTTTTCTTTCGAATTGCCACCAGCTTCGCCGTTGACTGAAACTTTAACGTTCGCGATCGATATTTCATTGTTTCGAACATTTTTGTTTTGCGAATCATCAAAATTCGTCTCCTCATTAATTTTTTTTTCATTTTTCACACTAGTCTCTTCGGCTAATCGCAAATTTGTTTCTTCATTTTTTTCCAACAATTTCGATGCTCGATTCGTGATTATTTTCGTTTCTTTATCACTACCAGAAGTCGTAGGTTCATCATTGTAATTTTCATTTTGTTCGATCACTTCTGTCAGTTCCGAAAATTCTTGATCAGAATTTTCCGGCGTATTTTCATTTTTGTTTCGACGATCAGCGTTGACGACGACTTCGCGTTTTTTACGTCGAAATTTTCCAATTTCTTCGTTTATGAAATCGCGTATGTGACGCTCGTCACTGTCGGAAAGTTTGTTATCGCTTTCCTCATGAATAACATCCAATAATCCATCGGCGTGTCTGGGGTCAGTCTGACTGGATTCAAAAATTCCACGTTTATTTACTCTCCGGACTGACGAACCTTCGTTGGATTCTCGCGAATTGTCCAAACACCGATTATCACCGAAGTGACGTGCGTCGTCGTCGAATGATGGGAGCTCGAGACCTTCGATGAAGAGTCGCAACTTGTTCGCCACTTCCCTCGACATCGACGTCTCTTCGGGTTCTTCGAATCTTCGAACTACCGTCGAATCACGTGTAATCACACCGGCAGTCCGGACGTTCGGACTCGCAGCCACTTGTTGACCTTGAGACCCCGGAATGTCCTTCGAAACGTTCATTTTAGTGTCCAATCGATGACCTTCACTGATCCCTAATGTCCCTGACGGATTTTCCACAACGGACGTTGAACCCTCATCGATTTTCACACAATTCTCTCTCGTTTCCTCAACCTTGACTTCGTCCTTCATCGCCAGTCCGTCCACCTCTTCTATCGTCGATTTCCCCTCGTCCAAATCTTCAGCATCTCCATCGTCATCGTCTTCAGTCTTCACGATAATTTTCTCGTTGCACTTTCGTTCTGTCCTTTCACGCGAACTTTCGATCTTCACGCAATCATCGGAATCTTCGTTCGCAATGTCGAAGAATCCGTTTCCACCCGAATTTTCATTGTCTTCCGGCTCTTCGACAACTTCCCGAATTTTTTCCCGGTGATTCGAAGCAACCGGAAATCGACGATGCGCGGACGAAACTTCGATCGGCTTTGACAATGCGTCCGGCTCGTCAACCGATTCGATATCGTCGTCCTCGTCGAGCACCTCGGCGATGGTTTCGTGACACTTACGAACGGGCACAACGTCCCGTTCGACATCGGACTCCGCCTCGACGACCAAACCCGCGATCGTCGTTGGCCTGCTGCAAACGTTTTCGTTGTCGGCGTCGCTGTCGGTGACCTCGCGGATCACCGGTCCGTCTCCGTCCGTGTTCGAACTACGTGCCAACGGTGTCATTGAGAAATCGTCGTGACCCATTAGCGTGTTGACCTTGGACGCGACGCCACTGGGAAGGGGTTCCAATGGTTCCGGGGGTTCCGATATCGTGACAATCGTTTGTCCGTCATCGTCGTTTCCCATTGTTCCGGTTTCCAGAATTCCCACACCGGCTACGTGACCGATTTTTGCGGCTAGGGGCGAACCTCGAACGCTCGTGATCTCGCAAATCTTAGTTTCCGTGTTCATGGCACGTCTGTGAATTCTGAAGCTGCGTCTCGATGATGCGGGGCTTGTGACGTGGGTTCGTCGATTTTTAAACGTTGAACCGATTTGTCGATGACCTTGGAAATCTACGCAGTCACGGTTGCCGATAATGGTGTCACCGATTGATATCGGCAGTTCTTCGGTGATTACTGGGATCGCCTGTCCGTTGACTTTCGCTTCGATCGGCTTGTTCGTTTGGGTTTCGGTGTCGTTTTCAATACCAATTTCTGGATTTTCTTCGATATTCGGTTGTTTGGATTTGTTGTTGTCGGTAGATGAGATCGGTGGTGAATCGTTTTTGGGGCTTGACATGTTCGTTTGGGTCGCAACGTTGTTTTCGATACCGACTTCTGGGTTTTCTTCGGCTCTCGGTAGTTCGATTTTTTTATCGTCGACGATTGAGATCGGCGGTAGATCGTTTTTGGGGCTTGACATGTTCGTTTGGCTCGCTCCGTTGTTTTCGATACCGATTTCTAGGTTTCCTTCGACTCTCGGAAGTTCGATTTTTTTGTCATCGACGCTTGAGATCGGCGGTAAATCGTTTTTGGGGCTAGACGAGTCACCGAGGCTGGCATGACGGTTGATCGTCTTATCAACATGGAAATCGATGTGTTCATCTTTTTTTTCGCTGATGATCGGTTCGCTATTAACTTTAGCAGGACTGTCGTCATTGGCCACACTTTCCTGATCAGATTGATCCTCGTCCTGCTGTTTATCCTCGCTCGTACCGACCGATCTTTCGACCTGATCAACGATTCGTTGTGAATTTTTGTTGCTACGCTTGTTACGATTGCGCCGATTTTTTCGTGTTCGCGAGCCACACGGCATGATGAAGCTTCGTAGATGACCCTCCGATCTGTAGGTGATGTAACACGATTTCGGATCGATCGACGATTCGTGATTGGTTCCTGTCGAACGGCCACACAGTGCTTGCTCGTTGGTGCTATATCGTGTGATCGGTATTTTTCAAAATTCACCCAAGCCGTTCGATTTTTTTCAAGAAGAATATAAAAAAAGGCAATGACAATTTCTCGCGTCTTGTTTTTTTTTTTTTCATAAATGTTTGAGGAATGGACATCGTTTTTACAGATTTACCCGATAAATCGGTATCGGATTTTTATATGTATATATGTATCGCCAAACTGCTTCAAGAGACGATCGATATGCACCGAGTTGTATAATATATTTAATATACAGTTACATATAAAAACGATCTGCTGTGACGTGACGAACGATCGATCTACGATTCGATAAATTATTAACGATCGAACTACTACGAAAATTATTATGCCCAGTGCATTAAAAACATGTGTGTGCTAGTAAATTTTGTTTAAATTTCATTTTTGTGTTGTCGATATGTGCAATGCATGCAAAACGTAGTGAATTGAATAATAATATAAACAAAGTCGATGTACGTTCCGACAATAACGATTTTTTACCGATAGTTGCCGAGTACGTGCGTACATTTTTTATCTCGAGCGAGATTTGTAACCGGCAAAATATTATCCACGATATTGATAATGAAATCTGTTCTACTCACTCTTCTTATCGCCGTTTGTATTGCGTTGCTTCTCCGGACTCGCGAAATTTTTCAAGCCACCGTTTCGATTGACGACCGTATCAACGTCCGTCTTCGTGTCATCTGAAATATTAAATATTTTTTCCCGGTTCCGTCACTCGCGCTATTATAAATTATTCCACTCGCGATTAAAATTCATTGCGAAAAAGCTAAAAACAAAAAAAATACAAAAAAAAAAGAAACATGAACGTATGAAAATCGTTGTCTCTTCGAGTCCCACGAATTTTGAAATTACATTTTTCTTTTCCTACGTATTTCGTTGGTATTCTGTTTAATTCTTGACCGAATTTTTTTTTATATGTTACACGAATAAACAAACAAATATTAAAAATGCATAAATAACAATCGTGCCAACGTTCGTATTCGTGTCATCTGAGATATTAAATTCGTTTCGTCGTTTTCATCACTCGCGTTCATATCATCAATTATTTCACTCTCGATTAAAATTCATGGAAAAAAAAACTAAAAATCAACGTATCAAAATCGTCGATTTTTCGAGTCCCACGAATTTGTTTTTTTCATTTCTTTTCCACAGCTACTCGTTTCCATTTCGAAAAATTCTCGATGAAAAAAAAAGTTTCAAACGAACAAACAACCAAATACACGAATAAGCAATCAAATAAATAAATAACCAAATCGAATGAAAATTATTATTATTATAATTATTATTTTTATTTTCAAAAAAATGAAAATTATTGTCAACCGAGATGAGACTTGGCGTCAGGGCGGCGGGGGGGGGGGGTCCCGTATAACTCGTGAGCACTGGAGGCGATCAATCAACAATACGTGTGTACCGTGCGAGGTACGCGAAATAATCGATCGTCGTCGATGGGGAACATGGTCTCTCGTTGTGCCCGAACGTTTCATGCAACTCGAATCGAGCTTACGTACCGAGTGTGAACGAGTGTGTTCCAGCAACCGGCGTTACCCACCGTGGACCCCCACCCACACTCCAAATTTACACACACACACACACATACACACACACACTCTCGTTCAATCCAAACGCAAATACATGAGCCCAACACTCGCAAATGCTCAACACTCGAAACTATCTGACAGTCGGTCATACCATTCACCGATGTATCGAAACTCACACGTCCATACAACAATATTTCGAGGGGGTGGGGGCAAATAATATGAAATTGGAGGGAGAAAGGTGGCAGGGAGGGAAAGATACGAACACACCCTTTAATTCGTGGGGTAGGGACACAGTGTGTTGTGTACATGCAAACGATTCTTTTGACGTGTCTGTCGCACCCACACCAACTCGAAATCGTTGTGTCGAATGACAATTGGGTTGGTGTGGGTATGTGCTCGACCGTTTCGTGTATTTGTGTTGACCGTGTGGAATGAATGATGCGAATGGCGATGTGGATGTGGATCAAGGCGAGGGGGAAGGGGGAGGGGATGTGCACAAGTACTCGTGGGCTTCCCCACTCGTACGAATTGAAAATGACAAGCGCAGACCTACGAAAGTACACGGACACACGTAAGCGTGCGCGCGCACACATAAACTCACACATATATATATATGTATGTATATGTATATATGTATATATGTGGACATATATGCGGGAGTCGGATGCACCAGAGGCACGGAGAAGTACACGGGAGACGGAGAGGAGGCAAAAAAAAAAAAAAAAAAACACATTCCCGCCGCCCTCGCACCGTTCCGGACTCGCAGGCATAGTGCCACTTCCGAGGGACTGACTTCCTTCCGCGTGCTACCGGAGTATTGTACGGAGAAAATACAGAGATACTATATACCTATGACTTTCGCACCACTGTCGTTTTATCTATGGTGTTACATATATATATATATATATATATATATTTACATATATATCTATATATGAGTATATGTGTAAATATATGGGTGTATGTGAGCTTAGACATATATATATGTATGAATAAAGATATATAACTATAGATAAAACGACAGTAGGGCTGAAGGCAGTCGTAGTTGCTCTAGTGTACGTATATGTATATACATGTGTATATGTGTATTTGTCGCTCTCATTGTTCATCTCTTTTCTATTTTTTCGCTATCCACTGTGATGTTATGTATGCCTTTCGACGCGAATGTAGACTATTCCCACCAACGGCGTGGATGTAGACTCCATTCGGGATTCACGTGAACGAAAAACTATCAGACTGGATGGTGTTTTGTTATTTCATTGGATTGGGTTGTTTTTTTTTTTTTTTTTTTTTTTTTGGTTACGCTAGGATGAATTGCAACGAAGAAATGTTGGTTGGAGAGGTTGGGACGTTATCAGCACGAATAATATTGATGGGCCGGGGGATATTGGGTTTTCGAACGATCTTTCGATCGAGTTGATCGGTCATCTTTGCCGCTGGTTTATTTTTGTTTTGCTGGATTTTTCTTTGATGTTTTTTTTTATTTAAGGAAAGAGAGAAATTGTTCATAAACTATTTTTGCGACAGTGTTCGTTACAATTTTCATTGAAATCAATAACTAAAAGCTAAATTCCGGAAATTTTTTCCAGATTTTTCGCAACGATGATTTAAAGATTCGGATAACGACTTTGAAAGCAAATATCTCGTTACCGAAGGGTTAAAATGAAAAAGTCGTCAAACATTTTTTTGTTGCATCTTACGAGACCCATTCAACGACACCCCACTGAATGGGGTTGGTACAAAAAATGTTGAGTACATTTTTTAGTCGATGGAAGGGGGGTCGAAATTTTTTTTTTTTTTTTTTTTTTTTTCAAACATCTGTAGAAGGGCTGTGACATACAGACAGACGGATGGACGGACAGACCTGAGCCATAAAGGTTCCTAGTTGGGTACAGAACCCTAAAAACGATGAAGGCTAAGTGAGGAATGAAAAAAAAAAAAATAAAAATAAAAATAAAAATTCTCACAGGTCCAATGTGGGCGTAAGACGTGGGTTTGAAATATAATGAGACAATTAGGTTTATTTATACGAGAGGATGGGACGGTCGGTCAGTTGTTGGCGATCGAGCGAGATAAATAAATCGTCGATACGACGGAGTGAATAAATGACAGAAACGCCGGAAGAGGATTGTGTTGGGTTCGATGCTGATGGTTGCGCAATTCGTTGACCAGCAATTCGACGGATAGACGAGGCTGACTGACGGCGGTTTGATTTTATTTATTTTTTTTTTATTTATCGGGCACGGCCCGATGGATGTCGAAGGGTGAAGGACGACGAACGGAAGACGCAGGGCCTGCGGAAACCTCGCCGTGGGCTCGGCTTCTTCGGCCCGTGACGCCCACCGCACCCACCTTTTACGCGCACGCATTTTACGGCTTTGCCGCAATTTCTGGTCGGCCGATCGTTCGTACCGGACCAAAGTAATTATTATCAATCGATTAATCAAACGCGGGCGCGTGTGCAAACTGAAAAAACAATTGGTGTGTTTGTGTTTTTTTCCCAATTAGATTGCTTCGATGATTATTATGGTGCAGTCATTAGATGCACTATTTAAATCGGTGCAAATTTTTCGATCGTATTTGAATTGCATTTTTCTATATGATAACGAAGGGGCTAACTATTATACGTTTTCGTGACAGACAAAATATGAATGATCAATATTACATGATTATATTGTACAATATTGCTATTAAAAAGAAGTGATGAAAATTCGATGGAAGGAATTTTTTCTTTTTTTTTTTCTAGATTGATCTTTTTTGTGTATGTGCAATGATGATCTATCGATTCAACAATGCAAATGTTGATGATGATATTGTTTTTCTTATCATTAACTTATAGGTGGCACACTTACATACAGTAAGTTAACTTATAGCTGGCATAAAGGGGTCTTTTGTACCCAGGGAATAAAAAGGCTTGCTGCGAGTAACCAATCGATTTTTTTCTACTTGGAAAAATTCTCGTATCTTCTCTAATACATTCTTCAAGAGGTGCCATAGGTTACTTCGGTTATTGTTTTCTATTTACTTTTTAAAAAAATAAGGTTGAAGGTGAAAAAAAGTCAAAATTTACGATCTTCACAATAAAAAAAGCGAATGTTCCCCGTTTTTAATTATTTTTATCCAAAAATTGAACTGGGTACTCTCAAAAATACTCTTCTTTAGGAGAAAGAATAGCCTAGTCGTGGCTGTTGGAAAAAAAATGTTTATTCTAAAAAATGTCATGATAATGTCTTGAAGTAGGGTTGATTTTGCTTGGGGTCTTTTTGGACCCCATGTGTCAGCTAAAGGTTAATCAGAATTATCAAATTATTATTATTATTATTATTAATGATAATAATATACCAATAATGATAATAATTTGGCCTGTAAAATTCCAAATAAAGTTCAAAAGTTCAAACATATTATTATCATAATATTATATAATATACCATTTGGTTCCATGACATCCCACGACTCATTTGCCTCCAAACTTTTCACCCGAGTCTCGTTCCATCCTTCGTCACCGTATATAGTCACGATTGTGCTCGATTTACTCATCACAACGTCCCGATTATCATTCCCAAGCCGCTCATCACCTTCGCAAATTTCATCGTTTTCCACATTCATCCGTAAACTCGTTGATTTCAGATTCTCAATTCCCAAATTATTATTCTCAATATCTCCAAATGTTTCCATATTCCGAATTTCCGAAAATGAAACTTTTTCGTCCGGTGAATTGCAAACAATGAATTTCGTTTGACTGTCGAATATTTTATTTTTCTTCGATTCGTCATTCGCATCATCGTCGTTCACGACGTCGACTTTGAAACGCACGGTTTTGAATTCTTTTCTGCTGGCTGGTGAGCCTTCGCGGCTCAAACAAGATTTTTTTCTCATCGGTTCACGTGCCAACAGGTTCAACGTGGCTTCATCGATGTTTCGATCGTCTCGAACAGTCCGATCGACACTCGACACGTTTGTCGATAACTTACCGATCGGTATTTCAAAATTATTTCGAAAATCGTAATTTTCGAGGGTGAAATCGTTTTGCACGTCGAACGAAGTCAAACCGATCGTGTTGATTCGTCGATAATCGATGGCGTTGAAAAGGTTTGTCGAACGTTCGTCATTGTTCTCGTAATTGTTGTCATTGTCGAGAAGCAATTTCAATGCTTCGAGATGATCGTTGTATTCGATTTCCAAGCGTCGCGAGTCTTCGACGATCGACGACGAATCGTCGAACCGATCGTTTATGCGAATGTCGATTCTTCGAGGTTCTCTCGCGAGATGATCGTCGATTCGCGGCAAATTATTGATGGACGATCGATCGCCACCGGAATTCGTTCTTTTAACGATTTTCGATCGATCTTCGTTCGACAATTCGGCGTTTCGATTTTTTCTCACGAGATCGCGTTTTTTCACTCTTCGACGCACTTCCAACCGGGGCTTCGGTCTGTTGCGACGGTTTTTCGGACCCCATGGAACACCGAGAACGCGCAACACTCCCGAACATTTGTTGTTACCACGAGATGAAGAAATTATTTTTACCGACGATTTTTCACGGGCGCAACTTGATGTGGTCGCCGGACGTTTTGTTATCAGAAGAGGATCGCACGTGTGTGACGAATTTTTCGATTCTTTCGACAAACCGGAAGTCATGCCGTCGTCACTCGACAGACAATGCGAGCAACCGAGGAACTTCATCGTTTTCGATAACTCTCTCTTATTTATTTATGTTTTTTCTTATTTTTCTTTTTTCAAATCAATTCACCGTAATGAAGAAAAATTGAATTATTATTTTGTTGAATCGCCGATCAACAGACCCTGCGAACAGCCGAGGCACTTGTTTGATTGTTTTCCATAATTTTTGTTGTCGTTTTTTTTTATTATTGATTAATTTCTTATTTGAAAAAATAAATTATTTCATTTCGTGCCATCGGTAGTGAACAAATACTGCGAGCAACCGACAAACTTCATTGTTATTCATAATTCGTTCGTTTGTTTTTTAAAAGTTTTTAAATCGATTTTTCATTCGGAGAAAAAAGAATATTACTTTAGATTTAAAAAATTGCGTTGATCATTCTCATTCTCATTTGATTTCGTTGAGTTGATTAATTTTTTTTGGTTAACGAAGCGTGACGGACGATTGCGAAGGTCGTGGATGATAAATAACGACGAGTATTGACTTCCGGTGGGTCAAAGATCTCGCGAGACGGTTCGATATCACTATACCAATGGCCGTATGAATCTTGCTTATCGATCACCGGCTCGCATGTGCTCATCGAATCAATCAGACGATAACATCGCAATCATCCCTGATTTCCGCATCATTGTTGACGTTGCGACGTGATCGTGTTTTTTGTTTCGTTTTCTTTTTCTTTTTCTTCGATCTTTTCTTTCTCGTTAATTCGTTGTTTTTTTTAATTATTGTTTTATATTATTATTTTTTTTCTTTTCGTTCGTTTGTTTCTTTCATTTATTTTTATTCGTTAATTCGTTGTTGTTGTTGTTGTTGTTGTTGTTGTTGTTGTTGTTGTTGTTGTTATTTCTATTTTTCTTATTCCGTTCGTTTTTTTCTTCGATATTTTGTTTCTTCGTGTTTTTTTTATTTCGTTCGTTTTTTTCTTCTAGATATATTTTTTCGTTTTTTCATTATTTCCTTCGTTTTTTTCTTCTACATTATTTTTCTCGATATTTCGTAATTTTGTTATTTTCGTTGTTTTTTTTTTTTTTTTTTTTTGAAAAACGGCAAAAATAAAATGGTTTGACCGTAAAACACGAGATGAGGTGAATCGTCACGAGCACACTTTTTTTTTTCACCGAAGACGTGTCGCGGCTCAACCGAGGACGCACTTCGAAATGAAACGAAGAGCCGAGGTTGGAGAGCGCCGTGGCTCAACTCCCGGTGCTCTATACGGTTGCGGAAGAAGAAGACGCGCGAGGGTCTCAAGTGGGAAGGGTGTGTCGCGCCCGAACGATGAGACTCGAAACGGTTCGGCCCTCAAGACTCTCCACCGGTTTTTTCACGGTTCAACGATTATTTTGTTTCGTTTCACGAGGAGCTTTCTTTCGTCTCATCGCGAGATTGTGGAAAAAAAAGAAATCAACGCTCGTATCGACCACTCGATATTTTTTTTTTCCAGACCTGTCTCATACGTTAATTCGATTTACGACGAGCTCGCTACTCTCAATCTTGTCAACGTTCGAATTATGATACTCTCAAAGTCCAACGAAATCTATTTTTTTATCATCGAATAACGAAGATTTGTTTTTTTCCCTCTCTTTTTGTTTGTTTTTTTTGTTTTCTAATTTGCCACTTATCGATCGCTTGGACGTGAAAATGTTATCGTCTATCGTCGAACGTAACTTTGAATTTGATGTTTCGTGAGAAGTTATAAATATATTCTCGTTTGCAAAGTCAGGTCATTGGAAAGTTTTTTTTTTGTTTATCGATTTTCTTTATTTTTTATTTCCACACCCGTGTCGCACAATTCGATTCACGACGAGTTTGCTTACTCCGGAATTTCGTCAACGTTCATTCGTCACTCTCACAAAGTCCAATGGAATCCATTTTAATCGTCATCAATTAACGACTATTTTTGTTTGTCTTCTTTTTTTACGTTTTTATTTTTTTTTTTTCAAATTCGCCATTCATCGGATCGGTAGGACGTGAACATTTTATGCCGTTCGTCGAATATTGAATTTCAACTTTTAATTCGATATATTCGTTTGAATTATTACTTCCTTTGGTAATTGGTCAAACTCTTTGAAAAAAAAGAAAGAAAAACAAAAAAAATCTTTTCGAATTTTATGATAATTCGAAGATTGAAATTATGAAAAAAAAAACAAACAAAACTAAATTGAATAATGTAAACGGAAAAAAAAAAACCGAAAATGTCAATGTCTGAGGTTATCACTCACAACGGTTGCAGACAAATATTGTCAATAACAATTTCACGAGTTACAATCGTCGACCACAACGTCGTTTTCGGGTGGTTCAACGTTTTTACTTCGTTGCTGCGGTAACCGTTTGGGAAAAAAAACAAAAATAACAACAATAATAATGATAATAAAAAAATAAAAGATTCCAGAAAATTATTTTTCGTCGAGTGATATTAGCAAGCGCAAGACCGCAAAAGAAACAGTGAAGTCGCGCGTGGCAAGGTGCATCGGACAACTGCGGCGATCGAGTCTCGACCGCCAAGAAGCCACAGGAAGGACCGCCACGACGACGGCAACTACGACGACGACCGGGGAGTGCGGAAAGCAGACGAAAGGCGGTGCAACACCGACGCATCGAAGTCGATTTTTTTTTTTCACTTTCATTGTTTAATTTATTTGTTTTTTCTTGATGATTTTTTGTTTTTTTTTTTTTTTCGTTTTATTTTGCTTCGGAGTAGCCAAAGCAGAGGAAGACTTTTGGGCCTTGAAGGAGCCGAGGGTGTGTCCGTGTCGCAGTAGAGCGAGTCGGGGTTAGGTGGGACACACGATGAGCTTATCGTGCGAGAGAGAAACGAAACAGGAACGGAATAGAGTGGCCCTCGTGGCCGTGAAGATGCGGGACGATTGGTGTAGCCATATGATGTATGAAGAAAAAAGGAAACAAAAAGAAAAAAAAAACATTACGTCTGTCGGTTGGCCGTAATTTGGTCAATTTCCTTGTGGGGCTCCGGGTTTAATGGAGCGTTTAAGTTTCGACGCTGTTCGTGGACTCTCCTGTCCATTGTACTGATGGATATGTATATATGTATGTATTAGGATGGTCCTCAATGGAAGCGTCGACGAATTTCGACAAGTGCACCCCCCAAATAGGTTCGTAATAGATAAATAAAAGTATGTGCGAAAACCCAGCACTGTGGTCCAATGAGAAGACGTGGCTGTAAGCTCGTTTTGTTTTCCATTCGAATAACATGGGATTTTCAGACTAATTCGGTAATTATTTTTTCGAGTTGTTCCTAAGAATAGGAAAAATTCTTTATTCACATAAATCTATTGTTAATGGGTATATCTACTCGTATATTTTTTTACAAGACATAGACACAAATAAATTTCAATTTGTGTTGAAATCGTTTATCAGTTGTTATCATCGTTCATCGGTTCTCCGTTATCGATAATACACAGGTGAGGTCTTGTAAAAAAATGTACGAGTAGTTATACCCATTAATAATAGATTTATGTAAATAAATCATTTTTTGCGTGCTTAGGGACAACTCAAAAAAATGATTACCGAATTAGTCTGAAAATCTCATGTTATTTAAATGGGAAACAAGAGGAGCTTACAGCCACGTCTTCTCATGGAACTACGGTGCTGGGGTTTCGCAAATCTTTTTATTTATTTATTTCGAACCTATCTGGGGGGTGCACTTATCGAAATTCGTAAAGACCCCCATTGAGGACCACCCTAATATATATCCTTCTCCTAATCCCAGTCAACGCATGAACCATATACGCCCGATCCCTATTATAGTTTTTATATAGATTTATTTAATTCTTTTACTCGAGTCTTTTTATTATATGAGGGTCTCTGTACAACCGATAATAGTCACGATTGTCTACGCAACAAACTATATTAGGTCATCATTTAGCAACGTTATTTACGAATAAAAAAATATATGTATGTATATTATTCTTCTCATACATTAAATAGCTACTACGTGTCCTACGTGTATTCATTTTATTTTTATTCGTAATGAAAAAAAAATCGTTGCTAAATGATGATCTAATGTATAGTGTTGTACAGACAATCGCGACTGTTATCGGTTGTACGTAGTAACTCCACATAATGAAGATGAATATCGTTGCTTGTTCGTCCATTCAATTACCAGCAGCGGCATTCAACATCGTGATGGCGGTCGAGAGCCAAAAATAAAAAAAGAAGTCAACTCTTGGCCGTATTATGGAAAAAGAACTTAATAACAATAATAATAAAAATAAAATAAAATAAATCAATAACTCACATTCGTGACATGAGAAAAAAAATAATAGCAATATTATAAAACAAAACAAATTAATAACTCACCAGTTTCGTTGCTTTTTTTCGCGTCCGAAGAAACAACCTGCGTGCTCGATGTCGTTGTAGTCTTCGTTGTTGTTTCTGTAATAAAAGAAAATAATCACCGAGGATTGTAATGTATTTTTTTTTTTTCATTATTTCATTGGCTAAAGAGGTGAAGCGAATGATTTTGTCAATTACTTTTTAGCGTTTCGATGGAAATATTTTCCTGGAGGCTGCTCTTGTAGATTCGTCTCTTTGGCGAGCCAATCGTCTCTCTGAAAAAAAAAAAAAAACAATGAATGGAAATTTATGAGTTGGACGAGGAAATGTAAAAAACTAATTCCATTTGGATTAACAGTGAACGTGAATATTTATTTTTGTGCACACAATTTAATTGATGCAAGAAAAAATTAGTATTTTTTATTGATTGTTATTTATCATTTATTATTGATTCAAAGATGCTCGCATCGAAACATTGGTCAGGTAAAACTTCTCTAACTCCTATAAAAATCAAAAAATTTCGCAAACACATGAAGCAATGATGAAAAAAACCTAAGGGCTTCGAACCAACGGAAAGAGTTCAAAAGCAATTTTTAAAAACATAACAATGATAAAATCAAATATTAATTCAAGCAGTGCAAAGTAAACCCTAACTGCCTAATGAAGTTACATCACCAATGATCAAACTCATCAACCTTTTTCTTTTTTTCCTCTTCATTCTTTACTTTCCTTCTTGCGTTGTAAAAAAACCAAAAAAGAAAAAATACCGTGGGACATCGAGAGCGACAAGTTTTAATTGGTCGCTGAAGGCCTTCTCAAGTACTTTACAACTTTAAACGCGGCTTTGCGAACACACTTCGTCCCGAAAAGTTTTTCACGAGTCCACGCTGAACTTTTGTTCGACTATCGAAAATAATTATAATCTTTCGAGTCTTTCGTGTGTGTGTGTGTGTGTGTGTGTGTGTGTGTGTGTGTGTGTGTGTGTGTGTGTGTGTGTGTGTGTGTGTGTGTGTGTGTGTGTGTGTGTGTGTGTGTGTGTGTGTGTGTGTGTGTGTGTGTGTGTGTGTGTGTGTGTGTGTGTGTGTGTGTGTGTGTGTGTGTGTGTGTGTGTGTGTGTGTGTGTGTGTGTGTGTGTGTGTGTGTGTGTGTGTGTGTGTGTGTGTGTGTGTGTGTGTGTGTGTGTGTGTGTGTATGTATCTTTGTGTGTGTGTTTGTTACGTTCGAGCTTTTTGTGCACGGTACATTAACGCGTTTGCATGTGATTCGTCACGGATGCTTACGGGAGCACCGATGCGATCGCTCGACCGTGCCGATTCGGAGGGCAAGTACGACAATACCTTTGCGCATGCGCAGTGGTACGTTTTTTACCCGTCGCGTTTTTTACTTATCGCCGTATCGCATGTGCATGAGTGTCAACGCTCTGATACACTATGGTACAATATATATATATATATATATATATATATATATATATATATATATATATATATATATATATATATATATATGTTAAACTGGTCCTTAGCAAGGGTAATCTTTTAATAAAAATGAAAGAGCCCGCCCCCCACATAGTTTCCAAATAATTTTTAAAAAATATTCTTAAATTTTCTCCTCCTTATTTCAATATTAACCCGTGCCTATCAAATTTTAATTTTTCGAAACTTCATACCGTGAAATATTTGAAGATTTTATTTATCAGAGCTAAAATATCAACAAAAGAAAAATTTGAAGAATATGCTTCAGTCATCGAGAACATGCGTACTTCACTTGAGAATTATGCCAATCCCCGAAAACAAAATGGCGAAACTGACAGTGGCTGCCATTTTGTTTTCCGGAATTGTCATAATTTTGAAGTGAAGTACTATGGACTATAATTCCTCTGGGGTCTAGTGGAATGTACGAAACCAGGGTACGCCGCTCCCTGGTGATGTGAGCCCCGAACGAAGTGACCTCTCCCGTGTCAATTGACCCCGGTCTATCGATATATCCAACGTGTCGGCCTATACTTCCTGTTCCAATCAAGAGGGTTTTAGTATATATACATATAGAATATATATATATATACACATAGAATATATATATATATATATATATATATATATATATATATATATATATCTCACTTCGTTTTTCTCTCTTCACTGCCGCCACCTATCTCGCCCCTCCCCCCCTCTTTGCCCTTCTACCCGCGTGCATTCTCGCATTGTACAATGCACAGTATTATTC
Source organism: Diplazon laetatorius (assembly GCA_963662125.1). Classification (NCBI taxonomy): domain Eukaryota; kingdom Metazoa; phylum Arthropoda; class Insecta; order Hymenoptera; family Ichneumonidae; genus Diplazon; species Diplazon laetatorius. The sequence goes on from OY759153.1 coordinate 8,718,172, forward strand.
ACCGACGCAATCGCAATTCCCATGTCCCGGTAAACTTTTTCTCCGTGTCTTTTGTCACGCGTTTTTTCGTCGGCCATGTTTCACACGCTTTGGGACAGATCGATGGGATTGTCGCGATGAGCTCAATGGCGATCGTGACCCGTTGGAGGATCGAATGGGAAAAAAAAAGATTTTCTTTCCTGATTAGGATTTGACGATTGAAAGGGTTGTTTAGACGGTGCACTGTTTCTGCAGTGAGTGATTATATAAGGGTTTTAATTTTTTTTCCTTCGAAGGTACGGAATCCTGAAGAACCCGATAACAACTTCATCATTGAATCGTTTTTTTTCTCTCTTACATCACAAATAAAAAAAAACAAAAAAAAAAAAACCGACACAGATGACCTAAATTCCACGTGGCACTAATAATTTCCACGAAATACGCTAAAGATGTGAAAAACACAAAAAATTTGTTAGTTTAGTTTCAGATTTTTTTAGTTTCAGATTTATCGTGCTTGATGAGCTTTATTTTTCAACTGCAATCTTCAAAAAAATTTTTTTTTATTGACACGGTCGAGTTTGAGCCGTGACCCACTCTTAATCCGTTTCCAATTAGCGTGTCAGTTTCGGTTTGTTCGACGTCGTTCGTGCAATCTTGTTAATAAAACTCGACGCATGGGCGCAGTTTCGATAATGACTCACTGATTAAGTCCGAGTTTGAGATGATCTCCGGCGTTTCGCAACAGCGCGTGGGCTTCGCCGTTCGTGAGGTCTCTCGTGCTTTTGTCGTTGATGCTGCTTATAAGGTCACCCTCTCTCACACCCTGTTGTGCTGACTTGCTGCCTGGATTAACCTGCAAAAAAAAAACAAACAAAAAAAATTAACAATTAGCTATTTTATTAGTCATGAAATTAAAACAATCATCTCGTAAAAACTTTGAACAGGTTTGAAAGTGTATTTCGATCATAACGTCAAGTACAATTATGCTATTTCAACGAGATCACAGAAAAAAACGATAATAATAATAACAATAATAATAATAATAATAATAATAATAATAATAATAATAATAATAATAATAATAATAATAATAATAATAATCGTAATAATCATAATAATCATAATAATCATAATAATCATAATAATTACAACGATCATTATAATCATAATAATCATAATAATCACAACGTTCATTATAATCATAAATATAATAACAATAATTCTAATTCCGACGATATCGCTATCAAATTTTATTAACAAATTCAATCGACGGATGATGGACACGAGTCATCCGAGCAATCCAAGCAATACTCGTATTACATGATTCTCAGATATTCTCACATTTTTTGAACAAAGATAAAAAAAATATTAAGAACATAACCGAGAAATACGACGACAAAAACAGAACATAATCGAACTCTCGATACTCGACGCCACCCAACGAAAATAATGGTAATTAAAGGTATTTAACAACATGAACTAACATGGCAACAAAAAAATTAAGAAATCTGACGATGCCTCACAATCAGATCATAGAAGCGAAACGTGATCGCAATAAAGAATAAAGATATATCGCCAAAGTTATCAGCAACGAATATACTTCCTGTCGATTAATACTAGAATTAATTTATCCCTCTGGTGTCACGATAAAATCTAATTCGCTATTTTATTTCCATACGGAAAAATCTGCGGGTGTTGAAAAAAATAAAATAAAAAGGATGACATCAAGATGTGCTTTCTTTTATCGTACGTCTAACATTGCTCACCGTCGTCGTGACGCGTCTTCTCTGTCCGGGTGAGCAAAACTTCAGCATATCGAGTCCGTGATTGGATTCAGAGTATATCACGAGCCTTCGTCAAACGTCGTACACTCGCGGACTATATAAATATATTTTTTAATATAAATACACACATACGCACACACAAACACACATGAAAAGTCACGAGGCCAATGAAGCGTTTGCAAATATCGTGGAAGAAAATGAGAATCCCAGTAACTATACCGATGAAGTTATCCGTTATGCAATGGGGTGAACGATCTCGGTATCACGAGGCAGATGCGCCGGAAGCTGGATGAGGACGAGAAAAAAAAAAAGAATTGGAGAATAGCAACGATAGTACGAAAAAAAGAAGAAGGAAGAAGAAAGAAAAAGCAGAAGTGCAGAAAGTCGAGATACGTATAAATATGGATATACATATGTAGTATACATGACCATATGCATGCCCATATATATATATTAGGGTGTGTTTTAAAAAGGAAGGTTTTTCAAGTCTACTGGCGTTTCCTATATTTAAAGGAGATACTATCAGGCCAAGTCTGTCAAAATTCTAGCCTAATCGGACAATATTTAGAGGTTCTGCTTTCACGAATTCGATCCTGCTTTCAATTAACACGTGAAGAAAAATGTTTTTCAGTTGCAGGTCATTTTTCAGGTAAACGAAACATCCCGGAGATGAAAAGTAAATGCGGCACATCCAGGTCACTTGATACTTTCTGTTTTACAATAAAACAGAAAGTTAGCAATTTTTTTTTCGTCAGTTTGCAATGAGATTTGCTAAAAAAAAGTTGTTAATTTCCTTGTCAAATTAGTAAAACATAAAATATCCCCATTTTAAGTGACCTTAATATCATATATTGACGTAAAAATAAAAATTATTTTCATTTTTTTTAGGTTATGATTGCCGATCGGCTGCCAATTTTTTTGGGTTTTCTTGGTATCATTTTTTACAATATATATTTCTTTCAGATTTCTTTTCCTGGCCTTATTCGTAAAAAAAAAAATGATTTTAAAAACTTTTAAGAGACTCGCGGCAATGCAGAGAGCAAATTTAAAAATCGGAAAAAAATATGATAATTCCTTTTCCATGGTCTAGAATTATTTGGAAGGTGGGTAGCGATACTTTTTTTCTAAGGACCACCCTAATATACACAGATATACAAAAAGCATGCGTATACGTTGATGCTCTTCGGTTTTACACCCGCGCTTCGTTATCTACGTCCGCACTAGCGGAAAATACCGCAAGTATACTTGAAGAGTACACGGAGTACCGTATGAAATACGGAGAAGAGAAGAGTGGGGAGGGGGGGGGGACTGGTGAACGATACACTGTACTGTAGCCAATTGTCTGCACTAATGAAGGAAAATCATCGCGAAACTACATGTCAACGATGATATCGATCGAGGGGGTTGGGATCTTGGAATCTTCGTCGAGTCTTCGTCGACCACTTTGGTTTTATTGTATTAACCGGAAACGTGGACGTGGATGTGGGATCCACGACGTTATTACGCACTTATCGGTTTATCCGTCCAGAAGCTCGATCTCGTGAGCGAGACAAGATTTCACGTATGACAAAAGTTTCCACACATGGGCATGTATATGGCTTGCAAAATCAAAATTTACCAAGGGTAAGATCAATATTATCATAAGGTTATAAATTATGCTGTTATTGATTTATTTATATTGATCCTGCTAAAGTTTTCTGTCATCCAGTCATATGGTTTTTCAAAACATATTCAACTATATGGTTGGTAGTCATATATCTAGTGTCACGTAGATATGTGTGCATCTATGAATAATTTAACGTTATAGCAATAAATTAAAGAGTATTATTCTAAAATATATAAATATAGATTTGTTAGAACGACAATGAAATACATGTTTGGTGGAAATTTATTATGAAAAATATATATTAGATATATATCTATCTAATCTTTGGACATTCTGATTTTTGTAAAAAAAATAATATAAACGGGAGCTGAATCATGATCAAAGTCAATTTTTTCGGTAACATTGAAGTTTTTTTGGAATACGTCGTGAAATATGCAGAACTGAAAAAAAAACCATGAGAATAATTATACAGGGAATTTGATTTTCTATAAAAAAAGTTTCTATAATTTTTTCCGAGGAATGTGTATTCATTGTGATATTTTGGAAAAAAATTCGTGAAGTGACCACGATAGGTAGCACATGGCCTCAGCAAAAGTTACGAATTTTTCATGTCATGGTTCACATGCAATTCTAGTACAATGTTTTTATCAAATATTAATGATTATGATTTTTTTCTTGGTTTCATATGCTTCGAATGAAATAATATTTTCAAGAGATTCGTAATCCTCAAAGTGCGCACTTCAGATAAATTCCACGAATATTTTTTGCGAAATATCTTTGCGAATAGACATTTTTCGGTGAAAATGGTAATAACCTTTCTGATAGAGAATTTGATTCCCCATACAATCATTTTTACGTGTTCTTTCCAAATCTGCAAACTTCATGGGTTATTCCCAAAAATTATCTTCAATCAAGTGGTCCTTAACTGATGATTTGGCTCGTGTATTCATCGTTTTTTTCACAAAAATAAAAATGTCTACGTCTTCTTCAAATCGTCTTCATCAAAAAGAAACTTTCCACGCTCGGACGCTAAAAATTCAATTTTAAACGACCACCCTAACCTATGTGAATCTAAATCCATAGATCTTGGAATACATTGTTTTATCCATAACGTTATACTATTAACATAAACACACTCACACACATATATACATAACCATACATATGAATACTTTATTTTAACGAATGACTTTAATAGTTTGATGTTAATAAATTTGGTGTCGTTACTTGGATTGATTATTCTATTCTTTATTTTCTCGGACAAATTACGTATCGTTGTTAATTAATTATTGTTATTATCGATGAGATTGATGGTTGAGCGTGAGTTAGTTTAGGCAGGTACTTGGAGAACAACAGGGAGAATAACGGAACTGCGGGTTTCGTGGGTCTTGGATGAAACGAGACTGCGGGGCGCATCCGCCGGCACGGACCAAGAAGAGCCAGCAGCAGCAGCAGCACCAGCAGCAGAGGCGGCGTCAGCGCGAGTAGTATAGAAGCAGTAGCATCGGACCGGCGCCTCGGCGTCGGCAACCAGACTCGAGCTACCAGCGTTGTTTTTTTTTTTTTTTTTTTTTTTGAATTTTTATTTTTCATTCAACCCAACTCTCCCGCCTCTCCTCTCCGTTCGGCGACGCTTCAAACACTTTTCCTAACCTCACTCAACGAACGCTTGCCTGGAGTTAATTTAAAAATTGTTCATCTAATGTTCTGCCACTTTGGAACGAATACGGGAAAAAAATACAATTGGAAGAAATATCGTAACCGAAAAATGTTTAGTGAGTGTCAAAAGAAATTATCCAACGGAATCATTGCAATGATTGATCGTTATTTATTTTTTATTTATTTTTATTTTTTATTTCTTTTATTTTCCATTCTACCCAACGACTAATCGCTCAGAGCTGATTTTAAACCTATTAATCTAATTTTCTAGTCACTTTGAAATAAAATTGAAAACCAAAAAAAAAATTAACGAAACATCGTCACCGAAATTTTTTTATTTTTTAAATTTTTATAATGGTAAATTATTTTTTTTACATACGAGTCAGTTGCTTTTGTAACGGAAAATAATTTTTTTTTCTCAAAATTACGTTCCGCAATGATATTCGACTTAGAACAATTTGTAAAAAATTTTATTTTCAGTTTTCAGAAATGAGATATTGAAGAATCGAATAATTCGATGATTGTAAGATGAATATTGTGTCGAAGGTATTTTGGTTTTCAGTTTGCACAATGCACGACATGGAAGAATGTTTTTTTTTTTTTTTTGGCAATGGAACGGACAATCGGAAACCACGTTGTGTGCATGTTTTTGTAGCGCGAATTGAATGAGACGCGGAAAAATGGTGAAATCCGGGTATCCACGAAAACCCTGAAATTCTGGCACAAAACACGATCGCCGACATGGCTCTGCCGAATTTCTCTCGCTACAACTATGTATAGACCCTCAACACTGTCTCAAAACCGTCCCGCCACGATTTGTTCTCGATCTTCGCGTGTAGCTTTTATCCCAGAAACGAAACTCGGTCATCAGTTCAAGGTCGATATGTCACGTGCATTGGGTGGGAATAATGTCGAGTCGTCCGGTCGAGAGTCTGTCGAAACTGCAATTTACCACGTGGTCCAAGTGCATCACTTTTGTGCCCTATCTGCATCAACAAATGAATTTCAAACCTTTTATTTGAAATAGTAAAAAATACAATTAATTCTTGAAAAAACCTTCTTGAAAAAAAAACACATTTTGAAAAAAAAAAATGACAAAAATATATTAATAATTTTCATTTTTATATGTGGGAAAATGTTTGATCGAACTCAAATGGATTTATAGATACAAACAAATGTGTCCTATCCTTTTGTCCTCATCAGGTTCAGCTAAAATTTGATCCGTTACAAATTTTTTCGAAATTTTTATTATAAATTCGAATTTTATCATCGAATTATTATCGATAAAACCGATAAATTGAAAATATGAATTAATAATAATTTATCATTCGATTGCAAATTATTATCACAAAAACTCAATTCCCAACAATAGCTACCCTGTATAATCCACCAGAAAAATACTCGAAAGCCATGATCTTCATTGACTTCAATTCCAAAAAATTGAACCAAAATTTAAATCAACAAAAAAATAAAATAAATCTTTCAGAAATATATTTTTTCAATATTGTTATTTTAAAAATGACTCATCGATTCCTACGTAGACAGAGAGAAAGGGAAAGAAAGAGTAAGAGAGAAGACGAATAGATGAGCCCAATCAGCGACGAAAGTGGTGTGAGAATCGAGAAGGACCATTCGTTCGAGGTTTTAGATAAAAATCACGTTTCGAGCGCGGAAGCGGCGCGAACGGACAACGCAGTAAAAACGTTCGAGGCACGTAGGTCGTCGGTTGAGAGGAAAATGCAACGAGGATGGTCGAGGGTCGACGTGGCCCTTTATGCACCACGGTCAGACTGAATATTCTTGTGCTTCGCATATAACGGTTTTGCAAGCGAGTGTGTGCCAGAAATTGATCATAGACAAAAAGAGTAAGAGAGATAGAGAGAGTGTGTGTGTGAGAGAGAGAGAGAGAAAAAGGGTCCACACGCCCACAGCCACCAAAAACTCCACACGATGATAATAATAATTTTCTCCATCCTTCCACTGCTCACTCATCCCCATTTTAAATTCTTCGGATTCTCATGGCGACAATCACCACGTGAAATCCGAATTTATTCCATTTCGATATTCCACCAGAGTACATGAACCATATTCCGAATATTTTCGAAAATTTATGCTGCACCTGTATGTATATTTATGTCTATATATATAAATATATATATATATATAATATAGAAAACTTCGACATGAGTGAAGCAATGGGCAGCCAAGCTGCTCGATATTCCCAATGTTATCACCCTCTCTTTATCTCTCCCTCGCTTTTGCTTCTTCCATCTCTCTATCTCACTCTCTCTCTCTCTTTGCATTAATATCGCTGCATTACATTTTTCACATTTCCAACCGAGAATAGCAATAATAAAAAAATATATTCGCTGGTAGAAAATATTCGTTGTTCTGGATTATAAACATTTCGTCATCCACCGGTGCGACGCAGCGCCTCCAAGTAAAAAAAATTATCTATAAACTATATATGCCAGATCCCATATATATATGATTATATATATATAATTTTTTTTCCTGAGCCATTCCGATATTTTTTAATTTAGATGTACGAAGCCAATTTCAGAATAATAAAATACAGAAATGTGGATCTTTTTTATTTTAAATAATAACATAAAACAAAGTTAGACTTGTGCAATTTAGAAATTGCTTTGCACTTGAAAGTTTTTGACTACAGACTTATCAATCATCAAACGTAGAATAACATGGATAAATTAGAGCGAAAAAAAAGTAGTAGAATAAATAATGTATTTGAATAAAATGGCAATGTAATTAATGCAATTTTATATGATAAACTCAAAACCCGTGACCAAAGTAGCGTATCAATGGCCGAGCGTGAGAGAAGAATCGGTAAATTTTGAATTCCACGAGAACCTTAGGAAAGTATGAAAAGACGAAGTAGTCGTGTGTGCCATCGTACGGTGTCACGAGGGAATGCTTCCAGTATCCGGCACTCTCGAACTACGTGACGAGAATCACACGTGTGTCTCTCCTTCTCTTTCTCTCTTTCTTTTCGCTCTCGGGAGACAGAGAGAGAGAGAGAGAGAGAGAGAGAGAGAGAGAGAGAGAGAGAGAGGAGGATTACCTGGAAGCATATAATACACACATCTAAGATCATCGCTCGGTTACTCTTCGCATGTCTATGACCAACCGATGACCGGCACATTCATCACACATCGTTATTTTTTCGGCGGAAGCAAAAAGTCGTTGCGACTTCATCGCGACTCTCTCGAGAAAATCGATCAATCGATCAATCGAACGTTGCAATTTTCTTTATTTCCCATGTGTTGTTTTTGTTTTATTTTATTTTTTATCGATTCGAGCGAACGACATCATTAGCGAACACAACGGATCGTAGTTTATATTTTTTCACGTGTTGTACAAGTTGAAGATAAATGTGGTCATGCATAATATTTGAAAAAAAAATATATATATCTATATATATTTAATACGGATTAGGGTGGTTCTTATTTGGATCATGTCCGAATGTTGATTTTGCCGGAGGCTCAATCGATCTAGAAAGAAATTTGAAAAATGTTGAGTTTATCATGAACCTCCTAGTCCAATTCTAATTACCGCCGAAGACGAGTTGAATTTTCGCATTTGAAATACATGCAATTTTCCTGTACATCGGTTATTATATTAGCTGGACGACTAATTATTGTTTGAACCAAATCCAATACTGTATGGAGTTAACGGGTATGAAATCTACTTCCATGGAAAAAAATAAAATGCATGGGTCGTCTCATGCCACGTTTACACGCACCTTCACACCGTTTCTCTAACGATCCTCATACACACGTACATGTGGCGTGAGACGACTCGCATATATGGATTTTATTTTTTAAACTTTCATGCGTCTCGATCTCATCGGTAATACGATGGAAATTTATTCGACAGTGTCAATGCACTCGTCTCACACACAGATTTGTAATTCCACCTAAAAATAATAACAAAAATAATAACGATAAGAAATAAACAAGTAAATAGACTAGATTAACCCTCCTCGTGATAGGTTTTTTTCTACTATCGTTAGGTACTCGATTCATATTTATCGTCACAATCTCCAATTTTGCGCTTGTCAACTTGTGAAAAAAAAAAATCATAAAAAAAACAATAATAAATGTTAATCACGATAATAGATAGAAAAATAATCAATAACGCATTCCACTGCATGACAACACTCTGTGATACATGTTTCAATAATCATTATAAATGATTGAATTCATATTTAATGTCGATATTCTGAATTCTTTTGATTTTATCGGTAAAAAAAATGCTGTTTCAAAATTGAAAGAATCGATGTCTTGGATTTTGGGGGAAAAAAAAATCGAATTCCGAAAGTCCCATAAGAAATCGAAAAATCGAGTTTCGAAAAAAGTCGAAAAATGGAATTTCGATAGTGGAAAAAATCGACAGATTGGAAAAAAAATTGTAATTGACGCGATGAAGAATTGTAAAAATCGAGTTTCGAAAAATGTCGAAAAATGGAATTTCGATAGTCGGAAGAATCGAAAGAATTGTATAGGTGCGAAGGGTTTTCGAGCGTCGAGGAAGAAAATGGGACGACAAGATGGTTAATTGGAGGGACGATGGCTTGCCGGGGTTCCTGCCCCGATCGTTGATGGGACACGCTGAGCGGAGGACATGCGCCAGCGGCAATCCTTCGCCACGTGAAATGCATTATGCATTCGTAGTGGTGCCACTATATTCCTAGTTTCTCTATCCCCATCGCTCGCCCCCCCCCCCCCCCCCGCAGCGCTCTGTTTCCATCTTACTGCCTCTCTCTCCCTCTCTCACTAATTTTTCGTCTCTGTTGTTCTCACTCACGTCTGTAAATCTCGTCACAGCAAAGAAGCTTTAATTGGACAACAAAAGCAACCAAAGCGATTATTCGTCCTGGCGTCCGGAAAACGAGACAAGATTCTCGAAAATAAAAATTATTCCCTGAAGTGAATTTCCACACCGGAAATAATATTAATTCACGGGAAATAATCTAATTTTTCAATCATCCATTTATCATGAATCGACGACAAAAAAACTTAATCCACTTTCCATCGATTGTTGACTCGAATATCTCGTTAAAATAATTTAATTTTCATATTTCAATTGAATCAGTCCAATGATAATTAATTTTTTTCAATTTAACAAAAATGTATTTTACTGTCAATCGTCACTTTTTTCACGATTACGCCAACGGGACTTGGATTATGGATTGACAAACTTTTTTATTTTTAATGCATAAATATGACACTTGTGGATGATTCAAGAAAGTTAAAAACGAAATGGGGGCGAAGCAACGATGGGTTTCACGATTTTTCACGGACTTTCTGTCAATTGTTTCAAACTGTTCGACAATTTTATTGTTAGAGTGTACTTGTACTCGCACGGAAAAAAATTGTTTCTTCTTCAAAGTCCCGACGATTCCGACAATGAGCAACAAAATTAATGCGCGCAGTTTAACGATCAAACTTTGTCTGGCGACGTTCACGCTTATTACGGTTTACGATTCCGTGCTCGACACTTTGCCAGAACTCGGAGATATTCGATACACACACGCCCACCGAATCACACGACAAAAAAAAAAAAAAATTCTGTGGATATCAAAAACAACGAGCTTGACAATTTTCATAATTTTACAATGACAAAAAAAATTTTCGTCATTGGCTACGACAATTTTTTTCAAAACCAGTTTTTTCACGTCCCCCCCCCCCACCGTGTAATATATACGTACAGTCGATCCTAAACGTTACACAAATTTTCAATGAATCGAGTAAGCAACACGAGTATACATAAATTAATTTAAACTACCAAAAAAAAAATCATAATATATATAAAAGAAGATAAAATTAATAACATTCCCAGCCAGAGGACTATTCTGGTACTAATTTGAATAGGAAGCATTCTCTCGAACGAGCAAAATCTACATAATTCGAAAAACAACAAAGATTCTCTCATTGAAATCTGTCAGAAACCTTCAGAAGAATGATCACAAAATAATAACAGCATAATTTATTTATTTTTAGTTCCAAATGAAATGCTGATTTTTGACGGATCGCTGAAGAAAGTAAATGCCGTTCCGGTTCGATAATAGGTCTGGCCCGACGTTATAGGCCTTACATTCATACCAGTAGTTCGTCGATCCGTGAAAGAAGCGGTCAAGCCGTGAAAGAGTGTCTCGAGAGCTCGTTACCTCATTTACGGCACGTCGATGCATATTCAAAGTCGTTACACGGAGCTTTTGTTTGTGCGAGTGTGTATGAGCGATTGAAAGAGCGATGGACTCGGTCCCTCGGACACTTCATCGGTATCAACAGCATCGGCATCCGCACTGGCATCAAACGATGGAGAGGATGCCCACCGGTCGAGAATAACGCACGAAAATAACCCCTTCTCGCCCGCGCGGAAGTCCGCGAACGCCGGCTCGATCGTCGCAAGCTTCGCGTAACTTCTTTATCGTCGTGTGCAAAAAAAAAAAAAACATCGTTTGAACCTCAAGATTGCGAAGTGCGAACGCGTGACCGATTCGACGATGACGACGATGTTGTACCGACGATGAAGAAGGTTCACTTTAAGGTTGAATTGCACATGCATGTGTCGAAGTATCGAGAAAATTCGGAAAATTTTACAGACAGTAGCTTTTATAATTTCGAAACAATGTGAAAAATTACAAAACGATTGTCTGTCCCATTTGAAAGTTATTGCTGTATGGAGTGTAACATGTGGTCTTATGGGAATTGAAGCCATTGGGGCTATTATCGACGATAAGCGCGTAGAAGTATCATCAACAATTTTTTTTATAAATTTCAGTGTGTAAAATAAAGATTGATGAATTTCCACAAAAAAAAATCGGATCGATCGTCTTTCTGTCGTTATCGAGAGAGATCGTATACGCAAGAGTATAGAAAATTAGCCCACTTTGAAGTTTTTCGGATACAAGATGAAACATGATTCAAGATGTAGTAACATTTATTTTACTTTATTTGATGATTATGAATTAGTCTAGCATTCAAAAAGCAGTTATAATCGAGATTTTACAGATTGGGAGTACTTTTGACTGGGATTGTATCCGTCATACATCCTTGGAAAAGGTGAAAAACCTGATACAAGATGTAGTAACATCCGTTTGACGATATTTAATGATTATGACTCTCTATAGCATTCACAAAACAGTAATAATCGACAATAATTCTCAGGTTGGATTACTTTTGGCTGGGACTGTATGTGTTATACATTCTCAACGAAAGCTCGAAAATTTCGACTCGGGTAATCAAGTATTGAAATTACATTTTCATCGAATAAGCTATAAATTGAATAAGCAGATCATATAAGATATAAATTGAATAAGCAGCTCATCCCTGGTTGACATACAGGGGTCTTTTCGACCCCAAGGTACAAAAAGGCTTGTTGCAAGTAACCGATTGATTATTTTGACTCGGAAAAATTCTCATACACTCTTCGATATTCCATTTGAGATACGCCACAACTCATTTTATTCAAATTCACTATCTGCATTAAAAAAAGTTTAATATTGAAGGTGAAAAAAAAAAACAATTGGCGATTTTCACAACAAAAAAAATCCAAACTTCCCCTCTTTTCATTATTTCAATAAAAAACATTGAACTGGGGACTCTCTGAATACTTTACTTCCAGAAAAAAAGCCTCATAGTGGCTGTTGGAAACAAAGGTGTTTGAAGAAACGAAGAATAAAGTCCTTGGATTAGGATCGGTATTGCTGGGGGATTTTTGATCCCAGTGTGCCAGCTATGGATTCATAAAAAACCCACGATAAGCAGCAATGTGAAGTGCCACATAGTCTTGTACATTAGGGACCGACAGACCGGTGGCGAGAATCGCGCCGGCCGATGGCCACCTAGCGGCGCTTCGCTCAAGCTGGCTGGCGCGATGAATTTCAAAGTTCAATAACGTTCCCAATCTCGTGTTATTGCAAAGCGTGAACGATCGACCGATGCGACGACGAAACGGCGAACGCCGAGGACTTCGTCGTGCCGACACGATGACGAAGTTCGACACTCCGTCGTCGGCGTGATCCGGTAAATTTGGCTCGACGATCTTGAGAGAGAGGGGCGGGGGGGAGGGGCTCAACCCGGAGACTCGAAGAAAATGAAAATAAATCGACGGACGAGGAAACGACGAGCAAAGAAGAGCGGGAGGATGTGACGCCAGACGTGGAGCGAGAGGCGTAAAAATAACCGGATTGCGCTTCTGTCCATTCCGCGATGTCTTTGCGCTTTTTTATTTCTTTTTACTTTTTTTTTTTTTTTCAATTCTCTTCGCAATCGGTTGAGAATATTTTTTGCACCGGTAACTATTTGTCGTTACAGCATCGATTACGAGGAACCATTATCTAAAGTGTAAAGAAAAAAATTATGTAGAATTAAATATTCTTTACAGGGGAAATTTATCGATACTATCAAGGGATTATTCTACTGTGGAATTCCGATTGAGGAGTTGTTCTATCGTGGAATTGTTGAAACATCGAAATAAAAAGTAATGTTTCGCTTGGAAAAAAAGTTTAAGCGGTTAAATTTAATTTTCAACAAGTTTCGTGTTATCGGGTTGATATTCGACGTAATTTTTGAGTCGTTAAAATAATTTGGTGGGCATATAGACGAGCTCAAACTTCGAACGCATCTATCTCGAAATCGTGTTTTACAAAATGGGAAAAAAATTTCGGTCCGGCGGACGATTTTGTCGATACGATTTTTCGTGCGATAAATATTGATAACAATAGTACGAATTTTTTAGTAAAAAATTGTAAAAAAAAATGTGATTTTTTTTTTGTAACTAGAAGAGAGAAAAGGCTCTCGTTGGGACGTATGTCATACAATGTTTTTTAATTTCAATGTGAACATATTTTTCATTTACATCGGACCAACGGGATCTGCAAAATCGTGTACACCGATCGACCAGGCACGAACTAAAAAAAAGATTATTAGACTCGACAACAAATTACTTATAACAAATGTTGATTCGTTTCGTTAAAATTTTTCGCAAATACTCTTCAAAGTGCACATCGTTACATATCCAAAAAAAAAAGATTAGATCGCTCCCGCAGTTTTTCCGAAATATTGTTTTCGAAAAATTGGTTCCCGCTTAGACCCCAGTCACATTATAATAACCCCTCAATTTTGACGATGATTAATAATTGACGACGAAAATTAATCTTTTTTTTTTTCAAACGCACATAAGATAAATATATAATCCATTTCGATAATCAAACACAGTATTGAATGTGAATCATTGATTTTTTAATATTGCATGATAGTCGAACGAATTATTAATCGATAAAAATGTGAAAATGGATTGTTTTTTTCTTTCTTTTTTAATTCGTTGTGGAATCGATATTACACAGCTAAGCTGTGCTACGATGAATTAATTTCGCGAGTGTATTTCGAATTGCGTGACTCTCGTAAACAGTCGCCCCGCCCAGGTGCATCGCACACGTGCATCCGCGCCCATGAACACATACATACATATATACACATAATGTGTGGACATATGTGAATATGTGTGTGTGTGTGTGTGTGTGTGAACACGAACGTATAGTGGAAACCGTTACCGATGGTGATTTCAAACTAAAACCGACGCACACGTGGCTCGCACACGCACAGCTTGCAACGTCGAACTGCATACCCATGCAATAACACGGTACAATGCACCGTGGACAGTGCCACACGAAGTGTCTATTCGTTTCGCGAGAATATCCGAGCAATGCACGAAAAACTTTTCAACCCGCACGAACACCAACGTCGTAACTTTCATTCTCGTAAATCACCGGGGACTTCTTCTCCATGTGCGAAAACCCAACGATTATAATACCATGCGAGTAACATTCACCGGAAAATTTTTTGCTACTCGTCGAATCACTCGTAAAATTTTATAATAATAAATAACGACATGAAATTTTTTTTTTTAAATAAAAAAAAAAATAGATAAATTAAATAAATAAATAAACAAATAAATAAATAAGTATGAATACGAATATGAATGAATATTAAATATGAAAATTAATAAGTAAATAGATAAATAAATAAATAAATAAATATATAAATAAATAAATGAATACATAGATAAATAAATTGAAAATTCAAAAAATCTCCAAATGTTATGCTAATTATTGTTAACCCTTTTCCCGCGCGACAAAAACGAATCAATCGTGTGATGACTTACCAATGAAATTTCGTTCGTGAAATATTTATTCCGTTTCCCAAAAAAATTTTTACCGATTTTTCAAAATGTTGTCATAATTTTGTTGATGCACTTTATCGTTTTTTTTTTTCAAATTTCTTTGTTTGATTGTTTGTTTTTTTTTTTTTTCGTTAAAATCCGAGATAGGCCGTTGAGTCTTGAATCGAATGTTTTTGCATTTCGCGTGAA
Source organism: Diplazon laetatorius (assembly GCA_963662125.1). Classification (NCBI taxonomy): domain Eukaryota; kingdom Metazoa; phylum Arthropoda; class Insecta; order Hymenoptera; family Ichneumonidae; genus Diplazon; species Diplazon laetatorius. Next base: position 8,733,598 of record OY759153.1, read on the forward strand.
CAATAATCGCGACAATGTGGAGCGGCGGAGGGGGGTTGGGTGGTTTGGGGGTGGTGGGGTGGGATAAGCACTACGCGGATGGGCGTCGACGGATTCGATTCGGACTGTCGGAAATACCGCTCTCGCTGGCACCGAGACGCCTGGTTCACTGCGGACCGCAGGCTGATGCGACGAGCCACGAGTTCTTCTTCACCGCGGCCGCTCGCTTCGACTCTCTCTCTCTCTCTCTCTCGCTCTGCCAGACCGCCAGACCACTTCGGACGATACCCACTGGGACAATATTAGAATCTCGCCGCATCGTCCGTGATCGTGTACGTACGTGCGATAATTATTCCCCCGACGATGTACACGCGATGGCGATAGATCGTGCATAGACATATTTCGAATCCGCGAATTTGGGTGGGGCTCGTAAATCCATCCTACGAAAGTTTGGAAGGGTCAAAATTCCGAAATGTTTCGAACGTGAAGAATTTCGAACGCCTAGCAGTCACGCGGTTTCTCACATTGCCCGACTTTCAACGTTTCCCACGGCTGAACCATCGATGTCAGATATATGTCGTCGGGAACTTTTTTGCAGGGAATTAAATTCTCTACAATATTGTTCATATGAACTTTTAGGCTATGTGGCGTTGTTTAGACAGCGTTTGGATGGCAAGATAAAAATGTATTGATCTCTCATTGTTTTAATAGTTTTTTTGGCAACAAAGGTTCTTGATTCAAAGGGTTACACACCCTTGGAATTTGTGTGATGTTGTCAACGCCTTTTTAAAGATTTTTGCGCTAATTAAAACCCTTTCTTAGTCTCGGGGCTGGCGGAATAAGTACGCCACTATATATACGACTATACCTATATATACGAGTTCTGAATTTTGAGCCTCATCCATCAAAACGTCAATAATCGTACAACTTCGACCTCAACGATCTGGGATCCTCGCAATTCTTCCACAGCTTGAAGTATACGTTGAAAAACAAATTCCCAAATTTTTTCAAATTTTTCTTGTCTATAATTTTGACAGTTGTGAATATTAACCAACAAAAACAAACGATTCACAAACATTCGAACATATTTCAATCCGATAAACCGAATCCTGATAATTCGACGAATGAATCGAAGCCACTTTGATACAATCGATGTAGATCGATTATCAAAGTTCATCGACCGTGTTCATCGATGGGTTACCGAATCACGTAAATTCGTGGTTTCCGATTATCAACAATGGAAGAGCGATCCGGCTTGGTACTAGGTCGGTATTGCGGTTGTTCGGAGCGAATCGTCAATCGTTGGGTCAAGTGTCCCATTACGTGTGTGATGGTGTTTAGTCGTTCGACTATAGCACACACGGCTCTGGGTATCTACTGATCGATTATGACCGAAGCGTTCGAACCGAATCGACGTGAATCCCGAGACTGGGTCATTGGGAGAGACTGTGGGAGCTCGTGCGGTGGCCAAATGGACGGAATAGAAGCGGCAGAACGGTTCAAGCAAAGTGATTCGTGGCACGCGTTCGGGATGAGAGACATCCCCGTGATGGAATTTCAATCGAACGTTCGATATAGCTGCGACTGTGTGCTGTAGGTGTGGCAAAGAGCGCAGGGGGAGGAGGGAGGGGTGGGAGATAGGAAAGTGACGATGAGGATAAGGGCATGTCTCGCCTGATGCTCGCCCAGGTAAAAAAATTATATGTAATCTATATATAAACTATATATAGGCGTATATAGTCTATAGAAGAATTGTATATAGATTATGTAAAGACTGTATATGCCCTAGGGTGGTCCTTAATGGGGGTGTTGACGAATTTTGAAAAGTGCACCCCCCAGATAGGTTCGAAATAAATAAATAAAAATATGTGCGAAACCTCAGCACTGTAATCCAATGAGAAGACGTGGCTGTGAGCTTGTTTTGTTTTCCATTTGAATAACATTGGATTTTCAGACTAATTCGGTAATTATTTTTTCTAGTTGTCCCTGACCACGCGAAAAATTGTTTATTCACATGGATCTATTGTTAGTAAGTATAAGTACTTGTACACTTTTCTACAAGACCTCACCTGTATTATATTATTGATAACGGCGAACCGTTATCCTCGCAGTTGTCATCATCGTTCATCGGTTCGTCGTTATCGATAATGTAGATTGGTATACCGCTATGAGAAATTATGTCTGATTGGAATGCAGGAGTCACCATGGAGATAAAAAAAAAATAGATTTCTTCAATACACCCTAGTGTATATTCATTGTATGTCGCCCCCTCTTTCCCTCCAGATTGGCGTCAAATAATAAAAAATGATTGCCTTGAAAATTAAAGATCTATCTTTAAAAAAATTAAAACTAATCCATTCTGGTAAAATTGGCGTTACCAGAATGGATTGGTTTTTTCCGTTCACACTACTCGGTTGTCTTTGATTTTTTAAAGACATTTTTTTCAAAGCGTATTTTCGTGTCACGAAGTCTCTCTAAAATTGCAAGTTAATACTTCTAAATAATTTCGTGGTCTTTATATCGATTGAAAAAAAAATACTTTGAGTTTGGATTTAAAATTTGCATGGGTCATTTCACCCTGACATGGATTTTTTTTCCGTTTTTTTTTTATCTAATTACCGGATAACCTTATCGGAATAAAACTTATCATCATTAAAAACATCAATTTAAAAATAAACAAATATCGATCTTGAAATAAATGCGAATCATTGCAACAATTTTTTGTTTTGTTTTTTCTTCTCCACTTTCCTCGAATTTCAGAATGATTCGATCACAAATCTGTTGATTCAGAATAATCATAAATTACGTCGCGAAGAATGATATATCGAACGATTCTATCATTGTCGTTTGAGAAGGTAAAATAATAAGTTCACGGTCGGTTTCATCGAAATTACATTTATTACGCAGATATGGAGAGAAAAAAAAATGAATGCCCATAATAATCAAACCGTTGATTCTTCGGATCATGATAACTCGTCGAGTGGTGAAAGAAGAAGTAGATCCAGTATAACGAAGGCAGTAAAAGAAGAAATCCAACTCCCTGAACTCGTTAACCGTGGAACGTAGTATTATCGTATGCATAGCGATCGACCTCTTTTCATGGAATATCTACATAGAAGAAACATGCATATATATGTATATAGTATATATCTATATTCATATATATATATATATGTATATATATATATATAGATATATATCGACGCAGTACAGTAAGAGTTATTGTAGAGGCGAGAGGCAAGAGTCGTAATACCCTCGTATCGCATTCTAGAGATTATCGACTGCCCGATCATATATATATGCATATATATATGTATATATGCATATATGTAAAATCGTCCGTGCATCTATCCACGAGCACACAGGTGAACATGACGTACGAGTGGAGCATGTGGGTGCAGCACCACGCGCTCGATGGCTCGCTAGAGGGAGGTAAGGGGGTGGGGGTGGTTGGGCGCGGTTTCTCAAACCTACATTTGCTTAATCGGGCCGTTTGCGTAGCGAACGGCAATGAAAACTAAAAGACTCGGAAAAACCGATAAAGCAAACCGAGTGGAGTTGTTACTTCAAGGAGGTCAGAATTTCCTTTTTGAGATAATGAGAATGAGAAAAAAACTTTAGCAAGATAATTGTAGACGTATATATATATATATGTATATATATATATATATATATATGTCTTCAATTTATTTGACAAAAAATATTTCACCGATAAATCGATATTCGAAAATTCACGTAACTATTATTCAAATGAATTTCGTTTATCAGAGCGAGTCGACGTACGACGAGTGACATATATGTATGTATATATGTAATCCGATGAAAATATCATTCGCAATAATTTTCATTGAATCAATAAGAATAATCGTTATCGGAAATAATTTCAATATTTATCGACAGCGATATTGAATTTTTGTATATTTGTCGTTGTGTGTGTACGATCGGCGGTTTGTGTTTTTCCGGTCATATGTCGCTGTAACTCTTTTCACGATCCAGCATGCGATGCATAATAATTGGATTCCAATGGTCGAAGGATAGTTCGAGATTCAAAAAATATGCGGTGCGATGGACAAAAAATCTCCAAAGCTTTCTACATTAAACACATTCATTCATACGAAAGCCACAGTTTTATGGACCAAAACGAGACTTGAAGAATGAAATATCATTACAAGTATAATAATTCGTTAAAAGAATCATTATAATATTATTATTTCTCATAAGAATAATAATAATAATAAAAATTCTCATATTATGTATGAAATAGAGTAGAACACTCCAGGTAACATATTTCTATGGTCCTCGGCGTGAGGTGCGAAGACCAGAACTAAATTGGACTGATATCAGACGAATAAACAGTCGTGATATCGTCGAACATCGTATTAATGTCACTTAAAGTAGTGATATTATTTGTTTCACAGTAGCCAAAAAGTTGGCCATTTTATTCTGTCAGTTTTTAGCGATTTTCATCCAGTCACTTCTCGAAGTCACGAAAATTTAATAATAATATAACAGCAAAAAACTAACAACATATGATCACAGACGAATATAATTAATTTCGATGATTTTGTGGATGATATATATATTTTTTTTTTACCCAAATGACAATTCACGATTCACGTTCGTTCGATGAAAAAATTTTCGCACCGCTTTATTGAAACGCAAAAACTTTGAACAATCGTGGCAACCCCTAAAAACGGTCCGATCGGTCTCATCTTTCTGCAGCATCCTACGCAATCATGATAATTGAGAGTGAATGAGGGCTGCGAAAAAACGTAGAACATTTTTTTTCTTTTCGAAACACCCTGATGTATATACCTACCATATATAACATATATACATATGTATATATATATATATATATATATATATATATATGCACGGTAATAATTGTAATCTCAGCCGCGTACGCGGTGTCGACTTGTCTGCGCGGTACACACACGTCACGGCTGGAATTAATTAGCGATGATTGTGGCTCTGCGGCGAAGCGCCGTACGGAACCGACGACGAGCCAAGAGAACTCCGCCGCTCGCTGTGTGTAACAACCACATGGCACATACGCCCCCGTGTATAACGCGGGGGGACGCACAGACGTCCATGCTCTTCGAGATTTCGTCGTACAAACGTGCTGATGGGGGGGACTCTCTTCGTCGTCACGCGAAACACGTGGTGCTGTGTGTCGCGACGATGAATGTGCGCTAAACCAGGCACGCGCCCTTCTCACCCACTCCACCTTCTCAACGTACCCGCTCGGCTTCCACAATTTTTTTTCTTTATTTTTATTTTGATTTTTTTTTTTGTGGCCATTCTTCGTACGGCTCATTCGTATTCGCGACCGGCTCTGCGTTTCCCCGGAATTTCGAAAATCAAGAAAATCGTGAACGTCATTTACACTATTGTGTACGGTATTCGTTTATGTGGATGTGAATAGGGGTGTTGCAAATGAATTTAATTTTGGACGAATGATGGACCATGAGTCGTATAGAGTGCGGTACGTTCTCCATAATAAGTGATCATTTCTTTTTCAGTGACTTTGGAATCACAAGAAAACGATAATCCGTAAAGTTGCTGGGGATCGAAATTAAGTCTTAACGTTTGGATGGATAATAATAATGATAATAATAATAATAATAGTGATGGTTACATAAATATACATATACATATATATACATTATTGATAGAAGGCACCATTATCGTAATACTTCTTTATGAGTATGAATAATAATTATATTAAATATTATCATCATTATTGTTAATAGCACTATTACAATCATACAAATAAAAATAATCATTCAATGGTAAATCTAAGAAAGTCTTGAGACACAATTGTGCAACACATGACTGAGTTCTGTCAAACGAAAAGTAAAAGAGTACAATTTTTTTATATATATTTTTTTGTTTTTTGTTTCCTCTGAGAAATCTGGTACGTCGGCCCTTATTCGTTGCTGGTTACCAGATGCCCACGTGGGGTTGAAGAGCAAGCGATAAAACACGATGCCAGTGACGTATCGTGCGGTCGAAGGGCACGGAGTAGTACGGTGACGAACACTCGTCTGGGAATGTTAACGCCATGACCAAAATCCCTCCCTCACCACCCTCCCTCCCCCTCCTCGGCCCTATTGCCATACATGTTTTCGATAGTACCGGGCGGTAAACTTGTTGCTTCGAGGGTGTCAAGTTACACCCTCGACGAATTCGAAGAACTTTATCCGACTCCATGCTGTAAATTCGTCGGTCCGTCGTGTTCTCGAATAACGACCGAGCTATGCCGATGTTGATGCGCAAAAAGGTTGCCCGCGATTCACCTCGAACGTACGAGAAGTCATCGCGAGTCGACGGATCGAATTACCGACGAGAATTCGGTCTTCACGTCCTCGTGATTATTATGGATCGTGGTGTGGCACATTAACGCTGGGATTGAACGAAAATCGATATGAAATCAGTTTACACGAAAAATCAAATTTTTGTAACAAGTGTATTCCAGCCTAATTTGATAGAAACGAAAATGACTCTCATTTATTTTTTGCAAAGAAGCGGTATTGTAAATAAATAATGAAATAATGATAATAATTACATGACCATCCACCTGCAATCATCAGAATCTATGAAAAAAAATATTCAACTGAAAAGAGCAAATGAACATTCGTAATTTGTAAAAAAAATTGAAAAATCCAATGGACAGGAAGATAAAAATGTATTGATTTTTGAATAAATGTATTGAATAATGAAATAATGAAATAACCATTCACCTGCAATCATCAGAACCTATAAAAAAAATGTTAAACTAAAAAGAGTAAATAAGTATTCGTAATTTGCAAAAATGCTTGAAAAATCCGATGGAAAGATAAAAATGTATTGAAGAAAATCGATACATTTTTATCTTCCTGTCCAAACGCTGGCTGAACAACGCTATATAGACCAAAAATTCACATCAACAATGTTGTGGAGAATTAAATTTCCTACAAAAAAGTTTAATACGGCATCTATGTAACATCGATAGTTTACGCGTGGGAACGCTCGAAAGTCGAACAATGTAGTCTCGCGGCCGGCGCACGAGGTACACAACTCTATACCTATATATATCGACATATATATATATATATATATATATATGTATATATAATACATATATATATAATATATATATATATATATATATATATATATGAGTGTTCCGAATCTTGACCCTTCCGAGATTTGTCGTTCCGCGAACATTGTACGTTCCGAATTTTGGCCTTTCCGAAAATTGTTCGTTCTGAATTTCGCACCCAGCCTGATGGGACAAAACATGACGGGAGGGGACGGGACAGGACAAGACGGCAATGCGGTCGCGCACTTTCGTCATCGACCTTTTCACCGCTGGAAAGTATTAAAGTCAATATTAGCCCGAACATCGAAACTTTCCTACTTCCTCACAATGGTTCAGTCTCTAATTAACTCGTCGAACAAAAAAAATATAACACGTTGAAAATTCAACAATTTTGTGAAAGTTTTTTTAACTATACCGTCGAGGTTACAGGTACATTCAAAAAAAGTATTTTGTGAAAATAAAAAGTTGACCGTAAACGATCGTTTTCCATAAAAATTAATTTCTTTTTTTTACAATAATACAAAAACTGATTTAGTTGCCGTCAAATGATTTTCACTTTGCAACAATCATTGTCACTGTATTATAATTTATTCGTTCTTCTTTCGAATTTCATTATCATAAATGTAGATCGTAGACGATACAATAAATCTTTATCAATTTGTCTTGTGGATTTCGAAGAAGTCGTAAATTTTCGTTGGCGTTCAAACGACTAACTCAGCCCACGTATGCACGAAGACAACCACGAGCGTGTAGAATTGATTTCAACGTTAATTCCACGAACGATATTTTTGCAAGCCAAATTTTTTCGTTCATACGCACACGTCATCGTTATTACTCGAGCAGCACTACTCGCTTGTGCAGAAAAAAAAAATGAATCGAACATACAAATTTTCGATTAGAAATAAATTTTTTTCTAAGTTGAAAATCAAGTTTAAAAATACAGAATAACACTTTTTGAAAAAAAAAATAAATCGATTATTTCAAATTGAATTGAATTAAGCTGAAAATCACACTATATCATTGAAGCAAGTCATGTACTCATTCAACTCAACAAAATCCACTACGAGTCAACTCTTGAATCTACAAAAAAAAAAAACTTTCCGTTGTAACCGTTTGGAACAATTTTTTCATTTAGTTTTTTTTTGTTCCCACAGCGAAAATAAGTTCATTCCTTCCTGAACAGCGTTACGCTCTTTGTCCGGTTAGAAAAAAAATAAATAAAACAAAAAAAAACGATTGCGAGTCAAGCACATTTACCCACGTACGTAACCACGTACTCGCGGTATTGAGCGTGTAAATAGCGAGAAACGGATGTGGAATGGCGGAATAAAGAGAAACGAATGCGTCGACGAGCGTTACACACACGACACACAAACACACACACACAGAGACGTCAAAACCCTCGTGAGTGCACAAAAGAGCTATGGCACAAAAAAAATCGTTGGCCAGGAAAATAAAAATAAAAGAAATAAAGAAAGAGGCAAAAAAAAAAAAATGAAATAAAATAAAAACGAGAAAGAAAGAAAGTGAAGTTTGCGGCAAAGCCTGAGCACAATCAGCCAGGTGGTAATCGGGCTGTGGGATCGTATGTGGTTCGGTAGTTATGATACACACACACACAAACACACAAACACACCGCCTATATGGTCACTCCGGATTCCATCTTCGTGAGCCTATTATCGGAGCGAATTCACGACGGGTACACGAGAGTGTACCGACGCGACGGGTTATATTCTCTCGCTCATCCGCGGAGTTACTCTCGCGCCGTCGCCCGGTCCGAACACGGCTCGAGATAATTAGATCTGGATAAAGCCGCGGGTATGACGTAGCTGTATTTACGTTTTATCTGCATCTCGGGATCCCCTCCTCCCCCCAACGCGTAAATACGAGACCCCGGATAATATGCAATTCCGAGTCCCCACCGAGTTTCCAATCTCTTCTATCGCAAATACGAACGAACCGCGTTCGGTTATACGAAAATAAATAATACGATAATAAAAAGAAAACATTTTAATCACGAAAAATAAAATGAATTAATGAAAAAAAAAAAAAAATGCAATTGCCGTTCCGGACTTTCGCTGTTTGAATTATGACGATTATTTTGGAGCTGCCGCATGGAGATGAAATCGCTTCCATCGAGAATATGAGCGAAGCGCTCGGTTGCATTAAAATAAATTTAAAAAAATATAAGAAAAAAATAAAAACTTGTTCAATCACGGAAAATAAAATGTATGAATATAAATAATAGCAATTAATGTACGAGAGTCGCTGTTTGAATTATGAAAGTTGTCTCCGAGCTGCTACAGAGTTGAGATTATACATCGTTCGATATAGTTTTTATCGATGAAAAATGTAAAGATGATTGACCGGTTTTAATTAAGTTATTTTTATTTTTTTTGTAGTGCAATTTTATAGCGAGATGGGGCTTTAATGATGATTAAGAGGATAAGGTGATCATGTTGTTTCACTAGAGATCCGTAATAAGTAAAAATCAGGCGATAATTCTCGATCTTGCTACTATGATTGGCAGACAAGCTTATGAAGTTTTACGTTTTTTGATGCAGTACTTCAGTGATGAGCAATGGTTTCATTTTATTTATTTATTCCATTTTTTGCATATTTCAAATTTTTATTTCATTATGACCAAAGTACTGTACCGAAAAATAGTTGACTCTGTAAACTTTATACCAACTATAGTAGCAATACCGAAAATTCTTTATGGATACTATACAATTATTTTTTATTCTCGTCACTCACAATAACAATAAAAGAAGCTATTCATAATGTAGAATGACTGAAAAGAAATAATTGTTTATAATCAACAGTATCGTTTTCAGTGCAGAACTTTAGTCGTAATCGAATAAAATTGTGAAATATGAAAAACACTGTGTGATTTAAATGGCAAACTTTGGGAGGCTGTCGGTAGGGTTAAGATGAGTCGAGATAGGGGACTCGAATTTTGAGGATTTTTCAATTTTTTAATTTCGAACCATATTATCCTGTCGACGAGTTGAAATAAAATGAAAACACTCAAAAATAAAGACCACCTTAACATGTGCATCAGGGTGTCCTGAAAAAAAAAGTTATCTCCAATTTTCATAGCTCTCATTCGCTTCAAAGTATCTTGCATCCGTAGCATCCTGCAGAAAGATGATCCCGTTCGTACCATTCCCAGAGATGGTCCCAATTTTTCAAAATTCGAATAACATGGCGCAATAATTTTTTACATCGAATAAACGTGACGCCCGCGATCAAACCGAGCTTCGACAGAATGAATAACAAATGATTTCGTTGTAGGTATCAGGGTCACTCAAAGTCCCAAAAATTAAATAATAATATACCAGGAAAAAAATCAACAACATTTCATCACAGACTAATATAATTAATTTCAACGATTTTTCGGTTAATACTTTTTTTTTACCTCAATGAAAATTCACGATTCACGTTTATTCGATAACAAAAATTATCGCGCCGGTTTGTTAAAACGTAAAAACTTTGAAAAATCGTTCCCACCCGTAAAAACAGACCGATCAGGCTCGTCTTTCTGCAGGATCCTGCGAAATCAAGAATCATCTACATTCATGATAATAAAATCACTTTCAAGTGAATGAAGCCTGCGAAAAATCAGAGAACATTTTTTATTCACGATACCCTGATGTGCATATATATATGTGTGAAAAAAGGTTTATATATCTACGGGTTGCATACAACGGAATTGCGCTGCACTCTCGGCGCGCGGCGGGTAATCACTGTGAAAACGTTAGGCCTGGATAACCGTCGGCGCAGTTGCAGCGAGCGAACCCGTCGGATTATCGAGGAACTCTCACGGTGAGAAAATCACCGCGGGCTCATGCACACGAAAGCGAACGTGTGTGTACGTCGTTACGTACGTTCGTGCGCACGCGCGCGCGCGCGCGGATTTAACGCGACCATATATACGTACGAGTTGAAACACCGTCGGTTCGAACGTATATTCGCGGGCGACTTTGCACGAACGTTTCTTGCGCGCATAACCGAAGACGCAGCCGAGAAAAGCGAATCGTCTCTCCCGCGTGGCGACGTTGAAGCGCGCACGCGCGCTGTGTTTGTGCACTCGCGTGTGAGTTCGGTTCCGTTGAAAAGCCAAATGCCGGAAGCGTCGCGATGGCTTCAAAGCTCGTTCGCGCAGCTGCGCGTAAACAGCCAGATATGCATTTACCTGCAACGACGGTGACGTCGGGGTTATGCGGATCACTCATGAGAAACTTTTCTGCGTAGTCGAATTTAGTGGCGATGTTCGAATGGTTTCGGATTGGGCTCGGAATTTGAAACGAGCAATGTTCGGAAAGGCCAAAATTCAAAATACGTATATATAGATCAGGGATGGATTCAATGAAAATGTATTGCAAATACTTTTTCAAACGAACAATTATGATTAATTGTCATGCAAAAATCGATATTTCAACGTTTCTTCAATAATAATGAGGAGTTTGCGTAAATTATTGTTTTACAATGGATTGAAATATTTAATGAACCGGGTAAAACTAATAGTTAGACAGGATAACGATGCAATAACATTTCCGGGCTAAAAATACGTCAGAAGCATCAATGCACAAATATACATGTACATGATATTATTTAAATTATCGAGTAAAAATAAACGTCGATTTAAGAAATGTTTACATCTTTCAAATTTACAATGTCTCACTTTTCTGTGATCTAAGAAGACATCAAATATTACAATATCACGCCACGTTCCTACGTCACAAGATCCAAATTGAAATAATCCGATTTTTTTTTGTCGGTCAATTACAATTTTTTTTTGTCAAAAAAATAAAAAATAAATATAAATCAATGATCAATATCGCGAGAATTTTTTCTAAACGCTGAGAAAAAAAAACTCGCGCGTCAGTCGATGGTGATCGTGATGCATGAAAGAATTCCAGAGGCGTCTATGAACGTACGAACCTTTTTCCGATAAGTGCTGGGCAGACATGCCCACTGTGCGTAACTCGTGTGAACCATTTTCGTATGTACTACGCTTCACGAATAATCCTCAGGCCGAAGCTTTCGCGCTCCGAATCCAACATCCGTCGATACAACACCCACCCACACACATACACACACACACGCACACATAAACACAAATAAACCGATGTACCGATGTAACAACGCAGATCGAAAGATTTTACGTTGTACCGACGATTTCACGTTGGCGCAGGATTTGCGAACCTTTCAAAGGATCATCCGCCCGTATTTAATGTTCACACGTGGCGCCACTCGCATTCACGTACATTATCGAACTGTTCGATGATTAAATCGTCAATCGGAAATTACAATTTTCATCGCGTTTCGCGCATGCGTTACGTTTTCGCATCAAGACCGGCGAGATAATTATAATTTTATCGCGGTTTGCGCATGCGCACCCTTTCAAAAAAAATTAATGGCAATTAATAGTTCTATCGTGGTTTGCGCATGCGCGTTGTTATTGCAAAACCAACGGTAATTAATACTTTTCCTGCGGTTTGCGCATGCGTAGCCGCTTTCAAAAAACTGACGAGAGATTTATAACTTTATCGCGTCTTGCGCATGCGCGACCTTTATCGCCGAAAACTCACGGTAATTAATGCATTTATCGCGGGTTCGCGCATGCGCGAAATGTTTTCACAAAACTCACGGAAAATAATCGACAAAATTATTCGACGAGTCCACAAAGTTTGAAAATTCAATAAAGACACGATTTTTTAAATGTTGTGGGAGTTTTAATTTTCAAACGCAAATTGGCAATGGGAAATGTTTTTATTGAAATTTAAATCATTTTAATATTCAGACACTGTTGACACGAGCCACGTGGGTCGTTGTTTTTTGTTGGGGGGCGAGGTCGGGGAGCGCGGGAAATATTAAATTCAACGACCGTCACGCGTGAACAGCGAACGTTATCTGACTGTGTGTGTGAGAAATCCGACGTTCGAAACGTCTGGGACCGTTCCCGAACGTGTAACGAGTGCACGCGAGAGAGAGTCCCCTGACGTTTGTTCGTCGAGTGTGTCTTCGTCGCGTCGTACGCCACTTCCCGTCTAACCCCCCTCCCCCCCCCCCCTCCCCCGCCACCGCCCCGCGACGAACGACTCGAGCCGATAAAACGTCAATGGCGCTCGGTTGACATCGACCCTTTTTCTTCTACACCGAACAATTCACAATGTTATCACGACGATCGAATGAACGATAATTTGATTATCAAAAATAATCGTACCCGAATAACTCTCGCTTTGAAATAAATTTCAGTATTATATTTTTTTATCGTTTTCGTTTTATTTTCTTTATTTTTCCGTTTTTTACTGTTTTTTTTTGTTGAAGTTTAATTTTTTATATATATTTTTTTTATGGATCGTCAACGCGCCCGGAACTTGAAGGGGGCGATCGTACTCGGGGCGAACGATCGCTGCCACTGGCCGAAGAAACGACAACACTCGGCTCGGTTCCGTGGAGCCGAGGCGCGTATGGGACTGCCAGGGCCGTACGTATCACGTGGTTACCTATTCCATTCACATATTATCACCGATCTCTTTCAGTTTTCGTTCGTCGCAATCAGTTTTTTTTTTTTGGTTATCATTCATTATCGCATTTGGTGTCACGATTGTTTTTCATTGCGATAACAATTTGAAAGATGAAAAAAATTGTGATTATAATGATAATCTTTAGTTGGTAACCATGGGTTACAACTCCTGGCTTGCCCAAATTATACGTTGTTCACGTTGTTTTTTGTCGATACGATTGTCTCGCTTGAACAAATGATCCCTACGGAAATAGATCAATTGATCGTCATACTGAAATAGTTAATAAGATCTAATGCATTTTTTTTGAAATTTTTTCAGAGCACTTTGGGAAAGGTGCCGAAAATAAAGATACAGACTAAGGGATAATAATAATATCAATAATAATAATAATAATAAAGTGAATTATCAATAGATAATAATTATTTAGAAGAAAAGTGTAATATCAACATAAGAAAAGATCGAGCGAATTAGTCGCAGATCAACGACGACGATAATCGACAAGTTCCAGAGTAGTTTTTCCATTAGAATCAAGATAACCGATCAAACCGATCAATAAAAAAAAACGGATAAATCAATTTGTGATAGTGTACACGAGCTGTTATGATATTATCGAAGCTATACTCGATGAAAGTCAAACGTCTCTTCGAATGTACATTTTTTTAATTCTTGTGTGTGTGTGTGTGTGTGTGTCTGATCTACGAAATGTATATTTCCATCGAATTATGTCAATCGAGCGATGATAAAGTGGCCGATAACTCACGAATTTGTGAGCACGCATCAAATTGACACGCTCGACACCCTGACTGAATGGAAATTTTTTTCATTTGATTGGAACAATTTTTCACTTTGGCAGACATTTATTTAAATGGAATAACTTTTTGAAAATATTTATCCAATAGCTTGTTGAATTTCAAGTAGTACACTGTCACTCTATGATTATTTAACTCAAATTTGTATGCAATCAAACTTATTCTTATTTGCATATTCAATCAGATTCTCATTTAGATCATTACAATTTTTGATTCAATAATTTTTTTCATTATATTCATTTCAATTTATAAAACAATGGAAAATTTCAATAATAATAATAATAATAATAATAATAATAATAATAATAAGAATAATAATAATAATATGTTCAAAGGAATAAATATATTATATACTATATAGCCACCACTATTATACTAATAACAGATTTAATCATGGATTTAGTGAGCCAAAGCAACGCGCTAGGGTCTCACAAAGTCGTCCTACCGACCTGGCGGACGGTTGCTCTGCAGTTGCGGTGCATACACGGGTCTATGTCGCCAAGCACGTAAGACTTTCGCGTGAAGAACGGGCCCAAGTCCACGATAGTCGGTCGTAGTACAACGCCGGGTTCTCTATGCGGGCGTACATAAACGATCCGACCGAGAAGCGGCCGTCCGGTCCGGGTCTCAGACTAACACGCTCAAGAGGGAGAGAAACTTATTTTTCTTCGTTCTTTCTTTCTTCTTTCTTCTCTGTCTCTCGGACCCGATCTTTTCGACTCCACTGCCGCCCCCCCCCCCCGACCTCGGCCCTCTCTGTAACCCCTTCCACCAGTTCGTTCTTTCTCCGACGTTACTAATACGCGCGAAGGGGGAATTGCCCGATGGAGTTCCGCAGCCTCCGGTTCTCGATGACTCATCGACTCACCGAATGACCAATAAACCGCAGAGTGGTTCTCGTACAGAGTCGCTCGCCTCTGACCCTCAAGGAATGCCAGCAGCACAAAACACACACACACACACATGAGACACTGATACATACATGAGACACTGATACATCGATAAAAAGTAGTTACCATGGACATCGACGGAAATTGTCGAATTTATGTGTGAGACGAGTGAGACTCGAGTTACTTGAAACGTCATGTGTCCACCCTAAAGTTATAAACAGGGTGGCCAATGAATCACCGATGGGTTCGAAAAAGTCATAACTCGTTCATTTTATCATTTTTGATGTTTTTACAGATTTGCTCGACGAAATTGATCAACACATAGTTTTAAATAGAGGAATGTTTGGTAAATGTGTAAAATGATGTGAAAGCCATGAGCAAAGTTCTACCTTTCAGCTTGATAATTTATCTTAATAATTTAAAAAGGTAAAAACATATATTATTTTCATTTATTATTCTAGTTTTGCATTATAGAGCGTTCCTTGGAGATTTTTAAATGAAAAGCATTGAGTTTTTCGATTTCCGTGAAAGATCGATTATTTAACTTGGTAGAAAGCATCGGTAATATTTTAATTTGAAATATTACCGGTATTTTTGATCGAAGGTGTAATTTTTTATTTTTAGCTAAAATGCCGCTTAGTATTCTCTACGAGATCAAATGATCGATGTTTCACTAGAACAGGAAAATCTTAATGAGTTTTACTTGCGGCTAGACATCGTACGTAGCCTGCGTAGCCATTTTTATTTTCAAGGGATGCTCTATAGCCTGCGAAAGTAACTAAATAAAAAAATATTGTGAGAAGTGAACGAATTATGACTTTTTCAAAACCTTCAATTTTTCAGTGCTTACCTTGTATATTCGTTGCAGATTGCTTCACAAACGAAGGGGAAATCGAAATTTACTTTTTTTTTTGGAATTGTGGATGGATCCGATTATGAGGGTGTTGAAATATTTTTGTGGAGTCACGAGAAATCGATGCCAGACTGTAAGGGCGTTTATCGTACGAGGAAAGGATGTGTGACTCACTCATCGACTCGATGGAATGATTCGTTGCAAAAGTACATACAATCGTTCATTCGGGTCGTCGTGAATCATCACAGGGACGATAAAGGAAGAAAGTCATTCGAAGTAATTTTTTATTTTTTGTGGATTCGTCATTAGTCTTGTCAGAACTTTTGCCTGAATCGATTATTTGAGAACTGAGATGGTTTTTGTGATTGTAACAATTTTGCCAAAAAAATAAAAAAATGGCAATTTAGATGTTAGCTTTGCCGAATACATACATCGACAAATATTTTTATCCAAGCAATGTTGAGTGATATTGACATTAAATTGTTACTTCAAATACGTAGTTATAATTGTTCTATAGATCACGAGATGGCAGAGAAGATTATTCACTGTAATCAATTTTTTTTCAATCACAACATGTTTTTTTTCACTACACATTTTTTTAATCTTATTGATTCCTGATTAAATGAATCGGGTGACATTAAAAAACGTATAATGATAGCTACTGATCATTGGATATTATTTCCGCGTTTCTTTTTTCAATCTTTATATTATATTATATTATATTATATTATATTATATTATATCGTATTAGATTATATCATATTATAATAAATTATATTAATCCATATGCAATTTGTACCATTGAAAAAAATATCGAATGTTATTACCATTCATTCAGTCCATCAATTTTGCTCTGAAAATCAAACTTCGACCATCAAACAAGCAGATGGGATTTAAAACTGAGTCGATAAAAATCCCCTCGCCTCGAGGCACAATCCCCGACGATACTGATAGTAAGCCATAGCGCAGATGCATTCGTCAAAATTGGAAAAAATTAATAATAAATGATTAAAAAAAAAACCCAGACTATCGTATCTCTCTTATTTGAATTTCGCTGTCTCGTGGCTTTCGACATATCCGGTTGATTTGTCTCCGTCTCTCGTTTTACGGCCATACCTCACGGCCACTTTGAAGCTTTATCGCAGGTACAGTACAGAGGTACAAGCTGCGCAGTGAAAGAGGCAAAGCTTTTATTAAATTCCGACTGCATTCGGTTGGCTCCTGTGCGAGGGCGACGGGGTAAGGGGTTAAAGGGGAGGGCGGCGGAAGGGAGGGGGAAGTGTGAGGAGCATGAGAGCGACTATCCTGCGAGGTGGAGGGGGAGGGGGCGTCGGCTCGGGCATTCGTTCGTAAAATACGCGTTGGACGGGAGCCAGAGAGCTCGGTTTGCCCCTGTGGACCGGGCAACCATACTTGCAGCCTTGCCAGCTGGGAACTCGGCAGAGGTCTTTCAGGCGCTCTCCGCGCCGCTGCAGATCCGGCTCGCCCAGCCCCCTCTCCCGCACCCCCCGCCGCACATTTAATATCGTTCACGAACGACGTCGTATCTTTACGACCCTGTTTTTTTTACTTTGTTTTTTTTTTCTTTCATATCTCAGTCACGTTCAACTTAACCACCTGCCGATCTGTTCGATTCCGCCCACAATCACAACTTCATTCGCAACCCTCTACGGTATTTTTCCATCGACGCCGTCGGCTCCGTCGCGAAAAATGGGGCTGGTGTTTATCCGGTTGAAATATTTTTCGAAATATATTTTTTTTTAAATGATTTATTAGGAACGATAATCAAGGAATAATGAAAATTCGATTTTTTGGAAATAATCATAAATAATTTGATTGGGTTGTAATTAGATGGATTTATGGTGATTGGATGTTTTTGGGTAGACTGTATTGTGCGAATTGATGTGAACACACTTTTTTAAATTTATATTTCATGTGATTTGAAGTTTGTTGAATTTAGTTACAAATACAAAGTCATTTTCGGTTCACTTTCTTCATTGATTGTTTTCTTCATTGGCTTTAATGACTGCTTGGCTTCGCATGGAATCGATTAATTTCAGGTAGCTTTGCTTAATTTTCTCATTCTAGTAACGAACCTGAATAGTGGCTTTTATTATTTCAGTTATTGTCGTGCAGTTCATTTTTTTTAGTAATCTGGAGCAGGGATGGGCATTCATTCAATGAAAATATATTTCAAATGCTTTCGAACCAAATGATCATTGATTTTACCGAATTTATTAAATATTCTAAGTAATTGCAAAATAATAATTTACGTGAATTGGTCATGATTATAACAGAAATGTGAAAATATTGATTCTTGCATGATAATTCATCACAGTTATTTGTTTGAAAAAGTATTTGAAATACATTTTCATTGAATGGATGCCCATCTCTGATCTGGAGTTGCATGTGGCCTACAGATTCTCGATAGAATTGAAGATATCGTGAGTTTTCAGGACAATCCAGAAGGGCAACTCTCTTTACCTTCAAAAATTTCAGCATAACCTTCGAAACGTGGCATAAGACTGAGTGTTCCTGAAAATTGGGTCCATCAATAGTTTCAACTCTTTCGAGTTCAGTGACTAAAGTCGATTTTAGCACTGCCTTGTATCTATCACTGTTAATCATGTCTTCAACAGGTACACATTTTCAACTGGTCCCCATACATAAAAAGACTCTGCAGTTTTCATCTCAAGAATTAAAATGAATTCACGGTGCTCACATTAATTCCCACAATACTGTATTTCCTACCATCCAATATTTTCATTTCGAATAATGAAAATTTTCGTTTAAATCGACAAATTATGTCAAACCTATAAAGTTGTTTGCAAAATACATATTTATAATCGAAATATAATTATTCAAATTTCTTCGAATGCTGATAAATGTCTCGATGATAAACATTATGAATTTGAAGACTTTATCTTCATTCATTCACAAATTCAAACCGTTTCATCATAATTGTAGCTCATAAGATTATGCTCGCTGGTTGAAAATATATTGGATAATTCGTTTCAAACGCCTTAATGCTTTTTCTCTGAAAAAAGGTGAGGAAGGGAGGAAGGGGTTAAACGCCAAAGGCTATGTCCATACCTACGAGATCGAGAATTACAACAAGCTGGGATGACGACTGGTTGTGTGTGGGAGACGGGCATTGCTGGCATTCCTCGGGGATTCGATTCTGATCGAATCGACCGAGTGCAATGCACGCGAGTATTTGTGTCCCAAGGTGATGGTATATACGTATTCACTGACCCAGCGGGTTACCGCCGACCAACGCATCTTGCTCCACTGCTTTCGAGATCTGGGTCGAACGACCAATCGCGTTTATTGTTCTTTCACCGGTGGTATATTAGAATTCCATTGGTTAACGTATGCAGCGTATTCGAAGAGTATTTTTGCAATGAGAACGATCCCGAGCTTCGCCGGACCAAGGCCATCCATCCCGACGAATAAATAAATTCGATATCGAGGAATTTCAATTTCACCCTTTGACACAAAAAATAAAGTTCATTGGCTTTTGAATCATACTCCAGCTACAGGTTTCGTAAATTTTCATATTAAAACTTTGACATTTGAAATTCCCATCGAGATGGAAAGTTTTTTTTTCCATCTAACCTACGTTTTGATGATTACATTTCGGGGGATTAATTTTTTACATTTATTTTCAGTATCAGCGAATTTTATTTTTCTGGTTACTTTGGGTTACTTTGAAATTGTTTTTATTCGCGTACAAATCTTAATATCTTAATATAAGAACCCACACATCGAAATTAATTTTTTTTCTAAATTAACGAAAAGAAAAAAAATTATCTTCTGGTTGCTCCTGGTGGATAAAAAAAATGGTGAAATTTTTTTTTATTCGCGATTTTTTTAGTCTCGATAATATTATCTGGTTGAATATATTTTTTTTTATTAGCCTGAACAAATTTTTCTGTTCCGGTTGCACCGTTGGAGACCATGAAGTGGTTTCGATGATGAAACTCAAAGGACGGTGATGGGGGATATCCTTTACGAAATTTTCAACGCCGAGAGTGTGCTCAAAGTTCGTAGAGTTGGTGTGTCTGTGTGAGTATGTGTGGCGTGCGACGGTCACAAGTGCAAGCACGAGTGTTGCATAATTAACTACGTTATGTCCCATTAACTGTAAATGGAACGAGATGGAAGGTGGCCTGCTCCAGTGGCGCTCTTCGTGTCGGCGCACCGACAGTCTTGGCGGCAACTTCAATATACGTGAATTATGTTTAACTGCAACGCGAAAGCCGCTATCCAGCTCGGCTGCAACGAGCATGACTCGAATTTCAAGACAAATTGAAGTTCATGGGTATATATATATATATATATATATATATATATATATATATATATATATATATATACATGTTACTAGTTCATCACACGTTTTGGAATTTTTTAACTTATTGTTCGTTTTTGAATTTATTTTTTTCTTTAGTTATGGACGGGGGCATTCAATGGTCAATGTTATTAATTTCACAGGTTCTGGATGGTGAATTCACAGGAACATGATAATATCCTGATTAAACCGATGAAAAAATGTGATATGCAAGCCAAACTGACGATCCATTCGAGAAAAGTCAACTACATAAGCACATTCAGATTATAAAAATAATTATTTTGAATAAAAAATGAACCTCTAATTATTTCATTCATATCTATAGCTGTCCGAAGTAAAATTGTTAGAAGTTTGTAAAAAAACTGAGTATTGCTGAATTGGGATTTTGAAATGCGCGCGTTTTTAAAGATCAAACATATATCAAATGACTTCCAGAGGTTTTACCGTATCGACTGTCGTAGATGCGAGAATTAGGTTATGTTCATAAGCCAAATTCCTGATTCGCCGCGTTTGTGTGTGTGATGATTGTAAACCGGAAACGATAGGCAGAGTCGATGGATAATGGAATCTCACAAGCTGGCGGATGGCTCGAGGCTGTTAGAGCCGACAAAGCTGATTTCATCGTCATAATGCAGAAGCGCAACCCAGCACGGAGAACACGAAGACCGCGCCATTGTCTCGAAAGCCTACGTGCTTTCTCCAGTCTCGTAATCTCTCGAAATCCTCCGGGGGGCTTTGGTAGCTCGGTAACGTCGATTGAAATATCCGCGTGGGATATACGATGGGATCGGAATCCTTTGGGTTTGTATCAACGTTCGGCCGGCAAATCGGGCCGCGATTTGTGAGGTTAGGGGATTGGAATTGACGACGTTCCGTTGTTGGTCTTCGATACGTCCTAATTGCCACTGAATCATGGAACCAAGATGGTGAGGTGAGCTTGGGTGTTGACACAATGGCCGACCAGTTGGTGAGGGGTCACGTTTCCCGATAGTGCCGCGTGGTGGCGCTCGCAGCCTGCGAGAAGTCGACCGACAAATGAATCTGTTCGGTCAGGGGTCGAAACTCGAAACAATCGATGTTTAGACTGACCAAAATTTAGAACGCGCAACGCTTTAGTATCCTACAAACTGTTAGAGTCAAAGCAAGCCTAAGATATACCATCTCCTGATTGAGGTACGTAGCACTTTGATGTGGCAACGTCGCGTGTTAAGATGTCGATCCGAGAGAGAGAGAGAGAGAAGATGGGAAACAAACGCGCAACGTTGCCATGTCTACTGGATCACCACCAACTCTTGATATAAACTGTATTTTCCCAGTGTTTATTTGCTTATTATTATCGTCACAGAGTCTCCTGATCTCTACTTTCAAGTGCCCAAAATGTTCTCCGAATATTCAACTCGCAGCTTAAGTGTTTTCATTAAAATTTGACGAGGACTTATTGTATTGTATCAAATTGAGCGTGATTTTCCATAAGGCTCCATATTAAACGTGTGAAAATAAGAGTGTTGATATATTTTTTCTCGCGCTCCGGAAAGCCATAAAAATTCAACTGAACCTTTTTCCTATCAATACCTATAAGTATGCCAAGTTTCATGAAAACCTGACAAGGACCTCTCTTATGGAGCGTACTTAAACCTTAAACGTCAATGTCTTGAATGCCAACCAGTCGCTCGAATTCCCACATTGTCCGACTTCCGAGGCTTAGCACGCGTAAACTGTCAATCTCACATACGGACCGTCCAGAACTTTTTTGTAGGAAATTCAATTCTCTACAACATTGTTCGTATGAACTTTTGGTCTATGTAGCGTTGTTTTGACAGCTTTCGGACGGGAAGATTAAATACCGTCGATGAGATTATTTCAATAAATTGGTCGTCTTGCGATAGTTCTCACGGCAGTCAGCGCTGCTCATTTACTTTCGAGGCTTCACTTCTCACAATTTTGGCCTTCGTTTTGTTGAGGTTCCGTTCGAGCTTCCCCCTCCCCTCTCTCGCCCTATCTAGGCCCTATTGACCGAAACGGTGAAATTGCCAAATCACAATCGTTTGATAAATCGCTCACTTCACATCACTTCGCACAGGTCAAACCGTGAAGAATCGAATGTTGACGATTTCGAAATGTCAATGGAAATTGCAAAGTTACACGAGGCTAATTATCTCTATTCGTATTTGAGTTAATTATTCTGTTTTTCTTTCATTAGTCGATGATTATGAGAAAAATGGCTATGAACGGATCGCTGGCGGAGAAAAGACGACAGGCCCGAATCGTCGGTCTTGTTCTGTCAGCCATCAAGAATTTGGGAAGGGACGATGGATGTACGATCAGCAAAATAGTGGATTACGTGATCGACATTGGGCATCAAGCTGCACCGAAGCGTGAGGTTAAACGATTTCTCTTCTCCTTTTTTATTTTTTCGCTTCTGCACTTATTTTTGATATTTATTTATTTACTCACTTAAATTGTTGAACTTCAATCTTTTTTGGCATATTGGATTTAGGTTATTACGGCCTTGAAGCGAGGATTGGAGTTTGGCATCGTGAACAAACGTCGTGGAAGATATTTTTTGAGATCCACCGCTGAACCGACATTGACGAGAAAAAGCACGAGATTGATGAAAAAAATAGTGAATAAAAATCGTGCAATCAATAAAACGACGATGACACGATCCTTTCCACGTAAATTGAGAAAAAAGAAACGTCGTGTCAACAGACTGAAACCCGGAATGAAATTTCGTAGAGCGTCGAAAAAAATGGTCGTCAAACGATTGCGAAAAGATCGTAATTTGCCAACGTCGAAATCTTACAAATTTTTCGATCTTTACGTGAATCCGAGTTGCAGAATTTCGGCAAAGTCGTCGGTAACGTCGTTGCAAATTCTTGAACAAGAAGAAACTGAAAATTGCACGTGACAAATTTTCTTTTATTTTTTTATACATCAAAACGTTTTTGCGTCATGAAAAAAAAAAACTAAAAAATCGTGAACTTCAAAATTCAAGATAGAATGTATTACAGCTGAGATTGTCGAAAGTTTTGTCCATGAAACAATGTTTGAATGCATTTTTATTGCGTCGAGCGATTGGAAATTAGGACGTTCGTTTTATCGTGTTGAAAAATATTGCAATTGCCGTATATTCAAAATTTCAACGACTCTTGGGATCGTCCGATTGGCGTCGAGACCTTCGTCGTTCGAGCACAGAAACTTTTGCCGTCTTCTGGATCGTTGACCTCGACCGAGAGGCGGTTCAGCCGCAAGGACGTACGTCACGCCCAAGTGCCAATGTCACGAGTTGTCGTAGATCGTGGACGGAAGTGATGTACAAGTGGGCGAGAACTCGTACAGGATTGTTCAAAATAAAAATGTGGTGAATCATCGAACAAGAGCTGGATGATTTGCACAAAAAAAAACAAGATTCTTAATTATTTCCGTTAATTTAACCAAACGAAAAAAATGCTAATTCTTAAAAATCATACAACATTCAAATGCTTCCCATATTTATTCTTGACAGAGAATGACAGATGACCCACATGTCGACATGTGCACGATTGAAATTTATCGTAAAAGACGTTTGCAGGAAGCTCCTTAACTTTTTTCAATCGAGTCGTAGTTATGATCTCGAAAAAAAAATTATGAGACATTGTTTTTTTGATCACCCGGTATACGTGAAGACGAGAAAACGGGGAATTAATTCTTGGCTCTCGGCTGTACGAGTTCAAGTTTCGTTAATTACCGTCACGCCATGTCTCATGCACACACGTCAAATATTTGAATACGATGAGTCCCGTGTGGAAAATCTGTAGCGGGTGAACTCGTTCAAACCTCGTGTCTATCCAACTTTCTTAATCAAGGTTATCCGTAACATAGGAATACATCTTATTAACTCACATATTTTTCGATAGTCAACACTTGAAAATATTCATGTAAAATCTTTAGACGGGGAAAATTGGGTATTAGCCATAAAAAAAAGTATTTTGTGTATCATGTAGGGTATCATTTGAAATATCTCGTTCATGTGGAATGAAAAAATGTTTTATTATTTTTTTTTCATAATTTTTAATAGCATATTTAAAAAGTATTTAGGAAAATATGCAAAAATAGAGCGTTTCCCTCCTCTCCGATTTCCGAAACTATTGGACCTAAGATTTTTCAAAAATCTAGAAATATAACGTCTTACTTTAAGTTCTCGAAAAAATTACAACAAAATTTCCAGATTTTATAGATTTCTAAAAAATAAATTTCGCAAACTTATCATTTGACTTGTGTTCGTCTGCGATAATGCGACAAATTCCCGGAAAAAAAATATGATACGGAATCCTCTGCGCATGAGTCGATTTCCCAGTCAACCTCTTTTTCCCATTTTTGACACGATCAATTCTTCGACCCCGAAGAGTGATAAATTCGAAAGCCAACATTTTGGAGAACGTCGAGCGCGGGCGAGATATATAACGTACGACGCGAAATTACGTCTTACGTGACTCGAAGCCGGAAGTTTCACAGTCGGGAGAGACTCTCTCGGTGTTTGCCTCCACCCCACCTCCCCCCTCTCTCCGCCGATCGATGATAATTACACCGGTAGACGTCGACAACGACGACGAGTTTCCACTCGGTCCATAATGAAAGCCGCGTGTGCTCGGAGGAAACCCAGTCGGTTGTAAACGCGTCCGTTGTCATTACCCCCAGCCTCGATGGCGGAATTTCCGGAGCCTCTCTCGCGCGCGAACGGCTGACAAGCCGCCCGTCCCAGAAGCTTCACGTCCGACCGAATGAAAAAATTCTTGCTAGCCACCTCGTGGCATCACTCTCGCGACTCCTTATTTATCATCTCTCATTCCCCGCAAGTCGTGCTGACACGTGGCTATTTACCAATTGCCATAATTTACAGTTTCCAGGATGGGATGTGCGACGTGAAAAATTTGTATCTTCGCGGATACGTCGACCCGATCGACGTGAGAGCGACTCGCCGAACGAGTTCGAACGAGACAAAAATTTGATGCATCGAGCGAAGACTTGGGAAGAGCTCGTGGATGTGAGTTGCAGAAAAAAAAAACATTGAATGGATAAGTGGAATGTAAGTTTCGATACAGACGTGATTATTCTTGAGACGGGGACACTCGCGAGTCCATCGACCTCTTCGGCGATGGCAAGGCTGTGATTAAGGTAGTATCCTACAAACTGTAAGAGTCAAAGTAAGCCTAAGATATACCATCTCCTGATTGAGGTACGTAGTTCTTTGATGTGGCAACGTAAGGTGTTTTATGATGTCGACCAGAGAGAGAGAGAGAGAGAGAGAGAAGATGGGAAACAAACGCGCAACGTTGCCATTTCTACTGGATCACGACCAACTCCTCATATAAACTGTATTTTCCCAATGTTTATTTGCTTATTATTATCATCAAAGTCTCCTGATCTCTACTTTCAAGTGCCCAAAATGTTCTCCGAATATTCAACTTGCAGCTCAAGTGTTTTCATTAAAATCTGACGAGGACTTTTTGAATTATATCAAATTGAGCGTGATTTTCCATAAGGCTCTATGTTAAACGTGTGAAAATAAAAGTGTTGATATCTTTTTTCTCGCGCTCCGGAAAGCCATAAAAATTCAACTGAACCTTTTTCTTATCAATACCTGTAAGTATGCCAAGTTTTATGAAAATCTGACGAAGAACTTTCTCAACTAGGGTACTTAAATTATGAACATTTTCTACTCCAAACTCCAGCACACATTATCACATGGCAACAATGTTAACTTTCATTTAAAAAAACCTGATTACCTGATAAAAACCTGATAAAAAAAATTTCAACCGACCGTTCGATCCTTCGGTTTGGTTTGGATTTGAGTTCAGACAGCCCGATCGATAATTCTCCAGCTTCCGCACCTCGAAATTACGATCACAGTCTGGCTGGCAATAACGCCAATAATAACGCACCCAACGTGTCCAACGAACGTGCGCGAAACGAGATGTGCATTTACGGGATGTGACGTCACACAGTGACACATACGCGGTCACGGCTCATTGACAATGTTAATGTAGGTCGCGTCACGAAGATGCGGCCAGGGGTTATGTAAGCCATATACGTGATGTGACAAGGCACGAAGTTTAATGCACATTAATTACGGAACGAGCGTATTAGCCTGGCGTGTATGTACCTTGACGGAACTTTGCCACGTCACGCGTTACGACGTTCGGAAAAGGTGTCGGTACTTCCGGTCTCGATTCCGTGTTTTCGCATGGATAGAAATAAAAAAAAAATTGATTCTCATTATTGTGTCTTACATGATTTTTTTTCGATTTTTGCTTACTGACAGAGGAAGCTCAAAGATGGTGGGTTTAGAGATCTCGAACATTTCGTTGGTTTTCTTCGTTGATAAGACGATGAAAAATAATTTTTCTCGGGGATTTTCATGTTATCGTGCTCGAAATGTGGAAAAACGTCGAGGAACCACATTTCCGGACAATGCACGAGTATATGTGTATGTGTGTGGACGTGTGTATGAATGTAATTATCCCGTGAATTCAATCATCTGTAAATTGGGAGCGATTTGAAGTCTCAAATGACAGTCCTCGAATTACGACGACATGTCGAGATATGTCATTCACTCTGTTAATTTTATTTCCACCGATTTTATGGCGTTTTCGAATTTGTAATAAAAAAGTCGTTCGTCACTCTAGCGTTTGCAAATTTCGTCATGATTGGGCGAATAGTTGTTCATAAATTGAGTGGGTTTTTTACTGTTTTACCCACAGTAATGCCCACGAGTGTTTGGGTATTGCGTTCAAGCAGAATCCATCGCGAATTTCGGATTTTATGGTACTTTGAATTTTTTCGAAAAAAATCAACTTTATCGCTCGGACTTCGCGTCAACTTTGGACAATCGGATTCCGATTTTTTTCACGCATGGCATATCATTGAGCTGTGATACGTATGAAATTTGGCGAAGATCGTCTGGAGGGATTGAATTTTTTAGAGCAATTCGAGATTTTTTTATTCTCGACCTCTGCCAATTCGAATATATTTGACGTATATAAAATATATACGTCAAATATATACGTGTGAATATATGTGTTCTAAAATTTATAGACACGTATTAACAAATGTTTTCGGTAATTGGCTAAAAAAATTTACGAACATGGAACGACTCGATGGAATTTTCGTAAAACATTGACTCTTTATTTTTATTTACGTTCGTTTTTTTATTTTTATTTACGTTTGTTTATATTTTTACGCGGTAGATACGTTTAACAAAACGCACCATACACTTAACAAAGCTGAAATTCAAAACTTGCGAATTGCTTCATCCAAATTTGACATAGTGGACGAAGACTCGTCGGAGATAGAGCCAAAAACTAATAAAAAACATTTTCTCCTGCAAGATGTTGTGCACTACCTGAGATTAGAAAAAAGCAAGTTACAACCTTCAACCCGCAACTTTTTTTTTTAAATTTTTTCAACCAATCATTTTACGTTCACTGGTGAATTTTACGATGGCACGTATCGTGCAACGGTTTGTGATTTCGTTTATTATCCGTCGAACGAAAGATCGATCATTCGATAATTGACGTTAATGAATCGTCCATACAGCGATGTGAGAGATATATGTACGTTGCTCGGTGTTCGGTGCGATCGAGACCCCGCGTACGTGATCGATCGTTGAATAATTGCTCGTAATCGCGACTGTTATAGGCGTCGGGAACAGAGCCACGACCGGACTCCGCCCTTTGAATTCTCGACCATCAATTACCCGTTCGTTTATAACTCGACCCACGAACGATTCACATTGTTCGACACAAACAGTGCATGTGTGTACTCTTTATTTTTCGGCACACCGCTCGACCACAACGAAATAAATTCGACTGAAAATTCCAGTTCTCAATGGCACTATTATAAATGCGTATAAAGACTGAAAAAAACAAACTCGAGTTTCTCTGCGTTAATTTGTCACATTTTTTATTGTATCTTATTTTTTAAAGTTTTTCTATTGTTTTTTATATATATTAGAATTTTTGTGAAGGTGTGTTAATATCGATTTATTATTATTATTATTGTTGTTATTATTATTATTATTATTATTATTATTATTATATTTCCGAAAAAAAACAATTATGCAAATTTGTGATTCACGTTTGTGCGATTTTCGTTGATTTTTATTTCGATTTAAATCATCGCCAGACTCGGGAGTCCTAACTAGATCGTTGGACCATCTTTCGTCGTCTATTTCGGTAAAATTATTACGTGCACCTTCATCGTCATCGCTTGGAATACACGAAGCAACAAGAACGCCGACTACGTAAACTCATCTCACCCAACGATTTACGGTTATTACACGATAGTAATATTTCTCATTGCCATTCTGCAGATTTATCACTCAATAGTAATTCGAGTCTTTCTATTGCACTTCTGTTTACCCCTGATTGAATGATTTTCCGTAGTTCGAAAACCGTAGAATTTATGAAAAATCAGGAAATTGAAGAAGTAAAAATAATAACTTTACAAAATTCTTCGGAAAAACATCAGATACCATGTAATTACTCATTGGGGACGGTCCAGTTCAGATCCACCGCCGAGCTCCATGTGCCAGAATCGTCTGCCAGTTTCAGCTTTATTTATATCAGTCTGGGAAACAGAAGGGTTCTCTTTCTCTGACCTTGTTGATGTGACCATTTCATATGTACAAAGTGAGGCATTCAATCTGACAAGCGCGAATAATTTGGAACTAAATCATTTTCGAGAGAAATATTTTAGCCAAAGTTTTATCATTTATCAAGCCTAATCTAGTGGATATAGTTTTTTTTCAGGTCAGTGAACAAGTTCAAAGTCAAAAGAACGCCAACTTCGTTTTTTCAAATCCATTATTCATTATATCCTGCTTGAAGAAATGATAAAAATTTTGTCCGAAACGTTATTCTCGAAAATGCTTAATTTCCATGTTATTCGCGTTTGTCAATGTAAATGCCTCACCCGTTATATATCTGTCTTGTTAATTCACACCGTTTCGTTCATTCAATCAACGTAGATCCGATAATCAAGGATATCGAATGAAATTTTAGTTTCCCAATTAAATTTCAATTCCCCGAATCAAATGTTTCCAACTTATCGACCATTTAGTTTCGTCGTAGTGACGCAAGAGGTGTTTAAATATCACGATGATTCAGTACAATTTCACGTGCCAGATCTGCGCTTCAGCCGGGTGAGAATATTCGTCACGCGTATGTTCATGCGTATGTACAGCGAACAATAGAATTACGAGGTGTAGGTGGAGTTTGTCTCGTAATTCACGATGGGACTGGGCTTACGAAACAAAAAAAAAATAAATAAAAAATAGAAAAAAATACGCAGCAACGTATGCGGTGTATATCGCAGGGTGCATGCACGTTGGAATGACGGAGTGGAACGGGAGCAACATTCTTCCACGTCCGGTGACCCATCTCCGGCCTCATGCTGCACCAGTCTGGTTCAGAAAAATTTATTCCCGAGATGCTCAATCTTCCATCCTTTTTTTTTTTTTTTGTTCACCTGCTGCACGACCGCGAAATCGTATTCAACTTTCGAGCAGCGGACTAGAGGAGCCACGCGATGTGCACTCGCACTCTCGTTATTTATGGGCGGTAATCTGACACGAGCGTCAAGGACTGCTTTGTGCATGAATTTAATATATCGTCCGGCAAAATTTCGACGTCGCTATCGACGAAGACGAGACAAAAGAGAGAAAAATATCGATCGAGACGAAATTGTGTTATCGTGGAAACATTGGTCCATGCGATTTTACGTCAGTTTCGATGATTTTTTTTTTGTTTTGGGTTTTAACAATCATTGTGATGAATTAATGAGCGATGGAAAGATCCTTTGTTGGATTGATATACAATCCGGTTGATGACGCAGTTAGGAAAATGTTGACATTGAAATCAACGAAGACGAGAAGGGAGAAAAAAAATTAAATGACAAAAAATTGTATTATTGCAAAAAAAATTTGATTAACTCGATTTGACGTCAGTTTTGATGAAATTTAATTTTGATTGGATTTAAAAATCATTAATAAATGTCAATGATTCATAAGAAAAGTTATCTATCGTATTAATATACAATCTCGTTGATCACACAATTTGGAAAATTTTGAAGCTGACAACAAAGACGAGAGGGAAGAAAAAAAATTAAATGAACAAAAATGGTATCATAGTAAAAAAACTAATTATTTAGATTTGACGTCAGTCTCAACGAAATTTTATTTTGATGGAATTTGAAAATCATTGATATTCGTCGATGATCGATAAGAAAAATTATCTGTTGTATTGATATGCAATCTGGTTGACGATACAATTTGGAAATATGTAAATAAATTTTTTAATTACATTTCATCCAGCTCAGTGCTAATAAGTATGTGGATCCGAAATAAGTGTAATGAAAGTATCTACGAAAAAAAGTTATTATTACTATTATTATTATTTCCCCTGGGCTGGGCCTCGGCCACGTGTAGAAATTCAGAGACCGAAGCATTAATTTCGTCACATTTGTCGTTGTCTCGCCAAGCGATAATTAGCGACCTAGACCCACCCTTGGAGCAACTTGGCCTTACGTAACGTTTCCTCGACCAATCCACACGCAATGTCATCATGTGGAGTCTGATCGTGAACGAGGGGATAATTGAGATCGAAATGATAGCATTGTTCTTTATGTAACCGTGACAAACGCGATAACTCGTATTTCTTTTTTTTCTAGAAAATGTTACGCCTATTTTATTTTGTCACATTTCACTGCACGACTCACATATAAGTTTAATTTATTGAATAGAAATTCAATCGATAAACCATGTTGTGTTTTCGATCATATAAAATTGAGTTAGTCATTATCGTATATACAAAGAAAATAATGATAACCATTGAAGATTCGAAATGAATAATAATAATAATAATAATAATAATAATAAATTCAAGATACATAATGATAATAAGATAAATAAATTCGAGATATATAATAATAAAATTAGTCAATATATTCGTAAAATGTTTGTCGAAAAAAAAAACTTCGACGAAATTAGCTTCCACTCGAAATATTCTAATGAGACAATTCCTATTTCAATAACTCTATATATATGTATAGTTAGCCTTTCAAAGTACCATTATTCATTTCCGATCAAATAAAAGAGTTCTCATACAGGAATGTTTGTGCACTGCGGAGGATTTGGATACAACAAAAATTAAAGTCAAGAATGTATCAATTGAAATTCGGTCATAATCGTCAAACCTTCGCAAAGAGTTGAAAAAAAAATAAAAATAAAAAAAAACATTCTTTATTGAAAATATTGCACATTGTGACGTCGTATCCACGATCTGCGTTTCGAATATAAAAATACAGCCACCCGGAGAGTTTTTCCCCGATTTTTACGGATTGTCACATGAGCCAAGCGCGCGAGGTTCATACGTGTGGTCGAAGAGCGATATTGCCGGCGCTTCAGCCGGCTCTCGTGCGATTATACCACAAAGCGATATTTGCGTTTCGACGTTGACTATAATGCACGAACCTCACTGGGGGGGTCGGGGGGGGAGGGGGGGAATTGTCCAACGGTATCGTTTCCATCCGCAAACTTCACACGACAAACGAGGAAGCACACATGTGAAAGTGAGTGTTGTGCTGTCGGCACACCGAGTTGTCGGGCCAGGTTGAGGGGAAGGTGCGGCCATCGTTGGGGTGGGGTTAAACGTTTTCAATATTTTTGAAAATATCAAGAATAAATCTAGCCGAAAAAAAATCGATTCTTCGAAAATCTCAAACTGGTCGTAACCCCTTGTAATATTTTAATTTTAATTATTTTATTTTTGTCTTCTCTTTTACTTTTTCTTTTCTTTTCCTTGAAATTCTATATTTTAATTTATCGATGATTATTATTATATTTGAACGATTTTGATATAAATTATTTCTCTGTCAATAATCAATTTCGAAACACATATTTATTAACACAAAAAAAACATACCACAGAAATAAAAAAACGTTGCCAATTTTTCTATTCGAATCAATGTAAAAATTTTATCATTATCACAAAAAAAAGATTTGTTAATTTTATAAATGTATAATGAATATTTATAATTTACTAATCGCCCTCGTCCGACTCGTCGTTACTTTATATTTCGTAGTACTTATCTTGTATCGTGTATTTCAGAATAGTCGAATCTTTGGGATATTTCTCCCACTTCTCTTTCGGAGTCTTTATGGGGGCGATTACGACCGACTCGCTCTGCGGTCCGGGCAACTTCTAACAATTCTATCACGAAAATCGGCCGATAGCCCGACCCTTATCCCCTCTCTTCAACTCACTCATATCACAATACGTGACACCGGCGCGCAATTACGTCAGAAGCTCGCAAACGAGCGCGGTACCTTTAAAATTCATCACACCCTTAAGGTAGTATGCAACAAACTGTAAGAGTCAAAGCAAGTCTAAGATATACCATCTCGTGATTGAGATACGTAGTACTTTGATGTGGCAACGTCGCGTGTTATGATGTCGATCAGAGAGAGAGAGAGAAAGAGAGAGAGAGAGAGAGAGATGGGAAACAAACGCGCAACGTTGCCATGTCTACTGGATCACGCCCAACTCCTGATATAAACTGTATTTTCCCAATGTTTATTTGCTTATTATTATCATCACAGTCTTCTGATCTCTACTTTCAAGTGCCCAAAATGTTCTCCGAATATTCAACTCGCAGCTTAAGTGTTTTCATTAAAATTTGACGAGGACTTATTGTATTATATCAAATTGAGCGTGATTTTCCATAAGGCTCCATGTTAAACGTGTGAAAATAAAAGGGTTGGTATCTTTTTTCTCGGGCTCCGGAAAGCCATGAAAATTTAACTGAACTCTTTTCTTATCGATACCTATAAGCATGCCAAGTTTCATGAAAATCTGACGAGGAACTCTCTTAACGAGCGTTATTCTACCTCAAATGGATAGTGCGGGGTCCCAGGGTTAACGACACAGTGATTCGTAATGAGGGAAGAGGAAAATGTGAACGTCCGACTGTATCGTGTCGCCGGCTCGAATTATCGATGGGGTTTGATGAAAAGTATCTGTTTCCATGAGGTCACACGAGAGAGTAGCGTTTTCTTCGGGATACACACGCAACACAGTGGTCACCATTCACTCGTTGATAAACTGTGTGTGCGTGAAAGCCCGTCTTTGTGAATCACACGAGTAACGGCTAACGGCCAAGAGGTCTGCGGAATCCGTGGATTTTCGAGGTCGGCGACGATCGACCAACGAGCGAAACGGGAAAACGATACGCGATAATTATTCCATCGGCCATGTTGGGCCTGAACAACAGCGTGACTGTGAATTTTAATCGTGAAACTTCGATAAATCTCGGGTCCCGTTGTTATCGTGAATAAGACAAACATTGGCAAAGTGGTGGATGAGAAAATTGTGAGAATGTGAATGTGTCGAAGAGAGATGGAGATTGTTTTTTTTTTTGTTGGTATTTTATCGGGAAATTTTCCGAGGTAAAAGCCTTTGTGGTGTATGGGGATGTGAATTATTATTCAGGGGTCGTTTAAGGTGGTCGACGCCGGGCATGAAGCTTTTATTGAAGTTAGCGTGATAAACAATGGTGTTGACGAAATTTTATATTTTTCATTATTACTTTCCTTTAAATCTACATAAATTTGTATTCATGAAGACGAATCTTATAAAAATGTATAAAAATTCAAGTTACTGAAAAATTGAATTATATTTAATCATCGAATAGACAGTAGACATTATTATTTAACAGATTTTTAAAACGATCGTTGAGATTCTTCGGAAATTATCGAAAAACTGTTCAGCGTTTGGGAAATAAAATTTCAATGATGAGAGGAAAAAAAGTAATTAAATTATTTCGTAATCTACTTGCTTCGATCGATACGACTTCGATCGATATCGAAACAAGTGAATACATTGATAAAGATGAGTATGGTTATCACAGTAATATAAATATAGATATATAAATATAATTTTCTCATTGGACAAAAAAATGAAAATAAGAATCTGCAGTAGTCACGAATTCGAGACTTGTCCCAATCAATGTGCAGCACCGGATGTTTTCGTACGAACGATCGCAATTTTTTTTTCGCCAATGCAATCGAACCAATTAGTTTCGTAGTCGTAATCTTCGCAACTTTGACCCTTAGTTATCGAGAGGAAGTGATAGAGACGCTTGCGCGATGCGAAGAAACGTCGTTTCGATAACTGCTGGCGAGGAGAAGCTACTGCAAGTAGATACAGCTGGAGAAAGTGAACATAGTCAGACAAGATGCCTGGGTACTTGACAATCGAAATTAATGATTATTTATTTTTACTTAATAACGCCAATAGACAGATATTCATCTTGAGACTGGAATACAGGTTTCAGTTCTCTGCCCTTTGCACATAATAAATCAAAATAATCGTTCCTTAGCCATGTCCTTCACTTGCAGGACAAAAAATATACAAACGATAAAAACTTTAAAACGACACTCAATTTCAACTTTAATTCTCTTTTATTTGTCTCTTCCTTCGTAGTTGAAGATAAACAAATAGAAAAATCTACCTCATTATTCGACACTTTATTTGTATTCTTTTATTTTTCTTATTTTTTGTTGTTACTGAAAATATGAAATCAAGAAAAAACTGCAAGGTAGTATTTTTTTTCACAACTATTTTTTTCAGTTTAAATACAATTATGTATACAAAATAATCAGCAAAATAAATATAACCATTAATTCCAATTTCTCCCTTATTCATAAATAATTTTTCTCACTAAGTAAAAATATCCAAACGAAAAAATTTGCCACATAATTCAACGCTTTATCCGCATTCTTTTTCTTTCACTTTTTTTCCGTATCAAAAACATAAAAAAAACAACGAAAAAAAGGAAACTAAAAAAAATGGAACTCAATTTCCATTCTTCCCGTTTGTCACCGCAGCGAAAATCGTGCTAACAGGCACAAATTATTTGTACCGTTAATTTCAGCTTCCGGTATCTACCAACGAGTGAAACATAAATCTAGAAGAAGATGGAAAAAAAAAGATAGACAACTATTTTCCGCGGGGCATTTATCCAGGTGCGGCGATCGTCCTTGTTTGTATCTGTCGCATCAACAAATACACGAGTCAATTGACAATGCGACACACAAAAAAAAAAAAAAAAAAAAAAAAAAAAAATCCAACGAATCTTATTAGCGATAATTAAAACACGAACCCCGGGTACAGGGCACGAGTTTACGTACATATGTATATGTGTGTGTGTGTGTGGGTGTGTGTTTGTAACGGATCTACGAAGTCAAGTGTATTATTCGACGACCCGGTCGAAGGCAACGTGAAACTCTCGTGCGACACACACGTAACACGCACGCATGTGATATCGCTGTTGGACGACCGAGAAAAAAAAACACATTATTGTCGGTCTGGTCGTGCAGAGTTACGACATCGTCGAGCCTCGGCCTTGGTACGTGAAAACTACACGTACGGATCTCTCGTTTGCGGCACCTTGGTGCTCACCTCGCTTGCGTTCTTTTTTTTTTTTTTTTCTTTCTTTCCCAAACGATCGCGGAGCACAGCCCCGAGGGCATATATTCCGGGCAGCTGTGCAGCAGGCACGCCACCTCGGAACATCTCCTTTAACTTCGCATTTGCATAACCCGTCGGTTTATAGTCGTTTGATACAGGTACACGATTACGTACCGTACGAGTTTGTACGTTAAACCGTATATATATATATACGACGTAAAACGTCATCGTGAAGATCGGTCGACGTTAACGTATCGGTGAGAATTCCATACATTTTTTGTAGGTAAATATATATTTCGTGTCGAAATTTTCATCTTTATTTCAACTCACTTCAACATCACATTTAGGGTGAAGGAGATTGAAAGTAGGATAAAATTATGAGCAATTTTTGTCTGCTTTTCTACTTCATTTCACCCGAAAAACTACCTGCAGTTGTTTCCCATTTTTCAAGTTTAGAAGGTGAAACGAAGGTGAGATAACGAAGGAAAAATTTTTACCTTCATTCGGAAGGTGGAATTTAAGATGAAGCTAATTTTTTTATATCACGAAAGAACGTCACAAAAAATCATCGATAGCATCGAAAAGCAGAAAAACATATGTTTGCGGAAGGCACATACATTTATGTGAATCAATGATTTTCATGTGTCATAATCTACATGCAAGTTTGAGTGCGAACACTTGTGTTGGAAAATGTCTCTTCCGGTAAAATTTCTTTTCGCCAAATCTTCAATATAAACAAAAACTAAAGTGACACACAACAAATCGTAATCAGTTCGTGTAATTGTCATCATGCTAGCCAGCACTCGATGATATAATTAAAAACGATGATTTTGTATAATTATGTGAATCATGTTGGTGTGTGTGTTTTGTTTTTTACTGATAAAAAATAAATGAGAGTTCTTCGGCTTTAAAGAATTTATGATCGATAATACCGAGGTTGATGCTTCATTGAAGGTGACTGTCCCAGTTCTCGTCGCTCCGAGCTATGATCCGAATTTATCAAGATAACATACATATCTACGTTTGACAGAATTATGAATTAATGATCCGCAATGCAACGACATTCTTTACGGAAAATAATCATTTTCATTTGTTATTTTCTAATAAAAATAAAAATAAAAATTTATAAAAAACACATTTGTCATATAATGCGTTTTGAAAATTCTAATAATTAATATTATTTAGATTTAAATTTTTTTTAATGACACTATTGAAATTAATAATGGACATCAATGATGAATGGACGTGATCTGTCGATGATAATTTGAAAGATTATCTATTTAAGTCGTAACTTGATGTGGGTGACTCGTAATCAGTTGAATATATTGATTAAAATTCTAATGTGATCCTAATTCTCAATTTATAAAATCCTAATTCAAATTATCACAATCTTATACACTTATCGTCTAATTCTACTCTACATCAACACGTGTGAGTGTTTACTAGAGCACCCACACGTTTCTGATCGAAGACAGACTGATACTCCGTTTTTTTCAATATCTGTGCTGTCGAAAATTCAACCTCACGATCCAAACAATTATTAAAGCTTATTTTTTTTTCGTTTTAATTAATTTTCATATTTTCATCGGACTCGAATGCGCGGCCTCGAGTGACGAGTCATTTCATAACAACAAACCGGCAGCGAATTAAAGTTTGACGGATTCCACAGTCCATGCCTCACATTTAAATTTCGAACTACAGTCCGGTTCAACCTGAACTCGTCAATCAAACCTAAACTCGAGGCAATAATAATTATCCTCGAATTTTCAACTTTTCGAACATCCATAATAATTATAAAATATATTGAAAAAATAAACCATTAAATATAAAAATAATAATTATGAATATGAAATAATAATCAATCATAAGAATAACTTTAAAAAATATATATCATCAATAAAAATCGACAATAAGATCGTCAATGAAAATGTATTACGCCTATACCCGAAAAAAAACGACAACAACAACAATCAAACGTCAATGGGTGAAATACGAAATAGAATTCAAATAAATTGTTGTTAAAAATAATTTATCGCAAAAATGTTTGAATCGAAATTATTTGTAAATCGTGCGAGCACAAAGTGCACATTGCACATGTCTTCCGGCAAACCGGAAGACTCGTGGTTTGCGCGAGAGTGAAAAAAAAAAACAAACGAAAATTAGAAAAAATGTAGAAAAAAAATATAAGAAAATCGTCGATGGGTCCACTCACCCTGGAGATGCGGAGGGGTTGGTGCAGGTCGTGGCCGCCGTGCATGCGGAAGCCCCAGGGTGAACCGCCAACGAGGGTTACCTCCCTCGCGCTCATTCTCGCGTGTTTATCTCCCTCTCTCTCTCTCTCTCTCTTCCTCTTTCTCCCTCTCTCTCTCTCGCTTCCTCTTCCTTCTCTCCCGCTCTAGACGCGACTAATGTACCGCACGATCCTCTCCAAACACGACAACACTTTTCTCGTTATCCCCCACGTTTTCTCCTCGTCGTCAATTCCTCGTTCCTTCGCATCAACCCTTTATCCCTCACTCCAAATCCACATCTCACGATGATCACATTATCATAAATAACGAAAAAAAAATCCAACAACCAACAACAATTCTTTAACATCAAAATATTCAAATTTTTGTTTGTTTTTCAAGTTTTCGTTTATTCCGCTATCGAAACTCCGACAAAATTTACATTTGTGACAAAACAATTGTTCGGTGACTTGTTCGAAGATAGAAACAATTCTATCGACACAAATAAGACCCGAAAAAATTCTATTCACATTGAATAAAGAAATTTAAAAAAAAAACAAAATTTTATCGTTTATTTAACTCGATCGAAATTTCGATGAAATTGATTTCTAACGCGACAAAAACAATTGTTCGTGATAAATGTTGCGAACTCAACGGGGACCGGCGAAAAAAAAAAACCAATTCTGTTCTCATCGAACAACAAAAATTGTTGTTCTTATAAAATTCGTCGTATTTTTTTTTTTTTTTTTTTTTCATCCACTGGCAAAAAATATCGATGAAATTGTTCTTTTTTTTTATTCGATGAAAAACAATTGTTCGTGAGTCGATTGTTCGAATACGTGAACAATTGTCCGAACAGAACGTGGACCGCACTCCGCCGTGGCTCGCGCCACACTAAACTCTAATTTCCCCCCCGCTCGTCGCCCGCCGCCCCCCCCGCGGCCGAGGTGCCGCCGCGGCCCCCGATAGTACCGCCGACGCGCGGCCAACGACGACGCGACGTTTGCACACACACACACACACACACATACACACCCACACACGTGCGCGCGTATCACGATTGACTCGTGCTCGCCCTCGCAAAGTCCGCGTTAAACGATGTCCGACTTCCATGGTTGTATGTATGCTCTTTGAGTGTCTTCTACCGAGCCGTCGATAAAACGTTTATGATGCCACTCACAGCCACCCGCGCCGCTCGATCGCACGATAAACCATGCCACCTGATCAGCTGATCACTATCGCACACGTGGACGTGGGGAAATCGACGCGACGGACGTGTCCGCCTCTCGCGAGTATGATTTTACATCGATTGCCGAGATGAGTTTGCTCGAGTCAAACACGTCGCGTATCGCATTATTACGCATTACCCAATTAAAAAATTATACATAATCTATATATATATATATGGGATTGGGCATATATAGATTATATATAGTCTATATATAATCTATACATGCCCAATCCCATATATAGTTTATATATGGATTATATATAATTTTTTTACGTGGAGACCGGGGCAAGTTGGAACATT
Organism: Diplazon laetatorius; assembly: GCA_963662125.1. Classification (NCBI taxonomy): domain Eukaryota; kingdom Metazoa; phylum Arthropoda; class Insecta; order Hymenoptera; family Ichneumonidae; genus Diplazon; species Diplazon laetatorius. The sequence goes on from OY759153.1 coordinate 8,773,370, forward strand.
TTTCGAAAAAATTTGAATATCTCGCGATTGATTTTTCAAATTTTCACTAGCTTGTTGCGGAATATTGTTTATCGGTTATTCGACTATCGTCATGAATTTTTTTGAATTTCTTGATGCACCGAAACTAGAACGTTTATTGAACTTTGTTTTTTCAAATGCGAAGTCGTGCGTTTCAGCGGACTCAATAAGAGCCAACAGAATGTAAAATCGTTGGTATTTGAAAAAAAAAAAAAAAAGGTTAAACGTGCTAACTTGTTGAATTTGATTGTTAAATGAATAAATAACGGTTTTTTTTTGTGTAACAGAGTTTCGATTTTGATTAATTGATATAAAAACAAAATTGGTTTCGTTCAAATTTATAAGGATGATCCGTCTCTCCCGGACAATTTGAATGACCTTTTGGTCTTACATTTTTCTACCAAACCGAAATCACAAGCTTGTTGACAATATTTTTTATCGAGCTATACGGATTAATCGATTATTAAATACTTCAATGAAGATTCTGGTTACTTGTTTTCATTAAATTCAATTATATGTAATAACAGTGGCCCATTAAAAAAAAAGTGTGTCGCCCCAAAAATACAACAATAAATCTCAACTAGGTTAGCTGGGTGGGTAACTGTATTCATAGATTATTCTCCTTCACAAAATCCCTTCAATCGATCGAAATAACAACGTAATAACGAGATTCCAGTTCGAACAATAAATCGCTTGTTTTTTCTTTTCTTCGAATTTTCAAAAATAATTGTTTCGTAATTGCTTTTTGCAGTCCGACGAATATGTTTTTTTTTTTTCATTGCCTCGAGACTGTGTGAAAGTAATGATAGACAGTGTGCGAGTGCAAATAAAATCCGTGCTCTCGGAACCTCGTCACGAATTAGAACTCTTCACCGCCCTCGAAAGTCCGACGATGATCGAGGGATGAAAAAAAAAAAAATTTTTAATGACAACGTCCTGGTGCACTGTCCCTTGCAAAAAGGGTTTTCTGCTCTCGAACGAATTGGATTCCTCTCTCTCTCTCTGTTTCTCTCTCTCTCTCTCTCTCTCTCTCTCTCTCTCTCTCTCTCTCTCTCTCTCTCTCTCTCTCTCTCTCTTTCTCTTGGCTCTCGACGATTGAGCGACTGAACACCCACGTACACACGCGATGCTCGTACGAAATCGCCATTTCCTCGTTTGCTCTGTGCTCCTCGTCTTGTCGCGTTGATTGGTACTTCAACCGCGTTATTACCCCGCGAAGGGACTCGTACACAGTCGTGAGTCAAGAAGAGCGGAAAAAGATCCTCTCGATTAAACGACGGACAACGAGAGGCCTCTGCCCCCACCCCCGCCCGCCCCTCGTTAAAGTTTTAACTTTACGACCGAAGACGCCCGGACGTTTCGTCGAAACAACAAAGCTACAAAGCTCCAACATATATGTTTTTGACGAAATAAAAAATAACTGCGAATCGAAAGAGGACGAAATTAATGAAAAAAAAAAAAAATGTTTCTCATAAAGTGGCTTTGAGCATTATTCCAAATTCGAAGGAAGAAATTCGTAATCTTAATCACACAGCTTATGTTATTTATCGATCGATGGAGGAAAAACCTTAAAATAAAATAGGCGAATTAAAAGATCAATTTATAGTTGCGAAAATCAATTTAAAAAAAAATATATATATCATTGAACCACAATTTTTTTTTACGAATCACAAATAAAATAGGGAACGACGTTCGCGTCTGATTGTGCAATGGACTTGAGTGTAAATGTAATTTCGCATGTCTCGTGAATTATCGTCGGATATTTAAGTGTTTCGAGGAATAACCGGACCCGCGTCTGATTTATATTACCGCGATAATTCAGTCCTCGTGGTGGGGAATGGTCGTTAATTTCGTTGGTTCGAAGTGCGCGGGACAGTCCGAAAACCCGCGTCAATATCTCAGCAGCACACATCGATGGACTCCGACATTATTGCAGATGCGAATTTGTAAGTGAAATTCCGACGAGGAAACTTATCAGGTGGGTATGAATATAAACTTTCCTCCATGAGCCGAGTGCTTCACATAATTTTGTCATTTCATGAAACGATATTTGCAAACGTCATAAAAATCTAATAGCCGAATTAATTAATTTAATGATCAGTGAAAAAAATTGTCAATGACGAAATTAATTTTCATAATAATGATAAAAATAATAATAATGCTAATAGTGATAGTATTGACAAACAATAACATCAACGACAATAATGATGATAATTCTCTGGTGATCACCAGAAACTAAATGTAAGTCTGATAGGAGTATAAATTATAATAATAACGACAATAATAATAATTAATCATACTTCAATTAACCTCCAGGACGAAGCTAATTTCTGGTCGCTCTATTAATTGCTTAACCCGAAAAACAATCATAATCAATTGAATCAATACAGAATCTTGATTTATATAATAATTAATTGTACTTTATTTAATCTCAAGGACGAGACTAATTTCTGATCGATCTATTGATAGCTCAACCAAAAAAAAAACAATGATAATTAATTAAATCAATACAATATCTTGATTCAATAAAATTCTGAATATATATAGTGTTACATTATACAACATCAACATACTTCGAATAACCTCAAAGCAGTATTTCAGTGAGGCCCAGATAATAATTGTCGTGTTAGGTAGCTCTTAACAGTCATAGATAGTTATACTCGTCACATATACATATATGTATTTCTCTTATCAGTTTCGATCGGTCGAATAAGAATAGCTAAACATTGCGACCTTGCTGTTAACCTGCTTCTGTAATTTTGTTTTTTTTTTTCACCGTCTCTCACGCACAGTATTATCGCGAGAAGATGCGTTGCACAGTCGGCGAAGTGGGTTTCCGATTAATAAACGCGAACGCTCATGCGCATGCGCTTCATCATTGGTCAAGGTCCGGACGATTAGCCACGCTTATTTAATAATCCAAACGCTTGTCCAACGCTTAGCGGCAACATATATATTTATCAGTGACGCGAAGCAGCTGCCTAACGAGCACGAACCCTAATAACCAGTCCCACCTATGTTACACTCAGCGTTTCACCATCGCCATTTTCCATGATCGAAAATTAATCATAGCTTGCACCTGATGCCACTATCGTTTTATTTTTGAAAAATGTGAAAATGTCGAAAATATTTCAACGAAATATGCATTTACTTATTTTTATGGGAATTTTTTCGTTTGTTTTTTACATTTTTGGCAGAAGAGTGAACATATTGATGATCAAGACTATTGAGAGTCAATTTGGGAGCTAAATTTATCTGGGATCTTATTGATTCGATCGTCCCAAGTCGTCGGTTTTATGGATTCGATTTTTTTTTTTTTTTTTTCGAGAAACGATATTATGCATGTGAATGACAGTAGTTTGTCCTTCTGCAAAGATCACGTGATCCTCGTGACCTCGTCGGATGATCGCGATGATAAAGAATTCGACGTGGATGGGGATTAGGTAAGCAACGCAATCATCTAGTCGCTGTCGCCGAGTGTTCGAATCTGCATCACGGTTAATGTTAATAAAAAAAATAAATGAGAAAAAAGATTCTCCTGGTTGTCGATGAAACGGGATATTCGCCGCCATGATGAACTTTGCGGTTGGCGCGCGTCACCAATGAATATCATTATCGAGTGCAATGCAATATCACGAAGACCCATAAATACACTTGGATTATCGTGAGCCGTAAAAATTTCCAAAATCATTACAATCAGCGAGTTTAGCAAATTTCGAAAATTATAAGAATCAGAGAATTTGGAAAATTTCCAAAATTATAAGAATCTGCGAGCTTAGAAAAACTCCGAAATTATAAGAATCTGCGAGTTTGGAAAATTTCCAAAATTATATAAAAATCTGCGACTGCAGTGTTATGTAGAAAATTGACTTTGATCCGGAGGCGGCACCTGGTTCTGTCATTTTTTTACACAAATAAAAAAGTTCTCGTTTTCTTTTACGAAAAACTAACTTTTCATTTGTGGACGCCAAAGATTTAATTATTAAGGACCACCCTAATAAATATACATTCTCGAGCTAGCAGACGCATGAGCGTGGTTCGACGACCCAACGCTTGGTGTCGCGTCGACGAGCGGGAATTATCGTGGACCAAGAAAACGCGCCCATAACCAATCTCCCTACCCATGTCTACAATTTAAGTCTGAAATATTGAAATATCCTCAACATCAATCTTCCTTAAACGTCATAAAAAAATATTTAAAAGTTTAACGTCGCAACGAATTTTCCGAATGATTTACAATATTTTTCTTTTACTTATCCGTAACATTCGTTACTGATTCCTCCAATTTTTCACATGTGGAACGGTCATTTTTACTCGATTTTGTAAAAATTTTCCAGTGCAATCTTGCTCTTCTAGTGAAATGATTAACAGACGACACGATGATCGAAAAAAAAAATTCATAAACGTCATAATAAACAGAAATAATTATAAATTATGCTGTTGAGTGAAAAATCGAGACAAGTCCAAATTTTTCATCAGCGACAACTACCCTACGTCCGATTCAAGAACACACGAGTGTCAATCATCCTGTGAATCGACCTCTATGCTTCGCACTACGAGATTGTACATGCCAATCGATTGAATTAATTAAAATACGTCGTCGTCGTCCTGGAACAACGATGCAGTCAATTTGCAATCAATGGCTCACCGTGGAGAATGTGCAAACCATTATCACATCCCAATTTCCGTGTCTCTACTCAATAACCAATAATATTCCATTGCCTACGGAAATTCGACTACAAATTCAATGATTGCAAAGTAAAATGCACTCGAGTCGAGCCTCCATCTGTAAACTCATTTTTTTCGGACACCGTATGTACTACTGACTCCAAAAAGTCCTGTCGATATTTTTTCAATTTTTCTAAAAATGTTATTTTCAAAATATAAACAATGTCCAAAAAATCTGAAAATTTTTTGGAACGGTTCTCAAGGATTCTGTTTTATATTCCAACAGGTTTTTCTTTTCGATAATCTACAAAAAATGCATTATGCTGTGTCCACTTTAATTTTCAAAAGCCATTTTACCTGAAATTTTCATTTGTTTCTGAAAATAGGTTAGTGTACAGACAAAAGATTAATTTATAAATTCTTTCGGGATGTCACGTGCGTATTCCAAAGTTGGTTCCATGATGACAATTAAAAGATAGACCAAAAAAATACCAAAACATTATCCGCTGTCTACCGAAGAAAAAAAAAACACAAACAAACAAATTTTTGATCGCTCGCGCTAATAGCCTTTACGTTGGTTCTACAACGTAAAGGCTATTAGCGGGACCGATCAAAAATTTGTTTGTTTGTGTATTTTTTTTTCGACAGGAAATAAAAATATATATATGCGATCGATGTAAAATGACTGACCTGAACCCGGAGCATCGACTTTTCCGGTATTGTTCTTCCCTCGAACGGACGTCATTCCGTTTGTCGAAAACCCGAAGGACCGAATCACGACTATGAGAATTTCACGATATTTTACGAAATCCGTCTATCTCACGATTTCATCATTGACGACCAAACACAATTTGTTGTATCGTATGAAATCGCATCGCGCACAATCGCGACGCTATCGCTGACATATTTGGCAACGTGTTGTATTTTTGTGTTATTTTTATTATTTTTTTCTGTTGGCTTCGACCAGGCAGTGTCAATCGGTCGATGCGCACGCGCGTGAATTGTCCCGCGAGCACAGAGGAATCTCTGGAGATTCGATGGAAACGATTTGAGGGTGGAAATCCGACGGACCAGATGGTTGACTGTTGGGGAATGAAATGAGGAAGGAAATACCCTTCGATGGTCGAAGGTTGAACGTTGGAAAATTTTCCGCAGGCAATTTATCTTTGGCGCCTTTGAGACGCTTACCTACGACCTCGATGGTCACAGCTGCAAGCGTTGCTGCATTTTCAGGGGCCGGTACAACGTTACCGACCGAGCGTCGTTTGCCTGAAGGGAATGCACCGAAAACCAGTGAAATATCGACGGTGAACGACTGAAGGACTTGGAACGATTGTCCCACTGGCAATACAGTCAAACTTCTCAATAGTCGAACTCGGAATAGTCCAAAATGTGGCGCCCCTCGCGGAATATCTTGTGATTAAACGCAGTTATTCTCACATCGAAGTAATTTAAGTCGTATGATAAGAAAACGCCCGCATTTGGAAATTTCAATTCACCAATTCTCAGTTCTTTTATCATTTTTAGCAATTTTATTTTAAACAGGATTTGAATAAAATAATTAGGGGTGCTATTATATGTTCGAATGAATTATTTATGTGACTTCAAAGTGCTTGTGCCGTTGATTTTTTTTGTATGGATAATTTGTAGGTTGGGTTCTAACAATATCGGACAGTTCGGAATAATTATGACTAATTTTTTTTTCTTCATAACTATGCACTTACTTTTCGGTCGGATTACCTTACATATCACATTTTCGTATTGCTCTGAACGATATATTATTATTTTTCTGTAAATTCAAAGCCGATCCAGAACCTGGCATGGGTTGAATTATATGCATCTGGCCTATGTTGGATTATTGAGAGGTTTTATGTTCCTGAACTATAAGTTGTACGTTTCTGAACTATAACTTGAAGATTTAGTAAAAAAAAAATTGTTAATTGTATTGTCAATAAACTATTAGTGACTATTACTATTTTTTGCCTGAATAGGATGAACCAAAAAATAGTAAGATATCGACGTTGAAGTGCTGAAGGACTCTGGTCAATTTTCCATTGGCAATATATGTCGCTAAACTATAATTTGAAGACTTACTAAAAAATATTTAAAAATGAAAGAAAGTTATTCATTGTATTGTCAATAAGCTATCATTAAGTACTACCATCGACGCTGTTCAAATTATCACTCCACCTCAGGCTGCCAATTCGAAATAAAGAAATAACAATAAAATTAAAATAAATAAGGATGATAATAATAATAACAATAAACCATCGATTAATATTTTGTAATTTTTATTTTTTTTTTTTTTGTTTTTTTTTTTTTTGTTTTTCATTATACATACAAAGAACACCCGATATTTGTAAAATAGCATGTTTAATTCTAGCATCTTATTTACGATTATCCTAACGATTATAGGTAGAACGTTTGTGGGGGGAACACAGGGTCATGAAGTTTTTTCGTTGTATGACCCCGTCGTGGAAAGTATCGCAAAGTATCTTACTCTCTAAAAGGCACTTACGGTGAAGCTATTCGTTTTTTTTTTTTTTCATCATTTTTTTTCCAATTTTTCTTATTAAAACTTAACACAAACTTAACATGATAGATCGATCACTCGCATTGACGAGACAACAGGTAACAGTATTCAATGCGAGTCATCGATCTCCAAAGGTCCACCGTGATTGTGTCGAAAAAAAAAATTGTTTTACATGAATTTTTGTACGTAAAAAAAAAAAACAAATTTCAGTCGAATATTTTCGTTGAATTATTCGCGTTTATTTCGTTGTACGTGATAATAATTTTGTGAACCACAGTCGTGGTGGATCTTTCGTTCGGGCGATAACAATTGACATCGAAGACACGACAACATTTTTTCGTTGTTGTGAATACAAAAAAAAAACGAAAAAAAAAAAAACAAATTCGTTGTCAATACAAAAAAAAATCGTTTTTGTGAATTATTCGATGACACATTGTAACTGTGTATTTCCATAATCAAGGATCATCGATAACATACGCCGGATAATATCCGGCATTCGTGCAACTTCAACGATAAACAAATGTTGAACGTAAAACAGTCGAACCGCTTTTTCGTGGGTTAACGGTGTAACAATAATAAACAAACACGATTCGCAACATTCGATAGATCGTTCAGGTTGGTTCGGTTTGCGGTTACGGCGGTTGTCCTCGCAAACATCGCATCAACGTTTAACATTCGTGTTTGAGAGGCAATTCCGTGTTGTTCGTCGAAACCGTGATTTCGCATTTTTGTATTTTTTTTTTTTTTTGATTCGGCGATTTTTTTTATACGACGAAAAAAAAACAAAATTTTTATTGAGTTTTCATATGAAATCCAACGACAGATTTCATATGCACAATTGAGTGCTATTCGTCACATCACGATAATTCATGAATTGACGATCAAACAGAATTTGAATTCGAATAGGTTTGTTATTTTTTCGGTTTTTTTTTCTTGGTGAATAAATCGTCCGAATGAAATAATTTCGCAAATCGCGATTCGTCGATAGGTCGACATTTCAACGAATGTAACATATTAAATCGATAACAATGGTTTGGGGAGCAAACATCAAACTTAATGAAGTCATAAAAAAACGTAAACAGACAAACGATAAACGTAATAAGGGTGTTAAATCGAGGGGATTATTTTCAACGATAAACTTTAACGTTATTACGATAACTGATAAAGCGCACTTAAGGACACAAGTTCGTTCGTGATGCAACGATTTAACAATAACAACGCTTAAGGTCAACTGCATAGATTTTCGGATTTTAACATGAAATCGATGTAACGAATTTATAAAAAGAAATACAAAAAAAAAATAAAAAAAGAAGAAAGAAAACGTTAACATTCTTTTTTTAACGAAACAAGTTAATCATCAACTGTCGTAAAATATATATCAATATAAATTGTTAATCAAAGGGCGTAACAGAATAAAATGCCACGATTGAAAGAAAAACATACATACATATATATAGATATATATGTGAGTATATACTTTGAAAAAATTCAATTTCGGAATAAATTTTGTGGGATTAAAAAAAAAAGTTTCAACTGAAAAATAGGAGAATAACAAGGATGAAGGAATATCGATCGGGGTATGAAAATTCAACGTAACAGCGACGACTGTCGACAAACTTAACTCGGATGTAACTCAACGAAATCAACGATTGATCGGTGTAACGATAACTCAACGAATTTCAACAATTGATCGATGTAACGATAACTCAACGGATTTCAACAATTGATCGATGTAACCGATAACTCAACGAATTCAACGATCGATCGATTTAACGATAACTCAACTATGTCAACAATTGATCGTTGTTAACGATAACTCAACGATTTTAACGATTGATCGATGTAACGATAATTCAACAAATTCAACGATTTAACGATGTAACGATAACTCAACGAATTTAACGATTCTTCGATGTAACGATAACGCAACGAGAAACAAGAAAACGATCCAACACGAACTTCTGCTTCAAAAAACCTAGTCAATAGGATTTTAACAAAGTAATATTTTAACGACAACAGAACGTCAATGTAAATTGTTAACACCATTGACGTTATCGAAAGAAGAAAAGAAAACTCAACATTTCAACGAAACAACTGCGACTGACAACAGAAAAATTCAATCTCGCAGTATCGAAAAAACAGAACATTTCAACATAACCGAACAAAAGTTACAACTGAAACTTAACAAAAACGGTGAACGAATGAAAATAATTGGAAATGAGAAGAAAAATTAAAAAAAATAAAAAATACACAATAAAGAGACAGAAATAATTCAAAAGATTTAAATCAAATTCGCTAATGAAAAAATAAAGACATTAAGACCAGTGAAAAAATATGAAAAAAAAAACGTATCGTAAGACTTCATTGAATACTTTCCACGAGGAGGGTCAAACCTATTCTACAGCTAAGCCCTAAAGATAGACAGAGAAAAAAAAACTCATCTAAATCGATCGGTCACACAAATATCTCGCGTATCCTAAAAAATTTGTTTTTTTTTTCATCAAAATTACGAACGAATTATCGATATTTTCTAATGATATTATCGTGTTAACGATTAAGCTGGAAAACACCTGGATTTAACTCGAAATTCATATTCGAATGAATAAAGACGACGAAACTCAATGTAAAAAAACCAAACGAGAACTCGATTGAAACAAAAGCACACCTAAGTAGTCACGATTGTACTACACCTAACGTACTAAAGTTCACCTAACGTCGATGTGATTCGATAAAAAAAAACATCAGAGACACACGAAAACACGATTAAAAATTCTAAACACGCGTAGCAACCTATTGAAATCTCATAGATGGATAATCCAGTAACTTATGCGACTGGAAATCTATCGCTAAACCTGAGTTTTAAGCTATCTAAAGGCACGAAGTTCCATCGCTCTGGACCGAGCGTTTATGGGTAATCGGCGCGCTAATAATTCACCGGGGGTCGTCATCCACTAACTGTCAATGCGTCAGCATTTAACAAAACTAAATCAAACATTCGACTATCGAGAGCCTTGTCCACAATTTGCTATCATTGAACATAATTTTTTTTTTTGTTTCAATTATTTTAAAAAAATAATAATTTTGTCAGTGCACGTTTGCACCAATCTTTTTTTTCTCCTGACAAATCCAAAGGATTGTCATCGATAATGTGGAACAATTATTTGTATGTTCGTCAATTCGCTGCCAGCAGCAAATGAATTCAATTTTACAAATGTTCTCATATTTGTTTCTTTTTTTTGTGGTTTTTTTTTGTTTGTTCAGCGAAAGCAATAATTACGACAGGGCACTCGTTCGTCGGACAACGAAAATAAGATGTAAAGAAAATAATGAACAGGCCATTTTACAATTGAACAATCGGAGCGAACGGAAAATAAATAAATAAAATATACCGAGGAACGTGAAAAAACATAACAAAACGAAAAATAATAATAATGAAAAAATAAAATGAAATAAAAATAATAATAATAAAAACGGTGGGTTGGATGGGTTTATGATAACTTTTCGAACGGATTGGCGTGGCCCGTTCGAAAAGTCGCGGGACGAGGCGCGCGAGTCCCGACGACGAAGTTGAATTCGATTGTCGTCGAGACTCGTGCGCGGTAACCGCGAAAAATTTTCTACTCAACTACATAACAATGATTTCCGTTAGAATTAAAAATTAAAATAAACATAAACTGTTTTTTTTTTCATTTTCAACAACCGGCATAATTTCGCGTCGCTGATAGCTTGGAGTACTTCGATTATATAATAATTCACGAGCAGCAGCGTTTTTTTTTGTTTTTTTTTTTTGTGTTTTTCTGTGTTTTTTTTGTGTTTTTTTTTGTGTTTTTTGTGTTTTTTTTTTTCGCTGCGTTTCGAGGGTGGGCTGTGTACCCGTCGGTAGTTCTACCTTTTTTCTTTTCGTTCTTTTTTTTTTTTTAGTTTTTTTTTCTATCGAATACGATTGGTATTCGTTTTTTTTTTGGACACAAACGAAAATAAATAAAAGACACGAACTAAAGTAACTAAAAAGAATAAAACACCAAGTCGGTTGGGTGTCTCGCATTGAAACCGTGACGAATATTATTGTAACGGTGAAATTCGAATTTTTAGAATTTCCAAAGGGCGTTTGAATAATTTTCCAGAAATCTGATTGATAAATTGTTTCGGTAATATTATAACGGTTCAGATTCTGATTGATGGTTTATTACGCGTAATACCCGTGAAGTTGAAGCGATGTAGTGCAAATTCGTCGGCTCGACGCGAGACAATTTCCGATAACGAACGAATAAGTAATTAAAAAAAAAAAAAAAATTAAACGAAAATGTAAACAAAGATAAGAAACAGAAAGTAAGAACGTAAAAAAAATTACATAAAATAATCGTGATCGGGACGATGAGACTACTGTGGCTGATGTATAAATGGGTCGATGGCCGTTTCCAGTAATGACATTTTTTTATCGCGATTCAATATTTCGGGAAAGAAATTTTTTAAAAAGTTGCACATAATTTGTTTGGCTATCCAATGTTCATTTTTTTCTTTTTTTTTCTTTCAATGTGCTTCTTTTTGTCATGGATGTACGTACAATTCACGTACTTCGTAAGAATAATTTCCCGAATGATTTTTCAGTTCATCAATTTTATGTCATCAAATGCATACAGAACGGTTTACTTTCAAACCGAAACTGAATATCTTGAATTTGAATAGCCTTGAATTTAAAGTTTAAATTTCTGTCGGAGAACATGTTCGCGCATTTTCAAATGCAAGACAGCCATTGAGATGTTTGACCTTGAGTGCACGATTATTGATTGTGGTCCAGTTTTCATGACTAATGGCAGTTTTTATGACCGTGTTGAGTAGCAGTTATTCCGACTGACATATGTTTGGCAATTTTACAAAAATTTCTTTCTAGTCTCATCGTCCGAATTCAACTCGACATTCGTCGTGATCTCTTTGCTTGTACGATTCGAAGAGACCACAAAAGTCCGACATGTCTCTCATCGTTATCGATCATTTACGAAATGAAGCGATTGATATAAAAAAATATATTCGATGTTATATTATTGAAACAAAGAAGACATTACTTTTTTGTAGATGCAGCTGTGTGATCCCACGATGACGGCTGTCCACGATGATAGATTGATCCCACGTTGCATCGAAATGTCCACGACGACCGATGTTGGTCGTAGACATGCGTAAGCTGTGTTTCACCTGTCCCACTGGATCGTTGATTTGGATTTCGAGTGTCGTTTACTCGACTAACAGATCGAACAGACATTTTGTTTCTCCACGCGTCGTTGATCACCTGGATGTTTTCAACAACGATGGTCTCTCTTGATTTCCGAAGTGAGAGTCAGACTGAATGTGCGGGACATTTGATAATCCCATTTTTTGTTGATTGACCTTGGAATTTGGCCTTTCGAATGGTCGTTTTTTTCTCTTGTTTCCCTGATGTCACTTGCGATGCTCTCAGCGACGTTAACTTTTCTTGATTACAGGCGTTTGAGCCTTCCCATTTTTGTTGACGCTGATAATTTGTGTTCTTCAATGAACTTTTTTTTTCTTCCCAATTTTCTATTTCCCGGATACGGTCAACGGCGATGTTTCATTTTGTTTGCAAAAGTGATAATCAAGCCTTTACCAGGCTTATTTTTGTTGGTAATAACTTGAATCATGGTTGAATCGTGTAACTTGGAACCAACGTTTTTTGCTTCCTTGTCCTCGCTTGCCTGATAGCTCTGGACTGCGATGAGTCCCTTTTATTTGCAGGAGCGACAGTCTGGTTGACTGTGTTATTTTCGGTTTGCCATAACTTGAACATTGTGCGATTTGCTTGAGCGACTTGAAAATGATGTTTTTTCGATTGCTTGCTTGTCTTCGGTCACCTGGTGGCTCTCACTAGCGATGACCCCTTTAGTTTGCATGAGCGAGAGCCAGGCTGACTGTGCCAGACACGATGCTTGCTTGATTTTTGCTTTGCCCAAACTTGAATTTTGCGCGATTTGCTTGTGCGATTTGAAAACGACGTTTTTTTTGCTTGCTTGCTTGTCTTCGGTCACCTGGTGGCTCTCACTAGCGATGACCCCTTTTGTTTGCAGGAGCGAGAGCCAGGCTGACTGTGCCAGACACGATGCTTGCTTGATTTTTGCGTTGCCCAAACTTGAACGTTGCGCGATTTGCTTGTGCGACTTGAAAACGACGTTTTTTTGCTTGCTTGCTTGTCTTCGGTCACCTGGTGGCTCTCACTAGCGATGACCCCTTTTGTTTGCAGGAGCGAGAGCCAGGCTGACTGTGCCAGACACGATGCTTGCTTGATTTTTGCTTTGCCCAAACTTGAACGTTGCGCGATTTGCTTGTGCGACTTGAAAACGACGTTTTTTTGCTTGCTTGCTTGTCTTCGGTCACCTGGTGGCTCTCACTAGCGTTGACCCCATTTGTTTGCAGGAGCGAGAGCCAGGCTGACTGTGCCAGACACGATGCTTGCTTGATTTTTGCGTTGCCCAAACTTGAACGTTGCGCGATTCGCTTGTGCGACTTGAAAACGACGTTTTTTTGCTTGCTTGCTTGTCTTCGGTCACCTGGTGGCTCTCACTAGCGATGACCCCTTTTGTTTGCAGGAGCGAGAGCCAGGCTGACTGTGCCAGACACGATGCTTGCTTGATTTTTGCTTTGCCCAAACTTGAACGTTGCGCGATTTGCTTGTGCGACTTGAAAACGACGTTTTTTTGCTTGCTTGCTTGTCTTCGGTCACCTGGTGGCTCTCACTAGCGATGACCCCATTTGTTTGCAGGAGCGAGAGCCAGGCTGACTGTGCCAGACACGATGCTTGCTTGATTTTTGCTTTGCCCAAACTTGAACGTTGCGCGATTTGCTTGTGCGACTTGAAAACGACGTTTTTTTGCTTGCTTGCTTGTCTTCGGTCACCTGGTGGCTCTCACTAGCGATGACCCCATTTGTTTGCAGGAGTGAGAGCCAGGCTGACTGTGCCAGACACGATGCTTGCTTGATTTTTTTTTTGCCCAAACTTGAACGTTGCGCGATTATCTTGCTGGACGTCGAACTTAGGATTTCGATTGCGTACCTCGAGTCACCTGCACGTCGTCCATATGAATATTTTTCGTCGATGAAGCGAGATTCGGTTGTCCTTGCCAGATGCGTTACTGGCTCATTTTATAATCCTCGATGCTGAAACTTTGCACGCGGTACACTTTTCTTCGTAGCGAATTTTACACTTTTCCGATGATCGAAGACGTTGATTACGGTTCAATGACCATGATTTTGCTGATCCAGTGGGCACGATCACGATACAGGATGATTATCTTCTTTTTTCTTCATGTCCATCTTGATTCTTCTGCTCTTGATAGCACATCGAATTCACTCGAAGTCTTCTGACTGGGCGTCTCCCAGATTCTTTCTCTTCGATCAAAATTTATTCAGAGGATCCCGATTATCCTCTGCCAAAAAATTCTGCAATCACTTTTTTTTTCACTATGCACCAATATTTTTTTTATTTATGCCGGACACGCGCGAGTTTTAATTGGGCTGCGTGATCGAAATTGCTGTTTTGATGAAGCTGCGATGGATTTTGATTTTTTCACATTGTATTTTCCCGTACAATCAGGCTTTTGTTGTCGTTTGAATTCCGGACGATTGACATTTTTGTTTCGTCAATCGATGTGTTCGGTCCGTGAGGGTTGTGTGAGGCTGATGATTTTGATTTGCAAATGTTGAATGGCGGTTGGTGCTGAAAGCTCATTGGCTGATAGACCAACGTCTCGTGGGCCCAATTCGGAATGGATAAAATATCCAATTTGGTTTCTTCGGGTTGTTTTTTTTCTCGTTTGTTGCGAGGTTTGCTGAACTTGGTTTTATCATTTGGTTTGCCCAGTGCGGTGAGTTTAGTTTTGAAAAATTCTACAGCTTTGCGAACAAGATGGTTATTTTCTTCTTCCAAATGCCCGTTCAGAGTCGCGTTGCTCAAATTGATCACCGACAAACTCGGACAGTGAACTTGAAATGTTCGGTCGAGTTGTCATGTTTTCCATGTTGAAACTTTCGAATCTTCGAATTATGATTTTTGAACTTTCGAAACTGCACGCGAATGATATTCCGCAATTGTTTTTTTTACTACGCTTCGATTTCAAATCGTGATCTTTGAAATCGATTTTTGTTTGATGAAAGTGATTGCTGATTGAAAAATATTCGAAATTCTCGAATAATCCGAATTATTCAGGATTGAAAATTGTTTTGAGCCTCGTGGGCTCATCGAAAACAGAAAATTCATTCACTGCCTCTAAATCTTTCACGAGACAGATATTTCGTAATTTTGCTGATAAATTTGCAAAATTTCTATCATTGTTAATATGATTTTTCGTTTTTTTTTTTGTCGTTGGTACTTGAACGGAAGAGAGTCGATGGATTTGTCGTCATTAATTCGTCTTGAAAATTATTTTTTGATAATTCTGCCCATCGCCGACGAGTTTGTGAAAATTCGGCGATCAACGTTGTTTTGTAATTCTAGTCGAACGGTGATTTTGACGGGATGCCAGAGGAATGATTTTGTTCGTGGTTATTTTCTTCGCAGCCAGCTGCATTCGTGGATGATTGGTTCTTCGTGGGGGTTGCGGCTTTCTTTCCGGCGCAGTTGCACGGCCGGGGGAGATTTTCTCGTCGTCGTCGTTGTCGTCACGAGGCCGTTGAAATTCCGCTCCGCTGTGGACGATGGCCCGGCTGCTGGTTCGCGTCCGTGGCGATCGTGAAGGGGGTTGAACGATCCATCCGGGACGTCGGTACCTGGAAGGTTGTGAGCGTTAGCTACGAAACTCTACTAATGGGGAAGTAGTGGAGAAACAAGAGAAGTAAATGGAATAATGAAACGGTGAGTATTCAATAAAAACACACACACACATATTTACGTATGTATACAGTACAGCAGTAATTGGGGGTTGGGTACGAGAGGGAGGCTGACGGGTGCAAGACGAAATGTGAGTCGTACTATTGTGCCACTATATGCGTCGTCGTCGTCGTCGAGTTTCTTTTTCTTTGGTCGTGCTTAAATGAATCGTGGGGTCAACTGTACAACCGGTTTTTCAAGGGCCAAGCGTGTTGTCATTATTGAAAATAATATCGACATTCGAGATGCAAGGGCGGATCCTGGTCTCGGCTGTGCGAAACACGTGTGGGGGTCAACTGAAACGGTTGAAGCTTTCAACTTGATGGCAAATCCTTGGGGAGTGTGTTTATGTGTGACGGAGAGAAAAGAAGTCAGGGGTCCGTGAAGTCGTGAAACGAAAAAAATACTCCTTCCGTGCTCCTGGGGTTTCTTTGTCGTATTTTCGTGTTTTCTTTTTATTTTCTTTTTTCTCTGCTTTTGGTTATCGAGGAGTCGAACGATCGAGAAAGCTCGGTGCCATTGTTGGTCGTTATTTCAGAATGATTGCTGAAGGTTTTTAGCGATGTCAAGCTTTTTGGCTTTGTTTATTTTTTTTATATATATTTTGCACCTCGGTAATGTTTTTTTTTCGAAACATTTAATTTTATATCTTGGGCTTGAATGTTTTTGGGTCTGATTTGGTTATTGTCCGAATGAATACAATTTATGTGAATTCGGATGGTTGATTAGTCTTTATCACTTTCCGGGATTATTTTTGGATTTCCTTTTTATAGTATTGTGATTTTTGTTATTTAGATTATTATTGTTGAAAGGGAGCTTCGTGCTCAATAGTTTTTTTAGATGGACAAAATTTGGCCGAAAATTTTTTTTATTTTTTTAAATCGGCTAATTTTTTTATGATTTCATAACGAGAACAATTTTATTCCATTTTGATTGCCATAGGTGCTGAATTTCCGGTAGAATGATTTTTTTGGTTCTGACTATCTTTTAATCGGAAACATAGGAATTAATTTTGAATTTCTGAAATCTTTTTTTATTCGTATTGTTGACACTTCATAATTTGTCCGATTTTGTGAATAACAAACATTGAAACGGTATGAGTTTTCCAAACATTGTTGCGTGATTGGTATTATTCATCAAAAGAAGATAATTTTAAAGTATTTTTTTTTTGGTTTGTTATTTTCAATTCAACTTGACGTGTCGGGAGTATGTTCGAATATTTTTACATAACATCTTTTTAGATCGCTTGTTGGAATATGACACATTTTCCATGTCCAAACTGCAAGAATATTTTTCAATTCCACTGTTGACATGTCACAATTTCGTGTTATTAACTTTTGTCGTGAGTTTCGGAAAATATTAATTTGTGTTGACTGGCAGCATTATTTTTTCTTGTTATTTATTTTTTAGTTTTTAATTTTTTAATCGCTTCGAATTTTTGATGAATTTTATTTATTTTTCAATCTTGTTTGTCCATGTGTTTTACGCTAGTTTCTGATAATTATTAAATGCGTTTGGTTCTACCAATTTTTTTACATTGAGCAAATGCTTATTTCGTGAGAAGGGCGAGTGGGAATTTGTGACGGTCGAAATATTGCTACTGCTGGAGATTTCTTTCCGGATGTGAATTTTCGTTTTTTTTTCGAGTCTGAGAAGAATTTGGAATGCAGGTGCAGAACCGATGGGGCTTTGGATGAGAATGTTAAACCTTTTCATGTTCGGTGCATTCGGTGCATCTTTAATGGTTCGACGGGCCCAGGCTTAATAGGATTTAGTTGCGGAAACGGTTGCATGAGCGTGAAAGAGAGATTTGAAGATTCAAAGTTGGATCTTTTGCCAAACTATTTTTTTCTTTTGGTATTTTGGATTTTTCGAGAGTGGTATTGTGAAATTTCCAGATAATTTCGGAAGGATCCGGCTTGTTCAAGTTTTTATTTGCGAATATCTTGTTTGGTGGAATGTTTTTTTTTTTTCGAATTTTCTGAATAAAAGCTTTCCTGCATCTGTTTAGGCTGCATTTTTCGTAATAACTGATGGTATTGATTCGAACTCATCTGAGCAATGACAACTTTTGATAATTCTTGATAACTTTTAATAATTCTTGATAATTTTTGATAACTTTTGATAATTTTTGATAATTTTTGATAATTTTTGATAATTTTTGATAATTTTTGATAATTTTTGATAATTTTCTATAATTTTTGATATTTTTTGATAACTTTATTTAATTTTGTATAATTTCTAATTGAATTTGATGTCGGGGCAGGAGTCCGAAATTTTCATTGAACCATTTGGACTTCTCCTCAAAACGTTGTAAGTTTCCAAAGTGTATGGAATGATTGGTATTGTGCATCGAAATAGGATGAATTTTTTAGAATGAGAATATCCAGTCAATTTTGACGACGGAAGTACGGTCGAACATTTTTATACAAAGTCTTTTTAGGTTGTCTGTCGGAACATGGCTAATTTTTTAATTTTTTCAGAGTTTATCTCGGAATAAGTATTTGTACCGAAATTTCGTGAAAATCCTGATATTTTCCGATCATTTTTCATTGAATTTTATGTCGAGGCTGTGCTTGAAATTTTTATATCAAACCGTTTGGATTTACTCGTCGAAATATTGTTAATTTTTCAAAGTTTATCCACTGGGACGAAATAATTTCGTTAATATTTATTCATGGTTTTCAATTTAATTTGGCATCAGGATTATGGGCGAACGTTTTTAATTCAAGTCTTTTGTCGGAACATGGCAACTTTTTGAATTGTCTGGAGTGATTATTATAAACACTAGAACGAAACGAAATTTTTTATATTTTTGTTGTAATTTTGAATTGAATTTGTTACGCTTGTCACGCTTTTTGGATTTCCTATCGGGACATGGCGAATTTTTCACAGTTAGTCCAGTAATTGGCATATGAACCGAAAAGGAACGAATTTTTTTTTTAGCTGAATATTTTATTCATTATTCCAAATTAGAGCCGATGTCGGGGTTGTGCTTTCCATTTTTGTATCAAACTGTTCGGATTTCTTAACGACACATTATCGACATTTTCGATTTTACGTAGTGATTGGTATCTACACTGAGAATCAACCGAAATAAATTTTGAGATATTTTTTTGTAATTGAAAATTAAATTCGATGTCGGAACTATGGCCGAATTTTTTTTTTTACTCGGAGCCTTTTGAATTTCTCGTCAGTGAATTTTTTGTCTCATTGTGAATTTTTCAATTTATTCAGTGATTGGCCGAAACAAAGTGCAATTTTTACATTATTTTGTAATCTTATGTTAAATTTGAGGTCCGAAATATGATCAAATTTTCTAATATCGAGCTTTTCAAATTTCTCGTTGTAACGTGGTCAATTTTTCAAGGTTTATTTAGTGATTGGCCTGCGCACCGAAACGAAATGAATATTTGGATATTTTTTAATATTTTATATTAAATTTCATGTCGCGATTATGGACGATTTTCTTATCATGACGCTCTTTGGATTCCTCGTTGAAACATTCTGAATTTTTCAGTATCGTTTTCGTAATTGGTTTTTGCACCCACGCGAAACGAAATTTCAAATCTGTTTCATAATCTCAAATTAAATTTCAGACCGTTAAATGGTTTGTTATAATGCCTTTTGAACTTCTTGTTGGAACATTGTGAATTTGTCAAAGTCAATTTGATTATTGGTTTCTGCACCGAAACGAAATGAAATTTCAAATAATTTATCTCAATCTCAAATTGAATTTCATGTCGGGACGCCGGTTAGATATTTTCATGTAAGACCTTTTGGATTTCTTGTCGGAACATTGTGAATTTTTCAAAGTCCATTCAATGATTGGTTTGTGCACAGAAACTGAATAAAATTTTCAATCGTTTTTCATAAACTCAAATTAAATGTTATGTCTAGAAATATAGGCAAATATTCTCATACCAAGCTTTTCGGATTTCTCGTCGGAAAATTGGAAAAAAATTTCAAAGTCTATCCAGTGATTGGTTAGTTGACCGAAATAAAATGCCAAAAAATGTCAAATCATTCGAATTTCTTTTTTCCCTTTCAATTGAACACGATGATTCATCAGAGATACTGTCATATGAAAATGTTCGGATATGAAAATTGCAAATTTCAAAGCTTTTCGGTGTGAATTCTGCGTTTGATAAAAACATATATACATATATACTTCTAAATATTTCATCAAATCGGTAGACTGACAACAATGAAAACGATTTATATTCGGTACATTAAAGGGACTGAATCTCGTCGTTGAACCGTGATTTTTTTCGTTTTCATAACTGTTTACAGATTATTCGTCAACAGATTTTTAAAAAAACTTGTTGAGCGCTTGTTGAATGACGAAGTGACTGCGTGAATGTTCGTTCGAAGGGTGCATATCATTGTCACCCTAATTTAACGGGATTGTGTCTGGAGGGGTAGTCACTTCCGTTACGAGGGTACCCGAGGGGAACCGGCACTTGTTACACACTGCGATCTGATTATCCGACGGAAGGGGCCAGTGAGTCAGGTTCGCGTCAAATCCGGTTTTGTTTTTTTTTTCACGAATAATTACGTAACTGAGTTCAAATGTCCGGATGGAGATTGTTGTGATGTTCATCAATTTAAGGGTTATTACAAGCACTTGAAATTTTAGGTTCCTGTCGACGAGTTCTGAATTTTCAAGTTTTTCTTATTCTTTTCATTCCGTTTTAATTGTATTTGATGATCGAATACTGATTTCAAAAATTATTTCAGCTGGATATTAAATATAATTGACGACTGTTATTGTTTATAATTTTCAATTCAAACAAATTTTCCGAGGCTGATTGTTGTAGAATGAATTACGATCCTTAAAAATTCTTCCATTATTTTTTTTCGTATTCAATTTCGTAAGCTATTTAATTTCGTAAGTATCAAAAATGTTCGTTTTGGTATGTTTAATGAATTTGCGAATCTCGTTGACAGGTCTCGAATTTTCATGGTTTTGCTTAAGGGTCGAGGCTTAAGAATTATTGTTGTTCTAATTTTGCTGAAGATCGGTTATTTGGTTACCGGTTCAACGTTTTCTTTTTTTTTCTTTCTTTTTTTCAAGTCAGTTATGTCGATTTTGCAAAATTATTTCGAGTGTGTCAAGGAGTGAGGTGGCTTGTTGTGCTTATTCTAGTTGATCAACTACATTATCAAACGTCAGCAGTAGATTGAAAAAGTTCCAGATATTATCGTTGCGATTAATTTTGAAATAAATTTGGCTGATTATCGGTTACTGATTAACATAATGTTTTGTGCAGTACGATTTTTTTTCCATGCCAAGTAATGTATCAACAGGTGAGTATGCACGTGCTTATCTTTGATAACGACTCCATTGTCAAAAATTAATGTCAAATTAAATAACAGTTACAGAAATAATAAGTCCTGTTATAATTTTGATTTTTTTTGTTCAACCAGAAACGAAAAATTTGGTATCAAGTTCATCACAAGATCATTTTTTACGAAATAACTGATTTCATTAAAATTTAATTATTTATCTTGCTGTATGGTTTCGTTGATAGAATCACGTGATCGTCTGTATAGAATTGGATGAAACTTCAGAGTGACCGGAAACTTTTTGAATTTAGAGCATCGGTTCGAAAAGGTCACATGCACAC
This sequence comes from Diplazon laetatorius, assembly GCA_963662125.1. Taxonomy (NCBI): domain Eukaryota; kingdom Metazoa; phylum Arthropoda; class Insecta; order Hymenoptera; family Ichneumonidae; genus Diplazon; species Diplazon laetatorius. The sequence goes on from OY759153.1 coordinate 8,795,091, forward strand.
GCGTGATTTTTATTTTCAAACACATCGAATCAAACATCGTAATTTACAATACGGTACTACTTTTTTGTATTCCTGTCAACATTCACGTGTTTTTTTTTTCTTTTGTGTTTTCGTGCCAAAACTAAATACGAATACGTGATTTTGAATACTTTTCGTGTTAGCTTGTAAAAACATTGGTTAGTGACAGGCATTCATTTTTTTCACACATCCATACCGACCAGTTGTCGATAGATTGGATTTTTTTTGAGCAATCAGTTTCGTTTGTTCGGAGACCACGTGACAGGAATCAATTGCGAACAAAAGCAAATTTGGGTCGTGTTGACCACGAGAACTACTTTTATAACGGTACGTTTTTTTGTTTCAAAAATCTTTTTGGGCAACGTCTCCCAGCACTGATTTTACGAGCATGAGCAATTTCAATGTACGACAAAGAGAACAATTTCAAGTTGGATAAATTACAGAGAAACAAAAACAAATACAAATACAAAACGTGAGTGAATGTTAAAAAGCCAAGTGGAATTTGCACAGTCGGTAGCGCGACGTATTTTGTTCATGATACACTTTTAAACACACAATTTTGTGTAACTCAAAAATAATGTAAAATAATTTGGAGAAAAAAAATACACAAATAACAATAAATAAAAAAGGAAATACGAAAAAATTTTGAATAAAATTTGAATAGGATCTTGGTGCCTGGATGGAGTATTTTGCCGAGGTTATGTTTGCGGTTAACCCGAAAAACTTAATTAATTTATTGTCAACGTCACACCTCATTTCGACGAGTTGTTTTTTTTTTTTGTTCTTTCATTTTAAATTGCTTCCATCAATTTTCTTATTTTAGAAATCTTTCGAGTTTGAAACGTTAATTCGAGACGTGAGTTACAACATTTTCGGCCAGGAGTAGACTTTGAAAACTGTTCAACATTTGAAAAATATATCTCATAACGTTCTGTAGATTTGAACCGGACGTGATTTTTCATTGTTTCGTTTTTCCCCAAATCTTTGGCTATTTCGAAAATAACAATAACAACAACAACAACATCAACAACAATAACAAAAACGATTGTGTCTGTTCGCGTAACCGTGATGCTGAGATTTTTTCGAATAATCGGTAAGCTTTGAAAAATGCGTTTAGGAAAAAAATTTCACAATCACACGTGTGATTGTATATTTTTATTTTTTTCACTCGCGCTATTCGTTCAACGTTGGACAGAGCTTGTTTCTTCATTTACCTTTTAACCATCTAAAGTGGTAATTTCCATCGAAATCTCTTGCAAAGATGCAATCCCGAAATTATCGAAACAGACGGAAGACACGTGCGCGCGCATGTACGAAAAAATGTTCGAAAAAATAAATAACCAAGAAAAAAAAAAAACAAAATAAGAATGTACAAGCTCATTCGAGTGTGTGACTCGCACATCCAAATCTGTCGCGGCAATAATTCCAAATTTTCGATCGCGACTCGCCAAAATTTCGTGTGTAACGTCGACGATTTAACAAATACCAAAATGAACCCAAAAAAAAAAAATTTTTCTTTTTCAAATCCCCAATTTCGTTTAGTCTATCGAAGCACCAAGACCGATTCTACGTTACCCCGAAATCGGAATAACGAATTTAAAAAACAAAAAACAAAAAAAAAACAATTTCAAAAAAATTTCAAAAAAAATAAAAACAAGCCGAAACTATACTCACTCGTTATGAATAATCCCACGTTGTCGATTATCTGCGACAAATTAAAAAAAAACAGAGGTCGTGATAACCTTCGGTTAGTTTAACACTGGCGTTGAGAATACGTCGTACGAAGATGGTTCGAGGGGGTCGTGTCTTCGTTGAGATGTCGGACAGAGTCCGAGTGAGTGAGAGTGAAAGAGTGAGAGAGAGAGAGAGAGACTCGAGGGGCCAGACCGGGCCCGCCGGTCGGTCTCCTCGTGGCTCGCTCCGATGTTCACTCTGTCGCTGACTGTGGTGTTCTGTGCTTCAACTCGGTCGGGACTGGCCCTTATATACGTGCCTGGCCCTACCCGATCAGGCCCTGCAGTCAGGGGAGGCCCTGGGAAAATATCTGGCACAATGAGGGCTCGCTTCGTCTCACTCTAACTCTCCTCCATCTCTCTCCCTCTTTCTCCATGAGGGTCCCGGCTTTTCGGGTGCGACCGCGGAGTCGTGCTACAACGATCTTCTCTCCCTCGTTCGTTCACACACAAGACGAGCATATCGACTCTTACCGGTTCACGATTCTCCCTATTTTTTTTTTTTTTTTTTTTTTTTTTTCCTAAAGAAGACTCCCCTTCACGCTCGCGGCAAGACACCGAGGACGGGGTTCCCCCTCGACAAGACAACCCCCGGTGCAAACAACAGGGCCAGATATTGCTTTGCGTTACCTGTTGTCCCGTAACGTACGTGATCTCATAACGTACCGAATTCCCACACATTGCACGAGAGCAAACCTCGGCACGACCGTTCGTCAAAATTTCCAGCGGCCAGGTGTTGGATCTCTTGGTATATGTACACATGAGCGATTGATCTGCAACGTGGGATTGTGAATTTTCGTGAGATAGCAGGACATCGTAGGTGACGGTGGATGATATAATCGACATCGAGAAAATACAATTCGAAATGGTAGATACACTTTTTTTTTTGACAAAAGCTTTTTCGTTTGAATTATTTATTCTTCGTTTGTTGTTCAATTTTTTTTTTTTTCGATTATTTATTTTCATTTATCTTAAATTATTTTATTTTAATTATATCTACAGGGACGATAACCCAAAAACTTACGAAGAAGTTTGTTTTCAATCAAATCAAAAGTTTATAACCGCCTATCTATACAACCAGGGATCAATTAACGTGAATTATGATTTCACAATGAATTGAAGTATTCAATAAATCCCGATAAAATTCGTTATCATTTGGTCCAAGTGTATTTGAAATACATTTTCATTGAATGAATGTCCATCCCTGTATACAACTTGAGCCAAATCGTATACCTTAATAAAAATGTTTAACTATATATTATCAACTAAAAATAATTAACAATGACGAGAATTAAGCATTGAAAAAATCATTCGTTAAATCAGTCGTTCGGCTATGAAATGTAACAAAAAAAATGTAAAAATTATTTTTTTAAATAAGGGACTGAGGAACTTTTGGTTTGTTTGTGAGGTTAAAACGTGGCAGGTCGTGTCAATATATAGACTACTACTACTGCTAACTACTACTACTACTACTACTATTACTTTAGTGATAATAACGTGAGTTACGATGTGGTTTCTCATAAATACATATCCATTAGATATATTATATATAATTCATATGATAAACCAAACATGAGTTGACATGGAATATTTTATGCTGAATAGGTGACTAAAATAATATACATATATATATACATATAAATAATCATTATGTAGGTAATTATATCATCAAATATAAAAAATAGATATATAGCCTGTATATGATATCATATAGATATAAGATATATATATTTCTAAATAGATATATAGAAAATTGTAAATTTTTTAAATAGGAACTGCCATCCCTATTTTCATGTATATCCAATATTCTCCCAGGCTTGCCCTCTCGAGAATATAGTTTCACGAAACCGTGCTCCTTCTTCTCGCGAGTCCTTCACCCAGTCGAAGCGCACGACGTGGTTCCGGCAAAACGGGTATCTCATTCCGTTTGGGAAAGGAGAAGGAAAAAGAAGAAGAAAAAAAATATAGAAAAGAGAAGGATCTGGACGGGTCTTCGACCGACCGGGTCGGTTGGATTCTGGTCCAAGCGAGGCCGTTATCCATTGTCGTAAGACGTAACACTGGGTTGCCCGGAGAATCCTTGGGTCGCTGAACCGAATGGATTTATAATAAGCTTTCTCGACGAATAATCCATGGGGATGGAAATATTGGCATTTTTACTTATTGGCCCGTGTTGAATTCGTGCGATTTTCGTAACGTAACGCAATCGTTGGATTCATTCATTCATTCGTCGTTGGTGCGTCAGCTGTCGATGAATCTTGACTTGTTCCTTGAATAATTTCTTGACGAATATGAATTTTTAACGAGTAATATCACTTTAATTCGATTTAATATATATTTATATTGTATTTTTCGCTCGGTTTGTTGAACGATTGATAATTCGAAAGATTCGAATTATTCGAATTCATTCGATTCATCTGGACGATTCCATCTGTGCAAATGTGTTTGTCAGTCGACCAGATACCTAGAGACTAATCAATATATATTTATCTTGGTCTTTGATTTTAAATTCCCTCCCACAGAACCCTCAATTTTTTCCCAATACATCAGCTACTATGGTAAAACAAAAAAAAAGGATCACAGCTATGTGTGGTTTGTCAGGTGAGAGTTTACAAAACCGGTTTTGTTTTCGTTTCCAAGGGTTTGAAAATTCTCAAACTCCTCGCATCCGACGTGATTTCAAGATAGTATCGAATGGTTCGAGGCCATGGGCAAACGAAAGTGAAGGCCGATGGTTCGTCGAGGCGAAATTTCGACAGAAAGGCCCTTTTAACATTTTCAACTAACTCAACTTCGAACACTCACTCTGCTCTTGCGAATAAGATAATAAGCCTATCGATGAGTTTCATTTATTTATATATTTATGATTTTTTGAATATTTTATTCTATTCATTACGATGAAATAGAGGCGAGAATTTTGTGGGAAATTCAATCTAAAGGTTTGGCGGAGGTCAAACACCATCCGTCACCTCGCGATGGCTTCTACAAAGTTTTTCGCAGTGAGAATGAAGTCAAATTGTTTTTTTTTTTTTTTTTTTTTTTTTTTGCGAAATCTTCGGAAGATAATTTCTATTTCGCGATTTTTTGACACTAACTAATAAATATCCAAACAAAGTAATGAAAATATCGTTTTTTTTTTTTTTTGGTAATTTATATTCACTGGAATTTTTACTGCGACTTTTGGGACGAGCGCAGTTACGATGTGTTGTGATAAAAAAAAGAAAAGCTCGCGACTGTCAACAATGTTGTTTGCATATATATGTATACATATATACACATGACTTTTTTTTATTTGGAATTTCCCACAACGGTGTGCATTGGTGTACAGGGCTGTTAGCTAGTTTCGGTCTCCCGCAGAATTTTTCATGATTTATCGCGTCCCGTAGGATTGCTCGTGCAATCGTATTTTACAACTAGTCGTAAAAAGTCGACTGCGACGCGTGTGTCACATCCGCCAACCGTTCGTTCGTCGATTGTTCATGAGCGAGAGAGAAAAAAAGAGTGAGAGAGAGAGATAGCAGACAAAATCCACGTGACCGAAACCGTGTGCAAATGTCGCCGTTCAAAAACGTCATTTTTCGTTCCTACCATCGTTATCTTCATCCCTTCGTGCTGCTCAAACGTTGCTGCAAAGCCGAAAAGAAAAATGGTCCAACAAAAAAAAAATCAACAATATCTGCAACAAAAAATTGTACGGTTCGTTGTGTTCACGTCGATGGTTCAAATCCAAAATTTTTGTGTTTAATTTTTTTTTTTGTTTTCCCCCAGGGAAGGTGGTAGGAGCCAACACGACCGAAAAACGAATTGTTGCCGCGGCAACAGTTGAGCCGGGCTTCGACGACTAACGAGGGTCTTCATTCGTGCAGAAACCGGTCTAACGGAAGACCCAAGACCCATCCCGACTTATCTTGTACCCGCCATGACAGGTTTTTTTTTCCTTTTTTTTTTCTTTTTCGCTTCACGAGCCACGCTCGCACCTGGATGCTGCGAGATTAGCATTCACAGTTTCGTCTTGTCCTGCATCTTGCACGGGATTATCGTGTAGTTTCAAAGGAGAGAGAATTAACTAACTAAAAAATAAGAACAATAAAAAAAACACCCGTGAAAAGAAGGTAAGAAATCTTGGCGAGCTTATTTCATACCCTAATGATTTATATGTTCTTAACATTGTTTTTTTATCTCCATATTCATTCACTTATTTCTCTTTTCTATTGATTCGTCTTGTTATTTTTTTTCTCTCTAAAAAAAAAATAACAAAGTAAATAAACAATCTGGTTATTCAATTTTTTTTTTGCTGAATTCGAGCAATGGCGAAGAACGAATTTAATTTACTCAATGTTTGTCATTTAATTTATACCTGATTCTTTTTATCTATGCATTTATTTTGTTATTTTTTGTTTTGTTTTATTTTTATTTTTGGAATGGATTTTTTTCGAATTCACCATAAGCACGAATTTGTGAGGAAACCCTGCTGGTCCCGATGACGGCGTCACGCGGTGACGGTGATGGAAATTGATTTTTCGATAAGAACGCGGAAATTAGCGTGAATCACTAGCGGCAACGTGAGGGGGGCGGGGGGAGGGAGGGCAACAGCAGCGTTCATGCAGGCCCGAGGACTGTCGGATGAAACATTGACGACTACGAGCGTGCACGCGCCCGATGCTTTTTATACGTTATGCGGGTGCCCATCGACTATTTTACGGTGGGGTAGATAATTGGTTGATTACTCTTATATCGTATTTAACAGAAAGTGCTTTTCACTCATCGCCATAGGCCACACGCAAACACACACACACGCACATACACACATACATAGAATTGAATAACTCTTAACAATGTTTGCGAACAAAGATGGGTCGTGTCACATCGAAATACTTTTTCTTTTATTATTATTTTTAATTCCTACTGTATATAACGCAATTATTTTATCTAATTTTAAAGTGACCTGTGATCCAATTAAATTTGATGAACTGTAATGAATTATTTGAATTTTTTTTGAAGAGTTTCTTCTTTTTTTTAATTAAAACGTGCGATGCTGCATATTTGGTTCGTTTTTTATTTCTCTCTCGCTCTCACTGCAGCGAGCGCCGATGGCGCCATCTCATTCGCACTCATGACGATCCGTCCAGGTCACAACATCACTCAGCGTCTTTGGATTTTCATATTATTCAATATTTATAATTAATATGAATAATTAAAAAAAAATAAAGTACTTTAAAATTGCAGACCGTATTGTATTTTTTTTATTGAATGGGTAACGAAGGAGATAAATGAAAAAAGGTTTATTGTCGACTGCGTCACGACCGGTAAATTATTCAAAACACTCGTATCGATTTTTTTTTCGCTACGCATCAATATAAATATGGGAAAAGTGGTCGGTTCGTTGTAATTTTTTCATATGTAAAATGCTTTTATGGTAACACAAAAAAAATTTATGGAAATTCGATGGATTCCATCTGTCTAAAATCGTAAAGGTAAAATTTATTACGTTCGTACAGCTTGCGCGGTTATATTTGCAAGCCCAGTTCCCACGGTCAATGAATGGACCCACAGATATGCTGCAGCACCATTGTCACCTTCAATATTTGAACGAAAAAATCCAACGAGTTACGAAACATGTGAAACAAAAAAAAATAGAATTCTGATGGCCGGATCTGAGGCCAGTGAAAAAAATTCAAAATATTTCTATCGAGTTTTGTTAATATTCGATATAAATTTTTTTGCATGCGTTGCATCAGTCATGATTTTTTTATGAACAACATGGCACTATCGTGGCAATTTGAAATTCACGAAAATTCGAGCGAGTCACCGTGCAAAATTGTGAAAGTACAATTGCGTTGCTACAGCTTGCACGGTTATATTTGCAAGCCCAGTTCCCACGGTGTATGAATGGACCCACACGTATTCGTCGGGACTACCTGATGCGTAGGCGTGTCACGTCGAACGAACCCTTAGCTGCTGGGGGGATCCGTGGTCGTCGTTCCAGTACCAGAACCTCCGCCTCGGGCATTCATCGCGTCTTTACGACGTTTTGAAAAAAAAAAAAAAAAAAAAAAATTGTGCAATATGGGTTGTGCTTTGTTCGTTGGAGTAGGGAACACATAGCGACAAAGCATAATCTCCATTCGGTAATTCGAGTACCAGTCATCTAATTTCGTGTTTCCAGCACACACGTGCGAATGATAATAATTAGGAAAAACTTTTCTTCGCGTTTCCGCAATTTTTTCATGAATATAAAACCGAACACCGAAGAATTTAATCACGAATAATTATGATTAATTATCAAATATTCATATATCGATTACAGAGATTAAAATAAATTGTTTTTGATACTTAGAGAATATTTAGAGAACAATATTTAGTAAAATTTTATGAAACTATTTTACAATACATTTTTTCATATATTTGAAATCTTTTATATAACACAAATATTGATATTTAATTATTCTGTGTGAAATAAAATTATTGTATTATTAAATTTTCTTATCAATTAGAAGTTTATCTCCCATATAAAAATGTATGATGAATCAATTTATAATTCTCTAAATCTAGATGAGATAAAAATAATAATTGCATTGTTATTTCTTTTAATTATATAATCAATAAATCAGTGTATAATTAAAAGAAATAACAATGCAATTATTATTTTCATCTCAACTCTGATTTAACTTGCAACAATTTTCTTTCCATCGAAACTGTAATTACAGAAAAAAATGTAATGCCAAAAAGTTTTAAGAATTTCAATATAACCTTCGAAGTTCTCACATCCCAAAGGTTTTTTTTTTTTTTTTAACAGACCAAAAAATCCATAATACTCATCGACAACAACAATAGTCATCCATGAAAAAAATTTACATTCATCCATTATATATATTTCAAAAACTTTTCTTCTCCTACGTCATTTTCGTTATTCCTTCGATGTAAATTTCGTAAAAACAAAACAAAAGACATTTCAACACCGAGCAACAGTCCCAAGAAATACGATAGCCACTCATAGCCGTCAACGTGACGATATACGAAACAATGTCAAGAGTCGAAAGTTGATAAATCATTGTTCAAGAGCATCGAAGCAGCCCTCTCAGGACACTCTCTCGTGGTGCGTCGAACGTTGCACGTGAGGATCCGAGAAAAACGGCGCATCGAGCCACGTGGTATCTTATTTCGACATTGGGACCCTCTTTCGTCACGAGGGTCCTCATCCCTCGGTCATAGGTATTCGTCGAACGAACCAAACAACGAGACTCCGAGGTCTCTCCGTCTGTTTTCTCTCTCGCTCGCTCTCTCCTTCCCCTCCCTCTCCATATTTCTTTCTGTCTCGCTCCGACTCTCTTTCTCCGTTGCTTAGCGCCCTCAAACCGTTGCCTCGGGCCTTTTTACTTTCAGCCCCTCGGGCATCCTTGCTCGCCGGTGTTCGCTACGCACCCTCTTAACGTTTCATACACGTCTCCGCCTTGGCCCACGATTTCCGTACTCGCATCTGCTCCCCACCGGGTTCTCACGGTTCGGTCTTCACCACCCGGCCCACCGAGAAATCCTTCTTGTATATTGTACGACGTGTACAACACTCACACACACACACACATACACACACACACACACACACACGTACGTCGAAGAATAGAAAACCTAAGGTCCACACTTGCGTATATACCTATACGTTTGTTGTAATCTACGAAACCGTAAACTCCCTGCGATGTGATTCTCGTGCACAGCATCCCTCTTGCTCTATATTTTGTATATATAGATATATATTAGTGTGTGTGTGTGTGTGTGTGAGTGTGTGTATACCTTTCACCCTCGGTACGTTCTGCCTTGTCGCATATCTTTGGATTTTCTTTCGAGCTCGACAAAACCATTGTATGTCCTTCATGTACATTTCGTACACTGCCACACATGCTCGCGATTACAACAAACGGTAATGTCCAACCGAGGAACAATCGTACGAACGATTTGTAGCGGCTGGGAAAATCTGGAACAGTCGTGATGGTCCAGTTACTGCCTTAATTTATTTTTACATATTTTTCCTGGGATGGGATTTTTTTTTCTGGATTAATTTGTCATTTTCTCATCGTAGAAAATATTTCCGTAACGTTTGGCTCGGGTTTATCGATGTTCCATTGATTTTCCATTTTGATATCGAATCGAACAAGGTGAAGAGGGGGTCGCAAAAATTTAAACAAAAAATTGTGATGTCGTAGGATCCAAAAGATACTGAAAAAAAAATCATTGACCACATCAGGGGATGGAAAGGTTTCAATCCAGTGATTTGGGACGTCTTCCCCCATATATATTGCGTCATTACTGTGACAATATGCCATTTGTTATGAAATTTTCATCATTGATCTTTTGTCCAAACAATATTTGAATTAAATCAAGTTGAATAATTAATTGTGTTAATTAATAACATGAAGTTAATCATAAAAATAAAGTTAATTCAGTAGTAATGCGATAAAATTGAATAATTTTTTTATTTCGGAATCGTATTCGCCCTACACAAGATCGCTTGGTTATTATGCGCCGATGTAACGAAATGTCAGCGTTGACTCTGCCCAGCTCGGTCTCTTCCTCCCGGTCTTCGTATATTTTTCTTGAAAGATCGATATCGAATGACATCACGTTCAAGTGGGAGAAGAAAAAGAACGAAAAAAAACCAAAAAAAACAATATAAATAAAAATAAAACACACACCTGAACGTGAGACAGCACACGCGTCAGTGTCGCTTTCCCTCCTTTGTAAACCGCACGTTGGGTTATTCGATCCAAAAAAAAAAAAAACGAAATTGAATCGCTCATCCTCTTCGGACTGACTCCACTCGAGCTCTTGCCGCGTCACACGACAAAGTCGGAGGACCTTGTTCTCGTGTCCTGGAAAAATCCGAAGAAGAGTTGAACTCCGCTCACGAGTACCCATATATATATATATATATATATATGGGCGATTTTGAAATAGTTTAAACTTCTAGCTTCAAAAATTGGAGTGAATCAAAATGTCTTAAATATTAAAAAAAAACTTTTATCAGTTTTCTTATACATATAACGTACGGATGGGGTTCGAAAACCAGAATGAGCAAGTTCAGAAGTGCCAAAAAATTCAGTCAGGCAAAGAACTGTCCGTAAAAAAATGTTATGTAATCCGTAATATCAAAGATCAACATTCTTCACATACCCACATTTTATTTATAAATGTTTTTTTTTTTTTTCGTTATTTTTTTTTTTTTTCACCTATATATTTAAATTTGAAAAAATGGAAAATTCGTCCGAGTTTCAGCTTCGAATGCTACGAAAACTTTGAGAACCCCTGTAACCGTAGGAAATTGGTGTTTCATGTAACAAGTGCATCAACCCTCTTCGTTCCCCCTAACGTCCTTTCGCCCGCCCCCTCCCCCCTTTCCCCGTTCCCGCTGCCGTGAGCCCTGAGCTGTTGAACAGCCCGGCGTAACAGTTCACGAATGGGCGGGGCGAGGGGAGGGGGGGGGGGGGAGCACGCAGGTACCTGCCCCGATCCCTTCAACGTCCCTTCGTTCCTTTGCCCGCGCAGTGAAAGACCGATGTGGGATTTACTCTGGGTTTTCAAAGGTCGTTAACTACCAACATGTTGCTACGTATACACACACACACACACACACACGCGGCTCATGTATCGAAATTTCTGACCACAATGTCCAATATCCTGACATACGTCTACCGACTGGCTTCTTCATGAACAAAACACTCATCTCAAAGTCAAACATATACTGAAAAAAAAAATATACAGATAAATAATTTTTTTCCAATCAACCAGGAAATATAAAAATCAATAAAACAATTTCGGGCGTCGATAAAATTTAACCGTGTCCCGTAATCACGTCAATATGAACCGCTGTTAATCCCAATAATTATTCTTCGTCTTTGTCCAAAGCTTTACAATAAAAAAAAAAAAATAGAAATGGATTTTTTTAAAATAATAATAATAACGATAATAATAATAATTGATTTCAACCTGTTCGAGAGTAGATCGAGTTAACGTGTGACGAGCATTTTGTTTTTCTTTGAACGAACCAATTCCAGTGACCTAACCCTCGAGGGTCTGCCTGAACCTAGATTTTTTTTTCACAACCTCAAAAATTTCAATACGCTTTTTCAGTGCTATTCGAGCCCCCTCCCCCACTTCCCCGTGACACCGAATACGTTAAAAATCAACGGAATGCTCGTGACAACGTAACGATAAGATAATGCCTGGTTGACAAAAAAAAGAAGCAAAAAATGTTCAGATTAAATTCCTAACGTTGATCCGTTCGCTTCAACAACGAGAATTTCTATCGTGCTTGATAACAAAACTCGAGGTTCTCACGGGTTCGCAGGGTCACAGGCGGTTATAATCTGTGGCAGGGCAAAGGCCAGGTACCCAGGTGATAGTCGTCGTTTAATATCGGACGCTTTTTCTCTCTTTCTCTTTCTCTCGCTCTCTCTCTCTTTCTCTCTCTCTCTCTCTCTCTCTCTCTCTCTCTCTCTCTCTCTCTCTCTCTCTCTCTCTCTCTCTTTTTTTGCACCCGCTCGCACTCTGACTCTGCGTGGTGTTCACCCTCATTGTCGTGTATCTACAGATACGGTTGAAGCGTACCTACCCCTCCGTTTCATCGGCTTTTTTTTTTTCATTGTTTCCCCCGTCGATGTTCTTTCCGAAGCTCGACGCCGCCCTGCTTCGACGTTTATCTATATAGTCATAAAGCCATAAAGCTTTGAGGGTGGGTTGCGTCACACTGTGTGCTGTAACCCCTGCAAAACGGCAGTGTTGCGTATCTCTCACAATGGCGGGGAGGGGGGGGGGTGGCTGTCGGTATTCAACGGCTTCAAAGTTTTTTTTCCATCCTTATTTACCGGTTGTTATTTTGTTTCGATGGATTTATCGATTTATTATAATTGAGGTTTTGCTGAACCGTCTGGCTAAAAGTTTGTCCAAAGTGGACGAATCGTGGATTCACCAATCTCGACCATGTCTCATATATTTAGCCTCGCAAATACCTAAACTAATGATGAATTGACACTTAGCAATGTTGATTATCCACTTTTGACAATAATTGAGGTCAAATTTGACGATATTGGGGTGCGCTTGACTCAAGTTTTGTCTGTGACTGTACACGTGTTTCAAGGGTTGCAACTGTAACTATTCGTAAAAAGTCGATATTCCTCATTGCTTTGATTAATTTCGCGACAACTACGTAGTCGATTTATTCGAAGCTTAGCGTAATTAATCGTTTGATCCTCAATCTTGATGATATCATATTTTTAGAATTTGATGGAATTCAGTTTAATTCGTTTTCCAGCCATTAACATTTGCAGAATCTGTTTTGCCATTAGCGACTGTGTTGAGTGCCTGTAAATTTATGAATTTATAAGTACTGCATTATTTGGTAAAAAAATCTTAACTAAATTGTGTATTATTATTCTAAGAAGAACTGTCAGTCAGATATAAATCTCGTATTATTTTTCGATTTCGTATAAATTTGTCTGTTTATCGCAGATGAAGATTTTTTTTTAAAGTCGTTATATCTTTGCCATACATAAGACCTATTGAAAACTAATAAAACGCTTGCGATACGAATTGTAATGCGAAACGAATAAATGGATGTGATACCACAGTTATCCATTTCGAGATTAGCCTTCTAGCAGCTTCATTCAAATCGCAACTCGAATTTTCGGTGAATAAAAAAAATTACAGATAAATACATTATTTTTCAACCTTTTTCTCTTATCTCGAACTCATTACCATCAGAGGCAAAAAAAAAACTATAAAAAAAATTCCACACGTGGATACCACCTTCCAGAAGTCTCTAAATAAACCAGCTAGAAGCTTGGTTTCCAGCAGGATAATGAAAAAAAAAAAAAAAAAAAAAAAAACACACACACACACATACAAAAACTCTGTAAAAGTCTTTTCGTGTGGAGTTGTAGTTTTCAATTAGTCGTTCTATTTCTTTCATCGAAGTTTACATTCACTTCGTTTCACGGCACGTTTCCCATCACAGGGTCTGAAAATCCAAGAAACGACAACAAGGCAGCGCGCGTAATTACAATGTTACGAGTGCGTTTGCACCATCAAACTTATATTACAGACTCTACGAGCAACGAAAAACCAAGAAACACAAGCCTCACGCACGAACACGAAAATCCTGTTAGTCGGGTTGTGTAGCTGTTGGACGAGAGAACCAACTTCTAACGATGATAACCGCGCGCCTTCGCATTTTCTTTCGTGTTGGTCGAAAACTCAATTTAATCAACGTACCTTTTGTGATTACGAAGCCAAGGGGGTTGAGTATTGCCAAGCTAAATTCTGACACGGTACTAGCCGGTTCCTGACTAGTTTTCCTGGTCTCTGGACGCCATCCAATTCCAAATGTGACCGCATTTTCCATAGTTGTTACACATCTTATACATGACTCGTAACATTTCGAATTATTTCGAAATATTCGATGGCCAAGGTCACGCGAAGGTGATTGTGTCTTGAGTCATTGGAAAGGTCTTAGCTTCTACTATCACGCCATGATAAACAAATACATCCGGTTCCATGTGAATTAAACATCGATGACCTTGGAATTCCAGAAAGTATGAACTTGAGGAAAAAAGCGGATACAGGACTAGATTTCCCTTCCGACGTCAACAAATTCTCGTCCATTTCTCGCTATCGTGAAAAACAAACGAGATATTCAAGGTCGTCATCTTTGGAGCCGCCACCCTGCATAGTAAATCCATCCCGGATCTAGTCAGGATCTCATCCAAATTCACCCCCAACGATCAACCACACGTAAATCGCGTTCCAGCTTCGCACAGCTTTGATTTTTTGCAAAATTCGTTTGTAAAATTCCTCCGTCGGTCGTCGGGGCTCATCGGGGTCATCAAATGGCCGATGGCGTGAATTCCGCAATTCTAATGGCCATTATCCGGGTTTGGCTTCGGCGGATCGAGAACCGAACGAATAATTGCGCAGATCCGATGTTGCTGATACGACAGGTCACGCAATTACGATCCTCCGGATAATCGAGGCCTATAATGGCTTATGGGAAGGGGGTGGGAGTGGGGGGAGGGGGTGTGGCGGTGGAAGGGGTACCGGAACATTCGATAAAACCACCGTGGGTGGAAAGTGGACCGAGGATATCTGACTCCGAGGCAATCCCTCCACCCTCACCCCCTCCCAGTCCTTTCGTTTGACGGGGAGGGGGCTGGGGGGGGGGGCGGGGGCTTCCTGGCCGCGACGATAGGGGCATCGAAAATTTACGGATGTCAGAATTAACCGCGCGGTAGCTTCGTTATACACTCGCAAAATCAACGATCCCGGAGACCGGACACTCCGGTAAACACAAACCCGAGTGACGAACTTTCGGGGGGTTCGAAATTCAACGAGCAAGAGAGCGTTCGACCCCGGGGGGGGGGTCGATCGCATGAGGGCGCATTATGTTTCCGTTTAGTCCGCTCGGCTATGGTCGCGTGTCGAATACTTGTTATCTATATATATGCGCTCCGTGACATAAGTGCACTCTGCGACGCGTCGACAACCAGCATGTGATTTTACGCTGTGATCTCTGGGAATGAAATCGTCGGTGTGGTAAAAACCGGGCGGCTGGCGTGAGCCGGCTCCATCCGTGAGAAAATTATGTCGCGTTGTTCGACGGTCGGTGACCATGACCGTATGGGTATGAGCTATTTAGAGGGGATTTTTATGCGCGATGCAAATCACGGTTCATGATTACGATTGTGTGAATGAATACTGATTGTCTGGGGAGAAAGCTGTGCGACGGTCTGAATAAATTTTATCGCGATTTTGAAAGATTTCTCTATGAGGAAGTTAAAAATTGGAAAATGTTCGATAAGTAAGATTCAGAGGCAGATTTTTTTTTAATTTTTATGAATATCGACTTTAATTTTCCGTATGAATGATAATAATAATAATAACGTTTACTCTATTATATTACACATACATACACAAACATCGAATCATGACGTGGGAACAAAGTTTTATTCGTATATTTAATTATTATTATTATTATTATTATTATTATTATTATTGAAAGTCTCATATTTTCATAATGAATCATTTTGAATTTTGAAAATATCAAAAGTTTCATATTTTTAAAATTTAAAGTTAGTTATTCACCGGATAATCTTGGAATCTTATAATAATAATAATGATAATTGAAAAATATTAAATACAATAACAACAATTATTATCTTCGGCGTCAGAATATTATGTATGTTGTATATCTGTACAATATCTATATATATATATATAAACTACATATAGAGTACAACAATGTGAGACAAAAAAAAGTTTTCATTCATAAATATCATCGAGCGTCGGAAAAAAAAATTCCCGTGAATTGTCGAAACTGAAAAAAAAATGAAAAAAAAATAAAAAACCCAAAAAAAAAAAAAACCAACAATGAAGTCACTAAATTCGATCGAAGGTAGGCGAGGGACGGACATAGTCCGGGATTTGGTATCATGGGAAAACGGCGTAGCTGGAAAACAGAGAAACGCTCGTGGCCGGATATCAGCTCACGGCTCGCTGAATAATTCATTGAATCGCGGGGAACGTGGCGGCGAACTCGCGGCTTCGGCGGCGACGATCCGCGTCCGTCGTTCCGCTTATTTACATACCTGCGCTCATGCGACCATTCGAAATCGTCACGGGAGGCTTGCGAGCTCTCCACCCTTTTCTCTATCCCTCGCACACACACACACACGCACGCACAAACTCACACCCCAACGCTGATGACCAATCGTGACCCCTTGCCCCCCCCCCCCCCCCCTCGCCCCTGGGGACCGGAAACGAAACGGGAACACAGCGGCAAAGGGGTTGCCAGCGATGCACCGTGGGCCAACTCTGCGCTAGGCCGTTGCGAGAGCTTTCACGCATAGGAGCTCGCGAAAAGCTCGCGAAGCTCGCGCGGTGCACGATCGGCTTCGCCAGCTCAATCGCTGATCACGCTAAAACTGTTTTTGCAGTTACAGAGATTTTTCGAAACTAAAGATGCGAAATCGATTCTCAATACGCGAGCTTCGATAATTATTCCCCGAGTGTGTGCGATATCCACAGTCGGCTAGTCAATGAACTATCTAAACGTTTTCGTCGAATGAAATAATGTTTGGCTTTTCAACTACGACGCCAATTGTGAATGTTGGGTGTTTTTTTATTCGATTTTGTTGCCAGCTGTTATGTTGGTTTAATTTTTTTTTTGTTGCTAAATAAATTTAGTTTATCGTTTGGACTCTAATAAATGTTACTTGAATGCTGATGTCTGGTTTTTGGAGATATCGGTAACGTCATCGAAAAATGCATACACCCTTCTCGCACCCTTGAGGGGGGAGTTTGCAATCGGTGTCACTGTGATTCTTGACAAATTTTATTATTTCTTTACAGTTTCACTTTTTTTTCTTCACAAGCAGCTCGACGCGATTTCTCGACGTCGCATTATTTTGCGAGCAGACGAGTATTATGTCGCAGCTGGACGATCGACGTGCATTGTATGGTTTCCGCGATGGGTGAAACGTTGCGTTTTAAGCGTCCAGTAGGTGAAAAGCTCGTCGACCGGAGAACGTCGTCCAAAACAGCCACTCACCTTAATCATCCACTTCAACGTGTCCCATAGTTTTCCATGACAACTGGCCGATAAACATTATTTCTCGGTGCAGTACGTAAAAATGAATTTTTGAAAACCGTCGAAAAAATACGTTTTTGTGTCATCAATGGCTGGCAATTAAAAAAAGTAAATAATAGTAATAATAATAATGATAATAATTGTGCATTTGAATAATTGCCAATGGATAAATGCACGATGACGATACTCGCGTTGATAATCGAAGTACCACCGAAATGACGATGTCGATGCATCTTTGGTGCGTGGTTTTGTCCATCGCTTTGACGGGTTTCGCGATTCGCGAGATATACGAGATCAAGGTGAATCCCGAAGATTTCGCGATCGATCATCGTCTGATCGTAAATGGCAATTACGCCCATTTCTTTCGGTTTCTGACACAGGAGGACATTATCGAAAAGGTTTAATTTTTCAATTACCTTTGCAAATGTCTTTGTATCGATTTTGCAGCCATATGACGAATCGCTTCGGCAGGTAGATTTTTTTATTTTTCGCTAGTCGCCTTCTTTGTATTATTTTTCTAGCCTCTCTTTTAATCGGACAGCTAATGAACATATACAAAATGTAGAGACTCTTGATATCGTTTTACAACAATTTCACAACGTGTGAAAACGAAAAAAAAATATAGCTGATCTTGAAATCAGTATAGGTCATTCCGACTCATTGTCAATTTTTTTGTTTTGTTTTTTTTTTTTTTTTTTTTATAGTTTCGGAATAATTGTATAAAAAAAGCGTGTGCTCGAAAAGTTTCGAAAACACATCCCACATATATCTCACATATGTAAAAACTTCCAGCTTCATTTTTAAATCGCTGGGGATCATTATACTCCGATGTATATATATGATTTTCGTTATTTCTTATAGCCGGGCAATTTTATTACAAAGATATTTCGATTGTGGAATAACAATCCTGAAATAAAAAACATTGATCTTCCAATCAATATGGGTCATTCTGACTCTTTTTTTTCTTCGTTTTCTTCTATAGTTTCTGAATGATTGTATTGGAAAACGAAAAATTTTTTACGTAAATGAGTCTTCGCTGATACAATTTCAATGATGCAACACCAGCATCATCATCGTATTCGTGGAATCTTCAAAATTCTCCCAAGTGCTCATAAAAATAGCGATGATGAATAATTGTTGTATCCAATATTCCGCATACTCAAAACGACGAAAAAAATATATATATTTGCATGTGAAATCCATCGATCGGCATCGATAACCGATAATGAACGAAGTTTAACGAAAATAATTTTCGACGTTCCACAACATTTTCGAGCTTGTCGATTCGTTCGTAAATTCAAAATACAAACACACACTCACACACACACACACACACACACACAGTGTAAATTCGTTTAACCACCGTTTCATCCCCGGGAGCTTTTAACATTGTTAAAACCTCCAATGCTTGGGCGCAGATAAGCCAAACTGGAAACGAGGGACAAAACCGAACCCGGGGCAAGTACGATATCAGCCGCAAAAGTATAAATAAACGTGACAAACGTTGGCTCTGTGACAATTAAAATGGTGCTGCCGGCACCGAGGGGTTTGCGCGTCATTGCGACGGACACGAGTTCGCTCGCTCGGTAACAGCGAACCGGTCCCCCCCCCCCCCATTCCCGCTCCGTGGGTACCGATATTCCCATTTTGCGTTTATTTTGTACCGCGCATTGGGAAACACCGTGAACCGTTGCTGAATACCGTCGAATGTCAGCGATCGGTCGGGGGGGGGGGGGGCATGGATAAACCTCGAGGGATTTCGTGGGCGAAACACAACAACCGTCAATGGAAAGATTAATTGCAGTTACGATTTTTATATTTTCGGCGATCGATTCGTCGAATGAATAACGAAAAAAAAGAATAAATATAGATATTAAGGTGTCCCGATAAAAAAAATATGTTCTCCGATTTTCGCGACTCTCATTCACTCTAAAGTATTTTGGATCCATAGAAACCTGATGAAATTTTTGTGCCCGGACTATGTTTAGAGGTGGCCCAGATTTTTCAGAGTTCGATTAACATGCCGCATGGTCATGAAAAAAACGTGAATCCATTTACCGTGAAAATGGATTCACAAAAATGTATTGGAAAAAAAAACTAAAGGAACGAAATAAAAAGAATGAAAGAATAGTTGAATAAAATTCGCGGTTGAAAAGTCGAATTTTAAAACGTCTATATCGCTCGCCGGTTTTATGGATCGTGAAACAATTGATTTATTGTTCCTTGGTTCTGGGGGAGGGGGGGGGGCGGTGCGATCGGTCGATGAATTTATTTTTGTTTTCCAGGTAATGTAATATACAATTTTGGCAAATCGAATGCAAACGATGGGAGCTGATGGAGCGACGAGTGCGATTGGCGAGTTATATTTGTCCAAATAATTGTCGCGGAATGCTCGTCGGCTAGCAAACTGCGGAATGAGCTTTTTGATTGGTGCTACCGATCAGTCCTCGGATAATTAGTCGGCATTTACAAATATTGGATATTTGTAGACTGGCTAGACGGTTCACAAATGGTTGCGTCGGAGACTATCGAAATATTTAAATAACAATAACATTTTTGAAAATAACAACCGCTCCATCCACTCAAACCTTGCCATGACATAAACCTTTTTTCATTCATGAAAGTCCTGTATTTCTTTACCAAACAATTCGAATTTTCACCGAAAATTCGAAAGAAAAGTTTCTAACTAAAATTACAAAAAAAAAAAAATTCTCTTATAACCCTTTTTCGAAAAATCGAAGGTGCCTGAATAGCAAAAAAAAAAAATTAATAAACATTTTATTTCCTCATTTGTCTGTGAAAATTCAAGAAAATGGTTGAAAATTGATTGATTAGTCTGAAAGAGCATGAAAACCGCATTGCAAATCACTCCTAACAATTTCAATTTGCTTCTTTGGAAATAGAGCCAAGCTTGAAAATTGATATTCGCGAAGGTCTACAAATTAGTGGGCCACCTTTTGTCATATAGGCAAACACAAACACACACACAGATATACCAGTCAATAAAAAGTAATTCAAACATTCAATAATTCAAATATTTTCATAAAAAAATATGACCTTCAAAATTAGTCAAAAAAGTCAAGCAACTCAACTTTGGAAATTGGAACAGTCTAAGAATAGCACCTCATATTATATTAACCATTGAAATCAATACGTTGCTTTTCACATCCATTTCTTGTTACGTCGATAAAAAAATTCCGAACTTACTCCCTCCACCCTTTTCTCGATGGTTATAGTTCAGGATCTCGATTCCTCGAAACGAGGTGGCAATTGACGATCAGCGAGTTAAATTTGTTCGAAGGATCTGCTTCGTGATACACGCGGCCGGATCGTGTTGACCGATCGATTCGCCACGTAATTCGCATACGTAATGCGGGTTCGAATTCAAACTTGGCACGGTATGAGGAATACGGGTGGGTCATCATTAGGTTCCACGAGCCCTGTGTTCTCGTCGGGACGGCGAACGAGGCGAGAAGGGTCGTTGGTGGGACGGGGGGTGGAGCGGGGGTGGATCGAGGGTGGACGATTCTCTTGTTCCCCAATTACAGGGGGAGGGTATACACGAACGTGCAGGCAGCCAGACAGTCAGCCAGGCAAGGCAGGCAGGCGTGACTGTAGTTTACCCAGTCGGCTCGAAATCACGTCTAACAGATTGTCCCTATCCCTTATGGTTGGCTCATCAGCTGATCGTGAAACGGTACGTTGCTCGTGGGGCCTCACCCGACGTCCACCGCCATCCCGACTGACCCTTTATCCGAGCCTCGCAATCAAGATTACCGAGTTCCCCCCCCCCCCCCCCGCGGCTGCCTAATCACTCCGGTCAGGATACCTGGGATCGGTTAATGCCTTCTATCGACTGATCACTCGACGTCTCTAATTATCAGACGTGGCGGTTTCACGGAATTTTTGTTTTCTCATTTACGACAATGTTCATCCAAATTTTTACGATTACTCAGGGTTCCACACTTCTGAGTCGAATAATGGAATCTCCTTAGGATCACTTTTTGTCCCATCGATTGACCCATTCAATGATCGACAAATATCATAATTTTGACAGTTGGCACGACGGACTTTTTCCTTCGTGCCTTCGTGAAAAATCATTCATTTTTTGTTTCATGCAGAATTATTATTATTTATTTATTGTCCATCAATTGACACATTTAATGATCGACAAATATCCTGGGGTTCTTCGTGTTGTCCTAGAATTTTGACATTTTGCACGAAGGAAGGTCTCATAGCGCAAGTAAAAGAAAAAAATTCGAATATCATTGATTTTTATTTTATGCAGAATTATTATTATTTGTTTGTTGTACATCAGTTGACTGGTTCATTGATCGTTAAATCTCATAGGGTACTTCCTGTTGGCCTAGAATTTTGAAATTAAGCACGAAGGAAGGTCTCATAGCGCAAGTAAAAGAAAAAATTTGAAAATCATTAATTTCTTATTCCATGTAAAATTATTGCGCGAAAAACTTAATTTATACTTTCTTCCATGTAGCGTCTACGTATAGGTGTATACACTCGAAGACGCCTGCGAAATCGGTTTCATTATCTACGTAACGAACTATTGTCAATAATTCTTTTTTTTTTTTAATTCGTCGAATCGTCGATAGTTTGATAATGCAGAACATGAATAATAATATTATTATTTTATCATTGAGATATGTAAGATTTTGGAATACTTCAACCATAATGTCGAAAAAGTGAAATGTTTCAATCATTTTTCTATTGCATTTCGATTGTTCCAGCTGTTGCCCTGGCTGACAAGATTCAAGGAAGCTGACGCCAGGGCTCTGTCCGTTGGCAAATTGTATCGAGCTTTTCTCGAACTTCCGATATTCGGTAAAAAGTTCATCATTTCACTATCAGCAGTCAATTATTGTTGCTTACAATAATTTATTTCATAAAACGTCCATGAATTTTTTTCTACTTCTAGGACTCAAAAAGATTTATTTGACGGTTGTGGATTATCGACCAACGAATCTTTTGATTCTCGAGTCGAACGACACGTTAATCGGTCAACGTGTGGAAATTCGTACCGAATGTCAAAACGATCGTACGATTTTTCGTACAACGATTCAATTGCAGAAAACCTCGATCGTTTACCACGTGAGTTATTGGTTAAAATTTTTTTTTCTTTCTTCTTTTTTTAAAAATATTTTTATAACAGTCATGACGACGAGTTTGGCGCAGCTATATACAACAAAAGCTGCGCTAGATTTTGACGTTACGCAGGGTAAGAATCGTTGGTGCACTTCGTGATCCTATGGGGCTCGACAGTTCCTTTGATAAATGTTCATCCCTATCGATTACGCGAGAAAAGAAAAGAAGAAGATTGGGAGGGGGGGGTGAAGAAAAAAGAAGGCAAAGATCGTTCTTTCAGTGGTTATTACAGCCGGCATTCTGCGCGCCCGTTCTTCATCGTTCACATTCTTATACAATATTCTAGAAGCTACGGGTGAGGATATATATATATATATATATATTTATTCCAACGGTCGAGATTCTATTCTGGCGCGCACGTGTCCCCTCTCTGACAAACAGGACAAAGCCGATCCCTTGGCTCGGTGAATCCTTCTTACGCAATAACCGTTGAAGATAGAGAACGATGAAGAAGAGGGAATCGTCGCGCGTTGCATCACCTGCTCACGAATTTTTTTCGGCGGGAAATTTACAAAGCCGAAAAAAAAAATTGTATATATCTTCTAACGTACGTTGACACCCCACGACAGTTGAACTCCGGTTTTTCTACGGTAATGAATCGGTTTCAAGGTGTTTTTGTTGTAACAATTTTGATTCTATATAATTCCAATGCAAATTAGTTCATTAAACCATTTGACGTGAACTGTCTTTTTGGGACCACCAAAAAGTCTTGTCGATGTTTTTTTTTTTGTGTTGTTTTTAATGTAAATGGAATCATCAAGAGATATTTCACCTCAAATTTTTGAAGAAAGGAGGTTTGAACTCTGATTGATCTACATAGATAAAAAAATTCAAGATTTTCCCGTTTCAGCGATATTGATTCTATGAAAATTTAATGCAATCAATCGATTAAATAAAGTCACAAAAATTAACAGTCAATCAAAAGGAATCGAAAATAGATCTGAAATATACCAAAATTTATAAGATTTTTTTTTTTTAATTACGATTTTGTTGAATCACGTAACTTTTGTCCCGTCAATAATTATGTTTGAGAAGGTCCTTGGTCAACAATTACATTTTGAATTTCTCAAGGTTGTATAAAAATTGTTGATAAATGGGGCAATGCATTTTTTTTTCTACGATCGTGTGATAATGTAAGTCTCGACGAATTTTTGTGGGACGAGTGAGTTGACAAAATTCGTGGTTACTCGGGGATGAATATCGTTCGTAGACGCAATGGAGGACACGTTTGGGCGTCTGGAGAGACGTGGAGGGTGGTTCGACCTCAAGACCTGCTGACCGCACAAAGATTCCCTGTGTGTCGAGATGCATTCAATGCCGGCTTTCTATGGGCGACAGCTGTCGTCGCGATAACTGTCGCTGAAAGAATTCATTGTAACGTCGTGACACGTGCCACGGACTTTGTGTCGCAATTCTTTTCTCCGATTTTTTTTGTGAGGAAATAAAAATGAGGAGCAAGGCTATTGAAGCGTGATGTGATTGGTCGGTTTCAGTACACCGTGGGGATTGCCGTCAGATACTACATGCAACGACACCTGGAAAATTCGTCTTTGACCGTCGCCGAACTGTACAGACTCGTCGGAGAGCCTCGAAGAGTCTTGGAAAATCTTCAATGAAAAAAAAAATCGCCGTGAAATCTATTTTTATTTTTCTGAACGATGCAATTTAATCGATCAACCGCAGTTGATCCGAAACTGTTGAATGCTTTTCATATTTTTGCATTTAATTTTTGAAACTTATTTGCCAGTGACAAAGAAGATGTTAAATTGTATTTAGATTGGTATTGTTCATGAAAATAAACTGTCGCCATTGTTATTGCTACCAATCAACATAAACTGTCGAAATATCGAACAATTGGAGCTAAATAAAAAACCAGAAATTACTAGCAGCCAAATTATTGAAGATTCCTGTCTTATCGACGACGATGTCAGTCGATAAATTCGTGAAAGGCGATGCTGATTTGAATGACCGGGTCGGTGGCACGTGTGCATCGAAATGTTTCAAATGACCCAACAATTACCGACGAAAAAACCGGAAACACTGTTGTTCTCATTGTTGACATTATTTTACATGAAATTTTGAATTTTCGTCTGGTTATGTTAATTTTAATGTCAAATATCGAAAAGACATTTTTTTCCTCAGCGACGGATTGAAATTAGATTTTTTCGTTCAGCTGCGCATGCGCAGTCGATCGGCGATTCGAAATCGACACCGACGTACACCACGAATCCCGGTTTTCCCAATTAGTCCGGGCTCATGCGGTTCACGTGGATGAAACATTTGGCGCTCGAGCAATATACCTGTACGAGTGATAGGACGATGGGCGAGGTTTGGTTTCCGGTAGCCGGATCCAAATTCGACGAGTGTCACGGACATTGATTGATGGAATCGTTTGCGGTGGTGCGAAATACCCACTAATTATCTGCCATGTACGGACGAGTTATCGGTCGTCGGTCACGAAGGTCTGGCACGATAAGAAAAAAAAAAGTTACGAGTGCCACCGAGGGGGCTCGACGGTGGCGCGACGGTAGCGCCAACTTCATCGGCACTAAGCTCTACTATATGTACAAAACGACGTGGTAAACGTGTTTCTCTCATGTCAGACCGTCCCAAGTGCTAAGGACGGTCTGACATGACCCAAATCCTCCTCGAAGTATTATTCTCCACGACGATTCGTTCTGTGGATAAAATACGAGAACGGTTTGATGCCAAATGTTGAGAGGTAGTCAAACGTTCTC
The DNA here is from genome assembly GCA_963662125.1 of Diplazon laetatorius. Taxonomy (NCBI): domain Eukaryota; kingdom Metazoa; phylum Arthropoda; class Insecta; order Hymenoptera; family Ichneumonidae; genus Diplazon; species Diplazon laetatorius. The sequence continues at coordinate 8,820,374 of OY759153.1, forward strand.
GTGTTTTAACCAACAGATCAATCGTGACTGAGAACAATGCGTTACAGATTTGGGTAACCGACCGAGTCGTATCACATCATCTCAAGACACAAATAATTGAGAAGTTCCTAATAAGCCTATTTTGAGGTTGCGTAGTCTACTAAAAACAGAAACGATGAGATTTTTGAAAAAATAATTTTTTCACCCCCCCCCCCTTCCTTCGTTCACATACACTGAAAAGTGTACTTGTCATTTTTTTTCACTAACCTCATCGAGTGGGGTGTCTCCGAATAGGTCTCCTAAGATGCAACAAAAAGTGTTACAGGTACCTTTTCATGTTAATGAAAAAAATTCTAAGATGGAGCTTTCAATAAGTACTCCCCATCAAAATTACAAACAAAATTACACTGCAGCAATAATAGCTGGTGAAGAATGTATAATAAAATAACTCTTATTCGGAAGCAAACAAATTTGTCAAGGTTAAATAATTATTATAGGAATTTCATGAAACGTATTATCTATTATTTAGATTTATACTCATTGGGTGACGATGAATGATGATCACATAATGATTGGTGAAAAAAAAAAACTAATAGAAGTAATAGGAGAAGGAACGGTGTTTCCAAATAGGCACGGGCCGTTGGTACCGTTCGGTATGAATTCACATTGTCGTTCAATGATGAATTATTGTCGGTAGGCTATGGCTGTGGCGCGGAATTCGATATGGTACCGTTGGTGGTGCTGCTGGTCGACGCTATCCGGTATTAACGATCGGGCCACGACGCTTCGGCAAATAGCTCGCTAATTTATGCGAGTTCCACGTCTACCAGACCCACATATATGTATATAGATAACTATATATATAACTATATATATATATAGATATATCTTGCACAGTTTCGTAATTCGGGGTATACGCACGACTATTAGTCCGTATAATTAAAATTATCGACGCACAGCGGTTACGCGTTATCCGTCGTTGGTTATTAATTTCACAACGAACGTTTTAATTATGTAAAATGGTTGCAGGCAACGACAAAACGAGATACCAATGAAATCACTTGGTGAAATTACAAACCGAATGGTTCGGTCTATTTTTTTTTTCTGCCCGCAACGTTAATAAATTTCGTATTATTGCTTTTCACGCGATAATTATCGTTTAACGGATTTTGAAATTTTCAGTCCAATATTCCAATGGCAATGGAAAACGACGAATATTCGGACATTGTGGATTGCGTTTCATGAACCGTATTTTATATAAACGACAGAAGAACGATAACCACTGGGCGCGTCAGACATTGAACGACTTCCTGTGCCAATTTGTCGTTTCCGAAATCGCTGTTTATCGATTATGTACTGTATATAGTTGTGTATATGTGTATATCCACGTAATGTTATGGCGAGAGCCGAGCTGCGTCAGCCGAAAATGCCGCCAGATCTCGATTATTATCTTCCGGTAACCCGTTAATCGACACGCTCACTCAGCTGACTCGAGTAAATTTTGTTCGACGAATTTGAACGCAATTGATCGATTGATGAGCATCACGACTGGGTCTCAGTATTGCCTGATATTTTTTGTAAACTCTCAGCTGACACTCTGGGGGTCTAAAGGCCCCCAAGCAAAATTAACCCTAATTCGACACATTTATTCTTCATTTCTCGAAATAAATACTTTAGTTCCAACAACCACTATCAGGCCATTTTTTTAATTCGGAGCACTTCGAAAGTATCCAATCCAATTTTAAGATTAAAATACTGAAAAATGGGTGAGATTCGGTTTTTACTGGTGAAAATCGCGAATTTTGCATTTTTTACATCTTTAATTTTTTTTGTTGAGGTAAATAATGAATTTGAACCAAATAGCATATGACATCGCTTAAAGAGAGTGTCAAAGGATATGGGAGAATTTCTTCAAGTCGAAAAAAATCAATTGGTTTCTCGCAGCAAGTCTTTTTCTGCCTCGGGGTCTGAGAGACCCCTGTGTGCCAATTATGGGGTAATTATTCATTTTTAACCAATCCGTATAGTGTGATATAGAAAATATTATCATTAAAAACACCGTATTAACTACGTCCTCGACAAGAGCCTTGGTTTTCATCCCAAGTGACAAAAAAAAAAATCCTGATTTTTTTGGCTCAAAAATTTAGACTTTATTATTAAAATTCATCACAAGAAAGCTGCTCTGAGCGTAGATACAAAAGTTTAAATTGATTCGTGTCACAGTTTTCCCTGTAATTTGCGGTGTTGTATCGTTAAATTCCGTCAACGATTATTGTAAAACGTTCGACGATTTATTCGATCGAGACTCCTCGTGTGCGATCGTTTCGAAGAGCTGTCAGCTACAGGTTTTCCGCAGCCAAGTAAAAGCTTCGGGCTTTGTACGAAGCGCGAATAACCCTCGTGCTAACTAATGGATACGTTTATCAATCTTCACGTCTATGGGTTTTTCCACCTCAAATAATTTAAGCTTTTCGTTTTTGAGAATGAGAGAACGAGGTGGGTTCTGGTATGTCGACGCCCGAGCGTTTAATGGCCTTTCCATTTTACGGTTTAATTAAGGGATTTAACGGAGTACGAAGCGATGATAACGATGGAACATATCGAGCGAGCTGGCCTCGGGTTTTCCATTCGTCGAAATCTCACCCGAAGAGGCATTTTCAGCTTTAACCGTTTTCGGCTTAATGGAGGGAATCCGTTTTTCTGCTCAAAATACATTTTTTTATCACCTCATTTTATTTTCTAAAGTGTTAGGAATAGATGTATCAAATTTTAGCGCAAAATTCGAAAAATCGACTGATTGTGAGTTATGTCACATTCGTCGACTCGTCGGGCCAGCTATCGCTGCTGTAATTGAAACTTCAAACTTATGTATTCCTCGAAACAGCATTTTCGCAAATGGTGTGCATGATATTTGAAAAATCATGCGACGGATTCGACATCTAATTTTAACAGCGTGTAGAATATCCATTCTCTCATCTTTGAATTAACAAAATAAGTGATACGTCATATCTATATATATTTTTTTATAAATACAAAATGATGGCTCACATCTATGCCATTCTTTTATTTTTTAAATTCGTTTTTTTTTCTTAATAAATATTGTTCGTAAAACCATAATGGATTCGTATGGAATGAAAATTATTTTGTCTACTTAATAACTGGGTGAAAAAAAGAGAATAATTCAAACATGTTGAAATTCTCACGGACAGTAGCTTTCATCACTCTAAAAAAACATAAACATTTTTTAAACGATCGTCTTTCTCGTTTAGAAGTTATAGCTGCATAAAATTAAAATTATCGATGATAAACGTCTAGAACTGAAATTTTATAAAATTTCGAAAGAATTTCATTGTGTAGAATAACGATTTTAAAAAAAGGGAAAAATAGATGCCGGATGATTTGATAACATCAATTTGACGATATTTGATGATTATGAGTTTCCCTAACATTGACAAGGTATCGTTGAAATCGAGATTTCTCAGATAAGCGGACTTTTGGCTGGGATTGTACGTGTCATAAATCCTTAATTCTGATGCGTCAGCATTCGTCGTAACGCGTTTTACCGAAAGCAGTTTGGCCAAGCTAAAGTGCATATGCGGATATCGTGATAGTTGGCATTCGGTCTTGTTTATTCTTCTCACGAGACGATGATAAGGAAGGGGAGGGGGGCTTCGCAGCAAAGTTAATCGATGGCTCCGACATGACTATATATAACCTACAATTGACCAATGGGTTTCGTATAAATAAATTATAAATATACGCGACAACAAATTCGAAGGTTTGATGAAAACCGTTTGGCAATTCCACGAGCGATTATTTGACGAAGGCCCGAATTGGAAGGTGAAGCTCCAAATCTACTCATGATTATTCGTGTTCGAAAATACAATTTAATCAATCGTGATCAATCAAATCACGTCGGTATTTCGTCAAACGTAACGGCCGTGGAGTGTCAATCGAAACGATATTACATTTGTAGGATAATTAAAATTTTCAATCGTGATTTCGTTCAATGTAATGTGGAGAACCCATTGGTCTGTTAATTTGATTACAGCAGTGACTGTCCGACTGACACTCGATGGAAAATCAAATTGTATGTAACCTGTGATCCTTGACACCTGCAATCAGTACGAACGGGTTTTCATTATTCTATCCCGAGTAAAAAAATTATATTATAAACTATATATGCCCGATCCTATATATAGTATATATACATATACATATATATATATATATATATATATATATATATTATGTATAATTTTTTTACTTGGGATATGTTGGGCTTGATTTTTTTGCTCATGTCAGTTATTTGATTAAACGCATGACAGGAGGGGGGGGGGGGAGTGAGAGAAATAAATGTTAACAGTACAAACAGAAAGGTCAACTAAAGCATCGATTCAGTATAGAAAAACTATTTTATTGCAACATCACATAGTATCCGCATGTAACGTCACACTCGCTAACGAAAGTGAGCACTTTCCATCGTAATTGTCTCACCAAACAATTATTTGATTAATCAAAACTCAGTTGACAGTCACGTGTCAAATTGCCGAATACGAGAGATACGAGCATTGGTACATTGCAATTAATATCACAGCTCCCAAAATAATTGGAATTAAAAATAACATGATTTTTTTTTCTTCTTCAATATTTCAAATTTCATCGTAATCAAAATTTTTCCGTGTTTCACATTTTCCACTGGATTGTAATACACGTAACTTCATTGAACATTCATATAATTTCGAAATTTATACAATCGTCATAACTATATTTTCAGCAGTCAAGTGAATAAAAGTGTATCCGCATACTCACACGTGTCGAATAATTTTACATAAATTACGTAAAAATTTCCGTCACTTTATAACGAAAAATGTATGATACTGTGCCTCCGGTATCGCCTTCACCGACCGCCAGGGGCGCTCCGTCGCTGCGTACATTCGTGTCGTAGAAAAGTGATAAAAAAAAATGACCATGTTTTAATGAATTTTCACGAATAAAATTATGATAAGAGTCGCGCTTGCGCAAATCGAGTTTTTTTTTTTAAGTGCGCCGTAGAGTGGGGGACGGAGTGTAATCGATAAACTCGCGAGCAGTAGCAAGTTTATGTTGACGATTCGCATCGAGTCTTTCAGCTGGGAGTGTGGCGGCTCCTGTAATCCGGCTACTCGGAAGCTAGTTGTCGTGGAGGATCTGAGGTCGGGGGTCACTGTTGGTGCGGGATCCACGTCGACTGGGCGTCCGCACTAAGCTCGCCATCAATATGGGCACCCTGGAGGAATCCGGGGTGGCCAGGTTAGCTAAGGAGAGGCGAACCGGGCCAGAGGGGAAACCCAGCAGCCAAAAGTCTCCGTGGCGGGCAGTAGTGGGATCGCGCCCGGGAGTGGGACCGCATCGGCAGCCTGGTCGATATGATTCGACCGATAACTTTTTTTTTTTTTTTCACATTATTTTGACAATAATCCATGACGTTTGACACGATTTTTATAATTTTCCGACAATGTTTATGCAAAATTTCATGGTTTTTATTTTCGATGACGTCACCGCGTTGGTTTCGACGCACAGCTGAATCAGTGGCGCTGGCTCTGAGCGTTATGTGCCCCTACCCGCTGTCGGTAATGTCGCGAGCTGGATTACCGACAGTCGGTAAGATAAGAGGTTATCGTATCTTACTGAACGTTGATTTTTTCACAGGCTGTTGTGTGATGCGTTAATTTATTCATAAATTCGTTGTTGAACGGATGTGAGGAGTGTTTTCTTGGGACTGTTGAATATAACGCAAAAGCTCGTATTGGGTGCTGGGTTTTGGGTTACATCGAATGAACATAATCGTGAAATATTTTTTAGAATACTGTTATGATAAAATTGACGAAACAGATCACGAATTGGAAGAAAGTACGATAGAATTCGCGTCCGTGCGACACTTCCACGGACATACATGTCGAGTCGGCAAACCCGACGAGAGAAAAAAAGAGGGAAAGATAAAAAAAAACGAACGATAGTGTAAAATGTACGTCGCTATTTTTATTGCGTCGTAAAAGTCGTGAAAGAACCTGCAAGCATTTTACGGTCCGGTCGTGAACGAATGTGCTTCGCGTAGTTCGCTTTCGTGTACACCGAGCCAGCGGAGTTTCTCCGGTGCGCGGAAAAATAATTACGGGAATACCTTTCGGCAACACATTTTGAGATAAGAGAGCAAGTGACGATCGTGAATTCCGGTAGATAAATTCAGATTGAAATATCTCAACCGAATGGAAAAACTTTTGTCCTCGGCGAAACGTTTTTTTTTTTTTTCGTCGTTCGTTCTGATTTAAATAATTTAACTAGGTTGGGGAAAAAAGATGGTATTGAAAAATAATGCAACGATAACATTTTGGGGCTCCTCGCCATAAAATGCTAAAATGTTTTAAAAAAATGCAAGTCTAGTCAAAATGGTTCGAAAGGTTGGGAAAACGGTTGAACAAAGTTCAAGTTCAGTATAATGATAAATGTGTTCTTCAACGTATGAATATATTATGAATAATATTTATTTTTTTATTTTCATTTAAAAAAACATTTTTTTAAACAAAATGATAACAAAAGAATCAATCAATTTTTTATTTCGTGGAAAAGGTTTCGTGGACAATGTTTTCGAAATAAGGCGTGAGGATCGTACGAGATTCTGACTGACAGCTCTCAAAACCAAATTTTAATGCATCCTGCACACTCGTGTAATACGTTTAATATATTATGTATAAAAAAACATTATATTTATACTTTTATAATGTTAACATATATCAAATAAATCGGTATGATAATATGAAATAATAAACAAAAACGGACAACCGAGTCTAAATTCCGGACTACTCATTGTAGTCATAGTCATATTCATGGGGACATAACGAATCATCCCCGAATGCTCCAACCATTCAACACAAATAATATTCACAGTGATATATATATATATATATACACCACCAACGAAAAAAGTTGAATAAAAAAAACGTTCGATGCCCTCTTCAGTTAAATTTCCCGAAGATGGTTTATTGTGTTACGAAGGTAACACAGGGAGTTTCTCGATGAGCTTACCAAAGGGTTAAACCCTAATCTCGGCTCTCATCAGACGTCACGGCGTGCATAACCCCCCACTCTCTACCACGCGTTCGTAGTCGGTCCCGATCAAATCTTTGCAACGAACTCACTGAGTTTGTGGAAAGGCTTTAGGGTGGGATGGGCCTTCGGGTGTGATAGTGTGAAACTATCTCTTCTCGCACGTGCCCGTCAGAAACTCAATCGGGCGGGAAACCGCTGGCCAAGTTGTTGGCAGAATGTGCGGAGAAGTAAGTTTCAACATATATACATATATATATATATATATATATATATATATATATATATATGTATATACATACGTAAGCTAAACTCGGCAACCTTAATTAGCAGGTCCTTCGGTTAGGCACGTACCTGAGTCGTGTTCGTTTCCGTGAAATGTGCAACGAGGAAGTATGGGTAACGTCCGTTTCCACGAGACGATGTTATCCGTAAGACAATGCGCTACATTCCTGTTCCCACAGCTTCGCTGTTCGATATTTGGACTTGCGGGGCTGACGTCAGACACCTACGACAGTTGTTGGACTATTTCTCGTGTCCGCATATCGCTTACCGGCGCAAACTTCGTCTGAGGACGGAAGGAGGGGCGGAAGGGGGGGGGCTGGCTTACCGAGTAATTATTTATGCTTATTCGAAAACTCGATCGACATAACTCTGTGAGTTTCCAACTAAGATCTATTGTCATGAAATTTCAACACTGGCTCGTGGATGGTCGTAAAACGTTGCTTATTAATTAGTCTCCAATTATTTGACACGATCATGATTATTGCTGTTTTGAGTCGAGGGCAAATAAAAAGAATAAATTTGTAAAATTAATTTTATGAAAATCGATAAGACTCATGACGGTCGTTATCTGTAGTTTTCTGGTAAACTTCAAATAAGACGTTATTGAATTGATATTTGAAAAAATCTCAGGACCAGTATTTTCGTTATTAAGGAGTGGGGGTGGGGGGTGCTCTATTTCCGAATATTTTTCAGAATATCTTCTTAAATATGCTATTAAAAATTATAGAAAATCAATATTTTTGTATTTCACATGACAAGACCTTCCAAATCATACCCCATTAGATACATGAAGTTCAATTTTTTCATCTTTTCGAGTGCCTCACTTGCCCCCTCTTCGAGTCTCACATGCATGTTCTATGTTAATTTTTAATGAGTTAACTAGTTCAAAATATGTGGGTTGATAAGATGTCACATTACTATGTCAACTTTCAAGTGTCTAAGTTTCGTTGTTTTGTGAGAAAATCGGTTGTGACAGACGGACGGAAGGCCGAGTAACCTTATAAGGGTTCCGTTTTTTTCCTTTGGAGTTAAGGCATCCTAAAACTTCAACGAAACGGAAAAATAATCTTTCTATTGCGATTTCACTTTTTCTCGCGACATTAGCAGTCCATATTTATATATCGGTAGGCTCGATATATAACCACACACATATCAACCACGCATGTTTGATTGGGCTTGAATATCATAACGAAATGTTGGACCCCTGCAAAACGGATATCACAGAGTCGCATTGATCCACGTGAGCACCACAAATTCGTGTCTATGAGAGTTCACATAGGCGACGATCGATGTTACGAAGTTGTCGTTAGCCTCGTCGTCAAAGGATTGATAAAGAGAATGAGTGTGTGCGTTGTAGCGCAGACACGAGAGTACGCGATCGTTATTCCCATCGGCTCTGTTGATAGTCGAACGCACTCCATTGTTGCCCATGATCGCAATTGCCCGCGCACGTACACGCGATGTACCATACTTCAGTGAAAACTGTTATCGACCACATGTCTGGGTTATCACTTTTGGTGTGCGAAGCTCCGAAAACTACGTCCATTCTCCGCGCATAACTCCCGATGTTTCAGCGCATGATGAACGATCTACCGAAGCATCAACGTCATATAGTTCGCAGACATAACCCTTTCGCTATTAGCCATAACTACACGCTCTAGACGTGTACACGTGCAACAAACTCTCGTCGCGTGAATTTTATGCACGAAGTTTGCCATACATGGCAAACGGTACGTATCAGTCAGCCAGATTGACGCCGAGGGCGACGCTAGTGGCGAAATCTAGAAGCTCACCCTTCTCCGGTAAAGTTATGAGGACAACAGTTTCACACGACTTACCCTTGCTTAGCCTCAAACTTTCGATCTCTTTTAGCGTACATTTTGGATGTCAAAAAGAATGGGACATTGCACATGACGCAACGCATCAACATGGGTTCTAGGGGACGAGTGTGCGCATGCGCGTCGACGGAACTTCCATCCCAACGATTAGGTAGAGCTGTTTGCTGCAATTTTGAAAACATCGAACTTTCTAATCGTATGTAATCATATGATATGTTATATAATATATATATACATATACATTAGGGTGGTTTTCGAAAAAAAAGCATCGCTTCCCACCTTCCAAATGATTCTAGACCGTGAAAAAAGAATTTTCATATTCTCTTTCCGATTTCTAAATTTACCCTTCTGCATTGCCCGAATTTATTTGAAAGTTTTCAAAATCATTTATTTATTTTTACGAAAAATATCAGGAAAAATAATCGGAAGAAAATATATACTGCACAAAATTGGACCACAAAAACACCAAAAAAATTTGCCAATCCGGCAAACATAGCCTAAAAAATAAAAATGATGTTCGTTAGTTCATTCGGCCGTATCATTGTATAGTAAATTTATCGCACCAAGCTTAAAATTCTGGAGTTCCCGGTTCGATCCCGGGTCGTGGCGGAATTTTTTTTACGATTTTATTCTCATTAATCAAGAATCGAGAAATATTGCTTCGTTAATTCTCACGACTTAACTGAGCAAAAAATTTAATTAAAAAAAAAACTCAAAAAAATAATATCGGTAAAGTAGGATTCTCTCAAGCCAAGAGAGGAATAATAATTTTACGAAATTACATCTATATCAAAGTCAAAGCACGTTAATAGTATATTATGACACTGGTACGAAAAAAATAATTCTGACGAGTGTGAGTTTGCAGAACGAGCCGAAGGCGAGTATTGCAATCACACGAGTCCAGAAAACGTTTTTCGTACGAGTGTCGTACGAATTTTTATGTCATAAGGTCCGTAAATGCGGTTTGGACCGAACGAGGTGATCGTAAAACCGCACTTTTACGGACGACGTGACATAAAATAACATCATATAACGAATTTACTATAATAAAAATGATGTTTATTTTTTTTAGGTAATGTTTGCCGGATAGCTGACAACATGATTTGGTGTTTTTGTGGTATAGTTTTTTATAATATACATTCTTTTTCGATTTTTGTTTTGCCTCCATTTTTGTATTGAGTTGGACACCCTGTATATGGTACGAAGCTTCCAGTAATGAGGTCCCAATGACTCTCACGACCCTTTTGAAGGATTACCAGCCTGCTGTACCAGTACAGTCATCGGCCACGAAGCCCCGAACTCTTCCCCAAAACCCGGTCATCCCACACGCACTGACGGTCATCATACGTGAGGCGCGCGACGATTTTCCCCTCGCGAGACTGCAAAACCAATAGAAGCGTCGGTGCGTGGAGTGCTCGCAACAAGACTGGTTCATCTCGTGCATGCGGGCTTAGTACGCTTCGAGCCGCAGAGTTTCCGGGAGCTTTAAAGCTTTCCGGCAAGTCGCAGTTTATCGCAACGATTCGAAAGCACGCCACTCGGTGGCGCGCGTGTACCGCGGTTATGCGGTCAAACCGAACCCCAGGTGTCCGAACTGCGTTATAACCTCCGTCAACGGACCGCGATGAATCATTAAAATGATCGCGCTAGCGGGTCTCTCTCATGCGCCATAAGCATGGCTGTGTTTTATGGCACACGCGCAAACCCGTCATTCGGTTCGCCACGTACGTAATGCTTGCGGTGGCGACCAAGAGCAACGCGATAGCTATCGTTATCCCGACGACCCAGTGCGTCCGATGGAATTCGGATGATTATTCGGATCGGATAACGAGTCTCGTTGGTCGATGCATTCAATGGGGCCGATCATCGATTCACACGATCGTCAGTAATTTCACCGTGGCACAAAGTGTACTCCCTTCATCCTGTGAATGACAATGCAGGGCTACGTTGTGTGACCTCATTCAAGTTCCGACTATAGTTAACTCGAGGCGTTTGGAATTCCCGACTTGACGTCTAATTCGCGAGGTTCATTTTTTTGAGTTGACCTCTAGCTCACGACGTTCAAAATAACTTTTTTACTTACAAGGTTTGAAATTGAGATCCAATCAATTCAAATTTTTTTCTTTGGCATTTTATAACATTGAATAAAATTGCTAAAAATGATTGAGATACTTTTCACCTGTCTACTCTTTTTTTTTGTAAAGAGCTTTGTTTATTTTTTTTGTGAAAAGCTTGTTATTTAATCACTCGATATTTCTGGCTTTTTGACTTTTTCGAAGTTTTGTGAAATTGATAACTCATAGATGAGGGAAGTGTCACTGGGTTCGGATACTTGGGACTATTCTGACTGTCTTCTTTGAGATTCTCGAGAACGAAGCTTATCGATCGGCGAACGGTTACCTAAGATTCTCGAGTTTTCACTCGCCATCCGTGGGTCTCGTTAAAACTCGTAAGAACCGATTCCGGTTGATCCTACGACTCTATCAGACAGAGGATTACTCATTTGACTGCACAGTTCTGTAATGATATCCGACGGATTTAATATTATCGAGATAATTCGGTGTATGGCCGATTGAACTGTGAAATATCTGGATTTAAACATCGATCGCTGAGCATCGGCACATAATTAATTAATCATGATAATTAAGCTACCATTTTTTTTCCTGTTTTTTTGAAGGAGGTACTCCGAAGTCCAAAAAAGCACACATTAAAAAGATAAAATTGAACAAGTCATTTTTATTGTCAAGTTTTCAACGATTCAATCGAGTCGAACAATTATTTTCTTGTTTGCACTGGCTTGAATAATTCTATATGCTTTTTTTATTTTATAAAAATGCAATTAAGCTAATAGACCTTTGTCCTGTTTTTGAAAAAAGTACTCTAAAGTTCGGAGAAGCACACACAATTTAAATAGGAAAGTAAAACAAATCATTGCTTCGTCAACTTTCCAACGATTCATTGTTTCGATTGAAACAATTCTTTTTTTTTCATTTTCAATGGTTTAAATAATTTGTTCATTGCTTATTTCAATTTCATGAAAGGCAATGAACATTGCACGAGAATAAAAGTGAATGCTAAATGTTCCCGAATGTAGTGGGCAAAGATTTCGGATAAATTTCTAACCGCGAATGCGTCGTTGAAAGCTCATGGACCGCGAAAATGCGACGAGCTTTCGGGTTGGAATTTTGCTCTTTCAGTCCGCAAACGAGTCCGAAATTTCGGTCGAGTCGCGATGGACTCGTGAAAATACGTTTTCGTCGTCGTTAGTGAAATTCGTGGATGGGACAGCCATGTGATCACGATGCACCAGACCTGGGACGACTCGATTTCCAATTCGGCTCGTCAGATCTCAAAAGAGACTAATAGCCGAGGGTTGGGGAAATGATGAGAAATTCACACACACACACACACACGTTTAATTTGTACAAACAATTTTTGAGTAATGAGCTTCTCGACGACAAATCCGAGGTCCGACTTCATCTGTTTGCCTCACTGGAGAGTGTCTCCAGACCGGGGGGGGGGGGGGGGGGGGGAGAACTACGAAAAGGCATGGCTCACTGTTGGTGCGCGGTAAAAGTATTGAAAGTCCTCGTGAAACCGGGTCAACGTTGCAACCCCACTGCGGGACCGGGGTGAAGCGTATAATTTGCAACGGTCACCATTCCAGACGGCTCAATTGCATAATTTTACATTTCACGAGGCGAAGACAAATATAATATCAAATTATTATTTTTTTTATGGAAGGAAAAAAAATTCTTTAATAAAGTGTATTTTAAATGTGCTAATTGATTATTCTGCTAATTTTTAACATCGATAGTAATATGTAAAATAAAAATGTATTAGTAAAATATTTATACGATGATTAAGGTTTTTTCAATGTTTAATAATTGAAATAATGAAAATAGATTTTTTTTTGTGGGATAACAAAGATTGTGAAATTTTTGTTCCGAAATAGAAAATACAAAATTCAGAAAATCCGAGGAAAAAATATTATCAGCAAATGGTAAAATACGAATATACAAAATGATATTTTTTTTAAAAACCTTATCATAGTTTAATTTATATCGAACCAAAATGGGAATATTGTAATAAAAGATTCTTAAGATTCTTGATTCAATTTTTAAATTGACGAAGCTGTAAATTCATTCTTCGAATCTCAAGATGTTCATCGTCAAATACGATCAATATTCACCGTTTAAATGTCATCAAAATGCTTAACCCTTAAAAAAAAACATATCAACACAAATTACCCTGTGTTTAAGAAAAAAAAACTATCGAAGCTATATTCAAACGAATACAAATTCAATGAGATATTACACTTCCACAAGTCCTGCACTTCGAAACCTTCCAACGAAAAAGTGCAATCACGTTATTTCGACACAAAAAAAAACGAAAAAAAAAAAAACATTGTCGCGCTAATAACTTCGTGAAATTAACTTGTCCACGACGAACCCACGGAAACACGAAGAAATGAAGAAATCAGTTGATCGCGAAATTTCGATTCGACAAATGCATCTCACGGTTCGGCCCTATATCTCAAAAGTAAACGTTTTGTGGCGTCGCAGTGCTGCCGATACGTGCCCGAGTTACGGGATACTCGAAAATAAAGAACTCAACCCATAGCCAGCCCATCGTTTTCTTTTCTCGTGGCTCTCTCTTCGTTTTCCGTTTCGACCCCACTTTCTCGCCACGCTGTCCCCGTTTCGGTCCCCCACAAACTCCGATTCTTCATTTTTCATACTTTATTTTTTTATTTTTCGTTTTTTTTTTGTTCCTTCATATTATTTTTTTGCTTCACTTGCGAGCGCCAGTTCAACGCCCACTGTGCAGCGGTAAACTCTTTACGATAACACTTTGGTATATTTATATATGTCAGGTACCGCACTTTCATGTGCTCCTCGGAAACTCCATTCGTTTTCCAATCACACACCACGACCCGAGTTATATTCTTACCGAATGAAAAAGTAATAACCTCTTTGAAGAAATACAATTTCAATCATTTTCAACCAAAGTTTCGATCGAACGATGATGAAAAGAAACCTAAATGAAAAAAAAACGAAACGATTTCTCATCAATTGATATTACGTATGCTGCAAATAAGAAGACAGAAAAATTATGAGACAGAAAAATAATTACGGAATCATAAATTCACGTTTCCCGAGTCGAAACTTTTGACCCTCCATTCACCCTAAGGATAACCTACTTGGAGAATCAACTGTAGCTCAGGTGAGTCTTTATAGCCTCCGAGACTGTATAGACTCGCCTTATTACTCCGTGTTCAACCTCCGTGACTCCGCTCTGAGCCTCCCTTGACCTCCTCGAACACAAATTTTGTTTGAAAATTCATTGAAACGCAAAAAAATGTGAAAAAGATCCAAAGTCGATAGAAATCAACATCGAATCGTTCTGTGCTTCGTGTGAAAAAAAAAAACAACAAAAAACACAAACTTAGATATTTTTGGCGAAGCAATAAAAAATGCTTTTTCATCCGACCCCCCTCAAAAACGCGTCATTTCGTGCCTGTGAAGCGGGCGCGAAGTCACCGATTTCAGTCCAGAGCTGAACATGCATGAAATGGACTTTTTCAGGGGAGGTCAGGAAAAAACTTTTGAATGATCGCAATATATTAATTTTTTTATATTGTATTTATTCCATATATATATATATATATATATATATATATGTATATTTATTTTTAAATAAATATATTGATATATTTTTATTGTTCCAAGAAAATTGAATATTTATTAATATATTTATTTTTCTTGGACCTTTGTCAATTTGTCAGCCAAATGACATGACGTTGAAGTCGGAAGGGAGGGGGGGGGGGGAATTTACGAGACTTCTGATTCGCCCTTTTTTCACCTCAACGGCAGGCGCGACATCACCCGTTACGTTTTGAGTGGTCCGGGCTCGTCACATCGCCTCCGTTATTTTACGAGGGTTCGTGCCGGTGTCCACGAGCTTTTTCGAGCTTTCGCGAGACGAAGTAAACCGAGCGGAGAAAAAGAGAAATCACCGCTCGGGCCACGACGGAATTTTGAATAATCCGTCGTCTCGCGAGAATCTTCGTTCCGTCGTAGACACGTTGGCCACGCTCGGGCTACCTTCACTCGCGGCACCCGAGACTGCGCTAACGTAGTCCGCGGACGTGTCCTCGTTATCGCCGTTGATATTGGACGAGGGTTTACGACGATGGCGCCGCGTGGGGTCACGGGGACGGGGGGTCGGAGTGCTCTCCGGCTCGTCCGCAGGCCATCCCGCCCTGGACCCGGGTGCTCCTTGTGCCATTTTGATCTCGACCCCGCTGGCTCGCCGATGGACATTTGTTCGACGACTGTACATTTGAAATAATCGTCACTGAATTATCATTAATTTCCATGACGATGGAATAATTAAATTCATTTTGAAATAATTAATAAACTTGAGATTGATGGTCATTTTTACAGTGATGAGAAAATTTTGTGAAAATATGGTTTATGACTATTTAGGACCGAGTTATTATTATTATTATTATTATTATTATTATTATTATTATTCATACTGTTGAAGTACACAAATGTATCGATAAATAATCAACGAAAAGATCGAAGTGTTAATTGTGTTGTTCAAATTTTGGAAGAAAATTAAATTATTCAATTTGAAAAAAAAAAAGCAATGGGTCCTTGAATAAAAAAAAAACTGTTGGTTAATGAATCAGTGATTGAAGTATTCAAAATGACTCCATAAATAGTTAATTCCAATTATTAACGCTTATTGAATATTGAAATTTCCTTTCATTGACTCAACAAATCAACGATTCATTAAAAATATTCATAATCATTTCAGAAATATGTACAAAAATTCAATTGTTTAATCAGGTATGTTATGGTATAGTTATTTGTTCGAAAAAGTATTTTAATTATATTTTATTGACTGTATGACTGTCTCTCCTCGTGGGTCTTGCGTTATTTTCCGGACAACAAAGTAAGCTCCGCAATATAATGGCTTACGTTTATGTGTCCCCTCGAGATAATCCCGTGAAAGGTCAACGACATCATCATCCAGCATCCCTTCACCCAGGACCATGCTAACGCTTTTCCTAACGAAATTGCGTCTCGGCAATTAAATCCGCAACCGGACTACCCTTCCTCGAGCACCTTCGTGAAGATAAGAGTGTAATAATAACAGTTGTAATAATCCTTCATCATTCTTCAGCGTTTCACGGTTCGAGTTGTAACGAAGCATTTATACACGGGCTATACCGATATGGTGTTGTTGTGTACGAAGAGGTCTTGAAGTTTTTTCAATTACACATTTTAATGTCTGGCTTTGGTACACTTTCACCACTCTTCGTAAATAATTTAATTTGAATTTAATTTTTTTAATTAATCGCAAACATAATTGAGACGTTCTGTACGTGTTATTCGCAGTATTATAAATTTTATGAATGTTACAATATAACGCCTTACTTTAAGATTGACGGAAAATTATAACGAAAGTCCTAAGTTTTGAATATTTCTTATTTCTAACATTATTGTCAATTTCTTAATAAAACTAAGATTTCAAGAGGGCATGTTCGTGTTAAACCGGTCAGAAAATCAATTTTAATATAAAACAAGTTTTCAGAAAAATCACAAGTTATTTTTCTGAAAACTTGTTTTAAATATAATTCTCGACCGATTTTCGAAATAAAATCCTGATATGATCTGATTAAGTGAGAGTGATCCACGAAGTCCCTTACATGCCCAGAAAGCCAGAAAAACAATAAAAAATTCCTGCCATTGATCGTTTTTTTTTTTTTGTACATTTTCCATCATCATAAAATATAAATATTTCAGTCTTCTCTGCAAATGATTATATTTCGAATAATGAAGCTAATATATCAAGCCTACAATATAGTAAAATGTTCGAATCGTTGAGTGTCTCAAGGGGTCCAACATATTTTCGTTCAAACTGATGCCCTTTAGTTTTTTTCTCTCAGCCTTAATCCACAAATGAACATTGAAGTTACCTCTCAAAAAATAACATTATTAACTTTGATATTTCTTAATGTTCTACTTCAAAATTACAAAATAAGTACTTTGTATCTTAAAATACATAACATACGTTCCCGTTTTTCAACGGCCCAATTTCAACGACAGTTTATTTCGCATGGTAACGTCAATGTCAAATATATAATTGTCTGTAGAATAGCTCGTTTGGTCATCACGAGCGATGTGATTAAAGTAGTGGGAAGCGACGTCGAACGAGTTGTAAAAGAGAGAGATTTTCGCCAGCTCTCTGGATTATTACTTTCGGTCCTGGCGAGTAACTCGACGCACTTACATACGGCAAAAGTCGTTCATATATATATGTGTGTGTAGGTGTACACTGTACATACATACATATACAGGTAATGTAACTTGGGCTACGAGCGTACGTGAACCGAACGATTCACGAGCAAAGTCTCGATTGCTCTCGTTTCTCGATGGGTTTAAAAAAATAATAAAAAAAATAAAAAAAAATATGGACTCTATAATAAAATAAAATTTGGCGAAAAAAAAGTGGGCTGAGAGGTTTGGAGAAAAGCGAAAGATTGCCGGAGCTAACGGTGGAACCGTTCGAACTTCATATATTCCGTTAAAGTTTTCCAAGCGCAAACCACCCCCCCCCCCCACCCTCCCCCTCCTCGCCTGCCGTACCGAGGACGCCAGTACCTAGCGAAAAGAGTTTCACGTTCGAAATACGAAATGGTGAGGGTATAGTGTACTCCAATCGTCGTTCATCGCCACACCGTGGCTTTCTGGCTTCCTCGCACTCAGGGGGAGGGATCTAGAGGGGGGGGGGGAGGCAAAGCTCGGTGCCGGGAGGCAAGATCTTATCGACGACTGACGTTACCAATGGCTCGGTGGTAACTGTTCCGTTACTCTCGTTTCCCATTTTGCATTCTTCCTCATTCTTTCTCTCTCTCTCTCTCTTTCTCTTTCTCAGTCTTTTCTTTCTCTCTCTCTCTTTCTTTTTATCTTACTGTGTATTTTCGTCTCTGTTCGCCATCGTTGTGTTTCGCTTTACGAGTCTTCAATTCGCTCCAGATAGTTTGTTACACTTCTTATTCCGGATTTCATGAGAAATAATCGAAGAACGAGGGTCTTTCGTTTGCTCAACTTGGCTTACTAATGGCGCGACTTCCTCGCTGATTTTGAGACAGAGGGAAGAAAATCTTGGCGAGAAGTGGCACGAGCCAAAACTAGGTTTAACATTTTTTAAAAATCAATTTTTAATTTAGCACTTTTTAATTTTTATTTTTCGTTTATTTGAAACCATTGTGGCTTAATGGGACGGTGTGCGTTAA
Source organism: Diplazon laetatorius (assembly GCA_963662125.1). Lineage (NCBI taxonomy): Eukaryota > Metazoa > Arthropoda > Insecta > Hymenoptera > Ichneumonidae > Diplazon > Diplazon laetatorius. The sequence goes on from OY759153.1 coordinate 8,838,875, forward strand.
TGGGATGGGCATGAGCAAAGGGTCCGGGTGAGTTTGCACACGTTTGTCAAAATGGGCCGTGTAAAAACGAAAGTGAATTTAATCAAATCAAGTAACCAAAGTCTTCATAAAAGTCTTTAACAATCGATTTTTTGCATTCAGATCCATAAAAAAAATTTGTTTATAAGCTCGTGATTTCGGTTTTGTAGAAAAGTGAAAAACCGAGGACGTCCTGATGGTTCGAGAGAGATGGCACATCCTGATAAATTTGAACAAAACCGAATTTTTCAACATTTCAATTAATAAAAATTGCAACATTAATGCACAGAAGAATCAAGTGCATAAGTGTCGCCTTTGTTAATTCACTTCAAGTCCATATGATGCTACAATAATGCAAGCACAACGATACAACGAAATGTATGTTAAAATTGTATATATGAAACCCCATAACGAAAGTAGTTAATAGCTCGTTATATCATCGCTGGATATAAAAATTTAACTTAACCGATGAATGAAAATGAATAATGTATTGACGATCTGATTCGTTGGCTCGGTTCTTTTTCAGTCGACGATTATAATCAATCGAAAGTTTTTTTTTTTCTTTCCATTGGCAATCCGTGAGGTCGAAGGGTTGAAAAGCGAAGCAAAGGCATTTGTAAAGAGGTCCGGGATTTTAGTCGTCGTGGTTTTTCAATAATAGCGATTTAAATTGAGTTCTGCGGTGATCGGGGGACGGGTCGGCCAGGGCTGGCGAGGGTGGCAGCGAGGGGCGGGGGGGGAGGGGTGACTGGCTGGCTTCGACGATTTGATTGAGCTGCTGCGGTACTTTTGTCCCGATCTCTCGTCACGGTTCACAGACGTATCTCGAAGGTCCTCTCGGCTTCGCATCGTCACCCAAATTACCATTTAGATCGCCTCGCGAATTTTACGCAAAGTAGGAAGTTGTTTTATTATCTGGACTTTGGGTCCGTTGTTTTTCCGATTTCGAGCGAAACGAGTTCTGCGCACGCGCGTAAATCGGGTAATCGGTTGTACAGCCCGTCTCGCGTCATCAGGTAGAAAAAAAAGTGCAACGATTAAATTGCAAACCAATCGGCCTCCCTGTATTTTTATTTCTAATTTTTTTTTTTTTGTTTTTTTTTTCAGACAAGCGTAAACTTTGTCGAGGCTGCAACTTCGGTCGCGAGAGATTCAGTTTGACGTTGTGAATAGCGAATGCTGCTTGTAAGTCAGTCGAAATAGTCGATACTGCGATAAATTATTGATGAATACATTATTATGATTGAGTTTGTTTAGAACTTTGCTCAATAATTTATTCAGCACGCGATGCAATTTTTTATGAAGAAGGAATAAAATTATTCAATATTTGTTGTTTCTTAATAAAGAACTTTAAAAAGTACAATGATAAAAAGGTTGCAATGTTTCTTTGGATTGTGATGGCTGAGCCGGTGCCAAGACGTTTGTATGTGAAAATAACGAATGATTGGAAAGTTAAGACCGTCTGACCGCACCCTGACTTATCTACTTTGCTCGCACGGCCCATTCAACTTGACTCATTCGCACGATCCATTCGATTTGATTTCGTCGCAATCATAAAAAGTTTGAATTTATAAAAATGAATGGTACACGATTCTTTTTCAGTTTCACAGTAAATTACATTACTTAGTTCGATAATCGATTCTATTGTTCAGTTTTACAGTAAATTCTATTATTCAGTCTTACAATAAATTGGTTTATTCAGTTTTACAATAAATTGTAACAATATTGAAAAACTAAATTGTATCAAGCCGCATGAAATTAATGCATTTTCGTTGACAATAAATGTTGTAGCTCCCATCCTGATCTCAGGAATGTTGATTTTCAGCAAAGAATTCACTCCAAATTGGAGAAAAAATCTTCGTCATTTAGCTTCGTCATTTCCATTTTTCGTGATTGTGATAAAATAAATTGTCACAATAAAAGTTGTCATGAAAGGGAAAAAATCACGAGAATTGCAGCTACGTCGATTTGTCCCAGAATGTCTCACATATACATATAAATCGTTTACACACACACACAGACACACACACACACACACACATATATATATATATATATATATATATATATATATATATATATTATATATATATATACATATATATATATATAAATGGGTATAACCTAAGTATACGATTCTCGTCTGAGCCGATGGTTCGGTAATGAAATTCCGTAATCAGTCTGAAATCACCGGAGATCATAGATTTTCAAGGCAAGTGAGACGGGTTCGGTACGTCGAAGTTGGAGCGAGAAACTCGGCTTAGCCCGACGAACCCATTCGAATTCAAAGATCGCGGTGGTGTCAGCTGGGGTTTCCGACGATTTAATAATGCAGTCACGCGGCGCAGCACCGACGGAGTCCCGGGCGAGGGGCCGAGAGGAAGAGGGACGGGGGGGGGAAGGAGGCTCTAGCCGGAGCATAATCTCGCGGATTTGCATAGCGTTATTCGCGGGATCGTGAGTCGTGCACTTTGGAAAAGCGCGGGCGCGCGCGACATCCGGAAAGCGTTTTGATCAAAGCATTTACTTTTGTCGTGTAACACATTTTCCGAATCCGAAAAAGAATTTAAGTACCCCGAGTGCTTATTTCGTGCGCCAAATATGTACAGACGTCAAAAGTGAACGAACAACTTCGAGCTTCGTATTACCTTCATAAAATACGATGTACGAAATGAGAAATATTTTTATTTATATTGTTTTCGTTATTATTTGTGATCGTTACGTAAGATAATTTTGATAGGCAGACGAGATATTCGTTCGCTCGAGCCAAACATATAGGCTGCAGTACGAGTAATACGCAGCATCAATTTTGTGCTCATACTGCAGATGACTTTTTTTTTTAATTTATAATTTATTTTGGTAAATTTGAAGATTGTGATACAATTGACATGATTTTTTTTTAAAACGCAATTTTTGATGACTCATAGAGTATTTATAGTGTGTGCATTGTTGAGTACACACGAAGTACGACAGACTGGCGGATAAGACTGCTTCAACAAATGCGCCATTTTAGTCATCAATATATTTTTCAACGTCCTTGATTATACCGAAGAACTTGCAGGTTAGATTCAGTGATCAGAATTATTCTGTACTTGAGTTGCTCGTTCCGATTCGCAGTTTGACGTACGTTTCCGTACTCTGCCCTGATTTCACCGGATTCTTCAATCAACCTGCAACCAGCCATGCTTACCGTGAAACCTTGGAAAATTCAATTTCCGTTTTACCGAAATGAATCTTGTGGATCGAAGAAATTCTTTTTCATTATTGAAACTTCGAAACGACCGACGATCGAAGCTTGGAGGATAATTGGAAGAAAAAAAAATCGCCAACGAAGAGGTTCAAATTGGGGCTTGTGCTGGTCCTAGCATACAGCTTGTGCAGAATAAAAATATGTATGCTTGCCTAGAATGGCCCTTGTGAGGGTTTTCTTTAAAGTTTGGCGCTTCCAGAGAATAATATGGTTCGAAATGAATAAAAAATATATCCTCAAAATTGGAGGTCCCTATCTTAATCCTCAACCCTGCCAGGTTGCTGCCGAAGTTAATAAAATAGTGTTTGTAAGTAGAACCACCGCACCAAAAAACTTCCAAACTTCGTGAGCTCTCCGCTAACCACAGTAGCAATATTTTGCGTCAGTCTAAATTAAAAAAAAAAACTTATTTTTAGTGTAGAATGACTCGAAAGCAATCATTTTTTACGATCTACCGTTTTATCTAAAGTATAGAACTTCAGTTATGATGAAAGAAAATTCTAAAACATGAAAAACCCTTTTATTAAAATTCGCGAAGCTCGTGGCAGGGTCAAGAATTGAAATAGGGACCTTAAATGTTCAATATATTTGTATTTGTTTATTTCGAACCATATTACCCTCTGGAAGCGCCAAAATAAACAAAATAAAAAAATAAAATGAAAACAAAACGGGCCACCCGAATGATGGCCACTTGGAGAAATGTGGGATGAAAAATTGTAGTGCAAATTGTCCATTACATCTGGGCTGACTCATTCGCGTCCCATATACGATACTGGCTGGTAGAAAGACGCATTATCAAAAGAGCCAGTGCAGAAATGACGCACAAGCTAATTCGTAAAACCAAGAGAGACGTAAATCGATACACAATAGTTGCTAAACTTGAAACATAAATTTGCGACAAGTTCTGCCGGGCTGCGTATACTTGGATGGAAAAGGTACTAACGTTGGAGACCAGGATCGAACTTGCCAAGGAATGGCAAACCCAAAGTTCGGAGCAGCATTATGGAACAAGGCGCGGGGGGGGGGGGGGGTTGAATCCCGTATACGAGGGCGGCCCTCGTAGCTGGCGGATTAATTTCCAATGTTTCTCCCGACGACGAGGACGGAGTTAAGCTTCGCGACAAGACCAACCAGCCAGCCGAAATCTCGAGTTTCGGTCGACGAAGACGACAACGCGCGTAACTACGGGCTTCTCGAGCATTACCGCGCCGCTCGAGCTTGATGACAAAGTCCCAAAAAAGTTTTCGCTTGTTAGTTCAATGAGAAAAAAAAATTTCGCGCAAATTTGTACGATATATTTGACGGTTCAACATTTTTCGAACTTATTATCCAATTGCTCGTCATCGACAGTGAAGTATTATAATTTTAGTGTGATTATAATTTAGTTGAGTGATATAGTTTGAAGCGTAAGATTTTATTGTTCAAGGATCGACGAATGGAAAAGTAATTTTCACGGATTTTATAATTTTATCGAGTCGAGGATTGAGGTGGATAATAATTAAGGTGCTGATGGGATTTTATGAATAACTCGGGAATTCTTTATCCAACATTTATTGATTTTGATTGATCAATCGTGTGGTACAAAATCGATGAATGAAATATGGACGCTGCTCAGCGAGAATTATCGTTATGAAGAAAAATGAGCTTTACATCGGAACGATGATTAGTTTAAGTAATGGGTAATAACTTAATGGAAATTGCTACTGCACATGCTGTGAGATCTTTGACTGTGTCCTTGTTTCTTTTACGGGTTCCTTCGGTTCGGTTTGAAATTCAAATGCTTCAATCTTAACTCCACTACTCGGAGTTTGTTGGCTTCACTTTTTCGAGATAGATATGAAGAATACAATTTGATTTAATTGACATAATTAATATTTTTTAAATCTCAATTTGTAGAAATATATAAAAAGTTACAAGATTTGTAATAATTGAATATCTAATATATAAATTGAAAACTGATCACCCTATCCTGATCGTTTCTATCGATGCTGAATAAAATCGGATTACTTTGAGTGACAAATAATATGTATTTCTCAGCATCTGCATTTTAATTTCTATGGATTTAATTTTAATTCATTCTTTCATCGAGGCTTTAACAAAATCAATGTCACGTAATATTTTTCAATCTAGGAAAAACGATGAACATTATTATTATTCAACCACCATTATAAATCACGCAGTTTTCAATGACAATTCGTCACCAAGTGAAAATGTATGCTGCGTCAAGTCGTTCGTCAAGTATTCGATATTATCAATGAATTATCAATGTAAAAACTAACGGGTTTCGAAAAAGTTCACGTGATAAAATTTAACTCTCCACAGTCACACTGGGTCCAATCGACCCGGTCGATATACACTCGGAGCAAATATCCAATATTTCCTGGCTCCCAAAGAGACATTTTTTGACATGTTGCCATTTTATTTCCTTTAACATTTTTTTTACATCATCTAGAAGGCTCAAAGCATGTTCTATAATTTTTCAATCACTTTGGACGGATGGTTTGCTCACAATTGTTTTTTTTTTTTTTTTTTTTTTTTTAACAGAATGGCTAAAATCGACTCAGTGTGATCGTCGTGTTATTATTTGAAAGTGTGACTGGGGAAGAGTCAATGACAGTCACGTTTCCAGCGGGGAACGAACAAACGACCAACGTCGACATGAAAGTGGTGCTCGTAGTGGCCGAATCGACGATTGCACCATGATCAACGATGCCAAAGCCATTGGGCCGGTTAAAGTCTTGTTTTTCGTTGAGCACCGTCGTGAATGGACCGTCGCGTTTTATCGGATGCTATTCGGGTTCGGTTCCTAATCCTGATTGAGGTTTATTATCCTAAGCTTGGGGCGGACTCGTGGCTTTGTCACGATCGGCCGTGTCTGGTTTCGTCGATGATTCCGGACGTTCGTGAAGATAGCTCGTCACTCGGGATCCCCCCGATCCGGGCGACGCTGTGCTGTCGTAAAAGTAATCTCTCGGTCGATAGAGCCTGTAACAAAATTTACGGTGACGAATGAATAACGTATTGTTGTGTACGTGGCTGACGAATTTGATGGGATCGTTGGGACAAATGGCTGCTTCGCCGAGATAATGAAGACATTCAATCGAATTCAATCGAATAATGGATTTTGCATGTGTACGCTGTTGAATATGCTAGCCAACGAAATTTTTCAATGTTCCTTTTTCGTTATATGACGTTTTTAACGTGCTTTGACGAATCGACCTTGTTATAGATGTAATTTCGTAAGATTATTTTTTCCTCTATGGTTTGAGATCGAGAATCCTACTTTACCGATATTGTTTTTTTTTGGGTTTCCTATCATTTGGATTGAACTAATTGTTCAGTTAATTCACGGAATTGACGAAGCAATATTCTTCTATCAATGATGTTCGTGATAAATAACGGAATTTGTTAATAATAATTGATTGAGCTTGAAGTGATAGGTGGTCGATTTATGCAGATTTATTTTATGATCTAAAATGACTTATCACGGGATGTTATACAATTGGATAACAAATATGAAAGAAACATCATTGTTATCAGGATAATACTCACCCATTATCGCGGTCTCGATTCAAGTCCCTCCAGTTGTCGCCATTCCTGTCACTAATAAACGAAAAAAAAAAATTTCAAACCCACAAAGAAATATTTAATAATAGCTTAATTATTAACTTGTTATGAAGTTTATATAAATTTGTATAATAGATATCGTTGACTACTTAGTTATTCTCATAATTAATTATATTATTTAATATCATTGATAATTGAAAATAATAATAGTAATGATATTGTCACGAATTGCTTTGGACCGAATATTTTAGTTGTTTCCGAAGCTTTGGCGATTACGAACGAATTCTTACAGCTACATTCTTAAGACATGTTTAACTCTTGGTTCGAGTTCGAAAAAGCCCACAGTAAATTATAGAGTGGTACTCTGCTCCATCGATTTTTAATGAATATTCATGAAGCAAAGTTGAATCAATATAAATTAAAAAAGAAATGAAGAGAAGTAAATATTTGCTATCTAATAAAATCGGTAAGGTATAACTCTCTCGAATTCGAACTAAGAGTTAACCATAGATGTCTTAAGAATGCACCTATGAAAATTCGGTTGTAATCGCCAAGGCTTCAAAAACAATTGAATTGATAATAATTATTCGTACGAGACCTTACCCAGATTCACGATCTCTGTTCACGTCCCTCCAATTGTCCCTTTGGCCGGAATAATTCCACGCACTTGCGTATCCACGATCGTAACCGGGTCCCCAAGATCCGGACGCGTAATAACCTCTGACATCCGGTGGACCGCTTCGGGACGGATACCGATCGTCGATCGGTCTTCGCCAATAATTTCTCTCGTAAGCGTCATAACGATCGTACGGATCGTAACGCATGCCATAATTGTTGCGATCGTAACGATCGTAACGGCCTACGTAGGGATCGGCAGGATCGATCGGACGTCTCGGTGGCATATTGCGATCGTATCGACTTCCGTAAGGTTGAAAACGCTGATCCAGATTGTCATAACCGTTTCCACGATCGTACGCACGATCGTACTTTGGATCGTAATAGTTGCGATCGCGATCGTAACGCATGTAATTTCTAAATTGTGGAATCGAAGAATTGTAATAAAAATCAAACGTGAAAAAACAAAATGGTGGGCGCATTATGTCAACGAACATTCGAATTTCGATTTATATTGCAGTTATTGGATCGTTAACCATGTGTTTGTTGAACGATAAATTTTCCACCGATCGTTATGTGTTTCAACGATAAACTTCTTACCGATCTTCACGTATTTGAATGATAAATTTCTTTCTTTCTAACCAATCGTTATACGTTTGATCGACGAATTTTTTATCGATTGCTATACGATGATCGGTAAGAATCAGTAAAAGTAATATTCAAATTGACGATAAAACGTGAAGACAGAAATCGTGCGAATCTTAACGGAGATTAAAAGTTTTAATTCACATTACGATTATTAGATCGTTATGCGTTCGTATGATAAGTGATGGATTTCTTACCGATCGCCATACGCTGGCATGACAGGTCGAGAAATTTCATTGCGCGTGTAAGGATCTACTCGATCGTAATCGTACATCGGTCCTCTCGTACGGTCATAATCCATGAGCGGTGGTCTGGATCGATCGTAATCGTACGCCGGCCCTCTGACCCGATCGTAATCGTAACTCGGTAATCGAGCCCGATCGTAATCGTAAGCTGGTGCTCGGGCCCGATCGTAGTCGTACGTCAAACCCGGACCTTTCGGCTTGTCGTACATGTATCCCATTGCCGATCCACTTGCACGGTCATAATAATCGTCATAACGATCGCGATACTTTCGATCATCTAGATCGTCGTCGTAGTATCCCATTCTCGGTCTTTGGCGCCATCTGCACGGAAAAAGTAAGAAAAAAAGTTAACCTAACCCTATTCTGGAAAAGCTTCTTCTGCACCTCATTTCTGAGAAGGAGGGTTTGATCGACCCTTCCCCTTCAAAAATTCCATAGTAAATACTGTAAATATAGTTTTTAAAATCTGAAAAAATGCATTCCTCAAGTTTAAACCGTCCAGCTTATCCTAAAATGATCAAATATGATATTCATGAATAAACTTTAGCAATAATTAAACAAACCCGGAAAAAAAATCATTTGTAAAAAAAAAGTATCAATGTATTCGCGAAAACACAACAAAATTTGATAAAACAGAGCTTAAATTTAAACTTAAGAGTGTCCCTCTGCAGATAAAAAAAAAATTGCAATACATTTTTTTTTTTACTAATAGCTGAGGGTAGAAATTATGATCTGGTTCGAATCAACCCCCATTTCCACAAATCCGGCTAACAAAACTTTAAACACAATAATCGAAATTTGTAATCCATCGATGCCATTCGGCAAAAGCAATTCGATTCTATATGTCCGATGAATTTTTTTTTTTCATTTTTTTCTTATTTACCCATTTCTTTTTTCCGTCCGCGAGACTTTTGGACTTTAGTAATAAGAAATGAGTTTTGGCGACGAATTGTGAGGTCCCTCGTGTGTGAGAGAAGCTCTCGGTCTAACGTCGCCGAAAAAGTTTTGCAATATGGAAGACGAAGGGTGAACCACGAGGGGATGAAGGAAATGGCAATCGGGTGCAACATCTGGCATGTTCGTTCATGGTCAACTTGACGCGGGTGGTTAAGCCCGAATTTGTCAAGCACGAAGCGGATAGATGGAAACATTTTGCGGGCGGGGGGGGGGAGAAGGGAGGAGGGTGAAATGATGAGCGTGAAGATGCGAGACTCACCCTCGATCGGGAACGACGGGTTTGTTCGAGCCGCAGGTGATGCAACGTGATTCGAAATAAGAGGCGTCACGATGTTCGACCGGTTCGCCACGAATTCCTATTGCCCCGGATGTCACGGAACTGTCCGAGCCGTATCGGTTCGCGTACTGCTCCGAACGGGCCTGACGAAACAACGTCCCCAGGGTCGTCGCCGCTGACACCGTTGTCGTCTCCTCACCCACGACGATGTCGCTCAGCACTACGAGCACCAACAAGGATCCTGCGAGCTGTGAAAAAATCGAACAATATTGAACAAATGACATTTTTGGTAATGATCGTTTATCAACAATGTGCTCATTGTTATGTAGATATGTGAGTCGATTGAACGTTATGGGGGTTGATTTTTGACTTGTTGAAATGTGTGATCCGGATTCTTGTTGTTGATCCGAGATAAAATGACAAACTTATCTCGTTCGATAAGATTACAATCGGGTTAGTTATTTTTTTTTTTTTGACTGAGACAAAGTCTGACTTTTAGCCTTTTGAATGAGACAAAGTCTGACTTTTAGTCTTTTGAATGAGACAAAGTCTGACTTTTAGCCTTTTGAATGAGACAACGTCTGACTTTTAGCCTTTTGAATGAGATAGAGTCTGGCTTTTAGCCTTTTGAATGAGACAAAAATCATTTTCTATCTTGTCGAACTGGATGAAAAGTTATCTTTACATCGTTCACCGAGCCACAATCTGAATTATCTCTCATTGACATTCACAAAATCTGATTTCCATCTTGTTGAATGAGATAAAGCTCGATCATTATCTTGTTCGTTAATACGAAATTCGATTTCTATATTACTAACGGAGATAAAATATTTTTTTCCTTTTGTTTAATCAGATAAAGTGTCATGTTCAGTTCCTTGGATGAGACAAATGATGATTTTCCTCTAGCGTTGAAACGAATGCAACCTGATTTTTTTTATGGTTGAGGGAAAAAGAAAAATTCGACGAAACATTTTGCACCCTCACAAAAAAATCGTCAACATCAATATTCAAATTTGACTCACGACCAAGAAAAAAAAAATTATGTGCACAATTCGGTGATTAAGCAATTGCACATGACAGACAAATATTAACTCACATCAAGTCACCCAAAAAGTAATGATACAACAGTTTCATCTACAATCGCATTCGCGCAGAATACCGCGTGGTTCTTTGGTACTCGTTTCTTTCTTTCGGCTTCCTCTCTTTTTCGTTAAAAAAAAATGAAATAAAAAAATTAAAAAAAAAAAAAGAATTTTTACGACAAGCGAAATGAAGCAGCCGACGCGGAGCGTGAAAGCTGAATTCTTTTTTGCTTCTTCGTTTTTTTTTTTTTCGTACCTCGTTCCGTTTAAGCTCCAGTCTCGAATGTTCACGGCGAGTGTAAGTCGCGAGAGGTCGAGGTGCTCCACGAGCGGCGGAGGGTTGCGGGGGCGAGGGGAGGGGGAAGTGTATCTTGCGCTTTATTCTGGGCTCGGAAGTTGCCGCGAGGTAGAGTCGCGAGGTGTAGAGTCGCTTTGTCGCTTGTTGTCACGAGTCACAAGTCTGTCTTGCCGATCGTGGCAACCGCGGGAACCCGGAGAGGACGAGGCGCGATAAAACATCGCACGCCTCGTCGAGCGTAATCGCGGTTGTCGACGTTTTTACCTCGCATCCTCGGCATTCATCCTCAAAAAAAAATAAAAATAAAAAATATCCGCGTGCGATTTTTTCTTTGTACTTTTTTTTTGTTGGTTTTTTTTTTATTTTTTAAGCTCGACACCGCGCGCAAGCGAAGCACCTGCGATACACGATCCTGGCGCGAATGCGCGGGTGATCACAGTTGCGGTATCGCTTTTATCCTCGCGTGGACAAATGGCGGACGGGTTGGATGAAATTCCGTAAAAATGAATAAATGAGGAAAAAAATCGGTCAAGCCGTTTCGATTGGGTTTTCTTTAGAGCTTTTGCGTTGGCAATATTCTTTTTTAGTCTTCTAAATCTTTGAAAGAGAGAAATGTACGTTATGAATGATAAAATACAATAATATTTATAAGATGGAGAAAAGAAAGTGATGAAAAGTCTTTTTTTACTCAATCTTTGATGGAGTGGCTCATGCGTTGTATATGATAAAATGAAATAATAATATTAATATATATAAGATGAATAATAATAATAATAATAATAATAGTCATATGAACATTTTCTTTATTATTCGCATATGTATTTTATTATATATATATATATATATATATATATATATATATATATATATATATATATATATATATATATATCGAAATAGCTATTTCAATTCCAATTAACTGGTTACAATTATTCGACATTGAAATAATCATTTTTCGTCCGACCCCCTTGGAAAACGCGTCATTTCGTGCATGCGAAGCGGGAGTAAAGTGACCGATTTCGGCTATGAGGCGATCGCGCATGCGCACTCCGCCAGCAGGCGAAAAACAATTTTTTACCGCCCGGTGGACTTAAAGTATCGTGAATAATTATGTATGTATATTTGAATATGTATAGTATACATATATGTATATGAATATATGTATATATATGCATAGAATTATATACACATATGCCTCTTAGCGAAAGGTTTGACAGTTGTCAATTAGATTTTGTCACTAATTTTGACATTACAAAAATATCCGGTCTAAATTTCTAAAATTTCTCGGACCGTCTCAGGTTCCACATAAAGTCCACATAAGCGATGAGACGTCCACAGCACCGTCGGCGGCATTGTTAATTAACGTCATTCGATAAGCCCGGACGACTTGCACTGTGTGCTTTGCCGTGACGTTCTCTCGGGGAAACGAAGCTCGAGACAGTAGACCGGTGCCATGGGGCGGGGGCGAGTGGCGAGGAAGTGGGGAGGGGGGGGGGGTTCTTTCTCTCGTCGGGACTTCGGCAGAAAATGTTTCAGAAAAGCTCGGAAAATATACCACACACTTCGTATTGTACTTAGCGTTTTCCAGGTCCCGTCATTTTACCCTCCTGACGATAGACGGTCGGGAATAAAAAAAGTAAAAAAAAATAATATGAAACGAAAGAGAACAAGTTAACGAAGAAAACGCGTATTCTCAAATTTAACAATTTCTTGTTTTATCTCCGTAGAGCTGATGTTTTTTTGTTGTGTTTAATAAAACAACTTTTTATGACACTGAGAAAACGCATGATGGGGTCTGACTCGTAATGACATATTTTCCCTGAGGCAATATCTACTTCTGCATTATTGAACTAATAATTGGTGTAAGTTCCACTATTTTTTTTATTTTTTTATTTTTTGATGAAAGAAAATAACTTTTTACGAGTTGTAAACTCTTTGATACGTGTACTCGACTGTTTGGTAATTTTTTTTCGATGGAAATTGCATGGTGAAAAAAAGTAACAAAATTACATATCGGACAATAATTTATTATTAATCAGTTTTTTCGAATATCTATTTGAGGGTCGATCGAGCATCATTTTCATAACTCACATAAAATTCCATTCGAATTTGAAAGAACCAAATTCAATATTTTTCATAGAAAAAAAAATTATCAAGTTATAAATTAAATAAATGTATAAATGAAAAAAATTATGATTCGATAAAAAAAAATCAAACAATCGACGATTATTCCAAAAATGATAAGACAACTGGGTTGGATCGAATGATTATACGTAAATTTGATAACAGCTTTGCTTCGTTGATGCACGTCTCGTTACTGCGTTTGTGTTAATTCAATTCGACGTTACGACGTAAATACATTCGTAACTCGATTCATTTGCAACGTTGAAAACCACGAGCACGTACGCACTTTACCGAGGACCGTGGTTGAGCTTAAAATTCATTTGCTCGCTCGGTCGTCATTCCTCGACACGCGCTTTTGTCAACCAAACGATTTGCTCAACGTTATCTCGTTATTTTTTTCGCGGCCGGTAATCCACCAACGACCTGAACGTTCGCGATTTACATACTCCAGCTCGACGATTGCACAACGGAATTTGTTTGATAATAATGCTCACTGGGACCGACTTTAGTGAAATGTCAGTGCAAACGTTTGTGGGAATAACGAGAACGATTATGACACGGTTATTGGCTTGATTAAGCTTTCTCGACGATTTCAACTGATGCAAGATTCAGCCGACTGTCTTGGTTTCAAGTTGTTCGATGCGGTTTGAGGAATATAAAAAAAAAATCGAGTGTCTTCCCCTTTTTTTCTGCCGTCAAATAATTTTGTGAAAATAAATATCCTCAGAAATACAACGAAAAAAAAAACAACAAAAAAAATCCAAGAATGTGCAAAAGAATTTACCAAAAATTCATGAAAAAAATTCTCAAGAATTAAATTAGGAAAAAAAAAAATTCCCAGGATTAAAAAAAACATATTTCCAGGAGTTATTCTTGTAAACTCCTCGAAAATTTTTCGTTTTTTCCCTGAGAACCCCAAAAAAAATCCTCAAAAACGCCAACAAAAAAAATTTTTGAACAACGACTCGAAGAATTCCCCAAAAATTGAAGACGAAAAATCCCAAAAGTGTAGGGACATTGTTGAGAATTTCTCAAACAGATTTTCAACAGTTATTTCCATGAATTTTCGAAAATTCTTTTTTTTTTTTTCAATTTTTTTTACGAATCCCGAAAACAAATTTCCCAAAAATACCAGCAACGAAAAACCTCAAAAAACGTGGAGATTACTTGAAACGGCATGTCCGTCGAATTAACTTGTTTCGCCACGAACAAAAACTCAGTAATCGTTCAAGCATACATTTATCTTTCGAAAAAAAAAAAAACACGAAAAAAATCTGCAACTTTCACAGTACTATACGGGGTGTCAAATATGTGCACAGTATCCGGTGCTTCCAAGACTCCACAGTGGATCTGTTCGGCGTCTGTTCCCGTTCGGTACATGCACATAATCGTACATAGTTTATAGTCGTGACAGACGAGGCGTGATAACGAGCCAACGGGACGACGTTGCCCCGGAGTCCAAGAGGGCCAGGGCGAGCCATATTAGCCGGTGCTAACCATTGTCCTTTTACCCCCCCCCCCTCCCCTCCATCCCCCTGCTCAACCAACCCTCGCTACACCGTAACGAATTGCATTATGCATCCGTCCGAGGCCTCGTAAATCCGCGGACGTACGGAATTATGACGCTCGAGACCCGTTGGATTCGCTCGAGCAAGCTTCCTTCGTGACGAGCGGAAAACGTCGACCGGTCTCACACGGTCTTCACGTGTTTCATTTCGAAATCGTCCGGTCCAAACGACGACGCGCGATGCGTCGCGATACACACAGCTGTGGAATAAATGAAGCGTTTACGCCTCCTCTCCGAGCACCCTCCCCTCCCTCCCCGCACCCTCCCCCTCCCCCCCTTCACCGCAGCTTGGCAGTAGCGAACCGAGCTTTTCGAGCTCCGACGAGAAACCCAATTAACCCGACAAAAGTAAAGCGAATTTGCATTCAAATCTTAAATACCCGTGTTGGGTTGAATCTCGATGGGACTCGGAGCGCCATCTCTACATTGGTCTAAAATTTCCCTACCGAAGACACGTACAACGTCGAAAACTAACACCATAACTCGTTGCAAAATTTGTCACGACTATATACGTTTTCTCGTATACATGGAGCTGAAGACGAGAATAACACAAAATTGTGAAAAAACAGGTCCAGGGCTTGTTCTCTATTTTACAATTCTCGCTGTTTCATCTATTTCAGCATTCATTCGATAATTTTTCACGTAATTGATTCGTTATCACAGTTATCATTGATGTAACCATTTTTTTCGTTATTTTTCACATTAAATCGATTCGGAGAAATGATGGCAATGATAATTCGCCAAGCAACGCGACTTTCTTATCACGTTTTGTCTTTTTATAAATTTTTGTTTTGTTTTGTTTCGTTTTTTTTTTTCACGTCACCTCGAATCGGAGGAACGTTGTTCACGATAATTTTTCAAGCAACGTGATCACTGTCTTATTCAATTTTTTCTTTTCATAATTTTTACTTTTTTTGTTTTGATCTGCTTCAATTTGTTTTTATTTGTTTTGCTTTTTTTTCAACGATTGTACGATTTAATCGATCGTACCAACTCGAAATCGATCTGCTTGGAATTTTTTAATTTTTAATACTAAACAGTTTGATTGCCTTCGCAACATCGTCAGCATATAAATGAATCCGTGATAACGATCAAAACGACGAACAAAAATGTTACTAATCGCGCAATCGAGCTGCCTATGAATTTGTTTGTTTCATCACGAGCTTGCAATTTTTTTTCAAATTTTACCATGGCAAATATTTATGCATTGTTGTGTCAGAGGTGAACGACGATTTGCTGAGGGTTTTGACTCAATGGTCAGAGCGACGGTTGAAATATTTACAACGGGGAATAGATACACGGTGCCAAAATATCCGTTGCTATATAGTACGGGTGCGCGTGAAATGGACGTAGAAGGGTTGATTTTACGAAAAATATATATATATATATGTATATGTATATGTATGTTCGCGGTTCCGGGCCAATAGTCGAATAACGTCATGTACACAACCGAATGGGGTTGACGCAAAACTGAGTTTTCCTGCCGCAGGGAGGTCCGCACGCTCGTGCAAGCTCACAACCGGTTCCCCGAGGGAAAATTACGTTTGTTGCATTGAACGCGTTCGTGTACAGCCTCGAATAACCTGTATGTCATATACATATGAGAATAATATAAAATTTCGTTACATGTCAATGTCAATGTCTATGGTTTATTACATATATATATATATATATGGAAATGTATATGACTTGTAACTCGATGGTCCAATGCTTTGACGTCACCATCGCGAGATACGCGAAACTTCGTGCGGAAAATGATTATGGTTAAATTCGGTTGAATCCCGCGTCTAGTTAACTGTTCTAATCCAATTTATGCGTCGAGGAATTACATATACGATTTAGCTATATGTACGCCATCTATAGATGACACTGATATATATATAGGATTCATCTAGATTACCTGGCCCAGATTATCTGTGGAGATATAAGTTAACTAGCACTCACCTATTGATGAAATTGACATCTAGAGACATTTTCATATTAATTACGGTTTTGTTACTCCTAGGCTATCCAGGCGCTGGCTAGGTTGACGGTTCGGTGTACAGCAATTCAGAATAGTACCCAGACAGTTTTTCCCCTCGCACTTCATGTCACCTCGATGCTGACCAATTGAGAGCCAAGTCAATACGGCTTGAATATCGAAACCCTGACTAGATTCTGGACAGATATCCTATCTAGCAGCTGGACGGCGATAAATCCCACATAGGGCCAGAATCTAGCCAGCTCTTTGAACTCGAACGTGTCCAGAATCCAGAAAAACTAGTCTGGATCTGGCCAATATCGTGTCAAAAATTTGCACAAGGCATTTTCGTGGATCGTAACGATTTTTCAAACCACATTCGACGGTCCTGACTTTTGTGGCAATATTTTCTAGAAGCTTGCAGCGATGATGATAAAATGAGGATGTGAACCTGAAGCCTGGATTACGAACGAAGTGGTCGGGGGGAGAAAAAAAAATATCCCGCCCTTATAACCAACGTTTCTGTGTCGCAATGATTATGCAAACGCGAAGCGTCCGTCAACGTGAAACGTCAGCGGGACGAAAGAAAATATGTCGTAACGCGTGGCAACCCGCTACGCGGCGTTGTGTCATGTCACGTGGGATAAAATTTGCATGAGCCAGAGGCGAACATCGTGAACGGCAAATTTTCGTGCGGATATTCAAAACCCGAGGTGGCAAGGTTTGCACTTTGAAGTGCTGGAAAGAGCCGGGTCATGTCGTTCTGAAATTTTCATACCAATGTCGTTTCGACAATTTTGTGCATTTTTATTTACGACTCAGTCAGTTGGGATGTGACTTTTTCTTTTATTCTTTATTTTTCTTTATTTTTATTTCTTTTGCAAATGTGTCGAATTTGTTGCCATTATTATATTTAATGTTTAGATAAATATTACTATATTCAATATTACAACAAAAAAATAATAATGTGAGAAAATAATCATGAAATGTTTCAATATCCAAGAAAAAAATTGTATTTACGACATATGTTTCAAATGACCTTCATTATGAAATCTAGATTTAAAAAACTTTTTTGACCGGTGATTGATTTTCATCAAACATTTTTTTTCTTTCTCCATGGTTTATTGTAATCGTCAAATATAGAATTGTAGCTTGTAAGGGCTTCAATTGAAGTTAATATTTTAAGACTATTACAATTTATATAGAACCATTGCAATTTCATACAACTGCTAATCAATATATAAAAATAGTAAAACCACTTGCAAGTTAAAAGTTCCAATTTGTCTCCTTCAAATCTTACGTAGTGAACGAAGATTCCTCTATGAGGATGTCAAAGATTCAAAAAAACACGAAAATGCTTCCTCATAGAAGAACTTTGTTCACCACGGAAAATTCGTAGAAAGCAAATTGGAAATTTCAACTTCTTTTCATTTTCTCAGTATTTGTTGTTTTTTACCAGTTTCACGCTTAGACGAAGCAATTGAGAGCAAACACTTGGAGAGATAAATCTCGTAACGTCATTTCGTCCGTGTATCGTTATCTGCGAAGAACGAGAGGGACCAAAAAAAGACCCAAAGTTAAACTTTGACCTCCGGATTAGGGAAGACCGATAAAGGACCGTGCGCCAGAGCGACGGCAGAACAGGTCGCGGAGCAGTCGCTTCAGGCGCCGCAAAACGTCCAAGCCGGTATCGTTATCGTTCCACAGGGGACCGAAAACCTTCGCATTTTCCACCGTGGTCGACGGAAACGGCTTAATGAATTTACGCGAAATATCGTCCAATCACGATCGTCATATATACACATGACAAAGAGAATTTCAGGATCTAATTAAAAGTTTGTAACAATTACGCGTGTTATGGCGAATCTGCCTCCGGCGATTGACCGTCCGGTCCGGACTTGAATTGCGCATCCGTGAATTCAGAAAACTTCACGTTGATCGAACATCGAATTTAATGTAAATCCAACGAAGTGAATGAAAAAGGATTTAAATAATAATAATAATAATAATAATAATAATAATAATAATAATAATAATAATAATAATAATAATAATAATAATAATAATAATAATAATAATAATAATAATAATAATAATAAACAACATTTTATATTTTCTACGAATTCACGAATCGAACGATCGACAAAGCGGACCAACGGAAACCATATCCGCGCAATTGTCACAAATTTTATCGCTTATCGACTTTCGAATTTTCATCGTTTCCGATGTTTCAAATACAAATCTGCTGTTGCACAAAAGGCGACGCCACATGGGACAAAACAAACAAAAAACGAAAAAGGTTTTGTGTCCAATCCAACGTGCTCGGAAATTCACTTTGTAGCCATTACGCCAATGAAAATACCAATGACAAGAATACCGTTGCAAAAAAAAAAAAAAAACAATTTTACACATACATGTATATGTCAAGAATTTCGATTGAATTGAATTTAATATTACAAAAAAGTTGACTAAAATAAATACAAGAGCACGATGAAAAAGTAGAATAATGAATAATAATAATAATCTTTTTAAAGTTGCAAAAAAAAAAAAAAAATGTACTCATACCCACAATTTTTATATCCGTGATTAAAACAACGTGGAACTATAAATCTTACGTTTTACATATCGATAATACAAATTTGCCATTTCGTTCCCATGTGCGCGAGTTTGCCACCCAAAAAAATGACAAAGAGACGAAGTACGTATCTCGTAAATCAAGTCCCACGGAGAGATGGCACAAGTCAGGGCTGGCCGGGGGGGGGGGGGGTCATTCTAACCAAGGGTCAAATTTCGATCGCAGTTTTCTTCCGCGCGTCTCGCATCTCACCGTCTTTGTTTCATTTCCCTCCCGCCCATCCCCCCTAGTCGCCCTTTCCCATTTTTTTTCTTTTCATCATCAATTGTTCTCCCTCCCCCCTTTCCTCCCACGGGCCGCTACTATTTCGTTCTTTCAACTCTTTTCGGTTCACTCGTCGCGTCATGGCGAGTAAAATGCGAGAGTGGCCAAGCCGCGGGTTCAAGGCAGTCCATTAGCTCGGTCGGTTGGTACACCCCCGTCGCAATGGCGAGACGACGACGAAACGGTGCGAAACAGTCCGTGCGCGGGCGAACGCCCGAAGCGGGCAAAAGAGAGGGGGGCGCGCGACACATTCGTACACGCCCGACGAAATAATAAGAGCGGATGTGACGTCACGGACGTGGTGGCGAGTGCACGAGAAGCGCTAGGCGGTAACGCGGTACACGCGGGTGCGTACAATGACCGTCGACCCCCTGCCCCCCTGGCCCCCCTCTCAATGTGACCGGTGGCCCGAGCGGGGGTCGCATCCCGTGGCTAGCTTCGCTGCGGCTAGCTCCCCCGCGACTCTCACCTGTGTCCATTATTCTCTCGCCACAATGTACTTCCTTTTTGTCGAAACAACGGCCTCTCTCTCTCTCTCTTTATCTCTCTCTCTCGGCTTCTTTATCACTCCCATGCATCGTCCATTTTTACACACCACGCTTGTTCTACGACTCTACGTGTGATTCTTTTTTTTTGTTGTTTTTTTTTTGTTTTTTTCTTCTTCCGCTCCCCTCTCGCGGGCACCCCCCTGTCCGGTTCGTGGGGTGAGTTCACCTCACCTTCGTTCCCTTCGGTGGGCCTTCGTGATTATTATTTGTCATTAGAGCCCACGGGCGAGACACTCGCGCACTTCCGAAACCGACGGGCCACTCTTTTCACGTGCGTCACAATGCTACATTACTCATGGGACACCCCCTTCCCCACAGCCCCCTCCACCCGCCCGCGACTCGTTTCGTTCTCCTCTTTGTACAACACGCGAGGACTGTCGTGTGACACTTTTGTTTGTTTGGATTAATCGCAGTTGGGTGATTTTGAAATTTTTACGGTTTTTGTAGTATTTTTGAGGAAAGTGAGGCGCTGGCGGAAGAGGGGAGGGTGGTAAAGGGGTGGGGTTGTGGAGGTAATTAATTATGGATTTTGTGGTGAGGGGACACGTTACGTGGGACACGAACTTGCGTGCTATCATAGAGACATTATATTTTTTCGATTGTCCAAATAAATACAATATACTACAAAAGTGGCTTGTATCGGGTGCTATGGGATATATATATATATTTACATCCCTCAATACTATATTATTTCATGGCACGGAATATAAAAGGCTTCTGAATTGGGTTATTTTTCTTTGATCTGTTATTATGCTTTTAACGATGGTAGACAAATGTTGAATAATTTGAAAAAATTGACCGAATCCTTTTTTCTATTCTATGACTATTCGTACAGCTTGAGTCAATGAATGTCGAAAGGCGGTCGAAAGGGGAGGTTGGGGGGGGGGGGTATTTTGTTTTAGATTTTGAGGTGAGGAGACATGGCACGTGGAACACGAACTTGCGAGCTATTAAATAAACATTATGTTTTTACAATTGTCAAAAAATATGAATATTATTCAGAAATATTTGAATATAATACATATTATTCGGAGTTTAAAAAGCTTTCAAATTCCATGACACTTCACACAATTGCCGACCAATAATCTTTATTGCTAAACTAATTCATTAAGAATGAAACAAGCAGCAAGAATCAAAGATATCGAATTTCAAAAAATAAAACAAAATCCTGAGCAAAAATGTCTGTTCTCTTTTCAAAATTATCTGGTTTCCGAATTTCAATACAATAACTTGCCTACCTACTGTTTTTTTTTTATTATGATTATTTTTTCCCCAAATATTTAACTTTATTTCGTTTGATTTATTTTTTCACGTTTCTGGCTACAATAATTGTGCCGTGTTTACAATAACCATCTGGCGGTGCAATGACTCGCAGTACCGTGCGATCGTGTGGCTCGTAACTGCTTATATACATTTCGAATGCAACGAAGAGGCCAAGAACGCGGTAGCGGAACTGCCGCCGGTGCAATTTCGTTATCACGTGTCGTCAGAGCCACAGGGGTGAGGCAGAAGGGAATGGTCGTACGGGGCGAGGGGGGGGGGGGGCGGCGAGGGGTAAACTACAATTGTGGTCGAAATACAAGTGAACAGAGAAGTTACACATTCCAGCGAACGTTCCAACTTCCATTGCGGCAACGTTCTCATATTTCCCTCATTGCAGTCAGAAGTTCAAGTCGGATTATTAAAAAAATAATAATAATACAAAAAATGAAAATAAAAAAAAAAACAATTGGTATTCACACTATCGTGACTGATTCAACGATTTAGTAATACTTAAGCTTGTCCATCGAACCTTAAACTCAGACACAACTTCGACGTTAATTAATTGATTTCGAAAAAATTATTTTTCCTTAACCCGATTTTCGAAAAAAGGTCGATTCGACCCAGGACGAAATTTTAACTTGACGAAATTTCAACAAGCCATTGAAAAAAAAAATTATATCGCAATATTTCGTTCCTTGAAATCTAGTTACTCTCAAGCTTGAATTTGAACTTCGGTTCATCAAATTTCATTGCTTTGTTTTTCGCAATATTATGAAATTTGTTATTTCTGCATAAAATTTGTCCACGAGTCTGTTTAATTACTGCTGAAGTTCGTTTATGGATATTGTATTTTTTAATTTAATCTTCAAGTAGAAGGTTTGAGTATGATGCATGCATTTCTTCAGATTTTAAAAACTGATTTTGGTATATTTACTATAGAAATTTTGTACGGGCAAGGTCCATCTCATTCTGCGTTTCAGGAATAAAGTTTTAAAAAAAGCGTTTCAGTAATAAGGGTTAACTTTATCACTTTCATTCAACGAACGAAGGACCGACCAATAGACAACTACATGCATACATTTTTAATATATGATAATACAATTCCATTATATTATATATATATATATATATATATTGTAACGCTTATTTTGAGCGTTACAATGATGCCTCTAAATATCCGGCTTTTTCTGGCTAATTCCCCGATCCCTCGGCCAATATCGAGCACGTTCGTCAGGGCAACGAGAAATATTAAGAAATATTATTCATAATTTTTTATATATTTTTTTTTTATGTAACCGCGACGAAATCTCGAGGAAGACGGAGACGATTATCGTAACAACCAATGGACATGATTCCCGGTCCATTTATTTCCCGTCAAGAACCAATCGAGGAACGAAGATTGGAAGTTGTCAATATTCCCCGACGGACAAGGAATAATCGAGGATGAGCACAACGGCGGTCGATAGCAATCGATATAGTAATAGTCCCCGGGCGTAATTAGATGCGAAATTTGACGGTAGGCGACAGCAGCTCCCGGGCTTCGAAAATATTTTAGAAAAAGAGTGGGGGGCAAGTAGCCGGTCCGCGTAACGCGAGGAGTCGTTACGGGGCATTCTTCGCGAATCGTTGGTCCCCGCAAGTTAATTTGCATTCTTCGCGAATCGTTGGTCCCAGCAAGTTGATTTTTGTTCTTCGCGAATCGTCGGTCCCAGGCGGTAGTTTTGGTTTTGGGGAGAAACGAGAGCATCCCAGAGGATGTCGGGACACGAGAGTTACCGGAAATTCTGATCCCGGTTTCAACACAACGAGTCCCGTAAATAAATGGAGGAACTAGGCCAACGAAGCCCATTGGAAAATCAGGGTAAGATTTTTCCCGTGGCAACGCCGTTCGGTCAATTTTCCGCGGATCGTATTTTCCGTTAGAGTGTCACGCGAGTTTCGTTTTTGTGTTTGGTGCGTGGACACGGCAAGTCTCGTGGCGTAAGTCGAGCAGGAACCGTCTTAGATTCGTTTGGGTTTTGTTTTGGGTAAATCTGAGTCGTCTGTAGGCTACGTCCGAGAATTAGAAGTCGTTGAAATCGGGAGCGAATTTTTCTCCAGTTTTGTATTCGATCGTCGAGGTTACGTTGTGTGTTCCCTGTAATGCGCGTGCGATTGCGTTGAGAGTTTAAGATAGTAGGGTCCGCCGTAAAAGAAAACAATCCGGGTTTTAGTTCCGCGTTCGCGAAGTAGTTTGTTCTTTATGTGTTTTTTTTTGTATGCTTTTTTTTTGAACGTTTCGAATAGGGAATCGGCGCTGCGGACAGAGTAGTGGCGCGCGATTATAGTAGGGAAATTGTCATTTGTCGTCCATGAAAATCGCGAGGTGAATTATTTTATTTTTGTATTTTTTTTTGTGAAAATAAATTCGCCGTGAAAATTCCCTGAAATTTCGTAGTGTTCGTGTGTGCGCAATAATTTTCATTTGTTTCGATCTCACTCAAATCCCCGCCGAAAATCACATTTTCCCGAACCGCCCCTCTACCCGTGTGATGGCTGCGGTCTAGTCGAGCAAACCCCCACACGTCTCTCCAATTAACATCTTGAAAATTTATTTTTTCTTTCCCGGTCGGGTCACGCTATAAGCGTGGCTGGCGCCCAAATATTTTTTATTAAATATCAAATATACCGGCCGAGGAGGCGTTTTTGTATACGTCCCGGAAAAAGACGTTACAATATATACGGTAGTCGTGCCAGACAGCATCGATACAGAATAACGGATATCCGCTGTCCGCATCTCACGATCAGGGATGCATCGAATTTTCTATGGCCCGTATTACTGTTTACACGGTGAATAAAAAAAAAAAAGAAAAAAGAAAAAAACCCTTGTGTGAGTTAGGACAAAGAAAAATATTCCATGCATCGTTGATCACTGCAGAGTCAGCGGACGGTAACGATTGCGAAGCAATGTGGTTACACGCGATACCATTTTACGTTCGTTCGTTCGTTGGTCCCCACGTTTCACGGTTTTTTCATATTATATTCCGACGCATCGGGTAGCCGGAAAAAAAAATCGAATGTGTTCACACTCACACAAGCACACGCACGTGGACAGGTGGACGAGGGTGGGTGTCGAAATTCAGAACGACCAAAATTGAGAACCTGCAATGCTTCGAACGGCAACGCTTCGAAGGTACAGAATTCCAAACGCCTATCAGTCTCGCTGTTTCCTACATTGCCACGCGTAAACTATCAACGTTACATAAATAACGTTCAGATATTTTTCGTAGGAAATTTAATTTCCTACAAAATTGTTTCTATAAATTTTTCGTCTCTATAGCGTTGTTTAGCCAGCGTTTGCAAGGGAAGATCAAAATGCATTGACTTTTGATTGTTTTGATTTTTCTCTTGTAATTTGTATGGCGTTATCAACGCGATTTAAAAGATCTTCGCGCTCATTGAAAATGTTTGTCAGTTAGTATGGTTAATAAGAGACCCACTGGATTTCTATATTTCGATTATTTTCGATAGAAAGTACCAATATATTATTTTTTTCATGAAAGATAATCGAAAAATCAATTTTCTACCGACAATAATGGAAATATGGATTTTTTTGCAAGAAAGATTTTATTTTTCGTTTTTTTTTTAGATCCGAAACCATTATCGTATATTGAAATTTCGGAAAAAGTCGAATTTTTTGGGAGTCGGTGTCGATAAAATGTTTTTCATCATAATGATTGCGACGTGATTCAGTGATTCGGGACGTCCCTCCTCATATATACGTTCTCGATTTCGATTCCTAACCGTGTAAAAGCTCTCTCATTATTATTATTATTATTATTTTAAAGTTCTCATCGACCAAGCAGATTCCTACATTTTTTCCCCATCAGTCGAGAATTCCAAGTGCACGAGATTGAGAAATGAAAGACAAAGCGACAGTCGGATTGAATCGCAGCTAACTATTCGATTTCATCATTGCGTTCAATCATCGCCCGATCTTTGTTTTTTTTTGTTCCGAGCTCGCTCGAAGGTCGTCGGGTCGGTTTTTCGATTTTTCCCGATCCTCGAGAAAACAGTCTCGGAGCACAAACGCGGTATTTCTTCTTTCATTCTATTCATTCTCGTTTTCTTCATTCCCTCCGGCTCCTCGAGAATCCTGTCTGATCCCATCGCACCCTTTCCACTTGCGAATAGATGTTATATATATATATATATATATATATATATATATATATATATATAACATATATGTATCTGTACGTATCTATAAGCGTACACGAGAGTCGCCACCGAGTTGTTCGCTCTGGCGGTGGTCAGTCGTCGACCCTCTGTCCCTCATGGTCCTTCGTTCTTTGCCTTTGCTTCACTACTTTTCTCCCGTTTATTTCCCCTCCCCCCCGGCTCTTCGACGGCTCAGTCGAAGTCCCCACAGTAAAGTCGGTACACCGATACATCAACAATGTCGGGGCAAAACGGTCACTAACAATTCTCATCGAAAACAAGACAAAATGATATATTCCGAAAATTCGCAGAACCAAATTTTGTATAATTTATGAAAAGGGTTGAAATTATTATTTTTGATAATATTATTAGGTTGGACAGTGTCTCGTTACAGATCTTAGTAAAATGACGTGTCAAACTCGAGTCGACTGTATTGATTTAAAAATAATGAAATTTTTTTTTTTTCAAATAATAATTTTGTATTAAAAAAAATAAAACAATGAATATACTTATCCAGTGATTATTTATGTACTTACGAATGTACATATTTATATATATATATATATATATATATATATATATATATATATATAGATAGGCAACTAGATAGCATGTTTATATTACGGTATTCTCAAATAACAGCAATTCCTTATTCGAAAAAACATAAATTTGATATCAAATCAAACAACGGTCGATTTTACTCCAACCCCTCTCACCTAATTATTTATTTCCTCGCTCTTTCCATATATACAACCATCGAGAATCATTGTTTTGACCCAAAAAACTGCCCAAAAAACATTATAATCACGGATTTGATAACGAATCCAAAAAACGTTTATCCACAAAGCGGTCCATTTTACCCCGGCAACGGGTTCCAGCAGATTACAAGTACGTGAACTACGTTTTCTCGTACCCGTCGGCATCTCCCCCCCCCCCCCTCCAGCCCCACCCGAAAAACGTCTCAGTCCCGTCGACTGGGATAAGCTACCGAGGAAATTAAGTGAGAACGAAAGACAAAGAAAAACGATGAAAGCGGGCAAGAGGGGGGACGAAGAGGGGGATGAGAAGTTTGAAACAATTACTCGTCGACGTTGGATAGTCCCGAGTTAATCGAGTCTTTGCCCGTCGAAGCGTTTAAAGGCACGTGCGCTTCTGCCGGTGTGGTTTCCCGGTTTCTTTCGAGAAACCGGAGCTCCCCGTTCCGGATCCACGGAATGCCTTCGAGACCCGAACCGCCGGGGGTTGAACGGGCGGTGAGTGGGAGAGGGTGTATATATATATATATATGTACGAACGACGTCGATTTATCGAAATGCCTTTGGAGAAGGTACAACCGAACCCGGGCAATCGGTCGAGCCCGGTGAATTCAACGTGACTGGCCGGGAGAGCGTCGAAGGATCCGAACTCGCCGGTCGTTCGTCTTGTTGAAAACAGCGCCACGTCGATATACACCCGACTCCGGGAGTGTAAGACCACGAACCTTCACTGACTAACGTTGAAACTGCGAGAATCGTTCGAGGGATAGTGCATTGCCGGTCAATATATATGTATAGTATATATATATATATAGAGCGAGATGGGGATGAAACGCGCAAGAGATGGATAAAATATGTGGATGGTGATGTGGGTTGTTGCTTCGTATTGATCACGTTGTTAGTAGTCGAACGAAACTTGGTTACCATCGGTCAAGTATACGGGTGATCGGTTTTCAGGACCGACATGGGATGATGTCTGTGGTTTCTTGGGTCGTGGACAAGGGGTGGATAGAAACGCTGGTTAGATGCTAGTGCTGTGCGGAATTGCATTGATGTCTGTAGTTGTTATTGAGGATGGTTTTCTGTCGCCATTTGAGGTGACAGGGTAGAATATCTTGAGGACAATGAATTTTAGGGAAATGTGTTTGGAATTTTAGTTTTGTGGCTAGAAGGGGATGAAATACTGTGCTCATCGTACTTTTTATTCAGTAGGGGTCATTTGGAGGTCAACTTAGTGCTGTTTTTTTTTTGTCAATAGAAATTTTCTTTTTACAGATTTGCATTGTAGACGAAAAAATAAGAAATCTTCTGTCCCAAATTGTTTTTGTTTTCTGTGATATGAACTCTTCAAAATATCTTTGAACTTGTGAAATAAGAAATTAAATTAAATTAATTAAATAAAACGGGAAGTTGTTGGGTATAAGTTTTTTTCTAATTGATGTTCAGAGTAATGCCCGATAATGACTATACACTTTTAAAGACGTTTTATGAGAGTTTAGAATTTTTTTTCTTTCAATGCCTGTGCAAAAGCATCGTAAGGCGAAACAACCGTGTTTGGCTCATAACGATTTATCCCACAATTAAACAGTTCTTATTCTATTTCGTAAGATTTTTGCACATCAAGTGTAGGTTTATTTTTTCAATTACCTGTCCTCTTTCTACTGAATTTGTTTTGAAAGAAAATTTCCGACTTGTACGAAATTTGAACGAGTCACTCTGAATTATCATGAAAAATTAGGGAATTTTCGATAAAGTTGATACATTTTTATTTCTCCATTATATTTCTTTAGATAGAAACGGGTATTTTCTTTTCAGTCCGGTCGTTTATCGTGATTCGCGAAGGTTAATTAATCTTTCGGTGGTCGTTGAAGCCCCGCGAGTGTCGGTTGTAAACTTAGACGAAGAAAAAGAACGGGGAAACCTCACAAAATCGTCTGAGAAATCGTTTCCCACCAGCGGGAGTTGTCATCTTTGCGCGGACTATACGCAGAGCTGAGACGAGATGGGATGAAAAGACAGAAACGAGTTAGTGACTCGGCAGCCAGGTACGCGATTTAATTAACTCGATTTCTTCACAGGGGGTCGATTCGACCCACTTCCAAAATTTCAACCGTTTTCCAAAGTTCTTAATATTTTTTCTAAATTCAATATTCTTTTTATTTTTTTTGTAGTTCTGCAAAAATGCATTATATTATAGAACCTAACTCGATTTTCCCGTTCGTCCTGTTCAAATTTATTTACGAAGAAAAAAAAAGTATTACTAATTTTATTTCCTGACAGCATCTTGCACTTCCGAATCCTACCCTCTACTCGATTGGCGAGGCTGGAGCGAGACATCTGTTTCCGACCGGGTTTCACTTTATCCATCGCTTTTTTCAT
Source organism: Diplazon laetatorius (assembly GCA_963662125.1). Classification (NCBI taxonomy): domain Eukaryota; kingdom Metazoa; phylum Arthropoda; class Insecta; order Hymenoptera; family Ichneumonidae; genus Diplazon; species Diplazon laetatorius. The sequence continues at coordinate 8,867,524 of OY759153.1, forward strand.
CTCACTCTATAAATCGCTAGTTGCTAGCGTGCAGCTAAAAAAAATTTAGACAAAAAAAATTAAGCCAGTCGCCGAGAAATAATTTTCGCTACTAGTTTTCAACGAAGCTAAGATGAGAGCCTGTTACGAGAGTTCGTCTCCCTATTCTTCTCTTCATTCTTATCTTCGTGATTGCAATTCTTTCATTACCGATTACATTCATCACGTTTCTACAATTTAATTCCAATCACACCTTCATCATCCACACTCGTCACTGCTATTTCCCACCGAACATAATTAAAATCGTCACTGCACCGCAGCAATTATCTAACGAGTTACGTGCCAGCGTCACCGAAACCCAAACGACCCGAGGCGTCCGACCGCCGCAGCCAATCGCAGCCCCGGAAGTTCTCGCGCATGCGCTTTGGATAGATCGCTCTTGACGACGCTCGCGTTACGTTTCACACGGTTGTATATTTTCGTGCGATTGTTCACGAAGTAACGATTGACAATTTGACAATAAATCTACGTTATTACATTTTTTTTTCACTATTATCTTCGTGTAAAACACGCTCGTCGTCAAGGATCACACGTTTACTTACCATTCTAACGATCTTGAAGCACGAATCAACGACTCTGCGTGACGTCATCCTGAGATGGAAATCCTTAGACAGCCGTCGGGATACACCTTCGACACTTTTTCGTTTTTCTGTTCTTATACAATTTTTGTCTTTGTTCAATGATAACTGTTTATATACAACCGTGAATTCACGTAGAGCGTGTTAACGCGCTCGTGGCGTTTCGCGCTTTGAACGGGTTTTCATTGTGCGCACCTCGTTTTATAGGCTTCGTTGACCTTGGTCCTCTGACAAGGCCCTGCCATGCTCGTCCAACCGGTAGCCCCTCCGTCGGTCCGACACCTTCGGCACCTGCTGCGGCGCCGCTTGTCCGGCCCAACGTCCAAGTCCCCCCCCCCCCCCTTCCCCTTAGCACACACGCTACTCGCACCCCTCAACAAGCTCATTGACCCAATCGTGAAACGTTGGTACGATTATTTTCGATTCAACTTAGACTATCAAAATATCCGGATTAAAGTAACGAATTCGAAGATGATTGGCAGTGTGTAGTATGCGCCATGTGCTGACAATTCGAATGCCTTACTAAGATCTACCGTACAATTTTGATGTAAGATCCCAGAAAGTTACAATCGGAATTCCAAAATTTGTATACTGTTGTCGAAGCTTTGTACAAAGTTTTACCGCTAATGGAAACTTGGTCGAGTCAATTGGAGTGTGAGCCCTGGTACGCGTATTTTCTGCACCGTTTTCAAAATTTTGACCGTTCTATACATTGCCGTTCAGACACTTGTCCGCTCAACACATTGCCGTTCTGAATCTTGCCCGTTTTTATAACCCCCGTTCAGAGACTCGCATCCGTTCGGAACTTATTTGTGTTTCGAGAGTTTCAATTTTCGAAACGATGATTTTTGTAACTGTCGTCAAAATGAAACTGTCTGTTCGTTGAACTGCCAGAATCTTTGTAATCTCATTCAATTAGCAGTTGTACAAGATGAATTTCACAGCCTCGCATCATTCCATACTTGAAGCTCTTATTATTTTTCAAATTAGATGCCTAGACGTTCGGAATAAAGACTTTTCGGTATCGTGGACGTTCGAGAAGTTTCGCTTCAAATATAAGGCAGTTCAGCATTTTTTGCATCTTTTCAGGTAATAGCGCTTCAGACTTTCCACATTGTGACTCACGGACTGTCACTGCCGTGACCCATCCAAACCCTAAGCGCTCGAAACATCGCCTGTTCATAATTTTGGCCGTTCAATACCATTTATCGTTCGAAATTTCCATGCCAAATCGTACGCGACTTTTGTAATTTCATTTACACAATAAAAAAATTCGCATGCAGTCCTATTTGCTCCTGAAACGAAGATCCGTTGTAACGTAGAGTTTTTCCGGGAAAAAAGGGCTCAATGATTCAACATTATTTTACAAGCTCGAGTACGTGGAAAAGACGATTGCCCATGTTTGGTGATGAGAGGGGTTGTAGCCAACCGGCTGGGAAATGAGCCAACGCAGGTAACCGAATTATACTATAGACAGGAAGCCGTGAGGTCCGGAATTGCGGCGCGGCTGGGGGGGGGGGGGGCATTTTCATCGCAGGAGGGCGTCACGGTTTGCGCCTCTGTAGCAACCTCGCCTACGGAATTCCATGACGGGACCAACGGCCGTAAACTTGGCCGGTCGTGCACTCTGTTCCCCGCTGCAGAAGGGGATTGTAAAGTCATTTCCTTCAAACATATTCTAATTAAATCGATTTCCAAAAAGATACATAATAAAAATATTTTTAAAAAAATTCTCGACGAACGAGACAAAATCCAACAAATAATCCAGAAGAAAAAATGATAAATTGTTAAGAAATAAATGCAAAAAAATGTTTTCACCAGCAATCGAATTAGTGGACAATGGTTGATTGATCCGTTTGATCACCGACCGTGATAATTAGCATTCTGGTGATTCATAACGACGAATTCGTTCGATTCTCCCCTCACTGTGTCACACACGCACACATCATCGTTCCGCTCGCTGAACAATCAACCAACCGTCATACTACGAGCGACGAATCGCTACGTACTAGTATAACGCACGAAATGGGAGCAACGAGATAGCAATTAACACGAATCTCGTGGCGTCGATTAACCAACGCTCGCGGACGAAATTGAGCGACCGTAACGTCCGACTATTGCGCAGCTTTTTCCACTTATTTTTATTTATTTGTATTTTTATTTATTTTCTTTTTCACTCTTTTTTCCATGTACTGCCCCGTCGATCATTAGGGCGCGCTGATTAGGGGCCCGAGTAAGGTCGTAGGAAATGTGGAAAAAAAAACAACTTTCTCGAACCCCCGGAACTTCGACCTCTTTATTGTTTACATCTTTCGATGAAATCTTTTTTACGCAATTATGAATAGAAAATGATAAAAAAAAGATGTGAGATACGAAAGATCCGTTATTGTGCCTGATGCGAGATTGTAAGAGCGATGGATGATTGATAGATGACGTACATCGTGATGTTTTTGATATTATAGCACGATAACGCTGCAAACTTAGTCGTGTGATAAGAAAATTGAGGAAATTTATTTTTAAATCCTGCGACTGTAAATTCGTTTTGTTTTTTGTTTATTCACATAAATAGTATATTATTTACTACATCCATTATTACTGTTACTCATTATTGACTACAATTACTTATTTATTGTTGTTTTGGTTTTCCTTTCAATTTATTGTATATTTTTGTATCACCTCTTAAATGAGAAAATACGTTTTACCGACAGAAGATAGCACTTACTTTTTTTTCACTATTTCGAAAAATATATTAATATGTGTCATGTGTCATCTTTCGTAGCATTGAAACGTTTATATTAGTTTTCCGGTAAAATTCAAGTAAAGCATTATGTTCCCTTTTTTTCAGTTTTAGGACGCTCTATAAAATTACGACAGACACAATGCACCTTCTAAAAACCTTTCGTGTCTTCGACGTAAACCAAAAAAAAAAAAAAAAAATACAAACAAATAAGTATTATTCGTTCGATAACCGGACCCCATTATAGAATGTAGTGGGGCAACGTGAGAGTGGCAAAGTGGCGAATAGACGTTTTTTATTTTTTTATTTCTTTGTTTTTTTTTTTTTTTCGCTGGTCGGGTTTCGCGTCGAGCAGGGCCAGGAAGCGTGTAGTCATGGTTTATGGGGGCACGTCTTGCACTCTCGTCCTTTCAATTCTCGGGGGCTGCGCGAACGTTCAGCGCGAACGCGCGGGGCAGGGGGTGCCGGGGGGTGGGGTCGGGGGTGGTTCTCTCGAGATGTGTGAGCCATCGGGGGCCCTGCAACGCGCACGTTGCAGTCGAGACGGGGATCCGCGAGGGCATGCTGCCCACGCGATACCGGAAGCCGCATGTGCATCTCTCTCTCTCTCTCTCTCTCTCTCTCTCTCTCTCTCTCTCTCTCTCTCTTTCTCTTACTACGCTTGGTACGTATACCGCTCCTTGCAAACTTCCACGCGATTTATGACGCTCTCGGGGAACCCCTCCACCCGGTCGTGGATGGTCGACCCACGAAAAGGAGGATTGCCGTGAAATTCGCAAGTACTCGTTCACGTTGCCATACCGCAGTTTGCCGCCGCCGTTGGTGCTGCTGCTGCTGCTTCTTCTGCTTCTGTTGCCCCCACGTATAATCGGGCTCTTGCACACGAGAGACCAATTCATCGTCTTCGAGGTTTTTTCGTTTTTTTTTTTTTTTCGTTTTTTTTTTCAACTCAAACGCGTTTCCGCAAAATTATCGATAATATCGTTTGAAATAGCCAATAGCTTTAAATTGCTTCGCATTAGATATCTAGTTTATCACATTTTGTATACGTCTTTTGTGGATTTTTGTTTTGTGGTCTTGCGATGCGCAATTATATTGAGAATTTTCTATCAAGGACTAATACACGCAATTATATTTTATTTTTAATTATATTTTCTTCTAAATATATCGTCCGGGCTGTCAGCGAGGGAATTTTTGAATTTTAAGTCTGTCGCTGATTTTCACAATGCTGGACGTGATTGATATGAGCAATCTATTCGAATAATGTCCAATAATAAATGAGGCAATATTTTAGTTCGCAATTACGAACTGGGAAGTTAGTGAACTCTTTAATTTTCAATAAAAAATTCGGCAGTCGTTCTCAATGTCTTTTAATTCACAATTACGAATTAAGCAACATTTTAGTTTGCAACTACAAATCACGCAAAATTTTAGTTCGTAATTACAAATCATATAGGATTTCAATCTGCATTTTACTTTCAAATAACAAATTAGCCAGCATCTCAATTCGCAATAAAAAATCAGCCAGCATTTCAATTCACAATAAAAAATCAGGCAGCTCAATCTGCAAATAGCAAATTAGGCAAAATTTTAGTTCGCAACGAAAATTCGGACACCATTATATGGTGTGGAAAAAATTGTTAAACTCCACGAAAATATCGATGTGAAGTAAAATTTTGTACGGTCGAAATTGTTAAAATTCAGCTTGGACGTATCACGAATATCGAGATCACGAAGTGCAATTATGTCGAACCGTCGTTTCAATTACGAAAATTCCCGATACCTTAAATAAGGATAATCGCGGTAGCAGCCGGCTCAAGAAAGGGTGTGGGACGTGGACGAGAACGGGGTGGGTACGCTGTCTGATACAGGGTGGGTGTCTTGCTGGGAGTGTTGCGGCTGCACGTGAGGACAATATCGGCCATCGGACGGGTGTGCGAGAGGCGCGGGATGTCGCTCGGATCGGTACGGAATATGCAATAAGCGAGAGAACGGGCCGCTTCTGTTCTGTGTATGTGTGTACGTTATATAGTGTATGACCCCGCAACGAGGGTTCGTGCGTGGCAGCTGCAGCTGCAGCAGCAGCATCACCGCGGGGCGCATGATGCAACGTGAACCGATACAAACACGTTCGGAGCAGTTGCAAGCGATGCCCCAAAGCCCGAAGCTCTCTGGTCACGGACAAGCGAGTAAAACGATTCTGAACGCATTGAGGAGGTTCGACTGTTGGCCGAAATTGAACTTTGGGGCCTTGAGGGGTAAAGCTACTCTCAACGCCGATTTTCGAAGAATAGAAAAAACCAAAAACCTGGAACCGTAAAAAAAAATTCGTTTTTTTACAAATTTTTTTCTCTAAAAAGGGTTTTTATCTGATAAGAAGTATTGATAAATTAAGTGGTAGCTTTAAGCTTTTCATCGAATTTTTTTATTTTCAAAAATATTGATTGACTCTGCTCTTGTGGACGATCTTATCGAGGTCCTCGAAAAAAAAGGTGTCAAGCGGTGAGCTCGATTTCTCTGGTGTGGATTATCTAAAATAAAGAACCTAGAAGGATTTCATTATGGGATGGATGAATCTAGGTGTTGATCGAAGGAATCGTCGAAATTTTGATTTCTGACAAACCCGCGATGCCAAAAAGAAAATAATTCAATTGTCGAACAAATTTTTGTCGTTGAATTGTTTTTTTAAAAAGATAGAAATAATTATCGACAATTTTATTCTCCTGATCAATACCTAGATTCATCAATCCGCTAACCATGTCAAAATGTCGGATTCGTCGAGAGAAAAAGTAAAATACGTACTCGACAAGTTTTAGAAATTTCCCATTCAATTTTTAAAAAATAAAAATGGAACATACAAATATAATAAAATTTTCATCTGCGTATCGTTTGAATGTAACTTCGATATTGAGGCATAATTGGGAAAATAAAAATAATCAAATTTCGATATGTGTATAATTTAAATGTAAATTCAAGATTTAGGAAAAATTCGACAATTGAAAATAATCAAATTACAATCTGCGTATAGTTTCAACGTAGATCGAAGCTTCGATAAAAGAAAGACAAAAAAAACACGAACAGGTAATAAATTACGACTAGCGTGAGAAAAGTGTTGGTGGCTGAAGGTAAAGCGGTTTTAAAAGATCGATGGTAGATTTCGGGGTAAGCTAGTTCCGGTCGTTTTCAGATAGCAGCCTAGTTTGCAAAATCGGACCAGACCGAGCGCCGAGTGTCCGTGGTCGGGGGGGAGGGGGGTGGGTTACGGCCACGTGCCTCATCGCAATAACGCATTGCATTTCTCGACGTTAATCAGGCTAAGCGGCATAATATACGCTCGCGGCTATTCCCCCCTCCCCCCCCCCTCCGCAATGTACTATATATTACGTGCTATGTACTATTAATAATCACGCTCGCACCGTCTGGCTCAATCTATTTATCAAGCTCTGGGCGGGTCGGGGCGATGCTCCGGACGATTATCGTTCGGGTTATTGCAATCCTCCGGGTTGGCCAATCGATGATGTCGGATGATGTACAGTTGAGTCGGGGATTTCGTTATCAGGTTGGATTTGCAGATTAATACGTGAGAAACATCGAAATTCCAAACGCCATCTGCAATGTAACTGCGGTTGGATGGCCGAAACCGTGGAATTCTATTGTTCGAAATACGGCTACGGGTTACCGGATTCCGGTGAGGTTCGTACATAATTTTGCAGTCATAATCCAGTGGTGCCACAAGGGAGAAGCAGAGAGATGGAGAGAGAGAGAAAGAGTGAGAGGAAGGAGGCAGTTATGTAACTCCTTGGAGAATATTGCTCCGAGAGTCTGACACTACTGTTTGCCCGCTTCGGGTTGATTCCACAATGTTCATATTGTATACCAGATTTCCCGTTGGAACCGGTTGGACCGGAGCGCATGCGCGAACGGCTTTGGGGGTTGAAATTCAGAACGATCGATGTTCAGAACGACGAAAAATTCAGAATGCTGGATGATTCGAACGACGAGAGTTCGAGGGATCAAAATTCCGAACATGTAGATATAAGTAGAACATGTAGATATGAGCATAGTATATATATATGTTTCAAATGTCGTGAGTTTTTTAACCAAATTAACTGACAAAAATGTGCAACTAACGTAAAACTCGTAAAATTACGTCGATTACACCATCGAAATTTTAAGGGTCTTTAACCCTTTGAATTGTCGCGAGAAAATTTGTCAAAAAATAAACAATAAATGCCTTTTCATTTCACCACCTGAACGCTGGCTAAAAAACGCTGTATAGACCAAAACGTTGTTCATGTAAGATTTTGGTCAGTTCAGCATGTTTTTTTTTTCTTCAACTAATTGGACTTTGGACTTAGGTTGATGGGGACCATGGACTGTCGCTGCCATGATCGGAATCATTGAGCTTTCCGGACATTGCATATATGATAAGAAAAAAAAATATAAAGAAGATTTTTTTGTTATATAATAGCTAATTTTAGGGTTTTCAATTGTAATAAGATGTTGACGGGGGATCGAAATCATGGTCAAAAAAAACATATATCTCGAACCCTGAAAATTGTCAAAGATGTGAGTGCAACAAGATACCAACCACAAATACCATAATTCCCGGATCCTATCATGAAAATGAGATCAAACGTTCGGTGCTGACACCAGCACCGATTTTTTTATTATCATGTTGTGTTATTAAATGATAGGGATCATGGAAATTGTCCGGATTCACTTTTTCATCCAAGCTAGGGTCAGAGACACAGAATAAGAAACGAAAAAAAAATGTGCCCTCTGATTTTTCAACCGTGAATTTTCAGATGACATTAAAAATAATCATCCTAGTAGTCTGACCCCTCAACTACCTCAAGCACCACGTCCTGGAAACGCCATAACCCCTTTCATCTCGATTTCACTCGTCCTCCTACACTATTCACAACCTAAAATCTCTGCATTGCTTCGACGACATGTATCTCACATTTTCCAACTGATAATTCCGCCAAAAAATTTCATCTTCAAGACGTAAAAAACAATAAAATACGTATAAAATAAATAGCTTTTTTCAATAAATGAGTATTTTATTTGCTTAAAGCAAAAAAAAACCGAATTCAGAAAAACGTGATCAATATTTTTATTATCATTGAAAAATTCGTAATTATTAGAGCAGCAAAGAGCAGATATATTTCTATTGTGTCTTGGTTAGATAATCAAATTTATTATTATCAAATGAAGAAGTAGTAAAAGACATTTATTGACAATATAATACATTTTTCTTCTTTTCTTGGTATTCCTGATATTTTTATTCATCAATATAAGTAAATGAATTATTATTATGAATTACATGACAATAGGCCATCGACCGAGGTCCTTCAGCCTTCATCAAATATATTATTTCTTCAATCACTAAACGTCACGAAAATTTACAGGCTGTCACATTGGAGACCTCGTGTGGTGACGCTGCTTCGCGACCGTGAGATCCACTCTGCATATTTCAGCTCGACAGACATCTGTATAAATATATATCTATATATATATGTACGTTGAGACGTAGCACGGGCCAAATTTTGTCGGACACGAAAGCTCGTGAGGAAGCTTTATGCTACGAGGGGGATTCATCGATTATTCATGAAGTTTCGGGGGGTTCGGACGAAACGATGTCGCGGTAGCCGAATTCGTGGACTCGAGCCGGAGACCGGAGAACCGTTGTTCGTGGGTACCCTGCTTCCAGTGCAACACCGTGCACATCCACGTTCGAGCCGATAAACGCTCGAACGGAGTTTCAGACTCTGTCCACATGCTTTATATTATTCACGGTACTATTACGACCAATCACACTATACATGCCAGTGAATATCGACTGCACGCTCTTCCCCTCCCCCCCTTCAATCCACACTTCACACGCATACAGCGTGTATTGAATTTGAACGTGTGTACGTCTCTTCAATCGAGAGAGAGATAGAGAGAGAGGGAGAGCAATGGAAACCCTGTGAGTCTGAGTCTTCATTCGATCAGGGTAATTTGTCGATCACGTTGTGCACCCATCGGTGCACCTCAATCGTGAGCTCGACGTCGCTGGCATGGACACCGTCATTTCCGGAAACCACGTATGTTCGTCATGATGCCACGCAACGACAAAATCCTTTGAAGATTGACACTTGCTACAATATTACGTAGATTGTCTGATAAAGACGGATTCTCAATTGATGGAGCGTCTGCACACATACGGGTCAAATCTACTGTCACTGGGAATTCCGGTTGCGTCTTGTATCTTTGAATCTTCGATGTTTCGAAGCCTCATAAGTTCGACCTTTTTTTTAATTTGAATTATCGTTATTCTGTTATATTGAATTATATTATTTTACCGAAAATCCAAACCCCCGAATTGTTTTATTCCGACTGGTAATTATTAACGGTAACAGAATCAATTAAAAATTTTACCGAAAATAATAATGTTTCGACCGTTGATGTTTCGACGAATCAAAATTTCTTGATCGTGAAGCACACGTGGGGCACGATGTGATTTTATCATCTTGTGGGCACGGAGTCGGAACGTTCTGCGGTAGATTGATGATTTCTGAGCAGTAGATTTACGTACGATAAAGAAACGATGAAAAAGATTCGAAAAGAAAAAGTTATTCCATATTTTAGTTTATTTTTTTCGGGAAAGCGTGAAAGAAGAAAAAATGAATTATACTAATTGTGTGGTTCAACTTTTTCAAATACTGGAAATTGCTCAACGTGAAGGCCACGAGAGGCGAGCCTAGATTTATCGCATTTATGAAAAAAAATTTAATTTCTTTATCAATGTGAGCCGATCTGATAAACGGAAACAATTATTATTCTCAACAACTAGACCCGTAGATTTGTAACGAAATTAGGAATTACGATTTATTTTCTTTTTACATCAATGCTTACATTATCCATTTCCTTCAGGTCTGGCTTGACAATTACAGCTGTTTAATAAAGTTTGTAGTTATTTTTTCTCATCTCGAAATTTCCCGAAAAAAAAATTTTTGATCCAAAAAATTTTCATTCAAATCTCTCGGATATACATTTTTTTTTTTTCAATAAAATAAGGTAATCTAATATTTATGGGTTTTTTTTTCTTCCACCCTTCGAAAATATCGGGTGTATCGTGAGCTCGGTAAGTGATCCGGGCTATATACCGACTCGATCGAATTGAATCACAATGATAAATAAATTTACTTCTCGTTATGCGAACATTAGAGGGTTGAACGAATAGGAAGGGTCGGGGGGTTTGGGACGCTCCCGGAGAGCCGCTCCGCGTCGGTTTACCCGAGCGAGGGAGTAAATCAGACCCGGAAGTAGCCTCCCCCACCCGCCATTTATTTATAAGCATTGCCAGATTATGGAGCGACGCTACTCTCCACCGTAGTTTCACATCCAAAACCGTCGGCAGGGGGTGCGACTGGATAACGAATTGCTCTCATGAAATACGCGATTCTGGTTAATTTTGTGAAATATAACGTCGTAAAAGCCGTCGGGTAATGATATTCACGGATATAGGTATCCATGTGAACGTGTGTGTGTGGGTACTCCTACACTCCTTGCGAATCGGTGTGCATAGCACGGTGTATATATATATATATATATATATATATATATATATATATATATATACATAGGACCGCCCCTACGACCCGCCAAATCTCTCGTGGCCTTCGTTATGTCTCTTACTTTTCATGTCTTCCACGCCACATAATGGCACAAAATTTCACCCACATTATTGCCACGATGAATTACACACACATATATGTGTATATATATTATATTACGGACTTACGGTAACAGTTTCATACTTTTTACCACATCGTCGCAACTGACAAATCGTCGTGATTAGCATTTATCGTCGTCGCTATTGTATCGAGTTTGGAATTGTTAGTTTTTTAGGGTTTTCGTAACTCCGAATGAAAAAAAAAACCATCCCTTATAACATAACTAGCATGTTCGTCTGTCCAACGCTCACAGCCGATTTTTTTACAAATCGTGCGACGATTAAATTTGAACTTCAGCATAGTAATACATTTTTTATTGATCTAAATTATTTTAACTAGTCAACACTTGCAATATTCATGTAAGAATTTAAGAGGGGGCACATTAGGTGCTAGATTTTTCAAAAAATATCATATGTCATGTGGGGTATTACTTGAAAGGGCTTGTTATGTAAAATAACAAGGCCTCTGCAGAAAGATGAGCCACATCGGATCATTTTGAGAAGAGGCTCCGATTTTTCAGTTTTCATAACATGGCGCAATGTATAATATTTTTTTATCGAATCAACGTAAATCGAACGATCGAAATAAGGTTCGACAAGATGAATAACACGTTGATTTAGTTGTATAAGGGTGACTCGAAGTCACGAAAATTGAATAATAATATAAGAAAATGAAATTAACAACATTTTCTCACAGACGAATATTATTTATTCAAATGGTTTTGTAATTTATTTTTTCTCGAACCACCCTCATGTACCTACATGCTTGCAGATAGAATACACTCCCATTGGATATGCGAAATCTATTTGTTACATTTTTTAGAATCGAAAATAAATAATCGTGGAATAACATATATGGGCGTAGAATGACGTATGTAAGGTTCATCGGTTTGTTCGGTAATTATCTCGGAGGGTTGTGATTAATCGGGTAAATTAACGTGCGAATCAAAGTTAGAACTTTGCGATGAGATTGGCGAAGGTTTGTCGAAAGTGGCACGAGGAGAGGCGGGGGTGGGGTAAGAGGGAGGGGGGGGGGGGAACTGTCTGACTAGTCGGTTCGCGGTGGATCGTCGAAGCTATAGCTAACCGAGTGGCTTCCTCTTATTTTCACCGTATATAGGTTCATCGCTTAATTGCTTCTCGTTCACGTGATACCCCCCCCCCCTCCACTTCCTCCTCTTCCCTTCGCCCCATCGCGCTGGTCCACGTCCAACTAGCTCGTTCCGCCGTTCTCGTGTTCCTACCGTCTTTCCAATTGCACTAACGCTTACGAACTTGCAATGCTGACGATGCCGATCGACGAACACTTCCGGATTCACATTGTCGGCAAATATCGAACTGACAAATGAAATTTCGTATCGACAAACGACAAACAAATGAAATTCAGTTCGGTTTTTTGCACAATTTTGTCCGGGGAACGTGATTGACCGTCGATTGACGAAACCTTGATAAAAACGTTGTATTTTGTCAATCAACCGTGCAATGTTTTATTGGATTCAATTAAATATCTGATCTCCAATCATACATCATGCTTAGTGAGGTATTTCTTTTTTTCCTAAAGAGTAGTTAAAAGTACGTAGATTTATTATTATGCACGGAGTTTGGGTGAGAAAAAAATTATATTTTTTCGTTGGAGTACTTAGGACACTTTGTGGTTTGTCGTTTAATTATTTTTTTAAAATCAATTCCAGAAACTTTGAGCTAATATTTATATAAATTTATAAATTTGACATATGTTGACATCTACAAATTGACATATATATATATATGTCAATTTGTAGATGTCAACATATGTCAAATAGGTTAAATTAATATTGGGTAATTTGACATCCAGAAAATAATTAATTTTGGGTATTTTGGCATTGATAAAATAATGAAAGTCGATTATTATATTACATTCAAGATTATCGATGCATTCGATATATTCAAATTATCAAATCATATCGTATAAATGAACGTATAACGTATATCTGTGTACGTGATAGTGTATTTTCTTTTTTTAATGACAATAAATAAACAAGTGAATTTGATTTATCTTATCAATAATAATATTGATGAATTATGAAGATATCGTTCAACTTTGACTTGTAACGCGGTGATATTTACGAATTCAAATTTTCATTGCAATTTTACCGTTGCAACTAATTGTAAAAAAACAATAAATTGGGTGACGGAATAAAAATAGTGAAAAAGAAAAAGGAAAAAAAAAGAAAATGAATGGATAATGCTATTGTAGAAATAGCTTGGACGTTTTTGCACCTCGACGAACGGGGACACGTGAAAATAACTGAATTTTGGGTGAACGGAAAACCCGTTGCGCTGATGGTGTGATCCGTTGACGAGTAATACATACATATATAGAACGTAATGCTACACATATATATGTATATATGGATACAGAATTATTTTCGGGTAAAGTCCAGGCCGGAACTGGCTACGTCCGGGCTTTTGCATTTGGAAAAAAAAAAAAAAAAAAAAAAAACGTCGTTCGCATTAAAAATCCTCACACCCGACGAACCGTCGGGGCAACGAGAAAGGGTTTTAACGGATCGCGAGGTGGCCGGAGATGAAGGACGGGTGTTAATCCGACGTTTTCCGGGCCCCGGAGCCCGCGAACGAGCGAACCAACGAAAGAACGAAACGAGCAAACGAGCTCGGTTGAATATCAAATTACTCAACGTTGAAACAACGTCGATGGGTCTGCTCGTGACGCGAACGTGTGCGGATGCATATTTGCGTGGGTGTATTGGTGAGCGGGGGCGACGACATGTTTGAGCATTTTTTCGGGTAAATCGATATTTTTTGGTTAGCACGAGGTCTCGTAAACGACGAAGCATTATTCAATTTTTTCGCGTTTAATTCTAGAAGTCCACACTTTACGTGTGAAAAGAAAACGTCACTGTGGGGTTATGCTGACCCCGATACTTTGAGACGATGCAGGAGCTGGAACTATCATTGGCTTGACATAATTTTTTCTCCAAACTATTCGTGAAATCACTTAATTAATTAATGATGTACTTGAATTAAATGGATTAGTAATTCTTTATTGTCGAAAACGCGATTCAAGCAATTAAGGTATTACTGGATGGATATAAAAAAATTAGAGGAATGATAGTTCTTGTTAGAATAATGATACACGAATTATTCCAGAATTTTTTACTAAATAATTTAGTAGTTATAAATTTATGAATTCACTGGAATTTAACACGGTTGCTTATGGGAAAACAGGTTCTGCAGACGTAAATGGTTGCAAAATAAATGAAACTAAAGGTCAGTAAATTGGGTGTGAATTATTATATAATTATTATATGATGAAATTTAGGATCAAGCGACTAATTCCGCTAAGCTTCAAATTAATCGATTATGTGTTTGACGAGAAATTAGTTAAAGTAATGTGGAGTATCGCCTTTTATTGGGTTACAATATTTATTGGAACTTATTATTTATTTTGATAATTCTACATGGAATTAAAAACTAATAATTTTTTTCTTTACTTGTGTTACAACGTGACAAAAAAGTGACACGATAATTGTATTGGGGTTTCATTTTTTCATTTAAACATACAGAACCCTAAACAAATAAGATTCATATTATTTATATGTTTTTTTTCGCCTAAACGTGTTTAAAAGTGAAAACAAAAAATCGTATTTATATTTCTAGCCACTCAGTCAGTATGAAAAAAAATCACGAAAATAATGTAGTTCCAGAATTCCAAATTCGGAATCCGGATTTTTATTCTCCAACGGCTCGGAGAAGAACATTTCTCTTTCACTTCCAAAATTTCTGCATGCAAAAATGTCTTTCCATCAGTTTCACCGTAAAATTAACTCCGTGACTTCGTGTTATTATCAATATACGTAGTTCCAATTGCGAAAAAATGAGTTACGGCCGAAAATTGAATTTTACGTTTCGGTTTTGCAAATAAATACGAGTTTTCATCAAAACGAAAGAGGATTTTTACGAGATCCAGCTGATGGATAACGGGTCCACGTTTTTTTATTTTTTTTTGCTCGTTTTTGGAAGCGACTATGCGTGGTGAAAAATGACTAAGCCCGATCGTGTGGCGTGGAATGAAAAAAAAAACAATGGTAAAGAAATTTCCATTTGCCGCTTATTTGCTCTTTTCAGTACGCTCCGCAGCTCATGTGTCTGTGTTTTGCATTGTTGTGTTTTTTTTTCCTTTTTCATTTGTCGTCGTCGTTTGTTTTTCAATTTTTCTTTCATCCAAAGCCCGAATCGAATGGAACGGTTGTCGGGATTCAAATTAATAATTGAAAAAAAAATCCGACGAGGTTTTAACGTTCCAAATTGATCGTCATGTACGTGTGTGTGTGTGTTCCATCAAAATAGTAATTTCTATCGCTCCGAAGCTCGAATTCCTCGGCGTTTGTCGACAAATTGCATCGCTTTCAATTATTTTCTTCGTTGCATTCCTCAAATATGTTACTTTTTCATCAATGTTAACTATATCGTGAAAAATATTCGTGAAATATTTTTTTATTTCATCGTGTGAGTGAAAAATTCTGCATCGATCGATGAGACTGCAACGCCAATTTCGAATGTTCATCGATTGTCAATTAGTCGGCAATTATTCGACAATTATGTCGCTGATTGAATTTCACTCGTGAGTCAACACGTAAATTATATTTCTCGCCCGTCACGCCCGCGTCTCTATGTATTTTCAAATAACTTCCAATTAAATCCTCCATCGTGCTGTATTCGATGTAAATTCTCGCGTTTTTATTTGTTCCTGCGATCGATTGAATGATTGCACAAACGATTATTAAAAATACAATATTTTCTGATAAAAAATTTCAACAAGTTCGATTCAAAATTTTTCTCGACAGAACAATTTTTTATGCATGTCTGAGTTCGATAAATCATTGAAAAATTGTTTTTTCTTTTCATTAATCTACCGAAATTCGAACGATTATCAAATGATTGCGTTAAATATGCTGAAAATTATTGCCTCGGCATAATTAACAAATAAACTAACCAATGTTCGTTTTTAAAAATCTTGTGGATTCTTAAAGGCATTTCTGTTGATTTTTCAAAAAAATATTTTTGTTGTAAAAAATGTAAAAAAAACAAAAATTGATTGTTTGATAAAATTTTGTTAATTAGCAAGAAAAATGTTTCGTAGAATTGATGAAAACATTCTTGGTTCGTTGATAAAAAAAATATATATTCATATCGTAGAATGGCAGAAATATTTTTGCTCATTAGTAAAAACATTCCTGTTAATTGGCATATACATTTTTGTCGATTGGTATAACAATAATTTCGTATACTTGCGAAAGAATAAATCTTTTTGATTAATATAGACAATTTTGTTGATTGTTAAAAACCTTTTTTGCAGATTGACAAAAATATTTTTGTAGATTTGAGTGTGGATGTCTATCTGGGCACACATAAATGCATATATATATATATATATATACATACAAAGGTATCAGTGGTGTATGCATATGTGCATGTCGAGCCACAGAGGCCGGCTGGTGGGTCCCCATAATGCACAAACGCAAATGCCGTTCACCAAGGCCCTTCGATCGCAACCGTTGCGCTCGCGCGCACGCGCGTTTGTGTTTCGCCGCTACTACGACGCGAAAGTCGGGATACCCTCTCGACCTAATTATACCCCGAGTTCGTCAACGAACCAAACCCCACAAGTGCGTGCGATACGCAGCAGAAACGTCCTTGCCCCTTTGCTACGAAATATCGCTATTGAATTGCGTCCGAGTTCAAAATCCCTTCCACGAAATGCCACAACCCTCGAGGGTGCAATTAATTTTGCGTAGGGGTCTAAATTCCGAACGTTCGATGTTTAGAACGATCGAAATGCAAAACGCCCAATGCTTCGAACGTACAAAAATCCTAACGTCCACCAGTCGCGCGGTCTCTCACATTGTCCGACTTTCGAGCTTTCCCACGCGTAAACTATCAAATGTTCGATATATACCGTCGGAGACTTTTTTGTAGGAAATTGAATTTTCTGCAACATCGTCCATGTAAACTTTCCGTCTATATAGCGTTGTTCAGCCAGCGTTTGGAGGGGAAGGAAAATATTGATTAATTCCTTATTGTTTTGAATTCTTTTTGCAACAATTCGAAGGGTTACGCACCCGTAAAATTTGCATTGTGTTATTAGCGTCATTTGAATGATTTTCGTGCTAATCGAAAACTCTTGTTAGTTATTTCGGTTTAAAACGAGGAAAGCCAAAAAAGGAAATTGACGATCGTTTCAATTCCAAAAGTATTGGAATTTCAGATTTTCTTTTCACTTCTCTCAATCGTCCTCCACAGTTAACGATAAAATGTGAGACGAAACACCAACGAAAAAATGTAAAATCATTCGTAAGTGCTGGAAATTTAATTGGAAGCGGTGGAATATGTGAAAACCTCTCGGTTGTCCGTGCCGATAACAATTCGCAGGTCGTTCCCCGAAATTCGCCACGTGCTGTGGACAGGTTCACCGTGATTTTAAAATTGCATCCCGACGTAACGATCGGCGCATGCTCCGTCCTACCGTAATTGGAACGGCAACTGTAGACCTGAGCCACTCTATCCCCCCCCCCCCCCACCACCCACTTTTTTTACATATCACAGGAGCTAACGAGTTTTTTTTTAAATTTCATTTTAACCTTTTTATCGAGTTTGCTGGGATACCGAATGAGGGACAATATCGAGCAAGTCCGTTTGAACCAAATATGTTATTTATCGTATGCTACAGTTTTACGTTAATTGTAATTAAATGTATTCGTGAAAATGCACGAACGGTAGTTGTGCTGTGGATTTTCAGAACTTAACTTTTTATTTTTATTAATTTAACTCGATAAAAAGTTGAAAACTTTTTATCGAGTGTGGTGAGATACAAAATGAGGGACAATATCGAGCAAGTTCGTTTCAAGGACGTATGATATATTTTTTGGGATTTATTATAATTATATTTTTGTGATTATATGAAGTCTAATTGTCGACGATATTTTCGTTTGTCGATGCAGACATGATGCTTTTAACGTACGGCTCAATGATAGATTTAGATGTATTTGATAGATAGATTGAATTTGGTTGATTGAATAGATTGAAATAGTTTCCCAAGTGCAAGAAAATATTTATAATAAGAAAGATGAATAATTTCATATATGGAATCGGACGGATTATATATTCTACGTACACACCGTAAGCAATCTATAGATCTAATTATGGATAGAAGGCGACAGATGTCCAGTATTCATGTTTTATGTAAAATATTGATATAATTCATAAGTCACCCACACGCAATTTACATAAAACAAATTGGACGAAAATTGATATTTATTCTCTACATGGAACCTCTATTCTCTATATACATACACACATACATAAAAAAATCCCATATGCATTTTAAATACAATTAGCAATCGATGAACAACCAGTCTATTCTGAATGCAAATGCTATATGGATGTAAACTATATGTGCGAGTTGTACGCACCGAATGAAAAATCGTGTTTACATAATAAATATGGCTTATACGAAAATTCATATTGTTTTGTGTAAACGTAATTTTGCATACAAATCGTGCATAAAATTTGCATGCAGCTCGTACGCAAAAAAACAATAAATGTCTAATCAGCACGCACTGTGCGAGCCATGTGAATTTGATATCTCGTGTATATGTAACTCGTGTGTAAATTCCATACAGCGTGTATGCGGATCATAAATATTCAATATTTTATATATCCTTTTAATCCAGTGCATATCAATTTTCTTTTTTTTTATTCCAGACTTCGCATTTCGCAGGTTATTTCAAGCCTGACGTTCAGCTCGTCCAAAGAGAACAGATGTGACATCGTCGTTCGAACTGTTTTAACCACCGACGTTCGGATTATTTTTATTTTTTAGTCTCAAGCCACACTTTGAATTTTTTAAATAAAGAAATAAATTTTCCACGAGTTTCGTTCATTATTGATAAAATTTATTTTTATGAAATTTATAAATGTGGGTTTTATAATTTTGTCATAAAGTAGAAGGCTTGAAAACTATAATGCAAGATTTTTTATTCATTTTTTTAACCATACATACAATATTTTTCGAGAGCAGGGTCGATTTGACCCCATTTGCAGTTATGAGGTGCACAACAAAAAACGTGTTTCAGGAATAAGGCTTATAACAATAATAGTAACCGCATGTATAATAATTTTTAAGCTTATTACGATAATAAGCTTTAAAAACAATTGAAAATAATCAGACCGATGAAATTCGTAATAATGAGAATAATAATCGTCATGGATTGTTGTCAATGGATTTCAATATCTCGTACGACCGCTAAAATGGTGGGCATGTACGTTTTCATGTACGTGTCGATGAATATGAATGTCGGTGGTGAATTTAGTGCTACACAACACACGAATTTAAACACGTGTGACGTGTTATTCTCCTAATGCTGCACCAGATGTGGGAAACGAAGCTGTAGTGTCAGCGTGATGTATGTGATTGTGTGCGCGTTGTAAGCGGATGTAAGCTAGCCGGAAAGAGCATGGAGTTCCGGTTCTCACGAGCTGCCATTGTTATCCACATCCGGACCGACGCTCGTCGATAGCGCCAAGTTATCCGGCAATTACCGAGATTTTCAATTTTTTAAATTTAATCACCAATTCACATTTCCAGTTCTATTTATTGATTTTTCGTGGTTCGTGTGGATGAACGATTGAATAAACGTGTGAGCGAACAAATTAAATATAGCTCAATATAGTTTTCACTAAATGAGGACGTGCAATGCAAGAATGGACATTTACGAACTGGAAATTGTATTTGAAATACTTTTCGGAAAAACTAATAATGGATAATAGCAATTATCGAATATTGGAATGCAATAATTATCCGTATGGATTGTTCACAGCTGTTATAAAAATGTGATAATATTAATGCATGATAATTTATCAGAGTTATTCGTTGGGAAAAGTATTTCAAATAGCATTTTCATTTTATGAATGTCCATATTGTCCATCCCTGGTGCAATGCATTTGAAGTTGTCATCGGTGTTTTTTTTTTTGCTTGCGTCGACTTTGAGTATTGCCGTGTTGATAATTCTAGTGGTAGTTATTTGCTTGACATTGACGTTTTTAGTCGCTCGATCGAATTCAATTTTTTTTTTTACCAATTACATGATCAACAGATTTCTTCATGGAATTTTAATAAATCCTGGATCATCAAAAAATTGAAGGTCATCGGGTTGTTGGTGATGAGTACTGTGTAATTAAATGTTTTTTTTTAAGTTCTTAAAAACATGGATAACGAATTGATCATTTATCAAGAGGATTGCGTTGATATGGGGTTGAAGAAAAATCGATCAAGAATTTTCAATACAGTCAATTATCGAAAAATGATTCGTGATTTCTCATTTTTTCAAATAATAATCAAATAAGTCGAAATGAAGTTGAACAAATGATTTCGAATTAAATGAGCAGAATTTGTCGAATGATCCTGATGAATTTTATGTTTCTCTAGGTTGTCGGTAATTGCAATAGCCAAGACCATTGATCCGAGCGGCCGATCTCGTCTAAGCATTTCAAGGCCATGCTACCACCAATTTAGTGGTATTTATATCCTCGCGGATGGTTGCGAGCTACCAGTTTCATCCGTAGCCAATCACAATACCAGTTCTCACGTGTCAGTACAGACGACTCAAGGACGTCCTGCCATTTTTTTTCAATTGTCCGTTGGAAACTGATCTAACCAGTTTTGGCCGATCCACATATTCTCCTTCCATGGTGGAATTATATTATATCTCGACGAAAGACACTCTAGAAAATACGTATAGGAGCGACGTACTCTCAATTCCATTGGCTTGGGGATATAATAGCAATTCGAAATTACATTGAAAAATATATAACGATATTAGAATACCTAAAAATAATTTTATAGAAGCACATATTTTGAAGAATTAGAAATGATATTTGATACCTACGACAAGAAAATATTAGAAAGACTATTTTCAAAAAAATATAGTCCGAAAACTTTCTTTCTTTTTTTTTTAATGGACAATATTCGTATGAAATTTACGTATGAAAATGATTTTTCAATTATCCAACCTGCGTATTCTTGATGAAGCGTATTTTTCGACTGTCATACGTCTGATAAGTGATATATACACGAAGACACACAAATAAAATATTAACAACAACTTTGACCTTCAACTATATAGTTCCAGCTCGTCATTTGATATATATTACAACTAAAATGTCAATTTACAACTTAAATGTCATAATACAACTAAAATCGTGTGGATTCACAAAGACATCCATAACGAACAAAAAAATAATGAAATGAGTAAATAAATTTTGACAATGAATCGATGCTAGATTTAACTTTCGGACTGCAGTTCATGTGACAAATTTTCAAAATTCGACGAAGCTGACATTGATTATTGATAAAATATTATGATTTCAAGGATGGCGACGAGTTAACGGACATAATGTAAGTGCGTGGTGCGAATACAATGCCAATGGTTTCAATCTCCTCGTGTAATGCAGTTACAATTGCGCTATCAACTCTGGTATTCCTAATTAAATTATTGGACTCGGTGCGTTGAACCGGCATCTGGGTGCATCGTGGACGCGTGTTTCACGTAATTGGAACGGAACCAACCTGGTACACCGATAGCCCGACCAAAATTCCTTCGATGTTGAATTTTTGTTCTCAGCGAATAGTTTATTAGTGTAATTAATTACATTAATAAACTTACAAACATTCATAAACATTAATAAACAATTTACAAAGTTGTCTTATAATCACGATGAATTATTTTTTCCCCTTGTTTTTGTCTTTTTTTTCATTTATGACTAATTGTAATTTCAAACTTATCTTCAGTTCTGAGAAACTTGATAATCACCGATAAATTTAATAAAGCAGCGCCTGCAATTAAATTACATCGATTAAAAATTGCCACAAACTACGCAAATTAGTTCCAAAGAATGTTTTAATGAAAATTGTACCGGCTCGATGTAACTTCGAGATTTTCGAGTGTCGTGTATAATTGAAATTTCACAATTTGTGATGATAGTTGGGGCTGATACGAGGTTCGGTTAGAGCTCATCGGTGGAACGGAATTTTAGTGGGTACTCAGGTCTAATCAGTGAGGACACGGATCGGACGAGCAAGTGCAATTGCAATTTTCAAAAAGACGCGGAGCCACTCGAGAGTGCAATGATTCACCGGATCTTTCTTCTTCTCGTTCTCTGTCTCACTTACGTTTTCGTAACTAGTTGAAGGTTCGAAGTACCGACTCGAGAAGGAGTGGTGGACTTGCGTGACATTTCAGAAAAAACGAAATAAGTTTTGAAAGAAGGGAAATATATATATATATTGGACGAATTACTTATTGAGAAATAACAAAAAAAAAAATTGCAATAAACGTTAAATTGTATTTAAAAATACCATTCATGTAATCATACGTAGATTCAAATTATGATGATGGTCTTTGAACAAAAATATATATTCTTACAATCTAAAAAAATTTATTTGATTTTTATTTTTATATATATTTTTTTGATTTTTTATTTTTTCTTACAACCGAGGCCCTTTGGTGGTCGATCTCATCCAAAGATTGATCTACTACGAAGCGCTGTGTGACAACGATGACGACGTCGATGCATCGACAGAGTCTCAAAAGCCTTGAGGGTCGACCGGAATCCAATCGACTGGCACAGGTCCCTCCCGCGCAGCTAGATGCACATATACTATACATATATGTATGTATATATATATATCTATGTACGATGTACACACGGTTCGATGGTACGACGACCGACATTCACGTAGCTCGCAGCTCGGAAGGACGCGAAGGTCGCCCCGATGCGGAAATTGTGACTTCAAAGGGCATCGAGGGGCTCCCGTTCTTTGTCACCGCACCGACGCTCACCGCCCGAGCCTTCGGGCGACTTGGAGCACACCGTCAAAAGGAACCTCAATCGAATACGCTCCGACGATGACTCGAAGCAACGAAGCTCTTCGGAATCATTTTCGATGGTCAGAACGTTGACCATTCGCCAACCATAATTTGTCTCGACATCCGCCATTTTGTCTTTCGTAATTCGATTAACAAAATTTAAAAAAGAAAAAATATCCGTGCTTGCGAAATATTTTAAGAAGTTATAATGAGAGAGAGAGAGAGAGAGAGAGAGGGAGAGAGAGAGAGAGAGAAAATTGTATTCCAAATTAAAACTTCCTCTTCCAGCTTCCTCTAAATCGTAGGTAGTGAACGAAGATTTCTCTCTGAGGAAGATCTAGAAGAAAAAAATTATTTGGCTTCCCGGTAAAGGAATCATCGTTCATTATTTACAATTCAGAGGAAGCAAATTTTCAAGTTTCAAGTTGCAGTTTGTTTTTATATCTGAACATCGATTAGTGTGTGTGAAAAATGTCAATTTCTCGTCAATTTCGAATGTGTAAGTGAATTTTCACCAGATTTAATGCTAAACAACCGTCGACGTCAATTTTCAATTGAGTCAACTATTTTTA
This sequence comes from Diplazon laetatorius, assembly GCA_963662125.1. NCBI lineage: Eukaryota > Metazoa > Arthropoda > Insecta > Hymenoptera > Ichneumonidae > Diplazon > Diplazon laetatorius. Next base: position 8,891,100 of record OY759153.1, read on the forward strand.
AATCGCAAGGGGCTGAAATTTGAAAACCTTGAAATTCTGACAAATGCGAACCACTCAGCCGATCTCCGTCAAATTTGATACATCCCAAGGCTGAAATTTTGGTACAGTTCAAGAATAACGAAGGGAGTATAATAATGAAATAAAAAAAAACGATGCCAAGCTACGACCCAAGGACAAACAACAATTACATCCTTGAACCTGTATAAAAAAAATAAAAAGCATAACGGCTATTTTTCTCTATTGAAATATATATATTTATACACACACTTACCGAAATCAAAACGGAAGTCAGTCGAATTTAGACAATGATAGGAACAAACCAATGCAACGATGAACAATAAATATAATAACACAGTGGACATTAAAAATTGCACGTTTTATTTTTTATTTCGTTTGTTTTTTTCCGAATCAATTACACAGTTACATAGTCATAAATTGCGTTTTTAATTTTTTTCGTTCTTCCACGCAGCAACGGAGTATCTTTGGTCATACAAGTGGATGTGGTCGATGTGATGGAATTTACATGTATTAGTATCTCAGCCGAGGTAGTCGAGGGCAGGAGGAGGGGAAAAAGCCAGAGAAGGAGGAGGTTCGAGCCAATATTCAAAATACTCGGCGAGCGGAGATCAATTTACCGTTGGGCATCGAAATCTCGATGGAATTGACAGTTTATTTGTCGAGAGAAATATAGCTCGACCGCTATCGTGTATACCGACCGAAAGGACTTGAAGCACCTCGTACAACGTTCCCACTCTTCGTTGTGTGTGTGTGTATTTTTTTCCTTGGTTTTTTTTATGCTCGATCCAAGCACCACTTTCCCGCGATTCTCCCCCGTACATCCCATCCCCCATAGCGAGTGTGCATTCTCTCGTTTCGTCGTTCGATAAAACAGGGGCAAAAAAAAAAAAAAAAAACAACCACTCCTTCCTGGCACAACCGCTGCAGAAACGAAAAATGGTTACTCGAGATCTCGCACGAACGACAGCTTAAAGTCTACGGAACATTTTATTTATTTTTCTTTTTTTTTTGAAAATTTATTTCCTTGCTGCGTTGTGTACACACACATATATATGTGTATGGCGAGTTCGCACGTTGAAATAACTTGACTTTTTTTCTCCTTAAACAAAGCTGAATGAATGTCCGCGAGGGGGTCACGTCGACAACTTCACGATGCACTTTTCCACCTTTGAAAATAAAATTGAAAAAAAAAAAAAAAACAAAGAAGTTGTTGTTGATATTGAGCGATAAATAAAAATTATCAGGGAAGACATGCTCAAACTGCGTGGGAATTATGTGAATTCGTAATAACTGCACGAACTCGATCATATATCGATTCATTTATATATATATTTATATATATATAGATTATATATATATAGATTATATATATATAGATATATATACTTTTTTTCATGCTCTTGAGGTGCCTGATGCAACGTAGACTCATCGTGCGGTATATTAATTTTTCTCTCGTTATTATTGTTAATTTATTAATTTTGTTTTTTTTCTTGGGCAACGGGGGTTGTCGCTCGATTCGGATGGGGATGGGTGAGAGTGATGCAATGGGTTGTGTGAGGTGGGAATCAGCGAAATAGACCGGAGAGTGCATGTTAGATTGACAAATTAATCGTAAGAAGAGAATTCGAAGATTCAAAATCCTCTTTGCGCCTGTAAAACTTTTTTTTCACCACGTGATTGTTTTTCGTTTTCCATCGATAATTTTTTTTCGCAGAATGTTTCGTGAAGGGACTGTACAGCGGATGATCCTTATAACTCTCGAAGAGGATCGATTTGTTTTTTTTTTCTTCTTCTTCATTTTCATTTTTTTTCTTTCATTGTATTTGGCGGTTTTAACAAATGGAACGATATTTTTTTCACGAGTTTTTAAGTGCAGATTATTTTTCCACGTTTGCAGTTCGGTTCGGCGAATGCATTGTTACATTGTACAAAATCGAAGTTGAATAAACGCTTATTCTTCGATTGCACGTGATTGACGTACGACACGTGTCAAACATTCAAACACGACGAAATGCCGTACGCGATTTCGTATAATAAATTGTCGGTTTGTTCCAACATTATGTATAAATCGTTTATGCGTCGAAGTCGAGGGAACCACGTCGAACGCGTAACAAACTTTACCAAACAAATAAATATCTTCCCCACGAAAATGGCGAAAGAGGATCACAATGTCACTTTAACAATTCCAGGGTAATCGAATGTGTACTTTTTTGCGTTTCGATTATTCTCACTCGTTGCAATTTCTTCGTCACATCGGCGGGTAGGGGTCAAAATTCTGAACGATCGGTGTTCGGAGTGACCAAAGTTTAGAACGATCAGTTTTCGGAACGACAGAAATTCAAAACGCACAATTTTTCGAACGCCAATATTTCGAATGGTCAGAATTTTGAACTTGTACATAAGTATAGTTTCCTGCGTTATTCGACTAATTGATAACGCCATAAGAATTTTGAAGGTGTGTCCCCTTTGAATTATGATCGTAGAAAATATTGAAATAATAAAAAATCAATGGATTTTTATCTTTCCTTTCCGGCGCTGGCTAAACAACGCTATATAGACTGAAAGTTCAAAGGAACAATGTTGTAGAGAATTCAATTATCTACAAAAAAGTCCGAAACGGCTTACATCTAACATCGATAGTTTACGCGTGGGAAAACTCGAAAGTGCAAAAATGTTGAAAACCGATTGACTGGTATAGATGTTCGGAATTGTGTACGTTCGAAGCACGCACGTTCTAAATTTTGGCCGTTCCAAATTTTGACAGTTCCAAACGTTGACCGTTCTAAATTTTAGCCGTTCTTAATTTTGGCCGTTCTAAATTTTGGCCGTTCTAAATTTTGGCCGTTCTGAATTTCGACCAGTACCCAAATTTTCCAATGTCAACGTCATATATATCGTCCGTATACGTCATACACACGTCTTTTTTAATAGTTATACTTTCATTTTTACACGATATTTACACAGGAAGTACGAAAATTCGACGTTGGTACGACGATCAAGTTTGATCGCCGAAGGTTCGATCGACGATCGTTTTTTCCTTTATCTGCGACACCTGCGATTGGCTCTTCGTCTTTGGCTTTGTCACCCGAACTTTGTCCTTTCTTGATGTGACTTTTTTCTTTTTTTTCTGTGCCAGCGATGCTTTCACGTTCAGGGCTTGACTCGCTATGTCCTCGCGAAACGCCAGGAAACCCAGCTGAGCGTGGGAAGCTTCGTTGAGGGCGCGCGATCGGATGCAAGCTCTGTACTGATCGGTCGATAATCTCTGACCCGGACCACCCGAACAAACCTGCAACAATATAATCGATTCTCAAATTATAAACGGAAAAAAAGAAAAAAAAACAATTTGCCCTCAAATTATGTTTAGGGGGGCAAATGTTATGCACAATTCGACGATTTTCAGGATATTCAATTCAAGGGATTCGGTTTAGAATGGTCAGCGTCGATCGATTAGCTACTAGGCCAAATATGATCGCGATGATAAAACCGTATGATTAAAAGATTTATTTTATTATTCGGAATTCTGATTCAAGAGGACATTTTTTTCTAAAGGACAAGGAATGATGAATTTTATAAAAATTAATTATTGTCGTTTTCGCTGTTTTCTTATTTTTTTTCGGATGAGATAAATCTCAAAATTGCACAGACTTTATAACGAAGTCTCGGCTTCATGAGAATGAGACTTCGAAAAAAAAATGTACGATTATTCACATCCATTAACAATATATAGATGTGAATGAAGAATTTTTTTGCGTGCTTAGTGACACCACAAAAAAATCAATTAAACGAGCTTACAGCCAGGTCTCCACATTGAACTGCAGTGCTGAGGTTTCGCACATAATTTTATTAATTTGTTTCGTTCCTATCTGATGGGTGCACTTTTCGAAATTCGTTAACACCCACATTAGGGACCCTACTCCATACAGCCTATATATTTTTCATTTTCTGCTCCCTGGATCCGCATCACAAAGTATCATCGATTAATTTTTCCTTTTTTCCAAAAAATGATATCGCCCGAGCACAACACACGGCGGTCGATGAGGGCCACGTGAAATAATCGCCAAGATCATACGTACGAGGCTGCGGAATTTCATATAAGCCAGAGGTATGTCGTTAACCCCGGTGGAACTATTCGACCAGTACCACAATTGCCGTGGCTGGAACGGGTGGGTGGGTGGGTGGGAGAGGGGGCAAGGAGGGGGTTCGTTGTCGAAGTGAGGAAGGCCTTCTCGTTGGCGAACAACGGGCTTGGCCGCGAGGCCGCTTGTTCCGGATGGAACTCGGAAGCGGGACCACCAGCAGCAGCAGCAGCAGCAGTACCAGCAGCTCCACGACTACCACGAACCTAGTCGACTACAACGGCCGAGCTAATCCCATATAGAGTATATTGCCCGGTCGGGAGCATTGTCGGATCTATTATCGCGCATGCACTGCCTCCGTCCGTCCGGTTCGCTCCAGGCAATGACTGACACCACTAACCCTCTATCTATGTACCATCCCCCTCCTCCGCTCACTGGTACGCCGACCATATCTTATACCCCACACCATGGCACATCTCATTCGTTGCCATACATATCTGTGTGTGTGTGTGTGTGTGTGTGTGTGTGTGTGTGTGTGTGTGTGTGTGTGTGTGTGTGTGTGTGTGTGTGTGTGTGTGTGTGTGTGTGTGTGTGTGTGTGTGTGTGGGAAGTGAAACGGGGGCCAATCAGCAAATCGACGTTTACAATAAAATAAACTATGAAATTACATTCGGGTTCATCATTGTGGTCCTTTGATCTCTCCATTTACGGTTCGTTGCAATTGCATTTTTGTTTTATTTTTTATTTTTTTTTTTTTTTCATTTTATTCTTCAACTTTGGCTATCCGGATAGTTCGCTACTGATTGTGAGCCATTGGGGAACAATCAATGAGTCGACGTGAATTTGACGTTAATACGTACCTACTTGGTTGAGAATTTTATGAGTGTGGTATTTTTTCGTGAAATTGAATATTTGTGACGCAATTTTTTCCTTAATTCGTTGTTTCGAGTATTTTTTTTTTTTTTATGTTTCGAGACTATAGGAAATGATGGGAATTTTGAGGTTTCAGGGCGCGTGGTTTGAGATGTGGATTTATCTGCACAATATTTGTGCGTATTTCAATTATTTCAATTTATCGAATGAGCTTTGAAAGAGTTGGCGAACTTGTTTATAAGTCGTGGAAGACGGACGTTCTGACTCACTTTCAAGTATTCTATTATAATTATTTTTAGATTTACGATGCCGTAGAAATATGAATGGATTTTCATTGAATGAAATAAATAAATTAATTTTTTCGATTAATAAACGAATAATATTTTTATAATATAATACCTGTAAATTTCTTTCTAATATTCAATTTTAATTATTTGAAAATGTACGATACAATAAAAAGGGATTGCATCGATTTGTTGTAACTTCTGTTGTAAAAAGTGGAACTTTAAAACAACAAGTATTATCATTTGATCAATGTTCTGTTGAATGATCTTCAAAATTCTGTTGAATCTATGAACAAATTTTTTTTTTTTTTTCATTAATAAACGAAAAACCACATATGGTTTGTGAAGCTTGTAACGAACTCTGCTATTATGATTTGTACGAACATTTTTATACGTTGCTCCTATCTCTTCCTCGCTCTCTTTCTGTCGCTCTTTCTCTCTCAATCCCTCCCAAATATTGAATTTCAATTATCCCGAAACGCACGATACAATTAAAAACTACATATTGCGTCAATTAATTGTACCTCCTGTTGTGGAATATTGAATTTCGAGAAAACGAGCTTCACCAATTCCATCAGCTTTGCCATTTACCATTCACCATTATTCCATGATGAATAATCAAAAATAAATAAACAAATAAAACGCGTGATAACGTTTGCAAAGCCTGTAACGACCTCTGCGGTGTTTCCTCGTGCGAACACGACCACGTTTCGAGGGTGGTTGTATCCACATCGGCTCTAATGCGGTGTCTCGCCGCAACCCATCCGGTCGTAACATTTCAGATCAGCCCGTCCAAAGACGTCGTGTTCAATGTGGCCGGAAGGAGGATCAGTCGCCACCGCCGCGGCTGTGGCACGGTCGGGCGGTTGTCGCTGGTCCCGGACCCGGCTATCTGCGTCCCTTCTAAATCCAATCGATGGCCGGCTTATTAGCGACGAACTTTCGATAATCTCGTTATACGATGACCCCAAGGGCGTCGCAAGGGATCGCGGTTACACACCGGACAAGAGCGGCGGGCCAGGCGGCGAGGGGGCGGCGGGGGGGGGGGGAGGGTTGTGGCTTAGCGACTGCCCGACCTGCTCCGAGGCTCGTAAAATTGGGTTTCCGAGCGGGGACCCCGATCGCGACAAATTCCACGAGATGTGAGGCCGTTGATCGCCTTAGCTAATCAGATCTGACCTCATGCGGTTACGAAATGTACAATTCAATTTTATCACCGAACTCACGAGCGGAAACATAAATTACGCGGAATCAATTGTTTCAAAGTCATGAAAACGAAAAAAAAAAAAAAAAAAAATTCAATATGCCGCATTAATCGTGAATTATTTATTATTAGAATACATGCGAGATGAATAGTATAGAAATTTCATTGAAATATGGTTTTCTGTTTGTAAAATAATTATTAAGTTTTGAAATATTGTTTCCGATCTATTCTTCTTCTTCTTTTTTTAAGTAAGTCTATAAAAAATGAAGTTGTGATAAACATTATTTGTTATATATATGTAATAAAGGTGGATGCAATAATAGATAAAATAAAAATGTCGAAAATTGAACAATTTTTGAGTCCACTGTGCAGATACCATATTTTTTTTCAAAACAAGTACGTACATCCATAGAAACGTTTATCTCATTTTCTGTTCACCAATATACTTTGTTAAACTCAACTACTTTCATCGGCCGTCCACGAACCAGATCCATAATAATTTTTTTGTTTTATTCTTTTTTTCAAAGTTTTCAAAGTTTTTAACTTCGTGTTTAATAATTTGCATAACTATTAATATATATATATATAATAACGCGTTATTATATAATAAATATATATATAATAACGCGTATGCGCGAGATAAAGCGGAAAACGAATTTTTTTTTCTCGTTTATCCGGACTCGTGCGACGAGGTGATTTCGCAAGCTGTGGTGGCTTGCGGTATCTATTTTTCAACGTGAAATATTGACAAAAAGATCGGATCTGGGTCAGACGAATATAAAACAGACAACCTCGCGCGAGACACCCGGGTTTGCCGTTTTCCGTGGTCCATGCGGTCGCAAAATGGTTGAAATCGAAAATACCATCCCTTCTTTATTCCGGTACACGAAATACGAGTTGAAATGCATACGACGTTTGCTTTCAGAAATAATTGAAACTCAAAATAATTCTCGTACGACAAGTCAACCAAAAAAATATGAAAAATTGCATTGTTTTCCAAAGTAGAAAAAAGTTGTACTGGACAATATTATTTTTACTATTATTTCTCTATTATCGATCAATTTTTCTCATAGATAAAAAAAAACTATAAAAATAATAATAACATGTTTCAACTGCAACACAAAAATAATTTCTCATTAAATGGTAAACATAATAACAACAGTAAAAAAATAACAATACAAGATAAGGCACATCCAATTCACGAATGACATCATCGTAAAATGTACCTCCTCACTTCTCAGTATAAAAAAAAACAAAAAAAAAAAATCCAAACAGTTGAATGTGCGGAACGAACAGAGCACGTACGAACACAGACATTTTTTATCGCACCTCATACGCGTGGCATAAACCCAAATCAAAAGAAAATAACTAAATAATAATAATAATAATAATAATAATAATAATAATAATAAATATTTTCGCGATGAGCGACGTGGTACATCGTAGGCCAGCCAAAGTACATCGGGCGGGAAGAAACTCCGTGGCATTTTCAGTTGTGTGACATCTTGCCAGATGTTGTGCAACCGTCGGGGGAACGTTGTGTTGTTACGGGCGTTGTCCCGCGGTGGTCCCACGGGGGATGAAGACGGTCGCTGGTTTATATCCTATCGCCGCGAGGTTACAGCGAAACAACCGTCTTCCCCCGGTCTCACGTCGCCCCCTCGACCCTTCCGTGCGAACTCCCACGGAAATAATAACAACGCCGGGGTTGGCGTAGTTATGCCCTTTAAAGAATTCTACCGTCGGAAACCACCCCCCCCCCAACCCTCCTAACCCACCCTCCACGCTGTTCCGGCGGTCGTCCGAGTTTACGACTATAGCGCGCGCCAGTACCCTCATGCCGTTCTGCTCTTATTGTCTGCTCGCGACTGTGGGAGGGCCGGGGGGTGGGGGAAGAAAGGGGTGCTTTCGGTAAGGTACGAGAAACGTACGGTTTCTTTCTCACTCCGGGGAATATAAGCCCACCGAGAATTCTGTATAAACCGAGTGGCAGCCATTGTAAAGTGAGTATCAGCATTGACAATCCAAGTATCATTGCAGAGTCGTCTTCTGATAGCGTCTAAAAGGGTAAAATTACTCGTGAGAATGTTACACCTTGAGTTCGAGCCACTGCAGAAGCGTCGTGCTCAATTGAGGAGCCTTGATGGGACTGAGACACCTTTTACGAAGCGTTTTGAAGCGCTATGGAGTGATTGGACGATTTGCGAGTACCTATCAGGTTTTTAAGTTTCGTGGAAGTGGCATTTAGAGTGGGACTTGGAAGTCGGAAGAGGCTACTTGTAAGGTAATGTATGGGGGTTGCCTCCTGCCGTTTTGTTGGTCTTTAAAGTTGATGTGTTTCGAAGGGAAGGTTGATGGAGGTTAGTCAGAGGGATTTCTTTTATGATCTACTACTCGTCTTCATCTACGCGGTAGCAGGGTAGAACGGCGGATTTTCGAGATAATGATCGTTCAGAGCATTGCCGTTTGAAGTTTTTTTTTTCAAAATATTTATTTTCGAAACATTTCAATTCGCTTCAGCGGGTGTTATGACGTTTGGAGGTTCGAGACTTCAACATTTCGGAAAATTTGCCGTTCTGAATAAGAAAATTCGGAGATTCGGTCGTTCAAAGTCATTTTAATTCGAACTTTTTGCAACCGTGAGACTTGTCTTTTTTTTCGTGTCGAGCGTGATTCAAAGTCATTCGAAGAACCAATACAAACCTTTTCACCGTCTCATACTTAAAATCAAAGATCGTTGAAAATCTTGAATTTACTCAAAACAATTCAGAATCATCTTCGTCAATTCACATGAATAATATAAAACAGAGGCAATTCAGTTTCCACTAATTCCATTATCCGTTTGCGAATTAGAAGTTGTTCCAATAAGATTCGTCGACAACTGTATGGATAATAATTCGAAATAACGAAATAACAAACCTTCGGATGCCATATGTGGAATATTCCGGGATCGGTGGCACGAACGACTTTGATGTTGCTTCTGACGTATTTTCGGTAGAGAGTAACGTCCTCGCCACCCCAACCGACAATGTCTTCGTCGAAACCGCGAACTCGAAGAAAATCAGATCTGCAAACAGATAAAAACATTTTTCCATGTTGAACAAACGAATTTACATTGTTCCTCGTCGTAACGTTAATTGGTTTAAATACGGTTTAATCGGTCTTACCTATATTGACAGGTCATCCCGTAACCGAAGTCTCTCCAGAAACCCGTGTCTCGGGATATCACCAACTGATCCGTCTCGGGTGGTACCTCGTGACCCTGGAGCGTATACACAACGTGAGGATTGTACAGACTGAATACAATGGGATAGTAGACCTTACGTCCCGGGGCTGTGTTCCATCGGCACCTGCAACAGACGTAACCTCAAATTTCATCGGTGCACCGAACGGCACTTGCGCTCACCCTCGGATGTAACCCTAACGCCGGTGCGACGACACTCGAGGGTGGATTGTGGTTGCAAGACGACTAAACGCAAATTGCCTCGCGAATAACGATTTTCACGGAACTAATCAGAACTGTAATTGATGCTACGCCATGTCGTTGATGGAAACTCGATGACGCAATGAAAAGTAAATACTCGCGAGTGGGACGAAGGTATTATTTGGCGGTATTTGTTTTACGTTAAATTACTGCTGATCGAAATGAAAAATTATCGGTGGAGATCGGTTTATGTGGAAAATTTGAATATTTAAATTTTTGATCGATAGTCATGAATAAAATGAAATTTCGATCAAATGATATTGGAAATTTTTGATTATGCATTGAAACGTTTGAAGTAACATCGAATATTGGAAATTATGGAAAACAAGTCGCATTGTTATTCGAAAGAAAATAATATTTTTCTTTTTAAGTCAAATTATTTATTATTATTCGTTATTAGTGATATCGAGTCTCAATGTTATAATGAATAATTTGATTTTGCAGAATTGAATTATTTTTTTCTTCGAATAGTAATGTGATTTTCTTTTATTCGTTTCATATATTCGATGCTACTCGAAAAATTTTAACGCAACATCAAATATTCTTCATTGTCACTCGGCATTGACGCTAGAATGAAGGGTTTCAATTTTTCAATCGGACGATTATTGAGACAATTGCTGAAGATTGTAGAGAAGAAGTCATCTTCCATTATTTTTGATTTTTCATTAATTTCTTAGTCATGATTTTCTCTACTTAGGCTTACGAAAATAATCTATTGCATATGTGCATAGATATATAACAATTGTACCAATATATATATGATTGAGAAAAAAAGTAAAAAATAGAAATCACTAATTTTTTTTTTAATAAAAAAAAATTTATCCATTTATCTTATATGCATCAATCAATGAAAATCAATGAAAAACAAAATGTAGGAATCCAACTCAGAAAAATACCGAAAATCGTGGCTCGGAATCAATCAAAAAAAATTCAACGACGACAGTCATAACTACGAGACATAAACTCATGCTGAAAATCTTTTTTGCCCCCTCCCCGATCGATAATATAAAAGAAAAGAAACAAAAATTACCCGACCCCGAAGTGAATAAAACGGGTCATTTCTTGCCTGCGAACCGGGCGCAAAATGACCGGTTTCAATCCAGAACTCTAAATGCATAAAATAAGTGGTTTCAAGGGGGCGGAAGGGGGGAGGGGTGCTCGTGGGACAAAAATTGATTGCAGTCCTAGCTTAGCTCGAGCAGCAACTTCACACTCGTCAAACCCGCCTTCCTCACGTCCCTGACACACAACATATTAAATATTTTTCAAAAAATGCAACCCCCAAAACTTACCGATCGAGAAATCTCGCGCTGAACACAACATCAACGTCGCACATGAACAGCAAAACATCGCCCTCACCGCCCCAAGCGCGTTCGGCCCCGACCCTCAGACCCTTGCCCCTCGAGAAAGTTTCGTTGAGGGCGAGCAGACGAAGATTCTGATTGGTCCCTCCCGTGCCACGGGTCATCAGTACCCTCGACATAATCGCTCGTGCTTCGGACAGTCCCTCGGTGCCGAAATACACGACAGTCAGATGAACCCTACGATCGTTCTTCAATCCGATCTTCACGAATTTGTCCATGAAACTCTGAAAAGTTCCCGTGCGTCCGGACAACGGCAGGATAATGTGTATGAGTTCTTTGTCACGGGTCTGTTGTTGCTGCTGATGCGACGACACGAAGTGAATAGGCGCGTACGGCCTCATCATCGTGATCTTGGTGAATCCAAAATTCGCGATCTGTTGTTGCTGTTGTTGTGCGGTGCTGCGATTGACGTTCTTCGTTCTGAAGTACATCTCGTATTGGGTGCCGGTGGTGGGCTCGACCCTGTACAAACCCTCGAGAAAATCTTCGACAGTGTAGCGAGCCGATAACGACGATACATTCTTGTTCAGAGTCTCGACGGCCTTGGTCAGAGCCTCCAGCAGGTCCTTGCGTTTGAAACCGATTGGTTTCTCAACGACCCGCTTGCCCAGTCCCAAATCCACGGGGTAGAGTCTCGAGAAGGTGAAGTGGCTGAATGGTATGAGCTCGTATTCGTTGTTCAACGGTAGGCCCTGACTGATCTCCGCGACGTCCGACTGACGTCTAGCGGCCAAACAATCGCCCACGTCGCTCGAGTTTATCACGTTCGCCGTCTCGCTGTGGCCCGGGGGACCACCTGTAACCGAAATGAAACACTTGAGAGGATATTTCGTGGAACGTGATGGTTGCGAGGTTATAGTGACAATCAAACGTTTGACGAGGATGCCATTGGGAAGATGGATCTTTTTTAGGATTCCGAAAAAAAAAACGATAAAACCAGAACCATTGAAAGATAACTCGAGTGGCTGTCCGTCTATCGGTCTGTCACACCCAATTTTATCCAACCCATGCGACGTTGAGACTTCGATAGTATATTGTGTATCAAGGACGTAAACAAGGCGATTTTGACGAGTTTGAAGCTGCTGTCTGAGCGAAGCGATTTTGGACGGGTCAAAATCGCCTTACGTCTGTGATGCACATTATCCTTTTGTCCGACACCCCTCCCCCGGCGCGGTTGAAAATCGTTATTTCATGCATGTGAAGCTCTCGACTGAAATCAGTCATTTTGCAGCCGCTTCGCAGGTATGAAATGGCGCGTTTTCTAAAGGGAGGAATGAAAATTTTACATACTGATACAACTTATTAACCGGAGTATTTTGCAATAGTTGACAGTTGACACCTTGAAATATTTACACAAGAATTAAAAAGGGGTCAAATTAGTTACTCGAAATTTTATTTTATTTTTCTTCTGTGTATCATTTGAAAAAACTTGTTGCGTGGAATACCAAACTTTTTTTTTCATAATTTGAAAATCGCACATTGAAAAAGTTATTTTTTTAAAAATATGCAGAGGCAGCGCATTCCTTATTTTCAAAACTAATGGACGTGAAATTTCATGAAAATCGGGAAATATAACGAGTTACTTGAAGTTTACAGGAAAATAATAACGAAATTTTTAAGTCTTATAGATTTATAGGAATTAATTTTACGAGCGTATCATTTTATTTGCGGTCGACTGTGGTAGTGCGATAAGCGTCCGGTAGGTGGCCATGTGTGGTGCGCGGTGCGAGAGGAGAGATAAAAATTTGGTGCGGAATCCTCCGAGGGCGCGTATTTTTTCTGTTTCGCTAGGTTGACGACGCTCAACACGTACCACTCGATCGATAAAACAGATAACCCCCCCCCCCTCTCCTCGCCGAATTCAATCTCTATTTTACGATAACGCGGGGACTGTTGTGTAACGTATGGATGAGACTACGATGATGGAAGTTACGTAAACGTGCGAAAGTTGTCTATTTGCAATGGCGTCTGTTTTGATGGTTCCGATTCGATGAGAAAACACGCAAACCTGTTTTTTTGGAGCGACTCGTGTAGCAATGGAAAAAATAAAACAGAAATAAACATCGGATGTGCAATGTTTATATGTGGTCGAGATATTGATTGTCTAGCTGGATGATTGTTGAATTTTTGTTTGTTTGTTTATTTGTTAGATACAGTGGGATTTGTTTGATTTGAGGTGTTGATAATTTTCTTTTTTTTTTTGCAATTGGTTTTTTAGGTCTGCAGAGAATTCAGAGGTGATAGATGATTTTTATTTTTTCGTCGAATAAATGGAAAATGTTTGAAAGGACCAGGAGATGGAAATTTCGAATAGGGAAGGATTGTTTAAAAAAGAAAAGAAGACAGGGGCATAAAAACAAAGTTCGAAGCAATGAGGTAAAATATTTTAGCTTCTAGTGATGATTTTCGATCTAGGCAAGTGACAATTTTGCAAGGTCCATTTCTTGAGTTTGGATGAAGCAAAAGCAATGACTGATTTTTTTTTGTCTTCTTATCTCACAACTTAAAATATCGCAAAGGAAATATTCAATGCTGAAAATTCGCCACACAAAGTATCGAGAACTCTATGCAATAACAAGAACCATCGGAAAAGCCACTCAGGCCCGATTGGGAGGACGAATTTTATTTTCGTCAAAAAAAAATAATCGTAAAAGCTGTATCGTGGTAGAGCATGAAAACTCTGTTCCAATAAAACTACGACGAAGATTGCCCGGATAAACACACGTTTCAATAATGCACGCGAAGGTCACCTCGGGGTCAAAAGTTGTATGGATCTGTCGAAATTGAAAATAGACGAGGAAAATGTTCAACAGGCTTTCGGGCAATGTATTTTCGCATTCGACGAGAGCAACTGTCAAACACACGAGGACATGAAAAATAAATGGAAAACATTATGGGATAGAGATATAATGTCACATCGTAGTTTTTTTTCTCTCGTGTATATTCCATGGTAAATATCATCACAGCACACCGAAATAAAATTAAATGGTGAAACAAAAAACAAACTGATTAAAATAATATCGACTGAAAAACGAGGTACAAGATTATTCCTAGAAACCAATCAGACACCGTGTTCGAGCTGTTTTCTTCAAATTTGTACGTAATCCACCCTTCTAGTCGAGCTACCAACCTGTGACTACAGAGCATCAAATCGTTTTTGTTTGTTTATTTTTTGCTTCATAATATGAAACGTATATGCTGTATTTATCCACTGGATATGTATTTTAGTCGGACGAACATATATATATATATATATATATATATATATATATATGATATACATGCATGAATATGTGAAACACATGGTACAGAGACACTTCGATTATCCGCTCCTGCTATTGCCGTTCCAGAGATACAGTAACGATGGTTCAAAACGTTGACACCCCATTTCACCTCCCTATGGGTTGATTTTCGAAAAATCCTTTCTCAGTGTACGTCAACACCCTCCCATTCAATTACCCAGTCAGTCACGAAACTCTTTCATTTATTTATTTATTTATTTATTTATTTATTTATTTATTTATTTATTTATTTATTTATTTATTTATTTATTTATTTATTTATTTATTTATTTATTTATTTATTTATTTATTTATTTATTTATTCATTTATTTATTTATTTATTTATTTATTCATTTATTTATTTATTTATGTGAATATGTTGAACGGCTAATAAAGTAGTTTCCATGCCGCCAGCAAAGAGTTTCGACGAGACTCGTACGAGGTGAAATTTTCGTGCCAAACTACGATGTACCATAAGACGTATGGCATTGCCGAAAGTACGGGCATCGAAGTCCGAGTCGAGGTTTACTCCCCGTTCTCCACGAGATTGCTTCGTCCGTGTACCTGCCGACTTTCCTGGAATCTTGAACGCATCGAAAATTTTCCACCTAATGCGAATAGTTCAACCAAGTGAGCATCGAACTCGCCGCTCCGAAAATTCCGTTCCTCGTCGGACTCGTCCCGCGTTTACGTGTTTCGGTGGAGAGTCCTCTCGAGCCTCGGCTGCCACAGCAGAATTACGTATATATATATATATATATATATATATATATATATATATATATATATATATATATATATGCGGTTTCCAGTGGCAATGCTCGCGTGAAAACGTTCGAAATTTAATATATATATATTAATATTCGATATATATCTTCTTGAATGCGTCGAGACCGGATTTTCACGAAAATTCCGGATATTTCTCGCCCTCAGATTTTTCTTATTGCGTGACTCGGTGCTATTGGGTTTTTTTTTTTTTTCGTAATATTATTTTTTTTCATTCGACACGAGTGAATGGAGTGCATCGGAAGTAATCGCAATTTTTGTCATAATGGAACATCGCTGGAAATACGCGATTGTCGATGGTTCGCGGATGGTCGGATGATTTTTGCGACAAAAAACGATAAATTCGTGATAAGCCGCGGGCTGCAGGATACATTCGAACCGATCGTCATTGCCAATATTCTGTACGTTTGCGATGCTAGGGATGGATCGAGTAACAAGTTTTGACAATCATTTGAAATGAAAAAAAAAAAAAAAAAAAGATGAAAACATTTTAACAAAATTTATCGTGGACGATCGAACTTTTTAATTGCCATTGACGTAGTTATCGGTTCATCGATTTCCAAAATGACAAAAACGACGTTTATTTTTTACGATTTTTATTGAATTATTTGCTCGATCAACACATGCATACTGTAATCATTCTTCCATTCACATTCGACTCGCGAAAATTTTTGTTTTCCCATTTTTTTCTGTTTCGGTCAGTCCGTCCGTCTGTTGTATGTCGCAGTTCTCTCATTCTCTCATTTATGGACCGATTATGATAAAATTCGGTACACAGACCGATGACCCGAAAGCATAAATTATAACTTAGGAAAAAAAAAAATTGACCGCTGTCATAAATAAAAATGTACTAAGCTCGAAATTTTGTTTTGATCACCCCATCGAGTGAGGTATCTTTTAATAGGTCTCCTCAAATGCAATTTAAAATGTTGTGGGACATTTTCATTTCAACCCTTCAGTCACGAGATATTCGCTTTCAAAGTCGTCGCTCCGCTCTAATTTCTCAATGATCAATTGAAAAAGTCAGAAAAAATTCCAGGTTGTAACTTTCAATCAATACATTCAATCAAAATTATAATAAACACTGTATAAAAAACAGCTCACGAAAAATATGAAAATGAAAAGGTTCTATCGACGCTTTTGTGGAGATAACATTTTTCCGAATCCAATCATTCAATCCAATTTTTTAAAATATTTTTTCGTTATATGATGTTTTTAAACGTGCTCTGACGAATCGACCTTGTTATAGATATAATTTCGTAAGATTATTTTTTCCTTTCTTGGTCGTGAAAGCGAGAACCCTACCTTACCGATATTATCTTTCTTCCCCCAATTTTCATCGAACGATCGTTAGAAAAAAAAATGCATAAATTCACTTTACGAAGCTGATGCAGTTGCACATCGAAATCTTTATAACCATCGGGAGAACGAGCGAATCCATATCGAGCCCGCGAAAAATACGAAAATTATGGATACGTAAAGTGCACATGGTAAGCTCGTTCATCGATTCGCTTCCGGGTTCTTTAGTCTCGTAGACCGTTATCACGGGGAGAATACGCGGTCGTTAACGTGACGTCTATAGTAATCTAGACGCCATGGTCTTACCGACGCCCCGGTGATTACGAAGCCATTGATTCATGATTAACGAGAAGCCACGGAACGTTGGATCGCTTCTGTTCGAATTCTGTACAAGCGAAACCCAGCGAGTGTGTGAGTGGTGAATGAGAGAGCTAGGGGGTGGGGGTGGGGAAGAGGAGACCATTTCTGTGATGAGGATGAAGCTACAACGTAGCCATTTTCTCGTGCACCGAATGATCATTGCTCCGAAGCCACTGCAACCGATAGACCAAGACCCCAGTGTGCCATTGATGACAGCTTGAGCTCCTTACGTTGCCAAATTGTTACCACCATAGCCTCCGGATATTCGGCCATTTGTTTGAATTCTCATGGATTATTTCATCGCAGAGCATGGAAACGATTTATCATCGTTCGAAATCATGATAGAATTTGGGAAATAAGGGATGTGCTTTTGTAGAATGATGATAGAGAGAGAGTTTTCAGTGACGCCTGACCGATCGTTGACTGTAACTACTTGTCGCTCGTCCCAAGTAAAAAAATTATATAAAATCTATATATGGGATTGGGCATTTATAGTTTATATATAGACTATATAGAGTCTATATATAATCTATATATAAACTGTATATGCCGAATCCCATATATAGATTTTATATAATTTTTTAACTTGGGGTATGATCTTTTTTCTGTCTCTTTTTTTTCTCTCACTTTTTTTCCGCAGTTTTCAATTATGTCAATTATCGTCGATCTGATGAATCAGTGACAATTGGGTTGAACCAATTTGTGATACAATAGATGTTTTTGTTTTTTTTTTAATTACCTGTCAACTGTAGTATCTGAAGTTTCAACGTTCGTATCTCAGCTGTTAGCCTGTCGACTTCGAGCCTCGTTTCTTCCTCCCGTTGACTCGCCTCGATCAAACTCGCTGCTGTTATCGGACCTGCAAACAGATAAATTTTTGATTCGTTAATACGATATATTTTTTTACAGACACTGAAGTTTCGACGATGAGGATTCATTGAAGATGTACATTTACATTGTGATAGGCAATACAGATATTCGAGTTTTCGGGCCCCCGAGGACACTCGTTTGCGACTTATAATAAAGATTGTTCGATCTTCTGCGCATGCGCATGTAAAAAATCGTTAGTGCGCACGGTTAGAATATTTCAAGAGCGCAGATTATGAGTGGTCGATGTGAGTAGATTATACGATTACTTTATATGTTTAAAATTGAATCATGACATATTTGACATAATTCACACTGGAGAACTTTTCGAGTACTTTATTAAAATTTGAATTTATTTAATATAATTAAAAATATCAAAATTTGAATTAATTCAAGTTTATTAAAATTTATTCAATTTCAAATAAACCATAGAGACGAATAATTATTCTCTCGAATGTGTAACCTAACAATGCAAATTAATATTTATTGCAGACCGATAATAATTTGTTGTTGAGATGATTAAATTTTGCTAATAACAATAATGACAATTAATACAATAATAATAATAATCAAAATTATAAGAATTACGAAAAAAAAAAAAACAGGCTCGTATACGTTACAATTGTTACAACTTTATGCAACTTATTATCCACTCGGTTGAGCTCAAATGTTTTCGTTGTTATTTTGCGACCTGCGAGATGAGCCGAGTGTGGCGTACAGTGATGGAGTGAAAAAAGACAAGGGTGCGGGGTTGAAAGAGCGAGAGAGAGAGAGACAGAGACAGAGCCCAACACGCGCGAGTACGTGATCTCAGAAGTAAAATTTTTCCGAGGTTGTATCGCGAATACAGCGTGAAATATATGTACACATATATATATATGTATATACACAAATGCATCTTTTCTCGCCTTCGTGTGTGCCAGACGCGAAGAATCATGGATTCCAGCGAGCGCTTCCGGTGCCCCTCATCCGTGAGCTGAATCCCTCGGTCCCCGAGTGTGCACGTGGTAGACTCGCAGAATGAAAACTTTTGCCGTGAATTCGCCGAGGCGGCAAGATATTACACGTTTATACGTGGGTGCTACTATACTTTTACGATTTCGTGTACCGTTTATGGAGTGACTGCATTGGGTGCCGAATAACCATATGCCAAGCTATACACCGACATTGTTTATCACGATGAACAAATATACGTGTATAAATGTTTTATGTAATATTATTCCAAATATTTTGAAATATATTTTGAAAGACATGAAACATTTTACATTTGATATTACAACTTGAAACTTTATTTTTCTGGCTTCAAGCGCACGACTGGAGTCCGAACGTTCCCCACGCTTTTCTTGATCATATAACCTGTCCTGTTCTGATTAACAGACTTTTTCATGCATGGTTTCCTTCGTTCTTTTTACAAAAAAGACGTGACGAGTTGATGAAAAACCTATTTGACGACTGGAAAACGGAAGAAATCAGCACAGAGCTTATTTTTCTATAGTTCGCTTGGGGTACGTTCGGACCCCAGTCATGAATTCCGGAGTTAAAATGAGAGTTGAAATGAAAAGTCGAAAAATTGACAATATACTATGTTGTGATTTCATTGTATGATTTTAAAGATGCATATGTAAGTGTGGATCGTTTTATTCAATAACATTTCATACATGTTTGTTACCGCCATTTTTTTTAAACATAATTTTTGAAATATTTTTCTGAATATATTTAAAAATAAAAAATTAAATGATATACCCAACGTTTTTAATAATATATTGTCCACCTCGATTGTCGATTACATTTTCCGAGATTGGAAATATGATAAAGAAAAAAAAAAGTTAGAAGAATTTATATTTTTTCAGCTGTATAACAAGTGACTGCATTTTTAATCGTGAGATCGAGTTTAAAATGTTTTAAATTTTTAAATATGAAATAAAATTACACGTAACAATTGTTTCACATACAAAGCGGAAGAGCTCCCTATATACATATGTATATACATGGTCGTAACCAAACATAACCCACGAACGCGATAATTGTAATGATATAGACCAGAGGGCAGCACGTAACTTTCGAAATTTGTGTGTTTCGTGAATCCACGTTATTCGTTGAACTCTCCAGCTGAGTCCAGTCATGCGGTTCACGAGTTATATTATCATGCGGTTGCATAATTTTGTCTGTCCTAAATAAATATTAAACTGGCTGTTAATAATTCACACATTATTCATTTTCGTGGCTCTCAATGATAACTCATCGACTCAATTTCGTCTGATAACGATATATGTGAATTTTTCATAAAATTAATTTTATTCGTATATAAATCTTATCAATGCTAACGCCATTTTATACAATGACATACAATCAAATGCCTTTTATCGATTCTAAAACCAGATAATTCATTTATTAAAAAATGATGTCAAATTTGGATTCACTTTTAATATAACGAATCTGAATCTATAAATTGTAATTAAGTCTCGGGATTAGAATCATTTACTCAGCTGTATGTCAAGCTTAAAAATAATATGTTTACTTTATTTATTCAAATTTATCGGTCCCCATTAATTTAAATATCAAAAAAATAATATAATCGAATAATAATAATATTCGTTATTATAAAATAAATTAATGATAATGCGAGGTAATGCAAGTTTATACCACAGAAGATATTGAACTCCACGAATTTTCAGCTAGCTGCGTGGATATCCTCATGAATGATTAACCCGAATGCCACAAAGTAAATTTAAAAGAAAAAAAAAGTGGTGCTTTCGATTTTTCGAAAAATGAATCTCCATCGAGACGCAATTAACTCATCAACGAACGAAATCTCGTTCGCTAAAGAAAAATCTATAGTGCCAGAGTAGAGCTCGTATTTTTTTGGCATTTTTATCTCGAGTCGTATCCTGTTTTAACGACCGAGGAAACTCGCCGCAGTGTAAAGTGTTGCTCGTTAAGCGGGAAACAAAGTTCGAGCTGGCTCGTCCGCATCGGCAAACCGAAGCACCCAAGCTGTCGTCTCTCAGTGAGAATATATAGTTACACACACACACACACACACACACACACACAGACAATGTATACAGGTTACTAACCGACGTACTAACGTTTCAGTGGCACTGGGTTTACAAACTGCAAAGCATCGAGCACACGACTAAGTACTACAATGAATCGTCGTGGACAGTTCCTCTGTGTAAGTAGAACCAATGTTCCTGCCTTTGGCTCGATGTGTTACACACCAACGTCACACGGTATGAAACGCGATGAAAAACTTTGATAACAGCCGAGATTGAGGTTTTTGAGGTAGCTCAGCAGCAAACTACTTTGAGTTGAATCTTTTTTCTTTTTTTTCAAGTAAGTAGAAGTATTTAGTAAGTAGAACAAGTGTTTCTGCTTTTGGCTCGATGTGTCACACATCAACTTGACACGGTATGAAACTCGATGAGAAACCTTGATAACAGTCGAGATTGAGGTTTTTAAGGTAGCTCAACAGCAAACTACTTAAAGTTCAATTGTTTTTTTTTTTTTTAGGTAAGGTAGCAACGTGATGAATATTTAGAAAACTGATCGCGACGATTCAAATCATCATAAAAGTTGAAGTCAGGATGATTATCAATCTGATTGGAGTTATGATTGAGGAAATAAAATGTCGAGCTACTTTTTTTTCATTTGTCCTTTGATTCTCGAACAGAAAAGGGTAACTTGATGGAGAATTGAGTGACGGTTCTGTGTGACGTCACTGATGAATTAATTGAAACGATTGATGATTTTGTTATTGTTCCAATGTGTCAGACCCGCCGGAATACATCTGATCATCGAATATTCGTTCGAACGAAAATTACATTACGTTATGGTCGATGTGATAAAAAACATATCAAACGGGCGAAAAGTCAATAAATTTTCCGGGCGTTGCGTTAATTTTTTTCTTTTTTCATTCATTTTTTCTTTTTACTTTTTATAGTCTGTCTCGACCCTGTTCGATCTGCCGCAATCGTGGAATTATTGTTCGCCCATGGCTCCGAGATGCAACAGAATCACAGGAGAGAGAGAGAGAAAGACAGTGAGATAGAGAAAGAGCGCAAAAGTGAGACAGAGAATTGATTGACTCTGTCGGAAAATTCGGGACAGCCGTCGATACGATATATAACAATGCCATATACACAACGAGAATATTTCGATAGGGAACGATTGCGAAATTGAATCTCCGTATGCACATAGATCCCCGCCCATGCGTGACAGGGCTCAGCAAAAAAAAAAAAAAAAAAAAAAAAAAAAAAAAAAAAAGACATTTAAAAAATAAAGAGAAACATTTTTTTTACACGATACCAGAGGAAAAATACTTTTTTTTTATTCTCCACGATCCGGCATTTTTGCAATTTACTCTTGTATCGAATTTCAATTGTTTATTTTCCCTTCGGTGTTATTCGTTTTTTTTTTCTTTTTTCCTTTCGCGTTTTCACTCTCTCTGTCTTTGGTCGTACGCGAATGCGGTTTTCCAGTGGATTTTCTCATCGTGGCCAGACAACGAAGACTAAAACAGACAGTGGTCGAGTTTTTACAAATGGTACTTTCGGTGACCGAATACTCCGGAGTCAGACTACCGATGCGGTTTTGCAGTTGCGAATACACACACACGGACGAGCGTCCGTTCGGTCGTGTAAAGTATGCACGAGCGGGCAGCTCGAACGGGGGGAGGGGGAGGGGAGGGGGGAGGCTGTTACTCGTGGCTTTTGGAGAACCCGACGAGGTATGATGTACGAGAACGCGACAACCAGGAGCAAATGTACAAGGGAGGCAAAGAGAACCACGAGGCTGCGGATATCTCCGCATATGGGGGGACAAAGTAACCTGCGGAGTTTGCCAGAGGTCCTCGGTCACAGGTTGTAGACACAACTGAGTGCATGGCCTCGCGTATCCGGAATCCTCGTTCGGTCGCATCTACTCGCTGTACGACTTGCGAACCCACTCGGCCATCGACGCTCGTTTGCCAAAATCGAGGACACATGCAAGAGCTTGGTACGTGTGTGTGTGGAGGAGGGGGGGGGGGGGGCATGCTTGCCATCAGACTACAGGACCGTGAACTGTGTACATTGGTGGGAATATGCTGGTTGGATGATTTTTCGTATGTCTCGACAATTACTGTCAGAGGAAGAAGAGATAGAGCATTATTTTTTTTTTGTTTTTGGGTGGTCCAGACGAATTCTTTTTTCTCCCTTAGACTATGATTCGATGGATCGAACAGTCGGTGGATTATAGACACGAGAAGACATTTTTTGTAAACTTTTTATGATTCAACATCAGAATATAGAACTTAATAACTTTTTTGGCATAAATTGGTGTGAGACAGAGCACAGATAGAAAATAATTTTTTTCTTTTGTAAATAACTGATGATGGATAGAGCAGAGGGAAAGAAGACAAACTCGTTTGTTTTTTATTCGTTTATTTTTTAATTAGTCAAACGGCAATTGGCTGGAACAGAAAAGCTATTTATTGTTCGGTATGTTTGGAACATGCAGTTGGTAGAGAGGACTAGCTATTCTTATTTTTATTTTTATTTTTATTTTTTTTGCGTTCTATTTCAATTGTTTGGATCGAAATGGTTGTTTCTTGAATCGACTACAATAATTGGGAAATCGAACATTTTGTCGGTTGACAGAGTCAATGAATTTTGATTGGGTCCGTTTTGATAATGCGTGGTTACAATTAACGATTTTGTTTTTCTTTGCATTTCCCCGTTCTACGTACAAAGATGTTTTTGCCAAAAGTTACGGAGCTCGAAACTTTAGTCAAATTGAATGGTAATAGTAGAGTCAAGAATTTGAGAACCGTAATATTGACTCGTGCATTTGCTTCCGGCAAATGCAAATATGTCTCATATATATATATATACTGGTTATCGATATTCTTGTGGGTTTTTATATCAATCAAACATTTGCGTGAAAGCAATTATTGAAACGACAGTCGTGCATGTTGACATGATAAATATTGATTTTGCATATGTCAACAAGAACATTTCGTGTAATATTTTCCATAGAAAAATGCGAGTTTACCGAAGATTGTCGGACAGAAAGGAGGAAGAGAAGAAGAAAAGTGAAGAGTGAAAGAGAGATAAAGTAAGAGAAAAATGAGTGAATAAAAACGAATAAGAAAAAGTAAATAAAACGAGAGCGAAGAAGCTGGAAGTAAAGTCACGGTAAACGACAATCGGGGGGACAACTCTGTTCAACTGTGATGATCTTCGCTAGCATGGAGATTGGCACATGAATACGTGGGGAGATGGAAGGTTGAAAAAAATAATGCAAACATGAGGAGTGAGAAGACTATGGTTCCGGTGACATTCAGACGAAGGGTCAAAAAGTGAGAGAGAAACCCTGTGTGGCAATTTTGACACGACATCAGCAAGACGACGACTTGTTTTTCTGGTTTTTGGGATAAGATGAAGATCGGAAAACTACCTAGAACCCTGTACTATGTGTAATACGTCGCTATCCAGCTGTTATGAAGGATATTTGTCCAGGAACTAGTCAGGATTTTACAATTCCATCTGGGGAAAAATTATCTGGTGATTAGACAGAGCATAGACATGATAGAGATGGAAAAGCTATCCAGACACTATTTCAAATTACTGTACTGAGTTATTGAGTTAACTAAAAAATTAATAATGGCCGTTTACTGTAACCAACAAAAGCCTTCATTTTACGGTAAAAACTGGCCTTGGCATTGGCAAGTTTAATTGG
The DNA here is from genome assembly GCA_963662125.1 of Diplazon laetatorius. Classification (NCBI taxonomy): domain Eukaryota; kingdom Metazoa; phylum Arthropoda; class Insecta; order Hymenoptera; family Ichneumonidae; genus Diplazon; species Diplazon laetatorius. Next base: position 8,915,720 of record OY759153.1, read on the forward strand.
GCCATTAATATAGGCTTCTTATCAGCTAGTATCAATTGCCAGTGATGAAAACAAGTTGTCATATCATAGTTTGCCATTACTGGACCGATGATGGCTGCCAGTATCGGACCATTACCGAGTTCATTAAAGTTTTAGTTGAAAGTACTAATTAAAAGCTACAGTCTGGTATTTTTCCATATTTTCTACATCGGTAGCTTATGAATTAAAGGGGCGAGGTGGGATAATAACAACTTTGAAGGCAAACGTCTGGTGACGGAAGGGTCAACATCAAAAGGTCCTGAAACATTTTTCGTTGGATCTACGGAGATCTATTCAAAGATACCTCTTACTGGAATAAGCAACAAAAAAAAATTGAATACCCTTTTCACAAAAACATATTTTTTCAAAAATCTCATCATTTCTGTTTTTGGGATCATCAATGGACGTCCGTGTACCAAATTACATTTTAATAGGTTTATAAATGAGGGCATGAAAGTGCTCAGACATACAAACAGATAGACAGATGACAGACCAAAACTGAAAGAGTTTTTAGGTGGCTTCCTAACCTCAAAAACTAACGCAGCCTGGAATCGAAGCACCGAGAATTCTGTGCACATGTCACCGATTCAATTATGATTATCAGCATGGGAAATGATTGCCAGTGATTGCGATGATTCTTCGAACTTTCGAACTTTCATCTACGCTTAAATTTGAATATCGATATTCAAGATCAACAATAGAAAATCTCAAAACGACGAAAAAATAAAATTTAAAAAAACATCCAGCTAGCCCAGGTTATCATTGTAATAATACGAAAGCTTGCTGAGTGAATTTTTTTCCGTGGATACGATGGCAAAAGAAACGACGCAACGACCGGAAAGTGATAACGCCTTTTAACGAAAACTCGGTGGAAAGTGCGCTTGGCAGGGTTTATCTTGCCGGAAGCGACGGAATTTCAATGGCCGACGATTTTCCGACCCTGCAATGGGCAACGTGATTTCTCCGACGTTCGTCTCCCTCATCTTCGCTTTCTCTCTCTGTTTCTCCGTTTTTTCTATTTTCTATTTCTATTTTTTCTATTTTGAAATTCTGACTCGGGGTCGTACAATTTTCATGGCAGTCGTCTTTGCCGGCGTCTCATCAACCACTTCCGGCTCGTATCAGTGCGGTACAGTGAAAGTCGGGGCGGGTTTTAACGACTCTTTCCTATTTCGCCCGCATGCTATTCTCGGTAATTGAACGCACCGTTACGGGTGGCGCGACGGTCACCACGACAAAAAGTTGCGGGCTGGGATGAGTTTGCTGGGACGCTGTCGCAAAGAGTCCTCGAATGCTATACGGGCTTGTTGAAACTTCAGTCACGTCATTTGTGTCGCAAAGTGTCGGCAAAAAAAAAATGTTACGCACTTCGTAGAAAAAAAAAAATTAATAAAAATGTCAATTCTGTGACGTCACCGTGTGAAGCGCAATAAAATGGTGATTTTGTAATCTGACAAATTAGGACCGTTGAATTAATTTGGGATATAAATAGATTATGCACGAGGCTGACGTTTATCACGATCTAAAAAATGATACCACGATAATCTGCAAATTGATTATTATTATTAGCAAATTGTTTGTTTCGGATTTTTCATTCTTTTTCATATATACACTACCGCTCCGCAGTATCAGACCACTTACCGCGCGCCCAACCAAAAACTGGTCGCGACTTTGAAAGGTGGTAGCTCTGTCAAAAATGAAGGTACAGATTTCTTATGCAGACCATTGCAAAGCTTACTCAATTGTGCGTTGAATGAACCCTAGCCAAGTGGATCCGAACTTCTGTATGTCGATAAATCATGTGAGGAAGACAAAAAAATAATTCCGATTTCGACCGAATTTCTTGCCCCAACTTCGACCCTACCCCGCTTCTAGGAAAATTTTTCTAAAAATCTGGAAAAATTCCGGAAGCACCGTTAAGACTTCAGCTCTTGATCCGTCGAAAAAAAATCAAAAAATCTCAACGGGTTCTTGAGATATGAGATTATATGTGTGAGCGTGCAGAATCATCATCACGACCGTCGATAGCCCGATTCGAGGTTTCCGCGAGCGATTCGGCTGTCACGCCAGGGCCGAATATCAAGTAGGGGCTCGCGTGGGCTACTATTACTCTACTCAAAGTTATATATTATACAATACACTCCATGATAAATATATTCGTTTACTGGCGTTCATAATACTCACAAGATAATTTGGCGAATATACTAGAAATTAATCGAAAATAAAAACTTTGAGTAAAGTAATAGTAGCCCACGCGAGCCCCTACTTGATATTCGGCCCTGGCGTGACAGCCGAAGCGCTCGCGGAGACCTCGAGTCGGGCTATCGACGGTCGTGATGATGATTCTGCACGCTCACACATATAATCTCATATCTCAAGAACCCGTTGAGATTTTTTGATTTTTTTTCGACGGATCAAGAGCTGAAGTCTTAACGGTGCTTCCGGAATTTTTCCAGATTTTTAGAAAAATTTTCCTAGAAGCGGGGTAGGGTCGAAGTTGGGGCAAGAAATTCGGTCGAAATCGGAATTATTTTTTTGTCTTCCTCACATGATTTATCGACATACAGAAGTTCGGATCCACTTGGCTAGGGTTCATTCGACGCACAATTGAGTAAGCTTTGCAATGGTCTGCATAAGAAATCTGTACCTTCATTTTTGACAGAGCTACCACCTTTCAAAGTCGCGACCAGTTTTTGGTTGGGCGCGCGGTAAGTGGTCTGATACTGCGGAGCGGTAGTGTAGTATATTATGACACTAGGACGAAAAAAAAATTTTCTGACGAGTGTGAGTTTGCAGAACGAGCCGAAGGCGAGTAATGCAATCACACGAGTCCAAAAAACATTTTTCGTACGAGTGTCGTACGAATTTTTATGTCACAAGGTCCATAAATGCGGTTTGAAGCGAACGAAGTGAGCGTAAAACCGCACTTTTACGGACAGCGTGACATAAAATTTATTTAAACCTGGAATACGATTTGACGTTGGCGAACGATTGTTAATTCAATCGAGTGTGGGTGGAAATTGCCAGTCAAGAATTTTTCATTCGTTCAATGCGTTCTGCACAACATCGTACTTGAAACAAGCAGCAAGCTGGAACTTGCACTTCATTTTCTTCGAAAACTTAACTCTCTGACAAAAGAAAAGTTTCGTTCGCAGTCTAAAATTGAAAATTAACAAATACAATACAATAGAAACATTTTCAATCAGCAGCTAATTCATTTGTTCATTTTTTTTACCAGCTTTCAGTGCATAGAAAGTCAAAAGATATAATACGAGTCTAGAACATCAGCAACAATAATTTCGAACTTACGCAATTACGAACATCCGAGTTTATTATAATCGGCACGAACTGAATTTTCACGAAAGTGCCAATATAAATCCGGTTGGCAAGTCTCTCACAAGCCAAGAGCCATAGTTTCATCTCGGTGAAGGAGACTGAGCGCAATCCACTCGTCGCAGTGTCTGGCCGAGAGTGCAGGGCCAACACACACACACACACACACACACATATATATATATATATATATACATATATATATATATATATATATATAATATAAACATACGTACTCGTAATTTTCGGAGGTTCCCGGTACTCGAGCACACGACATCACGGAGTTCCAGCTCCGTTGAGTAATGTCAGACGCGGAATTCATGGAGCGTTTATACGTAGCGCGTATTAAATACATATCGCGTGGTACTTCGGTCTCGTACGAGTCTCTCGTACGAGCATCACGGTGAATAACAGAGACCGAGAACGGAATGACGATAGAGAGAAAAGGGTTTTCACGTACCTTCGTATAGACATGTCTAACTATGGATATATCTATATATGTGTGTATGGGAAACCTGGGAAGCAGTAATAATCACGTAGGTTTCTGGGAGACGACGTACTATAAACGACCTATGTACCCGGTTTCTCGTTGCCCGTGCTTATCCATACTCCATCTCTTGTTATCTTCAACGTCCTTTCATCTTCGCGTCTGCGTAAGTGCCGCTGACGCGTTTCCAACGATTCCACGACAATCCCGGAACTGATAGGAACGTACTGAATCTTCGTGATGTATATTATATATATATATATATATATATATATATATATATATATATCTATATACACATATACATATATATAAGATGATCCATTCAAGTTGACACAGCAGTATATCTTCGGAACAATGTATTTTCGATAAAGATTTTCGCAATAACAGTTTTATGACTCAAAGGGTCAAAACGCTGTGATATCGTGTTTTGCCATTTTCCATTCGTTGATGATTTATAAGGTCATTTTTACGGCAATATTGTTTATTTTTATTTTATTCTCGACAGCGAAGTGTACTTTTTAGACATGCAACACAAAATGCAAATGCATTCGCCTCTTATTCTCCCCTCTGTAATTTTTGATTAGCTAGGGAGGGGGATGGTGACTTTAGCATCCACTCCACCACTTGGGTCACCGAGCTTAAGTTGACGTCAAGATGCAAGCATTTAAAAATTGCTAGGGTCCGATAGACCCATTGTAAGAATTTCGTTATATCTCGAGGCTGTAATAACTGAGGGTCAATGAGCTACACGATAATACAACGTTGAGGAACCCTCAGGCAGGGATCGGCATCCGTTGAATGAAAATGTATTTCAAATACTTTTTCGAACAAATAACTATGATCAATTATCATGAAAGAATCAATATTTGCACATTTTTGCAATAATTATGGTCAATTTATATGAATTATTATTATACAACGGTGAACATTTAATAAATCTGATAAAATTGATTATCATTTGGTCCAAAAGGTATTTGAAATACACTTACAAATACATCTCTGCCCTCAGGGCGGAAGCCATACTCGAAGTGGTCCGACATTTTTCTATTACGGTGTCGAGAGTCGGTCAAAACAATAAAAAACGACGGGTTCGAAATATTTGAGGACGGGGAAGTACGGGAAAACTTGGGAAAACTCATATTTCCTGCGTCTCATCGAAATCATCGTGGAGTGACGCCGTCAGCCGCAAACATCCAATTTCTCACTCGTCCTTCCTTATTCGTAAGACCGAGCAAATGGAAAAAAAAAAAAAAAAAAAAAAAAAAAGTTTTTCGCAAGAGCCAAGTTATCGAATCTCCGAGGGACGTTCGCAAACGTGACGCAATATCCGGTATAATTGCCGGTAGTCCATACACATGGCAAGGGGTTGAAAACGTTTGCCGGTTTGAGAGATATTTCGAAGCTGAAATGTTGACACTCGACAAACTTTTTCACCGGCGACCGAACGTCGCGAACGACGCGATGGAAGAAGGACCCACGCTTCGGGCACTTGTTACGCGTGTGGATCGATAAGGCATACCGATGCTCGGATTCGTCGAGAGGAGCTTAAGACCCGGCTGTAAAATCGGTCGAGACGACGAGACACGACCATCGGAAAAAATGTGAAGCGTGGCGCGGATACCAAGTCAAAATGTTCACTCTTCTTTCAACCTCACTGACTCTAAAATCTTTTGAGCGAGCGGATGTCAACGTCGGCTCCACCCTGAAGGTATACAACAATCGATATTTTTTTTTCGAGAGGATGACAAGATCGAGGCAAAAAGATAACAAGGGGATGACGAACAATAAAAAAATGTTGGGAACTGCGTACAAGTGGTAAATTTTTACCAATGTAATTAAAAATATGTATTTTTTTTCAGACACTGCAAACGATGTGCACACAATTATTTTACGATTCGAAGGGGATGTTATATATTACATTAGATTTTCATGTAGTTGTACACTTATACATAGAATCTATAAGCAGTGTGTTGTATACACATTATACAGATTATACATTTTGGTTCGATCAATATAAATTACAATAAAAATTTAAAAATGGCAGGCAAGATCTGACTTCCCTTTTCAGGAATGAGGTGCGGAAAAGAAGCGTTTCTGGAACAGGATTAAATTTGATAACAGCACATCTCAATTTTTCACACAATTTATACAGATTATAAATATAGTTTTGATCGCATACAGATTGTGATTAGATATTAGATTTTATATATATATAATCCATTGTAATATTATCATTTTTATCATATAGATACGTTATATCTTTACAGTGCGTTTATTTCCTATTCTATATATTCGATATAGTTCATTTGTATATATTTCTATAAGTTAAGCCGTGAGATGCATTCAAGCCGTTTCTGTATGGAAAACTCAACCGATGTTTTTTCACATCAACGTCAATATTTTTCACTCGATCATTTAAAATCCAAGAGCACAAGTATCAAAAATGAAGAGAGCTTTTCATTCGACCCCTCGAATGGCGTACGATGAAAGGTCTGGAGTTGTATGCTGCATCGCATCGAAGTTGAAGACGGTCGACAAACTGCATAATAAAAAATCGATCGAAGCTGCGCTCCACCACTATTGGTTTTCCATCAACGTGGACACCAACTACGTGTTCGCAATGTATATCACGATCAGTGATATTGAATTGAACTCATGAGTGTAGTTGGCAACAATTCGCAGCTTCGTCATGGAACTCGGTCTATTCGTTATACGACCGCGAAGTTATGCACGGTTCTGTACGTCGTTTCTAGTCATTGCGACAAGGTTCAAGATGGAGAACCGACACTTCGATGTGCCATAGATACCACGCAGATCCCGACCATAGTGCTTGCGAAACATGGGGATGGGTATTGGGTAGAATGGGACATTTCTGTGCTTGATGCATAGCTCCGAGGACATGGACTGTAGGTGGGGTCGTCGTTATCGAGCATCGTCTCAAGTCGAACTGCTTGAGCTCAGAACGTGTCCGCCCATTCATGGTACATATGTTGGGTGAGGCTCGAAATTCAGAAAGAGCGAAGTTCAGAAGGGTCGAAATTCCAAACGCGCAATGTTTCGAACGACAATGTTACGAACGGTCGCGGCGTAGAATGACATTGCAGCGAATCAAAATTCAGAATGACATTGTAGCGAACGTACAATATTCCGAAAGCCTGCCAGTCGGCGCGGTTTTCAACATTTCCCGACTTTCGAGCTTTCCCACGCGTAAATTATCTAAGTTAGATACATGCCGTTCGGGACTTTTTTGTAGGAAATTCAATTTTCTACAACATTGTTTATGTGATCTTTTGGTCTATATAGCGTTGTTTATCCAGCGTTTCGAAGGAAAGGTCTAAAAAGGTCTGCATTGATTACCTTATTGTTTTTATCAAACGCTGGATAAACAACGCTATGTAGAACAAAAGTTCACATAAACAATGTTGTAGAGAATTGAATTTCGCATAAAAAAGTCTGCGACGGCATACATCTGATTTTGATAATTAACGCGTGGGAAAGCTCGAAAGTCGGGAAATGTTGAAAACCGCGCCGACTGGTAGGCGTTCAGAATATTGTACGTTCGCTACAATGTCATTCTGAATTTTCACGATTCGCTGCAATGTTATTCTACGCCGTGACATTGTTTTGTTCTTCATGCACGGATTTATTAATATTCTTAACAGAATTTGAAAATACAAAAATATATATTATTACATCATCACACTGTCAGCGTTTTGGAATGTTCGTTCACGTATGAAATTACATGTTCGGTTTTGGCATGTGGGAAACGCAAGTCGTGCGTCCGACGTGTTTACATCCGCTTCGACTAATTAATGGAACTGCGGGGGTGAGGTGGAGGGAGGGAGGAGGGGGTGCGTACAATGCGAGAGGCAGTGAACGGAGAGAGAGAGAGAGAGGGAGAGTGAGAAGCGAGAAAGGTCCGTTCCGAGCTTGTCCATCGAGCTTCGGTTTATCGTATATACGATCGATTTATTGCCAAACGCTCTCGCGAGTTGCCCCCTCCCTCCTTCCTCACCTGACCGTGCTTCGACGTCATAGAATATTATACACGCATATCCAATAGTCTCTCGGTATTACGCACACAATCTCGGGCATGAGCGGATTTAGTTGCGGGCTGACGAAACGTCGGCAATGGTGAAAGAGCAAAGCCTATCCGACCCTTTGCCAGTTTTCTATTGTCAATCGCTTCGACGAAGATGACGATAATTCAACAGTGCCACTCACGACGATAATGCTGTCGATAATGTATGAATAGCTAACGTATTATATCGCTTGTCCAAAATATCGATGAATTGGATTATGAGTCTTATTATGAAAATTATTTGAGTAATCTGTTAGTTAACGACGATACAAGAGTTCACTAATTGACATGTGTCATTAATGATGAGTTGATTGGTTTTTTTGATTATTCAATTTGCTTTTGGAAATTTGGATTTTTAAAATCAAATTATTCGATTTTTTTCACTCGACTCGAAATCATGAAAAATGTTTAGATGATTAGGTAATTTATTTCTAGTTATATTTTCATCATATATTATACTATATTTTTTATGTATAATATCATTATTAAAATATACTATATTTTATTTACAGAAAATCCTTGCGTTGGCAATGATAGTTGCTGGTACACGACGCAATCGTTGAAAACGTAATGGAACTTTAAAATACATAAATATACCACATCACAACTGTGACGCGTAATGCGGTCGTTCCAAGAGCGACCGCATTACGCGTCTATGACCATTTTCTCACAACTCCATTCACCAGCTTTGACTAATTCGAGCTTACTTCGGAGCTGCGCTTTCCACCTTCACCCGCTTTTCAATGTGAGTTTATGCACAAACAGTCGAGAATCCAATATCACATCGTGCGTGCCGGCTGTACCGAGAAATATGATGGTCGGAGGTTTTTCCACTTTGATACAAACGCGTAATGGATATAATTGACTGCCATTTTGCAGGGGGACCTTGTGCGAATTGATGTTGTCCCTTTGAGGAGTTTCGAGGAAATCTAACTGTGGACTGTCGGATGTACTTCATTCGGCGCATATTCGCATATACGTGTATATATGTATAAATATATTTACACATACACATATATATGTATGTATAAATATATATCTGTTTATAGATGTGAAACTATTCCCATTCATCTGAGAACCTCGGTCGCTGCGTTCGATTCGAGTTTCATCTCGAAAGCTCTTCTTCTGGGCCTCTTCTCTGCCACATGCATGCAAACCCTCTTTGAGCACGGTGCTCGATATCGGATTTACCGTCTGAAAACGGGCGAGCCCTTGATCTTTTCGTTTAACCTTCCATAATCGCGAGAGTGGGGGGAGGGGGATGTACGGAATAAAAAAAAGAACGAATTATGCGGAGAAAGGTATCCCAAGACCAGATTCAAAAGATCGAGTTGACTACAGTTGAACTCTATGGGCTGGATAAGCTATTCATATCGAAAAATCCGATCTTCCTTTTATTTATTTTTTTTTTTTTTCGAGAAGTGAAAATGAATTGTTTTTGGGTGAACTTCTAATTAAAGAAAATCGAAGGAAATGGCCAAGTGGCTAATACATGTAGAAACTATGAACATTTCTCTGTGAAAAATCGATGAAAACTTTGTGAGTTCGAGATACTTATTGAAAAATATGAAACGAAATGAGAGTTTAGCAATGTGTAAATCGGAAATGGGTCTATAGAAATATATTTATAATTTCAGAAGGAAGGTTACAGAAATCGATTCCATTGAATTTTTCGCTGCTGATTTTATTCATTTGATGAGATGAATGCTTGAGTCTTTTGATTACGAAATTATGTCTTGTATAAAGATTGTCGAAAAATTTGGTAAAAACCCGATTCCTGAAAAGGTCAGACCCCCCCCCCTTTTTTTCAGGTGGAAAAAATACCCAGGCCAAAATTTCAATCCTTAGCCATTAGAAAAAAATGTATTTCAATTTTTATTAAAGCGCCCACTCTTCAGCTCAAATGTATGCTTTGGTTCATCAAGGTTTGTTGTTTTTTCGCAAAGTTGTGCGTTATTTTTTTGACCGGATTATTCCACGCGTTTGTACAATTATTGCTAAAGTTTATTTAAGAATATCATATTTCATAATTTTATCATAAATTCGAAGTATTAAAGATGAAGCTGCACGATTTCATATTTTTCTAGCTGTACTATATTTACAATGAAAATGTTAAAAAGGCAGACCAGATCTGACCTCCCTTTTCAAGAATGAGGTACGAAAAAAAAGCGTTTTCAAAATACGATTAAATTCGATAACAGCGCATCTTAATTTTCCCACTGTTATCCAGATTCTATGTAGCCCTATCGTGATCTTCAATAACCTCCAGCTAACATCCTCCATCCCTCCGAAGCCAGTCAACAAGAACAAAATATCAATTCAGATAATCGATCGATAATACCGTTTTTTTCCTCGTTAATTTTCCACATCCGGAATTTGCATATTGAACGATGAAAATGGAAGGACGGTTGTAAATGAGACGAAACCATATACCGTTCGGTCGGAGCGATAACGAGTGTCAGACTCGTAAATTTTCAGCTTTTGTGAAACTCCGGAACTCGTAACGAGTGCTGCCGAAAATTCGATGGAAAGGGGGTGAAGGAGGAGGGGGCGGGGGGGGGGGTGGGTTATGGTGAAATACATGAAAGGGCGTAGGTTACAGAAACGGTTTGGGACGCGTAAAATTTGTTGAATAAAGTACACACTGCAACAATGTCGGAAAATAGTATAAACAAGGGGCAGACTGGCGGCAACCGTTCGCATCTACCCTTCCGCTCGTTCGTGGAGGGGGCGCACGATAGCACGCGCTTCCGACGCGGCGAGGCCGCGTTGGCGGGGGGTCGTCGCCCCTCGACTCGTCGGTGGTAACTATGCGCTTATAACGCAAACGTACACATGTACACAACGGGACCATCGGCCGCGGCTATATGGAAAAACGGAATTCACCCCCCCCCCCCTACGTTCGCGCGATGCCGAGGCATTAATTAAACCGGAGGGTTAAATAATATACCCCTAATTCTCGCTCGTTTATCTTCTCGCCTGCCTACCTCGATTTTCCACCCTTCTGTTATACGTTTGTGCTGCGTTTCGCCAACCGAAACGCAGCACCGTTGCCTGATTACTGATTGCCAGTCGTTATCTGCTGCACAAAGTCGGCGTTGCTTCTTTTTATTGTTATTATTATTATTATTTTTCTATACCGGTCTCGATCGATTTTCACCGTACGATAAATTATTTTTCTCGAGTAACGCTTTGAAGCTGCTTTTTTAATTCGCTTTGAACGCTATTTTTTATGTAAAAGTGTTCAACTGGCTGTATGTGGTTAGAACGACTGAAATTCAGAACGCGCGATGCTTCGAACGTATGGAATTTCGAACGCCTAATAGTTTTTCACGTTGCACGACTTTGGAGCTTTTCCTCGAGTAAACTATCAATGTTAGATGTATGCCGTCGGAAACTTTTTCGTAGGGAATTCAATTTTCTACAACATTGTTTATGCAAGCTTTTGATCTATATAGCGTTGTTTAGCCAGCGTTCTCTCGGGAAAATAAAAAGACATTGATGACACGATTTTTTTTTTTACCGAAACATTGAAATCGATAGAAATATTTATTTTCATGGAAAATATCTTTTTTTCTTTTCGAGATAATTTTTTTACTCGAAACCTTCGCAGTGGGTGTAAGATTTTTTTTCTCCCGTCGTTCCGACGTCAACGACCATTTTTTCCGTAGGATTCCGCGATGCTCTCATCGTTAGACATGAAATCTCCAGGGACATATTACGTTCTGTTCCTCCTTGAGAAATAATCATTCTCCCTCGGCTTTGCCCGAGAAATTAATTTATTTCCATCCCAGTGTGCCAACGTCATCGTCCGCTCGACTCCTCTGTGCTCGTTAGCCGTCGCAGTGAGAGCTGCACGGAAATGCGACGGAGAACCCGGAAAATGCTTTATCCCGATGGAACAAGTGTGACTGAAGCAAACTTTGGGAGCCATTGAATCCAACGTGTCGAGTGGAACTACGAGAAATAGGACATTTTTTTCTTCTGTTCAACACGAAATAATAATGATTATCACGATCAGGGATCGGTGTTCATTCAATGTAAAATGACATGACATACTTTGATGAATAAATTATTATTGATTATAGAACCTATAGAATATTAGATTTCGTTAAAAAAAAAAATTATTCATGAGAATTGTTCGCAACTATGAAATAAATGATACAATAATAATTGTTACATGATTAATCATAATCGTTAATGGTTTCAAAAAGCATTTGATATACATTTCCATGGCATTTTTTCCCCACGCCTGATCATGATCATGCGGAAGAATAAATATAAAATATTGTGGCGGAGTCAAAAAAAAAAAAATAGAAGGAAAAAAATAGAAGGCAAGGTTCCTCCTGAAAATAATTTTCCACGGATTCGTTCCTTGTAATTTTAATGTGATGTTCAGCAGTATAAATGATGAAAAATGTCCTAGATAATTGTTACGGAAAAATCGATGGACGAAAAATAATTGTAAAAAATAATTATCGGTCATCCACGAATTTTCCCGGAAAATGATGAATTCCATATTACGATAATGCAGAATCATTTCGGGCGGTGAATGAGATTATAGCAATCCGAAACTCGATCCTCCAAACGGATTTGAAATTATTCCATCGGCATATTGATATTATCATTATCGCGACGGTTTAATTGATGCAACGCGGACATCCAATTATAACGGTTCGAGTGAATTCCATGGGTTCCATTTTCCACGCTCTATTATCATTCGTCCGGTTTTGTAACAACGAATCGGCAAATCCATCGGAATAAACAAACATCGGATTATAATCAATGCGAGTGGACGATTCGATTGAATCGAAAAAGCCGCACGATGAAATGATGGAGAGCTCGACAGAAAGAGAAAGGGGGATCAACAAAGGATTCTATATTGACACATGAAAACAAAATTAATTTTTTTCTGCATTTTTTAATAATATATTCTCTAAAAAATAGACACGTAATTTTTTTAAAATTTAAGATAGGCCAAATGTCAAGAAATAAAACGGGGGTCAGGTGGCTGTGACGTTATCCGCACGCCTTTTAATCGATTTCGCTCGTAATGATATTCCATTTTTAGCTGGCTTGAATGATGGCGAGAAAACTACTGGTGCGATTTAAATTCAATTCTACTCTCAGTGTTCTCCACAATACTGGCTACAGCCCGGAGTATTTTAATTATTAATTGGAAATATCAATTTTTTAAAAATAAATAAAATGCGAGAAAAAAAACTTGACTGTCTCTGAACTTCCAGTTTGACTCTGTGCTACTGCGACACTTTTTAATTCAATTTAATGATCTTCAGTAGTGCTATTGCGACACCTCTACGAATTTCTATCAATTTGTCACTTTTGAAACCGAGATAGAAACCCAAAGAACCCAAAATAACCCAAAGAACTTAACGAGACCAGAAAACCTTAAATCAATTGTTACATTACAGGTTGTACATAAAAAGAGTCTACTTTAACAGGAGTTGTTTTGGAACAAGTTTTCTTGACAAGATTTCTTTGTCAAGAGATATTTGGAACCGGTCCCCTCTAGTTATTGAGTATGAGAAAAAAGCCTGAAAATAATCCACTTTCAAGATCTCCAATTTGAAAACCTTACCTGAGGGAATTAATCATAATACGGTGAATAAACTAGGTGAAAGTCATGCTACGTATATGGTGGCTCAATTATTCAGGGTTCCCAAGGAAGCAAAATAAGATACGCGAAAGAATATCGAGTTCTTTCCTTGCTGGCCGAGAGACTGGGGTTTGCTAAAAGTGCCGTAACATCCGGGCATCGAGCGGGATAGAAACGGAAAATCCTCGCAGCTTCTCCGAGCTCTCATCTCGTAACGCAATGCTTTCTCGGTCTTTTCCGGCCTCGGGCTTAAGGTAAAAGCTTCCACCGGCATTGGCGACATAGTTGCGTCCGAATGCTCTCGCATTTTTTTCTTCGGTCTCACAACAGACCGAAAACCTTTACCGAAACGATCCGGGTTGGTCTTGGACGACTTTTCTCATTCCTTCAGCTTTCATCTCGGAGTCCCAATGCGATGGAAGCTTTGCGACAGAAAAGATCGCGGACATTCGTGAAACACGAAGAACCTCGAGACACGCGATGCTATGGGTTGCACTTTCTTGGAAGATATTCGATGCGACATTTTTCCGCTCGTGTGGCTGCTCTGAGCTTTTGGTCAAGTGCAAATTGAACGACCCAAGATCGTTTTGGAGCTTCGAAAGTTCGCCGAAATTACGTTAGCTCTAGAAAACGCTTTTCTGCTAAGTTTTTAGTCCTCTGGACCATTCCGAGTAGATACTTCCGAACTTTCGTTCAACCTGATTACTTTCGAGTGACTATATTTTTTCTGTGAACTTAGAAAGGAGTGTGGACAGTATCACGCATTGAAATTACGAACGAATGATCATCTGTCATCACAATGGAACTGAATAGACTGAGAACTTTGAACGCGGGTCTATATACATAATACTTGACACAGGCTGAGCAGATTGTTGAAGGGTAGTTCGAGGAGGTGGTAGGAGGCTTTGCGCGGAATGGTGGAGGTTGAACAAGAAGTTTCGGAGGCTTAACGGATCATTGTGACCAATGGTTGACTCCTCAAGTAGTGTTATCTTCCAGGTGAACAGAGGGTAGAGCCCACGTTGACATCCGCTTGCTCAAAGGGTTCGGGGGTCAGCTAGATTGGAAGAGTGGTAGTAATTTCAATTCGGAATCCATCAAAAGTCGATCAAGGGCGTTTATGCTGTTGGATTATGGTATTCAAACCATTCAGATAGAACAATACACTAAAAACAAAATATATGAATTGTCAGAAACAATGTTAGGTAGTTTTGGAAGCTTCACTTAAGATTCTTACATTTTCTGAATACTCGAATCAAGAGTTGAAAAAAAGTAATGACTGCAGGAAATTGTTGAATACATATTGAAAATGGGAGCAACTCACACGTAAATGTCTCGAAAACTTAATATTCGTCCAAAAGTCGTCGATCTCCGATCACTATTTAGGTATCCGCACGTGGCAAGATCTTAATGACGGGCAGCACGATTAACTTGATTCCAAACGGACCCTTACAAAAAGGTTCGAGGCGTCCTTGCTGAAGATAGAGGACGAAACGACGATCAAGAGGGGGAGAGCTAACGGAAGCGCAAAGGCGCGGTGTATTCGAAGTCAAGCTGGAAAAGATGAACGAGACTTTTAATAGCAGCAACGAGTTCTTATCGTGCCCGAGCTATTTAAAACGATGGCCCATAAATTAAGCCGGGACACCCCATATCCGATTGTTGAGCACCGAAGTTTCCCGGTACCAGTGTGATATATATATATATATATATATATATATATATATATATATATATATATCTACTTGCCGTGGGACGGTGAAGATTCGGCTTATCCACGTGATTTAGAGATAAAGAAGGCGTGAAAAAACCAAACCAAATAATCTACGATCAATAAGGTTTATATTTGAATTACATATTTATTCAGCAATCAGCTTTGCGTTAGAAAAAATGCAGCGGTTTCGGTTGATCAATTTTTTTTTTCAATTTCGAATACAAAAATTTGATGCCATTGTACCTCCAAAATTTGATTGCCTACAAAAAATTAAAAGTTCATTTCTCGATGGGGACTTTCCCTTGTCAAAGTTACAAAAAGATCGCTGATAGTAAAGCCCAAACTCGGTACTGGAATTCGTGGAATGGCTCAAATATATGGCATGTGAAAATGCTTTGTGGTTGTCCCCTATCGCTGTTCGAAAGCATTAATTGTCGTTTGCGTTCACAATCGACTCTAGTGGAATCTGTTAAAATTTCGCTGCGCAACAATGTCAATAGATTCCATGCTAGAACTGGCACGACATAACCGCTGAAAGCTCTTTGGCCCCGGGCTGTCGGTTGTGCGGAACGACCGTAGGTACCTATGAATCCTCATGACCTGGTTCCGGAAGATCGCGTCAAGCGTTAAGTTCTCCATTTCCACGCCCGGTCATCCTTTCCTCTTAACAAAAGAATTTCGTTACATTGTAAACAAAATGTCGCTTTATTGCTTCGTACATTTATCAATGACGAAAGTAAATCTACATTCACGTGTGTGAGTGCCGAGCTTTTTTTTCAATGGAACAAACAATCAATCCGTTTTTTTTCAAACCTGAATTCCATAGACTCATCGATCGACCATTTTGAGAGCCAAAATGTTCTCCGTCGTGAAAAGCTCTATATTATCCTGGAATGGAAACAAAACAGAAATTTCAAGAGCTATTCGATGCAGCTAGAAACCATTTAATCGACACGAATATCCATATATGAAAGTGATAAAAGTTTCGTGAATACAGTTTCTCGTGGAATTTCTTATCCATTGATATTTTTCACGAGCAATCTCTCGTATCCGTGATGAAAAGCTTATTTCTCCGAAGCGCAAGACCACAAACGTTTTGCCCCGAGACGCAATGGTATACAAGTAGATGCTTGGGTTACGTCGTACGAAGAAGCGTGTGTCTCGACGTCGTGGCAATTACTCGAGTCGTATAATCTTGTTGCGCAGCTACTTAGCGTCGGTGTTTACGGCGGGCGGTCGACTTCGTCGGTACGTCAGAGACACGCGATTTACGAGCTGCCGTGCCGGCGGGGTTTGGCGCGTAAGACGCGTTAACCTCGTGCGGTGTGTCTCGACAATGTTCCCGGCCATTCTCGCGACTTGTCAGACGGCATATCCGGAAAAGCTCGAGTCTCCGAGCCCACGGTCGACCCGTGTATCCCGTAGCCTTTGCAGCTGCGTATACCACGCGAGTTTTGGCCTCTTCATCCTCAGCGACACTTTCACTAACCTTTCCGAGTCACTTGCAGTCACGAGGACCAGAGAATAGGAGACCAAAATCCTATACAAGCCTGATGTTTGAGACGGGGCCATTTTTGGCAGTCGCCTGGTGTCGCTGCTAACCAAAGGAAACACACCCTGAGCTATTACGAGGTTGGAATTTTGTTGTCGTAGCCTGGTACGTTGATGGTCGGAACCATGATTGATAGACGGTGGGACACCAAATTGTTATGGACGTACTTCACTTACAGTGAGTCCATTTTTGTCGGATGCACACGGTTAGTTCAACAGGACTTCTTGAGGGTGCTCGCGTAAGTGATGCCAAGAACCCAACATGTCCCCAACCCAAGAACCCAGTATGTCTGTGTCACGCTGTTTCCGTAACGAGTGCATGCTCGTCATTCGTCATCCACCGCAATGTTCGAAAGCTTAGATCGCGCTATCAAAGCGCCAAACAACTCAAATTCTTGACGAACTAGGACTAGCGGAATCAATTCAGAACGAATGTACGTTAAAGGCTATAAGTTTATTGTAACGATTGAAATTGTGTTCCACCTCGGATTTCTGAACCCCGGTTTCCTCGAGGGCATGGGCCAGTGCCAGAACAGTACAAGAACAAATACAGAAAGCGTTCCAGGACAAGTTGTAAGCCTATCCCCCCCCCCCCCCTCGGCGACATATACTATCCAAATTTTGAGAAAATATTTCTGAAAGTACGAGGCTCGGTATGTCCAAGAACCTAGCAATAAGACACCACGTAAAAAGTAGTTAGACAGAACGGGAGGACCTTAACAACAATGCGACTCGGTGGGGACCTGGACCACTCTCTTCTTGATAATTCGGTTATGTCCAGTGGCTGACGCGTTACCTAGCCGCCATCTTTCAGACCGCTGGTACGAGAGCCTTACTTGGAAAGTACATGTACAACTGTACTCCGACAGAAAAGTGCTTGGACTCAATAACGTTAGTTTGGTCTTCTTCCGTCTGTCTTCAATGCTCGGAACGTACACGAGTCGTTACGATACGACTTGGACTAGTAGAGACCCAACTGTTGGTGCAAAACTTGCAGCCGGATTTGTGAGGAGCATAGGTTCTTGATAATACCGGGTGGCGGCGCTCTCGCAACAAGCTAGATCTCGGCCGAGCAATAGATCTATTGCATGTATATATTTCATAATTTCTGGAGTCACGAGATCTAACCCAACAACAGTAGCGGTATTTCAATCCAAATATATATCATTTTAGGAAGAAAAAAACATTGACAGTTACAATTGTACCTTGCCATAATTCTTCCAACCACATTAAACTCGATTGCTCAATACTTTGAATAAAATAAGATTTTACTTGTCCAATTGAATTTTATTTTATCCGAAAGAAAAAAAAACATTGTCAACTAAATCTCATCATTTTTAGTGCACCCAGCAATTTTTCTTTTTTATTATCGTAGACATAATGAAGAAACCATAATTCACGTGCAGTGCGAGGGGGTGGCGGGAGGATGGTGTAACGGGGGTTAAAACACGTGGTGCCTCGTCGAAAGTCCTTTATAAACGATTTAGGTCGGGACGATAAATTTTGCGAAAGCTCTGTGATAATTTATCTCGGACTCACCTGCAGTGTCGATGAGGTCGGTGTCGAGATTATTGAATCCACAGCGGCTGAGGAAGAGCAGGGACAGCAATGACAGTGAACACACGAGGACGAGCATCCTCGAAAGCAGCCTCACTCCGAGAACGCGCAACATCGTGTTCCTGCGTCGTCTGTAATCACACGGAATTTCGTTGTAACACGATTTAATTTACACGGCCGGACGCCCTCCGAGTTTACTTTAAAGCCACCGCCAACGGTATAACAACCCTCCCGACCTTCTCCCGACGCTTCCCCTCTCTCTCTCTCTCTCTCTCTCTCCCTCTCTCTTTATCTCTCTCACTCCACGCTCGACACTCAAAGCCGAAACACCCAGGATGATCCAATTATTTACAACGAGAACTCTCTGTCATCTCTCGTCGAGGGGAATGCCCGACTAAACTTTACGCTGTTCAAAACTAGATTACCAAACCCTTTGCTCCCAATCCCGTTTAAAAACAAATGCAACTACCTTGGTTTTAGCCCAACCCTTTCGCTTCAACGTTACCAATTATTCGCCAAATTCTCGTGAATCTCATTTCCTTCGTTATCCAACATTTCTCCGGAACAAATGAAAACAAAAGTTGCGAGTCACTTTGTAGCTCGGGATTTTCGTGTGTGAATCAGACGATTTTTTGGCTCCGACTTTTTGATTGCCACAGTTGTTAACGATAATTTTTTTATCTCGTCATAAGTATTTTTTTATCCAATATTTTTTTATCCATCTACGTTTTTTTTAAATTCAATCCAAATCCACCTCGACAATTTACCCGAAGAAAAAAAAAACAAGAACATCGACAAAGTACAATTTACAATGCTCGGGAAATTAAAAAAAAATTTAAATAACGAGACGGTAAGTTAACGGGTTTGGACTGATAGCTCGAAAAGGATGAGATACAACGTCTCGAGAATGTTGGTTTTTAGTTTTATTCCTCAACGGAGTATGTATAGTTATATACATGACCCAGACCGAAGGTATAACCTACCCGAGCTAACGCGTACCGGCGCAAGGGGTGCCCGAATGAAATATCGCTTCTTGCTTTTAGCAACTCCCTCACCCTTTCACCCCCCTCCCCCCACCCCCGACTCTCTTTGGTTCTTCATTTTTCCGTATTGCCAGCACACCCCAATGCGCCTTGCCTCTGGCTCTTATACTCTCTGCATGCCTCCCCACCCTCCACCCTCCCTCGTCCTGCGAGTCTCACCTCCTCGCAACCCCTCTCACCCCATTCGCCTTTCTCACTAACGCCACCTTCTATTTCGTTGTGTTTGCCGAGAAACGTGAATTCAACGGCACTGAGTATATATATATCTATATCGCAATGTATTTTCTGGACTACGTAGTGAGAGAGACCGCGGCAATGGGAGGGAGGGGGGAATCACCCGGGCGAATGGCACAGAGCCAAAACTTTTCCGCGTCTAAATCAATCATCGCTCCACCCCCCCCCCCCCCGACCCGTTTTCTCCCCGCTCATCTTCGTCGTCGTCGACTCACGGTGTATCACTTTTTTTTCGTTTGTGATCTCGCCCGGCTGATAAACCACGCTCTGATGAGCTTAACTCATCGCACGAAAACCCGTCAGATGAGGCTAACGAACGTAACCTAAGCGAACGAAGAAGCGACAGCGAAAGTGCCTCGTCAGCTCACGAAGCAAAAAAAAAAAAAAAAAAAACGAAAAAAAGAAAAATAAATAATATCGGACGGATTTCAAACTGTCGGACAAACCATTTTCACCATTTCTCACTTTTCCGGCTAACTTGCGTCCATTCCCGTTACGTCAATCGTGAAATAACATCACCACTTTTGTCGGACGTCGATCTTGCTCCCTCGACTAATCCATCATTCTGACGTTTCTTATTGTATTTTTTATTTTCATTTTTTCTTTGTCGTATAGCATTGACTCATTTTGCTTTCAACGAAATGGATTCCGTGATGTTCGTCAAATCATGGGATTTATAGTTTTCTGAGGTTTGTTTTCCTTTTTCTTTTTTTCAAGTCGATTCTACAATTTTCGATGAAACGTCGATCAGCGTGAGAGACGTTAATAGTTATTGTTTTGGGAATTAAGAAATCATTAAAATTTCCATTCAAGATATAATTTTCTTGGAACACGATACATCGAACAAAACGTTGTAAATTGCGAAATTATAACTCTGGATAATTAGCAATTTCATTAGATCGCAGAGTTAACAATATCAAAAAATGAATTAAGGAATTTGGAAAATTTCCATTTCAGATATAATTTTCTTGAAAAACGATATATGCGAAATTACATCTCGAATGATTAGCAATTTCATTAGATCGCCGAGTTAACAATATCAAAGAATCGTTTCCATCGGACGTAAGAAAAAAAATGTATATAAAAAAATCCCGAGACTCGATGGTCGAGTCTACGTGTCTACGTGGATCGTATTTTATTTAATGTAATGGGCCATGTACGTGCTATCAGACTCGACCCGTGTTTCTCCGGTGTTCCGTTCCAAACCCGAGCGAAGAATTGATGAACGAGCCTCGATCGTCGGGTTTTCGATGAAAAAGTAATGGAATTTAACGGTCGGGCTTTTCCACGAATTACGAAATTAATCATTCGAATCGATTTTCGAACGTATTACGCCGCGTTAAAATATAAATGAATAATCGTGCACGGATCACAAGCGACAAACCGAATGGGTATTATAACGTAATCCACATGCGCGGACGTTACTCGTACGCGTGTAATATTCATGTCAAATTTAACACGATGTAATGGAATAAAGGATTAGTCGAGTTTTCACATCAACGTGACTAACGAATTCGTTGGAAAGTATGAAATGGTTATTCGATCGATTTTGTTATTTCACAAGATGGATTACGCGTGATGAGCCGCTTTAAAAACGTGACGTGAAATCGAAAAAGATTTTCGCGTGAAATAAATTAAGGGGGCACATAAAAAAACGTAGGAATTCAACTAGTTTTTTTCGTGACACGAATGAAAGTATCGATAGAATTTTTTTTATTTTGTCAAATATTCATTTAGTTTCCGCCATTTTTTTTTTTGATGAAGAAAAAATAAAAAATGGTGACGCTGCGTAAATATTCATAAAACACCATTTTTAGCAAAGTGTCTGGCGGTATAGATGTCAGATCTCCGGAAATATCGATCTTAAACAAAAAAAAACTGAATGTTAAAAGACATTTCAAATGAGTGAATGTCGTGTTTAAGAAAGAGACATTTCTTTGATTTTCTGTTTTTATCCCAATAGGAAGCGCCTGCATTTTTTTTTTTTTTGTATTTTTTCAATGATTTGTCATTAGTTTTTTTTTTCTTTTCAGTAAGAAGGGAGACAATTTTTTTAAGAAAAACCGACTCGTCTCACACCAAATAAGCTCTTTTTTTAATACCCTTAAAAAATTTGAACATAATCGGTCGAATGGTTCTCGATAGTCACCCTGACGAATAATTAAAACAAAAAAAAATCGATTTCTACGTGTATATGCTCCCGTAAATCTTAAGAAAAAAAAATGTGTGAGCAAAAAGTTATTCTTATCAATCTTCACGTCACGTTGTGTTCAATAGTAAATGCTCATCAGGAATGCTTTCCTCCTTCGAAGTCGTTCTCCAACAGACTTTCTTCGCTTTCTTACACGTTCTCACAGTGTAAAAAAAAAAGTTTGGTAACTTCAGTACCGTTGCTTTCTGAACCGGCCATTGCTGTGGGGGTTGCCGCACGGGTGGGTGATTTTCGGCGGAAGACGTCAAGACGGCGGGGCCAAAGACGTTCGGGCGGAAATGCGAAGAATGGTCTGTGTATCCCGGATGCTTTTAGTCTTTTTCACACAAGGCAGTTCTAATGCACTTTGCGAGGGTTTCCATTTGTTCGTCGTTGTGAAGCCAATCACGATGGAATTCGCACGAACGAGTCGTCTATAGTTTCGATTACGTACTGCGAAGTGGGAAAGTCTTGTTGATCATTCTGATCCACTATCTTACACAGGGCATTGGCTATGAGCATCGTCCGAATAGGGATCATGGATTACTTTCGAGGTTATGAGCATCGGATAGGACAAGTCGTCTCACAACAATGCTCATAACCTTAAACTATTTACCGATCATGAATTACAACGACTGTTAGATATTAAAATCTATTACCAAATAAAAGAACATGAATTGTTCGAAATTGTTCATTTGAAAAATAATTTTGGATAGTTTTTCTACAGACTTGGCTTCAAAATAATTAAAGAAACTTTAATTTGAGCAACCATCAGCCTTTACGAAAATCCGGTTAAGAGTTAACTCGTTCAATGAGCTTAGCGTCTAATAAAATCTCGTGATCAAGGTCACCTGTGGAAGAACTGGATAGATTCTACATAGAATTAATTTACAAATGGCACGCATATCTAGGATCTATCTAGCTTTTCTGTCTCAGATAAACAATGTCGAGGCTACATATGATTGATCCATCGGCATCTAGTCGGGTTCTAGCCAGATTTCCGACCTAGAACTCGTTTAGGAACCAGGAAGGCCCATTAGTTATCGGGTCAATCCCGTTCCAGAATTTTTCGCACGAGCTCGCGCTGTTAAAAACAAATTAGCCCAACTCTGGTAACCCAATAGTAGGCCCAAACCATCGAAACGAAAACATGTTTGTTCGTCACGCTTCATACACTTGGTCGTTATTTTTTTTTTCATTTTTTTTTTTTCAAGTTTGTGCCAACTATACTCTCGAGGCAGATGGTTCTTATCGCATTTTTTTTCTTCTTCCTTCATCCGTCGTGTTTTCCCGCGCACGTGTATCGCTTCGTATCCGTTGCACGTAGAGAAACGTCGTGACACATTTTTTAAAGCTACGGAGCATGTTCCTTTCACGTCGATGGGGTTTTTTTTAATTTATTTCTATGTACGCTTCTGGATACTCGTACTGCCACGATTGTTGCGTATGTGATGCTGGATCTGGCCTCGAAGGCGGTGTGCGAGCCCATCACCAGTGTGACTAGATGCTTCTCACAGCTTTTCCCCAGACAACCTTGAGCCTCACGACCCTCCACCATCCCTCAAAAATTTATCGAGAGGCTTCACTAACCGGAAATTTCAGCAAATTGATTTTCTTGTTGAAATTTTCTTAGGGTTTGTACTTTACAAAAAATATTTTACGCCAAGGTTGAATGAAAATACAAACAAAATTCGACTGACGATGAGTTACAGTGGTTTGAACTGAACGCTGTAGCTCATGCCCCTTACTACTGGTAGCCCACACCCAGGTAATATACAATTTTTCGTTTTTCTTTACGCAACTTCTTTTATAGTGACCGTAAAACAAATGTAAAAAACTACTCTTCCGATATAATTCAAATTTACTCTACATATTTGTTGAGTTAACTCGGGATCCGTGCACTTGGAATTTTCTGCCATTGGAAAATGGATTGAAACGAATTTCCCAGAAATCTGGGGAAGAATATTTTCATGATTTTTAACATTCCCATCCAGCGAATTTCCCGGAAATATTATACGTCTGCAATGTTTACTAAGCGATCTTTCTTATTGTCACTTCTATCGTGAAGGAAGTAAAAGAGATAGAAACTAAACAATTTGAAAAAGTATGTAAAGTTGACCAAACAAATTATTACTCAATTATAACGTTACGGATGGTAACGGTATCATAACTTTTCTAATTTATTAAAACTTTATCGATGATAGGCCTATCATATGAAAATTTGGATACAAATGGGATGCGTGTTACATCGAGATTTCGAAGAAATCGATACAACTCGTTGAGCATAAAGTTTAGTAACGAGCGACACAATTTCGTAACATCTGGTTTTCCGCTATGCCGCCACAGGACCGAATTCACCGACGTCTTGACGTAAAAAAACTGTTGTCACGTTTCGTACGTCCGAACCTCAGCCTCACTAATTGTAAGCATACAAAATTCGTTGCAATCAGCAAATTTTTCTTTTCGTTTTCTTTCTCTTTCGACCTGCGACGGAGCATCGTGATTTTATTTGTTTCTTTTCTCGTTACCATAATTATTCGCTCACGAAAATCTCCGGACAGTGTCTCGTTAAATGCAGTTCCAACTTGTCAACAAGACCGTGAAAACGTCAGGCGCAACTGTGAGGCAAATGGGATCCACGTCCATCCGCATTACGGGGGAGCGAAGAATCGGCCGGTTGCTCGATTGCCGGCGACTCGTGGCAAGGAGGAAAAAGAAAAAAATGTGCAAAAAATAAAAAGTGACGAAGACGCAGAAAAACGGAAACGGGACATGAAGGTCGCAATAACGCCAGCGGGGGGTAATGTTCTCGCTGGAAGCTTGCCCGACGTAGACTCGCGACCCATTCGTCACGGTTTCGCGCGGTGAAGCTTCGACCGTGCAGCATCAGCGCGCATTAGCGCGGGGGCCATCGTCGTTTCGGTCCGAGGTTTCGGCCCTCCCCGAGAAACAGTGGACACTCTACGATTATTCTTCATTAAGAAGGCGTTACGTGTCCGGACATCGTGCAACGGACGACGATCAAAATTCGAAGAATTTTTCACGCGTTCGTGATGAAAACGGTTCTTATCATTTTCTTTTTTCGCGTCACTCGCTTGGTGACCGAGCCAGCGAATTTTCAGGGTCGACACGGCTCGCAATATGCTTGCTTCAGAGTCGACAGTTTTTCTGACATAACTTCCGAGAATGATAAAGTCATAATAAAATGGAGTCGTGATTTAAAAAATATTTAAAATGAGCGATTCCACCAATTATCGGACAACTTCGAGCTACGCTGTCTGGGATCTTTAGGATATTCACACAGCTTGAAGTGCGTGTTGGAAAACAAATTCCCACATTTTTTCGGATTTTTCGTTTCTATTATTTTGGCCGCTGTCAATTTAATTAATATTCAAATTTTTCATTTCTTTCTATTTTTTTCAGGCATTTTTCTCACAAAGTTGGGCTTGGAAAAAAAATGTAATGAAAATTTGTTTTTGACGTGAAATTATCGTAGCTATTCGCAAAAAATATCATTTCTTCATTCCAACCCGAAAAAATCCATTCTAATCAAATTTGAAGCTTGAAAAACTGTTTTTTGGTATTCGCCTGAATTTCGAAATTTCTTTCAATACTTTTGTCGGAGAGCTGCGAAAAATTTGACACAGTGTTGGTATTTTTCGATTTGAGATCTCCTGTAATTTATCCTAAAAACAATCAATTCTAAGATTATAGGAAAACTTACGGAGATCCCATAATCACGTGAATACTGTAGATGCAAATATTTCAGAAATTATGTCGTTTCGCAATAGTTCTCACAGCGTTCAGCGCCCCTCGTGGCGCAGTTTTGAAGTTTCCCTCCTCACGTCATTCAACGCTGCTTACGGCTCATATCAGTTTCGAAGCTTTACTCTCACCGATTATGGCTTCTTCTGTTTTTTTTTCTTGATGACTAAACAGTCGTTTCGTCGTAAATAAGTCCGTGCTGCAAAACTTGCAAAATCCTCATAATCCATTTCCGGTTGTCTCAAAGAAGTGCAAGTCCGTTGTCCCGACAAACCGAGTCGAGAGTCTCTCACGTGACCCTTTCACAAGGGCGGGTTTGTTACGGTTTGAGGTCGAGAATAAACAGTAGCAAGGAGATGCGGTGCCACATCGAGTTTAGATAACGTCAGCCGCTCGTGAAAGGGAGTGAGAACGGGGAGGGGGGAGGGGTGGCTCGGTTGCCGCAACGGTTTTACACCGAACTATGGCGGTTGTAGGAACCTTAGTCGTAACAGCGTAGCCACGAACTACGGTAATGCGAAGTCGAGTCTGTTTCAGTGTGGCGCATACCCCGGGACCCTCTCCCCCTCCGCACCCCCTCGCGTACGGTTTCGTACGTGAGATTGCGGTCAACAACTGAGTCGGAAGGGTGCAACCGAGCGAAGGGTTATTAAAGAGCTCGCTCTCGTGCCTCGCCCGTTCGTCCCCACTCGGTTTCAGTTTCCGCATGCGTAACGTGGATCCGTTGAAAACACTGACACCACCGTTGGCCCGAGACGTACAAGAGCGACGTGGAGAACGTCATGAGAACGTCACAGGTAGATGTGGAAGGTGGGGTAAAATTGAATTGAGGGTGCATGAGCGTCTTCAAGACTTATCTTTGAAGGCTCGGAACTTGGCATTTTGTTACAAATGACTTGTTGGTCGGAGTCCATTTATTTTTTGCAGTTATCATACATATGTGAAGTTCTACGAGAGGTTAAGGTTCAAAATTCAAAACGATCAATGTTCAGAACGTACAGAATTCCAAACGCCTACCAGCTGTCTGATTTCTCACATTGCCCGACTTTCGAGCTTTCCCACACACGAACTATCAATGTCAGATACATTTCTCCGTGGACTTTTTCGTAGAAAATTCAATTCTCTGCAACATTGCTTGAGTAGACTTTTGGTCTGGATAACGTTGTTTAGCCAGCGTTCGAAGGGAAAGATAAGAGTGCATTGATTTCCTTATTGTTTTAATTTTTTCTTGCAGCTACCCAAGTAAAAAAATTACATATAAACTATGTATGGGATTGGGCATGTATAGTCTATATGCAGATTATATATAGACTATATATAGTCTATATGTTGTCTATATATAATTTTTTTACGTGGGAATTCAAAGGGTTGCGCAACCTCAGCATTTTTATGGTGTTATCGATGCAATTGAGCATTTCGATCGTTCGGAATATTGATCATTCTGAACTTTGACACCCTACCCGACGATTTCACGGCCCCACTTGGCACTTTCGTGACAATTGTGATTTTGCTGATCACATTTTTAAAATTTTTATCATTGTAAAATAGCGACTTAAAAACTATCGTTAGAATCGAAAACCAGAAAATCGATTTTTTTTCGGGCTAGGTTCCTTCTAATGCAGAATGTCTCATGTTTATGGTACAATATGTTTTTTCCCCAGGAACAAATCATACAATACCACAGATATGTTGAATAAGGTGCAAAAGAATAAATTCCCTTCGACCAATAAGTCACTTGTGAAAAAAAAAGAAATGAATAAATAAAAATAAAAAAAAAACGTGATTCTGACTCTTCAAGTTGTGTTCGCAGACGAAGACAGCTACCCTTCAAGCGAATGCAAAGTAATAATAACGTTGAACCACACTAACCCTCCCACGAACAAAAATTTGCGTGTATGTGCGTGTGCGTGTTTTTTTTTTTTTTTTATTTGTCCGAGGCTGCTTTTTCGTGGGTAGAATAAAGCACTCAAAGCTGGACGAGACCGCGTTGTGCCGTCGCGAAAAAAAAAACAAAAAATAAAATTAATAAATTCTCAGACGTTATTTGGCAAAAGACCACGTGTAAATAGTATATAATTCAGCACGAAATTAATTCACGTCCGTCGCCCATTTTTTTCACCACAACGTGTACCAACAAACACGCATTTTTCTTGGTAAAACAAATTTTTTTTTTCTTGCCCACGAAGCTTTGATAGCAGCCGCGAACCGCGAATAGCCCTCAGCGCCATGGGTTCTCTTTGGGTACTCGGCAGTCGCTAATTAAGTCTCTGAATACTGCTTCAAAATATCAAACTGGCGTTCGTTATGACTTTTTCGGTCATGAGGAAAGAGAAAAAAAAGGAGCCAAAAAAAATATAAAAAATATAAAAAAAGTTCCAATTCATTAACTCGAGTCTACTCGGCGGTGAGCAACTTTTAACGAGATTATTAGCCGGTCTTTCGAATTCATAATTGAAGTCGTTGCGAAAAATCACAAGCGCCATGATAAAATGAAATTTAAAAAATTCCATTTTAACAATTTACGTATTCGACACGTGCGTCGATGAATTTTCCATTGTTAAAATAAAAAATTTGCGTTTTTCAAAAAAACCTTTATTCAACGTCAAACATGTTCCCGTTGCAGTCAATATAACGATACAGCATTGTTTTTAAAATTTTTTTTGTCAATTGAAAGTTTTTGGAAACTTTTCTTCATCCTTATTGAAAACCGAGACTACTTGAATCAGCTTAATAAATTCAAACTCTGTGGAGTGGAAATTCCGCATAAATATTACATTTTTACAATAAATTTCCATAATAATAATATAACATTTTATCAAATATTATCATATAGGTATCATGTTGATAGATGATATATTAATTATGTTTTTTGTTCTATTTATTCAGAAGCCATTCTTGCCCCATGGGCTTCCGAAAGAGGGCACACCAATAAAATAATAGAAAATTCCATTTTATGAAATATTTTATTTCACGGATTTTTTATAATAATATTACGCAGAAAAATTGTATGATTAACTTTATAAAAATTCATTTGCTGCCACTGTCCTGAATTCATCGATGAACCTGGACGTTACAAATGTATGAACGCCCGAAGCGGTGAAATTTCAATATATTCGGGAAAAATCCACGCATCGTTCGTATATTTGCCGATTGTCAATCAATCAGTCACGTACGTACACGGAAACGTTTCGCACGTTTATTTTCCCATGCGCGCGAAATTATTCGCGTGTGTGTGTGTGATGAAAATCGTGGTCCGGGAATCGGAGTGGTCTCCGATCACGGATATCGGTATCGCTACGCTCTTTCCGGTACCAATATTTGACGAAGCTACGGAATCAATCGTTGCAACGGTGAGAGCATCCGACGGATACAGCAGTTTGATCACCGTCGAGAGTCAGTTCGATAACTACGTCCGAGGTCACGGTTCGCGGTTGACGCTCGAAGCGAAGCGGGACGATCGCCATGACCCTTGCGAATATTTCACGAAGACACAAAAAAAAAGGAAAAAAAAAAACAAGTTAGCCTCTCGTTGAAAAACAAGCTGCAAGTTGAAACTTGCAATTTTCTTCTTTTGAATCGTTGATCGTGAACGAAGATTCCTCTATGAGGCACCGTTTTTTTTTTTTTGTCTATTCTTTGGCTCTAAATTGTAGTTAGTGAATGAAGATCAACTAACTACAATTTGGACACGTTCTATACAACTTACCATGAAAATCTTTAAAAAAAAATGTCTCACCATCACATAGTTCGCTCTATAAGGAAACAAAACCAAAAAAAAACGAACAAAAGAAATAGGGTGAAGACCGTTCGAACTTACTTGATATTGGGAGGACGAGGAGTCGAATTTTTTTTCATTAGACCACTCTTGAGACTCCAAATCTGCAACAGAAAATTCAGAAGATGGTTGTGAATCTTTTATTCTGACCGTCCTATATTTTTCCGGCTCGTCTGATTAATCTTTCAAATAATTGTTTTATGGGAGAACAATTTTTTTTGTATGCAATGAATTTTAAATAGTTTATTCCTGCAAATAGATGGGAATTTTATTTCTTAGGAAATCATGACATTTTCTATTTATCTGTTCTATCTATGAGAAAAAAAAAACTATCTTGAATATAAAATGGATTCAGGACAGTAAGAAAATGACTATAATTCAAAACATTAAATTGAATTCATCGAAATGATCGATCATAATTCGAATTATGAATAAGCTGATTGTAAAATGATACCTCGAGTTATTTCATCCGTTTCAGTCTTTCGTTCATTGAAAATATATATATATATTTTTTTTTTAACAATATACTTTCTCTATTATATTTTTTTTTGTCGGTAGTTAAACACTTTTTTTGTGTTTGGCATTTTATCGTCGGCGAATAGCAGCATCGGCATTCTGTCGCTCGGTTTATCGTCGTCGTCGATTTGGTTTAGGGGTTTTGTCGCGTTCACCTATGAATAGCATTCGATTGGACCGTTTTGCCCCGGTGAGCCATTTCGCCCCGGTATCTCGTGTGCGCGCGTACAGCCAGGGCAAACCCTCATAATCGTATTTGCAGGGTGTGACGCAAGTTTTTGTCAAGCTCGCCGTACAGAATAGACGGGTATAATGCAGCGATGGTGAGACCAGATAATTACGTTCTCGTCGTCGTCGTCGTCGGGTTCCTCTCCTTGTCCTTGTCGTACGAGTCATTATCCTGTGGGGATAACGCTGACGTAACCCCGTACCCGGACTTTGCGACATCATACTCTGTCCGTTACAGTATCACGGCCCCACACACACACACACACACTGACACACACTCGTGGGGGAACGTCAGGACATCGTCGTTGCCACAGGTATGGATGAAACCTATCGGCAAGTCGTTAGCCTCGTGGCTGGGCCAATTACCGAGATAACTTCATCCCTTCGTGACATTAATACCGGATGCATCAACAGAACCCCCAACCTCAGTCGTTCGACGTTATTATGGTCATTACGAACGATAAACAGTTTTTTCACGACAGAAAAAAAATGATCGATTATCGTTTAAAAATTTTTCGTAACGAAATAATTTCCATTTTATACGGAATTTTCGTTCTTCGATTGATTCTAAGAAAACTTACGGACATCACAACTCAAAAAATACCTATTCTTCGTAAAATTTTCTCAGCTTTCCGAAAAACATATTGAACAAATTTTTATGATTGAGGCAACGACCGAAAAACAGCTTTTCCAGGTTCAAGTTCGAATTTAATGGATCTTTGAGGATCGCAATGAAAAACTGGTTCATTCTTAAAAAAGCTGAAACAACTTCACGTTCAAAACAGTTTTTTGATATATTTTTTATCAGGGCAAGCATATGAAAACAATGCTGAAAAACAATAAGAAACGTAAATACCAAAAAACATCTCAATTGACAGCTGCGAAAATAATGGAACAAAAAATTTGGAAAAATTTGGGAATTTGTTTTTCAACATGCGCTCGAAGCTGCGTAAATTTCATGAAGTTCCCAGATGGCGATGCCTAAAGTTGTCCGATAACTGACGTTTTCACTCATATATCTATTTATATGTATATGGGGAAAGCCGGCTTAATTCGAACGGGTCAAAACTCTCACCCAAGTTTCGAAAAATAAAAATAAGAGAATGAAATGAAAGCAAAAAAAATCCCATTCTAAATTTATATAGATAGTTTTTTTTTCAAGCACAGAATCAATGAAAAAAATGCATCCATTCAAAAAATATCGCTCTGCCTGATATCTCTTATTTTTCACTCTTTTAATTTTTCTAAGGGGGAGGGAGGGGGGGGGGTTGAAAACTTCAGAAAAATCAAAAGGTGTCTTTGGGTTACCCCAAATTGAATAAAAAATTGACCACCATTTCTGAAGGGGTGAGGGTTTTGACCCGCTTGAAATGAGCCGGCTTTCCCCATATATATATATATATATATATATATAAAAAAATATATATATATATATATATATATATATATATATATCGGGAAATGTGAAATCTCGATCGTAAAATTTTCATTTAATTTTTTTGACGATCCTAAATTAGTTTGAGTTTTTTTATTTGTATTGATACGAATCGATAGATAAAACCGTGACGAGCGACGACGGGCAAGCGCTGCTTACGCGTAAAACGTGTGCACGCGTGTGTGTGGCCCAACCGGAGTCCCGGAGTGGAGATGCCCGTCACCGGGGTTGCCATATCTTGGAAGCATCTGGAGAGCAATTTCGCGCCAGCTAATCCGGAACGGGGGATGAATAATGTTTCGGTTTCACGCGCGTTGCAGTTGCACCCTCTTCTCCCCCTCCGCCCCGGCCCCCCTCGCCGCCCACCCTCGCCCCGGCAACCGGTCCCAAGCTCAATCGAGCAGTGACCCAGTAGCGCAACCTCTCGACCTGCTTACCCTCGACTTCTCACATCCCGCCCCTCCGCCAGTGAACCCGTACACGTCTACCGGGACTGCGGGCTGTATTCACTAATTAAGTCCTTCCGTCGCTAATAAATTGCGGATGACGAGCGAACGACTGCTGAAACAGCGTTTGCTCTGGTTCCCGCACCAAATTGGCTCTTCGAATCGATAACGAACGTGCAATTCGTGAAATCATGATTCTTCGAAATTGACGTCGAAAAATATCGAAATTTCGATTTTTCTAATGGAATTGTTAAGACGAAAGAATTAATTGTGAGAATAAATTATATGAAACGGAACATTATTTTTGTTCGGCATGGTTTTTTCGATAGCAACTTGAGCTATTGTTTAGAGTTTTCAATACTGCTCATTGACAGTTCTGGGCTTTGAGATTTTTACACAATTTCTAAAGTTGTAAACTACGAAGATGGAAAAAAAATCAGTCGAGTAAAATTTGAAAAAAAAAAAAAAGAAAAATTAATCGTACCAATAGTTTTCGGTGATTTTTCGAATAGTTCTAGCCATTTCCTAGAGTTCTTAATAATTGTTATCAATAGTTCGGACTTTCAAAGTTGTGAGCCACGAAGATGAAAAAAAAAAATCAGTCCAGTAAGATATAAATCGTCCGAATAGTTCTGAGTGACGTTTTCCATAGTTCCAGCTGTTGCCTAGAGTTCTCGATGCTTTGAATGGTAAGTTTTCAGCGTTAAATATTTATTCGCCATTTTCAAAGTTGTTAAATACGAAGATAAAAAAAAAAATCAGCCGAGCCAAATACGAACTCCCAAAAAAAATTTGAAAAAAAATGCATCGTCAATCGATAGGTTGCAGTAACTTTGTCAATAGTTACATATCAGTTTTTCTCGATTTTTAAATCTCTAAAATACGAAGATAATAAAAATCAGTTATTTCAAATATAAACGATAAAGAAATTCGTCGTTCAATAGCAGAGCTATTGGGATTATGATATATAGATGCCATAACGATTGAAAAACTTGGCCGTTTCCGGACGCATCCCAATATATAGGTACCCTAATATATATGTATGCATATATATATATATATATATATATATATATATATATATTTATTTATTTATCTCAATATCACAATAATTGTGAGCGGCGTTGCGACCCCTGTTGTCCGTTCGAACGACGATCGTGTCTCTTTGTTTGTGTTCCGAGCTTATGCGCGCGATCGCGACACGCAGTAACGGCGGGGGTTTGAACCGCAATTTCAATTCGTACTGATTGGCAGGGAAATGGCTATTTCCACGATCGGGGTTAGGTCCACGCAATCAGTCGTGTTTGCCCGGACTACAGCTTGTTATCCCTTTCGTATACCGTATCTGTGGGCACACCACCGGACACGGACGTTGCACCGATCGAGTATGCGCTATCACGAATAAGGGCGGAGGGAGGAGTGCCGGGCGACCGATGGATTTATTATACAGCGAAATCGGTTACCGCACTCTTGGCTCTGGAAAAAAAACACAAAAGAAAAAAAAACAGAACAAATAATGTCCCGTCGTCCCCGTGAATTTTTATTACAACTTTGCGTGAAAGGTCCGACCGTCGGACGCATAAACACAACATATATATTGAGGTGTCCCTTGAAATATTAATTTCGGATTTTTTAAGCTCTCAGCCTCTAGAACCGATCCGGGTATATTAAAAATAATATGGACCAAATTTCAGACCTCTTCTCCATCGCTAAAACTAGTCCCAAAGCCTTTAAAATTGCCCATTTAAATAACATTGGATTTTTCGATTTTTTCCTTTCAATTATGTTCTGAAGGTATTTGGGGGTTCAAACATGATTACGTCATACCAACATAACATGTGGGCATGCACTTTGGAAAACGAGCAGTTAAATTCTTCTATTTTTGTGTTGGTATGACGTAATAATTTTTTGATCGACAAATAACTTCAGAACATAATTATACAGGAATAATCGAAAAAATCCAATATTATTTAAATGGGAAATTTCAAGGCAATTTGGGACTAGAGCTACCAATCGAGTAAAGGTCTGAAATTACATCCACATTTTTATTATATACACTTTGAATGGTTCTAGATTGTGAGAGGATCAAAAGTCCAAAATGTCCATTTTAAGGGACACCATATATATGTTGTGTTCATGTGCATATATATATATATATATATATATATATATATATATGAATAAAGCGAGAGACGATAGCAAACGTAGAATGTAATATGTGTTGAAGCCGGTTAGGTAAGTGAAATTTCCGCGAAACCTCGGAATAAAGCATCACGGTTCCGACGTGGGACGCTCGTGGGCGAGACACGTTTTCCCGCCGAGATTGGTGTAGAACACTATAGTAAACATGTACGAGGTTCGAACGGCACTGAGTGCGGTTTGGTGGAACGGAGCTTTCGAGAACGGGCGGGGCGGGGGGAAAGGGGGATGACGATGAGGAGGCACTTCTGAGAAAACCGAGTTGATGCATGTGTGTTCACGGTGAGTGAAAGAGGATGGCCCCGGATGTAAGCAAATGGGGTGGGAAGCGAGAAAATATAAGACGGTGAAAACTTGTTCAGACAGAGATAGAGAAAGAGAAGGGCAGACGTACAGAGAGAGAAAGAGAAAAAGAGAAAGAGACAGCTGAAAGAAGGACGAAAAGAAGAACCATCGAGGAAATTGGCTACTAATATAAATCAAGATGGCCGTCTCTCTTTCCACTTTCACCTAACCCTTATCACTTCCTGTCCTACCCTCGTCCGCCCCCAGCCCACACTCTCCGCGTCCCTCTGCCTTCCTTTTTCGTCCGCCACGCACACCCTGCTGCGAAAATACACACACTTACACACACTTACACATACGTACACTCAGTGGCTTTCCGCTTTTCGTTCTCATTCCATTTATCCTACTCCACGTGCCGTGCCCACTTCCCTCTTCACTTTCCGCACGAGCTTTCGCCCTTGATGCCCCGGAAGCTCGAAAGAATTGCGGTCGTGTCGGCTCCTTCGGTGTCACGACGTAACCTAGAAATGAAGAATCTCACGAGAATTCCATTCGCTTCTGTGATCCGGTGTCTTCTTCGATTTTGTTTTTTTTCCGATTTCTATATCTTTTCCGATTTTGTTTTTTTTTTTTTTCATTTTTTTCCATCTTGGATTCGTTTTTGTGATATAGGATGAACGTCTCCTGATCTCTACTTCCCAGTGCCCAAAATGTTCTCTGAATATTCAACTGACAGTTTAAGTGTTTCCATTAAAATCTGACAAGGACTTTTTGTATTGTATGAAATTGAGCGTGATTTTCCATAAGGCTCCATGTTAAACGTTTGAAAATAAAAGTGTTGATATCTGTTTTCTCGCGCTCCGGAAAGTCATAAAAATTTAACTGAACCTTTTCCTAATCAATACCTATAAGTATGCTAAGTTTTATGAAACTCTGACAAGGAACTCTCTTAACGAGGGTACTACCTTAATGAAGCTCTGGGACAACTAAAGTCTCACACCATTTCTGCGTAGCCCATTTGTCTAATCGGTCATCGCATGAATTATCAAATATCACGTTCATAATTATGAAGCATTAAAACTCCGGTATCCTTGATCCATAACCTCAAAGTTCCATTTGCTGCTGCCACCCCGCTGAATAACTCATTGTACATTTTAAGAAAGTGCTAAGCCTAATGTAACAGGAATGGAAAAGCAGTGCTACGGAAAAAACTAACATAAAACATTCACCTTTCACTTTCCGCAACTCCAGAGCTCTGATAAATGAAAACCAAGTGCAATATCACCCAGATACTAAATTCTCACCTCGGAAATTTTTCCCCCCCGGAGCTTGTGACAACCCACCCGGGGATGCCATTGCGAAACCACGCGGAAAAATGGTTTGTTAAAAAAAATACGAAAAAAAAAAAAAATAACCCACACACATGAAAATAACAGTTGTCTGTGTCGGTAGCGCTTAATTGAAAAACATGTCGAACGAACTGCGTGGAAAAAAACGTATGAGAACGATATGTACAACCGATTTCCAATGGCAGCGGAAGTGGACAGGGGCGAGGTGGGCTTGGAGGGGGGGGGGAAGCAAGGGGATGTGAGAAAAATAGATAAATCAATCGCCATGGATGACACGAGTTTCGATCTACACCCCATAGCACATTTTGGTATACTACATGGACCGGTATCTGGAAAGAGGTGGAGAGGGATGCGTCGGTCAGAAGGGGAGGGGGGAGGGGGGTGTCACCGGACTACAAAATATAATTGGGACCTCGGCCTAGGCACTCTCGTCTCGTGGAAAATTCAATTTTGCCCGCGCCGAGCATGAAACACACGTTCGACCTGGTAGCGATAAAACGGCGGCAACGTTCGACCTTTTGCCAGTTACCTGTACTCTGTCATTCGCTAAAACCGTCAGAGGCGCCACTTCAACGGCCGGTGGATCGGACCCTCGCCGCAAACGACGTTTCGACAGTTTTTTTCATACCGAGACAGGTATTTTTCTTCGCTGTATAGGATCATCAACTTTCACCCCCCCCCCCCTCCACCCCTCTCCACCAAACCGACCGAGAAAACCCATACCCGGGAAAAAATGGACATATATGATCATATATAATCATGTAAGATCTGTCATATATAATCATGAACGAAATTTGACCGTTTATAATCATACATAATCATATATAGTCATATGTGATCATATATGACTATATATAACTATATATGATTATATATGATTATATACGGTCAAATTTCGTTCAGGATTATATATGACAGATCATACATGATTATATATGATCATATATGGCTATATATGACTGAATATAATTATATCCGGTCAAATTTCGTTCATGATTATATATGACAGATCATACATGATCATACATGTTCATATATGTCCTCTTTTCCCGGGAGGAAAAAAAAAATAGACGATGCGGGGACTCGAACCATCGTTCTTGCGGTTCCCAGTTCGGCGCGTTGCTCACTGCGCTACGCCGACTTTCATGATAGTACCAATATTTATCTGCTATAAAAGCTAACCATCGTTGTGACTTAGAAACTACAAAGTGAAGTCGGGGTTTGCATATGTACAAGTATCAATAGACTACATAGTCTATATAGACTATATATAGTCTGTATATAGTCTATATATAGTCTATACTTTTTCATTTTGTGACTTAGAAACTTTACGAAGTAAAGTCGGGGTTTGCATGTACAAGTATCAATAGACTATATAGTCTATATATACAGACTATGTAAGACTATATATAGTCTATATAAAGTCTATATATAGTCTATATATAGACTATACTTTTTCATTTTGTGACTTTTAGGAACTTTACAAAGTAAACCCAAGTAAAAAAATTATATATAATCTATATATATATAAACTATATATGGGATTGGGCATATATGGTTTATATATAGTTTATATATAGTCTATATAAAGTCTATATATAGTCTATATATAGACTATATATGGACTATATATAGACTATATATAGACTATATAGACTGTATAAAGTCTATATAGACTATATTTGAGGGATTCCACCGGAACTCAATCAGGTTTGACCTTTGGGTCGAAATTTTTGGTTCCTAATTTTTGACATGAATATATGTTAGAAACAAAGAGACCCCCGTGTTTCGGGGTTTTTCATTTTGAGGCCCTGCTTTCGAGATACATTTGAATAAAGTTTTTCACCGATTGACCGTATTTAACCATTCGAATCGATATATCTCGGCAATGGTTAGTGATAAACGGAAATACCACAACTGTTTTTATGTTTGTTTTTGCATGCTCCATACGATAAAAATATTCATGATTATGTTGCGCCGATGTGACTATTATTTATTAACAATTGAAACTTGAAAATGAAATAAAATAAAAAATGCTTATTTTATTTTTAAAATTAAAAAAGCTAAATTCCTTAATTTGAAACGAAAATTTTAAGACATTAGAGGAAATGGGCATCGACCTGGTTCGGAAGTTAGAGCTTTTTTCAGGGGTTTACGGTTAAACAAATCGATATATCTCAGTAACGGTTAGTGATAAATTGAAAAACTATTAGTGATTATTTTGTTTTTGCACTCTCTATATGATGAAGTTATTCATAATTATGAGGCAATTGTTATTAACAATTAAATCATTCAAAATTGTAATCAACTTAAAATACTCATTTTACTTTCACATCTTATTTTTTGTGGATTTTTTGAACGGAAACAAAAATTTTGAGATCTCACAGCACTCGATCCGACGTTTCGTTCAGAAGTTATGGTTTTTTTTCTCCTGAAGAACACGTGTGATATTTTTATTTTACATCATGATGTAGAATAAAAACATCAAACGTGTTCTTCATGAGAAAAGAAACCATAACCAAACCATAATTATATACGCTTATATATGAGATTTGGGAGGGCCAATGCAATTATATATTATAATATGTCACATCAAGGTAGCGGATGTTGTATCATATGTGAATTCATATGTACAACCATATGTTCATATACGAGTTCAGAGTACCAACTTTTGAACATACATGATCATACATGGGC
This sequence comes from Diplazon laetatorius, assembly GCA_963662125.1. Lineage (NCBI taxonomy): Eukaryota > Metazoa > Arthropoda > Insecta > Hymenoptera > Ichneumonidae > Diplazon > Diplazon laetatorius. The sequence goes on from OY759153.1 coordinate 8,954,244, forward strand.
ATATATGGTTCACGGCAAGAAAAGATAAATACTATACATGGTTATATATGTTCATACATGATCATACATGGACATATATGGTTCACATCTAGAGAAATAAATACTATACATGGTCATATATCTTCATACATGATCATACATGGGCATATATGGTTCACACCTAGAAAAAATAAATACTATACATGGTCATATATCTAGATACATGGTCATATATCTACATACATGATCATACATGGGCATATATGGTTTACACCGAGAGAAATAAATACTATACATGGTCATATATCTACATACATGATCATATATGGATAACACCTCAAAAATATAAATATTATACATGGTCATGTATATACATACATGATCATTCATGGGCATATATGGTTCACACTGAGAAAGAATAAATACGATACATGGCCATATATCTACATATATGATCATTCATGATATCATGTTAGGACATATATGATTGTATATGATGTTATACATCAGTATATATAATCATATATGATGTTATATATAATTATATATAATTATATATAATTTATATATAATTATATATAATTATATATGTCCATTTTTTCCCGGGTACAGATAGATATATATAGGGGGAGTACGGTGGACTCGGTATTTTTTGCCCTACCGGTCGGAAACCACCATTTACTCACTCGCGTCACCGGAGCTTCGATGTACGTGTGCGCAAATTCGTTTTTGGTCTTCCTGCAGTAACAAAAGCATTTTTAATCAACGTCATGCTGCGGTCGTGACGGCATCGACAAGAGAATATCTTTGGTGTAGAGGCACGTGAAGAGATATATGTAGAACTTGCTCACCGCCAGGTCGGGAAATATCAAACGAGTCGTAGGACGCATGTGCTGTTGATGCTGTTCAAGGGGGGATGAGGATGGACCATTGCAGCCTTGCACATTGACTGGAGGGATCAATATTTATAAATTGTCTACGTGGCCAGAGAGGAAGACAAGTTTCTCGAAATCCACTGTAAATGGATAATTCATCTAAATTAATCATAATCATAATGATTAATGGATGGTAATAGTGAAAATTTTGAACATGTTGACATCGAAATCTCGTGAAAAAATTTGGGCCGTCAACGCTCTCTTTTTGAGGAAGCAGCCGTTGAAAACAAAATTGGTGGTCATCAACGTATAATTAAAGGAAATATATATTTCAAAAATTCCCCATTTATTTCCCATTTTTTCTCACGATTTAATACCACAGAGCAAGTGATTATACGCCCTTCGATATGCACTCGGCGACAAAGAAAAAAAAAAGTCGAAAGTGCAACGTTTGAACGTTTCGCTGGCAGCCGAGCCGATCAGCCTCGACGTCACGATTTCTCTCGGGTGCGAAAGAAAAACGCGACTCGAAATTATAGGACATTGCGTTAGATGGTACAGTGCGAACAAAAAAGAAATAAAACAAACAAAAAAAATACGATCACTCGTTTCGTAACAATGACGTCGAAGTGAAGATATTTATTTCAATTTTTTGACCCTTATCTCTTTCCTTCGTTCTAAAAGTCGGTTCGCCCGAAAGGCAAGATACGAATAATGTAGAAGCATGGAAAATTTCATTCTCGACAGAAAAAGAAACCCGGCTGTTTTATTTCATAAGCGAAAATACATCACGCGAAATAATAATAAGACGGTATACCGTTCCGTTTGGTTTCTCGTTCTGTGCTGAGAGAATTTTCGCGACGGCGGAAAAATCATTTATCTCATGAAAAAATGTTCAATGGTACACTTACCATATGCGTTCGACGGTACCGCCATACTTATATACGTACATGTATATCTATATATTCACACCGGGGAAAAGATGAAGAGGATGGAAATAGCGAGCTCGAGGATTTTCTCGTCTGCGAAAATGAAAAGGTGCTGCGAGGGATGGTGCCGGGCGTGTACCACGGAAACTACGGCAACTCGAGGGAGCAACGAGATCAGGTGCGAAGGGCAAACAGCTTCCGGGCATTTGCGAGTTGTGCGTCTCTGGGTAGTGGCCTCGGGGCTGTATCTCGACAGACGCCGTTCTCACGTGGTACACTTTGGCCTCGATTTTTGCCACACCGACGGGGAATGGTTCTTCGCATCGCTGCAGCGAAAATTCGTAGCTGCGCGTCGACGCCAATGGCGACTGAGCGCCACTGCCGCGTGCGCCTATTGGCTCGACGCTTCCCTCTCCGTGCGCCACGTTCATCGACGCTAGCCAAACGCGGTCCGTCGTTTCAGCAATCGAGGTATCGAGGAGGGAGTAAAAAAAAACAAACAAACAAACAAACAGAACCACGAGCGCAGATTGAGATAAATTGTTCTATATATATGATGGATTCCATATCAATTCAGACAGTCAAAACCCTGACCCTCGCCGATCCAGTTCATAATTTTTTTTCGGTTTTCATTTCACCCCAGAAACATCAATGATTTTTTTCAGAATTTTCGGATCACCTACAACCCTTAGAGAAATTCGAAACTACCCCCAAATGGAGAAACTCGTATTCCGACATAATTAAAAACTTTGATTTTTTTTCGGGAGGCCAAAAAATGAAGTTGGCCAAAATTTCACAGTGAGATCTGTATTGCAACTTTTTTTTTTTCAAATCGGACGGTCAAAACCGATTCAGGTCGTGATTTTTTTCAGCTTCCATTTCACCCCAGAAACATTCCTGATTTTTTTTTAGAATTTTCGGATCCTTTACAACCTTCACAAAAATTCAAAACTTTTCTTTACAACCCTTAGAGAATCTTAAAAGTTTCGAATTTATCTAAGGGTTGTAGGAGGAACTGGATCGGCGGGGGTCAGGGTTTTGACTGTCTGAATTGATATGGAATCCCTCACATACAGATCGATTAGAAATATTCTTGAAATTATTAAATACCAGATTTTGTGAAAATGGTTTAAATACGTTTAGCAGTAGTGAAATATATTTGTTGATAATATGTTGGCTTTGAAAAAAAGGAAAAAACATTTGGTACTTCGGTTTAGTACAATACTTCGCTCAGTTGTGTCTTGTATATTGTTTAATTGCGATCGACCTGAGTTTACTGCAAAGGAATTCGTTTTTCTAAAAGTACCAGAGAGACTGTCAGTTCGGTACTTTGTGATTATATTTCCGCCCCAAAATCGCAATAAAGACGAAGAAAGCGGTTTCGTTCACAATGTTCGTGTTATCAATAATTTGCATAAGTTAATGGAGTTCTCATTCCATTCTCCGGTGTTATTTGATTTGAATTTCGATATATATTTCTTGTCAATGTGAACCATCCTGTATCAGAGTGTATGCTTAGCGTGTATACCTACCCAACGAGTTTTATTTCACAGCTGTAAGCGTGCCGGAAACTGCATGGAAGATTTTTGGAAGTGGTCCAGCAGACGCCTGACCGCACGGCGCATAATGTTCCGCCTACGCTTTGTTTTATTTTCTGTGTTTCTGCCGCATCGAAATTTTACCTCGAGACAGTGCGCAATAAGGCAGGAAAATGAAAACGAAAAAAAGAAAAAAAAATAATAGAAGAATTATAGTTCTGATCTTTACGAATGTCGGATATAAGAATTTTACCGAAAATCCGGATGCTGCTATCCGAGCCGTAATTTTGTGAGCCGGTGGAAAAAAAAATCTGCAGACGTGGGTCCGTGCGATGGAATATCGAAATATTCGTAAATTGTTGATGGGTCTATTTCGACGATATATCGAAATTCGAAATGTGACTCAATCTATATCCTAAAGATTATATAACAGCACCAGACAAAAAATATATAATCAATATTTAGTTTGAATGTTATATTTCTATATTTTTATTAAAAATTATATACACATATATATCAATATATTCTATTAATATATTCTATACTTACAATATTTGAATTATTAAATAAATATTTGAAAAATTCTTCTCTAATAATAATTAATGTTAGTGCGTCAATAAGTGCAAGTGCCTATGCTTGAGCAGTTGAATCACAATGTGGCAACATACAAATTAAAAAACTTGATTCGATTTGATGATATATCTATCGTCAATGTAAAGAAATCTAAAATATATAAGCACCTACAATTTTCAATGGTTGATCATTGAATAAATTATTTATATTTTTCATTTTTTTCAGTTGAACTATTTCCAATGAATTAAGAATAATTAATGTCAAAGTTAAATATCGTAAAATTCAACTGAGACACCTATTAGTTTCGATTTCTGCTAAGCACAACGTCTTTATTCTCACTGCCGATATAGTGGTCTGGAAACGTTCAATTGCCAATTGAGAACACCGTTGACGGCCTTCGAAAGCAATTTATTATCTACTTCCCTTTTTTTCTTATTCGGTTACAGTCTATTACACAGTAAAACGGAGTATCTATTTCGCAGTCAGTTTTTGTTTTACTCTACCTTTTGATGGATTTATATGGTGTACATTCGGTACCTACACGCTCGATGCCCACGGAAATAAATGTACTCACTCTTACCAAACTATTCTCCTTATACACACTTCCATGAATGATTTACTGGCCATTATTTATCCCCGGGTCCATTACTTTTTATTATATCCACCGAAGTTTCGCCTCCGGCGCGCTGTGTACGTTCTACGATGGGGGCTCCCCCTACTACCCCATCTTCGAGAATTATTTTTCGGTTTTACATCGCGCGCACACCCCCGGGGTTGAATATTTATCATCATTATTATTATTCATTTTGCAGGTTCTCGATAATGTTCCATTATCATTCTCTCACTCCATCCACATTCAACCGCAGAACCAAACAAACAAAAAAGAAAAAAAACAAACGAAAAATAAAATGATTAGTTTGTAGAATAAATTTCTAGCCGTCTACCCGTGTAGAAATTCGGTACTGATTCCCTAGTTTGAATACAGCACCTGGCTAGTTTTCCGCGATAGGTTTCTCTGTGAAGCAGCTGAATAGAAGCTAGCCACGGTGCATGTATACGTGCATGTCTATGTGCGCGCTGGCCAGTCATTTTATTCTATGCCAACCGTAGGGAGGCTATGTGGTATCTAGTTAGCATACATCGATAGATGATGACGCCATCTCTCGTCTTTTTCGGACAAGAGCGGCGATCATGCTGTACACGGCTTCGGACTGTTAACACGTGTCACCGCTGTATGGCGCTGGCGTTCCTCGACTGAACTGAACTTCCATAACCTAGCTCTGTAGAGAGTGACAGTTTGATAACAACACGGAATGACGCTAAGAAAAAAGAGGTTAATGTAGAACGGGTCCGAAAACACCGCGCTTTAGAAAAAAGTGTCGTAGAAGTATCAAGAAGACGTGCGCGATATAATATGTGGGTTGGATACGGCTATCAAAAATGAAAACGCGATGAGTGACAGTGATGAATTACAATAAGTGACCGTAGACGACAATGACTGCGACGAGTGGTATGGAGAACTGTCCACATGTTTTTTATATACCTTGAATGTTTCTAGAGGATGAGTGCAAAAAATCCAAAATGACCATTTTGAGGGACAGCCTGATGGATATATTTATATTTTTATATATTTTATGAAAAATAAATTATCGAGTTTTATATTATTATATTACCGAGGTTTCCATTTATTTAATACCATTAGAGAATAATCCACCCCATCCCTCCTTTATCAGTGCCGATTGTGCTGGCAATGTCCAGCCTCTACGCAGTTTTCCGGGATTCAAAATCGGAACGCTGGTTAGGCCTCGATCAGGTATACTGGGCAAAAACTGGGCAGCCAGAAATTACACATGGCGTCGGGGGCTATCTAGCTTACCATGCAGAATGCTGGCCAGAACCCAGGGAAACTAGTCAGGGCCTGGTAGATTCCTGGGCGCAATTTCCACACGGGTATGAGCCCTATCAGACTGTCATTACGGTTTTTTTGGTGACCTTCAAGTAGGGCATATTCTCTGATTTTTTTTAATTCCAAGCCCAGTAATTTCGCAAATACAATAGTGGAGGGGCGGAGGTGATCTTTTTTTTAAAATATTTTTTAGAATATCGCTTTAAATATGCCATTCAAATTTATGAAAAAAATATTTTTGTATCCCACATAGCAAGCCCTTCTAAATGATACCACACATGATATATAAAATTACATTGGAAAAAAATATTCGACTACCGAATTTTTAACCCTCTTTAATTTTTATACAAATATTTCCAAGTGCTATCTAGTGCGAAATATTTGGGTTAATACAGGATGTTTTTTTTCCTTGTAAATATGGGATCCGTAAAATAATGCATGAAAAATCAGCAAATCATCTACGTGTCTATTGAAAGTTTGATAATCGAGTTCAATTATGATTATTCAACGTATCGATGAAAAAACGGGCAATCAAACATTTTTAACGTCCTACGTGCTTGCAAAATCATTGAATCAAACAAATTCATCGCAATAACAAGACCCTCATCCGTTTTATCAGGGTAATCGAATTATCCGAGCATTTATCGAAATATTCGTGAATATTGAATAATGGCTTTAGGTATGAAGAAAATGAACATTTTTATCGGGATGAAATTTTTTTTTATTAACTCGCGTAGTAACGAGAGACGACTTGTATTATACATTGAGAATCGATATCCCGATGGAAGGTCCCACCAGTGTGCGGCTAGCATTTCCTATACGTATACATATCAATATAAACATGTATATATGTATATATGGATATATATATACGTATAGGGAATGCTCTGTACATGGTTAATGCAGGCTCCGGTCACACATATATACACGTCGCGACGGAGCCGCGACATTACCACTCTCGTCGCATTGGCAGCTGAGTGCTTCGGCAATATGCTTATTAAGGCGCATAGAGACATGGCGCAGTAAGCATCGGGGGACAAAAGAAACGAGATGGAGAAGAGGAGGAGAGAGAAAAAAAAAGCCCGTGACCGTGAGTGGCCTCTCGCAACGAATCAGGATTAACCCTTTCGCGTACGGTGGAATCTCATTAAGCGAGCTCGCTCTGAAATACAACGACGATAAGAAGCGGCGGGAGCAACGGACGGGATTATCCAGCGGCGCCCTTTTCTAATCCGACTTAACGAGATGTCGCAGCATTCACTTTCTTTTTATCTCGCTCTCTCTCCCTCTCTCTCTCTCTCTCTCTCTCTCTCTCACTCACTCACTCACTCTTTCGTACTGATCAGTATGCAGAATACACATATATTCTGTTCCCTTCTGGATATCTACAAACTACAGTTTGGAGTCAAGGATCTGGTGAAATTTTTAATTTTTCAAAATCTTATCGTGTAACAGCTATTGTCGCGATTCGCAAAAAAGTATATACATATATATATTTAGATGTTATTTTTTCTCCAGAATAGAGATAGCTTATAGCAGTTTTTGTTAATTAATATAATCATCAGCTTATTTATTAATATACGAAGTTCTTATTTCATCTGTATCTACTTGCTGCATGTATACAGAAATTTTTCTCACTGGGAATATTACTCCGAGGCATATTGAATGCTTTATTTATTTGTTTTTTGATGTATTCGTTTATTTATCTATTTATTTATTCTCTTCCTTGGCACACTGACATAACTTTCATTCTTTATTATGTAGCTAGTGGATTGAAAAATTCATTAAAAAGTAGATAAAAAATCTTTGGCTTCAAACTGTAAGTAGTTGATCATATGATTTCTTGTCGGACCTCTCTTTCAACCAAAAATAATTTCGCACTCAAAATTTATCGTTGACTGACAAAGAACATCTGGTCAACGAAAAAAAAAAAATCAATGATAGTCCACGGAGCTTTCCATTCAACTGCAAGCAATGATAATGCAATTACGATAAATGTAGATTCGGCTGATTTCTCTGGAATATAAGTTCTCTGGAATATAAGTCATGTAGACGTCATGATAGACTTACGTGTATCATACGCCGAACGAGTGGCAGTTGCGAGATAACACTTTTTTTTCTCACGATTTCCGAAAACGTGTACCCGAATAAAAATGGATGAAAAAAACTCGCATGCTTTCCGTGGAAAAAATATTTTTCACCGAGATTAGAATCCGTACTCGAATTGACCGTCCATCGATTTCAATGAAAAATCGACGGATCAGGTGCAGCAGAGTTGGTTCACTGGCCTCACGATGGCCGATGGCCGTTTATTCGACGTTTCGAAAAGCTCGCGGACGCCTCGGGGAGCTTATCGGAATCCATTTGACAATCGTGTGGTATAGAACCGAAATATTCGAGGAAAAGCCGAATACGCTATACACGGTTATCAAAAAGTACGATTGTGAATTCGTACGTAATGCTCGAAATTGTTAAGAAGGATTTTCACGAACCTCAACTCCACGAAAAAAATATAAATATAGCATGAGATATTTTTCGTACATTCATTTTCGATCAATGAAGTAAGAAATTGACGTATGGATATACTTCAATTACTCATGTACATATCACTTGTCACATCGACGTATTCGTGAATTATTGCATGCACATTGGGGTGTGTTGATTTTTTTTCCAATGGGTAGTGAAAAATCAATACCAAACATCTATTTGACGATATTTGATGATTATGAATTTCTCTAAGATTCGAAAAGTACGACATTCGAAAAGTACGACATTCGAAAAGTACGACATTTCTCAGATCGACGAACTTCTGGCTGGGATTGTATGTGTGACACATCCCTAAGGAGGCTGAGTCACCTAACAAATGGGGTTATTTTTTTTTCTCGTGACATAATCAATCCAAATTCAAAATCGATTTTACACTTATAAAATACCTATACTCGACTATAATATCAATTTTTTTCACAATCGTATACAGCCTCTGAACGCAGTAAGATTTATCACTAAATTTTTGTACTGGTCGTAGCTTTTCGACCATACGAATCAACGGAATTTCAACTCCGACGTCTCATTTGTTTCGAACAGACAACATATTCTTGAATGAGTGTGGGACGCTAAGGCTACTTGACTGTTTTTCTATTTTTTCAAGCAAGTGAGCGTCCGTGAGTCGAATGAGTTACTTGTTCAATGTTACCTCGATGGATATGAAGACACGTCATGCGATTCGAGGGCGGTTTTTGAAAATCCACGATGGTCGAAATGTATACTTTGTCGATGGAAACTCACGTATAGGTTCGGGGGTCGCGATGGAAACGGAAACCTCGCAAGAGAACGGAAATTTCCGTGGAATCGAATTATACGTCACTTGGTTCTACCGCTAGAGCCTTCGGGGTTGTTTCACAATAACGTTTACGAGACTGCCGTTGTATACTTAGTCACGTAGGGACCGCATGATGCGTCACGGAGAAAGCTTCTCCAGTTCTATATATACATATATATATATACATGTGCACATATATATTTAAATGTATATATGTCCATATGTATGTATTTTAATGTATATGTGTATGTCACATGTATAGACCGTACATGCATATTGCATACGTATATAGCGCGAACCCCATCAACCCCTTCGCCATTTCCTCGGTGTGCCCCGACGGTAACCACGAAATGTAAACAACCATTATTGGTTCCTGCGAACGTCACCACTTAACTCGTACTTCTCGCGTCCGTACACACACACACACACACACATCTTATTTTGCATCTCAGGAGCGAGTCATCTTACTGATCTCCGATTGCCAGACATACAAATAACACTATTTTCAATTTATTTGTTTATCACTACGAAAAATATTTTTTGGTCCATTTTCCTTATCGAAATAAAAAAAATTATATATAATGTATGTATGGAACTGGTCATACATCGTATGTATATAGTTTATGTATAGTCTACATATAGTCTATATTTACTTAGTAGTCTCTAGATATATGTTCGACTACATATGCCTAATACTTGTAAATAATATTTCTGTCGATTTGTTTTTTCTTATCTACGGTTAACTAAAAAAATCCAACGATTGGGTTAACGCAAAAGCGTAAGACTATCTTTCGGCTAAATGAATACTTGAAAATTGTCGAATCGATAAAAAGTAATCAAAATAAAAAGGAAAAAAAGGGGTCAAGAATTTGATAACTTTTTAAATAAAAATCTGTAACAGTTTGTAATATTTTTGGTATTTTATGACAAGCAGCCATCATGGTCGCACGAAATGGTTTCAGAGAGCCCAGTATATAGAGAGATTTCTCACGCGTAGCTGTAACTCGAATCCCACGAAAGCGCGATAACGCCGAGACCCAGTTCGAGTAACAAACGCAGGCTGTTCTACCAACGGGCCAGAAAGAAGAGCGATGGAGTCAGCTGTCCCAGAATTCACGAAGAAAGTTAACGTAATACGTAAGCCGTGCGACTGATCAACGACGTTAAAACGAACCCCATTCTCTTCCTCATCGGTTGATAAATATTCACGTACTTCGCTTAACACATCCCATCCCTCTCGCCTCATCTGACTCGAAACAACAACGAAAACAACAACAACATAAAATCCCATAAACGTTTGCTGCCTCGTTCGGTATATCGACGAAAAATCCCATAAATATGCATCTGCGTGGCATCATGATTTTCACTATTTTTTGTTCTTTTTTTTTCATTCGAGAGTTACGACGACAGCCGACAAATTGTTTATCAACGTAAAACCACACGCATAAACAACGTAACGACGATATATACCACAGTGATAATTAAAAAAATCATACGTACGAAGTACACCCCATTCGCTCTCGTAACTAAACAAAATATTCGAGTTTCACACTCTCGAAAGATTCAGGTAGCGAATTTTCGTACTTTTTTGTGGCTCTACGCACGACCCCACGCTCGTTTGCGTTTTTTCGTCATAACCCCGGTGAGTTCGCGGAGATGCCCGGAGGCGCGTACATCGGCCTGCCAAGTCGACCTTCGTTTACCGCACTCAATCATAATTAACGCCAGCGTCGGTACGGGGACAGGTCGACGAGCTCCGAGAGTTGGTCCCGGTTTTTCGCGCGTGTGTGTGTGTGTGTGTGTATGTCTGTGTATGTGTTTCCCGACTTTCATGTAGCGAGGATACATTGCAAAAAGCGAAAACTTCGAGAACCCGAGGGCGAAGCTGCGCAGGATGGAGAACGGGGGTGAACGGGTGAACGCTCGTTCTGGGGGACCCCGCGAAATGCAGACCGTCGTAACTCCGTTGACGAAACTCGGTGAACGTTACCTAATAGGTAATAATACTAACCCAACTGGACGTCGAGTTGATGTTGCCAAAAGTGCGTCGCGCGAACGATTACATCGTTAATCGCGTGGATGACCGTTGTTCACATGCGTTTCTCATTGAAACAGCGCAAGCGCGTGCGCCGCAACCTTGATTCGACAGTTCACACGATTTCGTTCATTCAAATATCTACTTCGGATCGATTATTCGGACCACAAAATCACTCCACGAAATATTAATTCCGTCGATTCGTACGAAATTTTTGTAATGCGTTCTGAAGTACATAATTATTCATTTTGATTGATAGCAATTACAATATTAAGGCCGGAAATTCATTTATAGAGGCGTGAAAAATAATAATTATTATTATTATTTCCATGGCTACTAATTTTGATAATAATAATAATAATATATAATAATAATGATAATGATAATAATCTTTTATACACACATATATTCATTTATTTATTTCCGAACGTTATTACAAGAGCTTATTTAGCTTAATATTATTGTTACTGTTATTCTTGTGGTTGATATTTCCATTAGTATCATTATTATTAGCATAGCTACTCATTTTGATAATAATAATAATAATAATAATAATAATAATAATAATAATAATAATAATAATAATAATAATAGTAATAATCTAAACACACATATATATTTATTTATTTATTTCCAAGCGTTATTACAAGAGCTTTGGCAGGCCCCTCGAGCGTATTAGCAATTACTGGGACGTTGAACGTGTACCGACATTGGCCCGTTCAATGGTCAAGCCCGGTAGACGCGAGTTTCAACCGAACCGGGGGTAGAGGTCGTCAGAGAAACATAGGAGCTCAGGCCGAACGTAACCGAACGTTCAAACCCGCAGGACATAACGTCCACCGAGCTCGGGACAGAGAACACCCACCCACACATACACACACACACACACACACACAGGGAGCTTGCTGAGTCCTCTCGTGCTCTTACGGTCGCTGGGTATCTCGTCGACGTTCCATACACTCGGGGGACACCACACGCGACCATCATTCTCCCCCGGCGTATGTAAATGAGAAAACGAATGCACCGCACCTGTTTCCATGCATACAGAGTTCACAGATCCGCCTCCCGCGCAAGTGTGTGGCTCTCCGGACTGACCGCTGACTAGCCGAAGACCAAAGCCCGATGTCCTGCTCACGTCACACGCGGCCACGACTGGACTGTGTGTATTATATCGAATTGACTCACACACACACACACACACACATACACATAGGTAACAACACCAACAACGTCTATCGACAGTACCAAGTACGGAATTATGTGGTGCCTGTATATTGTGATGTATATAAGTCGGACTCTCGCACCCAACGCAGATCCACCCTACATCGAGACGTAGTTACCAATTTAGGGAACTGTTTTTTTTTGTTTTTTTTTTTTTTAATTATTCGAAGCCAATCTGGAAAAATGGAGGTTCAAAATTCGTCCGAGTCAGGAATGGGCATTCATTCAATGAGAAATTTTAAATACTTTTTGGAGCTAATGATAAGGAATTTTATTAGATCCAGATTTATTAAATCCTTCAATTTATTGTAAAATCATGATTAACGTGAATTGGCCATACCCAAGTGAAAAAAAAATATATAAACGAGTGATAGATTATATATAGAAGTGGGCATATGCTTTTTGTATATGGTATCTATGCAAATTATGTATAGTTTTCATCATATTTCAAACATATGTCCACTTCTATATATAATCTAGCAATTGTTTATATAATTTTTTTTCACTTGAGTAATTATTGCAGTAATGTGAAAATATTAATTCTTGCGTAATAATTAATTATAGTTAATTGTTTGAAAAAGGATTTGAAATACATTTTCATTGAATGGATGCCCATGACTGGTCCGAGCCTAACATAAGTACAGTGCAGACAATATTTCACGAATATGTCGATGTGACGGGTTCTCATGTGGATAATTGAAGTATGCTCATGTTATGTGTTTCAGACATTCAACGTGCGTGTGAGTAAAATAGTGTGGGTGCGTGACCATTGGATATACGGGATATGTTTTTTCTTTTTATTATAATGGACCGTAAATGAATGTACAAAAAATATTCGGCTGTTATCTGGGGTAGCAAGATCACCATTGTCTGGCCATTGCAGAACTTATATCATCTGAACGCGTATTGGTTCAGAGAAAATTTGTTTTTATTTCCGACCTGACGTGATTTAACTTTTGGATATGTTTGAAAGGAACATTTTTTTAACGTCTTGTTTTCATCGCTCAGCACTCGCTGCGTGGTCCCCTTGGAAATTACGGTGATTGTAGAAAAGCCACGAGGTTGAAATGAGCGTCGCGAAAAAATGTGGTCCATGGATTCTTCTTTTTTTTCTATCTTTTCGTCCGAATGGTAGTTCGTCGTCCGGTTTTAAAAAAATCTAACATTTCACAGATTCTTTTTGAAATAATAATAAAAAAAAAAAAAAAAAAAAAAAAAAAACAATAACTCAGGACTTTTATTTTATTCATTTAAATTTAGCAATTTTATTTAAACTTCTATGTAGAATTTTATTCGATACATTGATTTTCATTAGCTTATCAGAAATTTAATTAAATTTTTTGCTTAAAAGGACTGACGATGTCAGATGATACAGGACCTTGCAGTGATTGCTATCTATATAGATATAATACTGATTAATGTTGACGTTAGTTTTCGAACGTAAATTGATTTATCAATTTTTCCATAAAATTATTAATCATAATTTCAATTATTAAACATATTATTTTTTTCACCATAAATAAAAATAATGTAAAATGAGACGGCGAAGAATTATCGTATGCACGACGAGGTAGTTCAAAAGTTTCGAGAGTTTGATGTGAAGAATTCTGTAGAATCCGTTGGAAGAATCGACACGACCGAATCTCGAGCGATAAAAAAGCTCTCTCGTGCGTTATATATATGTACATATATATATATATATATATATATATCGAGCGTATTCGTTCGACGTCTCCCACGCATTCATTCGAAATTCACGAAGCGTAGAAGATTGTCGCGAGAAAGGAGGTAAATACGATCTCCGGTATCGATCGTATCCAAGTTCCGGCAAACGGTTTTCGTTCTACGAGGGCTCGATTAAAATGCTGCTCGCGCGAAACTCGTGGCGCGCTCGACAGGCGACTCTCGGTACTATCACCCCCGGGGATCCACGAGTCGCCCGAGCACCTCGTTCAGCAACGGAAAACCCAGTCATCATTCTCTCTCGGTCTGGAAAAATGAACGAAAAAAAAAAAAAAACTTTTTCAAAACAATGTTATTTGTTTGGGTTGGGGTCGAAACCCAGAACGAGCAATGTTTAGAAAGGGCAAAAACCCGAACGCGCAATGCTTCGAATGAAAATGTTCAGAAAGGGCAAAACTTCGAATGAGATTGTAGCGAACGTATTATATGCCGAACGCCTACCAGTCGGCGCGGTTTTCAACATTTCCCGACTTTCGAGCTTTCCCACACGTAAACTATCAAGGTTAGATATATGCCGTCGCAGACTTTTTTATAGGAAATTAAATTCTCTACAACATTGTTTATGTGAACTTTTGGTCTATATAGCGTTGTTTATCCAGCGTTTAGACAGAAACAAAATAAAACGATAAAAAAATCGATGCATTTTTACCTTCCCGTCAAAACGCTGGTTAAACAACGCTATATAGACCAAAAGTTCACATAAACAATAATGTAGAGAATTGAATTTTCTATAAAAAAGTCAGTGACGGCATATATCTAACTGTGATAATTTACGCTAATTTTTAAATTGAAGATAATTTAAAAAAATAAAAATCCGCCGCGGTTTTTGACATTTCCTGACGTTCGAGCTTTCCCATTCGTAAATTATCACAGATAGATATATGCCGTCACTGACTTTTTTATAGGAAATTCAATTCTCTACAACATTGTTTATGTAAACTGTTGGTCTATATAGCGTTGTTTAACCAGCGTTTTGACGGGAAGGTAAGAATGCATCGATTTTTTTATCGTTTTATTTTGTTTCTGTCTAAACGCTGGATAAACAACGCTATATAGACCAAAAGTTCACATAAACAATGTTGTAGAGAATTGAATTTCCTATAAAAAAGTCCGCGACGGCATATATCTAACCTTGATAGTTTACGCGTGGGAAAGCTCGAAAGTCGGGAAATGTTGAAAACCGCGCCGACTGGTAGGCGTTCGGCATATAATACGTTCGCTACAATCTCATTCGAAGTTTTGCCCTTTCTGAACATTTTCATTCGAAGCATTGCGCGTTCGGGTTTTTGCCCTTTCTAAACATTGCTCGTTCTGGGTTTCGACCCCAACCCATTTGTTTGAAGGAATATTCGTGAAGAGCCCAATATATAGAGGGATTTCTCACGCGTAGCTGTAACTCGAATCCCACGAAAGCGCGATAACGACGAGACCCAGTTCGAGTAACAAACGCAGGCTGTCCTAACAACGGGCCAGAAAGAAGAGCGATGGAGTCAGCTGTCCCAGAATTCACGAAGAAAGTTAACGTAATACGTAAGCCGTGCGACTGATCGACGACGTTAAAACGAACCCCATTCTCTTCCTCATTGGTTGATAAATATTCACGTACTTCCCCTAACACATCCCATTCCTTTCGCCTCATCCGACTCGAAACAACAACGAAAACAACAACAACATAAAATCCCATAAGCGTTATTGCTGCCTCGTTCGGTATATCGACGAAAAATCCCATAAATATGCATCTGCGTAGCATCATGATTTTCACTATTTTTGTTTTTTTTTCTTTCCATTCGAGAGCCACGACAACAGCCGACAAATTGTCCATCGACGCATAACCAACATAAAAACGATGCCATAATGATAAAACGTATTAAAAAAAAAAGAGAGAAAAAACATGAAAAAAAGAATATTGAGTTTCACGCCTGTCACGACGAGCGTTATGCACAAGGTTGCACAAAACTCATTAATTTTCGTGCGAATTAGGGACTAATTGAGATTTTGCTCAACGAAGCGTGCGACATATCGCATCTGGGGGAGGACCACCTGTACATCGTTGTGTTCGACCGAGCGTCGTGTACAAGGCGAGAGAGAATCTCTGGGGGTGGGGAGAAGGTCAGAAGCGAAAGAGCTCGTTTCTACGATTCGAGCAGCTGAAAAATTGGATGCTGTTGGGTTGGATGCTGTGTGTGTGCTGCAACGTCGAAACGGTCGAGAACCAACCGTGAACGTGGAGAGTTGGTATCGATTTCACTCATTCCATTCCACGTAACGTCGATTTCTCACTTTATTTCTCGCGTTAGGGTGCCATCGACGGTTGCCTATTACGATTTTTTTTTTCTTAACATTTTCTTTTCTTTTTTTTTTTTTTTTTTTTTTGTTTTCCATCATCGGCTCAGGCTCTTTTACGCTCGCTCTTCCAGCACGCCAGATTGATTTCTTGGATTGTGGATGCGGGTCTCGGCGGGGTGGCGCGGGCGAAGAGGGGGGAGGGAAGTCGACGCGGAGGGGTTGCCAGCGACGGTGGCGATCGAAGCAGTCGAGGTTCCGGCTTCGAAAAAGCTTTTCTTTCGCTTCATACCGTCGAGCTAATGGCGAATGTATCGCTCGCGCTTCCGCTTCGATTCCATTATTTTTCATTTGTTTTCCGGGAAGCCACCCCCTCCCCCTGCCTCTCCCTCTCCAGGCCCGGTCGGTTGGGCCATGAATTATTCACGAGGTGCTCTCAAAGTCGCTTGGGTTACAGTTATTTTTTTTTCTTTTACTTTTTTTTTTATTCGTTCTTTTAACGTTTCTTGCAGAGTTCTGGCTTCATAATATAATAAAAGGATTCTCTTGGAATACATATCTATATATTTCTATGTATATGTGTATATGAACTGTAGACACGGTTTGAACTGGAAGCAAGCAAACTTTGGAATGTCCATGTAAAATCGATTTTTATTAAATATCGATGGTTGGCGATGAGTTATGTATGCGTGGATATAACGGAATGTAAGTTGGGTTCATGTTTAGAACAGATGTGCAGGAATCTGTGATGTGTCAAAATAACGGAGGACGTAGAAATCAATGAAAAGGGTTGAAACAACGATCATGGGAGAGGGTTTTAATAGGAATCGACTTCTCGGTAAAGAAGGAATACTGGCACCCATCGTCGGTCCAATTATAGGAAATTACTCAGTGATAAATTTGGTCCAGCACTGGTAATTGATCGACCAATTAACGAAAATATTACTGGCTCTTGCAAATCGGCGCTATTATTGGTGACGTGAACTACCATTATGAATTTTTCAGTCGACCCGATAACCCACATTTACAAGAAATCTAAAAAAAAAAAATGTACCTCACTCTTTAACCTCCTTGGGATCGGAATTATCTGAAAATTTCACTTAACCCTAATGTTTGCTTAAATCATCAATAAATTACATCGAAGGAAAATTGGGTGGGTCTCGAAGTTTCGAATTTTGATGCTTCGAAGGTCCAAAGTTTCGAATTTTTTTTTATTCGAATTTAAATCTTTTGAAAATTTAAATCCCCGAATTTTTTTTTTCGACTGGTTTTGTCGTCGGATTAAAAAAATTCTAACGTTCAAGTATTCGAGAGGTCGGTACACCGAAAGGCCAACGATTCGAAAATAAACGTTACGATATTGATAAACTTTAACTAATTTATAATTTTTATGTTTCGAATATTCATGGTTCGACGGTCCAAAGCAGTATGAATTATTTCTGGTAATCATTTTATGATGCTTAGTCTGTAATAAATGTAATATTGGTCTGTAATAAAATAATTATTATTTCGTGACTCTAAAAAACATTTATTTCGTCCTGTTAATTAATAATCAACAATGCCAGACAGATCATACAAGATGCCACAATAAAATATTCGGATTATCGAATTTTTCGTACAATACCAAAAATTCAATCCGATAACATATAGATTTATGGAATCCGTCAAGATAAAAACGGTTATGTCGGAAAATGAAAAAATGGTCGGAAAACGGTTATCAGTGGCGAAGGAGGGAAAACGTGCGATACATCGACGTACACAGCTGCTGGCATCGACACATACGATTGTTTTTCTCATTTCATCTTCCGCTTCGATCATCTCCGCGCTCGTGCGTTCCCATGACAGCGATTCAATATAACCGTAGAAATACAAACCGCCTCTCACCCTTTCACTGTCTCTCTCTCTCTCACACACACACACACAAACACACTTTTGTTTCTCTCTCTCTCTCTCTCACTCACTTTTCAACTTTCAGCCACGAGTTTCATTTATCCCCGTCTTTGTTTCGCTCGGTAAAAGTTGTCGCAGAGATGTGAAAACAGTAAAGCCAATGTGATGCATGAGTGAAATTCAACCGCCGTGTGTGCTCGACGTCTCTTTAACGTTTTTCATACTTTCGTTCACATGCAATACGTCGCAAAATCGTCGACTGTTGAAACGATTCGTGTTTTGCTTTGTTTGTTAATTTCATTGTATTTTTTTCAAACACAAATTATTTCGACGGAGATCACAGGTTTATTACGAACAATCGTTCATCAATTGACTTTATCCAATATTTGGTATTGGCATTTTTTTTTTTTTTTGATGACTGAAAAGCCTGATCGTACGACGCTTGGCATTTAATCGGAATTTTAATCAACACGAAAATCGTCGTTATGAATTGTACACGTAATTATTTTGTCACTGTCACTCAATACGTGTAACAATTTTTCAAAATTTTACGTTTTTCGACCAAGTTCAACGACAACATGTACCACAAATTTCATTTCTAAGAAATACGATTTAATTTACTCTGAGATTTGTTATGAAGTTTTAATTCCCTTTCCCTCCGTCAAATGTGTTCGTGATCTCGCAATGTGATCCCGAACATTTTTTCTCGACGTTACAAAATTCATATGTAATAAATTTTCCCTCGTCCATCTCGCAGAAGCTGAAAAAAAAGTTAAGGCGATAAGTTAAGTGTTAGGGCTAAAATGTTTCACGCACTCTCGGCGGATCATCGTGCAACGATGATAGCCCGACGACTCGCCGAGTAAAGTTGACGTAAAAAAAAGTGAGAGACCGAGAAGAAAATGTCAAGAGGTTCGAAGAGGCAGGGATTTGAATAAGGGTCGTAAAACGGAAGGAGAGAGCTTTTCCACCTACACTGACAACATTGTTTTTTTTCTTTCTTGATCCTCACAGGCTCTCTGTGCTCCACTGTCGGTGGTTCCGCATTTTTCCATCTCTCTCTCTCTCTCTCTCTCTCTCTCTCTCGCTTATTCTCTCTTGGCGATACTTCCTCTATTCCCCGAAGATAAAGATGCGGTCTCACTCGCTGACTAGTTCTCCGTAGTTTTTCCCGATCGAGCGAAGCTATACATATCGTGAAAACGTTCGACAAACTACCGATTCAACTGCGTCGAACATTTCCATGCCACGTGCGCGTTTCCCCTCTCGACTCCGGATGGATTTCCGAACGTGTTTCTCCACGGTCGAATCTCGTTTGGTCCGCCGGATTGAAGAATCAAAGGAGTGAGACTTACAACGCAAACCAATGGCTGCTCGGAGAATTCCTCCGCGTCCCATCTTGTTCCGTCTTGTCCCGTCCCTTTACGTCGCTGTCGTATGAAAAAAAAAATATATTCAATTCACTTCCGGTCGGTCAATTTTGAAATACTTTTGCCACGAACCTTCATGCATGATTTCAATTCTCTCTTCATTGCCGTAATAGAGATAGATACAGTAACAGTTATTACAAACGCCCACACCTTATTGCCCCCCTCTTAGCTGTTGATTTTCGAAAAATACTTTCCTAGTGCACCTCTAGAACTTCTAAGGAACATATCTCCCAAATTTCATGTTTCTATCTTCAGTGGTTTAGGCTGTGCGTTGTCGGTCACCAAGTCAGTCACGGAACTCTTTCATATATATATAAACTCGAGTACAAAATTCTCCAAAGATCAAACACACTACTGAACTATGTTGGTCGGGGGCGCCTATTGAAATGGTGACCTTGACAAATTTTAAGCTGTTCAATATGTAAACAATTCAAAATTTGTATTGTTCCAAACGTTCGTGTGTGTAAGTAAGCAAGTTGTCAAACAAGACACTCGTTCCTGTTCTCGGTAGGCACATTTCGAACCTAAAAAAGACGAACCCATTATATATAGGTTCACGATCTCAATGTTTTTCCATGCTCGAGGTCACGTGTATCCTATTGTGTACAAGGTCGTTGGGAAGGTATTTCACTCTACTATGATCTGATGCTAAACACAAATGGGTATCCCCATTGACAAAAAAAAACATTAATACCCTAGAACGTGGACAACAACAAATTCTCGTTCACTCAATACGTTTCTATCATTCAAAATAAACGAGATGTTCAAGGTCAAGTCAAGTGAGCTGAGCCATTTTGTATGTATATTGTATATAGATATGCCAATTAGTGATGGCATCGATTAAATGCAAACGTCCGCCAAAAGCTTTCATGCACAAAATGATCGACGAGGAATCGAGATATCAAAAAAAAAAAAAACTCACACGTTCGAGTAAACTTCCGATCGTTGAACAGCTCGTGCGACGGTTAGGTGGTGCCAAACCATTGTTCATCGATTTTGAGCTTCCTGGGCTTTACGATTTTCTCGATGTACTTAGTCGTCGTGAGAATCTCAGTGAAAAACACACGAAGCAACGATACGTACTCGTTTCCGTTTGCCACGGACCGGGCACGAGTAGATACCTACATCGGATATCATATCAGCGCCCCCCCCCCTCCCCGCCCTCCACCCCGGATGCGAAGCTCCGGGCGCAACGCCAAAGACGAGGAAACTTTAGTTCGATATTTCTTTCGCCGGCGATTCGTCCGTCGAGCTCGAGAAAAGTGGTCGTGACTCGATGTCCGGATATCTGGATCAGTCTCGCGGTATGTGTGGCTATATATTTGTTAGCCACGTAACGAAGTTCGATGTTGGTACACAAGCGCACTTTTTATCGTGCCAGACCGTCGTGGGCTGCTAAATATTCGTCTCGAGGTCAAAAGTTTCACGAGCGCATTCTAATGTCGTTAGGGAAAAGTTTTCCTCCGGCCCGAAGAGCGGGTGGGGGGTGAATGGGGTGGAGGAACGAAGCTCAATGGGGTGTCGCAAGAAAGCTCATCAGGCGGCGGGCGCGAAGGAGGAACGCGAAGCGTGATGGCGCCCTGTGGCAATGGAAACAACGTTGCTCGGCGAAAATCTCGTCTTCGCGGCACTAATTTTCACGATAACCTGGACACCCTACTTTCGCTTATGGTTCGTAATATGATTTTTTTTTTTAATCTGTGAGAAAAATTGCGCAACCCTGACGAAGAATAATTATCACGGACATTAGGCGCTTTGCGTTACAATAACAAGAACGTACGACGAAGACAGCCGATGAAAAAAATTGATTTACATTAATTTTACAACAATGTTGTGCGGCGTAATGTGATACAGAATTATTTATTTGTGAAACGAACAAAAATGACGTACCAACGAGAAATAAAAGTAATCGACTAACAAAATTTTCGGTTTCATAAGTTTTTTGACTTTTTAGATTTTTGTCACGCATATTGAAATTTTGTGAATGTGCATGAATAGGATGTTTGAATAATTATTGGTTCAACTAGTTATTGAAGAATTGTTTCTTTTGTAGAGCTTCGTCTACGGAGGTCTTTGATTATTATTTTCTCAACCAATGCTTTTTTATTCGAGATTTTCGCCTCTTGATGTGAGTGAGAAAATCCCGATCTTAGCGACATTGTTGGCTCGAACATTTTTTAGATACATATATATGTGGGATCTCCCCCACCCTCAAATCTATGTAATTATGTGTATACATCGTGGTGACCTCGTATACTTTTGACATTTTCTCTGACCAAGGTCACGCGAAGGTCATTGAGTTATAGGTAATTGCAAAGGCAAGCTTCCATCACGCCAGATAACAATAAATATTTGCAATTTCATTGAAAAAAATATCAATGCCCTTAAAATCTCCAAAAGCACGACCTTAGGAGAAAACCGCAGCTTGTGTGTTCGAAACAACGTATGACTCATGTTTCATCTTCATGGTCTCGCTAATCGATGAACAATCAACAGAGCAACCAGAATCAACGATATTCAAAAATTTATCATGATGAAAATTCAAAAAAAAAAAAAAAAAAAAAAATATTCGTGAAGACGATGTCGAGCTCGTCAAGCCGCGGAAGTTGCGGTTACACAGTACCTGCTTCACGAGTGAACTCGTGGCAAAGCTCTCCTTGTGCTCGGGAAAACCAACGGATGCTCGAAACTTCGGAAAAGCCGACGACGAGACACGTGTGTGTGTGTGCGCGCGTGTGTGTGCGTGCGTGTGATGCGTGCAAGTGCCTCCCAGTTGACGCAATAGGGTAACGAGTCGACCGTGGATCGAGAGTCACCGGCTTTTCCATTGGACCGTAAATTTCCGAGCCGCACTAGCTTCACAAGATTTTCACGTCATTTCCCCTCAAAACGCCGACACCAGTCGAATATATTCGACAACATATTCGAATATCGCCTTCTTCAGTCGACACGAGTTACCGATCGAGTCGAAGACCGACCAAGCATCTCAAAATAAAAATCCAAAAAAAATATAAACCAAAAAAAAAAAATTAAATGTATTTTAGTTTGAAAAAAAGATGTTTCATCGCATGCACGGTCTTAGTAGACGGTTTATAAAACGTTTTCGCGAAAAGAATTTTCGAACCGACGAATTTTCCATTTCGCCGACGACGTTACGAGGCGGCAAAAGCCTTTTTTTTTTCTTCCCCGACGGACGATATCGTACGGGATCCGCTTTTGGATGCGAAATCACCGATGCACACCGCACTCTCTCTCTCTCTTGCCCGGCATCCACCGCGAGGCTGCGGCTGATTGGAAACGTTTTAGTTACACCTCGGTGGACAGAGGGCGCATTTCGTCGTCGCTCACGAGCCGAGGAATCTCGCGCCGGGGTCCGCGTCTCTTTGAAGTTTTTGCGAAAAACCCAACCCCCGAGGGGTCTCCTTCCACCTGCCCCGTCACAATCCGCACCCTCACGGAGAGCGACGCGCTATGTGTGCCGACGAATTCCTTTCGGTCTTTCCACTCGCCCGCGCCACCTATTTACCCTCGGCTGCGGCACTCACCCCCCCCCCCCCTCCTCCTTCCTCGAGCAACGTCTCCGAATGTCACACGACGAAAATGTTAAAAACTTAGTCGGTTAACAAAAAATAACCCAAGTAAAAAAATTATGTACAGTCTATGCATGAATTGTCGATGGGATTGGAATTACATAGACTATATACAGACCATATAAGCATGCCCACAGAAATTAAAAATTATTTCAATCATAATGATTAAAATTAATTATTCTTGATACGAGTTAAAAACTGGACAAATGTGTGTTCGGTTCGTATGCAAAGCGTTCGATATCATATTGTTATGCTATTCTCCCACTCCGCGCGCCACTCCTGGCCACCTACCGGACGTTTATCGCATTATCGCAGTCGGAAATAAAATTATGAGTTTGCAAAATAGATTTCTAGAAATCCGTAAGGCCTAGGATTTTTGTTATGATTTCTCTTTAGGTTAGGTACGTCTTACTACTTTAGGTTAGGTCTCTTTAGGTACTTCAGGTAAGGCGTTATATTCCCTGATTTAAAAAAGAACATTTGAGTCCAGTAACTTTGCTAGTGAACGAATACTCAACTTTAAAATTGTGATATCAAGAATTATGAAACGAAAGGAATTATTTATTCGACATAACAAGCCCTGTAAAACGGCATCGCATATAATATATTAAATTAGAAAAGACAAAAAATTCGAATACTTAATTTGCTCCCTCTTTAATTCTTTTATGAATATTTTAAGGTGTCAACTGTCAACTGGATTCTGATAGATGAACGGACACGAGAGTATGATCTTATAAGAGTTCCTTTTTTTTCCTTTTGAGGAAAACGTGAAAAAATATAAAAAATATATAAGCTATAGATGGGATTGGGTATTAATAATCTATATATAGACATTACATAGACCATATATAAACATTATACACACTATGTATAGTCTATATATAGTCCAGACTACATACGTGTTGTCTACACATACTCTATGTATGCTCATATATATTTATCCCATAACTAGTTTATACGTAGACGATGTATAATTCTTTTCCTTTAGATCAGACGGAACCCTTAAAATGTTCCATTTCGATTATTCACATCAATGAAAAGTCGTCAAACATAATTTCGAGTAATAAAAATCTAACCCTACCAGATTTATCTAAAGACAAACACTCGGGTAAATAAACGGTTGATTCGAAAGAAGATAAAAACAATTTAAAAAAAAAAAAAAAAGAAAAGAAAAGTTTTCACGACAGTTTAGAAACTCAAAGAAAACTCCGGTGTCCATTACTCCGACCGCGGCAAGGCGGTATTCCATAATGAATTTCATGGTAATGAAAAATTTTCTAGCGAACGAATTCCCTCGATCCCGTTACAAAGCCCTAACAAGGTTAAGATTCTGACGTTGGAGTGTAAAAAACTTTGGTACACCGGAGTCCGAAGCTCTCGACAACAACGTTTCCCCCAGCCGGTGAAGACTCTCTACCGTCTACTTTCCACCCCCCACCCTCCCCCTCCTTCCCTCCCTCCTGACCCCCGAGCGTGCTGTCTCTTCAAACTTTCTACTTACCCCTATCCGGCGTAACTAGATCTCCTTCATTGCTTGATGAATCTTTCGCGTTCCCTCGGAACCTGAAATACCGACAACAAAAAAAATCAGATAATGATAATCAACCCACCGTTACTTATTATTTCGTATTACCAAGTAGCAGAAAAAAAATTACTCGCGAACCAGTAAATTTTTCTTCATGGTCGTTTGTCTTGAAAAAATAATACAAAACTCTTCGGTAGTCTCGCGTTTTGCAATCTGTGAAACTTATTCTATGAATTGTATTATTCTTATTTGTGTCATTGTTTTTTCATTATTTGTAATTTATTTCTTATTCATTTATTCTTCGGGGATAAAAATTCTTCTGAAGGTAAAAGAATTCAATATGCGATTGACCAGTCCTTATTTTACTCAAATTTACCGATCAATTATAAAAATTCAATAACGATTGTGCAGCATTTATTCTGTTGTTTTGGAAAAAAAAACTTGTTATCAATTTTATTAATTTATTTTTTCTCATTTTAGCGTTGTCAGGTGGATTGCCACAGAAGTGCAAAGAAGTGCACATAAGTGCACGAATCATAGTGCATTACAATCTATACGACCCAGCGAGAGTTGCGGATCTTTGATCGAGATTCGGGGCTTCGAAATCGAGGATGATCATCCAGGGTGAGGCGTTACAGTGGCTGCTGCGAACATAAGGGTAGCAATACTCGTGGCTCTTTACTGCATATTGCCGCAGTTTCATATTTCAGGCCCAACTGGGGGTTAGGTGGTAGCAGCAACGACGATGTCGGTGGCAGCAGAGCAGTGAGAACCAACGGCATAAATGGCAACCGCTACTGCTGTGCACAGGCAAATCGTTTTCGGTTGGCTGAGCGACCAAGCTTCGTTCTCACTCTCTCTCTCTCTCTCTCTCTCTCTCTCTGGATTTTTCTCTCTCTATCCCAGGCTACCGGTTTCACAGCAACGTGATCGTAGTGTGTTGCTCGGAGCTTGCAGCAAAGCTCGACAGAAGTGAAAACGTTGAAGGCGCGAAAGCACAGCCGCGAGAGAAAGACGAAAAGATGCAGCAACGGGAAAAGGTGGAAGTAGAAACTGGGCGACTCTATACGGCTCGTTATAGCGTCACTGTGAACTTTTTTTTTTCAATTTGCTTCTTTTTCATTTTTTCATTTTTTCCCCCCGGAAAATGCATCCACTACTCGCCATTCAGCCAAAGCGAGCATGGATATTCCGGGCACCGGGAGATTCACCCCGCACACTCGGCCTCATTAAGATAATTGCTTTTAATCTCTCATTTGTTCACGGTAGAATACGGAACGAAAAAAAAAAGAAGAAAAAAATGTGAAAATTAATTAACCACGTATGACCAATTTAATAACATAGCAAGCTTGCACTCTACGCCAAAACGAATCGTCGAGAGTGACCTCTGCATTGGGGAAAAAAAAATAATAATAATGGTACAGGCAGCTTAATAGCGAAACGACGTAGCGGATATTTTTTTCATATTTTATATTCCTTCATTGTTGTAGAGGTTTGTATCGGATTTTGGTGGCAATTAGAACGGGTGAATTGTTTATTCGTAATTGACGAAACAATTTGGAAATAAAACGCGCAACAGTTTTTTTTTTTTTTTTTTTTTTTTTTTTCGAGGCATAAATAATTTCGACAACAATAACAATAACAAAAATTATTTTGACGATAATAAAATGATCCAAAAAAATAAATAGATTGAATCGAGAAATTTATTTTGAATATAATAAGAAATAAGGTGAAATTGATAAATGGCTCAGGCAAAATGTATTGCTTCACAAATTATGCAAAAGAAATATCGAATAAATTTTCTCGACTTATATTAGTTTTAATTTAATTAATGCTTTTTTTGTTTTAATTTTTTTTTATCAAACCGTGTCGTTGATATCCAGGTTATGAAGTGAACTCGATCGGATTCTCGCTCTTTAAAATAGTCATCATTATGAGGATAAAACGTTGTGAATCAAACGCGGATCAGTGCGTTCGACAGATATTTCAATCTCACGCTCGGCTGATCGAGAATTTCGAATAATTCTCATGCCCGGAGAAGCTCGAGTGCCCGAGCCCGGGTACGATATGTAGAATCGTGGTAGGATGTGTGCGGAGGGGCGGGAGAGGAGCGGGGGGGGGGGGAGGGGAACGAAGGGAGGATTTCCAAGCCGAAGATTCTCGCTGAATCACAGAAAGAAGTTGGAGCATGATACCGTCGGGCAAAATCCACAAAATGGATTTACGAGCTGAATACCCTCTGCTCCTGCTTTACTCACCCCTCACCCCCTCCCCACCTCTCTCGTCGCCCGCTGGTTATATCCCGCCAAACGAGATAAGCTATATAACCGTATATATACACATATATATACGGACATGTATACATACATATATACTGTCACTCCGGTTCAAAACTCAAAATGAAACGACTGACAATGGAAAAATTGAAGAAAAAAAAATTATATAGATCATTTCGTTGGTCCACATTCTCAAAAGTTCTGTTCCCTTATTTCGCGTATTTGGAGAATCCGGCTGTTAATTACATAGTACATCGTTCATAGCTTATGTGCACAATTTAGATGTTTGCTTGTTCTTCGTTGCGATAACTAGATTCCATTGATAATATATTATTTGAAAAAAAAAATTAAATAGATAAACGAAAAAAAAGTGGGTTGTACATTTTTTTGTAGGTTATGAGCATTTTGGAGTAGTACGACTGGATGAAATTAATCATTCTTGAGTTTACCTTTCGCTCTTTTGTTTGAGGGCGTCTTGACTTATCATAATTGACATTATCACAAATTTTCAGCTGCATGTGCATGAACAACTGTGTAGAATAAAAATGAATTGCAACATCTAACGTTTTTGTGCATTCCGCGAACAGTCACTAGCAATTATTTTCCACAACAAGCCAAGGACCACTTTCTCGCCCATTGAACGAAATTTTTTGACTCAACATAATATTGAACAGGCTGCAAGTTGAAACTTGATGCTTGTTATGATATTTTAATATTAATTAGTGGATGTACACAATTTCAATGGTTTCTCACATTTCAACGCGTTAGTGGATTTTCACCAAATTGCATAACAAACATCCGTGGGCATAACTTCGTCTGTGAAGAACTATTTGGGCGAAGATCTAAAATTTTAGGAACCCTAGAATAGTAACCGAATTTCTTTGGAAATTGAAAAACGTTGTCAAAACTAAGCGGCTTAGTCAACTGTTGCGAAAATTACATATGACACAGATATTATAAGACACTATAAGTGTGCAAAATTTGAGCGATATGCCTCTAGCCGTTCTCGAATTATGAACATTTTAATTTTGCAGGGTCATAACACACACACCTACACATACATCCGGATATTTTCATACAAATGTGATATCTCGATATTTTGAAACACTTTCGATACAAAAAAATATCGAACAGTCATAAAGCTTCCTCTCAAAGAAAACAAAATCACTGAAATGACATTTTTACAGATTTAATCTCATGTAAAACTTTTAATAAACCAAAAAAAAAAATACTCTCGAGTTAACCATTAACACGATGAATTACCATTGTCGGGCCATTCGTGAATTCACCAACTTTCAAATGTGAATTACGGTTGCGGAGAGTCAAATCTCTCGGTTTCCAAGCACAATGAGTCTGCCACGATGAGAAACTCCTTCTCGTCCAAGTCAGAATAAAATGGACGCACCAGGCCATAATCCACTCATTATTCGTTTTCCCCGTTGTGCCCGGTTTAATTTTCGAGTCCACCGCAAAACCGATGGGTTCTCCCGCGATTTTCTTTCATCAGAAAATTATTCCGCGATATCACGTGAATTCACGACAAACGTCAACCGTCGGACTCTGTCTCCGCCGGCGGTAACGCGATTCTCATTTCCGGTTTGCGATTCCCCGCTCGCGGTCGATTAACCCGACGTTATGGGTTCTCTCTTAGTCCGATGAAATTTAACTTCCTTCGTGTCAGTCTGGTAGCCGCGTTCGTGCTTCGTCAGTTGCAATCTTGACGTGTACGGGAGACCGGGGTCAGTTGTAAAATTTTTCGCAAGAATCTGAATATCTCGTGATTCACCCGGTATATTCACTAGCTTCTTGGGGCATATTTTTTATTGGTTATTGGACTATCATCGTGAATTTTTTCAAATTTTTATTGACCCGAAACTAGCGAGTTATTGAACTTTGTCTTGTCAAATGCGGAGTGTTACGTTTCACCCCGACCTCGGGGTCAGAAGTTACAATGCTGGGGCAAGTTGTGATACGTTGTTACGAAGATATCTTAATCGAAGGAAATATTATCATAATCGGTGATCAGGTCACGGAAAACATCTTTTGGTTTCGGACAATATGTTGATACATAGATAAATCCACTAGCTCGTATTTTTCTTCGCAAAGAAGAAAAAAAAATGTCGGTCAATCAGTGTTACTAATGTTTCGCGCCGATCTTGAAGGTCAATCGTGTTTAACAACATCGAAAATGATAATTCTATCGTAAAATACCACGATACTTTTTTCATCCCCAATTTCACACTATGTTTATTTACCAGTGATCGGACTTCGCAGCGTAAAAGACTGTTACATTTTGCCCCAAGCAAGTGTTATTTTTGACCCCGAATATTTTATTTGGAAGTTTGTAAAAATATATAAACAAACACGTAAATATATCGACAAATCTATGTGAATCCAGTCTGTGGATAGATAACAATTGGAAATGATAAATCATGAGAAGAATAAAACGTGAAATATTGAGGGCAGTCAAAAAACGTAATTCATAAAAATCTACAATTATGTCGCCATTTTTGACAAAACGTTATTGTGATCAAAGAGTTAGTTCAACGAACGTTCTGGAACTCGAACCATACATATCACTGCCTTATTTCGAGAGATATTTTTAAATCTCTATTATAACCCACCCCCTGTTTCTTTTCGCCCCGGTCTCCCCAACTTCTCGAACGTAACGCAACGACGCTTCGATCGTGTCGTCTCAACGACGAACATAAAAACAAAACGTACGAATCACACAAAAGCAATATACTAAAAAGAGAAAATGAAACGAAAAAAAAAATCGATGGTTGAGAGGTTACGACGAGGTTATCGCTTTGTCGCAAAAGCACGACGAGGATGCTACAATATTTTTTTTCCAATCAGCTTGGAATTTCTTTCGAAGCGGTGAAAAAAAAAAACGTTGATACGCTTATGGACGAACTTCTTCGGCAACGTCGGTGCCAAGTGCTGCGGAAACCACTACATTTTCGTTCTTTTTGTCCTACAATATCCTGTCCGAGTTTTTCTTCATTTTCCGTCAATTCTTTTTTTATTATTATTACCAAGCGACACTGGCGAATTGGCAATGTGCATTGACCATGCGACGCCTAGCGGTTTTTTGACAAACTGCTGCTGGAGTGCAAAGCTGCTTGTGGACCGTCCTTTCTTGGCCATAGAAACGATCCGTGAATTACTTTTGTATTGAATTTCACGACGTGACGAAAATTATGGTTCAAGTTCTAATCGTAGGTTGAAAAAATGATTCAAGTCGTACTACTACTTTCGAAAAATGATTCAAGTCGTAATGCTAGTTTCGAAAAATGATTCAAGTCTTAATAGTAGTTTGAAGAAATAGTTCAACTTTTGATGGTAGTCTGAAAAAATAGTTTTAATAGTATTCATTCGTAAAAGTTCAAGTTTCAATAATATAGTCTAATTTTTAATGGTAATTTGTAAAAATGATTTGACTCTCAATAATGGTTAAATTAGTTAAACTTAAACACGTTCCACTAGTAGTTTAAATAAATGATTCAAGTATTGTAATAGTATTTAAGAAATAGTTCAAGTTCACATAATAGTTTCAAAAAATAGCTCAAGTTCAAGATATAGTATTTTTGGTAATTGTATTTACCCGATAGTTGTGTGCGATCACGATGCAATTATATCAGTCCGAAATGTTATTTCTAGTTTGACGCTTTTTACAGCACGTTTACAGCCACTATCGGCCATTCGAACACGTTCAGCCTCCCGAACCTCTTTTCCCTCATTTTTATTTATTACAGCCATTACCTCCACTATCCTGAATTCGTAAATCGGTAGCACGTTTAGAGCTGCAATCGATGCACTTTTTTTTCCAAGTGTCGAAAAAATGCGTTAGCAGCGTAATTTTGTCGATTGTATGTAGCCAAAGTCTGACCATCGGTAGTGTCAGCCACTGATAAGACTTTGTTGTGAGACACACAAATCCAACACGTTACAAGTAATCACAGACCTTCGAACGACAATCGTTGCATCGATGTGGCATTGTCCACGTTTCTTTCATGGCCCCCTCCCCCCCCCCCCCCAGCCCTCGGGCGAATGCGAGCCAAAACCGAATTTTTTATCTCACTCGCTCGTGGAAAACTTTGCGAAAGACGAAAAAGGACGCCCCAATAGCGAGGGTGAAATTTTTTGTGCAAACTTGGTCCCGTTGAAACCTGTTCGAAGTCGGGAGGGTGAAAAAAAATAAAAATCAACGCCCAACGAGGCCAACGGAGTCGAATGAATCGATGTGCGAGGATGCGAGTTTAAATAAAACAACTGGCTACCGGCCACCGGACCAGCAAATGACGGGACCAAAAAAATAACGCAGAAACGAAAGGGTCGCAACGCGAATCGAGAGAGGAAGAGAGAGAGAGAGAGAGAGGAAGAGAGAGAGAGAGAGAGAGAGAGAGAGAGAGAGAGAGAGAGAGAGAGAGAGAGAGAGAGAGAGAGGTGGAAAAAAAGGACGTCGAAGAAAAGCAAAAGGTTGGACGAAACCTCGCGAACACAATGGAAACGTATTAACTGCAACAACAGAGCGAAGCTGCCATGCAGCGGCACCATCTGTCGGATGGTGCTTGGTGTAGGTGGATAATGCACGGCGAGTGAGAAAAAAAAAGAAATTTTTTCCCCTTGACGGAGAACGGGTACGAGTGTGAGAGGAAAAAGGGTTTTCCATGACTCTCGGGGCTGGTACTCGCAACAGCCATTCGTGTCTCGAGTACTTCGCTCTTTAAGTGATCGTCGGTCCTCACAAAGACTGCGCTTTCACGGTGGATCAGGGAAAATATTGTGGAAAAGTGCGAGAGAAAGATACAAATGTGTTGCATGGGAAAAAAAAGAAATGATGAGTAAAAAAAATTCGATGCTAGGATAGTCGAGGGAGTACAGAATCGAATGTGGAATTACATTGCAATGAAGTTTCATATATATATATATACATCGATGAATTTTTCTTGCAAAGTGAAAATAAATTGAAGGAATCTTTTTTTATTGTCATTTTCAAAATAAAAATAAAAATTAGCATTACTTCTGATTTCACCTTTTATCGTCGTTCAACGAATTAATATTTTTATGTCACGCTGTCCGTAAAAGTGCGGTTTTACGCTCACTGCGTTCGCTTCAAACCGCATTTACGGACCTTGTGACATAAAAAATCGTACGACACTCGTACGAAAAACGTTTTCTGGACTCGTGTGATTGCAATACTCGCCTTCGGCTCGTTCTGCAAACTCACACTCGTCAGAAATTTTTTTTCGTACTAGTGTCATAATATACTATTCATTACTATTTTCCGTAGCGAATCTGGTCAAGGTTTCCTCACTTCATTGCAATCCAGATTTAAAAAAATTTTTAATTCAATAGTTTCAAAAAAAATCCTAAGCAGATCAGTAAGCATTATTTCCAATTCCAAATTTTTTTAAAAAATTGATAGTTTACATGATTATTTTGCTTCGCAAATCTAATCGGAAAAATGTCCGTGTCCAATTGTAATTCAAATTTGAAAATAAAAAAAAATGAAACAATGAAATCAGTAGGGATTACTCCTAATTTCAGATTTCTCCTCATTCGACGAATCAAGACAATTGGCAGGTCACGTAAGTTCGCAACACATGAACAGTAAGCTTGGAATACCCAGAGACATGTGAAAATTCGTACAAGACATTTTTTCATATATATTTCATATATATAGTAAGCACGTCTGAATTCTCTTCTCGTATTCCACATCCGTTCGGTAGGAAAATTGAATTGATTCACTCGAAGCGACATGACGCTTGTGCTTAAGAGCTCGACGCGACCGAAGCGTATGCACACGCTATGCATGATCGTCGCGACGCAACCCGATCACCCACCCACACACACACCCACACACACACACACACACACACACACGGTGAGAAAACTTTTCACCCTCTTTCATAAATGATCACTCGTACGTTCGACGTTCCTCGAAGTGTGTGTGTGCCCACACGTCACACGTCCATTTTTTCGATTGGATTGAAAAACTCCAGGTCGTTCGCCCATACTCGTATTATTCGCAATGTGTAACGTCCTGTACCCGTCCTGTACAGTCGAGTACATCGAGCACACGAAGATGGCGCCGTTCAGTGAATGGGGATGTTGTACACGCATATACGCTCGCCCCTCCCCAGCAGAAGCTCCGAAGAATTTCAAATTCCACAAGCTCAAGCGCCCGAGGCATTTTTCCCACCGCATTTTTACCAACGTCTCTTGGTATTCGTGCTTTCATACGTATTTCGATATGAAAAAAACAAAAAAAAATCGGCATGCTGATGAACCTTGTTTATATTAAAATAGCGGTTGAACTCTATTAAAAACATAGGACCGAAATATTTAACTTATTTGAGGCATAATTGAATTTTAAATTGATTTTACAGGTTATTTGAATAATAAGGGAATCAGTTTTGGATTATATTTTGTGTAATAACGTTAACGAATCGATGGAATAATCCGCTTTTTTCAATACTTTGGCTGCCAAGGAAGATTGATAATTTTAATATAAACAGCAATTTAATAGGCTCAATGTTTTATTATGGGAATTGTTATTCCGTCAACAAATTAATTATTACCAGTTGATCAACTCAATAATTATTTTCGAGTCTCGCTTCAATTATTATTATTATTATTATTATTATTATTATTATTATTCCACTCTTCTCGGACTTACACATTTTGTCCGGTGGTTTAGTAGAGAAACACGCGGACCATGGTCAAGCGTGTTCTCTTTACAACTGTTAAATTACATTATATTACACTTACGCTAATATAATACATGAATCTTATAGTCTATTATGTTACATTTATGCTAATCCAATACATGAATCTTATGGTACATTTAGGAACTTTCGAGTTAGTGAGCACGTATCTATAATAACGGATTTTTGTAGTTGAATGTATGTTTTCGGGTGAAGTTGTATGGCTCTAATGTATCTGTGAATATCGTGTGGTATGACTCCTGTAGATGATAGGATGATTGGTATTATTTCGACTTTTTCCTGGTGCCACATGTCTTTAATCTCTTCGGCTAGTTGAATGTATTTTTCTATTTTTTCTCCGATTTTCTTTTGTATGTTTCCGGTGTTTGGTATCGATATTTCAATGAGTTGGGTGATTTTCTCTAGCTTGTGTATGAGAGTGAGATCTGGTTTGTTGTGTGGTGTTGTCCTGTCTGTAGTGATGCTTCTGTTCCAGTATAATTTGTAGTGTCTGTTTTCAAGTATGTTCGGTGGTTGGTATCTGTATATGGGTGTGTGTTCTTGTATGAGGTTGTGTTTAATGGCCAGTTGTTGATGGATGATTTTTGCGACGTTATCGTGTCTTCTAATGTATTCTGTGCCCGCTAATATTGTACATCCGCTTGTAATGTGGTCTATTGTTTCTATATGGTGATTACACAGTCTGCATTTGTCTGTCGTTGTGTTGTGGTCTTTGATTATGTGTTTGCTGTAGTATCTGGTGTTAATGACTTGGTCTTGAATTGCGATCATAAATCCTTCGGTTTCACTATAAATATTGCTTTTTCTGAGCCACATGTTCGATGCTTGTTCGTCAATGTATGGTTGTGTCAGGTGGTGTGGGTGTTTGCCGTGCAGTGTTTTTTGTTTCCAGTTTTCTTTCTTTACGTCCGTCGTTATAATATTGTCTGTAGGGTTGTATGTGTTGTTATTGAATTTTAGTGGTGTGGCTGATGTGTTTGCGTGGATGATTGCTTTGTGTATGTCGCTGGTTTGTGCTCGTTGTATGAAGTATTTTCTAAGGTTGTCTATTTGATTGTAGTTAGCGTTTCTGATGTCAATGAATCCTCGTCCTCCGTCTTTTCTGTCTATTGTGAATCTTTCTATTGCTGAGTGGATGTGGTGCATTCTGTGTTTGTAACATTCTGAACGTGTGAGGGTGTTGAGCGATTCTAGGTCTGTGTTGCTCCAGTTTACTATTCCAAAAGAGTATGTCAGTATCGGTATTGCAAATGTATTGATTGCTATCGTTTTGTTTTTCGCTGTTAGTTCCGTCTTCAGTATTCTAGATAGTCTGTGTTTGTATTGTCTCTTCAGTTCGTCTTTGATTATTGCGGGTTCGATTCCTATTTTCTGTCTGTAGCCCAGGTATTTGTAATCGTCTGTTTGGTCCATTGCTTCTATGTGATTGTTATTGTTGTTGTCGTCGAGTATGTAGTCTTCTTGTTTAGTTTGTTTTCCTCTAATTATACTGTTCTTTTTGCATTTGTCTGTTCCGAACGTCATGTTTATATCTGTGCTGAAAGTTTCTGTTATTTTGAGTAGGTGGTTAAGTTGGTGGTTTGTTGCTGCTAATAGTTTGAGATCGTCCATGTATAGTAGGTGGGTGATTTTGTGTGGGTGTGTTCCAGTGATTTTGTATCCGTAGTCTGTCTTGTTTAGTATGGTAGATAAAGGGTTCAATGCCAGGCAGAACCAGAAAGCACTTAGTGAATCTCCTTGATATATTCCACGTCTGATCGTTATCGGTTGTGATGTTATATTGTCTGTGTTTGTTTGAATGGTCAGTGTAGTGCTCCAGTTTTTCATTATCGTGTCCAGGAAATCTATTAATTTGGAATCGACTTTATATATTTTTAATATGTGAATTAGCCATGAATGAGGTATGCTGTCAAAAGCTTTTTTGTAGTCTATGTATGCAAAGTGCATTGATCTTTGTTTGATTTTGGCCTGGTGTGTTATTTCTGTATCTATTATTAACTGTTCTTTACATCCTCTTGCTCCTTTGCAACATCCTTTCTGTTCTTCACTAATTATGTTGTTGTGTGTTGTGTGTTCGGTAAGTTTTTGTGTAATGATAGAAGTTAGTATTTTGTATATTGTCGGTAAACAGGTTATGGGCCGGTATTTTTCGGGATTCGTTGTGTCTGTTGCGTCTTTCGGTTTCAGGTATGTCGTTCCTTGTGTGAGTGTGTGTGGCATTGTATGTGGTCGGGTCATGTACTTATTGAAAAGTTTAGTTAGAGGTGAATGCGTTGATGTGAATTTCTTAAGCCAGAAGTTTGCTATTTTATCTCTCCCGGGTGCCCTCCAGTTCTGCGTGGCATTGATTGTTCTAGTTACGTCTTCTTGTGTGATTGTTATTTCGGGCATCTGTTGTATTGTACTGTATTTGTCCGTTTCTGTCTGTATCCAGTGTGCGTGTTGGTTGTGTTGCGTTGGGTTTGACCATATGTTTTTCCAAAAGTGTTCGACGTCTTTTATGTTTGGTGGTTGGTTTACTGTGATCTTTGTGTCGGTTAGTGTTTGGTAAAACTTTCTCTGATTAGTGTTGAATGTTTGGTTCTGTTTCCTTCTGTTATTGCTTTTCTTGTATCGTCTAAGTCGTTTGGCTAGTGCTTGTAATTTTTGTTTTTTTTCGTCTAACAGTTCTATTGCTTCTTGTTTCGATTTGACTTGTATTGTTTTTTGCTTCTTGTTTGATATTCTTTCCGATATGATTTGTGTTAGCTGACCGATTTCTTTTCTTAGTTTTTGTATTTTGTTCTGTAGTCTGTGCTGCCAAGCTGGCGTTATGTGTTTCTGAGGTCCGTTAGTCGTGTTTGTTTCTTTCTGTGTGTTGTGTATTCTTATTGTCGTGAGTGCTCCGGTGTAGATTAGTAGCTGGAGGTCTTCCATAGTTGTATCGTCGTTAATTTTGTTGTGTATGATTGTATTGATCTGTGTTATTGTTCTCTCGATGTGTTGGTTGTCTGGTAGTCTGTGTATGAACGGTCTGGTGTCTGTGCTCGCGTTTTCGTATTGGATGAATGTCAGTTCGAATTTTTCTTCTATTTCTGTTCTTTGTGTCAGGTCTTCTAGTGTTTGTATTTGTTGTTGTTCTTGTTGTTGAAATTCTGTCTGTGGTTGTTCAGTTGAATTTACTTGTTCGTGTTCGTGTTCGTGTCTGTTTGTTTGTTGATGCTGATTATTCTCCGTTTGTTCTCTTGATTGTGGACTGGTTCGTTCTAGTAATTGTCGGGCCTGTTGTTTGATGTTGTCGAGTTCTGGTTGTGGTATTCTGTTGTTTCTAAAGATGGTTCTGACTTGATCTGCTAGACGTTGTTCCGAGATGAAGTGGAGTTCTGGGAATGTGTGGATGAATGCGGTATGTAATTGTGAACGGTATGAAATTCTATCAGTTCCTAAATTAGTTATTCGGTAGTAGCAGAGGATGAGGTGTCGGTTGATGGGGTCTGACCATCTCATCCGCTGTCTTCGGTGTCCAGCTAGGGTGGTTGCAGGCATGAGATCCTGCAAAACACTACTAGCTGGTGTTGTCTCGTTGTCCGTTTCCGTAGCCGTGTCCGTGGAGTTGGGTTGATCGGGTGTAGGGTTCAGGCGGTGTTCCCGACCGTGGCACCGCCTGTCCGAGGCTTCTTCTTCGTCGTTGAAAACCTAAAAAACACACTATAGGGAGGTTAACCCTATAGTGGTTTGGCTAGGGTCCGCGTGTGTGCCATACACGTAAGGCATTAGATGCCCTCCCCTGCGGTCTTATTATTATTATTATATTTCTTATATATTATTATTATTATTATTAATAATAATAATAATAATATATCTTATATATTATTATTATAAGATAATAATAATAATAATAATAATAATAATAATATATCTTATATATTATTATTATTATTATTATTATTATTATTATTATTATTATTATTATTATTATTACTATTATTATTATTATTATTTGACTGAAACTTACAAATCATTGGATTGAATGAATAGAAATATTAATCGATTTATTAAAAATAATTATTATTGATATTTTTATTGTTATTGTTATTTTTATCCGTTGTATTATGAAATGTTGTGGTTTTCATTACTGTTATTATTCTTATGAAAATATTGTGTGGA
This sequence comes from Diplazon laetatorius, assembly GCA_963662125.1. Taxonomy (NCBI): domain Eukaryota; kingdom Metazoa; phylum Arthropoda; class Insecta; order Hymenoptera; family Ichneumonidae; genus Diplazon; species Diplazon laetatorius. Next base: position 8,992,236 of record OY759153.1, read on the forward strand.
TTTTTTGTTCCATTTATGTTTATGCACTTTAAAATCATGAAAAATATAGTGAGATTTGAAAAGAAAAAGGGTAAAACCGTATTAAACATAGGTATTTTATAATATTTGCGTCTGTATAAATCGTGAATCGTACAAAGTTTTGCCTCGCTGTGCGGTTAATACTTCTCCGCTAATGCCGCATTAATAAATGAAGAACGGGCGCAAATCTCCGACCATTCCATGAAAAATGCTCGACGCAGCGGTACGAGTTTTAAAGTGTTTACTCGCTTGAGCTCAACGGGACTTTCAATGTCGGAGTTTACGAACAATGGACTTGCATCGGGAGTAAATGAAAAGCTCAACGAAGTTGCGTTTAATTCCTCTCAAAATGTCGAAAGCTCCGAAGCTTTTTCGTCACGGTTTTTTTTAAATATCAAACAAGACAGAATCGAGAAAATGTTACAAATAGTCTAACATTTAACAACAGTAAGTTCATCGATCACCTAAAACGACCTCGATTTTGAAATTAATAAAAAAACCATTGCAATTTCATTAATTGTATTATTCATTTATTTGGTTGTCATATAATTCGTTATGCTTCCATAGAATGTTCGTTTAAGCCAATATTCTAACGAACATGTTCAACCGCTGCGCTTTCAGGCTTCTGAAGGATCCGAATGTAAAACAATAATCCACCAAAGCTATGTGACATTTCGAAAGTGAAATCAATAACTGTCAATTGATATTAAAAACGGTCATCATATTTGTGTCAAAATATTCGACCATTTTCGTAGTGAAAGATAAATGACACTAAGATTATAAGCCACTAAGACAGTAGCTCTCGTGGAATTCATAAAAAACGCTGTGATTTAAATTATATTAACGTAGGTGACCTTGGCAGAGGACAAACCATTAAACTCAGAGCTGGAGAACGTTGCATCCTGAGCAAGGTCTTAAACTCGAATGTCATTCCGTTGTCGCATATTTATCTGCGAAAATAACATTCTTGGTGACCTCTGTCCGACCTCCAATCTTATTCTTCCGATCGTATAGTCAAAGAGTCAAGAAGTTGGGGTCAGGAGTCGAAACGAAAATCCAGATAATTCGATAGTAAAACGGGTGCCCGCCTTTACTTTTACGGATAGATTGGCGCAGCTTGTGAGATGTGTCCAATCTCGAAAAAAGAATTCCGATATACTCAAACAAACATATATATATATATATATATATATATTCGAGAGTAAGCCGACAGAAGCAAGGCTCAAGGACGACGTGGCACGTTCATTCGAGGATCCTCGAGAGTTATGTGATCCAGGGTTCCTCGTGAAAACCTAAGAACGATGAGAATCCGTCAAATCCGGTCCGTGTAATTCGAGTATCTGCACTAGTGCTTGCTCACTCGGGGCGGGGAGCTTTTACGATCGAGGACAAAAGCCGCCCGAGCTTTTCTTCACGAATGCCGCGAAGCTGAAATGCACGACGTATAAAGGGTAAGGGCGAGAAACTCACGTCTTGGGGTGATAGATTTTCGTGAAATATGGCGGCAGCATCGTTTTGGAGTGACGCGCGCGTCTCGACCTTTGCGGAACAACGGAATTTACCGAGTCATCTTCTTCGTGGCCAAAAGCTCGACGGAGGAAAAAAAATAAAAACTTTTCCGGGGTTTCGTGATAACGACCTCGGGAGTTTAGGATTCCGGATCATCATTACGAGCCGGTTTTTTTTCCCCGTAGGGGAAGGACCGATTGCGCTAACCTACACAGCCTCCTGATGGAATACACGATGGAAATTGTTTTCTTCGCTGATTAACTGGATTGATGATAGTTTTATATACTCCGAGGCTTTGAGAAACAAACTTTGTTCGGATTATTGCAAGTAGGCACGACTTTGGATTCTGCAAGCTTGTTGTTGCATTAATTTATAATAATTTAATTCATTTCGAACGTGTATTTAGTTTCTGATAGTCTTTATTCAGTTCTTGATTGAATCATCGTATTCTTTATTCATTTAAAATATGAAATTCTGAATTTAAGAAGTATAAAATATGAATTATGAAATTATGTAGGTACGAAATTATTATAATTCTTTGATTTATTCTGGACTAAATCGAATGATCATTTGGATGAAATTTTATCGGAAATTTTATTCATATACTGAATGCAACATTTTTTCCTATCGCCATCGCCCTTCCCTCGCCTAACAAGATACTTCGAGGAATTCCCTAGATACATTTTCACTCATTCAAATATTCCCAATTTATTCATGATATTTAAGAATTTATTTGCTCGTTCAATGCGATAGATATTGATTAAATCATTCTTTTTAACAGCTTCATCGAACATTAGAGTATTCCAAAATCGAAATCTAAAACAGCAAACTTTCATCGGGAAAAAAAACGAATTAAATATCTTATAAATTAAATATATCAATAACGTTCCGTGGAAATAAAAGGCACATAGGACAAGAATAAAATCGATTTCATGGTTTTCGGTGCTACCAATAGTTTCCTTCTGTCCATCTTCGATGACCCCTAGATCCAGAGTTCTACCCCCATTTACTAACCACGTAATTTCGTTCAGATTTCAACCGCTCGTCCTGAAAAATTTGGCTCCACCGCGTCAGAGGTCCCTTTTCACGTGAAACGTCACATATCACGAACCCACAAGAGCAACCCCGTGCCACGCTCCGCTACGTTTGACGTGCCTTGGGCTCTACATTTAAATAGCATCATCACAAGTTTCACTAACTCAATCCATCGGCAACCTTTCGAGTGGAAAATTTGACGCTTATGCCACAACCAATTTTCAATCTCGTTGCTACGTCACGCAATATCGTCGCACAAATTTGTTTGACCTCGTTCGAATACATTGGCCACATCGTTAAAACTCCCCGACTATAATAAATTATATTTCGTTCATTTTGTTTCCAAGTATATCAACTTCTTTTTTTAAATTTTCGAAAGAACTATTTACTAACAAATTCCGTTCGTTCGTGTCGTATGTTTCCAGCATATTTTTTTTTCATTGAATCGAGCAAGTTTTCCAGAAGCACGAACCGAATGAACACCAAGCACAACTTGGAAGCCTTTGAGTGCACGAGTTTCAAATATATATTTACAATTAACCATATCTATATGTCTATATATCTATCTTAATATGAGTACAGAGAAGTCTGTGAAACTTGTGTGCACAGAAGACCCGAGAGATCGTACATCAAATTAATTTGACCGATGTAAATTTCGCCGATCGAACATGGAAACCCAATTAGTCAAATGAATCTCGCTAACTACGAATAATTAATAATTCTCGTGTTTCTGAAAACGAAAGAAAAATATAGAAACAAAGAAAAACAGAAACAAAAAAAATTAAACAGAAAAATTAAAAAAGCAACATGGTTTTTGACTTTTGAATGTTTCTTCGAATATAATTTTCTTTGATCACGTTTGCGTACATACTGCGGATGTATTTTTGAGCCAAGGTAAAAAGTACGTCGGCACTGAGTGAACTCGGATAGATGCATATACAATATATACATATATGCACACACATATATATCAACAAATATATATATATATATACATGTATAGGGACAGTTGCTCTGCACTTTCGGGCAAAGAGTGCGCTGCGTGAAAATCGGGAACGAGGTTGGCGGTCGTAGATTTCTTCCCTCGTTCACTTATATTTCTCTCTCTCTCTCTCTCTCTCTCTCTCTCTCTCTCTCTTTCTCTCTCTCTCTCTCTCTCGCTCTCTTCTTGCCCACTCAGCCTTCTCTCTATTTCTCTCTTTTCCTCTCTCTCACTCTCTCAATTTTTTCTCTTTCTGGCTCTGCGACGGTTTGCACAGCCCACTTCGTCGAATATAGGTCATAGACTTTCATGCACAGCCTCCGTATTTGCTCTGCAGCTTCGACATGTTGCTACTCTCCGACTGCGGTGCAATATTCTCGCACGGGTTACGGCGTAACGGCGGCGGTGCATTTGCATACGCGTCGTTCGTTCCGCACCGACCGATTCACGAAAAAAAAAAGAAAAAAGTAGAAAAAAAGTAGAAGAAAAAAAACTACATGCCGATACGGCTGTCTGCTCGGTCCGATATTACCCGTCTACGATTTTTATACCGGTCACGGTTCAACGAAATGTTTCACATTCGCCGCCAGAATTTCCGGTCATTCTAAATCTCAAGGGACGCATTGTTGCCAACTGGTTGAACGAAGAACACTCGAACCGCCGTTAAAAATTTGCAATAACACGAATAATCTCACGACGATTGTTCTCGCTTTAGCGACTGTTCAATTTTTTTTGTTGTTTTTTTTTCGGTTCTTTTAATGTGATCAGATTATTTGAATTCGAAATTGATCGGAGAGAAGGGCAATTGTGGGTAGTGGAAAATGAAGAAAGCAAAATTACATTTTTTTTTGTCGAACACGTTTAAATAAAAACAAAAAAATTGGGACAATGGTTATGTTTATTTATTTTCCATTATCTCAGCTTATGATTAACATTTTTATTCGCGGGCATGAAAGACTAACTTATCGAACTTCATTGCTTATAAGAAACAAAAACTTTTCATTGGTTAGGAGAAAAAATTATTAAAGCAATTTTTCAAGCTTCAAGCTGGTCAACAGAATAATGAATTGACAAATTGAAGAATTCCAAGATCATAATGAATGAAAGTGAAGCAGATCTTATGACTAAAGTTTGTCTCCAAAGGTAATGAAGATTAACTTCTCGTTGTTCATTGTTAATAATAAGTAATACATTTTTATTTTCCATTCAAAAAAAAAAAACGTATCAAATAAATCTTCCGAGCTTCATGCCGGTGAACACGAAAGAAAATGACAACTCGAAAAATTCCAAGATCAAACTGGAAAAAAAGAAAAACGAATTAGAAGATTTTAGAAAATTGGAAGGATGTCCGGTGGTGTGGTATATATGGTATATAGTTCGAGCGTTCGCTGAACTGGAATTCAACCGTTCGTTCCTTTATTTTCCGAAAAAATTCACGGAGACAAGTACGACGTCTCTAGCCATGTAGCAGCCCCACGTCTTTTTCTTTTCGAATCCATGGTCTCACTGACCCAGAAGCTTTTTGATCCTCTTTGACATTGCTTCGACGTTCCGTCGCACGAGTGGAGACTCGTGTTTACATTCGGTCCAACGTTCGACGATCCCGGCTTTGCAGATCCTTACTTTTATACCCTTTTTCTCGGACCCTTTTTCGCGTCGTTCGTTCCCCCCCCTTTTTTTGCAGTACTCGTCAATTCGCGACGGAAATTGCCTCTACGTTGGATTATCGTCGTGCATTTTTGTCCACACTGCAATCGTCTGGGAATTTTCGCTTCAATCGTGGAAACACGTTTTTTCTTTACCTTGTTCGCGGAAAAATCGTGTTTATAGGTTAACCGTCGAATCTGGCACGATGGAAAATCGAATAGGGGCTGTCTAACAATTTTGTGATTGCATTTTTTTCCCTCAGTATTTTTCCGGTTGTTTCGCAGAAGCGATATATCGAAAAACTTGGAAAACACGTGAAGAAGTTGTGAGTTGGGTTTGGAAATCTCGAAGAATTTAATGGAGTTTGTGGAAGTAAAAATAAACTCATTCATAAAAAGAATTATTAGTGTCAGTAATACGTACGTGTGCAGCGACTTCAAAGAATTGTTTGTTACTTATCTACTATTCATTATTATTATTATCATCAATGTAAGTTGTTATAGTTTTTTATGAACGCTTTCTCGATAGTTGAAATCTGTCCAAGACGAAGAAAAACAATTCTTGAGAAAAAAAATATTTCAACAACGGTCAAATCACAAAAATCCGTAACTTTGTTACAGAACCATGACAAATTTTTCATATTTCATTTAATCGTTTGAAAATAAAAAAAATTTAGATTGCTGAATTGGATCACACGCAAGATACTTGGAATGCTATCAATTCGTTACATCGTTCAAGCGCCACCCGAGGTTTCCATCCGAGACTCCACGGGACACTCACCCCCGGAGTTTTTTTTCCTCCCTACCCCCCCCCCCCCCACCAACCCCCAGAGCAGGATTTCCAACCTCCGTGATACTCTCTCCTCTGTCCCTCCGGTTCTCCGTGGCAGGTAATTCCACGGAATGCCAAGTAATTTAAAGTCGGTATGGCTCAGTGGCGTGTGCCCCCAAGAGAAGAGACAACTAAAAGAAATATATATACAGATATATACATAAACAACTCAGAGCGTAGGGGCTCAGAAATGCTACCACCGTGAATATATAGCGTTGCAGGGCTGTGGGGGCGGGGGAAGGGGGAGGGAGCTCCGGAGAACGAAGAAAGAAATGAAAGAAAAAATAAAATTTTAAAAAAACAACAACAAAAACTAAAAAAAAATGGTAGGGAGACAAAATAAAAAAAAAAGGAAAAGATGAGAAACAAGCGAGAAAAAGATGGAAAAGTTGGAGGCGCGGGAACGCAGAACGAATGGAAGACACCGGGGTGACGACGTAGCCCACTCGTGAAAGCTTCGCCGTGTTTGTCTTCCACCATATATGCCCCCCCCCCCCAACCCCCAACCCTAGCCGCTGTGTCGTTGGAACTTCTCGTTCGTCGCCTCGCGCTTCTCGTTCCGGCCAAGACACGGAAACGCAAAGACGAGGTGCGAGATGTTCACGTACAGCACACAGCGACGAGACGGGGGGTGGAAAAAAAACGTAGGAAGGAAATGGAGAATGGTCCGCATAACGTGGATGAGAATGATAAAATGAATATGCATTTTGAGGAGAGTAAAAGCGTGGCGTTGCGAGCGCAACTATCGTGCCGGATGGTAAACGCAAGCTCGAGAAAACCGTTTCTTCCTTCCCTTCCGTACTTCCTGAAATCGTTGAAGCCCTTCGAATGGAAAACGAGAATTGGGTTTCGGACCTTTCGCTGTCCCTGCTGTGATGTATTTACATTTGAAAAAAAAATAATAATAAAAAAAAAAACAAAACGTGAGGAAGAAATAGTTACGAAATATAAATGTATGATTGGAAAATTTGGTATTTCTGTCGATGGGGAAGACGAAAAAAAAAATGAAATCGAAAGCGCGCAAGAATTCACTAAGAAATTTCGAATGCCAATAATAAAATAAATAATAATCATAATGATGTATATTGCAACGAATGAAAAGCGTGAGGAAGAAATATTCACCAAAAATAAATGTATGATTGGAAAATTTGGTATTGGCGTCGATGGGGAAGATGAAAAAAAAAATCGTGAGCGGGGGAGAATTTACTAAAAAATTGCGAATGCCAAAATCGAATAAATAAAATAATGATAATAATGTATATTGAAATGAATAAAAAACGTAACGGAGGTATATAGTTACGAAAAATTAATGGATACAATATTATAAAATATAATATAATATAATATAATACAATATAACATATGAGTTCAATAATGGACGTCTATGTACCAGCGATGAATCGTATTACAAAATATTCGTCATTGCAAATTTAATAACGCAATGTTGATGTACATTACAAATTGATCATCAAAACTACAAACATATATATACACAGGTACATTTAATCAGTATCGATAAAACATAAAAAACGAGTATAAATGATATTTCAAGATCCGAATGATTCAATAATTTACCAGTGAATTCGTAAATCGCAATATCATACGAGCCGAAATTCGGTTAATGCGTATCGTAATTATTATTCGAAACAAATTTAATTGCATCTATTTGTTTTATCACGTGAATGTGAATTTTCGTATCGTTCGATCGATAACCAACTGCAGCTTTTTTTTTTTTCTATTATCTATTTTTTCACTACAGTCACACCGGCGAAGGGGAAAAAAATACCACAAATGGACGCACAGATGGGACATTCGATGTGACAGTGGAACCGTCGATATGATATCGAAATTCGCGTGACGGCGCATAAACCACTCTGGCACGACGATATCAACGACCGATCGATGCCCGCGGTGGTGTTATCAACGTTTTGCGGAAAATGGATGCAAACGTGAATGTGAAATGTCGGTGGGGGGGATTCGATCCGTCAAACTTCGATGCCGACTCTCTCTATCTTTATCTCTATCACTTTCTCTCTCTCTGTCTCGCTCTGTCGCACTATTCGCTATAATCCTCATCGTCCTTTCCGCGGATTCTCTCGAAAGCCAATAGATTAGCTCGACCGTAGATGCAACGGCACGTGGCGCCACGCTACCGGTACCGAGAGAGTCTCGTGAGACTCGATGCACCTGTGCGGGGACCACATTGTTTTGGCGTTTCCCTTTTCCCTCATTCCCCCTTGCGCCGACTATAGTTTGGATTTCACACGCATGTTTCCTCTTTAACCCTCCAATGCTTTATTTTCTAATTTGTGCCGATAAATCAGTATAGACTGCTATTAACACACAAAGAACGAATCTGATGTCCGTTTTTTAATTTGGTGAAGCTTACCTCCTGGACAAGTAAAAATAGGCATGTGGCGGGCGAAAGTGAACTCAAATATTTTATAGAAGAATCATTAAAAGCCGGAAACCTCGTTCGCCACTCGATAGAACACACTTCTATCCGCTCACCTATTATTTTTATTTAATCGATTCGACCAAAATTACTATTTTTATTTGTCAAAATTACTATTTACGTGCGTAAGTCGTGTTTGAATAAAAATATTTATTTTCGTTTTCAAGCGGTCAATTTTGTCTTTGAATTGAAGTTGCTCGGAAACGGAACGCACTAGGACAACGCGACAGGCGCCAAAAGTAACACTGATCCTTTGACTATAAGCAGGGCTGAGCAGTTTCGATGAAAAATGATACCGACACGTGTAATGACTTGCAAGGTGTACCCCGCCTGGAGGCGGTCAGAGGCATCAGAGGGACCAACCTTGATTGATGACCACACGAGGAAAACGCAGGCGCGCGCATCGTTTATTCATTTATTCACTTGCAAACTATATTCCCGACACGAAACGTTTGCCTTTGTTTCAACTTACTTCAGGGTAAAGCAACATCACATTCAAGGTGAAGGAGATTGAAAGTAGATTGAAGTTACGAGCAATTCGTGTCTGCGTTCCAATTTCACTTCACCCTGAAAACCTGCAGTTATTTTATTTTCCATTTTTCGAGCTTGGAAGGTGAAACGAAGGTGAGATAACGAATGAAAAATATTGACCCCCATTCGGAAGGTAAAATGAGGGTGAAATAACCGAAAGAAAATTGATCATCTTCGCTCGAAACGTGAAACGATGATGAAAAAAAAATTCGACACCTCATTGAGGTTGAAACGAAGGTGAAAAAAATATTTCAAGCTCACTCTACCCTCCAATTCGGACTTATGAGGTGAAATAAGTTGGAATATAGATGAGGTGAAAATTTCCCTTCGGGTTTGCAGAAATTTGACGAAAAAACGATCAGAGTTTGTCTTTCGAAGCTTTTATGAATGAATCTGAAAGCAAGTAGAATGAATCTAAAGTAGAAGTAGAAATGAATCTGAAGATGAAAGTATTTTGAAAAAAATCAAGTTAAATTTTCAGAATGAAGGTGTAAAGATAATTGGGTAGAAGAAATGCCGAAATACGAGTTTTCCCTCATCAGGTGACCAAAGTCGTTATAGATCGCATACGGTGATCAATCTGGGATTGATCGTACATATAACCGCGTCGGAATTGTTACCCTCTGTCCAACCGTTTTTTGAGGACGTTGAACGTTGCGAAACCGTGTTGAACGGTTGGATCAGCGACAATGGCAACCGCTTCGGCACTCAGCCATCACCGTCCGTTATATTCCGCAAAGCGACACGACCTCGCTTATTACCACGGATTTTAACTTTGGCGCAAAGCCGACGTCGAGGGTCATCAACTCCTGGCGGGATGGAGACGATCCCCTCGAGGACGGCCCGTGAAACGGGGTTGTGAAACGGGTTTTCACGCAGACGATACTGATCTCGTTGCGATTCGTGGACGGGGATTCGTTTACGAAGCAACTGATTTCACAGTAGGTTATTCAAAAACTTTGCTACTCATTGACTGATTAATGAATAGATTGAATGTCATCCGTGCTATCTTTATATTATTTTTGTTCTTTTACAATTCAATGGGAATCAACCTTTTCTTCTGGAACGTCGACGAGAATAAGTTTTCTCAATTCGAATATCAAGGAGAAAGAGATTTTCAACGACTTTCAACAATTATAATCGCCTTTGACGATAACAAATCGTTTTTTAATATTTCTTTGAATAATAATAATAATAATAATAATAATAATAATAATAATAATAATAATAATAACTAATAATAATAATAATAATAATAATAATAATAATAATAATAATAATAATAATAATAATAATGAAAATATGGAAATCCACAAAAATCTGACCTTTAATTCATTTATTACATTGCAAAAATATCCTCTTCCTTATTATTTGGGCTCCTTCCACAGTCCAATAAAAATAAACTCTTTTCGTTCAACGTCGACGACAATGAATTTGTTTCAACTGAATATTTAAAAAAAAACATAACGATAAACGATTTCTCAGAATAATCATCGATAATAATAAACACTCTTCAAAAATAACAAATTATCAATTCTTGTTCGGAACAGAGATGAATAATAATGAATCATAATATCAATAAAGACATCGAAATCCACAAAAATATCACCTTCGATCGATACTCCACATCTCACCCCCCCCCCCCCCCCACACATGATCAAACCCAAAATACATTTAAATTTCATCCAAACTATTTTCGAACATCGTCGCCATCGCAATGTTTCATTCGCAATAAAAAAAAAAACGCAATAATCGTGTTTCGAGAATAACCCTAACGATTGATAATTAATCGTCAACGGGCGCTATAATCCCACGTCCAAAATTACGACAACGTTTTATTCGCCAAATTGAAATCCGTCGCTAGCAGCTGTCCTGTGTAATTTCTTCGTTTCGTCGGATGGCAATCGCACCGCACCACCCCCCACCCCCCACCCCCCACCGCCACACCAACCTGATTGATTTTCCGATATTACTTCAACCCGTCCGGAGTCCTGAATTGCTGACGACGCATATACCGCGCCATCGTATAATTTATTGACCGTTAAATTCGCGACGGCACACACACACACACACACACACACACACACACACATGGATGCATCCGCGCGCGACGTTCATCTCGTTCTTCGTTTCGCCATCGCGTGGCGAGCGGAATGCGACCCGTCCCGACTCGACTTCCCCCACCCTTCGCCCGGCGGAGTGGGGATGAGGACGCCGGCGACGCGATCGACCGTAACCCAGGCGAGTCGTCGAGATTCTCGCCCCGCTCACTGACAATCCAAGCGACTTCGGAAATTGTTAATACCCGTCGCGGCGGGCTCACGGGTTTCGGGATTATCCATCGGGTTTTAATCGCACGCTCATGCACCCTCGTGCGCCCCCCCCCGCCCCAATTTACTCAATTATCAAACCCTCGCGGCAATTACCGGCGATTCGCAGTTTCACCGGTGATATACGCGTTCGACCTGTCCCGATTTCCCTCGAAATGAAATCAACCGACGATTTATATTTCAACGACGCGTTACGTTTCGATTCTCGAATAATTTTTTTTATATATATATATATATAAAATTATTATTACATATATATATTATATATATATATATATATATATATATATATATATAACACCGCCTTGCGTTTCGCTCATCGAACGAAGGGGAAAAAATCTATGCAAATGGAAAAAAAAATTGAATGTCAGCAGCTCATAATCGAAATGTAATTTGGATTTAATTAAACCGTAGTCACTATTTAGTTTCGTTTTTACAACAACCATTGGACAATTGTCGGCATACCTCATATATATATATATGGATATTTAGTCCCTTGACAAAAATTCGAATGGTCGATGGCTACAGCTTAACGAGTTCGCGAATATATAAAAAGGGAAGAAAGTTTAAAATCGTTTTTCCGGTTCGGTTGTTGCAATTCAACGCAAATACTCGGCAAATAAAAAACGGTGGCTACCGCAAAAACAACCATGTTCCATGAGCACGCCACTCGAACCCCGTTGGACGATGTATACCTCTATACATATATATATATATATATATATATATATATATATATCACCGTGAAATCCGCGAACCAGTGGCAGAGGTTATAGCGATAGCGATAACGCGTTCGCCGAAGGCCGAAGAGCGAAGGGTATAATAGGGGCGAACGAGGGTTTCAAATAGCTCTTGGATTCGCCCGCCAGAGGCCCCCCGCGCGACTCGAGCCACAGCATCGCTCCGGCAATGAAAGCCGGAAACGAGGTAGGAAGAAAAAAAATGAGCAAAAAAAAAATACGGGTCGAGCATCAATCGCAAAAAAGACCCAGCCGTAACGATTCCGAGCATTCGTATGTACGCTTCGATATATTAATGGTACTTTGTCAGTGTGTGTGTGTGTACCTGTGTAAGTATTGGTCCACGAGATTCGCACTTTTATTCCGACCCCGGCGCTTCAACGAACAAACCATAGACTCTTCCACGTCGTTCCACACCTTCGTACCTTCTTTTTCACTCTTTCACTCGGCGCACTTAGCACCCGCGAGTTTCTAACCTCCCACGTCCGTTTGCACCCTGGCGCTCATCGAAAAAAACGCATGCACCCCCGGTGAGCAGTGGGGGGTGGGGGAGGGTTCGTGGTCCATTTTACCACCCGGTGTGCGGTTTAATTCCGTCTGATTTATTAACGAGAATTTTCCGAAACTTAGAAACCACGGATCCCTCTTCCGTCGTCTCCTGGAAGCTGCATTTTCGACGACTTTGACTGCACGGATGCATAGTACGTTGAGACGGAATTTTTAAACATTCATTTTCAGTCGGAATAATTTATAAAATTTTATTCCGTTGACGAAGAGTTGTGGTTTGGAATTTGTAAAACAAAAAAAAATAAAAGTTATCTTTTTTTCGCTGCTTCGAATGAGTTTGACTGCAGTAATGCATACGTTGAGATAGCCTTTTCAAGCATTAATTTTCAGTCGGAATAATTTATGAATTGTCATAAAGTTTATTTTGCTGAAGAAGAGTTCTGGTTGGGAATTGGAAAATGTAAAAAAAGTTTTTTTTTCTTAATTTTTTCGCTGTTTCGAATTGGGTACTCTAAATGCAGAAACGCATACGTTGAGACAGAATTTTCAGACATTCATTTTTAGTCGGAATAGTTTATGAAATTTCATGAATTTTGTTCTGTTGAGGGGGAGATCTGGTTTGGAATTGAAGAAAATAATAATTTTTTTGGTTTCTTTGATTATACACAGTCTCAGAAATCTATAAGTGATTTTTTCAAATGGAATATTTACATTGAAACATGCATCATGGATGCGAGTTGTGAGTTTTGGCCTAAGTCGACCATTCGTATTAACGTTTTGGCTCTTCGATCGAGGGCCTCCACCATCAAAGTTTTATTATTCGAATCTGCCTGTATAACAAATCATCCGATTTTTATTCATTGCATCATCATTTTCAATTATAATATCGTTTGTAATTGTAGCATGATTTTCATTAGTAACATTAGTTTTATTCATAATTTTGTTGGAAACATTACTTTTAATTGTAGTACCGTTTTCAACAGTAGATGAGCAATATTACTCAAGGCATTGTTTTTAATTATAGAATCATTTAGTATAGCATCATAATTTTCCATTGTGACATTATTTTTAACTCTAATATCACTGTTCAGTATTTAGTGTGCTTTGTTATTTTTAGTTCAATATGTGTTTGTGTTGAGAGTACCTTCCGTCGATCAGTGTCAATAGTTATTTTCTGGTCTTATTTCGACGAATTCTATTGGCTATAAAATGTAATCAATACCACGATTCGATCGATCATACCGTCGATATGGTGCATTCAATCTATATACACGATAAAAAAAAACCCCCATAAAAGTGTCACGAATCCAACTTCAGCTGTATCCCCAATACGTCGCACTTATTAACGGTACCACGATTTTTACCATTCCACCGTATGAGTTTTTCCAATAAAATTTCGAATTGCTTCCGACGATAAAAACAACGTCCAACAAAGTTACAATCCGAATTGACCAATTCGAGTTCTTCGGAAATTTTTAACGAACGAGCTGAAAACGGAAAACAACGGTACCCGTGACGTTCGTGAATGGGTCATTTGTAAAACTCTAATGGCCGGTATTTTTCTGCGAAAAAACGGAAAAAGCGGGGAGAGGGCGAAGGAGAAGAAATAAAGCAAAGCCTGAAATGGAAAGCAAAAATAGTAAAAAAAAAACAAGAAAAAAGAAAGACCGATGGGAGAACGAGTCATGCGGGATATCGTATAAATATGTAACAGAGTATTTTGCAACGAAGGGGGTGCCATTATTTCTGGGGAGCGGTGAGGGGGGAGGGGTACAGAAAATTCCAAGCCGAAAAATATATTTCACTTGCCCTGACAAAAGTCGTTTTGCTGGTGGAACGAGTTTTTCCAACAAACGGACGCGTATATGAACGAAGGTATATATATATATATGTAATGTCGGTTATTCGTTGGCCTTTTTCTTCGCCTCGGTCTCGCCTATTTCCAATGCACAGATGTAAATTCATCATACACACATCGTAAGTAAAATTTACACATTCATATCGTTTGAATCGTGATATGGCAACGTGCACGACATTTTGTTATAATTTTTAAAGTTTTTAAGTTTCCGAAAAAAAGGGGAACCTTTATGGGATCACTTTGTTGTCCAAATCACTCGGATCCGCAAAATGTATAGGATACTACCCGTTTACCTGGAATCTCAAAGTTTATCACGATGGAAGACGAGTAAAGAAAAAAAAATCATAAATAATCAATTTATAATTCTATGCAGACTGATTAAACGAAAAATTTAATTTTACACTTTCTTCCATGCAGCATCTACGTAGAGGTGCATATACTCCAAGAAGCGTTGGGGAATCGGGTCCACGGTCTACTTAACTAACTATCGTCTATAATTAGATTTTTTTTTTCAAATCGTCGATAGTTCAACAATGCAATAGATAAAAATATAGTTATTATTTTATTATTATGTGAGATAACATAATGTTATGGAACCATCAGGGTGTGAGGAAGTCCTAATCGCACTCGTCCGTGACGTTGTTTGATCGACAAGAACCCAGACGTCACGCAAACAACACTTTTCACTCTGTGTAAAGGAAAAAAATTTTCGGTCATCAAACTGCACATCGAGCCCGGCATTGCGGACAAACTTTCGTCGGCAAATAAAACTCGGTAATTTTGACTTTCCCCCGTGCGTGGAATTCGACGGACCGTCTGATGAACGTCGGTTTTACGTCGTTCCGTATTGAACTCTGTATTTGCCGGTATCCCGTCGTGAAACGTAAATGGAAATGGCAACTTGAAATTCACCTCTGCGGCAAAGCGACTGGGCTTGTTTATCCGGTTTCCTGATTTACAGAAACTTCGTCACGGGCAAACAACACACGCACACGTACATGCATACCCGGGACGTTGCTTATGGTTTGTCGTGTTCGGTGCATGCCATATATATATATATATATATATATATATATATATATATATATATATATATATATATTTATATATATTCTGATGCTACGGATACCCGTATTCGAACCTTTGAAACATCGCTATGCAAAACGTGACTCGCGACTTGGCACAAAAGCTTCATGAAAGTCGAAGCTTGCGACGATGGCCAGTCGTGTATAATCAGTCAGTGTGAGGGGCATGGGGTATTCCGAATGAAACCGTGGGGTCATTTCCCTCGGGTCTGCCAATAGTTGCACATTTTTTTGTTGTTTTTGTTTTGACAATCATTTCGTTCTGAGGTTCTAGAAAAAATTACTGAGAACCGAGCCCGAAAAATACATATAGTTTGTGAATTTTTCTCAGCTTTCCGATAAGATTCAAATTCGATTTTAACGGATTTTCGAGGATCGGAATGGAAAATTGATATTTTTCTCGAGAAGCTGAGAAAATTTCACGTTGAAAACAGATTTTTCATATATTTTTTTTCATCAGCGTAATGATGAGAAAAAAATACGTTTAAAAAAAAGAAAAAACGAAATAAATGAAAAATACCTTAATTGACAGCTGCCAAAATTTTTCAAAAAACATCTTAAAAAATGTCAGACTTTGTTTTTCATAATGCACTTTAAGCTGTGTGAATATCATAAGTCATGCCCAAAATTGTCCTAAATTTCATGAAATGGTTCATCTATATTATTGTATTATTTTATAATTGACTTTTAAATTATACGTTCATTTGCAAAATTCCTATCGATACTTTTCCACCGTTAATCAACATAAATTTATCATTAATAAATAGTGCTGATCTTATTGCAGCCCGTAACACAATACTATTGCTATAAGCCTTGTAACAAAGCATCAAGCACAATTTTAGAACCGACCACACGGCATCAAAACAACGACTGACAGCTTCTCCATTTCGTTGGAGCTTCAACCGTTCCATTCATTCTTCCGTGCCGCACTTCGCGAACAATACGGTCCTCGTCGGCGGGGGATTATTCGCGCTTCGCGGAGTGAGATGAGTAGAAGAAGAGGCTGAGCGAAACTTTGGCGGCGATCGTAGTGTCGGTGTATGTACAGGGTGATCCAGTGCAACCTGATCATTTTCGGAACAATTGTGAGCCGTCAATTTTCATCATAATTTAATTTTTTTTCTGCTTTAAACCGTTCGACAGGATTCAAAATGAAGGAATGTAAATATTTTCGCAAGGAAAACAAAAACAACAACAAAAATTATTTACGAAATATAACGTTAGGCAAGTGACGATCGTGTTTATCGAGGCACTCGATCAGCCTTTGAACAAAGTTTTCCATGCCTCTCTGTCACACTTAGAGGGTCAAATATGAATGTTTGAGACGTGTGAAATCCGGCAAACAGAAGTGTTAAACAGAGTTTTTACCATTCTCGAAGCCGGCCAATTTATTATTCTCTCAAATCAAAAAACCAGCCTAATGAAAGTCATGATAACATAATATTATGGTGTTATATACGTGTAGGAATCGCTCGACGTATTTGGACATTAAAATTTGGACGAAAATTTCGCATAGTGAAGGTTGGTGAAGGTCACAGGTTTGTTGTTTTCAACGAAGCCCGCTACCACGAGCTCACGATGTTTCGGGGCCCAACGATCCATTGTAGCTAAAATTACACTCAACGAGGACACCACGAGACCATCGTCAACCATCAAGGTCACTCCATTGCCGAGTGCCACCCAAACAAAAACATCAAGTTTCGATGGATCACCCAGTATATATAAATATATACAACACACGTCGTTTGTTGTGGCGATGGAAAGTGAGTCAAATACAGTGTCAAGGACGTTGGAAACAGGGCCATCGTGTTTTTAGTCCACATATTCCGTGTATATATATAGACGTTGTGATTTGGATATGGAAAGCCGATGCAGAGAGAGAGAGAGAGAGCAAAGAGATGAATAGATAGGACAAAAAGAGAAGACCCGAAAGATGGACGATCACAAAGAATAAGTGCCAAGCTCAAAGATGCGCAAAGGCCGTTTTCCGTAACTCCCGACAGGTTTAACGTTCCCAAACTCCGCTGGGCTAAGCCGTAATCGCAACCCCCAAGCTCGCAAAGGATTACGGTCCAACTACGCGAAATGCACCTGCCCGGCAACCTCGAGATTATGATCGTGGAAGCTCGCGCGGATAACTTATCGAGGATCCTAACTTTCCCAGCAACCTCGGCTACAAGAGGAGACATCACAACCTTCCTTCTCCCCCCCCCCTGCTGCCACCGAAGAGCTCCCGACCGTCTCTTCTACTTCTCACTCTTCTGATTATAGCTATTTAGCGGTTATCTACCTCACCGACGCTTTTCCCATTATATCATATTTTCACGAGCCCGCATTCACGTCCGAAGTGTCGAAAAGTGTGAATATGAACCGTCAAACCTCATTAAATACGTGAACGTTGGTACGACGGGATTTCGTCCGGTGAAAGAAAAAAAAATTCGCATTCCTGTCGGATCGATTTAATTTAATTCGGGAAATTTTGACGGACGGATTGTCAGTCGGCGAATTTTATCGCGTTGGATGTGTGATAGATGGAAAAATGAAAGGTTGATGTTTCGGGAGACGGTATTAGATGAATTTGCATTGTATTATGATTATTGTTGAGAAGTTTTGACATGTTGCCGTTCGTTAATAACTTCACAATGGAGTTGTATGAATACTATATATGCGGGCTATTGTTAGTTTTGATTCAATTTGAATACAAACGAGGAACTAATTAAAATATCGAATTAACCAGAGTTTTAGAATTTTTCGGTTTTTCTATTTGTAATTTTTTTTTTGCATTGTCGAATCGTAAAACAATGAAAATCGAGGCAATAACTATGGCGATGATTTTGTTTTTTCGTTACAGAACGACATTTTTTTTCAAATTTACGTTTTCATTTTTGTTTTATTTATTTTTCTTTGCGTTACTAGAAAATTTCGTAACAATGACTCGAGTCATTGTTACAAGACGCCCTTTCTCGGAAATGCACACTGTTACATGATGTTCGAGTAACTACATAAATTCTCGACAGGACTTTGATACTTAAGTGTCATTTAATCAATTATTATTATTTTCAATCTGGTCAATGACATTTATTTCTCCAGATATCAAAAGCTATCAATATCAACTATAATAATTGTGGCGACAATTGGATGTGTGAAATCTGATTATTACGAATTGTTTTTTCATCTAATTGCTTGAAAATTGGCTTCGAAGGGAGTAAAGACACTGATTGAGATAAGTAATTCCTGCAGAAACTTGTTACTCCTCATCGTCTTCGGTCTCGTTACGGTACTATCCAGTCTGAAAAGTGCTCACGAAACGATAGCAATAGAGGCTCGGAGGGTCTGCGCTTACAACAAAAAAAAAAAAAAAAAAAAAAACTGGTAAGCTAGTAAAAGACTAGAAAGAAAGAAAGGATGAGGTAGAAAGAGAGACGGGGTAAGATCGGCGTAGTTCCGTATTCACAACCGACGTAAAGTTCCGTGATAGCTGGGGCTGCTCCCGGGTGCGGAAGCTCTCCCTCGAGACTGTAAAAGCACGGAAAAGCCAAAGAAGCCCCTTTTTCGCATTTGGGCCGAGACTGCATGTTAAACGTCTGGGCGGAGTGAAACCCAAGCAGATATCAAACGCATGGAAAACGGATTCGGCCGTTGTGCTCTTTCGCATGGCTCTTGTCTTCCTTTTCCCCGTGCAATATGCGTGCAAGCACGATCGATCCCAAGCCCATGGGGTTGCCCATAAAACGTTGTCGATTCGAACACAAGACCCTTCGATAACGGCATAGACATTTTTTTCCCTAGAAAACTAACATTACAAAATATATTTAAACAAGCTGCAAGTTGAAACTTGCAAATTGCTTCCTCATAATTTTAAGCAAGCTGCAATTTGAGCATTGCAATTTGCTTCCTCTGAATCGTAGGTAGTGAACGAAGAATCCTTTATAAGGAAGCAATGCTTATGGGAGCGCTATGAGGAAGCATTTTTGTTTTGGCTTCCTCATAAAGGATTCTTCGTTCACCACCTACGATCGAAAAACTTGAATTCCTGTCAAAACCGAACCATCCAACTGATCTTCGCCAAATTTGAGATACAGCACGGCTGAATGATTTTCTATACTTTTGTGAAGTTTGAGCTTGATTGGTCAAAGTTCACAAAAGTTATAGCGACAAATTTGATTTTTGGAAAAATTCAAAATATCATAAAATCAAAACTTATTGATGGATTTGGCCCAAATGCAATACCAACTAACCTTGGGTACGTATCTCTTTGTCAAGAACTATTTAGACGAGTATCTCAAAATTTGCGATCGCTAGAGTGATAACGCCCTTTTTTTGGGAATTCGAAAACGACATAAAATCTGAGTCGCAGGTTCAATCATTTCGAAAATTATAGTCAAAGAAGTGATTACGGAGCGGACGGAGCTGCACATGTCTGCAAAATTTGGGGGCTGTACACACACACACACACATACATACATCCGGACATTTTCTCCAAATGTGTTTTCTCGACGTTTTGAAACATTCTGAACATGGTGACATGAAGATCTCGAAAAAAAAATTTCCCACCGTCACAAAGCTTCCTTTATGAGGAAGCAAAAAAAAACACCAAAAACCATAAGATTTAATTTTTTTCATTCAACTCAACCTATTTATTGTCATATTATCATATAAGCATCATTATTTTCCCTCGATCGGTTCAAACTCGAAAAAAAAAATAATAACAATAATGATGAGAGCTTTTCATTCTGCCCTCGAATGGCGAACGATGAAAGCTTCGACGTACGCTGCATCGTGTGTCAAAGTTGAAGGCGGTCCACGAGCTGCATAATAAAAAATCGATCGAACCTGGCACTCTGGCTTTATTGGTTTTGCATTTATGTGAACACTGCTACGTGTTCGTAATGCATATGCGACCGGTGATATTAAATTGAGCTCGAGAGTGTACTTTGCAACAATTTGCAGCTTCGTCATGCACCTCCGGTTTATTCGTCATACGACCTGAAACTCGTGCACGATTCTGGGTGTCGTTTCTGCCAGAAACTTTCTGGTCAGTGCGACGAGGTTCAAGATGGACAACCGACACTTAAAAGTGCAATAGATACCAGGCAGATCACGACCGAGTATTTGCAAAACATGACGATGTGGAAGACCTGGAATTGGGATATTTCTGTGTTTGATGCACTAGCACCAAGGACATGACCAGTGAGTGGGGTCGTCGTTATCGAGCATCGTCTCAAGTTGAACTGTTCAACCAAGGACCAGTTCCTTCATTCGCTCATGTTTTACCTTGAGAGCATGACTCCCAAGAGTTTTCCTAAGCGCCCTCTGGAAAATACACTCGGATGCTCAAAAGGAATTACGTTTCAACAGTCTGCCCTGCCAATTGGAACATCCATCAACATCGTCAATCAGACACTTTCCATGGAAATTTGCACCAGTCGAGTGCATTTGATTTCGAGCAATGCGTTCGATCCATGGTTAATGAGTAACGAGGCTACACAATTCACAGCTTCGTGAGAGCCCGAGAAATCGTCGAGAATCACTCACAGGTTGAACCTTGTGCAGACACGTAAGCCCTTAATTTCCACTTCTCGTTCGTTACAAATGCACTCGATGTGAACGTTGTAGCATGCAATCGCGATGGGTATTAATGGTGATGTACTTATGGTGTATCGATAACGAGCGATCGGTATTTTCAGACGATACAATTCGTGTTCGAGGGCACCCTAAGTGCAAGTACCTTCGATCTTCACAGGGTCGATGTATTGTATTTTGGGAAGCTTGACGAGTAGCCTGCCAATGTGGCATTACTGCAGACGTTTCCTGTTGAAGACGATACATATATTTCACGGTGGTCGTTATATGGTCGACGGCCAAATTTTGATTTTCCCAGAGTCCCAATCGATTGTGAAAAAAAAATGTCAGCCTAAGATAGTTTATTCATAAAAGTATTTCAAATGCATTTCTACTGAAGGAATACCATTTCTCGACCACAAATATTATAATTATTATAATTAGTGTAGATATCTAATCCATAAATCCGTGAACTTTTGAGTTTTATTGTCAAAAAATTCCGAAAATTATTTTAATTTCTTCACTGCTGTTATTGTGAGGTTGGGCTCAAAATTCGGAACAAGCAATGTTCGGAAAAGCAAAAATTCGGAACGCGTAATGTTTGGAACGACAATGCTCGGAACCGTCATGATTCGGGTTACGGACATGTATAGTTTCGTACCTCGTCCGCCGGCCACGAGACTACATTGCCCGACTTTCGAGCTTCCCCACGCGTAAACCATCACTGTTAAATATATGCCATCATGGATTTTTTGTAGGAAATTTAATTCTCTACAACATTGTTTATGTGAACTTTTGGTCTATATAGCGTTTTTGAGCCAGGATTTGGACAAGAAGATAAAAATCTATTGGAGGAAATCAATACATTTTTATCTTCCTGTCCAAGCTTTGGCTAAACAACGCTATATAGACCAAAAGTTTACATAAACAATGTTGTGGCGAATTAGATTTCCTACAAAAAAGTCCCCGAAGGCTCTAATCTAACATTGATAGTTTACGCGTAGGAAGGCGCGGAAATCGGGCAATGTAGTTTCACGACCGGCGGTCGAAGTCCAACTATACCTTCATATACGTATTCCAAATCTTAACCGTTCCGAGCATTATCGTTCCAGACATTGCACGTTCCGAATTTTGGCCGTTCCGAACATTGCTCATTCCGATTTTCGAGCCCAAACCTTATTTTGACCCCGGCACATAACAAGACACATATATCCCAATGGAACGGAAGTTTTTTTCTATTCAGTTCTCTCCCTGACTTCTAATTTGTCGTAAAATTGTTAGTTTACCAACGAAGCCGCCGTCGTTATGCGCCAAGCGTGGGCGTTCTCGCGCAATATGGGCCCATACCGAACAAACTCCAACCCAACTAGTTTCTCGTTGTGTCACATGCCGTATTTACCACGAAAAGCTCGCGGGGTAACGGTGCACCATCGTTGAAACCCGAATATCGAAGTGTACGCGCGCAGAGCTCGTTAGATTCGCAAACAGAATCGTAGATCTCACGGCGCGGAAATGACAGTCAAGCGTAACAAAATTCATGTGTACTCGTGGTACACGAAACCTGTCCAATATTCGCACGCTATTTCCACGTCATGTGAAAACTACACGTGTCTGTTGCATTTCGACGACATCGGAATACAAATCACAACTCATCGCTCATCACGGAGACAATGCGCACGAAGCGGCGCATGGCGATCGACGAGGCGCGAGGTGGGGGAAGCTTCGAGCCAATCAGCGCTCGCGGTAGCTGCGCGGAGTTCGCATCGGCGGCTATGCGCAGTCTTGACTTGCGCAGTAGCGATGCGCAGCCTTGACTTGCGCAGTAGCGATGCGTGGAATGTCTCGCCGATGTTTTACAAATGTAGGTCGTTGTACGAGATACAGAGGAACAGATAGAGAAAGAGGGGGGAGGGGGGTGAGAAGGTTTCTCACACACGATAGAGAGTCACACTCGGTACGTGCACCGAAGCCAAAATTAACCGAACCAAAGGTACATACTTTGTTGAAATATCACTCGACAAAGTCGTGAAGTTAGTTAGGATCGAGTTACCCCCAGTTGGCAAAGCAATCCAGAGGTGCCTTCTACGACGTGACTGTGCGTCTTGACTCCACTTCGCCGGAACTTCCGGTTGGGTTTTGCGTGGCTGGGTATACATTAATCCGCAAGTACGAATATTACGGTTTATGTAGGACTGGTCAATCCCCCATCGGTATGACGTGATTTTAATCTCGATGGCTCTAACGGAGGGTCGATCAGACCCGAGCGAAAATTTCAACCATTAGCCAATTTAAAAAACTTATTTTTTATTCGAAACTTGACGTAGGACGTAGCTCGAAGTATTGTTGAGGTACAGACGTTTGAATTTTACTCAGTCATTACAAACACACACACACACACACATTCATATATCGCATCCCAAGTAGGAAAAAAATATATAAACCATTGATAGACTATATTCAGAACTGGGCATATGTTTTTTATATGCAAACTATACATAATCAGCATAGATCCCACGAGTATCTATGGTATCTATGCAGATGATGTATAGTTTCCATATAAAAAACATATGTCCACTTCTACATATAATCTAGCAATTGTTTACAGCTTTTTTTTCACTTGTGATACATTGACCTGAAACCAGTTTTTTCGACCTTCGTTCACATTCTGATCATGTCGACGTAAAAATCTATAAAAAAAAAAATTCCCACTACCAGGCAACTTACTCTACGACCACACGAAAAAAAGGACCCACAGCAAATTTTCTTTTTTTCATTTCCTCTCCGAGGCATCATCCAAATCCTCGTGTTTTCCCATTCTCCCGAAGACGCATGGCGCACGCCCGTCGCACGCGTATTCATTGTTTTCCGATAAATTCGCATTACATTTTTGTTTGTTTGTTTGGGGTTTTTTTTTGTTTTTTTTTCTATCGGAAACGCAAAAGCGCAGAATCGAACGAAGGGAAACGATCAGCGAACGGAATACCCGGCTCACCGCGGATATTCACGGAGATGAAGAGGAAAAGTTAGACACTTCGGGTTTCGGAGCTGCGGGCCAGTGTCGCGCGTTCTACCCTCGTAGTCCGTTTCGTCGCCTCCTTTACTTACCTTGACGCAAAGTTCTGGCGATCGATCGATGTACCCATGTAGTCGTATACATGTATATACATGCATGCAGAATGACATATATATGTCACTCCTTCACGATTGTACCGCACACCGTGGGACACCCTTCGAGCCCAAGCGGCGACCACCAACCGCACGGGAACGGTCGTAAGTCGATTCTCCCCCGACGACGTGGACGAGGATGAGGACGACGACAACGACGACGACGACGACGACGACGGGAAACGAAGAACGACGAGAGAGTTTCGCGATTCCCGAGACGTGCTTCACCTTCTTCGTGCACTCGAGACCAGCTTCGGGACACACACCCACATACACACACTTACACATACACAACACGAAGGTGTGAATTTACCGATAGTTTCGAAACCAGCCACTGATTGATTCGCTTCTCGTCTTTGAAACTTCGCTGTCTTCTACCGGGACACTTGAACGCCATTTGTTATCCTCGTGTATTTGTAAATCGCGTACGGGGAATTTCGTTTCAAATGGAATTTTCAGACGGGTCAGAATGATGATTCGAGCTGTTAATTGTGTTGAACAAAACGAGGGGATGAAAATTTTATTGACGGCGAGTGATTGTGGCATTGGGAAATATGATTAGTTGGTTGGTTAATTTGGTTCTGAGTTTGGAGTGAAATGTACCATACATTTACCATACAGTTGAATTGAAAGAAATTGAAATGCGTGGATCCATGGGCGAATGATTTGTCATCGCGGATCTACCAATAATATTGATGGAATCGTGTGACATTGATGGAATTGTGGAAAAATATATTTGATATAATATTTGATTTATTTCAATTTAGTATGAAATTATGGATAATTCTGAGCAGAGTTTTCATTGATTCGGAAGAAATTTCTACGAAGGCTAACACGACTGAAAGTTTTGCCATCTTAGCTCTAATTACAATTTTTACAGTTTCGGCTCCACATTGAAACAATAATGCGAGAACAGTTGGAATAATATTATTTTTATTTCAATTTAATGCGAAATTGTGCGAATTTCAAGTGGACTTCTTTGATTCGAAAATAATTCAAATGCAGTCTGACAGAATCGTAAGTATCGTCACGTCGACCCTACCGATAATATTGGCAGACTCATGTGACATTAAATCACTCGCTGTAACCCAAAATCATGAGTATTTCGATCGTTCAATACAATAATTGTTGCATGCAATAAATAATTTAGACAAAAAGTCTAATTTTCATTATGATGTACAAAAAAAATTTACGGACAAAAAATAAATTACTACATATTCCTTTTTCGTATTTTGCGTGTAAAACCGATAAAAATTGCTTTATCAACGTTGACTTCGAGATATTCGAGTCAACGTTTCATCGTAGTAACCCGTCGCTTCGGATCGAAAATTCGATGTGATTATATCGTCGTCGAGTAATCAAGAAAACCCGAGGACCCAAAGTCTCGAAGCGAAGTGTTGAGCATATTTGAGAAAACTAACTTTAATTCATCTCGTTACTCAAACGAAACGTTGAAAGTATGCAAACCCACGGGGGGTTTACGAGGAGTGGGGGGGATGAGTTAGAACAGGCGGAAGATAGAAATTAGAGCAAAGAAAAGACAACGGTTTCCACGTTTTCGTATATTCTTGCTTCTTCATGCCCATTCCTTATTCCCTTGTTCATCGTGCTTTGAAGCTTGAGTAAACACAGGAGAGCTTTGCCTCTATCTCTATCTCTTTCTCTCCCTCGTCCTCCTCATCTTTCTCCCTCGTTGCTTCTGACTTTCTCTTTCCAGCAGCAAACAAATACTAAACTTCCGTGCCCCCCCCCCCCCCGCCCCTTACCCTAGCCCCACAAACTTTGTCGTTTTCTTGCAGTACACTGTATATACACAAGCTATGTGTGTGCGCCTCCAGCATCTCCGGTCTCACTCGGGCAACGTCATCAGCCCTTTCATCTTCCGTTTAGTCCACCCCCTCCCCCCACGCCCCTCCAGAGTTTGCGATTTCTTTTCTCTCGGATGGAACCGTAACCCAGAGTCACTGGTTAGCTTCGTGAGCCCGGCCCGGCCGTTCTTTGCAGCTTAAACCAAGCCTTCGGCGTATCCCCAAACTATGTGAAATTAAGTTTATCACATGGGTACGACGAAGCACGGACGTGTGCGTAACAAGATGCACTGTTCGTTGCGACACGAAAGAAAAAAAAAGGTAAATAGGTTTTTAAATTTTTGGCACATGTTTTTTTCTTTCATTCAGTGATTTTCTCGGTTAGTCGAGTAAGTAAGAGATTTGGGGTCTTTAAATAGTGATAGCAGCCTTAACTCTAACGGGGATTTTGAAAGATGGTGATGGAACCTAACAGAACCTGGAGAATTTAAGCTACTTTCGTTATTTGACATTGAATGATTTTTCTTATCAACAACTGTAAAATATAGAGAAAAATAATTGTTATTTCAGTTTCATCGACAGATTCATCACGCACTCACGTCGTCCGGTAAACAGTTGTATGTATGTATGTATGTATGTATGTATGTATGTGTTTCTAGAAAACTGTTGCAAACATTTTTCATCTTTTATTTTTTCCGAGTATCAATCAACTTAAAGATGACTTTAAAAAAATGGGTTCCAAAAACGAGAACCATGAAAAGGGTTTCCTTTTGAAAATCGTAAAACTCGTATAAAGCGACAGGTATGAAATCTCCATTCTATCTTAGAGTTGATGTCCCATAAAATCGTAAGCTCGACTGTGCCAATGTACGTGCGTATGAATTGATATACGATCGTAACCGCACACTTGGAGGAAGAATGGAGTATCGATGGCATTTTTGATTATATGTTATTCGCGTCGGGATAACAAGTTTTGAATCTATCACTATTAAATCACAGTTACATTCACAGGCGTTGTCGTATAAAATGTTACAGTCATAAAAGATACATTTTATCTAAAGCAATTTTTTTTTCATTTACAGAATCGGTATGCAGTCTTTTCAGATCGAACGATTTCGCTGCAATTCCCACGTGCAAATTTTGTATCGGACTAGCGATATGCCATGTGGGCCATGCGTGGTGTAACCTTGGCTCGACCTTGGCCGCGGTATGGCTCACCCACACGCTGACAAATACTGCAACGCTCCAGCTTGGCAAATACGCAAAGCACGGCCATACAAACGAATTTATTCAATAAAATAAATATTTCGTATAGAATATTTAATAATTATTTAATATAACAAATAAATTTATTTAATATATACAATATTATATGGAGCTGGCATCACAGAAACTTGAATCCCCAACCTATGCAACAATGCGACAATTTAATTCAATTTAAGATTGACGGAAAAAAATAATCAAACAATAATTTCACAGAAACTCACTTGCTCAATTTATAACTTAGGATCGTTATGATGGTATGATTTTTTTTTCAAAATAGGTTCTTATAGTCTCTGATGGGTTAAATCCGTTATCAGCAAGTATTTAGAATATTTACGTGTCTTCCAGCAATGAGTGCAAAAGTCCAGGACTCCATCAAAGATTAACAACCTCCAAATAGGAGCTAAAAATGTTACTATTTCATAATGCTTGCCAGTAACAAGTTTAAGTTTGTGGTATCGCACAAAGCTAAGCGCTAGCCGAATAGAATTCCGAGTGTGGCGATCCCAAGTGCTTGTCAAGGTCAAGCATAATCGAATGTTTAGATCAGCCAAACGGCCGCCAAATATCCGTCATTGTTTGGAAATCCAAGGTCAACTTATGGGCATGCCCAAGGTCGAGCCCGAGTGTGTTGTCTGGCCCTCCCAAAGACTCGGCACATCTCCCACGTGACCTTAAGCTTGTAAACAAGGTTTCATCAGCCTCGTGCATAGCCACACTTTGCCATACACCACAAAAGCGTACCACAACGTGCCAGACTATTGCCAAACAACATTTCTCTACTCGGAAAAAGTGGAACGGTTGTTCGGTCGACCGTTGCCACATTAATTGAAGGTAGAAAATTGAAAAATTATACGAATCAGCATGAAACCTCGAAACCCACGAAAGTCTCGACGAGTTAACGTAACTTCGTAAAAGTTTGCCACGTTGAAAACTGGATAGCACGGTTATTTGCGGTTCTTCATTTCTCACTGCGACGGAGGACTGCCCCTCGAGACACTGAAGTCCCGACGAAATTCACCATCTTCCACCTTTATTTCTCCATGTTGAAGTTTACTTTCGGCTGTGTATATACCGCGTTAATTCAACGGCAACCGGGTGAATTCGTTTTCCTTCGCTTCGTCGTAACGTTCGACTCTCCTTTGGCTGTCTTATTATCGGGCTTCCGAAAATTTCAATTAAGCAACTTGATGATCCTATTTAATGCTCGATCCAACGACGAGTTAGCGCGAAACTTCGTCGGCAACTCTCGATGAACAACCCCGTTGTCGTTTCGTTCGCGGAAAATTCGACGTTGGATGAATTATTTTGAACGACGAGCTTCGTGAAAAGTTACGGAAGAAAAAAAATGATTGTGTGCTTTCACGGAAGTTTGAGAATTCGTTTTTGACGTGAGAATTGTTTTTCAAGATCGAATTGTTTATATTTTGAATATTTATTTTTGGACTGGAGAAATTTATGTCACGATTGTCTTCCAAGGGCTGTGTTCATATGTATATATATAGGTCTCTCGAAACTACGCTGCTTGACTATTGTTCTATTATTTGTAATTTTGAGACAGAACTGCATTCTTGAACAATTTTTTTCTTTGAATATAGCCTATACAGGGTGTCCCATCTAAATCGACTGACTTCGATATATCTCGTTTATTTTTTAACACAAATACAAACGTTATGGACAAGAATTTTGTGTCTTCAGGAAACGATTTTTTTCCAAGTTTATTGTTTTGATTTTTATTTTTTCGAGGTCATAATTTTTTATATCAAGGTCATCGGTGATATGCCAATCGGAACTGAATATTTTTTCATCGTGGCATGATACTAGAGTATTTTTTCATTTCTTTGCATTCCATTTTTCTTCGAATAATTCAATTCGAACAGTCTCGTAATTTTATTTTCTGAACAATCCAATTTGTCTACAAAATTTCAATTAAAGAAAATCGTTCGTTATGCCATAAACGTAGTCATCAAGCTTCTAAATATATTTGGGGTTTTTTTTCTTTTTTTTTTTTTTAATTAATTTCGGATCAATTAGTAATTTCTCATTTCTTTGTATTCCATTTTGTTTCCAAATAATTGAATTCGAACCGTCTCGTAATTTTTTTTAACAATCCAATTTGTACACAAAATTTTCAATTTAAAAAAATCGTTCGTCATGCCATAGACGTAGTCGTCAAGTTTCTGAATACATTTGGTTTTTTTCAATGCGTTATATATAATGCGAGAATTCGTGCGAGCGAGTTGTTCCGTCTCTTGTTTCGCTCAACAGAATGGCAGAGGTGGCATTAGTCAGTGTGTCGATGTACTTTCGGGAATCGGGAATGCGTTGAGCTATCATCGGATTGCGGAACGAAACGTAGCGAGGTACGATTGTACGGCGACGAGAAGCAACGGTTGGGCCCCCTTTGTAACGAGACTGGGTGGAAACCCGCGTGTGTGAACGGCGGGCTTTGTCGGTTGTGCTATCGGTATTTGCAGCGTGTGACACCGATAAGCGAGCAGCGACGGCAGCACAGTGCCAGAAGCCATGGTGGGCGTGGGGGGCGAGCAGGGGGGAGGGGGCACAGCACGGGACGGTGCTCGCACGTCGATGGAAGAACAGAGGACGCGCGGTGAACGAGAATAGACGATTGAAGTGCCAGTTCGAATTGTATACGCGAGTTTCACAGACTAGAGTCAAGGACCAGAAACCGAGAGAGAGATAGATAGAGAGAGAGAGAGAGAGAGAGAGAGAGAGAGAGAGAGAGAGAGAGAGAGAGAGCTAGAAAAAGAGAGGAATGAGGGTGGAGAGGTTGAGATAGAGGATATGTTGATTCAATGAGTCGACTCGATGGCTATCAAAGTGAAAGTTCAATGGTGTATATTGGATCTAAAAATACGCCGGATCGCATGAATCAGGTCAATTCAACAGAGATTTCGTATATTCTCATTACGAGGAATATTCACGACTAGACGAGATTTTGAGGGAGCGCGTACACCTATAAAGCAAATTTAAAAAAAAGTGAAAATTCAACAATGGGCATAACTCAGCTAATTTTGAGAATTTCGTGATGATCATTTAATAACATACTGTTGTATAGTTAGGCTTTTGAAAAATGAAAACGGTAATAAAAATGTGTCTCAATGTATGCAGGGCCCCTCAAGTTTAGTCGCGATCGCTACAATTGTCATTGCGACACTTGTGTAGATTTTTTTTATGAGTGAATAAGCGTCAATATGCAAGAGTTTCACAATCAATATGCTAATATGTAGCAAATATATTATTATAGATATACATTAATCTTCCGAACCTTTTCCATTTGCTCTTTGGATCATCGATTTTGATTAAGCAACAAATGCTTGTCAGCAAAATTCATCCACTTTTCTCAGCTTAGAAACATTCCAAAAAATATTTTTCTAATTTTCTTAGAATTCACAATATTAAAAGAAAAATTAATACAATATTAAATATTCCGATTATAATTACTTCTCGCGATTTTCCACGAATAAATAGAACAACGAAAAATTTCTCGACCGTAGTCTTTTACTTTTCTCAGTCTTGCAACATTTTTTTTTCAACATAATTTTTCAATTTTCCGCGATTTTATAATATTTAAGAAGAATAAACATTAAATAAATAAAAATATGAAATATTAATGTTTCGAGAATTCCGACTCAAACGTGAGAGCGTGTGCAAAATCGATTAAACACAGTGAAACTCACACACGCCGACGCAATTTCGCAACACAATTTCAACGTAATTTTCAACGCAGAACAAATGTGGAGTGATAATAGGGTATAATAATATCGCATTAAAACACGTTCATGATAACGCTACCTGTGGATTCGCACACACACGGTTTGTTATACACGTCCCACGTAATTCACAACTGCGTGAACTTCGCGTCGAGTACTTAATCATCGTCGAACTCGGTCACGCGTGTTATATGATATAATGCGTTTGTCGTTGTTGCAAATCCACGTGCACGAATGAATGCACGTCGTCGTCGTCGTGTGTGGGTGTGTATTACGTACTTGAGAATCGTAACTCCCTCGACGAGGGACCGTTCGTGATCGACGACGTTTCCGTCGTTCCGTTCTACACGGTCACACTATCTATCTGTGTGTGTATCTGTGGATTACGAAATTTTTATTTCCCATGTGACACGCGAACTTGCAATCGAATTTTCGCAATTTTAATCGATTTACCGATTTATCCGCGATTTTAATGAGTATTGAAGTTTATTAAAAACATCCTATTTCAAACGTTTGCTATTTTATTATGATAAGAACGATAGTGCAAATAAATTGATAATTAACTGGAATTTTTTAATCGATCCACATGTGAAACCATCAAAATTCCATATGAACTTAAGCACGTCGAAGACTCACGTGATAAACGTGGAACGAAAAAAAAACGAAGCTATCATATTGCATAAAATATTTTTTGAACGATAAGTAGAATATAAATTTTTTTAAATACTTATATGAATGTATGTGTGGTTAATGAAACATTTAAGTATCGGTTAGATGAGGACCAAGTTCCATCAAATTGTTATTTTTTTCGGCAATAATTGATTTATCAATATTTTCGCAATTGAAATGATAATAAAAAAAATATTAAATAACTTTATTGAACCTTCGCAATTTTATTGAAACGAGAACGACAGAGCAGATAAATTTGCAACACTCCCGACCTTTTCATTCAATACCCTCGAAACCATTAAAATCCAACATAAATCTGAACACATCAAAGCCCCACGTGATGAATGTAAAACGACAAAAAAAAAGGTATCGTAAAATATTTTTATGATACCATCATAAAATCTACAAAATATGTTTCGGATGACACATGGAAAAAAATCAACAAGGGGTGAATCGTCAATAAAATTTTTAGCCCGAGATACATTTTTAATTTAAGCCATTAAAAATAAATTATATTGCAATATTTTGTTTCTCGACCGATACACTCTTAAGCTTGAATTTAAACTTCGGTTCGACCAATTTTATCGGTTTTTTGCAAAGTCAAATATATATTTTGTTTTCAAGAGATTTTTTCCGGAGTTTATTTAATTATCGTCTAAATTTATTCATGAATATCATATTTTATAATTGAATGATAGATCGAAAGGCTTAAGGATAATTCATGCGTTTTTTTAGATTTTCAAATCCGTATCCACGATATTCAATGTAGGAATTTTGGAAACGTGGGGTCAATCATTTCAGAAATGAGTTCCAAAAGAAAAAACAAAAAAAAAACATTTCTGGACCATTGTTAAACATCGACGAGCAAAATAATCGTAACCCGATCGCTTATGGCGTGTACAGAAAAATCGTAGATAAAATCCCAAGTATCTAAGTAGTCCCCCGTCCGATCCACGAGACCGAATGGACTTTCGTACGTGCGAACGGGACATGCATTATCCTCGGAAAATAAATGGAGCCCTTTTCCCGGGGGGGGGGGGGCGAGCAAAGCACAGCCCGTGAATCTTCGTACAGCCTGATCGAGTATACCCGTCGTATAACGAAACGGATTCAAGGGTGCAAAATCGCAGCCGCCGTCGACCAGTCCCGAGCGAGCCAGTAGATACCGTCCGACTTACATCCGGCACCGGCGCCTTCGAAAAATTAATTTCCACCACTTCGTCTCCACACGTGTGTCATCCGATCCCGTGTTCCATTCTCATCCCAAAAGTCCGTGGGGGTTAAAATTCGAAACGATCGATGTTACAGAACGGCCAAGATTCAGAACGAGCAATGCTTCGAACGTACAAAATTCCAAACGTCTACCAGTCGTCCGGTTTTCCACATTGCCCGACTTTCGAGCTTTCCCATGCGTTAAATATCAATATTAGACATATACTACTATTGACTTTTTTTTTAGAAAATTAATTTTTCTACAACATTGTTCATGTAAACTTTTCGTCTATATAGCGTTGTTTAGCCAGCGTTCCGATGGGAAGATAAAAATACATTTTTTCAAAAATTGTTTAAATGTTTATTAATTATTAATTTATAATTATTTTGATAATGCATACATGTAAACCTCCAAGTGTATGTGTGAAAAAACAATGTGGAAATAATCAGTATTTATGACAATCTCAACCGTTTAGTAATATTTTTTGGTGAATTTCTTTGTTTTCTGATTTTTCGAAAATTTTACATTAGGAAAACCCTTGAGCTGCGGGGGCCGCACAACTTTACTCGGAAGCCCTCGCGCACCCGAGTTCAACGACCCCGCGAGTTTTTTTCATGAGCCAGGTGGGCCCTCGGTAATATTAAAATTGACGATGAAGGGCCTAGAGCGTCGTTAAGGGCTCGTCGTGGAAGGTGCCGGGACGGTGGAGTCTGTGAGAGAGACGGACGGGGAAGGGTTGGGGATGAGGGAAAAGAGTGGAGGGGCTGCCAGACAAGGACGAAAACCGTAGTGAATTATGTATGGATGTAGTAAGCACGCGAGTGGAGAAAGGGCCAAGGGAAACGAAGGGCGGGACGAGAAACTGGCTGCGAAATGAGGCAGAGAGAGGAAGGGAGAGAGAGCGAGAGAGAGAGAGAGAGAGGGAGAAAGATGGAAGACAGAAAATCAGCATGTATATAGTTATATATACGTGTATGCTGATTTTCTGCTGGCAACGCGGTTTTCCCGCAGCCATCGCCGAAGGGTTAACGCTATCTTTACGCTCTAAAGCACATAACGGAATCTCACTCCCAGCTTCCGTCGCTATTTCACTGCATTTCCGTCTCTCTCCCCCCCCCCCCACCCCGATCATAATAGCTCAATAATATGCGTCACGCCTGACCGACAATGTATTTTCATCTTAACAACGCATCGCGCTGTAAGTTCGTTGTTGAAAAATCCGAGTCGAAATTTTCGAGTCTCCGATCACTCTCCTTACTCCGAAATGCTTATATTTTTTTAGGGAGACAGTGAATGGAGTGGTGAGTGTCCCCCGTTGAAATTATACACGAATTGTATCGTGCCTGGGGTAGGGGGCGAAATTTAGAACGATCGAGGTTCAGAACGCGCAACGGTTCGAACACCAATGTTTCGAAGTATCGAGCTACAGAACAATGTATATATATAGTTTCGTATTTTAGGTATAGTTTCGATACTTTTTTAGACGGCCCGAGACTTTGTGTTCCGGGGTTAATTTAATCAATTTGGTTAAAAAATAGTTAATTTGGTTAAAAACAAAAACCCCAAACCATTCAATGTTGTGTATTTTCAGACCAAATTTAAAAAAGGGTAGGTTAACAGAGACCCCCGAGACAGTGGAGTCGAACAGTTTGAGAAGGTTGAAAGAAGGGTGTATGCATCACACAGACTGAACAAATTGTTGGTTCGGGAAAATCGTAGGAGGCCTTGTGCGGAGTCACGGGGGTTGAACATTAGACTGTGTAGAAAAAAAAAATTATTGATTTTTTTAAATCAGTGTTTTTTTAAATTAATAAATAAAAATTCCGATTGAGGCTATTTTCACTAGATATCTTTCTTCCAGAGAAATGAATTATCACAAAAATGTATCTCTAATTTTTTTTGCAGTACGAACAGTTTAGCTGTTAAGCTGGTTTGAAGACAAATTTTCGTCAACAATCGGTCTCAAATGCCTGTGTGTCTTAGAGATATGAAAATTTTGGACCCAGGGCTCAGGTACCTACTTTCTGGATGGAATTCAATTCCTTAGAGAATGTTATTTTGCGGATTCAGTTTCAAATTGTTTGTATCGGCTTACGCATTGAACGAAGGGAAAAGTGTATTTCTCACATGTTACTCAAACAGGGAAAGGAGATCCTTCCTTGCGACCGGCCAAAATGGATATTTTCGAGTGCAGTCTCTGGAAGAATTTTTTTTAGGCTAACGACTAACTTTTAAGACCACCCGACCCAATGAAAAAAAATTAATTGATTTTTTTCTAACACAGTCTACTGAACATGACGTACCGCGAGTCTATACGGAGTCTGGGAGGCTGTACAGCTTGGATGGACCATCGTGATCAATGATTGACTTCCCAAAAAGGTTATCTTCAGGGTGGACGGAGGGTTAGAACCTGCGTCGGCATCCGCGTGTCCAAAAATTTTGGGGGTCACGCAGGTTGAAAGAAGGGTAAAAAATGTCTACTCCAAAAGTTACCGATCCATTCTTCCGAATAATACAAAACCTCGCCCAGCATTTTCAGCAAAACGGGCGTATGTGAAAGACGAGAGCGAAACTTTTGGAATTAAAGTTTGTACAAAGCGTCGAACACGATGTGCTTCGGTACCTACTTCGTATCTGCATTAATTCATGGATCGTCGTAATTATTTCGAGGCATTAGTTCGGTAGATAGTTTTCCGCGATGAGCTTTGTACGTACTGTTGCAACTCCCGCGAAAGCTCGTGGGCTCGAGCTTTTGACGTCGTTTCGCAGGTCTAATGGATCACCCGCGTTGGTGAATGCAATAATTTAATGCACAAGTCTGACTTTGTGATAATCCGTTGAATTATCATCTGTTTTGCCAATTTTATGTGACTTGCGATGAGTGAACGGGAATTAAACTCGTTATCCACGACGTTTCAACCCAAGGATTTCACGAACTAAATGATAATCCGTCAAGCATGTGAATGTGTACGAATATAACGTCAAAGTTTTGAACAATAATTGGCATTACAGGGAAATGCGAGTTGAAAATTTTGTTTCATTCGAACAACCGAAATAACGTTGTCGAATTGTTTTAACATTGTCAATTGGTAAAAATAAGCTGCGTCATTCTTCATTCGTCTTGGTAAATGAGCAATCGAAAGTGTCACAAAATCGTAAATCATATTTTTTCATGAAAAATAACCAAAAACAAAAAAAAAAGTTTTCACGAATTTTTTTTTCGTCATTTTATATATTTTTAATTTTATTAATTTTATTTAATTAAATTTTTATTTTTTTTATTTGCGTCAGCGTCGAAAAGTTTATCTTTCGCTATAATTTGACATCCCCCCAAACACGCTATTCAATTTTCAATCCCCTCAATAGAAAGAAATAAAAAAATTAAAAAAAAAAAAAACGAAAATCCAATTTTTGAAAAAAATCTGACCGTAAAAAAAAGGAAAAAATAAATTCTTTCACAATTTTTTTTCTCATCTTTTTTAATTTTTGCATTCGTAATAAAGTTAATTCTGGATATATATAACGCTGTAATTTGAAATTCCGATGTTCCATAAGTCGACCGCAACGCGAACGAATAAAATTGCTCACACGACGTTATACCGAGATTCATCTCGTTTCCCATCAGCAACACGAGATAGAACGAATTTCGACGGTGCTACCCGCGTCCTCGAAGTCTACGTGTATTATTCGACCGTTCGTCGTTCGTCATTAAATCGCAATTCTTGAGCTTCGCTCTCTCTCTCAAAGCTCTCGATTTTCTTTCGAGTTGTCGTCCGTGTGACGCATTCTCGCGTTTGACGAATTAGCTTTTTAGTGCCGAAACTAGGTGGGTATCTCGTCGACTACCGGAATTACGATGCTACGTCGCGCACACCTAATTTTTGCTTGTTTCAGGAATAAAGCTTTGGAGATCATGATGAGGATGTGGGGGGGAAGAAGCTTTCGCTCCGCTTTAACGTTTCCACTTTTTAATGAGGTTGTCACGCGTGATGCGACTGCCTCGTCTCTACGACAGAAGGGATACAAGTTATTATCATTATTATCATCATCCTCACTACTATTATTACTATTATTATTATTATTATCATCATAAAATTATTGCATTATTATTTTACTAATTAGTATAGAATTTTTTTTCATTAAATTCATTATTATAATTAGTACCATTATTATTGATGAAGAGAAATTATGATAATGAAATAAAATCAATAATTATAAAAACAATAACACCAAATAAAAAATTCTTAAAAACAATTTTTTTTTCATTTAATAAAGTTGAAATATTATTATCATAATTATAATGATGATAATAATGATAATAATAATAATAATAATAATAATAATAATAATAATAATAATAATAATAATAATAATAATAATAATAATAATAATAATATCAATGACTAATCTCCAAGCAAGTCAAGGTCTCATATCGAAAGTCAACAACCGCGTACTCACGCAAGTGGATCAGTCACGACCACACGGCAAACCCAAACAAAACATACACATGAATGTAAATAAAAATAAAATCGCACCTTCCAACCATGCTCAATTTTTCATGTTGAAAATTTTTTTTTTTTTAAATGAAAAAAAAAAACCAATTCACGTACGAATGTTCAATCGACCGAATATATTTCCAACCATCGCAAAATAATCAAGATTAACAACAACAATTGTGCATATTGTGCATTTCAATATCGAAAGAATAAAAAAATAAAAATTATTTCTAAAAAAACGAAAAAAATAGAAGATTAGACTGTAGAGCATGTTATATCGTACTAACCTTGATTGCCGCTTCCTACGTCCTCTTGGCAGCTAGCCCCGTGCGATAAGCGGAGAACTCGCATCACAATTCTCGTGTTTCTCGTCGTCGTCGACCTCAGCGATATATTCCTTCCCTCCGATCCCCTAGCCCCGCGCTCACGACCCCGCGCGCCGCTTATCCCGCACTCCAAGCAGTCTATCCACTCACCGCGAGGTCTGTATCTCGCGCTTCGCCCGATCTCCGTATACTCGGCGAAGTAGTTTGCTACGGGGCACTGGCACAAACTTCTATCCCGACCGTATAACCAATATATACACCCCCCCGCGGCACTGCTTATGCTTTAAACCACGAAGAACGATGCTCGACGAGTTATGATTCACTGGCGCCGCACATCGTAGCACACCTCATTTCCCCTGTCAGCTACACATATATTAAATATAACTATACATGTTCATAAATATACATATATAGTAATATATAATATATATAGATAGCTGACGACTCAATGCGAATCCATTATGCCTCATTAGACACGTGATCAATCAATTTTCGTGACATCGAAAAATATTTTTTTCGTCGTTGCTGTTTGATACAATAATAATAATCGTTAATTTTTTTATTTCGTCGATTTCGAAATTTTTAATGATCCATACTTTCATTTTTATTTTTCGTATGCCATTGCATCGACAGGATCGTGACGAAAATCTCTAGGCGACGGATGGATTCACCTTTTTTTTCGAAATCAGAATAATAATAGTAATAATAATTTATTATTATAATTATTATTAATTTTTTTCAAATTATTTTGTCGTTTGTAAAATTTTTTATTATTTTATTTTTTCTATTGTATGCGATTCTTTCTTCTTGTTCAAAATAATAATAATAATACTAGTAATAATAATTTATTATTAGGACAATAATAAATCTTTTCAAAATTATTTCGCCTTTTGTAAAATTTTTCATAAAATAATTTCATTTTTCTCTCGTATGTGATTTCATGCACCCTGACGTGACAAATGCATTCGACCCGACACTTTGTGAAAAAAAAACCAAAACAACAAATTTGAAAAAACAAAAATAATAAGGAAATGGAGAATAATTAATTTTCGTGGTCGTTGTCGTACGTCAATGTTTCGTGACGAATCCACGGAGCTTGCGTCTCAGTCGGACAATCGTTTCAATCGTCTACGATCGAATTGACAAGGTCGTTTCCATTAAGTCCGTGCATCGATGCATCGCCGAGGTCCCATATGGGGCGACGAAGCCCCATGTACACGTACACACACGTAGTCGTGACGAACGCGGCACGGGCTTCGGGACAGTTGCTCGCGATGTGAATTACCACGAGCCAGCACGTGCTGTGTGTGTTTCGCGATGTGTGCTTCGATGAAACGTTTGTTCGGGGAATGCCGTTTCATCCAAGTTGATTGGAGGGGCCAGGCAGGGGGAGAGGGGAGGGGGTGAGGGATGGCCGGTCGAACGAATTCGATTTTCAACGATCGCGACGTTTAATCGATTAAACAAACGTATTATCGGGATAGCATTGTTGCAGCCCGACACGGTCCAATGAAATTTCGAGCTTTGATGATCTGTTAACCGGGTGACAAAAAAATATTCCGTTTCAAATGTTGTCCTCTAATTTTTTTTTTTTCAAGCTCCAATCGCGAGCTTTCGTTGTATGGGCTTGATGGTATTTATTATTGCATACATTTTATTTTTATCACCACTTTGCGAGAGAGAAAAAGAAAACGGATGCAGGGGAAACGATCATGTGTCGGTTATTTCGAAAATATAATCAATTGTATTTGCTTCCTCATAGAGGAAGCTTTGTTTTCGTGAAAAATTTTTTTCGAGATGTTCATTAAAACGTGTTCAAAATGTCCCGAAACATCTAAAAAATCACATTCAGAAAAAATTTCCGGATGTATGTTTATTATTACTATTGTTATTATTGTTATTATTATGAGTCACGATATATCTACATAAATAAGTATTTTATTTTGTCTGCTGTTCGACATATGCATAACCAACGAAATCCCATCTGCTCGTCGTCGTACGACGGGAAAAAAAATGGCAATACCCCAAATAACAAAAATGGCAACGTCCAATAAATCAATCGAAAAAAACTCTTCGACGATTATCACTGAATGAATCACCAAAATTTCACTGAATCCCAATGGTGCAACATTGGAAATAATAATTTTGCAATTTTTTTTATTTCTCTCAATACGTGAATAATTTTTTAAATTTCGAAATCGACGAAGACGGAAAATTGCAAGAAGCTTATTACGTGTTTTTTTTTATTATTATTTTTTAATTATTCGTTCGAAGACGTCGCGACGATGTGGAAAAGCCGGAACGATCGCTCAATCGCGAATTCGATTCCGTGGATCGAGCATGACGATGACGAAGATGATGCACATGGCCGATGCACGTTGGTTTGTGCACACGCGATGATGCAACACGAACGACGTGTGTGACGTGGTTGTCGTGTCGAGGTTGCCGGTACCGCGGCCCGTGGTAACCTGTCGGCCCGAAGCCGCGGTTCAGCCTGGAAAGCCCCCTTCGGCGCGCACCCACGCCGCTGCTGCTGCTGCTGCTGCTGCGACCGCTGCTGCTGCTGCTGCTTTTGCGTTTGCGCTCAATGGTCTCTCGGCGATCGCTACACGGGGATTCTATCGGTCGCTCTCACCCGCCCGACAGCGATGATGGATCCATCTCCCTCGTTCACTCGACCGAAGCTTTCGCCCGACGAAGCTTTACCCCAGCGGGGCACGGAGACGTTTCGTGGGGACACGACGAGCTTGCACCGCACTGACGTTCACACCGTCAACGTTCGCTCGCTCAGGTTTTCTCTCTCTCTCTCTCTCTCTTACTCTCTCTCTCTCTCACTCTCTGTTTCTCTCTCTTCCTCTCTCTTTCTGGTTTGGTCGACGT
Organism: Diplazon laetatorius; assembly: GCA_963662125.1. Classification (NCBI taxonomy): domain Eukaryota; kingdom Metazoa; phylum Arthropoda; class Insecta; order Hymenoptera; family Ichneumonidae; genus Diplazon; species Diplazon laetatorius. The sequence continues at coordinate 9,032,880 of OY759153.1, forward strand.
CGATCTCTCTTTGGGAGCTTGCGGTCGGCCCAATGGCTTCAGCAGCATCCTTCCATGTGTATTTGTATATATATATATATATATTAGGGTTTTTTCAAAAAATTCAAGTTTTTCCGATTTTTATGACGGCTCCTACATTTGAAGCAGATGTAATCAAAAATCATCGGCCATATATAAATATAACTATGTCTAGTTATCTAAATTATGCAGCAACGTGCATCGTACCTAACGAAATGTTCGTGAGAAATATAAAATACGTATCGGTTGCGAGAAACAACATTTTCTAATGATAAATTAGAAACATAGTTAATTACCAGCTGTTATTGAAAAACAACAAAAAATGAATCAAAGTTTTCTTCGAGCTTGTCGATTCAATATTTGGACGAAAAAAAAAAATGGATTGTTTCTCTCTCTCTCTCTCTCTCTCTCTCTCTCTCTTCTTCTCTTTCTATCTCTATTTCTATAAATATAAATGTTTATGGAAAAATTCGCACAATATATACTTTCCTTTACTTTCGGGAATCTATAAATCTATATCTCCATAGTTATCGCTCTCCCAATGGTCTCGTCATTGAAAATTCATCAAAAGAACCATAAATACCAATAAATAACTGGCATCGTTGAATAATTAAGCATTGAATGAATCGTGTACCAGCAATCGGTTCATTTATTCAATCAAATTGTATTTCGAGCATTTATCAAAAATTAAATATTAATATTCAGCATTCATCAATATCGAATATCGAATAATTAAATATCAGCATCTACTTCAAAATAAAGCTTCGTCTAAATTATTTACAATTATTACAGCAATTTGAACAATTTAATTACTCGGTCACAATCAATCACGGAAATTCATTTGAAAAAGTATTCAAATTACAATTTTCATCGTATTTTTGAACCAAGTTCATATCTATCAGATACATGATGTATCATCCTTATCCACGAATATAAATAAATGCTGTGTTTAATTTTTGAATAATCAAAATACAAATCGATCACGACAGATTAATTAGTTTGCTGAATAAATCATTGATTAATCATCAGTGACGTGGTTTCACACGAATTAATTCACGTTGTGTAATTTCTCACCCAAATTTTTCCGCCGTATGGACGAAAAATCCGCGAATACACCGATGAATCATCATTCACGCGTAAAATCGGTTAATCAATTTTTTCGAACGTTATTTCACACAGCAAACCGAAACGCATAACCGTTATTTTCCAATATCTCGGACACTTCGGGTCTGTCGCGCTCGTTGGTGAGATCGTGCGAACCGAGTAACTGTACAGTGTGTTCCCGAGTAAAAATTTCCTCCTTGGCCAGCACTGCGCTACCATTTGGCTCAGCGGCGTGGCAGATGTCTGGGTGGTCGCTGCCTCGCGCGTGGCCCCGGTATATGGCTATTGAAGGGCTCAGCGAACGATCCCGAACGGCAGCCAAGTAGTTGGCTTGTAGTCGGAAACTGTATGGCTCAAGCTTGGCCGGTATGTGGCTCTTGCTTGACCCGTACATGGGCTAGATATCGCGGTTACGCCCTGCAGATTGGCGTATGCATGGCGTGGGTTTGGCGGAATCATAGATGCACTATTTGGGAGCTGTATGGCTCGTCCACACGCTGTCAAATACTGGGCATATCCAACTACGAGCCAACTACTTGGCTGCCGTTCGGGATCGTTCGCTGAGCCCTTCAATGGCCATATACCGGGGCCACGCGCGGGGTAGCGACCACCCAGACATTTGCCACGCCGCTGAGCCAAATGGTAGCGCAGTGCTGATGGATAAGGAGAATATTTTTACTCGGGTAGGTTCGGAATAAATTGGAAAACTTTAAAAAAAAATATAGGAACTCAACAACTTAATTGATAATTTCGGCTAAAAATAAGGATGTACACATGTTTCACCAAAATTAATACCATAATGGTCAATAAGTTGAAGGAGTTGTCTGCAATTATTTTTTGCTTCCAATTCGTCCCCAATTATTAAATGACCCGAGTAAAAATTTCCTCCTTGGCCAGCACTGCGCTACCATTTGGCTCAGCGGCGTGGCAGATGTCTGGGTGGTCGCTGCCTCGCGCGTGGCCCCGGTATATGGCTATTGAAGGGCTCAGCGAACGATCCCAAACGGCAGCCAAGTTGGCTTGTAGTTGGAAACTGTATAGCTCAAGCTTGGCCGGTATGTGGCTCTTGCTTGACCCGTACATGGGCTAGATATCGCGATTACGTCATGCAGATTGGCGTATGCATGGCGTGGGTTTGGCGGAATCATAGATGCACTATTTGGGAGCTGTATGGCTCGTCCACACGCTGTCAAATACTGGGCATATCCAACTACGAGCCATCAACTACTTGGCTGCCGTTCGGGATCGTTCGCTGAGCCCTTCAATGGCCATATACCGGGGCCACGCGCGGGGTAGCGACCACCCAGACATTTGCCACGCCGCTGAGCCAAGTGGTAGCGCAGCGCTCATGGCTAAGGAGAATATTCTTACTCGGGTTGTTATACACCGGCCACTGTATGGAACACTCGAACGTGTGAGCCAAACGATCTCCTCTGGCTTCGCCATGCAGTCGCCAATCACTTTTCGTTTCCACAGGTGAGCCAAGCAATGGCTCTGGCGGTACCATATACCTGCCAAATATGCTATGCGCCCGAAAGTGAGCCAAACAGTATCCTCTGGCTCTGCCATACAAATGCCAAATACCGTGCGCGTCTATCGGTGAACCAAACTGTGCCTTCTGGTTCTGCCAGACCAATGCCAAATACTCTACCGCAACAGGGGTCTGGCTACCGAGCGTTGCCTCATGAGACATCGTGTAGCCAAACGTTAGCGAAGTGCCACCCAAATATCACGGGAGCGTACAACGAGCTGCCAGCGCCCGGCCAAGCAAATTTTTTTTACACGGGTTGCAGTGTAATTCGCTAATGTACACCCCGGTCGACGTGCCAAACACGCGTTTCACAAAATATTTTCGACCAGCGACAAAACGAGATTCGCGGGAGCGCGATTTCCGTTTTTTTTTTTTTTTCCGTCGAGCTCGTTGATTTCGGCTCTAGCGAAGCTGCGCTAAAGCACGAGCGTTAATACAAAAGCTTTTAACGGGAAATTGACTTTTTGGAATCCGTTTGGGCGTTGTTGTTTTTTTTTTTTGTTTTCGTGTTTTTTTTTTTTTTTGGGCTGGCCTGATACACGATCTCGTCGGTTATAAAGTGCAACGGGTTATACGAGAGGTTGTTAACGAACGATTGTGATTCACGAGTATACCGCGATATTTATTATCGAAAGTTCAGCTGTAATCCACGTATCGCATGTGGAAAACGGCCCCGAGACTCGGTCAGTACATCCCGAGTCGAAATTTTTCACCTTACAATCCAACTTATTTTAACTTATAAGTTCGAAATGGAAGGATAAGTGAGGTTGAAAGGATAAGTGAGGTTTCTTAACCTTCGCATCAATCTTAATGTCGTGTCGAAATTTTGTTTCACTTTTTTTTCTTCGTTTCGAACAAGGGTGAAAATTTTCATTTTCATATTACCTGAACCTTCGTATCACCCTCCAACTTTTAAACATGACAAATAACTGCAAATTTATAGGTTATATAACTTATAATATGAAGTTTAAAACGCACATGAGAATTGCTCATAACTTCATCCTATTGTCAACCTCCTACACTCTGAATGTGATGTGTAAACAAGTTTGAATGTTTGAATGAAGGTGAATGTTTCGACGACTAGGATGACCACTGACAATCTGTCGGAGTATCAGTGGCCAGTTCTGAATCGTCACTGGTCAAATCTCAAAACACGCGACTATTTAATGTCGTACGACTTTAAAGTCACAACACTAGGCCCTAATAATGTGTCGACCCAATGATATTGCTTAGAGGTTGATAGATATTGTCTATCATTGGACGATACATCAAATCTTTTCGAATAATAAAATGTATTACTGGCACGTCTGAGGTGGTTTATCGGATCGACTGATAAAATTTATAATTGCATCTTCACCGTCACGAATAATAAGCCCCAATTCGAAATCGAAAACTGGCCTCAATATTGGCAAGATTTATTGGGCCAATATTATTTTCATTAATGATCCAATATCGATTGCCAGTGCTGGACCCAATTTATCATGCATTAGTTTCTCATTATCGGGCCAACAATGGTTTGGCCAGTATTGCGCCATTACCAACGAAGTCAGGCTCCATGGATCATTGAAAGCCCAATATCCAGCCAGTTGTGGACTTTTACGCGAGTCCACAACAAAACATTCATAATCCAACGAAATTTAACATACAATCATGACAATACACGATAATAAAACCATAAATAATAAAACACACAATAACAATGACGTATGCTGCGATTAATTCGCTCAACAATGAAAATTATATTAACGAGATAAATATAGATTGTTTACGTAATTACGTTTATTCGGTCGAAACGTTTTCCCCAGTTTCAACGAATTTCTTGCCGAAGCACGTAAACGCATTGTGCGGTGCACTCGACGAACCCCTTCCACCCCTTTCAACCCCCCCCCCCCTTCCCACTTCGTCGATCGATGCTGTTCCGACTCTCGCCGTTTTCACGGCCTATCGAGAACCTCTCGCCTCGATTCGCACATGCCGCGGGCCGATTTGCGGCTACCACGGGTGGTGAGGGGGGGGGGGGGCGTCCGAATGGGATTTGCACGCAAAGAGTCGTTTCGGCCCGTGGACGATTATCCGCAAAATAATTGCGATTTCCGGGAATCGAAGCGCATTCGGATCGTCATATATATATATATATATATGAGGTATTCCACAAACTCAGCCATCTTTGATGTGTTGGACTAAATATTTTTATATATTTTTCTCCCACCATTGTTTACATCAAAACATTTGGTGTAAACAATTTAGATGTAACAACATTTGGAAAATAAAGATACCCTTTACATCTGGGTTTTCAATTTTGAACGCCCGATATTGAGATACAGTCGGAATGAATTTTTCAACTATCGATGATATATTTGGTCATTCGAATCGATATAACATATATTAGGGTGGTTCTTATCTGGGTCATTTTCGAAGTGTTATCGGGGAGTGATGTCGATCAATGGCAAAATATTTTTTTTTAATGTTGAGCCTATTTTGAACCTCCTAGTCCGACTCCTTCACCTGCCGAGAAGCAGGTGAAGTTTCCCGCTTAAAATACACGCAATTTTGCTCCACCTCGGTAATTATATTGGAGGGAGGACTGATTATTCTTGAAAAAAATCCAATACTATATGGAACTCATGGGTATACGAACTATTTTCAGGAAAAAAATATAACACTTGTGTGGGTCATTTCATGCCACATTTACACCCACCTTTGCAACGGTCAATGTGACATGCAATGCATCCATGTAAATGTGGCATGAATTTACCCATAGACGTGTTATATTTTTTAAATTGAATGACAACGTGTGTTTCTTCTTCTTTTGTACACCTGATATACGACAAAACGATATTCACGATTATGTTGCACCAATTAAAAAATGATTCATCAACAATTGCATAATTAAAAATTGCATAAAACAAAAAATACTCATTTTATTCATTAAATTGATACATCATTAATGGAAAAAATAATGGCGCAGAAATGTTCAGTCGACTGTTAAAAGGTAGCTGAGTTTCCGCGGGATACTTGATATATGTGGAGTTCCATGTGGAAAGGCACCCAACGAGTTCATGGACCATTCGGCACAGCCTCGATCAGCAATTTAATGAAAAATTTTTAATTTGCAGATAAATGATCAATTTTTCGGGTTTAAGGACTCAGATCGATGGCTCATTGGCAATACAGGGCAATACTATGGTTAAGGACGTGAAAGTTAAGAAGAGAAGACAAGAAAAAAAATGAAAAAAAGTTTTTTTTTAAAATAAAATAAATGAATGTTAGCCATGTATTATCAATGAACAACCACTACTACTACTACTGATTATTTTTTGTTTCAGTTGTTGTTCTATTTTTCATTGCAAAATAACGGAACTTCACAAATTATCCTTGGCATTGGAAAACCGGAAAAATGATTTTTTTTTGTGCTCAAGGTCCCTTTTCTCGCGAAACGTCACATGTGTGTGTGACTCGGTGAAAATTCGGGGGAACGGACGTTTCATTCGGGAAGGCGTTAACTCGCGGTGATGCCTACGGGCGATGTACGCGCTAACCGTATACCCCCGCATCGGTGAACTGTATTCGTATTGGGGGGGGGGGGGGAGGGAGAGCACGGTAACAACGTGGCCAAGCGATACAATGCAATTATATGGCCAGAATGTCACTATCGGCCGGCGTGCAGTCCGTTCGTCATGTAACAGCTTGGAAATAGCCACGATATCTTCAACCCTATCACTGACCATTCGCGTTCACGTTTATCGCACGGTCTATCCCTATCGCGACCAACGTTCCACGTACGATTCTTCCAACGATGTTTCCAACCAATTTATCGTACGTTCGACCTACGGATTTTTTTTTTCCTGCGAATATTTCGAAAAAAGAGAGCGAAATTTCAGTGGAAACGAGATTACGACTGTGATGGAAATTTTTGAGGTGTATTGTATGAATAGAGGAGACCTGGTCCAGTTTATAACATTTTTCACAAAAATCCGAATATCCTAAGGTCCACTGATTAAATTCGAATAAAAAATGATAAATCAATTAAAATCCACCAATAAGATTCACTAGGTTGTTGCGGCATATTTTTTATTGACTATCAGACTATCATCATGAATTTTTTTGATTTTTAACGACCCGATATTATAAAATGTACGAAGGGTAAGCTGGACAAAATTGGAAAACCAGTTTTAGATTCGTTCGTTTCGTGTTAATATTAGTCTAAACTTATTTATATTTATTTAGGCATCAGAGGGCTATATCTTACTATATATAATAGTATGGAGTAATATATAATAATAATATGTATTCTATATACAGTATGTAATTGATAATGTACGGTAATGTATATTAATAATTTTACTTTACCAAAATAGTTGTCACGTATTATATCATAGTATTATCATTTTTTTTTCATCAGGATCATTCTTATTTCGTGTAGTTCAAAGAATCATATATCAGAATTTTTCACATTGGGATGAAAAACTTTCATTGCATTTTGCTTAAGGTTCTCGTTGACGAGTAACAATTTTCCATCGTTTAAATTAATGGAAAACAATTGTTTTGAAAAATACGTCACTGATGGATTCAATCGGATTTGATGTATAAAATTGTACGATTAATATGATATTTCATCAATTTTTCTTTCTTTTCTTTTTCTTGTCGTTGTCCATTCGATGATTGTATTTTTCGATAATTTTTCTTGCGACGCATTTCAGCAGAAACCACGACAGATAGACGGTGATCGTCGTGACGAAGATTATAGTTGCGATGACGTCGAGCAGAAGATATTGATAGAGCGTAAGTTCTAAAGCTGGACTGCGAAGAAGGGGAGCCCCATTGTGTCGGGCAACGTATTCTGACCAGTAGGCTGCCTCCTCGACAGGCGACACGAGCCTGTCCCGTATCGCCAATGACATTTCCCTCGCTCGCGATTCATAACTGAACGAAAAAGACGAATATAATTTTCATTCTGTCTATATATATAATTTTATATTGGTTATTTAATAAAAGGCGTTCATAATCGATATTTTCATCTCTTGGTCCAACAGATACAATCCTTACCTCACCGATGTTTTCATTGAAACATTTTTAATGTTAAATCATTTTTATTTTGTTCTTTGAAATTTAAACAGTTTTTAAGTGAAATTCGAGTGGTTGACTTGTTGTTGATGTTGTATGGGACGATAGGAACGTCCCGTATACCATTTTTACGTACGTACATTTTATGTACATCATATCATGTACTAAAATCAGTTTTTAACAGTGTTGAAAGCACATCATGAGAACTGAATGGGTGGAAAATATTTTTTATGTCATAAAACGAACTTCCAGGAGCTGTGAATTGTGAATTATTGGTTTGAGGCTATTCTTACTAGAGACCTTTGTTGTAGCGAATTCAATTAGCTCTAAGATATATCGATACATTTTACTCGCAGAACGAATGATTTAGCTGTGAAACTCGTTTGAAAACGAATTTTCGTCGAAAATCGGTTCAAAATGCCAGTAAGTCTTGGAGATATTAAATGTTTTGACTTGGGGCTCTAATACTTTTTGAAGGCATGCCGATTCCCTAAAAAATGGTATCCGACGTATTCAGGATATATTTTTCACATAATAGATCGAAGATAAATGTACAAAAGATTAGCAGATGAGGTTAGTGTCTGATTTTCTCACCTGGAATTTTCCAGTACTTTCTTTATCGCAGTCAGCATCGAGTCCTTCGTGATGTCAACATAATTCAGAACAACCGCGAAACCTCGTTCCTGCAGGAGTGCTGCGTTCGTCGGCTGATCACCAAATGCCGGTATCGCTATCATCGGAGTGCCCGAGTAAACACCCTCGGTCGTGCTTAACATTCCGGCGTGGGATATAAAAAGCTTGACTTTCGGATGGCCTGAAAAAAAAATAAAAGAAGCACGCATATACTTAACAATAAAGCTATCACAATGGCTGTCACACACACACGTGTGCTCATGCTTGTAATAAATAAGCTGAACACACTGACACAGAATATCGAACTGAGGCGCCCATTTGAACGTTCTGACGTTCGGTGGCAGGTTATCATTGAAATCCTCTTCCCACTTCATGAGTACTCGGTACGGCAATTCGGCAAAAGCTTCGAGAAGAGCGGTTTTCTTTTCCTTCGATATGGTCGAGGATTTGAGCATCGAACCCAAACTGAAGTATATCACGCCAGCATTGCTTCCCTCGATCCAGTCCTTGATGTCCTGGGAAGAAGAAATTATATATCCACAGAGAGTTTCGGAATAATCGTATCGAATATCAATCAAATGAGAAATGAGTAGTATTGGTAAGTAAGTATGAGTAGTACTAGTAGTAGTAGTGAATAAGTATAAATAGTAGTAGTAGTAGTAGTAGTTAGTAGTTATAAGTAGTAGTAGTAGTAGTAGTAGTAGTAGTAGTAGTAGTAGTAGTAGTAGTAGTAGTATAGTAGTAGTAGTAGTAGTAGTGAGTAAGTATAAGTAGTAGTAGTTGTAGTAGTAGTAAGTAAGTATAAGTAGTAGTAGTAGTAAGCATAAGTAAGTGAAACCATATCAACCGTGTCGTACAATTGATCGACAAGCCACCGATTATATTCATAACTGCCTGTTCGTTGGGCTACCTCGCTTCGTTGGGCTATTGTGGATATTTAAGTGCACATTTTTTAATAACATTTTGGGAATTCGTTCTATGCATGAGGATTTTCGAGTCACACAAATTTCACCCCAATCCGAAGAAAATAAAGACCGCTCCCCCTTCTATAAGAATAGGGAATACAACCATTATGAATGTGTTGCATGAGCTCGCTCGTTCGTCATGCTGAATCACAAGGTCACGATTAATTCTTCAAACACATCGCATATCAAGCGAAAGGATCAGTGAGTTGCAAAAATGTACACTGCGCAATTTATAATAATAGCAAGCCTTGAGTGTTACACTCACGATCACAAGAAAAACCAGAACAATAGCCTTCCCCCCCACTTCAAAAGTCGAGAAAAAAAATGGTGATGAAAAAATCGAAGGTCATGTAAACGAAGCAAAAATCCAGTAAACTGGACGTCTAGCAGCTGCACATGATGGTACGTGACCTTGAAAATCAAACAAAACCTATGCAATTACCTTTGGCAGTGTCCGATTCGGTTGCAGATGAATCCCAGCGACTTCCTTGATCCCCGGCACCAATGGTCGGCCATATTGATGAACGAAATGCGAATTAACAAGTATGACACTCGTGTTTCTCGCGATTACATCGAGATCGGGCATGTCACGACCAAAATGTTTTCTCGCAATTTCCGTGCACAATTCGTTGTATTTGCTGTACAACCATTTATAATACAACGTTGCGACGAAATTTTCGAGCCTGTCCCAAAATTTCATGCGCGACGGTTTTCCGAATACGGAATTCGGACAGTAGGACGGATTGTCGGGATTGGCGATGCGATCGTTGCTCCATGGTGATAATGGGGCCGTACGTATGGCGACGAAAGGTGCACGAAATTTGTGAACGAATCCGAGAAAACAATCGGCATTGAATATCTCGGTTATCAGGAGATCGTAGGTGTCGTTCGAACGTATGAGCTTTTGTATTTCCGGATGGGCCAGACCTTCGCGACAAACTTGTTCGACACCACCGCTCAGGACAACTGCAAATGGAAACGAAAGAAAAATAGACTGCGAAGCGACTGTAATAAAATCGGTACAATAACGCATTACCGATTACCGATCCCACGATATAAAAAATACCAAAAATTCTTTTTTTCGTATTCGGAATTCGGGGAAATTTTGAAAACTAAAATAGCGAGTGCATTTTTTGAGAAAAAAAATATTTTCGCATATTTTGCCCTGAAACGGACGTTCAACTTGCTCAATAAAATCTAAAGTAATTTTCTTCTGGAACGCCATGGAAAGTCGCACACTTTCGTTTTTTACAAATGTAAATACGTCAAATCCTGCCAAAGATACAGCCATTTGAATGGAAAAATAAAAAAAAACCTTGATTAACGATGAAACCGTCAGAACATTTTTTAAAAAATCGGCACTCGGTGAATATATTGCAATAAAATAACTCAATTTTTTAAAATTATTTGTGGACATTTTTTTTTAGTGACCGAATACACGTAGAATCGCTTGTATATATTTTTTTTACTCGGGTTAATACTTATCATCTCGTCCACGAAAAATAAACAAACAATAAACAAAGAAATGACCTCCGATCTACGTTTCACGATATGAAAGTTGAATGACGATAGGAAAAAAAATGTGCGTTATCGCTTAATGTTTTGAACCTTTTCTAAAAAATTGTTTTCCTCGCGAGGTTCAAGATCTCGGTCGTTCGGCGTGTCTCACCGTTCATTTCGGTCAAACGTGACTTGACACCGATGGAATTCACATCTTTGCTGTGTACGGTAACGCTCAGCGGTCCCGCAAGGCTTATGTCACGATAATTGGCCATCGGTGTTTTACGAGGATGATGACTGACGACGGTGACGTCATTTCCACGTTTCGCAAGCTCCTCAACGAGGGGACGAAATATGTACCAATGACTCTCGCCACAGTAAGGCACGAGAGCGAGGATCTTGAATGTCAACGTTGGAACGCACAATCCAACGATGATTTGGACAACGATTGTCGCGACTGTGAGGCTGCGCATTTGTAATGAAGATTTTTCTGGACGGAGACGGATGTGTGTCGGTTTTCTTTATTTTCACTGAGGACCCTCGTCACTGCGTCTAAGGTCATACGTGTAATATTCATTTATATGTTAATTTATTCATTCGTTCATCCGTACAGGTATACAGACTGGAAATAAATAAATTATTTCCAGTCTTATTCGTTTATCTAAAAATATGTTTCATTTATATCTATATTCACATTTTTTCCGACAACTTTGCAGCTTTTGCCAATCAATAAGGTTGGAAAAAATATGAATTCATTGAGATTGTTATTTTCAGATGAGTTAATTACTTTTGTAGAGCCCATGAATAGCCCACAAATATATTTTGCCTAATTTTCAATATTAATCCCTAAAATCTATGAACCTATTAATCATTGGAAAAAAAATAATTGTATAGCAATATTTTTTGCTTAGAAAGTGTACACCAGTTAGCTTAAGCTTAAACTGTGGTCCCTGAAATTTTGTTAGGTTTTTTGCATAGTTTTGAATTTTTTCTATTTTTTCCAAACAATTTTTTTTACACTTTTTTTTATTATCACTAATATTTATTTATGAATATGATATTTCATAATTGTATCATAAAGTCAAAGGATTAAGCTTACTTCATACATTTTTTCCGATTTTTTAAACGATATTCACTATATTTACCATCAAAATTTTGAAAAGCCAGGCTCTATCTGACTATCAGGAATAGAGTTAAAATTCTGGAACCTGGATTTTTCATTTACGACAAAACACTAACGTCACCACCATAATAAGGCCCACGCACATAAATATTTAATTTGGGTTTAAAGCAAACAAAAACAAAAACGTAAATTACGATTAAAAAAATTCGTTTCGTATGTCGTTACTTAGTCCGAATGAAATGTCGTATCGTTAACGAGGCTGCGGATTAATTAATTGCGGCAATGAACAAACCACGATCGACAATGCCGTTCACGATCGCGTTACTCACACACTGATTCCCCCCGTGAAAAGCGTGATAGTGGAACAAAATTGTATCGCATTCGCGATACTGCGATCGCAACGTTTGCGTCCTCGAGTCTCCCGACTCGCGATTTCTTGAGCTCAGCCACGTGAACCGATCAACGTTCTAGAGAGAGAGAAGGAGAGTGAGAGAGAGAGAGATAGCAAGACGTAGAGAGGGAAATCAATCGCTCGACGTTCACGTCCGTCATAAACGCTTGCAATTATCAGGAAGAGCCTCAATCGTGTCAGTGCAACTATGCTTAGCCATCGTGACAAATGTCGACGTCGTTTTTTCCGCACTCGTGAATCGGCTAACGATGGGCGCGTTATTTTACGACCGAATTATCATCGATCGTGTAGCGGCTTAAGCGTGAAATGGTGCGGCGAACAATTTTCGCAATTTAGACAACGATGTCCTCGCATCGTATGCCCAATCATCGATAGAACGTAAAAGTGTTTCGAAATTGACTACGAACATTTTCCAAGGTTCTTTCTCGTACTTATTGAAAAATAATTCATGGAACATTCGAACGAACAGAATTGTTCTGCGAAGATAATTTTTCACGACCTTAAGGTCTCACTGGATAGACCGGCTGGCAAAAAATTTGTCCTGAATAGGCGAATCTTGGATTTGCCAATATATGTCATGTCGTGCATGTTTAGCCATACAAATAGCTAAACTGAGAATAAATTAACACTTGGTGATGTTAATTTTCTACTTTTTATAATAATTGAAGTCTAATTCGACGATACTGGCGTGTGTGCTTGACTGAGGTTTTGTCAGTAAATTCATATAATTTTCTAATTACTAAATTATTCAGTCAAAAAAATTGAAATCATTCGTGTATTATTATTCCAACAAGAATTATCATTCCTCAGATTTTGAAGAAGTTCTGACATTTTTTTATATCCATCCAGTAATACTTTAAGGGGGCTGAGTCACCTAAAAAATTCAATTTTTTTTTTTTCGTGACGTAATCAATCAAAATAAAAAATCGATTTTATCCTTATAAAATATCTATACTCAGCTATAATTTCAAATTTTTTCATTTTAAATTTGGATAAATTTGTATTGATCATGTCACGAAAAAAAAAAAAAAATGTGTTCAATCTTTTAGGTAACTCAGCCCCCTTAAGACACTAAACGGAAACAAAATACCTTCTGTAAATGAATTTATCGAGTCTGTAGCCAATTCCACGTGTTGGTTTTTGCTTTAAGCTTCGCTCACGACGCAAGACACATAACTGCAACGTCTTTGCGTCCTTCATATCTCACAAACCCATGTGCACCTAATCCAGTGAAATCCTGGCTGCAGTGTTGCTCTACTTATTGCTTATCGTTCGAGATAAAATTACGTTTGCAAAATCATTCACTCTGTTCACTAATCGGAAATGCATATTTTCAACGCATCGCCTTTCACACAAAAAAAAATAATAACGATAAAAAATGGATGCTTTCACATATGTTGCTTCAAACGCTGGCCAAACAAGGCCACATAGAGCAACATTTCATAAAACGAATTTGTAGAGAATCAAATGTTCTAAAACAAAAAAACGTCTTCAACGTTATAAACGTAAAACAATTGTATTCATTTTTCAATTTTTAATTGCATAAAACTCGAGCAGGAATAAAAATCGATTTTAAATACTCGTCCCGTATCTAGATTTCAGCTTCTTTTTCGGTGGCTTTCATGTTTATTTTCATTGCCCTAAACCATAACTTTTATTCAAAAGCTTTCGGTCGAACGAGTAGGAACGATTTGATTGATCGATTTTTTTTTTTTTTTTTTTTTGACGATGTCTCGAGGGCAAATCAATTACCGACCGGATTGTCCGTGGATGATCGATTATTCCGACCACGCATATCGGTTACAGGTGCCTCTCCGTCGGTTCATTCGCCACAGCGTTTCCTCATTCACAGCTGCACGGTTCGGACGAGTCGTAAATGCAATTTCTGACGAATCTCTCGTATCAGGAATATTGCGGTTTTGTTTAGTCACCGCAGAATCTTAATCTTCATCGGTTCTCCACTTTCGAAAGCTTCATCCGTAGAATTTGGGTTCGGACTGTATCGCTGCAGCCGAATTCACGAAATAATCGTGATAATTACGATGGAAAATCGATGCTAACCGAGTTATTATATATATATATATATATATATATATATATATATATATATATATATATACAACGTGTATTAATATACACTATCTATATATATATATATATATATATATATATATATATATACAACGTGTATTAATATATTAACATTACTTCGACCAAAGTACGGTGTCTGGATTATCGTAAATGTTATACCGTACATTGCGAAACACTCGTGCGCCTTCGGGCAATGCACCAAAGAAACTTTGGAACGAACAGCACATTAAGATATCGGAGACTGGGAATCGTGAAATTATTCGACAAACTTCTCTCGCTCGAATTAAACTGTACAATCGATTCCGTTGCCATTGCGCCAACTCGTGTGAGACGATAAATAACAAAATAACAATCGCATCTTCATTTCGTTGGCAAAAGGAAATTTGAAAAAATTATTTATTCATTTACAATTAGTTATATCCTGGTGAAAAAATTATATATATATATATATATATATAATCTACCTGTAGTGTATATAAGTGTATATATATATATATATATATATATATACACTTATATTATATATAATTTGTATATAATCTATAGATATTTAATAAAAGGGGGAATATTGAAAATTGGAATTTCGCGGTGTATGACGAGACCGTTTTTCGTTAAAAAGATTGTTTATCCTCTTATTACAAATTTATTATCCCCTTATTAAAAATTGCGCTTTCTTAGAGTTACCATTTATAACAATTTTTCTTCATTCAAAAAAAGAGAGAAAAGTCATTGAATTACTGAAACTATTTTTAAAAAAATTGTTTTTATATGTTCATTTATCTCGCCAGAATTTTCATTTTTCTTACTCTTACCTTTTTTTGCTTACGAGATGTAAATGATGACGTTGACTAGTCATACGTTGACTATCAAAACCGTTCGTTAACTACAAACATTTTTTTTTCATATCCAAATCCTACGAAATTCATTCGAAAAATAATTGTCGCCTCGAGTGGTTACAAAATGCTGTCGAAACGATTTCGAAAAAAAAAACAAAAAACGAAAACAAAACAGAACCACGAAAAAAAATGAGAAACAACGATAGTCCCCACGTTGACCGAACGTGAAAAATAAACGCGCGTTCGTCCAGATTTTTGTCAGCGAAAATTGCGGCATTCCACCGTTGAGCTTTGGCAGCGAGTTTCTCACTCCGGTTCGAACGTTCGCCACCGAACGTTTGGATTGTTCGCGGGGCGTGCTTTTACGGCTGTAACCGCACCGTCGAAGCACGGGAGAACGGTATTTCGGCAAACGGATAAAAGGATTGCAAGGATTGCAAAAAAAAAACCCAAAAAAAAAAAAATTGTGGTGAGTCGATCGAACGGAAAGCAGTTCGTGCAACAATTCCCTTTCTCTTCTGAACAATACTACATGCACACGTGTGTGTGTGTATGTGTGTGTGTGTGTGTGCGTATTTGTGTTTGATGCTCGTGCGTCTGACTGTTCCATCGCTGCTCATTGTTTTCGTGCGAACTGAACAAAGCGATGATGTAATTTATCTTGCAAGAATGGGTTATCGATGATCGAAAAAATTTTTTGGAAAATTCTCGGTAGCTAAATTATCCAGCTGTTGCGCGGAATTTCGTCGGGTTGATATTCAAGCAAACACGTATTCTTGTTGCTAACAAAATTCACACCACAGAATGGAGTTTTGGATTTTTTTTTAAGACTGAATTTTTTTTAGTCATCTTGCTAAAAATTTCGACTAAAGAAATGTAGTCAAAAACTGGAAAAAAATGTTGATGAAAAATCAGTATTTCGACTTCTGAGTGCTTCAAAAAATTGAAAAGTCACTAAAAAAAAAATACTCGACTTCGTTACCTGCAGAAACTTTTGAAAATTCGAAACTTCGAGACTTCATCATCCAAACGTCTCGATATCGTGTGCTACACAGCGTTCGTTGATTAATTTCACTTCTCCCAGGTGTAATTCCGGAAGGAACGGCAGAGCCGAGTCGGAGTTAAGATGGAAAATAAGAAAATAACGTTCGTGGGGCGTGCACGTGGATATAACCCGAATCGGTTCGAGCAATATCGCGTTTAGCTAAGGGCAACACACACGCAGCCACGACGACAGGCTTAATCCCCAAAGTTTCGCTCAAGCCACAATCGCACACACGGAATCAACGTTCGTCGAAGTTTTCGGGGTCGAACTGTACCGTGACTGCTGCCACTGCTGCGGTACTCGAAACGTTGTGAGAGAATAAGTTTTTGGTATATAGCAACACGCGAGGGAAATGGGAGCAGTGGCGGTTGAGCCACACCACTGGCACCGAGCCCTTAGGACTGGTCGGGGGGTGTCAACGACACATCTGCAAAAAAAAAAAAAAAAAAAAAAAAAAGTTACAAACTACGTAATGGGAATAGTTGTGAGGCCACGAAGTTTCGGCAGAAATTAGACGGAGAAAAGCTGGATCGAAAGCGGAGCTTTATGCAATGCGAGACGACCTAAACGGTCGTAACGTGTCACGATACTGTCGTTTTTATGTTAAGGAGGCCGAGTCACCTAAAAAATTGGAATTTTTTTTTTCGCGATGTGGTCGATCTAAATTTGAAATTGATTTTACCGTTATAGAATACCTGTACTCAGCTATCATCTCAAATTTTTTCAGAACCATATGAAGCATCTGAAGGCTGTCAGATTTATCATAACATTTTTCACTTGTCGTAGCATTTCTGATTTTGCTGATCATGTCACGAAAAAATTAAAAAGTTCAATTTTCTAGGCGACTCAGCCCTCTTAATACTTTTTTTTGTTCTTCTTTCTGTTTTTTGACTTTCGAGTGCTGAAAAAATGGAAAAATCAATTTTTTAAAAAACTCGAGGTTGCAACCTGCAAAAACTTATCAACTAATAAAATCCTTCCGTTTTGTTTCTTCATAGAAATTAATAGGAATTTCATAAAATATTCTTCGAATGTTACTTTATTATGTAGTAATTATTGAAATGAAAGTATATATCAACGATGTCATAAAAAAAAACATCCAAAATATTTTGTTTTTTTATCGAATTAACCTTAAAATATTTTTTTTTATCGAATTAAACTTTAGACTGTCGTGATAGAAAAAAATTGTCTAGCATGAATAATGTAACAACTGTAATACTAATGCGATAACTGTGATACAACAAAGTTTTCATTTCTAACTTAGTTGGCCTCGGATGTGCTATATGTTCAACGTCGATGGTATAGTCGTCGGGGCAGTCAAGTCACCCACGATGGTTCGACAATTGCGCGAGCAGATTGCACTTCGACCACCGTTGTCTCGCCTCTTCTGACCGTGGCTTCTGGAATATATTAATGTCACGCCAATGGTGTGTGTAAGACACCAACCGGATTTTCGTAGGCAGCTTCGATTGTCCGAGAAGTTGGTCGTTACGTTGGTAGTCGGTAGATTGGACGGTTTGGGTTTGCGAAAGCGTCACCCCCGACGCCCTAATGCCTTCACTGGCTGTTCGCGTTTGTTGTTTGTTCTCACCCTGAACCTGAAATAACCATCCATCGCTGCGGCTCACTAACTCTCTCGAACAAACTTCCCTATCGTACCGACAAGCCGTTGTATTGTTAGTATAACGATTTTACATGAATTTTACGTACATTACGTTTTCGCATTACATTCACATTCACATTAATCGTGAGAATATTCAACCCTACAACGGGTGACTGGGGTCATACGTGACCCCACTTGAAATTCAATTGAAAAATAAGATCCGCTAGGGTATTGCTAATAGGTTAATAATTATAATTTTTCAAAATAAATAATGAACGCATATAATATAAATGATTGAAATTAAATGAGTGAAATAATATAAATGAATTGATACGTCAAAACCTATCACATAAGCTTTGGGAAATTTAAAAAAAAATTTGTGGTCCGATCGGATATCGAATTTTTTAAAAGTTCTAACAGACGAAAAATATTTTTGGGTTACGGTTTTTTTTTTTGCTGGTTTCAAGGAATGTCAGCACCTAAAATGCTTTTCACATGTTATCGGAGTATATAGTAGCTCAATATTCTTGATTATCACGAAACACGTGAAAATCGAGAGGAAAAGAATGCGAGAAGCAGGAATGTCTGACCATCCGTTCGGCTGCATCACTCGATCAGCCTCGCAGTCACGGTGACAGTCGATTTGCCACCGCAAGCAGTTAAAACGGCCCACTACACCCTCGATTGATTATCACAAATAACAATCATGCAAAATGACAGAAAAAAATATTCAACATATATCGCAAAACACACAGTCAATTATTTATCCACTTAAGAAAAATAACCATTATCTCCCAAATTGCCTTTTTTTTTTTTCAACATACCAAAAAATTATTAACATCTACATTCAATCACAGAAGTATCGCCACAAAATGTCGTCCAATTCAAGATCAATATCCACTTCTTTTATAAATCGATGAAAAAAAAAACAAAAAAAAAGACAAAGTAAAACAAAATACACGAATAAAAAATTGAAAAACCGAATGAAGTTATTATTAATCACATTTCAGTCGAGTGACGAAGTATCGCGATCCCCCAGATTATCCCGAACTAATGAACAACCGTTATAGGGAAACGAATCGAAAAAAAAAAAAAAACGAAAAAAAAAACGAAAAAAACAAGTGACACGATTGTCTGACTATCCGCGTGGATGCATCACTCGATCAGCCGTCGGCTGTCGTTGTCGTTGGTTAACGGCAACGTGTCCCGGCGTCCAAACGAATAGCCACCGGCTTATGGTTAGTTTATTCGTTCGTTCGTTCGTGAATCGTCGAACGCAAACGAGGAACGGAAAATTCGTTTAGGCTCCGCAAACAGAGCCGTCAGCGAGACAGTCAGTCGTCGTCGTCGTCGTCGTCGTGTCGTCAAAGTTGTCGACGAACGACCACGACGACGATGTTCCGATAGAACGATGCCGAGAGCGTATCATCGATGCCACGACTAGAATTCCCAGGCTGCTGCTGCTGCTACCAATTGGTTCTCCCGACCGTCGTCGTCTCTTCGATGTCACTCGTTGCCGAAGCTTAATGAATCTTCGTGCCTCGGGTAGGTAATCAACACTCCTGACATCCGTCCACGTTCATTATTTCTCTTTTCTTTATTTCTTCAATGCCAGATATCAATCCACTGACGACTCGTCGTTCCAGATGAAGACGAACGACGAGGACGATGAAAAAAAAAAAAAAAAAAAAAAAAATACAACAAATCGAAACTCGAAGTGGCCCGATGGTCGGCAAGGAAAATATTGTCGTCGTTGTTATCGGTCTTATCGGTAATTTTTTATTCCCAGTCGTGCGGTATGACGCCATTTTTTTCAAACTATAAGGATTATTCAAAAATTGTTGAGAGTTCTTGAAATTGGAAAAAAAGTCGTTGGTTCGCGGGGTATTTATTCTGGAACGAGCAACTGGGGTTATAAGTTACCCCACTTGAAATTCAAAGTGCGCCACGTTTTATTCCTCCGATTATTCCACATTTCGGATTGTTATCTATCTATAGATAGATAACAGGTTTCACAAAGATTTAGAGCTGTGTTTACGTATTTGTTTATATATTTTTTTTTTTACAAACTTCTAAATTAAATATTCAGAGTCAAAAGTAACACTTGGTATTTTACATTTATGGTATTTTACGGTAAAATTATCATTTTCGATGTTGTTAAACATAATTGAACTTTGAAATTGGCTCGAAAAATGAGTAACACTGATGATAATACAAATTGAGTTATATTGACGAAGATTCAGATCGTTGATCGATAGACTGGCATGAGATGTTCGGTACATTTTTTTTTCAAATTGACCTGGAGAAAGGGAAGAAGGGGGGCGGGGGCGAAGCTTAACGAAAGTTTTTCCTTGGGTCTCACAGCTTGATCGAGGTAATTTTTCTCACGATCTCAGTCCAATTTGATTGGATCCATTTGTCTTGTCACGGACACTTGCCGATGAACCGAAGCACGATAATTTAGCTTCTCATCAATCGTGCAAAATATTCTTCGCCTTCGGCAATATTTCTTCGTAAAATATCCACGGCAAAACTCGTCGTCCCTCGTTCCATCTTATTCACAAGCCAATTTGTGCCGGAACGACGCCTTCGACATTCCCACATTACCGGTTTTCCTACTTTTATTTTACGCTTTTATTTTCAATTTTTTTTTTGTCATTTTTTTTTTTTTCGTTTATTGGTATTATTATTATTATCATAAATTTATTTATTTGTTATTATTATTATTTTTATCACAAATTTATTTATTATTATTATTATTATTTTAGTTTTTGCTCAACGTTCCTTTTCTCGTGGAACGTCACATACATATATCCCAAACGTAATAATTCATGACTCGCATTTCGTCACAATTGTCGACTCGTTTGGAACATAATTAATGGACCTCTTTCATCTTTCGTTTCGCGACTCATACTGCTTCCCGGTCCTCCACGTTTTTCCGTTCCTTCGATGTTCGTCCATTTTTTTTTCTTTTTTTTTCTTTTTTTCTTCATTCGCCTGGACTTTTCGACTCGCGGCTTCGTTTCCTCCCCCTCATTTCTCTCGTCACTCGTGCGTTTTCCGCATTTCGTTTGGAAAAAACCAATAACGCAGTAAGAAACGCGAAACTACGAACAAATATCTATCACGATACCTCGAGCATTATGCCAAAGCGCAGTGGGCGAGGGTTCGCGCCCAGTTTCGCAATTTATGACACGTACACGAACGATGGTTGAGGGAGGCGAGAAAAAAAAAACAACCTCGTGGCTGGCTCTCGTCGCGGCGTGAAAACTCTTTGCAGATTGAAAACTCGTACTTGTGTACGAACATCGCGGGGGGTGAACTTTGCGGACGGTTCATCGCTCACCGGGCCTCGTTGTCGCGCCACGAAGAAGGAGTTCTCAAACGCCTCGCCTTACCTCCGGGCTATATAAACTTTGGTCTTCTCTCTTCGCAGCTACGCCAAAGTTGTACGGGAAGTTTGCCCGCTTGTCCCATGAAGAGCACGCTTTTATAATTTTTTATTTATTTTTATTTTTTTTATCATTGATCCTCGAAAGAGAAGAAAAAAACAACGAAATTATATTCTCGTATTTCAGCCCCTGTGGTATTTTTTTTTTTGCTCGTTCAATTTGGGGTTGTTTCCTAACAACTCGACTTCGGGGGGTGTAGAATTTGACGAGTATATAAATCGGAAGTGATGACTAGTTGGATACAGTAGATGGCAATATAAGTTTAAATATTGAATACATTTTTCCTATAAATAAAAAAAATTAATGGGGATACTCGCTTATGTATTTATGCATAAACAATATAAACATATATATGCATACATAGATTTATACGTCATCGTTTATTATTATTATTATTATTATTATTTCTATTATTATTTCTAAAATTTATTTTATGTCTATAGTAATATTAAAAGTACATAATGAAGTAAGTAGAATTAATCATAGAAATTAATAAATAAACAAAATGTGATATTCCATTGAAATTGGTAATATTGTATCCTTTCACTCAGAAACCAAGGAGCCAAATCTTAAGAATGTAGCAATATTTATATAAATACGTTCGTTTTTGGTCAAAGATTCACAAAACACAATCAACTACTTCGACCAGACCGAAAATCTAACAATCGTTGAAACAATTTTCGTATGTATCATCATTTTGGACGAAGCACTATGCCCCAAGTAAGACATTTCGCGTGGACGCACGTGGTCTTCGACACGTTGAATAAATCGCAGTAGCTGTACAATGCATTCACGAAGCCGCAATCGGAATTCTCACCGTCGGATGAAAAATGATTTTTTTTTTTCATTCCATCCCCATATTTCGACAAAAGCCCGGACCATCGACGAGTCACGAGATTCACACCGCCCACACTGAGCGATGCCTCGATCACCACACGAATCTCTTTTCTTATCGACGTATTTCACGTTCGACGAGTCACAGCACAATAGCAGACGACAGCTCGTGAGAATGGAAAAAATGAGCGGCAGGGGGGGGGGGGGGGGAATTATTGACGAAACGTCAATGGACTGATATATTACCGTTCCTTTCAATTTATTTTTCACGATAATCACATTTTTATCAATATCACGTATTTCATTTTTCACGAATATTGAAATGTGAATTTTGAAACTTTTATTTTTCCATCCGGGAAAAACGAAGCTTTTTATTGCGTTCAGTATTTTTTTGTTTGTGAAAAATTTATTAAATTGTTACGTCAATCGATATATATATATATGTACATATGAGTGTGTACATATGCATATATATTGAGCAATAATATGAATCGTCGCCACTTTGAAAGCCTCTGGCTATGATTTCAATTCGTGACTTTGAAAAAAATAAAAAAAAGAAAAACCAATTTTAACGTTTTCACCGATTTTCAAGCCTTTTATTATCACGAATTCGAGAATCGAGAATGTTCCATTTGCGTCATATTTCCGTCATTTTTGTTTGATTCATCTCGTGTATCGTAATATAAAACTCGCAGCTTCAATATCAACGAAGCTTTTCCAACCTTCGCCCCCCCCCCTTCTCCCCCACTGTACCGTATCACGTTACAATTGAACGCGGAAAAACGATGATCGAAATTGCGGATACTGGCTGACTTATACCGAACGTTTATCGAGTAACTGAATCGTATATATATATATATATATTTTTTTTTTGCTGATTTTATTTTTCATTTGTACCAATCGCTCGAGGCGTATGGAAGTGAAAATCGAGATGAAACGTGGAATGGCAGATGCTATTGCGAATGTTTTCCACGATTGAGGTGAATTTTTTTTTTTTTTTTCGTCCCTTACTGGAAGAATAATAAGAATGGGAAGTACGGGGGAAGGGGGAAGGGGCGATAGAGCGAAGAAAGAACGAGCTAGGTCGAAGCGATCAGGGTGATGTACGTTCCTCTCCATCACTTTCTGCTCGTGAAAAATTCAACTATTTCTCGAGCTTGCGACGTGTTTTTTTTTCTTTTTTTTTTGTGATTTCGTCCAACACGACGATGAAGAGATGAACCATAAGAAATATTTGCGCACAGACCAAACGGAACACGAAAAAATTAATGTTATTTCAAGAGTTTTGAAAAAAATGTTCACCCCCAGTTGAATTAAAATAAATTCCGTGCGGGAGTCGGATGCAGCTTGCGTGAAACTTTCGTTGTATAATTTCTCATCTCTGGGCAGATGGTTCCGGAGAAAAAATTGCAGGAACGAGGGGAACATTGGAGAGCGACTAGAATAGTACGAGGAATGTGTCGATAATTTTTCTATGCTGCAGCTACATCATTTATCAAAATAAATAATAAAATGAATAGAGTTCGACATGCAATATTGTTTTTCTACGAAGACCGTGAAAAATCTGCAATAATTTCAAAAATCTCTTGAGTGGGTGCAGTACGAAAATCCAACACTCGGATTGATGATAATCAATGGAACATCAATTATCTGGACGCCGATTGAAAGACCTCACGTCAAAATATTCATTGCTGATCAGGATATTGGGTCATAAATTAATGAAATTATTATATATTTTTCCGTCAAGTTTTCTATAAAAACCAGTAGACATAATTATCTTAGCGAGAAATAACGAAAACTGATGGTCTTATTTTCTTGAAGTAATTCACGAAAAATTTTCAAAGCAAACGAGCCAGATTTTATTACATTATTCATCATTTATCAATCATCAATCATGTTTATTTTATTTTGGTATTTTTATATCATAACGTTCGATCGAGGCAAGACAGTGATTCACGAAGTGTTTGTCCGATACGAAGGTCGATTTTGTCTTCATCGAATTAATTAAAATTCTTCAGCGACATCGCAGACACGAAGAATTTCGTTCTCGCGGGGAGCAGAAATTTCCATTTTGTCCCTTCCCGAAACCCGAATATAGTTTTGAGCCAAACCTACGGCTCTTCTGCGTTTCCACGAAATCCTGCATTCACGAGTTAAACTGTCGGGCCGCAGTCGCCGTTCGTGTCACGGCGGTCCATAAAAGTTTGCCTCTTTCCTTCCGCATCAGCCATCGCCACGCGGGGCTCAGCCACCGCATAGACTTGAATTAAACATCTCCGAAATAACCCATATTCGAGTATTTGCTGTTCTCCAGTTTTGTAAATAAGCGAACAAATATTTGCTTCGACGAAAAAAAAAAAAATCGAACAATTATTCCGTAACGACGTGGAGAAACGATGAATTTTCATATGCCAATGGAAATTAGTTTGACAAATGGCGAATTGAGAATCTGCAACGTTCCAAACATTGTATGGACGGCTTGGGGAATTTCGACAAATTTCGAAACATTTTTTAATTTATTTATTTTTTCGTTTTTTTTTTATTATTAACCACGAAAATCAATAAATTCTTTCGTTTTCATTATCGATTATAAAAATAAGAATTCCGGAAATCCTTTCACATTTTTTTACGTTTTCACAGCCTCGGCCTTTGTAATTATTCCGATAATAATAAATCGTTATTAATTACACATAATATTTTGATTACGACGAATCTGGATGCCTTATAAGGGATTTCATCGTTTCAGTTCACGACAATTGTTCGGCCGGACATTGCCGAACCACGGACACTCGGGCCGCTACCATGGGTGGCATTCCCGCAGTGATTTACAGAGAGCACGTACCTGCGCCTCAAATTATCCTCGGCCACAATGAGCAAATAACTGGACGTGGCGAGCAACGTGGTCTCCAGCCTAATTCGATATATTCAGAGCAACGGCCCGTTGCACGAAATTGCCACTGTCCATTGTTCGTACGTGTGTGTATGCGTCCGCGTATGTGTGACATGGGCGTGTGTGTGCTTATATATATATGATTGTGGATTGCGTGGGTGGGTGTTGGTCGTAGATGTGCAAACGGATATTTAGGGGTGAGGGGTCGTATTGGACAACCGGGAAAACCCTCTGCACCACGTCCCTCACATATATATATATTATATATAAATCTACCGTTATCATACCCCAGACCCTTTGTCGATAACATTACACAGTTAAAAGTCTTATTAAATTGGATATTCAAATTATTATTATTATTGTTTTTTTCTCACTTCTTCATCGATATTCGAATATCGGATGTTAATTTATTTTAAAAAACCTTAATTACAGCTATTTTTTTGTTGAAAATTCTAATCCAATTTTATTCACGTAAAATAAAAACTGAGAAATAATGTTGACTAAATTAAATGAAAATAAGCAATCAAGATAGAAGCCAATTGAATCAAAAAAAAAATTGGCCAATTAAATGAAAACAAATTCAAATTAAATGAAAATGTTCGTTTAAGATCTCCAAACGAATCCAGATTTAAAATAAAAAAATCGTGAAATGCCAATATTTGAAACATGATTCCATTAAAATATATGTTTTTAGGTATCTGAAATATTTGCTATGGCTAGTAAATGACGTATCGAATCAGCATCCCAATCATCGTTAAGAGATAAACATGGTCGTGAATTTACACGTACTATTTCAGTGGCAGACATAACGAATGATAAGCAACGTCATCGAGAAAGCCATAGAAAGCGCTTTGGCATTTGTGGTTTCAGATTTATCAAAACGATAATATTCGAACCGGTTACATTTGGTAATGATAATTAAATTACATTGACGTCAAACACAACTGCGAACGCAACAACGTTACGCATCTCACGAACTGTGGTTGTTCGTATTATTTTCGAGAATTGAAACTCGATTAAACAGCGTTACACGCCCTTCGTGCGGTTCACTATGCAGCCTCATCAACTGAATAATTTCCTCGTGCGACCGCGCCATGTTCGGCGGAATTTCGTATCAAAAGACCGCTTTTGATCAAAACGCGTGAAGACATTAAATTGGAAATATTTCATCAGAACTGCTATAAATGAATAATTACATCGATTGAATATTCCGTTAATGAATTACGACAGAAATTATCGGCATACCAATTATTTTATTCGTATAAGAAAGAAAAATAATAATAAAAAAATAATATTTCGGGTATTTTCCTTATTATATCAATTATTTCTCGATATTGTATTATTAATTCCGATGTTAATCAACGAAATATCTACATTTGTCAATCTAGCTTGTGGTATTATCGCTTATCTAGAAAATGATAATATCTATAAAAACATTCCATTCAATCTCTCAATTTCGTTTTCGTATTGCAACGCGGTAACGGCTCCCACGTTCGCCGTATTTTTTTTTTTTGGTTTTAATTGTACTCGAAAAGTTTTTAATAGATTGAATTTCATCCAATCGGCGAGAAAACTCGTGCGCAGCGTGTGCGGGCTACACGGGGTTGGTTATGGTCGAGAATCTTGAAAACTAGAACTCGCACGGACGGTACGTGGGATTCGGTTGGAGAACCGGGTTTTCGCGTATTACTACTACATTGCTACGAGTCCCTCGTGTTTCCAACTTTTTCCGCAAGAACCAGAGTTCCACGTTCCAAACCTATATATACATCTATATCTATATGGTTATACACTTTTGCAGCTGAAGAGTCGTTCTTCGACCTTTTTTCGAGCTGCCTGCTTCTTACAACTTGTTTTTTTTTTTTTTTTCACGAAGCCTCTTATGTAACCCCCGTTTCTCTTCACCCGCCAGCTAAGCGTCTCTTGCGGTCCGGGGTTGAACAGTTTTTCCACGAAATTCGAGGTTGTCTGTGCAATGCTGTTTTCCGAGGTTGATTACACTGTTTCCAACTCTCGGTTTTCACGAAACCGTGCTCTAAGTACCGAATCCCATCCACGAGCTATTTGTTAGTTGCGAAAACGCAAGAACTGATAACGGGTTACATGCGAAGCATGCATTTAACCTCGAAAACCATTTCGGGGAATTAAAGAGGTTAATACGTAATCGAAAATTATTTATAATAATCATAAAACCGTACAAATCCGATTGTTGCAAATTAAAATGTCAATGTCTTGCCACAATGGTGCCTCCGATTATCAACGGCAGGTACCTTTGCAGATCGCTCTGTAGGTACAGTAATAACATGTTATGAAGAATTTTCCTATGTCCAATCTATGCACCTCTTTAAACGTTGATTAAACTTAAGAATCGTCAATTTCTCGATTGATTTATTATTTCTCCCACATTTCAATATATTATCTTGTTTCACAATTATGAACATAACAATTATTGAGGGTCGCGACTGTAGTTCAATAGTAGCGCCCTCTACACTTATGGAATCGTGATAGTGCCGATCAGTGCCGATCATGGACACTAGTCCATTGCCTCAGTCGCGCCTTCATCCGTCTCAGAAGACACCGTCATTTTCTTTTTTACCGATTTCTCTCGTGGAAGTTGTGACTGGCGCCACCATGCGGCAGCAATGGCACCCGAGCTTACCGGTCTGGCGGGAATTCAAACGTAATGTCCCGCAAAATTGTTATTAGTTCGAACGTGAGCCACCGAACTAGTCGAGAGCACTTATGTACGGAGCAGAGTCTTTGCAAGTTTTTTTATGACACGCCGTGCATAGAATGCGGTTTCACCCACGCTTCGCGTGGGCAAATCCCCATTTACACACGTTGTGACATAAAATTGTATACGATACTATTTTGTCACTGTTGTGGCATTTGCAAATTTTGCTCGAGAATTGTCAGAGTTGTGACTGTAACATGACAGTGACGCCCTCATGCGTCATCACCTGGGATAACTAAAATACTTCGGTATCTGTTTAGAGGAGGGCGCCACTGTAGTGCGATGACGCTGTCGTCACCAACGTCGAGAATCATTCACAATTGCTAAATTATCCGTAAAAAACAATTGCCAAGGGTTCCAACATCGACGATCATTAACGATTCATCTCCGAACCAAAGAATAAATCGATAATCCATATCGAATACAAACCCACTCGAAACACTCGCGCATTTCATAAAACCCGCAACGGTCGATAAGGAAGACAGTGACTCGCATTTCAGACACTTCCACAGCTTGTGCTGCATTATCACAGAGTATACGAGAATCTTGAATCCCGATACGTATGTATGAATAATGCACGGCTATCGAGTGTACAAAGCAACTCGTGAAAATTCGTCACGTCCGAATCTCTGCGGATCTTTTCTCGGCGCCCAGAGCGGCTCAATGCGGATAACCAACGTAAATAAATTATTACGACGGATCCTTCTGATGAATAAATCGAACTTTCACGCGGCAAACCAAGAAACGAAGCGAAAGAAGAGACGCTGGGGGATTCAGGGCTGAGCTTACCATTCGATTTACTATCTTTCTCCGTGGTATCTTACGTTTCATTTTCTTTCCCGTAGTCTCCGGGGCGTAGGTTTCCATCTTTCTTTGCCATTTTCTTATCTTTCATTCTTATACCATCTCCTTCATCGTTTCGCTATCTCACTTCTTGTCGTGAATTTTACGAAAGCTTTCTGCTTCCACAGTCGCTCTAGTTTCCCCCCCCCCCTCCGCCCCCAG
The DNA here is from genome assembly GCA_963662125.1 of Diplazon laetatorius. Lineage (NCBI taxonomy): Eukaryota > Metazoa > Arthropoda > Insecta > Hymenoptera > Ichneumonidae > Diplazon > Diplazon laetatorius. The sequence goes on from OY759153.1 coordinate 9,061,720, forward strand.
TCGTTGAGCACACAAAATGAGCTTTTCTCGGCCGTACGTCAGTAATGCTCAAAATCCTCTGATAAGACGTCGTTGCTTAGGGCGCAAGAGGAAATAGAGGACACGATATTTTGGAACCAAATTGCGCCCACTGACTTGATGTTTCTGACGCAGATTTTCATTGTTACTGAAAGTATGCATTGTGGAAATGAAGCCTGGACGGAAGGGAGGTTAACGTCAATGGGGGAACATCTTGAAAAGTCGCAACCGAAAATCGTGGGGAGTGAAACTTTGAAATTGAGCCGTGAGTGGCGCTGAACGCAATGAGAACTAACCTGGAATGGGAAGTCTTTTAAAATACTTGCATCGATGGTATTGATGCGACTATATCGGATTATAATCATGGTGAATACACAAAATTGATACACAAATGTTATACTGCTCCTCTCGTCGCCTTATCCGCTCGGCACACCATTTTTTTGTCCTACGCCACTTTTTTTTGTTTCGAGCTCTTTGAATTGCGTTTTGAAGTGAACAAGAACCACAGATGCATGTATTTCTTTTTATTACTTTATCGTATCACTGTAGTCAGTCACTAACTTCTGTAAACGGTCAAAAAGTTGAGCTTCCGTTTCACACGACATCGAAGGTCGAAGTGATGTTGCTGGGTTAGGTCTTCGTCTCTTGACTCTAACAATAATGAATAATGAAATATATACGGGCGCCATTGTTCCTTGTTAACTGGTCTCCAATTCTCGTATCCTTTTTCCTGTCTTAGCTCGACAATTGTAGGCTTTCAAATATAATCCGTAATCCTTTATTCCAATCGCTTTTGATAATGATAATTCATCTGCACTAAAGAAAAATTGAAACCATCAACGATGAGAATACAAAATCCGTTGAATCGCGGTCGAAAAATAAGACCGTGAGATGATGTCGGGTTGAGAGCGGACGAATTGTACGGATAATCTCGAACTTTCGCGAACACCGGAGTGGTATGTATCGTGGTTGAGCCGTTACTTCCGGCGATGCGGAGCGAGAGATGGGTAGAAAGCTCACCACAGTCCGTGGTTCTTTATTTTCCCATCGTTCTACAGCTAAGCTGAGGTAGGATTTAGGAGATCCGGACGACCCAGCTTCGGTAGTTGGTTTTCTCACAATCAAAGAAAACATCTGCGACGAATCTTACCGTTGAAGTGCAGTGAAACGGAATGAGACCAGCAAGGATTACTCTCGTCGACAATGGTCTTGCAATATATGTAAGTGAGACAAAAGATCAGAACAAACAGCGTGGCATTTACGTTGAAGATTCGTCGTAATATGAAGGATAACTCTTTCTTGTAAAATAACATTTTCCCACAGTAAAATTTATCGTTTTGCAGACAAAAACAATCGGACGACCAAATCGTTAAATTATTGTTAATAAAATATCATTCTTTCAACTGCTGAGTGTTCTAAATTCTCTGAAGGTCACGTTTTGGTGCATCGATAAAACTTATAACTTGTTTATCCGTAATTTATTGTAAGTACTCTAAATAAAATTATGTGGTTTATTGCTAATACAAAAAAGTAAACACGAAGAATTCAGCGAGCTTTCGATATTTCGATTAACCAGCAATTTCGATATTTCACGCGGCGTGACAACCTACGGGAAGATTGAAGGTCGAATTTTTGGTCAATGGTTTTTGACTGAAGTCAGGATTAGCACCGGCCTTGATGAAATCGGCCATACGCTGGGCAGACGGACCCTTGGGCATACAGTAAACCGATATGACCTTGGGCTTCGTCCGAATGGGTGTGCAGTTCATCATGCAAACTGGCATAGGTTTTATGGAAAAGCACACCTGATCGGCTTCCTCGATTATCTCGGTGCGATGAGCCGTGCAATTCTTGCCTTTGCCAGATCCTTTGCTTTTCTTTTCGGCGCTGGTTTTCAATTTCTCGTGAAATCCCCAACTGCTCTTCACACTGTTGACCCGTCCAGCTTCGCGATCGCTCACCACGTTTCCTGGACTGGGATTCTTCTTGCTGCACACAGCTTTCCCAACTTTTGTAGCGAGAACACGAGCTGGTCCTTGACATTCTATGGTAGGTAGCGCGTAGGATGCCGTGAACACTTCCGGGGTTGAGAGAACGCAATCTTTGGGGCTGGTGAAGTCATTGGTGGGCTCACCGTCGAAGTTGCCACATAGACCACGAACGTCACTGCGGTACTTGCCGGATGCCTGGAATCAAGAAAAGGCCGATTTTCAATCGTCGTAATTCGTTGAATGAATGAAGAGTCAAATCATCGTCGAAAATAAAATGGAATTTTCACCTTGATCTGAAAAAGTTGACCATCGAAGTTAGTGTCAATGTCGTATTTGGAAGAGGTCAAACTAACCGATCCATCGGGTAATTTGAAAACTTCGAAATCCACGTCTTTTCCATTACTTTGTCGGTAATTTCGCTTAGCATCGAGGTCCAACTTCTGCTTGTCGAGTATCACCAGGATTTCCGAACCGGTACTCGATAACTGTAATTGATTCTTGCCAAGAGTAATCATGACGTCCTTCTCGTTGACTCCAGCATCTCGTACGAGAATGCTGAGTGCCATGTCTTCGTCGATCTGATCCGATGCTCCAGAGTCCTTGTTAGTCTTCGGAAACGTCGTCATAGCAACGTGCCAACATTTTCCCAAATGTACGGGGTAGGTCTTCGAGTCGAAGGTTGTCAACGAGTTTGAATCGAGAGTGCACGTGTCTAGAAGTAACACGACAAAATTGAGTAAGCACACGTCAAGAGCTCGGAAATGCAACGAAGTTAAATTTGCGTATACTCACGTTGATTGAGGCTCGCTTCACCCAAACCCATATTCAAACGATCGGCTGCGTCGAGATCGGGGTGGATATTTGACACAAGAGGACCTATGGCGCTAACGTCGACGTCTGTGGCGCCGAGTTGAACGTTGTCGGACTCGTAATAGAAGTCACCCGTATTGTTGATCGGAGACCAATGCATGATAAGCTCAACGGAATCCGTATTTCTCGAGCCGTTGGGTTTCTGGCCAGCGAGAACGTTATCAGTGACATCACCGATGACACTAACATAGTTATCAATCTCCTGCAGAACAGGACGAACTGCTTCGTCGTATGACATGGTCAAACGAGTGTAGTCCAACGTCGATGCTGTCACGCTGAGGTCCTGACAAGCTGGCGACGATTTCTTGCCTTTCTTCATGGCCTTGGCGCAGTCGATGGCTGATCGCATATCTTTGAGGGAGTCTAGGTACTGCTTGGTCTGTTTCTGACTCGCCTTGATTTTGATGACCTTGCCAGTTTCACAAGTAACGCCAGCACGAAGTTCAATGTCAAAGTCCCGAGTTTTGTTTTCCAACTCGTTGGAAATATCGGTGTCCAGGCTGGATAACTTGGGCGATCGGGATTCAAGCCCGGCACAGGTCTCGAACTCAAGACCGTTGGCAGCATTGGTTACTCTCCAGAAAGCCAGACCGCGCGATTTCTCGTCGACCTTGCTGTCGGCATAGGCCACCGTGCCGAGCCACACGAATGGTTCTTGTCCCGAGAGTTCAACGCTGAAATCGACGGCAAAGGCATCAGCGGCGGCGATTCCACTGATGGCTTCTAGGAGAAGTTGTTTTCTTCGTGCCGGATCGTTTTGCGTCTTACTCGTCACCAGGGGCGATTTTGCGTCGAGTATCATGCTTCTGTTCGCGTCATATTCAATCGTGTCGTCACGAAGAGTCTCCAGTGAACCCGTGAGCACGAGGGACTGCTCGCTGGATAGATTAGGCTCTATGAAAACTTCGGTTTTGTGGTATTCTGGCTTGTCCGCAAATTGGAAGATCAAATTAGCGAAACGTTTACGCTTCTTGCCGCTAGACTTCGACGAAACTGCACTTTCCGATTCGATGGTTAAGTAAATGCCCTGTGTGACACTACCGATGGAAGAGTTCTGCTTCAACGGCTCGATGCTGATGAGTCTGTAGGTCTTCTGGTCCTTAGTTATGGGCAACATGTTGAGAATATCGTGGACAGATGTGAATGGCACGACACTGTGGTGCAGAAGCTTCTGCCTCTCGGTTTGGTCGATCGGTTGAAGTTTCAAGGTCACACGATTCTCAATTTTTTCGTGATTCACCTCAGCGTGAATTGGGATGTTCACTTGGTAATTTTTGTCGATACCAGCCATGTAATGTTGATGCTCAAAGGGGGTTACGAAACCCAGTCTAGCTTGGAACTGCATAGAGCATACAGCCCGGATTTCAAGCATTCCCTCGCGAGATTCCAGCGTGTCGTCTCCTTTAGCGAGGCCCGACAGTTTCAGCAGCCACGGAACCTTCAACGTGTAAACAAACGGGAATCCAGATTCCATTGGGAAGCTCAGTGTCACGTCGGAACTTTGAATTTTAACGACATTGAAGTTCTGGCCGTCCTTTAGGGTCACAGCTGCCTTGTTCATCACTGAAAGAATTGATTGGGTTCATTTATTTTGGTAGCTGCCGAAAATTGATGTGAAATATCGTCGAGAATCGATGAAAATAGTTCCATACTCACATTCGGAAAGATGTAGAAGAGTGTTCTTGTCGAAAGACGAGAATTTATTGTTGTACGCAGATCGTAACGAAAAAACCCCTTCTAAATTGGGTTTAGATTCGGCTTCGATGCTCAACAGCTTAGCGATGTTCTCAGGTGCGAATTCGGCTTTGGCGGCTTGACTTACCTTCGGCTGACTCTTGAACAGATCCAGCAGTGCGTCGTACACGTCCTTGGCGCTAGACACCATCGCGCCAAGATCCATTTTAGGCGCTTCGAAGCCACCGAAAACGGTCGACAAGCTAGCGTAGTGGACGTCGGGAACGAAACCGTCGTCGCTGCCGATCGAGATCGAGTACGCGCGGTAGGCGACGTTCATTTCCTTGTCGACGTAGTCGGTAAGGTAGTTATTCGTGTACTCAAAACCATAGGACTCTTTGTTCAACAGGGATTTTACGTTACGTGCGTTTTTCGCTAGTTCCTGCATCTCCGGAGTCTTCAGCTTGCTAGCCGATACGATCGCCGATTTCACGGCCGCGTTCACGTGTTTACTGAGATCATTGTTCGTGAACTCGGCCATTCTCTGGAGCATGCTTGCCGGAGGGTTTGTCATCATCAGAAGAAAAACAGAAGCGCAACGGAGCTGATGAGCTTCGCCGGTATTTTGATAAATTCTGTAAAAAATAGCGCGAGCAAGCGTGGGCTCACGGACAGCGAGTTTCTTTATAGAGAACACCATCAAGAGTCTCTGGAAAGTCGTCGCGGGACTATCACCTTCGAGATGAGGTTCAAAAATCGCCAAAATATTTGGATGAGCAATGTTGCCCAAGGCAGTGATGAACGCGTGTGACTTGGCATATTCGTTGAGTTCTATAGACTTGTTCAACTCTCTAGCCATGTATGGCAAGTAGTCGTTTACAATCGCGGGATTGTCCTTGGGTGTAAAACGACCGAAAGTATGAACTGGATAACGATTGTGGTAGCTCGAATAACGAACCAACTCGGCGAATGTAATGAGCGCGGTAGCGTTCAAGAAGGGTTCCTCAGATGTCTCAGGCATGGTCGCTAATTCCTGAAATAATCGAGAACCACAGAGTATCTCGTGAGTCGTGAAAAAGTAGTACCTCAGTCATGATGTGACGATGCATAATTATAATGTACTTACAAAGAAAGCATCTAAGTATTCCTGGGTAGGTATTCTGGCCGATTTGGAAAGCACCTCAACAACGGATGCAGCCTCGTAACCTTGGATCTTCTTGGCCTTAATCCAAGTTTTGATGGTCACCAAAGCCGGTCCGGTACCAGCCTGGGCAACGGCGTCGCGAAATGCGGCCCAGGTGCCCCGACGCACACTTCGGCTCTCGTCACCAGGATCAATCTCGTTGGCAGGCTGATAAAGCTCAACCTCTACCTCCGCGATTTGCCCGACATTCATGGTACGGATGATCTTGGCGAGAATCGAAAATTTCTCAAGCGTCAGTTCATCGGTAATGCTGCTTGAATTCTGAAGTTCGCTGCCGATCTGACTCGACAAGCTCTTCGTCGTCGCAACGACGTCAAACTCCTCGGCACTGTCGACGGTTTTTCCGTGGCTGCCGATGTAGAACGGTAGCAGAGGCACCGACGGAGCTTCGTCCAAGGACGGTTTTGGCTGCAGGTACCACAATTCATCGTTACTCTCCATTGAATCGGCACTCCTGGAAGTATCCGAGTCTTCACCGTCTTGGTCGGTTTTTTTGGGCAAGTAACGATTGTAACTGTCGATATATTGCTCGTCACTGTCACGATTATCCGCGGGAGGTCCGGCGAGACGACCTTCGTCGGTCGTGGCGAACGGATCGCTGTAACTGTAGACGAGATTCCCAGTGGATTCGGGACTGATCGGTACGGACCAGGGGCCGGGCGCGGGAGAACCGGTTTTCACTAGAGTCACGTTGACTCGGCTACTCACCATGCCCTTGTGATCCTCGTGGAAGTTGGGACTCACGATGACCTTGTTGGTCGAGACGGAAGATTGGATGGTAAAATTCGCAAGATCACCGGTAACGACGATCCGGCTGATCGAGGAACGTGACAAAAAGTTACCATTCACGCTGGCACCGGGTTCCCAATTGTTGGATTCCGGAATACCGAAATGATAATCCGAACGTTGTTCGCAATTGCTGAAATTTTTCGTCTTGACGATGTCGATGATGGAGTCACCGTCAACGCGAATCTCCGGCAGGGGTACCAATTCGGGTTCGCTCTGGAGAAGAAATTCGGGAAGGGTTCCAATGTCATAGAGAACTTCGCACTTGCCACCGACCGAATCTTCCATTGTCTTGAACATGGCATCAACTCCGTCGGCATCGGGTTCCTGATTGTAACCCGATGCCATAAGATTCTCACCCTGCGTGTCAACCTGCAGCTGACTGGCGATGCTCCTGAGTACATTGACCTCCCACGTGGAAACGTCTTTGTCGACTATCAGATCACGGACAACACCGTGTTTCATCTTGATCTCGAAGATATTTTCCGTTATGGGCAATGGTTTGTACTGGAGCATGGTTTCCGGGATTTCGGAGTCCCAACCGTCGGGCAGTTCGGTGTGAATCTGAGCGTATAGGGCCTGGGTGACCTTGGCTTCCAGGGTACCGTCGATTTTCGGCCGGACAGTCAAAAGAGCCTGCATCACGATTCCACTGTACTGATCGGCCACGTCGTGTAAAGCGGACACCGTTCTACTTCGGATGGCATACTGATATTCCATGTCGGGTTTCCATGCTTGAAACAACTCGGCGTTGGCCACTCCAACTGCACATTTAAAAAACAATTTAATCACAACGAAGTTCTGTCTGTTCGGCTTTATCGATTTTTAAAATAAATTTATTTGCATGATTTTTCGTCCTTTTCTATTAAATTGATAATTATTCATGATTGTTCTAACAGCTTTCTAACAGCTTTCCGAATTATGGAATACTTACCGAGCAGCAGTAGGAACAGTGGACCCCGCATGATGTGAGTGATGGATTGCTCAGTGAGTACGTTGCTCGGTTTCATGATGAACTACTTATAGGATTTATTTGCTTAGTCGATAGGTCATAGGTCGGTTTGAGCATCGGCTCGAGTACATATTTTAGCCAATGAACGAAGCACTGTGCTACGTCAACGATGAGTTATCTGTGTTATATTAGACGCGTGCGTGATTTTTGCTGACGATTGCTCGTTTGCTCTCGTCTTCAATCGCAGCGACAATGTATTTTATGTGTGAATGAGGATATTTACTACATTATTGCAAATTTTGTACGTTATACGGCGTATTGCTTTTTTAGTGACCTTGAGACTTTTTTTTCTTGTTTTTTTTTCTCGATTTCTACGCGTGCCCCGAGATGGACGATTCCATGGCCCACTTAGCACTTCAATGACAATTCCAATCGTGCAGATAAAACATTAATTTTTTCTTTTTATGACAGACTGACTTGAAAACTATCAATAGCATAAAAAAATCTGGGAATACATTTTTTTTCGCGCAAGGTCATTTCTCTCGTGGAACGTCATATGTGGATGGAAAATACGAAAATAGTATCGATTCTGTGTTGCAAGATCGTAGAACGTCGAGACACGTGCGCTGGAGTACGAAATGCATAACTTCCGGTCGTCTGGGTGTTATTGACAGACGTTTCAGTTCTTCGAATTCTCTCGTGAACGGTAAACGCCAATCAGTGTTCGGTTGAGTTCATCGAGTTTGATCATTGATAAACACTCAATATTTTGTTTAAAAAAAAGGTGACAAATCATTTTTGGATGGAATATTACCGTCGATTTACTTTTAGGTAATAAAATAATAATAAATATATTCGTAGATTTTTTGTTTCTTTAATAGTCATCTTTTTGATATATAATATCTTATAAATTAACAAAGTTACATAATATTGTATCGATATGATTAATCAAATGAATCACGATTCTGACAATGAATCTCATATAAGTATTTACAGATCGCTGATATGTACAGGATTCTTATTTTGTGACAGCTATTTGGTTCGCGTATGAAAATATTGTTGTTCGCAAATTAAATTATTTTTTCGTCACTCATTTTATAATGATGGTTTACATATTTTTGTGTTTTTTTTTATGATTATATATGCTGGACGGTAACAATGAGTGAGTAGGTGATTTTTCGAATCAATTCGCACGTATGGAGACGCTGTTTTTGTGTCCTTCGCTTGCACCAACCTCGGAATCGAGGTCGACCGTTGAAATAACGGCTTTTATTATCGTCGTTGTTGGTTCGCTGGTCTGAAAATATAGTTTTAAAAAAATTGTAGTTTAAATTATTGTGATCCAATAGCCATTTTGTCTTCGAACCCAAATTCGTGATACACTTCTGTTTTCTTACAGAGAAAGCTATGTGATAATAAAAAATTTGTTTCTCGAGATTGTAATTAGTGCACAAAACTTTTTTTTATGGAGAAGCTAAAAATGTATAAAATAAAAATAATTCCTCATATAGAAACTTTCTGTACGACCCACGATTGGATGAGAACAATTTGCAAGTCTCCAATTCGCAGTTTTCTTAATATTTCTTTTTTTACCGATCCCATAAAATATCCTGAGATCGTTCAAAAACCGATTTTCAATCCAAAATGTTAAAAATCTTCGATCGGTTCATCGACGAATGGGAAAAAAAAAGTTGCTACTCACGTCATCCGTGTCAACTTCGAGTTCCTGAAGAACCTCGTCGAGAACGGTGACGAAACGATCGGCATTCTCGATGGTGAACACCATGGGCGGCTTGAGCTTCAAGATATTATTGTCCGGCCCATCGCTGCTGACCAAAATTTTTTCCTCCTTCATTCTCGAAACAACGTGACGGGCCTCCGCGGTGGCCGGTATTCTCTTCGTACGATCGCGAACGAGCTCGATACCCACGAACAAACCGGCGCCACGCACGTCACCGATGATCTTGCGAAGCTTAGCGAGCTTTCGCAATTCTTTCATCAGATGATCGCCCACTTTGGCCGCGTTTTCGCGAAGTCCTTCACGCTCGATTACCTCCATCACGGCATTGGCTACCGCACAGGAAACCGGATTTCCGCCGTACTGAATAAAAATAAAAAATATATATACATAGTTATCTATAAATTTCAATATTATATATTTATAACATTATATTATTTTAATATTAACAAATACTACATGTTAATATTGAAAAAATATAAAGTTATACATATATGGAATTTAAATTTATTATTAAATTTAATGAATATATGTTCAGATAAAAAGGCCAATGTAAAAAAGTATTACAACTTAGATATTTACAATATCTAATCAGTTATTTTTTGAGTTGGTGTCAGACAATGCAAGATTATAAAAAAAAATAAAAACCGACTTCAAAAATAACTCATTAGATATCATAAATATTTAAGTATGATTGATTTTGTATATTGTCCTTTACTGCTCTTGTCCTTTACTACCTTTACACTTCAAAGTAATGAAAATATCGTTTTTAACTTTTTAGTTCAAATTTGTACATATAGACAAAGTTTTGAATTCGGTTTTTATTTTTTTGTAAAAAATTACTTTCAATTTTTATTTACTCTGGTAAAATTTCGAAGAGTTGTCCACAAAACTTTCGATCGACCATTTTTTCGTAATTAAAAAATGTTTTCTTTAATGATTTAATTTTCTTTTTTTTGTTTTGGCAATAAAAAGTAGAACAAGCTCGAGTTTTCTCATTCTCGGAGGAACTGACACGGAATAATCAGCACGATGCCGAGTCGTTGTTTCACTGTTTTATCGGACTCCTGAAAAACCCTCGTGAAAACTTGTTTCCCACTTCGCTACCGAGATTTTCTCGCTCGTGAATCTCCATGCAAACGTTTGCGAGTCATTCCAACGAAATCCACGGTTTTACGCGCTCGAATTCCGCGCGAACGACTCGCACGGTTTGTATTTACGCGTAGTGCGAAAAAATAAATAAATAATTGACGAGAGTGCTATTTTACTTCGTCGTTGCTTACACAAATGTCAATTGCGTTTCAAACAACACAATATAAAAAAATCGTTGCAACCATTTTAACCGTGAGTAAAAAAAAAAATATTTATCTGTCAAAATGATATCAAAATGATTTTCGTGCTCATATAAAATGTTCGGTAAATTCTTTCAAAATTATTTCATCGAGTAACGAATTACGAACAAACAAATGGACGTTTATTTATTCATTCACTGGATTTTTTTCGTTCGAATTATCGAGTTTTGTGGGAATGGCAATGAATTTATTATTTCTCATTGGTTTTTTAACTTTCACGCGTTATATGTGTGCGTGAACAAATGCAATACGAGCAACGAAAGCGCTCACACATGTTCGTCGATTATTTCGAACCCCACCGCGAATTTTTGGAATATCATCGAAAATCCCGGAGCACGTAGCGATGCGCCTCGACGTCGATTAAATTGCGATAAATGTTGCGGCGATGGAATAATCGACAATACGCCACGTGTTTTCGCGTTTGACAGTGTACGTGAGTATTGTTCGTTGAACAACATGGACGGGCGATCGATTACAGGTCCCGTATTATTTCACATCACGCGTACGAATATATTTACATATTATCTATATATTAGAATGGTCCTTATTTGGGTTTTTTTAAATTCTGGCGCTTCCAGTGAACAATATGGTTCGAAGTGAATAAAAAAAATATCCTCAAAATGAACAAGAAAAATGAATAATAAGATAAGTTAAGAAAATTTACAACCTTTTTTATGACAGACAAATATTATCAATTTTAATGATTTTGTAGATGATAATTTTTTTTACTCAAACGATGATCCACAATTCACGTTAATTCGATATAAAAATCATTGCGTCATGTTATTTAAACGTGAAAACTTTGATAAATCGGAGCCACCCCTAAAAATGGGCGGACCATCTTCGGAGAAATAATTCAATTCATTTACAATCCTCATTTTGAATATTCTCAATCACACGAACGAAAATAATAATAATAATAATATTGATAATAATGATTATATTAATTTACCCGCAACCGAATGAAATAATCATTCTTATTTTCGAGTCGAACATTTTTTTAAATAAAAAAAAAATCCACGACTGAATTATGAGGCACGCGATGTTTTTTTTCCATGATTGACTGAAAATGTTTGTTGTACTGACTGTGTTGAAGTACTCGAGACCGGTGGCCTTGAAACTGGCTGCAATTTCTTGCGTCGTTATCACCGCCGCAACGGGATGTCCATTGCCCATGGGTTTGCCGATGGTAACTATATCGGGTATCACGTCGTCGCCGTACAGCTGAAAGGCCCACATATGACTTCCGACCCTTCCGAAACCGACCTGAACCTCGTCGGCTATGCAAACACCGCCAGCCTCTCGAACGTGTCTGGAAATAATTTAACGAAAGTGTTATCATCTATTTCTCAATAATCCCACTACGTCTCAACGATAAACGTCAGATTCTCCATAAACGTACTAATTATCAACTGAATTACTGTTGAAAAAAAAATGCATTTCTCAAATGAATCATTCAATCGAATTGAATGTAATTTAAATGAAGATTACTTCGTTATCATAAAATGAACGTGTAAAATAACTGTCAAATTGGCTTATTGAATTGTGATTAAATTCGATAAAATTTAATTCGTGGATTTAAATCGTTAATAATGAAATGAAAAAATTCCTCATATTAAATCGTTAATAATGAAATGAAAAATCAATCATCCTAAATCGATAATAATGAAATAAAAATATTAATCATATCTTGCGACTGATGAAATTTGACTGGTTTATTTCGTTGTTTATATTATGTTCATTTCCATTGTCAGTTGAAATATGATCCAAACAAATTATCTTGATCTGACTTACCGGTACACATTGCGATAATAATTTTGGGGTGGCAATATCTGTCCGCCGACCGACATCAGACTCTCCGCGATGAAGGCACGTATATTTTTTCCACGTGCCACGACGTCGTCACAAATCTTCTTGACGTCGTTGGCGTACTTGACACCGAGATCCTCGTTCGAATAATCGTCGAAGCGATACTTCCCGCGATAAACGTCGGGACACGGAGCCTTCGTACCGGAAAAAAAACATTACATTACAAATTTTCTAAGATCAATTGTGCAGATTTTCAATTTTCATTTTTTCGTATTTTCGAAATCAATCAGATGAATTTTTTATTTATTCCACGAATCTGATTTGTTTCTCACCTTCAATATTTAATCTTGTAACGCTTCTGATAATCAATGAAATTTTTTTTTTAATTTTCGTTGGTTATTATTATTATTATTATTATTATTATTATTATTATTATTATTATTTCAATTGAACAATTTCGTTCAACGAACGAATGTTTTCATGAATATCAAGTGAATAGAATAATAATGATAAGCGTAGTCGATGCATGTAAATCGTGTACATGGCCACAAGTTACACGAGGTTATCGTAAATATTTGCATAAAACGCGTTATTTAAATATCGAAATAACCGTTTCCGTCGTTCGCGTTTACTACATTCACATGTGCGAAGCGTACGAGTATTTTATCATCGCACTCACCACGTGCACCCAGTCCTTCTTGCCGTTCTTCAGCTGGTTAAACTTGTAAGGTGAGATGTCAATCATCGAGGTCAAGTGTCCGTGATAGGCGCTACAATAATCAAACAATTTGCGTGTGTGAGCTTCTTTCATTATTTTCGTTCTTACGACGTTGTCGATTATAATATTACAATATCCGACTTTTTTCTTCACGTTTATAACCCATTTGACCCATCGACCAAGCGAATCTCAAACGAACCGTTCGTCTCGGGCCTGAAAAAAAATTATTTCTAAAACGCCAAAAAAAAAGAAAAAAAAACAAAAGAACACTCAACGATAAAGATATCCGCTGAAATGTGTAATTTTCTTTTTGTCTTCTCGTCTTGTTTCTTAATTTCGACCAAGCGAAACCGTTCCAACTGGTATGAAAATGTATTGAAGAGTCGACGATTTAGAACAAGATGTAAAAGCTCGGCCTGTAGATTTTTTTTCTGTATTCACAGTAAAGAAAAAAATGTCGCTGTTTCGATAACACTTTTGTGATTAAAATTTGACTCGGGGAATTGGATTTGAAATTAAATTTAATTTATCGATAAAAAATCGAAAAATGCAATTGATACGATCGCTTGTACGATGCATTTAAACACAAAAAATACACATTTGCTTCAATATGACATACATCGAGAAAACATCCATCGACGTTGTTAAAAACACGAAGTCCATTTTGGGACAATTGCTATCAGACCGCTTGCATTCGGTGGTTGCATTATTAGAAAACAGCTCAACAATGACACGAGTTATTGTTACAAAACATCATTTCTAGAAAATGCATAGGTAGTGTTATATGCTGTTAAAGTGATTGAATGAGTTTTCGACAGCACGTGAAAACATAAGTGTTATTTAGTCAATCGTGTTTAATTTTTTTTTTTTTAGTCTGTGACATTTTTTTTTTTTTCAGTGAAAAATTTTATTGCAGCACACCGAGAAAGCAAGAAGCCTATCGGTGACGACGTCGGACCTTCGACCTACGGACTACAGAGGGCCAGAACCTTCGCCAGAACAAGCGACGAAAAAAAATGAGTTCTATCATATTGTAAAATAGATCAACAGCCGATGGATTTCTGAAAGAAAGAAAAAAAAACACCTATTTTGCACCTCATTCCTGAAGGAGAATCAGTTCGACTCCGTTTTTTCAACATTTTTGTATTAAATATAGTAAATCAGTTCGGGGTGAGCCACGGTCGTAGACGGACGTGTTTACGGGCGAGCTTAACGCGTACATAAATTATTTAAGTCTGTTCACGATTAACCAGTGTTTCTGTAACGCTACATTAGCTACTATAGTGAATAGAACCTCGTTATACCGGCGCATGGGCGAAAATAACGAGAGTGACGAAGAGGGCGAAGGGGACATGGTACTAGAGCCAGATCCCCCTGGCAATGGACCGCCGTACCCTGCACTAACTGCATCGACATCGATCTCTAATCCTAACGCAGAACTGACACAATCCGCAATACATAACTCCGATAATGAGCGCACCATACGAGTCGTCCCATCACGAAACTCCAATAACCGCGATGCCGGAGGTGAAGCACCGACATGGCAAGTTGTTCTTCGAAAACGTCGTAGAAAATCCAGTGCAACTGAAAGTATTAACGAAGAGAGACACCAAATCCCGTGTAATAATAGATTTACACCTCTTAGTAACCGAAACGAGACATTGCGCGATAATCGTAACAATGACCAAGACAACGAAAGCACACACGAGGAAAGTGTGAGAACTCCAAAACCACCACCGATATTTATCCCGCACGTAAAATCGATTACCGATCTGGAGAAAAGTCTCGAGAGAACTGTCAACAGAAGTGACTACACATATAAAACCATCAACACCGTCGGCCAAATCAAAATAATGGCCAGCAACACAGAAACTTATAGAAATATTGTCCATGTTCTCGACGAGATTAACGCCTCGTATCACACCCATCAGCTAAAGCAACAACGTGCATACAGAGTCGTCCTGCGATCACTACATCCATCAACCCCCCTCGAGAATATAAAAAATGCTATCGAGGTGTGTGGGCATCAGGTGCGCAACGTGTCAAATATACGGCATGGAAAAACTAAGCAGCCACTGCCACTCTTTTTCGTCGATCTGGAGCCCCTCCCAAATAATAAAGACATATACAAGATCGATCTCTTACTGAACGCGCAAATCGTGGTCGAGCCTCCGAAAAAGAACTCAACAGCAGTACAATGCTTCAGATGCCAACGATACGGGCATACCAAGACCTATTGCCGCAGACAATTCAGATGTGTCAAATGCGGCGGAGACCACAGCACATCATCGTGCGAAAAATCGAGAGAGACACCAGCAAAATGCGTACTCTGTGACGGCAATCATCCGGCAAACTACAAAGGCTGTCGCGTCTATCAAGAAATCTTGACGAAGAGAAACTCCACTGCGCAAAAACCTCACTGGCACAGGTCGGGGCTTCGACAAGAAAACCGAACGAGGGAAGAGCGACCTATCCAGACTCATTCGAACAACCCAACCGGAACAGCCACGCACAACATCAGCTACGCACAAGCGGCTGGGGCAAGCACAAACGCTCGCCCAGACCCCATAGACAGCATGGTAATCCTTGAAAAATCATTCAATGAATTCAAGATAGAGCTACAGCAGCAAAATGAGCTTCTTAACACCATGCTAAAACTACTGACAACGGTACTCACGAAGTTCGCCTATAAATAATTCACCTCCTACAGAATTACTTTATGGAACGCCAATGGCCTGGCCCAACACCGACAGGAGTCAGACGTATATTTAAACAAAAATAAAATTGATGTCAAGTTGATCGCGGAGACCCATTTCACTGACAGGAGCCACATAAAAATTCACGGCTACAACTTCTACAGCACGGAACATCCCGACGGCACCGCACATGGAGGGACAGCCATCTTTGTGAAAAAATCCGTAAAACAATATGAACTGTCATCCTTCGATAAGGACTATTTACAGGCGACGTGTGTCGCTATCGAAGATGTGAAGTTTGGGCCCATAGTGGTAGCAGCGGTGTATTGTCCTCCAAGACACAACATATAAGAAAATAAATTCACCGCGTTTCTCCAGACATTAGAGCCTCGCTTCTTTGCAGGGAGTGACTTTAATGCCAAGCATCCTCTATGGGGTTCGAGGCTGGCAACGACCAGGGGCCGTGAACTATTGAAAGCGATGACAGCATCAAACTGCGACCAACTATCTACAGGGCAACCGACCTATTGGCCGACTGATAGAAATAAAATTCCAGATGTGTTAGATTTTTTCATAACGAAAGGCATAGCCAAAACCTATACACATATGGAAGCCAGTCTGGACCTGTCATCCGATCACATCCCAGTAACGGTAACTTTAAGAAGCGGAATAACTGCCAAAGTAAAACTGCCGTCACCCCACAATAAAAGACCAAACTGGCCCAATTTCACGGAACAAATAAATACACGTATCAACTTGAAAGTCCCTCTGAAAAGTGAACTCGACATTGACGACGCCACGGAATATTTCGTACAGCTTATCCAAGACACAGCCTGGGAGGTTACATCAGATGACTGCGATAGTTCCACCACCAACACATACCGAGACGAAATAAGACAAAAAATCACCAAAAAAGACGAATTAGGAGACAGTGGCAGCTAAGCAGAAACGCATTAGACAAAAGAAGATTCAACAAAGCTGCCCAAGAGCTTAAAGAACTGATTTCTCGCCACAACAACTGCAGCGTTGAACAGTACCTAGTAAATCTGACGAGCACGGGAAATACAGACTTTTCACTCTGGAAGGCAACAACCATGCACAAAATCATAACCCACCTATCAAGAAAGCTAATGGAGAATGGGCTCAAAGTGACGCCGAAAAGGCTGAGATTTTCGCGGAACACCTTGCCCAGGTATTCACACCACTCCCTGCTCAACTAAACGATGCAAATGTCCATGACATTCTCGAATGCCCATTGCCGATGGAATTACCGATCAAACACTTAACACCTGAGGAAGTGGGACGCACAATCCGCACGGACCTGAGCCTGAAAAAATCACCTGGCTATGACCTAATAACCGGAGCAATCCTCAAGAAGTTACCAAAGAAAGGAATAGTTTACCTCACCAACCTTTTGAACGCTATCATTCGTACTCCTCATATCCCCAATCAATGGAAAGTTGCGTAAATTATAATGATACAAAAACCGGGTAAGCCTCCAAACGTTATCACCTCCTACAGGCCTATAAGTCTGCTGCCCATCATATCCAAACTGTTCGAAAAATTGCTTCTTGTAAGAATGAAAGTCCTGATTAACGAGCAAGGAATAATCCCCGAACACCAATTTGGATTCAGATCCGAACACTCAACGGTGGAACAGGTCAACAGGGTCTATAATGTGATAGCCAACGCACTCGAAGAAAAAAAGTATTGCTGAGCCGTATTCCTAGATATCCAGCAAGCTTTTGACAAGGTGTGGCACCCTGGTCTCCTCTATAAAATTAAAATTTTCCTACCACTATATTACTTGGTCCTAAGATCTTACTTAAGCAATCGGAAATTCCAAGTGAGATATGGAACAGAGCAATCACAATTCCATGACATAAATGCAGGGGTTCTCCAAGGGAGCGTCCTAGGCCCAATCCTCTATACTCTCTTCACAGCTGATCTCCCTGTGAGCCACAACACCACAGTAGCGACATTCCCTGACAACACAGCTATTCTATCCGTCCACGAAAACCAAGACATAGCCTCAAGAATGCTCCAAAGAGGTATCAACGATGTCCAAAGCTGGTTAGAGAGATGGAGGATCAAAGCCAGCGACACAAAATCCATCCATATTACCTTCACTATGAAAAAAAAGACTGCCCAGCACTTACGCTGAATGGCCGACCCCTTCCGGTCGTCAGTAATGTGAAATATCTGGGCATGCACCTCGATCGAAGACTGACCTGGGCAATCCACATTAAGAACAAAAGGAGGGAACTAGACCGTCGACTAAAAAAAATGTACTGGCTAATAGGCAGGAGGTCAAAACTATCGCTGCACAACAAGGTGACTGTATACAAGGTTATACTGAAGCCCATCTGGACTTATGGAATACAACTGTGGGGAACCGCGAGCAACTCTAACATCGAAATCCTGCAACGTTTCCAATCCAAGACGCTCAGAGTTATTGCAAATGCCCCCTGGTACGTCGCCAACGCGAGACTACACGAAGATCTCAGGATTGAAACAGTGAAAAGAGTAGCCCAGAAAATGTGCACAAACTACGAGGAGAGGCTCAGCAACCACCCAAACCCATTGGCAAACTATCTCCTGGACATAAGAACGATATCAAGAAGACTGGAAAAGTTCAAACCACTGGACTTGAGGGAGCGATTCCGTCCTGAATAAAAAAAAAGAAGAAAAACAAATAAAAAAAGACCTGGAAAAATGAATTACTAAATTCTCACGATAAATAGAACAGTGGGCATTATTGGATGCGCCTTCTACATTCACAACCAGTCCTCTGCTTTTTCCATAATTTGCTTCTCAGACATCAAAATTATTTATTGTTGTGTTACATAACAGATTGTAGTTTTCAAAATAAACACCAAAAAAAAAAAAAAGTAAATATAGTTTTTTAAACCTGAAAAATGTCACGCATTATGCTTGATTATGACCTTCTACTTTGTCATAAAATTCCAAAATATAATACACATAAATAAACGTTGGTAATAATTGAACAAACTCGTGGGAAAATCCTTTAAGAAAAAATTGCATGAGCTTGCGAAGAAACAACAAAATTTGATGGACGAAAAGCTTGAATTCAAGCACAAGAGTGTGAGTAAATGTTGCAATATATTTTTTTTTAATGACTAGTGGTTGAAGTTTTGTCCTGGGTCGAATCGATCCTCCTTTTCAGGAATTGGGTCACATATCCGATGAAATTGGCGAAGCTCTTCGATTTTATTGCACCTCATTCGACCACTTTTTTACTCTCTCTCTCTCGCTCTCTCTCGCTCTCTCTCCCCCTCTCTCTCTCTCTCTCTCTCTCTCTTCTCCTCATCTTCCTCCTTTCGCTCTCTCTCTCTCTCTCATTCTCACTCTAGGCATGTGTCTTACAAGCATTTACGTGTCACGTACGTCGTCGAGTGTCACCTAAAATGACAAGAATGCGGATGATTGTTCCTGCATGCCCGGCTGGCATTTACCCTGGCTTCGGGCATTTTTTTCTCGATAATTTTCGCGATAATCTATTCCTCGTTACAGATTACGCTGGTATCGGGCTGCAAACAAGCAAAAAAGAAAATCCAAACGATTAGTTAACGTCTCACAAAATGTTAGATTATCGTGGATGGGACTCCTGTGAAAGTCTCGTGCAAAAACACAGTCACCATGTTTCATTTTACTTATATTGTAATTTTTTTTTAGGACATTCACTGGCAATCACATTTTGTCACGCATATGTACAAGCACACACACACACACACACACACACACACACACACACGCATACGTATACACACACACTTAACACATGGTGAGCGGAATAACGATTTTCGATGGGCCGATTTTTCGTAGCCGAATTGTTGTGCCGATCGACTACCGAATTTTCGCTCGCATTTTGTCAACGGATGCTCCAGTCAATGAACGATTACTGGTGACATTTTATTTTCACAATTTTTATCTATCTCATATAATTATTGATTACTCATTGAGTTATCACCCAAAAATTCCGATCGGTTGGACAATCGGTTTTGGAAAGAAAAAAAATTATTTTTACAATATATGGCAATGATATTAATGATTTTAAAGCGATGTGGTTAATTAACAGATGCATCCGCCAACAACCAGAGTTACCGATTCCACGCACATTCAATCGCACTCATAATCAACTAACACTTTAAACTGAAAAATTCGGACTTTCATTTCGATTTGAAAAATATTAAAATTCATTGATTTATGAGACAATAACATTTTTTAATTGAAAACGCGAAAGTGATTTGAAACTTTTTCAAGTGGCAGAGACGAAATATTTTAATAAGATTTCTATGAGTATTTGTGAAATGGAATTCAGAGCTCCGATTGGTGATAAACTAGAACTTTTCTCACCAAAACATTTCGTGTCAAATTATAATTGACTCGGTCGAAAAAGTTCGAGTATGACACCTTTTAATGCGTAAGCAAGAATGGTCATTCGTTCAATGGAGATTCATTTGGAAAATACTTTTTCAAACAGCTGACTATCATCGATTGTTATGCAACAATAATTATTATTCAAATTTATGTAATTATTATGATTAATTTACTTGAATTATTAATGTACAATGGCTTTTTATCTTTAATGTGCCCTATTAGTCATTGATTATTTCGTTGAAAAATGATTTCAAATGTATTTACATTGAATCCAATGCCCATTGGTTGGTGCAAGTAATTTTTATTATTCAAGGTTACAGACGTACTGTGCGGGGTGATAAATCACCGCGACGATAATTCAAACTCACTGATCAACCGTTATGACATCCTTGTTTCCGGTGTGTGCCTCGGCGAGACGAAGTGCCAGATCGTTCGCTTCGCTTCCGGAATTAACGAGAAAACATACGGAAAGGGGTTCGGGCAGAAGGGACGTCAATCGACGCGCGCACACGACCAAGTTGTCGTGAAGAAAACGATTGTTCGTGTACAACAGTGCCATTTGTTGCTGTCCGGCTTTCACTACGTCCGGATGACAGTGACCGACTGCAACAAACATTTAAACAATTTTTTTTTTTTCAAAGGTATTGTTTTCATTTTTTTTTCACGATTGAATTGAATTGAATTTTTTTTTCGTACAAGCGAAGTAATTGAAGATAATTAAAATGATAATTTACCGTGTGCAACATTGTTGATGCAGTCCAAGTAACGCTCGCCCCTCTCATCGTACATGTATTGACCTTCGGCTCGTACAATTTTCAAAGGGCTTGACTTGTAAAATAATTTACAAGATTGTCTGGAAATTAATGGGGAATTAAAATCGGTGTAAAGTACAAATTATTTTATTTTTTACCGAATAAACGGACGTTGGGTTAATGAAAAAGAAAAAAAAATCGAATACTCGAATCTAATTGTCATTTCGCAACGATCATACAATTCGATTATTCCTCACTCGTTTGAGTCAAGTATTGATCATCGACAACCAATTTTTTCATGTGAATATTCGTTCAGTAATAATAATAATAATTATTCTTATTAACACGGAATCGCTGCAACAGATTAATTCTGTAATCCCGAATTAATAATTTCTACATCGCAATAATTGATATCAATGTGATAACAGACTTAGTTATTGTCGCTTCTTCATTCAAATAATTGAAAATTATTTTTAATTTTTTTTTTTTACGGGTAAATATAAAAAATAAGTTTCTAACAAATTGCTGAGGAAAAAAATTCGTAATCGCGAATACATACATTTTATATCGCAATAATTGATATCAATACGCTAGCAGCATTAATTATCATCACTCCTTAAATCAAATGATTGAAAATTATTTTTAATATTTAATTGTTTAAAAGAAACATTTCAAAATCACGAAGAAGTAATTTTTCACTGGAAATGTTAAATCGAATCAAGTTGAACGAGATTACGCAATAACAAGATTTGTTTCGAAGGATGATGGACCGTTCGAAATAAAAAAAAAAAGATTATCAACGTTCCGAATCGTCATTTGGCTAGGAGCATCGACATTTTTCAGACCGAACGAAGTAGAAGACGAAAAATGAAAAAAAAAATTGCTCGACGTTACACATTGGGTCAATGGCCGATTGCGAGATAACGAACCTCGGGCGGGCCTTCGTAGCCACCGACCCTAATTGCTGTGACGGAAATTCAAGGGCACACTCGACGTGGTTGGCACGGATTCGTGAAATACAGACGCAACGATTATGAGCGTCACGTTTTCATCTCGGGCTATGTGCCCGCCCCCCCGGCTCGTCCGATAATTCCGTTGCCGAGCCAGTTATAGTTTATCCACACGTATATGGGACAAGTCGTCCCAAATCATCGGATTGAAACCCTTCTATCCCCCGATGTGGCCGATGATTTTTTTTCAGTATCTCTTGGATCCAACGACCCCACTGATTTTTTTTAAAGATTTTTTAGACCCGCCTGCTCCTCACCCAACCTCTTTCTTTTTTCACCGAAAAGCAACTGCTATATTTCGATTATTATGATTTATTATGAGAAATTATTATTATTATTATTTTCAATTATTTGAAATCTATGAAAATTATTTTTGAAAATTATTCTTATTATTTTTTATGAAAAAACTTGATTTTCTATCGAAAATAATCGAAAAATCGATTTTTTGCGTTATAGATAATATTTTTATTTTCTTTATACAGAAAACTATCATCGTGTATTAAAATTTCGAAAAAATCGAATTTTTCACAATTGAAAAAATAATGAAAATAAAATATTAGGAAAACGATGTCCACTCCAATTTAATGGAAAAAGTTCCTTAATTTTGATAAAGTGTCTGAGAAAAAATGTACATGCAATGGAAAAGAGGAAAAATAGCAGTTACCTCTTCATAAAAAAGGGGTTGGGTGGGGGCAGGGTGGTCTGAAAAATCTTTTAAAAAAATTAGTGAGGTCGTAGGATACAAAAGATACCAGAAAAAAAATCATCGACCACATAGGGGGACAGAAGGGTTTCAATCTGGTGACTTGGGACGTCTTGCCCCATATACATACATATATGGGTATATATAATGTCATCCACATATGAACGACCCTGTGGAAACGTCCGCATCGCGATAAATTGGTTCATCTATTCGACCAGTTTACACTGGTACCAGAATACCATCTACGCGTGCAGGGTGACGGCGTGTTCGTGTGTGTGTGTGTGTGTGCATGTGTGTGTATGTGAAGGGAAGGAGGCTGTGAGGGGAGAGAACTCGTATGTGTGCCACGCAATTCTCTCGCTCCGATGAATTATTGCGAATATATGCGGGTGACGTTTTATCGGCCATTCTCGAATCTCCATGGCGTACCACGTGATAATATGCTAATTTGCGAGTAGATCGATTTACCGATGTCACCGCGTTATCGAGATGACCCACGAGCGACCCTCCGCGCCTACGGGTTCGGCACGACCACGAGGCCATTGACCAAATCCCGAAACTCAACGGGTTTTGACATCGCGATAAGATCGTTATGTGCGATAACCAATAAGAGGGACAATATATATTATATACATATACCATATATGTTTCTTTTATTTTTTTTAGTATTTTCAAAGCATCTGATGGAATTGTGAATATTGATGGTTGTGTGATATGACGGATGGTATTTCGTATTAGCGCCATTTTTCGCGGCTCCGACGAATTTTTGAGTATTTTGTGAGGTCGGTGAGTTGGAAAAACCATATCGACTTATTTTTTTATTTTTTTTTTTTTTGCGGAAGTTAATATTTCCAGGTAGATTTCATTATTTTTATTAACCATCTGACAGTCAATATAACAGTAATAACGATTACTGCAAGAAAGAAAAAGAAGTAGTGAGAAATAGAAAAAACTACCAATTTTCGATGAAAAAACTTTTAGAAAAATACTATTAACGCACAATTATTAGGACCAAAAGAAAAATTATGAATTTTTGAACAAGGCAGTTGAACCATTTTCTTCTAAATTGCTGTAATTTTCTTCCAACAATGTATTTTTCTTCCAAGCATGTATTTCTCTTCCAACAAATTAATAAACTCGAGAAAAAAGGTGAACTCTTGAGTTTTCAACGAAATTCGATAATTTTGTTTATCCAAATTATAAAAAAATATTCTATAGAGTAAAAAATATATAGATTCCCGTTTTTTTTTTCAATTATAAATTGAAAAACAAAAAAAAACCTTTCCAAAAAATCCATCATTAAAACCATGTGTATTTCTTATATTTCGCAAAAGACTTGTCCAAATTGTGCAAATAAAACTCCATCCAACTACGTATTTTCGAAAATATTTCATAACTTTGTATCCCAAATTACAGTCAATTGTGTATTTCATAGAGTCATAAAATTTTACTAATCAATTTTTATCTCGACAGTGCAAAAATTTTGTATGCGCAGATCACGTCACAACAGTTTCCCAGCCAGCTTTCTTCCGACGATTCGTCCAATCATAAATATCGTGACAAATGACAAATTATTCTTCGAACCAAAAATGCGACTAATGCCAAAATGTTGGAAATTAGGGTTTGAACGAGCTTAAAATAGAACGTTCCACATAACTCTCACCCACGTCTTGCTGTACATGCAACATCCACTCGCCGCCTGTTATCAGCAGACCCGTGAGGCCGAGAAAGAGGGACGCAGAGCAAAAAAGAAGAAGAAGATGAAAAAAAAAAGTCAGACGATGACCGCGAATTTTTCCACGATATTTGGCGCCACGAGGGTACGAGACCGCGTAAGAGTTACGAAATACAAGCATTGGAATAACGATAACCAGACGGCAACAACCGAGATTGCGGTATCTCCTCAACGATAACCGAATCTCCTCAAATTTGCGTCGGTCGTGAAACGAAGATCCTCTTTTTTTTTTCTTCGTTATCGCTCGTCGCGATTAACGATACCACACGTTCCAATCTCATTCGCATCGACTTCTCACATTGCATCTGTCACAATTGCCTAACACTCACCCGATATGACGTTCGCGAAGTTTTATCGTATCGTTCTTGTGCATCTGCTCGAGTGAGTCCGCCATCATGACGATTGTTATCTCAGCCTCTTATGTTTTTCTGTAAAAAAAAACAGATAGTTGAAAAATATAAATTATCAACTGTATAATTTTGCAATATCATTCATATTTAAAAAATTGTGATTGCAAACGTGATTGAATCGATCGATGGCCGATACTTCGTGCGATAAAAATCGACGTTTTTGAAGAAGGAAAAAAGTTGGTCAAGTGCGAGCTGGACTCGCGTACAATAATTTACAACAGGCAGATAGAATATACCCGTGATGGAGGTTATTTGGTAGCTCACTGTTTTTTTTAACCGCTAATAAAATTATAAGTTTGTGAAATGACTTTCGTCATGATTTTCCGGTAGGCTTTGAGTAGGGCGTTGTATTTCCTGTTTTTCATTAATTTTAGGATCACCAGCTTCGGAAGTGAAGAAAACTTTATTTTATTTTTCGGAAGATTATCTTCAATATGCTGTTCAAAATTATGGAAAAAATAATGTTCGTAATCCACGTAACAAGCCTTTCCAAAAAGATACCCCGTATGGGACATGAAATTGATTTTTTTTTTCGAGTACCTCATTTGTTCCCGCTTCAAGTTTCATATGGATATTTTCAAGTGTTAGACAGCGTGGAAAAACGTTTCATTGATATGTGCTGACGCGGAAAAGTCATTGACCGTATGGCAATTACTCGTTCATTCCATTTTTTTGTTGTTGTCTGATTCGTACAAAATGACATTCTGCTGACTGTGCATAAAGACGATTCAACGAATATATACGTAAGCGGAACGACCGTTGACAATTAATATTTCGTTCAACTAACTCGTACAACGTTTATGACACGATGAGCATTCTTAGTTGGATCTGTCATTTCGCGAGAAAAGGGACCTGAGTTCAGGAACATTTTTCTGGACGAGTCATTGAAGAGGGCTCGAATTCACTCGGTTGGCGAGTGGGAGGGGGGGGGGTCCGTCAGCGAATCCGGATAGACTTACTGGTCTCAATCTAACTCTTCCCGGTCTAACTTTTCCAAGTCTAACTCGAAGTCGAGATTATGCGTCAGACTGGGGAAAGTAAAACTGGGTTTATTTACTCAATCAATTTTAAAGTCAATTTTCAGAATTAAGACTGAAAAATCTAACTGGAAAAAGTAAAACTGCCCAGAGACCTTTGAACCGATCGACTGACTGTCGTCATCTAGATTTTGCACGCTCATAAAAATAAATTCATATTTCCGGAACACATTAAGATTTTTTAATCTCTGGGGTTTCGTACCTCCGAAGAAAAAAAAACAGAATCCTTGTAAGATCACTTCCGCGTCTATTCGTCTGTCTGTCTGTCCGTACGTAACGGCTCATTTTATTAGAAACCATGCGACATACGAAACTTGAAATTTGGCATAGTAATACAGCTCATTGATATTTATTGAGACTTCAAGAGGGAGAAAATGAGGTGCTCGGAAAAAAAATGTAACTAGATGTATCGTGTGGGGTATCGTTTGAAAGGGCTTGTTATGTAGAATCCAAAAATATTTTTTTCATAATTTTGAACATCATATTTGAGACGATATTCTGAAAAATATGTGAAAACAGAGCATTCCCCCCCCCCCCCGCCGCTTATTGTCGAAACTACTGGCGCTAAGATTTAACAAAAATCAGGGAATATAACGCCACATTCGAAGTTTACGGGGAAACTGTATCAATAGTCATTGGTATTATAATTTTCTAGAAATTAATTTTACAAACAAAACTAAACGGCGATCTTGCAGCGAATTCTAATCATCCATAAATTTAACAACAACAAATTGTACGTTGCGCATTCCAACCTAATCCTAATCGCATTTACTATCTTGACAACTTCGTTCAGATTCATCTTAATTAATTAAACAAACAAGAAACAAAATCAAACATAGAAAAAAAAACAAAAAAAAAATAATATTAATATCCGAATAAATAAAAAACAAATATAATTATTATCAAATCGTAAATATTTTCCGATTCAAATCGCAAAACAATGCCATCGGCAACGAATGAATCGACGTCGAAATTCGCGAGTCTGATTCGTGAAAATGCGCGGGAAACGTTGGAGCGGTTTATTCAAGCCGGAAGTAACGAATCATTCGGTCGAACGAATATATAAATAAATCCGAGTAAATGAAATTGTCATCTTATTTTCAATCG
Source organism: Diplazon laetatorius (assembly GCA_963662125.1). Classification (NCBI taxonomy): domain Eukaryota; kingdom Metazoa; phylum Arthropoda; class Insecta; order Hymenoptera; family Ichneumonidae; genus Diplazon; species Diplazon laetatorius. The sequence goes on from OY759153.1 coordinate 9,088,683, forward strand.
TAAAATTAACTCGATGGACCGTGAGTTGCGCGGAAAAATGAAAAAAATGTGTTGCGACGATGATAAAAACGAATGACGAACGATCGGTCATACCTGATGTGAAACGTAGACTCGGCGGGGCCGGTTCTTCAAAGGATTTCGCGAATGCAGCTGTCAGCTGAGTGCCGCGACCTACTCCCGGTGACGTCATATATAGCTTCCTCAAGTTGGATCGGAGAGTAAAAGAAGCGGGGATCTGCGCGCGCAGTTCTGCGCTTACGTACGGCCTTGTCGAACGTCCCCGCCACGGATATTTTCCTTACCCCTCGAACCCCTTCCTCGCGGCTCGCTCAACAACGATCAATTTGCTCTTTCATACACATATATATGTATATACATACATATATATATGTAGGTTCCCGTCAATACAATCTCTTCCTCTGTCAATGAGCGACAACGGGTCACCGTCCTATCTTCTTATCGTCGAATCTCTCGTATTTGTCAATCCACTCAAATCTTTTGTCGTAACAAAAAAAAATCTTTTTCCTTTTTATATCTATCATTATTACATTTTTTCTCTCTCACTCTCTCTTTCTTTCTCTAAGACTAAAAAATTCCATTCTCGAGACTTTTTATCGTACAGCCATAATTTTTCACACGTAATCACACGCTCGTACGATTTGTTTATACATTTTATCGCATTGTTTAAATATTCTCCTATTGATTGGGATCCCATTTTTTCATTTGTTTTTTTTTTTTTTTTATTATTATTATTCTTGTTTTTTTTTTAGACGTGAGAATAATAATTTTTCTGAATAACGATCGATTTTTAAAAAAATGGGGAAAATGGGTTTGAATAAATTTTTGTTGTAAATGGCGAAGCGCGAGATGAGCGGATCGAAGATGACGATGATCATCGAACTGTTCGGTCGACTGTTAGGATCTAACGAATCTCGATGGTTCGAATTTTTTCACGGTCCCCCGACGAGTGACCTTGAATCATGGGCTCCGACGTTTGCCAAGATTTTGCGGTGCCAAAAAATTTAACAGCCGTTCGAGAGACGCTTTCACGACGACCGTGACTGCGACGAACGTTTCAGTCGAAATAAGATGTCGCGGAACCCGAAACCCCACCCGCGCGGGATCGATTTTTCGACGCGCCATTTCGTACGATAAAAATTGTTTATTTTTCAACGTAAAAAAAAAAATTATAATGATTCGTATTCAATACTTTTAATTGTAAGTTTTTATTTTATTATTTTTTTGAATATTTTTATTTTATTCACAAGCAAGTTGTTATTGACGATGGCATCGTTGTGATTTAACGGTGAATAATTGTAACAACTCTGTCACCGAGAAACGGTTATCGTAGGCGGGACGACCGCCAACACGGATACATCGTACGACGCGTTATTACTAAACTGCAGTTAACATGTGCCGGGCGTCGGTAAACCAGCCGTGAGTGTTGTTTATTGTCTATTTTTAAAGTTCGTCATTGTAACACGCGACGATTGAGTTTGATGGTCACGTGAATTTGTACTGCACAATCGATACAATAATACGCGTCACAACGATTATTGTTCAATCGATTAAGGTCGATAGGCTATTGCGCGTTTCCTCGATATTCGATAATGGCCGTTAATAAAATCGTGTTTGTGAAAAAAAAATGATGATGCAATGAAAATTATTATTTTCGTCGAATTAACATTCATTATTCGAATTATTTATGGAGATTTCATTATTGTCTGTGTACCTATATATGTTCAATTGATTGTAAGTATGTATATGTATATTTTTTGCTCATTCTTTGCCTCACCATTTTTTTTACACAAATATGTGTGGAAAATTAATTTGAATGTATTGGATGGAAACTTAATGTGAAACTCAATTTGAGAAGAAAAAACTGATATACGAGCATCTTAAATTTTCACACATATTCATGTGAAAAATTGTGGGCCAAAATTTTGAGTTGTTTATCATCGACTTTATTATTTCGATTTTATTATTATTATTGTTTATACATAAGATACAAGCTAATATTAATTTATATATTGTAACAACTCAATGAATGTATCTATATTCTATGTATTGTAATAAAAAAATGTTATATTTCTACGACTGGTTTGATGAGACTGAAACTTGTTTATAGAAATCTATTTCAATACTACCGAAGCTCAACAAATTAAAAAATACCCAAATTTCTCGTCACTTGTGTGTGTCATTGGAATTTCATACACGCAAATAATTTTTTCACGCCCAAAATGTCACCATCGAAAAATATCTACCACCAAAATATATTTTATTCACTCTTCGGACTAATCGCAAGATTGTGGGTAAATCGTTTGATTCGCAAGCTCGTTATCTCCCAAAGTTATACGAATCGAAATTGCGAAAAAAAAAAGAATTTGACAAACACTATCGTTCAATTACGAAACAAAGAATCTCGTCTTGTTGTCGTTTCGAATAAAAAAACTCACAGTTTTATCACAGCAGAGGCGTCAAGACGTACCCACGTCAACGATTTGAATGCAATCGCTCGATAATTCTCCGTTTTAACGTTTCCGTTTTTTTTCTTGTTTTTTTTTCTCGCGGATAATTATGCGATCAAGCTCGAAGGCACGTGGAGGTCGAAGGCCATACGCACGGCTCCGTATCGCTCACTCGAATTTCCGCCTATTTTTGGGGCTCGTACGTCTTCTCTTATCGCGGACAAATATTAGATAACGATTCAACAACAGCCACGGTCGTCCACCTTCAATCGTCGTGGAGATAACCAAAAACAAAAAAAAAACGTTCTAATTTTGCGTCGAAAAATTTAAACAAAATATTATAACACGCAGTCGGTAGGACTCGAACCTACGCTCCCAGAGGGAATCTGATTTCTAGTCAGACGCCTTAACCACTCGGCCACGACTGCCGCGGATTTCCAGGTAATGCAAACTCGTTATTCAATTTGGTCGCCACGAGCGTTGACCTGCACTACTTGTTTTTTTGATGACCATGAAAATAAATTGATGGTCTGCTTCAGAGAATTGCCGAAATATATATATATATATATATATATATATATATATATATATATATATATGAATTAATATTTATTGTTAACTTCTTTAGTAACATTTTATTACTAATATCATTTATATATACGATAAAAATTAATAATGAATATTGATATATATATATATATTTTTTTTAAATTTAAAAGTTTATATCGCTACGACTCTGTCAATGACACTGAAAATGAATTATCTATTTCAATATCACGAAAGCTCAACGAATCAAAAAAATTTCAACAGAATACCCAAATTTCCTGTCACGTGTGTGGTAGTTTCACCATCACCAATAATAGCCCCAATTTGGAAGCGACAATCGGCCTCAGGATCGGTAAGATTAATAATTAAACCAATAATATTTTCATTGATAGGACAACATAAATTTCCCCGTGCTAGACCCAAGTTATCATCTAGTAGTCAGTAGTCCACCAGTACTGCGCCAATGATGGTTCGGCCAGTAACGCGCCAGTATCGATCAACCGCCCAATATCCGGCCAGTTGTACAATCCAACATGAAAGTAGGAGACAAGAGGCTTGCAATGCTAATTTTATTCCTGGTCGCCGTTGAATCTGATCAGCCTGATCATACCACATAATGCTACCAAGACACCTGCACATAATAGCTCTGATCTAACGCCGCACAGCCTGAACATATTTTTATGATCGATTACTCAACGATTATCATCTATAAAAATTGTCGAATCGGTGTGCAAATACACACACACACACACACACACACACACACACACACACACACACACACACACACACACACACACAACCACACATAGAGGATAGTGAGAAAACGAGACACAACTGGTGTGTCAGTAGTGGGAAATCTCGTGGCGTCCGGACGGTTGGCACGTGACCGACAATCGAATAGAGCGTGTATGACGGTAAGGTGACACGTTATATCGCAAAACGGCGATAAGTGGGTTGAACCAGTGGCTGCCTGTCACTCACAAGTTTTTTTTACCACTCACCCGATGATTTACGCGAACGCATCAATTATCAATCGCGAGACAATGGACGCACACGTTTATTCGATCATGGAAAACACCTTCGTATTGCACCACTCACACATTCATTCGGTTTCACGCATCTGTTTCTTCCTCATTGTCAGTTAACAAAAAAGATATATATATATATATATATATATATATATATAATATATGAATCATCATAAAGAGTAAGCACTGGTTGCATCCAATTTCATCATTTTTCAATTAATTACGAAAAAGTCATCGCTCGAGGCGATATGAAATACGCTTTTGCACTCAAACTGATGAAAGAAAACTTTTTTTGCTATGAGATGATTTTTTTTTCTCGTTTATGGTTCATCGGCTCGACGTCATACGAGAACGTCACGCTGCGGAATTGGTTGACAAAGGGCTGCGTTATCGTCCCCACGCCAAAAAATCAATCCCGCCGGTAAAATTTGGATTACAGTTTCATGTTATCGACCGAGCAGGATTTCGTCGCAAAAATTAATTTTTCGATGTTTGCATCGTTCGTTTCGTCAAAAACGAGAATTACAAACTCATGAAGAAAGAAAACGTTCACGTGCTTGGAATGTCGGACATCGGTGTACATGAGACATTGCGGAAATGGCGTTTGACCGAACATTTTGTCATTACCTGTCGCTAAATCGAGGCTCGTATCAGTAACGAAAAAAAAATGTTTAGATCGCTAATCACATACGATATATCTATATACCATAATCACTACTTTACCGATCTCGTGTGGGTTGAAACGCACCTTTCACATTCTCCCCAACTCAAGATACGTGTTGCAACATTTCGAAAATTAATATCACTCCGAATGACGAAATTAAAAATAATAAAATCATGAAATTAAGAATTCACGCTGCGAGCGATTCAAATCTTATAATCGGGTCTTAAAGCCTTCTTGAAAGGGAACTTAATGATAATTAATGCTCGCTGAATGGACGCATGAAAAAAAAAATCAAACTGAAAAAAAGCTGTTAATAAGATCGGTAAAATTAGGTATTACCGATTACCGATCCCACGATACAAAAAATACCGAAAATTCGTTTTTCGTCTTCAGAATTTCAGGAAATTCTGAAAACTAAAATAACGAGTGCATTTTTTGAGAAAAAAAAACCCTGCCAAAGATACAGCCATTTGGATGGAAAAATTAAAAAAAAACGTTAATTAACAAGAAAAACGTCCAAAAAAATTTTTAATTTCGGCACTCGGTGAATATATTTCAATAAAATAACTCAATTTTTTTAAATTATTTGTGGAATTTTTTTTTTACTGACTAAAGTGATAAAGTGATGTGGAATGCCTTATATATATATGTCGATGACTCTAACCAACCGGAAAAAAAAATTCACGCAGGTGCGTTCATTTCTCTTGACCACATCCGTGATCTCGGCTAATTCCAAGCTCAACCAGGAACAGCGCCAGAGGATCTTCATTCCCAAAGTTCATCAAAGCCGGACACGTAGCTCCGGGCAACGGGATACGAATCGCCGGTGCCCCGGCAATCTCTGTATCAAGTCGAAGCAAAACGTGTACACACGTTTGGCAATCACCGCAGAAAACATATTTCGCGGTAATTACGTGAACTTCACTGACCCCCACGCGAATATGACACGGAACAGCGATCAAAGCGAAGCAATTAATTTGGCAGAAGCTACTGTCGATACCGCAGTTTGTGGACTATTTGCGACAACCTCGACCCATCTGACGGACTGAGAGCCATGCCTCAGTCACGTGAATTTGAACTGCGGCTCGTGTGCGGTTTATCCGCGACTCAAACACATTAAATTTTCTCATAATTGAATTCGAACGAACTGTATATATGTATATAATACCACAAGGCCGGACTTTGGAATCTGTTGCCGAATTATCGCTCGTACAGTTTATTTAATTAGTTTGTAATTTCGAAATTTGAAACCCAACGGAAGTAATTACGGACACGCTTTTCGATGGAATTTCGTACCGGGCTTTCTGAGTCTTGTCGATTACTTCTTTGTCCAATTTTTTTATTTTTACATCGAAATGATCAACGAAATTTTTTTTTTTTAACGATAAAAAATAGTATTAATATTGAGTGTAGAATTAATTTTTTTTTTTTTGCTCCACTCGAAGAATTATTTCGAGATTGTTTTCTTCTTACGATTAATTCAATCGAATATGCATAAATTATTTTATAATGAGAAAGATCGATTATTCGAGCAAATTGGTAAATATTTTTGTTTTTTTTTTTTTGGATTCTTTGATTTTTGTATGCGGGAAGAAAATCGAGGAATTTGATCTGGATCGTTGTTAAAATATTTGAAGATTTATTTCTTAACATTTTTGTCACGTACGAAGACGATTTAATTTAATTTGTTATGTTCAAAGACGATTAATTCGTAGTATGAAGTTTATTCTTTTACAAATATTAAATTGTTCTATAGATTGAGCTTCTTCAGTGCGCACTGCCACATGCATCAATGACACTTTTTTTCGCTTTCATGTTGATTCAGGTCGCACGGAATAGCTCCCATGCAATCTCGATGCAATTAATTTCTTCCGATCAAATTTACCATTCCACGTTGTTGAATTAAATCGTCCTGTTTCTTCTGATGGCGATATGGATCGTCAGCCCGTTGTAATTAACGATATCTGCATTCGGCAATGATAAGAAGTACGTGAGTACAATAATCGTAACAGCTCATGCATCCTATATACATAATGTATATCTGATAATATTTCTTTCGCACGTTCTCTCCAGTCTGGACAATAAAGTATAATTCAATTACGTCCAACGTTTAACAATTTATTATTTCAAACACACAATAATGACGGTCTAAACAATGAGACAACTGTCCCGAAATCCAAATAAAAATCGAACAAACAAATTCAATGTCAAAATCCATTTACGAAAATTGGAGAAAAAAATTTTAAAATCTGTAACAAATTTATTTAAATTTTGGTTCACGAAAATCTAAAATTTTTCATAAATAAAAATTTATTGAATCACAAGTTTTTTTTAATGGAAAATCGTCGATCCAATATCCCCAGTTAGATTATACCACATTCACTACCCGAGTCAATTTCTCCAATGCCTATACTTATCATTCATTGGAAAAAAAAAAAAAAAAAAAAAAGATCTCAGCTATCACAGAAGTCTCAGTAAAATAATACCAAGTGGTCGAACATGAAGTCGAATAGGGGGAAAATGGAAACTTTTGAGCAAAAGGTAAAAGTGTGTTATCGACAGAATTCTTTCACTGCCATGCTCGCCGGGGTGGGGGGGAGGGGTAGATATATATGTATACAAAAGAACAAGACAACGAGATAAAAAAATTCGTGATAAAAGTTTGCACTGACGAGCGTATCTTCAATTGAACTTATGGACAATATCTGCTTTCACTGCGAGCATGTGCGGTACGTGCGCACCGAGCGGAATCTGCCGAGTACGCGTCACTGTGGTCGAAGCGACGGTACGGTAATGCACGGATGGTGAGAGTGCGAAAAGCGGGTCGAGTGACGATCGACAGGATCCCCATCGACACCACGTGTTGACACTTTTTGCGCAGAACCACTGATAGGGCCGACGATTATTTTCGATGGAAAATCATTTTTTTTTTATAAATAATAATCAAAAAATTATAGAAAATAATAAAATATGGATTTTCTGTCGAAAATAATCGAACGATAGATTTTTCGCAAGACAAATTTCATTTCTTAGAAAGGAAACCATTATTCTATGTTTAAATTTCGGAGAATACTCGAATTTTTTGAAAAGTTAAAAAAATGTTTTAAAAATGTTAGGAAAATGATGCCCACTCCAATTTTATTTAAAAAAATCCTCAATATTGATGAAATGACCAGGAAAAAAATATCTTTCAATTAAGAATGGTCAAAATAGCAGTTGCCATTTAATTTAAAAAAAAAAGACTCGAGTGGATTGAGGGAAAGGTTGGCGCGAAAAATCTTTAAAAAAAAAAATGGTAAGGTAGATAATGTTTTAGATCGTAGGATCTAAAACATTATCTGAAAGGTTCTTAAAATAATGTTTTGACCAAACTTTGATCGCGTTTTTTTCACATCTACGATTTTCAAAATTCCAACCACGTCGACGACAGATAGGAAAAAAAAAGATATATCCAATTTGAATGAACCAATTCATACATATCGTACGAAAAGCTACTCTCCTTGACTCCACGTAAGAATTTTTTTCATTCGAGCCCCCATGTATTATTTTTTCAATAAACAATTTGATTCATCCTAAAGATTTGGAAAAAAAATCATCGTAATTCCGTTAATTTTTTGGATATTCACTTGTTCCATCGATTCAAGTAATTCAGAGCATCGATTTTTGACGTCACTCCACATTGAAAATAAAAAATGTAATTGGAAATTTCCCGTGGAAATACATCGAAAAATAATTATTCTTTTCAAGTACATCCTAAAAGCTCCCCCCCCCACTCGAAACAATTTCCAATGCGCGCACGAATTGCGACTAACCACGGCCGCTTCCACTTGTTTCGAGTTCCAAGTGCAAACACGTGTAGCACGTTACAGCGACACAAACACACGTGATAATCGTCATTGCGAAAACGTGTGTGTCCATACGTGCTAGCACGTGAGTTCTCATGGGGTTGAGTGTGCTGCTTCTGTGACGATAGCACGTGCTCACAGTATGTCTCACCGATTAGACAGCGACAAACTCACAAACCCACAATAGTCGATATTTTGCAAACGATTATTTCTCGAGAAAACAAAAAGGAAAAAAATTAACATCTCGTAGCGATTTTAATTCTTTAATTGAGGTTGTATTGATTACAGATTATTTTCTGTAATAAATCAATGTCTTGGATCGTATTTCATTTTTCTTTCTGATTGTCAATCGATTGAATTGTTTCCCAATTTATTGTCGTAAGATTTTTCTTTTATTAAAAAATAAAATGAAAAAAATGCAAACATTATGTTTTATAAGAAAATTAATTAACGATTAAATTTTTGGCATGACATTGATAACGTTGTCAAACGTTCGTTCGAACATGATGTGACGCACGAGATGCACGGACAATCGAAAGATCTCGATTATCGATAAAACGATGAGAAGAATCGATATCGAACGATCAGATATCGGATGGCTTCTCGGGTTAGGTGTGATTACTTTATTCCCGGTGCAATCGAATGAAATCATGTGAAAACGCACGGGCAACGAGATAAGGTCGATACTCGACGGTCCACCATTGTAATAACGCGACGAACGATTTTTTTTCGCAAAAGTACTCGCGATGAAAAGCTACAATATCGTTCAATATGATGGTCCTGTGATTTAGATACTTTTCGAGAATGATGATTAATAATCCCTGAGATCCATAACTATTGAAAAGATAAAAAAAAATCATAAAAGATATTGACGGGCGAGTCACTTGGGATTATTGCACTGATTGGCACTCGGGCTTTCGATAATCACGATTTTTTACTTTTATATACTGCGTTGTGATTTAATCGATTACGTGGAATTATAGTGCGAGCGAACTATAGACAAAATTGTGAATTCTTTTTCCGAATCCATCAACATAGAACGTGTTCGAACAATTACCATCGTACTCAATTGATTATTATTTGGAGTAGTTTATGATTAATTGTGATTTTTATAATTCATGCTTCCAAAAAAAAACTATTTTTCGACAGACGAAATTATGAATTTTCGCTTCTTAATCTTCAGAAGCAGAAATTAAAAATTTGTGAATGATGTTCTCCGAAAATTATGGCACTTGATTAATTACTGCATGCAATATTTTATGATTAATTGTGATTTTTATTTTTTCTTCGAAATAATTAGTTTCTCAACCGACGTAATTTCAAGTTTATGCTTTTACCCATTAACGTGGGTGCTCTAACTGGTGTGCTCTAACGATTATCGCATTCAATTAATTATCGTGTGGAGTGTTTTATTATTAATTATAATTTTATATTGAAGATTCGAAAAAAACTGTTGTTTCATGATGCAATTGTATCGGTTTCAGCTGCTTGTTATTTTTGTTTAGAACTTTTTGTTTAAAACACATTGAGAGAGAGAGAAAAGAAAATCCGTATCAAATTCGACATTTACAGTTTTTTTCTTCTTTTACGTCTTAAGAAATTGCGATGAGTTACTAATATAATATAACAAAAAATATTTCATCTAGTTGAATCTTGAAAAATGTCAAAACAGAGTTATTGCCCATTAAATTTATCAATTAAATTTCAAGAAGCCATAATTCTGCAGCAAGTAACGACCTTATGCAAGTGTTGAAAATAATTCTGCTGGAAATTACAGTTCCAATAATAGTTCTGCATTAAACATTTTTTTTCTTTCGTACTTTTTCTCTCTGAAACTATTATATGATTTCACACTGATTATCGGGATTCACAAGCCCATGAAAAGCGTCAAACGATCGAAGAAAAACGCAACATTTGACCTTACATGCCGCCACTCGGATTACCACGCTTTAAAACGAATATGAAAACCGACCAAACAATATCACAATACGATTAGAAGAGACCGTTTTTTTTTCTTCAATTTATTATCATCCATGAATAATACGAGTTATCACCTATCAAGACGACAGAGCGTTGAAATTGCATCAGAGGTCAAGACAAATAATGAATCGTTACCAATATACGACGTTACACGAATCTACTATCTCGTTTACTCTTTCCAATCTAATCGATGATCACGAATGTGAAGCACACTGCGATATGGCTTCGATTCGTCCGGAAAAATTTGTTTTAAAAAAAGCCACTGCTGAAAATGAGAAAAAAAACTTGCTGAAACGAAATTGTTTCGAACGTTCAATTTAATATCAATGAAGCGGAATAAAAAAAAATTGCGCCGAGCAGGATTCGAACCTACGCTCCCTCGACGGAATCTTATTTCAAACCCGACGCCTTAAAATTATGGGCTACAAAAACTGTCGCCTTCGCTCTCGCTCTGGTGGTTGATTTCGAAAGATTTTGACGTGCTGAGCAAATGAGCAAGACTGAAGAATGTTGATATCTCGCTCGGCTTTCGAGATATCAAATTTTTTATGTCCAAAATTCGAAATCCGTTCTCTCTCGCTCCGCAGCGAGCGCCAATAGCGCTGTCTCTCTCGCACTGCGAGATGTAGGCCATCGCCTCACGGTGACGGACTACGTCGCCGTGTGCGAAAGAAATAGCAAGAGTCGAGCAAGAGAGACCGGATTTCGCATTTTGGACATAAAAAATTTGATATCTCGAAACCCGAGCGAGATATCAAAATTTTTCATTCTTGCTTTTTTGCTCAGCACGTCAAAATCTATCGAAATCGACCACCAGATGGCGCTGCCACGGAAATCGTATAAAAATATAAAAAATCCGATATCTCGAAAACTAATTGATATATCGAAATTTGTTATTCTTGTTTTTTTGTTTATGTTACAGTGTTCTATCGAAAAAGTTATTCAGATCGTGGCAACACGAAAACTATACTCTCCCGCATAATAATATAATACATGTTTGCATTGTTATATATCTAAATCAAAATATATATATTATTACATGTATAAATATATGTTATAATATGTGTAACAATATATCAATAATTGTGACGATTCGAAATACCAGCAGCCATAATTGTTTGTGTCGAGTACCACGTCATGAGCAGTCGTGGCCGAGTGGTTAAGGCGTCTGACTAGAAATCAGATTCCCTCTGGGAGCGTAGGTTCGAGTCCTACCGACTGCGAGGCAATTTTTTTTTTTTTTTTTTTTTATCAAATCATTCAAAAACCTTAAATCCATCAATAATATTTCAATCTGAGAATCAATTATTCACCCGTTATCAAGTTTTTCAAAACTTACATCTTCGAAGAGGACGGAGGGATGAAAAAATGTATAATACCATTAAATTTGTAGTGTTTCTATTAAAATTCACTCCTAAATACGTTTGATTACATCAGCGATCGACGGATTCATAATTATGTCCACACCACATTTTATATTCATGCTTGCCATAGTTTTAATAATATATTTTTAAAAATGTTCAACCACGCAGATGATGAAATCGTGCTCAACGAACGACGAGTAACAATGACGAGACTCATGCGTGACTAAAATACATTATTATTCGCGAACAAGCTGTGCGATGATAAGAGCGCATCCGATATTACACTGGCGAAAAAATAATGAATGGGGATATACAACAAACGAGTTTTGAAAATATGATCGTGTTTGACATATATAGAAATGACGGAAGAAAAATTTTACGAACTATGACTTTTACGAACCCTAAAAGTATTTCTAATGTTATGTTTAATATTATATATTCACGATGGTTATTACGAATAATGTTCTTATTCGAATTGTTTATTTTTATGTTACGACTTACTTGTAATATATATATATGTATATTTAGTGATATCTTTATAATACATAATCAATATCCACAGCTATTGGATGAAAAATCAGTGCAACAGTCTCCGGACAAACGTTTTGAGATTATCGTTCTGCTCAACAAAATTGCTTCGAATTTTCAGTGATCGATGCATAACGAAGGGACTATCGATTTTATCTGTACTTGATATAATTGCCATTTTCGATCTTCTCGAAGACCTTTTTTTCACATTTTTTATTTTTTAATTTTTTTTTTGTGACGAATGTCATACATTTTTTTTTGTAAGTCCAATTGATAAGGGCACCCCGAGTCGAAATTTTGACCTCACTTTTCAATCCTTTTGACCTTGTGTCCGAATTGGAAGTCAAAGTGAGATTAAAACATTTTTTCACCTTCGTTTCAGCCTCCATGTGGTGTCGACATTATTTTCTTTCACCTTCGTTTTGCCATTCCGAGCAAGGGTGACATTTTTTCATTCATTATTTCACCTTCGTTTCGCCTTCCGAGTAAAAATATTTTTTTTTTTTTGTCGTTGGTTATTTCACCTTCGTTTCACCTTTCAAACTTGAATAATATGAAATAACTGCAGGTTTTCAGGGTAAAATGAAGTTGAAACGCAAATAAGAATTGCTTGTAACTTCGTCCTACTTTCAACCTCCTTCACCCTGAAAGTGATGTTGAAATAAGTTGAAGTAAAAGGTGCAAAATTTCGACTCGCATGCGTTTCACACGTTTGTCTGGTCGAGAACGAAGCACACCATTGCACCGCCTTTATCCGTCGAATTAATAATTTATTATTACGAATATTAATTTTTTTTTCCTTTTCTTTTTTTATCCGTCTCGCGTGACATAAATTGTGAAAAGTTTTTTTATACTGACAATACGGCGTTCAGTGTAGAATTCGTTCTTCTGTGAGTCGGTCGATTCAGCTCGGGAACATTATTTTTCATTAATTTTTTTCGTTATCACGAGACCCTTTGTCGAAGGAGGCAACCTCGTTAAATCCACAAATCTAGACAAACGAGTGGTGAAGAAATATATATATTTTTTTTTCTTTCAAAAAATCCTCCAGGTCTCTGCACCGAGCTCGAAGCATCGTGTCCAAGAACGAATCTGTTATTTAATTATCTTTTAAGCTAATCTACAACCACGCTAAAAAGTGTCTACATATATGTATAGTATTCTCATTTATATTTTTTTGTTCGACATTAAAAATCCGAAAAAGTCGGGATAAGTCGGGGTGTGTGTATTAATCGTTCACGCACGCACACGCACACGGATCATTGATGTCACTAATTACGATAGTGCTTATCGCTAGGTAGAAAAATTTTCAACTCCATTTATTCGTGGAGCACCGTCTTGCAAACGATAATGAAAAAAAATTAATTATTTCAATATTTCGGTTGTTTATTTTGTTCACGACTTTGATTATTAAAAAAAATGTGCATGTTCGATTCGAATTGTACCGTGAAAACAATTATTGTGCATTTGTATCGGAAAAAAAATTGGCGATTGAAAATCGCGAGATATTTAATTGTTATCGTGACAAAGAGAACAATTCCAAAAATTAACACTAAAATTTGACGAGGTGCCCGAAAAAGTGATGGAAAAATTATTTTGGGAGCCAGGATTTTAAATGTTGTAAAAAAGAAGCTTTGTAACGAGTGAATGATGAAATTGCAACAAAAAATAAATTAAGCTATTTAAATACAATAAAATAGCAATAATATCGTCGAGATTTTCCATTTTCCTAGAAATTCATTGACACGCCGAGTCCCGAAGAGGTCTCACCGTGCTCGTCGCGTACTCGCGAAAATCTCGCGTTTCTACGTCGCTTATATGAGATTATTATTTTTTTTTGTTTTGTAATTTATTAATTTACACTAAATCTATATGAATTTTCTAAAATTGTTTTTTTTTCATTCTCATTGCTACAATAGTCTTTGCAATGACCATGCAAAAGTTTTTTTTTAGTTGTTTTTTTTTTGTTTTCTTTTTTTTTCAATCATTATTATCATTTTGTTTGTTTTTTTTTTTTATTTTTTTTTTCAAATTTTATATTTCGCTCTTCATCTCGATCGTATGCAAAAATAGATTTTTTTCATCGTTATCCAATCCGCTTGCACCCCCGCTGGCGTCCGCCGTCATCGTTTAACACGTGTGGGGCGACAACGTTGCGCCGTCGCAATGTTTCACGGACTAATGCGTGAAGGGGGTTGGGGGTGGGGCAAGGGGCTGATGAATAACTCGGGAAAAGAAAATAATATTGCAAAAATATAATTGAGAGAAATTTAAATTTGAACAAAATGAAAAAAATGATTTTTTAAAAATGTTTAATGATCGTTGACGATCGATTGAAGAATATATGACAATACGGTAGAAACGCGAGTATGTACTTGAATCTGGCTTGTTGTAAAAACTCGTACGAACGCACAATTTTTGATCCGGAATTATTATCGGCGTTTAGCTGCGAGGACGTTATCTGCGATTCCATGTCTTTAAATAAAATAAAATAAAATAAAAAAGCACTTTGACGAATAATTCGTCAGTGGCATTTTTTCTTGTCGTCTCGTACTCGAAACCTCGCGGGCGGAACCACGAGTAACGAGATTGATATACAATGCTATTCGTAATTATCTAATTAGGCTAACACGACAGGGTAAGTTTTATTATTATTTTGCTTCCTCATAGAGGAAGCTTTGTTTTCGTGAAATTTTTTTTTTTCGAGATGTTCATGAAAACGTGTTCAGTATGTCTCAAAACACCTAAAAAACACATTTAGAAAAAATGTCCGGATGTATGTATGTGTGTGTGTGTGTGTGTGTGTGTGTGTGTGTAGTCATGGTTGACTGCTCACAACTTGAGAACGGCTCGAGATATCAAGCTGAAATTTGTCACACATGTGAAGGGTTCACGGCGCATACCACAATTTAATTTTTGGAAAAATCTATCAAGTTATTTTGTTTTCACATCATTTTTTCAAAATTCAAAAAATTATTTTTGGTCTCTAGCTCCTACAATTTTAGAGATATCGAGCTCAAATTCAGTATAATGTTGTACGAGTACAGGGAGATGCTCGATACCGAATTTGGAAAAAATCCACGCATTGCTTTACTTTTAAAGCGTTTTTTAATGTGAAAAAAACGATCTTTACACTCTAACTGGAGCAATTTTTGAGATATCGGACTTAAATTTGGTACGAAGTTGCGCAATTATCCAAAGAGAAACCCGATTGAATTTGGGCGAAATCCATCAAGCCATTCATATTTTATGGCGTTTTGAAATTTTTCCAAAAATCAATGTAACTGCTCTAGCTTCCATAATTTTTGAGATATCTGGCTGGAATTTAGTACGAAGTTGCACTACCATCGAAAGAGGTTTCGTATTGAATTTGGACAAAATCCAACAAGACGTTCAGATTTTATGGCGTTTTGAAATTTTTCCAAAATTCAATGTAAGTGCTCTAGCTTCCATAATTTTCTAGATATCCGGCTGAAATTTAGTACGAAGTTGCACTATCATCCAAAGGGATTTCCTATTGAATTTGGATAAAATCTAACAAGGAGTTCAGATTTTCTGCGAATTATAATTTTTCAAATTTCACATGAATTATCTTCTTACACATTTGCCAAAGCTTCCTCTATGAGGAAGCCAAAATTGATCGACACAAGGTTCTACTTTACATCTCAATAATTTAAAAACGGTACAAAACTATGAGGAAGCAATGTGCAAGGTTCTACTTTGCACCCTTTTTTTTTTTTTCATTTACGTACTAGCTAATGTTAAAAGTTATTAAAACGTTGACACACCGAGGTTTTTTTTTAAGTTATTCGATTGCTACATCATTTATCGAAATATCAGCTATTACATCGACTGTTTCTAAGTATTTGTGAGAATAGCATGTACGACGAACCGTTCGTCGCAAGCCCAATCGATTACGACTGATTGAAAAATCGAAAAATTATCATTTTTATTCATCATCGCCATTATATCGACGCATTATTCTCAAGAGACAGAGAGAGAGAGAGTGCACATCCAGCCTACTGCAAAAAAAATCGCTACAACTATCGATAGTGTTAACCCTTCGTCTGTACACTGTTTTATTTAGGACATCGTCTACATACAAAGTGTCCAGAAAATCTGAAAAATTTGGAGAATAATTCTTGAAGATTCTGTTTTCTGTTCAAATTGGTTTTTTTTTTTTCATCATCCATAAAAACTTTATTTCGCTACAAATACTTGCATCTTCAAGAAATGTTTTAACGAAAATTTTCGTTTGTTCCGAAAAAGAATCGATAATACAGACGAACGGTTGATGATAGTTTTTTTCTGTTTTCTTAATTTTCTTGGAGACTACGAGCGGCGAGGCAACACGGAAAATCTTGAATGATAAATATTATTCACCGATAACGCCTTCGCCCGAGAAAAAAAAATTTATGAGATTTTTCCAAAAATTATCATTTCGAATTAATAAAGTTAGCTAATTTCTTTTTTTGTTTTTTTTTACAATCCGTACCGCGACGTCGATCTCCAGTTTGTCGAACTTTTCGTACGAACGACATCGTGTCCACGATTGCAAATAAAACAGTTTTCATCGACGTTGACGAATATTCGACGCAATAATTCGTCAAGCAAATGAAATGTCGGATCCGCGACTATTTTTGCGCGTTCGCCTCGACCGCCCCGATCGATCTAAGTATTATAAATAATTTCTTAACAATAAAATACACGTGTATGTATGTGTATATATATAATATATATCTTCCAAAACCTGGTGAATAGATACGAGAGTGCGAACAATGTCATCTCGAAGAACATTATTTCAGCTTGCAAAAAGTTGTGTGGTTTTTATTAATTTTTTTTTTTTTTTAATTTTTGTTTTTTGGTATCTTTTTTTTTCTTCACATAGATTTTGACGAGGCACTGTTCAGTGTTCATACTAGAAACAATAACAATATTAGATTATCGTTAGATCGGGGAAAAACCGTGGGCGCGTCACGCTTCCGGTTCCACCCGGGAATAGCGGATATTAGAAAATAAATCTCTCTTACCGTTATCTTGGAAGTGTATTTTTTTTCTTTTTCTTTCTTTTTCTTTTTTTTTTCTTTTTGTTCATTGTTTTATTTTTCTTCCGCTTACTTAAAGTACAATCGTCTATGGATTTTATTGAGCCGCTAGCTGAATTACGATGGAAAATCATTGAGATCCTTTTTTTTTTTCTCATTCTGTTGATTTCGATTTGAATTCACTGAATTACGAAAATTATTTCGTCGAATTAATCGTGGAACCCGAACGAATCTGCCGATGTAGGTTTTCGTATAGGTAACACGATAAAGTCACCCCCCAAACGACGATCTTCTTCTTGCAGCACTCGGTATATTATTCCTATTTTTTTCCCCTCAAATCCGAACTTTGGTTGTTGATTACGGGCCCAGCAAAAAAAAGGAATCGTCAGCGATACGTCGACCTGACGTATATATATATATATATATATATATATATATATATATATATATATTTTTTTTTTTTTCGGCGACACGGATAGGTGGCTTGAGATATTTTTTTTCCAAGGTGATATGTCAGCTTTAACTTTTACGTCTTTATTCATATTTCAAATTATTCGTTTTTAATTTAAAAATTACAGAGATCATTTCCTTGATGAATTGTCGATAGAGACAAACGAGAGTATGGTGCATGATTTTTGTCTGTGTGTGTGTGTGTTTTTATGTGTGTGTGTATGCACGTGTGTAATTGGTATGTCCTGTGTGTGTGTGGGTGTGTTTGTATGAGAGAGATTACTACTTAAAGAGACAAAAAAAACGTAGAAAATAAGTTGTAAACGTGACCAAAGCGGACAATGTGTTGATTAGGAGCAAAAAAACCAGACACTCTTTTTCCATGTGTAGAAAATGGGGAAAAATAAAAACGTATCGATCAGCGATGTAAACAATTTTTTTGCAATAGTAATCAAATACCATTCGTATTATCGCACGTGGAGAACAAAAAAATTCTGTCATTATACAAATAGAGTCATGATTACTGACGTAACGTCGTTTGTTCGACAAATTTAAAATGAAAAAAAAATATTTTTTCAAAAAAAAAAAAATATATATTTAAAACGAAACAATCGGAAACTGAAAAAATAATGATAATAATAATAATAATCGTGTGATTAGTGACATGAAAAAAAAAATTATGATAATTCGTCCCTACCTAAGATCGGAAATAAAATTTATTATCTAATTATCGTGAAACTAGATACGATCGTTAAAAAACTAAAGGACAAAAGATTTTTGCCGAATATGTGAGACGGCCCGTTCGATAAATTCAATCTGTGTTCCGTATGTGTGTGTGTGTTTAGCCGGCTATTTTGTTCCGAGCTTCGATTCGTTTTGATTAGCTGATTCAATTAATCTGAATTGTCATTTTTTTTTTGTTTTTTTCTTTTTTTTTCATTATTCGGTAAACGCAACGTTTCGCTGTTGCTTCAAGATTTGATCTGTTATATTTTTCTTCATCTTCTTCTTCTTCTTCTTATTCTCTTTCTTTGTTCTTTTCTCTTTTACGTCGTCGTTTAAAATGATTTATTTCGTTAATCATTGAACAATGGTCTACGGCGAATATTCTAAAAAAAAAAGTGAAATATCGTTGTTCGCGTTTCCACACGATTCCATGACCCATGGGGTTGATGAAAATAAAATGATAGATGGTGCCTTGTAATCAGAGGCGCGAATAAAAAAAAAATCATGTTAGGAGCGAGCTTTGAATGAATTTTGTAACTTGTCCGTAAATCAAATACAACCGTACAGGCCGGACGAAGGAATGAATCTTTTCGTATTATTCCGTATAAATCCAAACTATCGCAGAAAAAAAATTAATTTTGAATTATCGAGTTGTCCTTTTTTTCTTGTCAGATTCAAAGAGAACGGAAACTAATAATCAACATCGCTGTCGACATTTTTCTTACGTGTTGAATCAACTCGACTATACGTCGAAAAATGTTTTTCACTCGTCTCGATTCGAAGACGACCATTCAATAATAATAATCGTAATAATAATAATATCAATAAACTACAATTTAAAAAAAGTCGATGAGCATTATCATTTTTACTATTCACGAACAAAACTACGATACGAAAAAATAAAAATATATATATATATCCTACTAATTTTTAGAGTCATGAAAACTCGGACTGATCCACGTCATAAAAAAAAATATATATATATAAAAATTGTATATAATAGACTACATATAGGTTATTATAGTTTCTATATAAAATTCGCCATATATATTCTCTATATGGACTATATACCATCTATAGTCAATTTAAACACATGAAGTTTGTTTGTATAAATTATATGCACTGTATATAATTAATAAAAAAAACGTTATAAGTTCAAATTTTCTGTAGATTGTAGACAGTCTATATACAGTTCGGTATATATGATATATATAGTAAATTCCATGCAGAAACTGTATTTATATAGTCTATATACAATTTACATAAATTTATATATATATTTCTTTTTATTCGGGAAAAACAAAACGAAACGACAAAAAAAAATTTAACATTCAATTGTGTCATTAGTTAGATATAATTCAAAGCCCGCTCCGGACAACTGCAATTTCGAAATGAAAAAAAAAAAGAAATGAAAAAAAAATGATACAAATTTAGCATAATCAACTACACCGTTCTTCCACAGGTCCGATATCCTGTGAATTCGCATTATCGACAATCTCCCGACGCCACAGACTCGGAACCGACTGGCCCGACGTCGGTGGCAACGGGGGCGGCGCTGGCGGCGGTCCGGCGAGCATTCTAGGCGGATAAGGACCTTCGACGACGCACGGTATCGATATCTTGTCCCAGGCAAGTTTGTTCAGAGTTGCCAAACCGTGAACGCACATCAAGCTCTGGGGATGTGAGTGACAACGATGCTGATGTTGTAGCACGAGGGCCGTTTGATGTGACGGTGACGCGGTAGAATGTGGATGGGATGCGACCCACGTCACGCCTGGATCTGCTCTGTGTCATTTGCCGTTCGTCTGTAGGGCCGCGTTGATCTGCGCCCACAAATCTTTGTTGCACGCCGGCGATCTGGAAAATTTCGAATTGAAGGGCGACGAATCAATCGAATGTCGAAGCATTTATATTCCATTTTATTTTATTTTATTTTATTTTATTTTATTTTAACCAAAATCGAAGCAGAAATCACATGATCCATTTTTTCTTTTCTTCATTCTATGATCTGGTTGATTGTTTCTCGAAAATGTTTGTTTCTCGATAAAAGGATCTGAATTTGTTCAACGAATTGCAAGACGACAGTTTAACTCTATCCAATTATCAATACTCTCGAGCAAAATAACAATTTCTTCGGAATTTCTCGAAAGTAAAAAAATTATAAGACACAAAAAAAACACGATAAATCCCATTTTTTTCAGCCAGGAGTTAAAAAAAGGGACTCACCGTTTTATCGACTGCAGCCATTCCTTGAATTGCGTGTGACCTTCGGGGGTTATGTGAAAGGCGGCCCTCGCCGCGCACACGACACTCGCAAATTCTTCATACTCGCCCGTCATCAAGTGATATAATTTGTGATGTATGCACTGAATATACCTGAAACAACGAAAATTCCATCATAAAACCTCAATCGAAAATTTTCAATGGTCACGAAAAATAACGGAAGAAAAAAAATAATAATAAAGTACATTTTGACAATTAAATAAAAACAGATTTCAAAAAATAAATAAATAATATTCTTTATTGCTTTGAAGAAAAGAGCACTAAAGGACAATATAGAAAAATATTGATACTTTGACATTTACAATATCTAATCAGTTATTTTTCGAGTCGTGTGAAAAAAAAAAAAAAAAAAAAACAGTCGAATTGAGAATCTTCTCCTTTTTTCAAGTCGGTTAAAAAAACTTTATGCAAACGTATACATACATTTGCTGACACTTGTGCACGAGAGGAGCCAGCAGAGCCGATCGCAAATGTTGCAAGAACATAGCGGGATTGCTTCGCGAAAGATAATTCGCCGCTTCGAGGGCAACGTCGTGAAGAACGAAGGGACTGACGATGCTGTTGACCGTGCAGATGCACAACTGATGAAAACATTGCGTGCCAAGACGCTTCGAGATTCTCAATAGCCATTTGACGTCCTCGCCGTATGGCGGATTACGAGCGTATTTGGCTTGCGGCCGATCGTCGTGAACCCTTCGGGCCAGGGTCTCGAGGGCCAACATTCCCACGCGATAAGCAGCCACCAGCGCGCGCAATTGTTGCGGGCTGAAAGGTTGACTCTGTCGGTGAACCTGAAAATAACAACGAACAAACAATTTTTATTAATATTATTTTATTTTTTTATTTTTTTTTTCATTTTTTATTTTTTATTTTTTATTTCAAACTCACCTGAGGCTGGGCTCTGACCGTGGATATTATGGGCTGTGCTTGAACCAGCGATGGGCCCGGCATGCCGTTTTGTCCTGGCATTGGTCCAGTCAAATTTGCTTGAACCTGAAACAATTTTCGCTCATTAGGCTTAAATAGCGTCAGAAATAACAAACATTCATCGATTCACATTTTTCTAATATATATTTTACAATTTCATTATCGTGCCATTTTTCACCAGTTAATTACTTCCATTTTTCTTGATCCACTGCATCAACAAAATCTACAAAAATTGCTACTAAACTCAACAAAAGTATTATAACTTTAAATGAAAAAAATAAAAAAAATGTTTAACCATACAAAATAATTTTGTAAAAATCAGTGTCACCGATGAGCTCGTTATACAAAATTTACTAATGATCAAGAAATGTGTTATTCCAATAATTTTGTTTAACGATGGAAAAAAAAGTATTATTCCAATAATTTTGTTTAACAATGAAAAAAAAATGTATCATTTGAAAAATTTTGTTTATCGATGAAAAAAAAAGTATTATTCGAATAATTTTGTTTAACGATGAAAATTCAGTCGATCAATTGAATTGATACTTACGTTAACCGGCATGGGCTGTTGCATGCAGAACATGTGATGGGTTCCCGGTGGCGGATGAACGTTCACAGTGGTGACCGTCGGTTGGGGCGCGTAGTACTGTTGAACCGGTGACGGTTGGGTAACGGGTGGCGGATGTCGCGGATGTTGCGGATGTTGAGGATGCTGGGGATGTTGGGAGTGTTGAGGATGACCGGGATGGGGCTGAAAAGCCGCGTGATACATCTGCGGAGGCCGTGGCTGCATGTGTGGAGGAGGCGGTGGCAGAGCCACTCTGTGGGGTGGCATCGGGCCACCGAAAGGCGGTAACGCGTGATGGGGATGCATGAAACTGTAAGGACCGACCGCGTACGACATCGGTACACCTGGATAATCAATCAAGAAAATCGAGTTTTATTTTTACAACTTTGTTTTTTTTTTCTTTCAAGTGTTTTTTTTCACGAAACATGGAAGAATATTTTCAGTTACATTTTTTTCGGGTCCGTCTCCAAGCTTCGAATATTCAATGTTTCGAAGGCATAATTGGCGAGTTTGACATTTCATAAACGTCGGCAAGTTTTACATTTTATAAACGTCGACGGTCGAGATATGAATTTTCGAAATTTCGGACTGTCGAAAAATTGAAAATTCGAAACTTGCAGACGTGTCCTTTATTTAATTATTTACTACGCCACATCTTCTTGCACTTCGTAATATCTAACGTTTCTGTATTTTTTACTGTATTTTTTCTTTTGCTCCGTATATTGCCTCTTTCTCTTCCACCTTGATCATCTTTTTGTACACTCGTTTTATCTTATTTCCCTGGAATTTTCATAGATCCTTTCTTTCTATTTTACGACCCAACGTATTTATAATTTTCGTCTTTATTGCCGAATCATCTATTCCTTCCACCCACTCCTCTGCTACCTTTTAGGTGTATGCCGTCGTTGACTTTTTTTGTAGGAAATTCAATTCTTTACAACATTGTTCATGTGAAATATTGGTCTATATAGCGTTGTTTATCCAGACTTTTGATGGGAACGGAAAAATCCATTGATTTTTTTATTGTTTTAATTTTTTCTTTACATAGAAATCTTAACCCTCAAACCCACTACGTTTTTTCGGCACCTTTCAACCCACTACGAGCGTCGTTTTCGTGTACCAGTAAACCCGACATTTTTGGACCAGTAAAAGTGGTTTAAAAATGTGACAAAAATTCATGGAAGTGTTTTCAACCTTCAACTCAAAGTCCCAATTGTAATATTTCGGACAAAACTTATTTTTTAATGTAGTTTTTTATTAAAATATGAAGGTACGCAGCCAAAACAACTCAAAGAACCCCAAGGGTCGAAAAAGATTGTCGTAGTGGGTTGGAGGGTTGAATAAAGCTATAAAAATTCGGTCGTGATCACCAAAACCTTCGAAAAACAATAAAGAAGTTTCACTTTCACCAAGAGTGCTCGCATCCTCGGTTTCCTTTTTTCCTCCCTTCATATTTTTATCTCTATTGCAGAGATGGGCATCCATTCGATACAAATGTAGTTCAAACACTTTCCGGGCTGAATGATAATTAATTTTACCAGGTTAATCAAATATTTCAATCCATTGTAGAACAATAATTTACGCAAACTGCTCTTTATTATTACAGAAACGTAAAAATATCGATTTTTGCATGATAATTAATCATAGTTATTTGTTTGAAAGAGTATTTGAAATACATTTTCATTGAATGAATTCCCTGCTCTATTGGTCAATTGATAATAAAAAGAAAACGAATGAAAATAATTACCAAGCGGAGCTAGTGTCGTGATGGCCGGATGCGGTGGATAAGGTTGAGGAGGTGGTTGAGTAGTGGTCACGACAACCGTTGGAGCTGGTCCGGGCATCATTTGTCCAGTTGCCAGATCCACCGTCGGTCCACCGTCCACCAACAGTCCACTGTTCGGATCCAACTGCAGAGGGTCGTGAGGTATCTCGTCCTGTTGTTCACCTCCCGGTGTGTGCTGCGAAAATTGAAAAAAAAACATTAAATCTCATAGTTTTCACGATCGTTCGATTTTTCAACGTTTCGAAACATCGACGTGGAATTTTTTTTTCGGATTATATTGCGTGTTACGTGCTTACCCGAAGATACAACTCGTACCAGTATTTCGCTACTTGGAACAAAACTTCCGGATAAACACCGCCACCCTTGGCAGTGTTCTCCACTGTTATACAAGCTTTTTCCAACATGACGTCACTCTGCTCTTTGCACTAAAACGATTAATTCGAAAGAGATTTATTAGTACACGATATTGGATTTTTTTGTAGCACGTCAATTTGTGTTTTTTTTTTGTTCTTCCGTTTTCCTTTTCTTTTTTCAATAAAATATGAAAACGGATTTTCGCACATTGTGTAAAATCGGTTATTACAATGTTTGGAACAAACAAAAAAGTTTTAGCTTTGCCACACTGGTGAATAATATTTATGAAGAAAGACGCTTTAATTCGAATAGGCTAAAACTTTTACCCCTTCAGAAATGGGTGTCGATTTTTTTTCCCTGTTTGGGGTAACCCGAAAACATTCCCTTATTTTTTTCAAAATTTCGAAAGTTTGTGAATTGACGCTATTTTTCCACCCCTCTAAACTTGCAAGAAAATCCTGAAATTTTGACAGTCACTAGCTTTTATAATTTCGAAATAGTATGCAAATAGTATGCATTTCAAAACGATCGTCTGTCCCGTTTGGAAGTCATAGCTGTACGAAATTTAACATAGGTATAACTAATCGTACATTTTTTTACAAGATCTCACTTGTCTATCATCGATAACAACGAACCGATGAACGATGATAACAACTGATAAGCGATTTCAACACAAATTGAAATTTATTCGTGTTTGTGTCTTGTAAAAAAATGTACGAGTAGTTATACCCACAAACAATAGATTCATGTGAATAAAGAATTTTTCGCGTGCTCAGGGACAACTCGAAAAAATAATTACCGGATCAGTCTAAAAATCCCATGATATTCAAATGGGAAACAAAACGAGCTTACAGCCACGTCTTCTCATTAGACTACAGTGCTGGGGTTTCGCACATATTTTTATTTATTCATTTCGAACCCATCTGAGGGGCGCACTTGTCGAAATTCGTCAACACCCCCGTTAAGGACCACCCTAATATATAAATAATGTATAATCACCTGCAAAATTGCTCTCTGTATCTCGTTGGGATTGAGAGCGTGAGCGTGCGGCAGACAAGAGAGTGCCAGTTCGGCAGCAGCCCGAACCATGTTGGGATCGCTTCCGCGGGACGATTTGTCAGCTATGCTGACGGCTTCGGGTGGCGTCAAATGGCCCTCCCAACTGTCGATGAGGAACCAAATGGCCGGTGCTCCGATTTCCATGGCCTGACCGGTTATCCAAGACACGTGACTCGAATAAGTACGGCTCAGCCAGTTCGGACTGACGCAATTGTGAAGACCGAGAGCGTAGAGACCAAGCTGAAAGGCACACATGTGGAGCGCTCGTTGGGGACCGTGATGATTCTGATTCGTCGATGCTTGAGTGAACAGCGATGTCGAACTGTTGCCACCGGCTTTTGCCAGCACCGTCTTTGCCAATTCGCACATGAAATGAGCTCCGGCTTCGGACGGCTGATTCGGAATCGACGGATAAACTCGTTTGCTCTTGTACCTGCGAAAAAAAAAAGAAATTCTATGATATTAGCAAAAATTATTTTATACAAAGCTTTTTCAACTCTATTGCTGAAACTTTTTTATTTTAATTTTTTGTCTTTTTTTTATCATGAAAAGGAATATCAGATCAAACCTGCCTTTTCATCATTTCTATAATAAATATTATTTTTGAAAAATCTTAAAAAAGATGCATTATGCTTGAACCTTATACTTTATTAGAAATATATAAAAATATGATATTAATAAATAAAATTCAGCTA
The DNA here is from genome assembly GCA_963662125.1 of Diplazon laetatorius. Classification (NCBI taxonomy): domain Eukaryota; kingdom Metazoa; phylum Arthropoda; class Insecta; order Hymenoptera; family Ichneumonidae; genus Diplazon; species Diplazon laetatorius. The sequence continues at coordinate 9,115,002 of OY759153.1, forward strand.
TAATTGAACAGACTCGTGAAAAATCAAGATTCTCAACTCGATTTTCATAAATTGCAATTATCATCATTATTATACTACGAAAATTCGCCATTACTACGAAAAACAATATCTTTATTATTATTCTTGAATGAAGGCGCTCGGAATTTGAGCGATAAAGACAATTTGACGAGAGAAAGAAGGACAAATTTAGTGTGGATGATTTTCCGACTTTTTTGTTTTTTAAAAATTTTTTTTTTGTTTTTTATTATTTTATTATTATTAAAAAATGATAAAATTTTAAGATACCTAGTTTCCTTGGTTCTCGTGGATACCGGAGGCTGAGTCGGTTGGGGTTGCACAGTCAGAGCGGTCATTCCACTCTCGAGTTCGGCGCTCGTGCTGCTGTGAGGTCGGCTACTGGTACCGGCACCGTTGTCGCAATTGCCGCTCGCGTCTGTGCCAGCGAGTGGCGACGAGCACGCTTTGGCACGGCGGAAACCTGCCAACTGAAATGCAAAAGAAATGATTACACACTCGAATCGTATGTTCCGAGAAAGAAAGAGAATGAGAGAGAGAGAGATAGAGGATAGACATAAAAATTGTTGAAAACGCTTACCTGACTCTTGGTCGGTGGATTGGAACTGTAATAGCTACTTAAAATCGGCGATTTAATCAACTGATGAACGTCACGGTCTAACAATTTGTCCATTATCTTCGCGACTTTCATGGGCTCGTCCTTGTAATGTACCAACAGCGTGATGGCCAAATCTCCCCTGCAAACATTTTTTTTTTTTTTGGGTTTTTTTCCAGAAGATTTTTTTTATCGAAATGCAAAATAAATGTTCACAAACATTTTTCTTTTCATTTTTCAATCTAGAACGTCAAACTTTAAAACATAAACTTGCAAAATATTGTAATGTGAAAAACAAAATTCAACAACTGTCACAAATTAAAAAAATAATCGAATACAAATAATTTCCGAGCAATGAAAAAATTGCAACGACAAAAAGTTGTATTTTCAAATAAAACCACAATGACAACAACAACAAAATGTAATGTTCAAATAAAAAATAATTCAACAAAGACGCAAAAATTGTAAATAAAAAAAAACGACAATAATATTGAAGTAAAAAATGCGACGAACAAATAGTTAAACATTTAAAAAATAAGTGCAACGAAAAAAAAAGTTAAATATATAAACTTATTAAATAATAAGAATAAAAACGCAAAAATTGCAAACAAACAAAAAAAAAGACACATTCAAATGAAAATATTGGAACGATATATCAATCGATGAGAATGAAAAAAAAGCCAATGAAAAAAAAATGTTCGATACAAAAAATATTCGTCGTACCTCTGACGTCGAGTTCCTTCGCACAGAAGCGGATGATCGGCTTCGCTGACGTTGGCTTTCAGTCCCAAAGCCGCGACCGCGGCGTCGAAACCAAGATTCTCATCGCCCTTGTTGGCAAATACCGGCCATTCGGTCTTGAGTCTCGGTGCGTTCAACGCGTCGAATATAAAACTCGCGAGCATTATCGGCAAAAGCGCGTGTCCGCGAGATCGCAGAACACCGTCTCTCAACTGTTCCGCGCGGTGTCTCACCATCGACAATTCTGACGGACCCAATGGTATGCGTTTCAGCAGACCCACGAGCTCGCTCTCCTGATGGGCCAATTTGACTTCCAGGGGCTTCGTACTCGCTGGTGGACGTGCCATTTCCAAACCGAACAAACCCACGCGAAATGCCAAATTGTGATGATCCGGATTTTCCGCCAGTACCGTCGACAAAAATCCGCATTTGGCCAGCGTAGCCGATGCGAGACACGTGAGCTGGTGCGAAGCCGGATTCACGGGTTGCTGAAACGACGGACAAATTGTATTAACGTATTGCTGGATGGATATAAAAAAATGTAAAAGAAATGTAAAAGAAATGTAAAAAAAATGTAAAAGAATGTAAAGAAATGTTAAAAAAATGTGAAAAAATGTTTAAAAATGTTAAAAAATGTGGGAAATTCGTGAAAATTTGAGGAATGATTAAAATATAGAATAGTTCGTGTTAGAATAATAATAGATTAATTATTTCACAATTTTTCCCTGAATATTTAGTAGTTATGAAATTATGACCTTACTGGCCTTCGACACGGACGCTTATGGAAAAACAGATTCTGCAGACGTTAAAGTTTTGCAAAACGAATAGGAACTAAATGTCAGTAAATTCTGAAAATATTCGATCATCGAAATTTAGGATCGAGTGATCGATTGCGCTAAGTTTTACACGAATCGACTGCGTAGTTGGCGAGAAATTGAATCAAAGTAATGAGGAATATTGCGTTTCTACGAATTTGTATAGTTATAACGGTTTGAAACAGGAGTAAAGTTAACTGACAAAAACTCAGTCAAGCACAGGCGAATATCGTCGAATCTTGACTTCAATTATTATTAAAAGTGGGAAATTAATTGTTAATTTATTATTGGCTCAGTTATTTGTAAGGCTCAAAATGTACGACATGGTTTAGATTGGTCGTTCCACGATTTACCCATCAAATTAAAAAAAAAAAACTTTTCCAAAATAGTGAAACTATATTTCAAAGATAGAATTCAAAAATTTGCAGAAATAGTTTCACTATTTTGTCGAAAAAATAGTTTACGATCCAATCGTAGTTCAGACGATCGAGATTCGTCTTTCGCATACAAATATCTTTTTTTGATTATTTTTCCTTTTTTTTTCTTTCTCGATTATTAAAACAGCTCAAACCATGGCCAATGTCGAAAACCAGCGGGTTTTCGGCGCATCCCAATGCGGATTCAACTATTTTGTTAACAAGAAAAAATGTCTTCATCATCCAAAACAGTCTTGACAAAAATAATCACGAATTTCTTCATTCTAACGAAATTCAAAATAATCCTTTCAAACAAAATGCTGAAAATTCCCGAACAACATGACGGAAACTTCATCCCTCCGAACACCCTCGAATAAAAAAAAACGTACCTTCTTGCGTTTTCCTTTGACCGGCATGGGTGGAACTTCGATCATGAGATCGGGCGGATAAGCGAGCAACTCCTCGGCCAATTTGATTCCCAAAATGCAAGCCTCGCGCGTGTGTCCATGAGCGTAAAGACCTTCGGCTCTCGCGAAAAGCACGTCCCAAGGATCTTCGGTTTTTTTCAAATTTCCAAGAACGGCCGTGGCGTTAGTTCCGCCTTGGCCGTCGTTCTTCGGATCCTTGCCGTCGTTCGTCGTTACACTGGCCGCTGCCTTTGGATCGTAATAATAAACGTTATACTCATCGCCGGACGGACTGTCGCTGCTGGACGAACAACTCTCGTCCTTCGATGGCCGTCTCGAGGGATCCTTCTCAGCGTCGGATTCCGTCTCGCGTTTTTCACCGACGACTTTGGTCGTTGGTGGGACACGCGACGTACCCGCGACCGGATCCCTATATTCTACAACGTTCGTCCTTGGGCACTTCACCGAGCATACGGGTTTATTGTTACTGCTATCACTACTATCACTATGCGTCTCGGACGAGGCGTTTGAGCGGTGCTTGTCCGAGTCTTGAGCGTTCTTCAGACTGACGTTGCTATTCGAGGATGACTCGCTGCCACCGCCCTCCTGCAATCCGGTCGCATAGCGTTTCAATTACGATAACGTTTATTGGGCACGGATACGAGTTACCAATGTTCAATGGTCCGACGGTTCGAAATTACGAATTTTTTTTTTTTTTTAGTTTGATCGAATTTTCTCAAAAATTGAAATCTACGAATTTTTTTTTCGTTCCGACAGTCACGAATGTAGCAAAGATTTGAAACCCGAAACGTTTAAATGTCCGGGAGGTCGATAAATCGAATCGACATGTTTTGGTGAATGTAGGAAACTTTTATTTGAGGCAGGACGGGCCAAATCACAGGATTGAAACTCTTCTGTCCCCCTGAAGTGATCATAGATTTTTTTTTAGTATATTTTGGATCCTACGACGTCGGTAATTTTTTTTTTTTTTAGATTCTTGAGACCCCCCTTTTCCTTACCGCACCCCTTTTTTTTTTTCAAATCACGGGGTAACTACTATTTACCCTGTTTTTGATTGGATAACATTTCTTTTCCCACATACTGTAGCAAAATTGAGAAACTTTTCTAATAAAATTAGAGTGGGCATCATGATCCTAGTGTTTCTATTTATTTTTCTAAATAAAAAAAAAAAATTCGAGTTTTTTTCCGAAATGTCAATATGGAAATGTTGAAATGTAATTGTTTTCTATCTAAAATAAAAAAATAAAAATAAAATATCTCTTGGAAAAAATCGATCTTTCGATTATTCTCGATCGAAAACCGATATTTTATTATTTTGTATAATTTTTTAATTATTATTTACGAAAAAAACGATTGGATTTTCTATCGAAAATAATCGAAATATTCCATATTCTGAATTTTGAGTCTTCGGACTATTGAACATTCGAAACTTCGATCCGCGCCCACAATATTCACCCCGCCGGGGATAGACGTGAAGATTTAACAACGAGTCGGTCCCAACTCAACTTTCCCCAACTCGTTACCGATCCAACCGGCTCGACCCGGCTCCCACATGATCTGCCTGTTATCACGACCTCGACCGGGCCGGTCAAGTTGGGCCGGTTGCAAGTTGAGAAAAGTTAAGTTGGGACCGTCCTTATTTAACGCTACAGTCGTTGGCCATTTTTGAGCACACCATTTTGTTCGCTTTTATTTTAGAATTGTTTTGTATATAATTATTATTATTTTTTTTTCATCGAAGTGACAACACGCCCATTTATACAGACGAGCAATTTACCCTCGAAAAGACGGCTATACATTTCAATACCGATCGGTTGTATTTTTTAGTATCACGTTGATTTTTATACTTGTGATTGGTACCTTGATCTGATCTGATTCTTTTTCCGTCTTCAGTATCGTCGAAAGCATTCTTTATTTCTTGAAATTTAATGTTCAGTCATTTTTGAGGATATTAATTGTACGGTTTTTGTAGTCTTGAAATTAAAAATAATGAAATTTATGTCATCGAGGCTAGATAATTTTGAATTTTTGACTCTTTGCTTGCAATTTGCAATGTTGCTGAACATAACGAAAAAAAAGACGAACGAGAGAGAGTGAGAGGAAGGGAAATGAATTTGAAAAAGTTCAGTTGGAGGAAAATAAAATTGATCGTAAAAATGCGAATTTGAAGAATCTTAAAAATTCAGAGACATTAAGTTGAAGATTCAAAATCGTAATTCGCAATGTTAACGCGATTGGTTAGTGATCCAAAGTAGACCCCAAGAAAGATCACTCGTCTAAAATTCGAAATATCATCAACAATGATTTTTCTATAAATTTGCAATCACATCTTCAAATTCAATATTATTAACATCGATAATATCAATATTATTAATGTAGATAATATTATAAATGTTGTTTGAATTATAATTGGTGGTCGAAAAAAGTGCTTTGATCACCGTGGCCAACGACTGTATCGTCCTGTCTCACGACATGCTATAATTATTGTCGTGAACAATGTAAGACCGTGGCTTACCTGAGAATCCGTGTCACCGCAATTAGCAAATTCGCCATATCCGTGTCTGCCGAGAACAACCTGTGGCGTGCCCAAGAACGGCGGCAAATTGGCAATGTCCGCGTCGTTCTCGCAGAAACCTTCGGAACTGACGCTGCTGCGATTACCGTCGCCGCCACCGCTTCGCGAACAAAAGCCCGGAAAGTCACGTGTGTTGAGTCGTTTTCGATCCATGTAACTGAACTCGACCAGGCCGAGATTGAGGGGCCGTCGACCGTGATGGTGGGACGTCGGGGGCTGACAATTGAGCACCGCCGCACTTGAATTTACCTTTAACATCACGAATGAAAAAATAAATAAATACAATTATAAACTCATCGATAAAATTCAAAGGGTCATTGATATGGTTTTCTCAATGTACAACCCTAGAGCGAAGTTTTTGAAGATTTTTACAACGCTCAATCGAAGCGTTTTTCTATCAAATGAATTCCCTCGTCCGTAAAAATATCATCATAAAAAAAAATCTTCAAACCCAAAATCAATTCGACAAATTATACTGATAAAAAAACGTAGTCAAGTAGCGTGTTGGGCAGGCGCATGACAGCGTTTCGTAGCCATTCTGCAGTACTTAGCCATTGACAAAAGACGTGATCTCCACAAAAGCGTTAACGGAAACTTTTTCTATTTCTATGTTTTTCATAAACTATTTTCCCTGCGATGTTGATTAAAATTTTGATTGAATGTACTGTTTGACAGCTACATTCTGAATTTTGAATTGATAGTTTAGAAATTAAAGGGGGGGGGAACACTCGGATGACGACTTTGAAAGCAAATATCTCGTGACTGAAGGGTTGAAATCAAAAGGTCTCGAAACATTTTGAATTGCATTTGAGGAGACCTATCAAAAGACACCTCACTCGATGGGGTGAGCAAAAAAAAATCGAGTCCACTTTTTAATCTGTGAGAGATGCGGTCAGTTTTTTTATAAATAAACAGCATGAACGAGAGAATGAGAGAAAAGTCTATAAAACCGTAAGGGTTCCTAGACTTCCACAAACAACCTGCAAGATAATAATAAAAAATAAAAAAAATCCGAAAATCAACAACACAACAAACCTGATTGACTTCGGTCCTGGTATCGCCGGCGTGTCTGAAACACGTGAACGGACAGTGATACATCGGATTGCTATCGGCCGTGTAAGTTATTCCGGGCAACGTGTATTCGTCCCAATCCAAGTAACAAGCTTCCAACGCGGGTTTGAAACCCGTAAAAATTTCCAAATCGGTTTTCAACGAATCCTTGGGCGCACCTCCGTGATTGCGATTCTGTGAATTGTGAGAAACCGAATTGCCACGGCTCTTCGTGACTTTGTCGATGATTTTCATGTGCCAACCGGTAAATTGTGCGTGCAACATTTCACGTTCGGACGGCGATAATCCGGGATTCAGAGCGGCCAATCGCCAGAGAACGACGATTTCGTCGCACAACGACGAACAAGCGTGTTGCGACGCATGCGCGTTGCTGTTCACGCTTCCGTGTTTGCCACCGCCGTGGCCGGTGCCGTTGAGCAACGCGACTTTCGTGTTGAACCACCAAACGAGAAATTGTTCGCAAGCCATGCATTCCTCGGTTATTATTTCCAAAAGCGGTATGGCATTGCGATCGGTGCGTTTGAACATTTCCCGCACTATCGACAACAAATTCCACATGCCTTCGGGTTCGCGACCGCGCAACGGACGCAGAAGCGACGACCACTCGGTGGCCGCGGGTGGCGCTGTCGTGCTCAGATAATTCACGTCGCTGAACACAATCGGTGCGGGTACGCAAAATTTTATTAATATTTTTTTGATATTTCCGTGAAGAGTCTTCTCGTCCAAGTACCAAGATGTTTGATCGTGGGCCGAAGCCCCAGCCGTGGGATCCGGGGCGCCGCAATAACTGTTTATCGCGCTCGGTTGGGCCGACAACAATTCGTCGAGCAAACGCTGAGCCGTTGGCAATATTTGCTGGGGCAATTCGCTTATAAGATATTGAGCGAATTTTTGCAACTGCTCGCGATGCAGTCGCGACAGAGATTCGCTCACCGGTGCACGCAGACATACTTGCGTTGGCTGCGAAACAGAATGAAATATGTTGATGTTGGAATTTTTACGTTGATCATGAAGAAATGATTGTCGGCTGTTGATGGGATTCCGGGTTGGATTGTGAAAGAAAGAATGAATGAAGCAGGCGCTGGTAGAAATTTTGAAAACTGGTTGCTTTGAATTTCAGAGAGTTGACAAAGTCCTCCTATGAGGAAGCATTTGATGTATTTATATTTTTATTTTTATTTTATTTTATTTGATGTATTAAATTTTTATTTTTATTTTATCATATATTATTTTTACGTCATCTGCAGTTGAAGTTTATCCTATCGCGAGACATATATCAAAATTTGAGCCCAATCGAACTGTTTAAAAAGTGTTTGCTTCCATGAATGAAATTTTTCATTGTCTTAACAAGTAAAAAAAAATTTTTTTATCAGTTCAATCCAGTTCAACTGATGAAAAAAAAAAAAAATTTCCAGTTGAAAATAAAATTTCAGAAATTTGAGGTGAGCGCAATGCACAGTGTTAAACTCACTTGAAATAGGGATTCCAAGTGAGCTAAATACCATTGGGGTATTTTTTGATTCACAATTTTACAGAAGTTAACAATTGTTTTTTTTTTACTTAACAAAAATCATTAAAAACTTACGAGAAAAAAAAATGGTTACCCTTTTTTAAATGGAAAAATCAAAAATATCACCATCTTGAGTGAACTTAATAATTGCGATCCCGGAATTGTATATTTAATTTTGTTTGGCAAGCTCGAAAATGTCATAAAATCTAGAGAAGAAGAAAAAAATGTTCCACCATCGCATAGCTTGGCTCTGTGAAAAAGTCGGGAATCGAGTCGGGAAATGAGTCGTTGAAAAATATTGTTTACCATGTGTATTCTGTGCAGACAGACCGCGACGACGTGGGAACACCAGTAAGCTGTGGAGGAACATGTGCAATTGCACGAGGTTATTCTACGACGGTCAAACGTAACCGCGACGTTGAACTGAGACCTCGCGCCGCTCGAAGTCGAGAGCAACTGCACGTGGACACTCGCGCTCAGGTGGAAACCTGTGAAAAAAAATTAAATGTTTAAAATATTAAATACGATTTTCAAAAAAAAAAAAAAAACACGTTTCGTATCTATTGCTAAGCAAGTCAGAATGATGTCCGGAAGTTGTCTGTATTCATCGGAAAATCTGATACGAATGATTATTTATTTTTTTATTACGATTTGTTTTCTGGTCACTTCAGTTCTTGTTCAGATTGAAGCTTTGAGGATACAACCTTATTTTTTTATAGCTAGATTCTACATTCAACTCTTGGCTCAAATTTGAGAGAATCCTACATTACCGATATTATTGGATAGCGAATAGCCCTATATACATGTATATATTCTTTTCTTTATTTTTTCTGGAAATAACTGATTAAAGATTATACTTTAAAAGATTATACTTTGCTGTATCAACGTACTATTAATGATTGTTCATGAATCATTTGAAATAAGAACTCGAACCAGGATTATTATTTTTAATTCAATTTTTTGCAAGCATTCGGAAAATTGCTATTGAACTTCAGCAATGAAAAAATGAGATAATTCGATGAAATCGTTATTGCATCAACTGAATAATTATCAGTTCTAAAAAAATAATTTCCATGGAAAATATAAAACCCATTTCTTTTTGTGTCGAGTTTTTTTTTCAAAATCTGAGTTTTCCAAATATTTTGCCAGTATGGAAATAAAAAACAACTATAATTATATAAAATAAAATAAACAAATAATATCTCGTGGCTGATCGAAAATTAAATTCAATACTCTTTTAAAATCTATCAACATATTTATTACGAATAATAAATAAAGATGTTTGGAGTGTCAAATTTACACACATTTCAAACATCCATTTTTACAAGCCCCTTTCGTTCTCCCATTTGGTAAACCTTTTTACTCAACGCTACGTACCAGCAATTTCTTCAATAAAAAGTACTTTAGAAAAAATAAAAAAAATAAAATAATAAAAAAAATATATTCGAGGCAGAATAAAATACGGGATATTTTTTTTCCTCCGTTCATGAATAATGTATACGAGAAGCGTAATGGAAGCGAAGCGGCATCTGGAGTGACTTACCTATCTGAAGTGGATCTTTGATGCTGCGTGAACGATAGAGGTGTTCGCCACGCTGAAACTCGTCGGCACTGCCATTTGCCAGACACGAGTACAGCCTGATGTCCTCCTCGTTGTCGGGAAAACTCCAGAAGGCTATCCTGAGTTGAAGTTGCTCCGGTACCGGTGGATACACGTGTTCCACCAGCTCGAAGGGTATGTGCGAGGCGACGCATCTTGCCGATAATTCGCACAGCGTCGGTACTGTTGGCCCGTCTGCTATTCACAACAACAAAAAGAGAGAAGAAAAAAATACATTAAAACCACACTTCAATCTCCATACACTGATTTGATTATACATTATACGTTTAAAAAGAATTAAATGAAAATTAGAAACTGATACATAAATTGTTATTTTTATTTATTTTAATTTTTTGTTCTCTATATTTTATAAAAAAAATTTATTACACTGAAAAAAATGTAGCATGAGAACCAACGATGGGAATATTCATCGAATATGAATAATTTTTCTTTTTTATTCATTAAAATGAGCTTTAATCTCTATTCTCGGGTTTAATTATAGACTTATTGAACATTGAAATTTTCAACTGACTGATGTAAGTTTACTCGTCTATATTTTATGCAAAAATTTCGTCACGCTTGAAAATTCTAGGCCGACAACCAATCACGGTCGTTCGTTCAATGGAAATATTTTTGACATGCTTGAATGATATGAAAAACCTGAATAATTATATCGATGACTCAATGATCGTAGAATATTGAAACACTATTGAATAATGAATTATGTATTCCTAATCGAAAAGATGCGGCATTTTTTTTCTGCCGACAAGAATACAAGAAATTAATGCTTCATTCATGCTGTAACTTATAGGAAACAGAAAAAAATCATTATCGGTAAAGAATTTAAATCAAATTCCCAATCGGAGACAAGAAAATACAATATTACAAACAATAACAAAAAAATAACCAGTGCCGTTTATTTTCACTCTTCTTTGCTCAAATTACATTTTGTTAATTATGCTTAACCATACATAATAATAATAATACTGTGCAATAGCAATACATAATTATTTTTTATAAATTAACAAAATCTTTACAATGGCACAGAGCCTAGACTTACATTGATGTCTTATTCTCTGAGTGTTTTTTTTTAATAAATACTAACTGAAAAAGAAAGAATTTTCAAAAAGATCTTCATATCCAATATGTTCGTTCATTTGTCATTAACATTGATGAATAGTGTGAAGTACTTGTCAGATAGCGTTGAATTACTTTTCACAATCGTCACAAGCTAATAAACTGTTCTCAAGGTTGAATAAAAAAAAAACGTCGGTGTCACATAGATAATCGAATGATGTAACGGTGAAGGTCGCTAAGTGATGTCAGTCGTGCGAATGACATCGGGAATGAAGGTTGAATTTCGAATCGGTGTGTCAACCGGACGAGAGAGAGAGACGGATTTCAAGCTCGGAAAATTTCACTCCGAGGGATTGTCGTCGTCGGATGGATTTCGCGTTGACACGACAAACCCATCGTGTGAATTAGGCAAGAGAGGATCTGGGAGCGATGGATGACAGACGTCGAGATTGTGAGGAGCTCATCACGACGCGAGGAGACCCATCGTCGGACGTGACTTAGTGTGAAATTAATCACGGCGTCAAAGTTGGCTAACACGGCTGCGGATGCGAATTCCGAATGTTAAATGGTCCACGGCTCGACATTACGAAAATATTCGATTCGAATTAAATATTCTCGAATATCAAAATCTCCGACAAAAATGAAACACTTCATTTTTTCGAATATTTCAAAAACTTCGGAAAAAGGAAAAAATCTTATCCGAACTTTTTTGTACAGAATTCAATTTTCTACAAAAAAGGTTATTTGCATTATCATCGTGTCAAATTTGCACAAAATGAACCGGACTAGAAGTCGAGATATATATTGTTCATCGCTATTTTTCAGTGAATTGCTTAGTTTTTTGTTTGTAGCTTTTGTCGGGTACCCGAAAAAGTTCGGGTACTCAATCATGATCGGGTATCCGAAAAAGTTCGGGTATCCGAAAAAGTTCGGGTACCCGAAAAAGTTCGGGTACTCGAAAGATTAGGTTACTCGAAATCTCCGGGTACCCGACCCGAAAAATTCATAAATTACCCGACCCGAATGAATATCCGGACCGCACACCCCTAATATATATATATATATATATATATATATATATATTGTAACGGTCGGTACCCCCTCCCATGGTCACAATTTCGACCGCGTGATCGAAAATCGATCACGTGTCAATATGGGGACCAATGAATACCGGTGACCCTTGATTTGCCTTGTAAAGCAGTTTGCCTCGCCCCAGTCGGCCGATACACTTTGTCGGGTACACACGACAATAATAATAAGAACTTCGTAGATGTGTGAAAACGTGGTCGTAAGATCATCGTGGCCATTCCGTACAATGGAAAGCCACGTGTCTTCGGTGGTTGGCCACCTCTTTACAAACCCTTTGAATGATCGAATATAAACTTATCAAACAAATTAAATTAATTGCAATATGTGAAAAAGTAAAATAAACAAAATAATCAACCAATCGGAGTATTTAAAATAATAAACTCATTAAAAGAAACCTTATTGAATGATTGAATTGTTAACGCGAACGGATAAACCGAACAATGGCTCGTTTAATGGACATGACAATGAAATCGTGTAATGAAGTGAATAATGAAAAGCATAACGAAACGAATGATGAAATCGTATAATGAATCGACAATGAACTCGTGTAATGAAATGAATAATGAAATTGTATTTTGGATAATTGGATTGTTTTGTGGACACGACATACGCTTTGCAACTGGACTATTGAAGATCGATTGTGATTAACTCGAATGCACTCTTTTTCTTGTATAATTGGATTGTTTTGTGGACTCGACATACGCATTGCAACTGGACTATTGAAGATCGATTGTGATTAAACTCGAACGCACTCTTTTTCTTGTATAATTGGATTGTTTTGTGGACTCGACATACGCATTTCAACTGGACTATGGAAGATCGACAGTGATTAAAATCGAATGCGCTCTTTTTCTTTATATACGGTATGAAGATGTGAATACAATGAAAATAAATAAATAATATGTCGTCTGTCTCGAAGGAAAAATTGATAACAACGTATAAAAAAAAAAAAAAGAGAAGATTAATTTTTATTTCCAATAAAAAAGTTACCCGAAACCGACCCTGCTCCGAGAATCCCAAAAATTTAAAATAAATGCGAATATTTCAACAAAGAAATTCGTTACAATATATATATATATATATACGTTTTCGACATTTTGATCCGTCGAGACATTCGGAACATTGTCGTGTCGAAGTTGTGGACTTTTGGAAAATTGGCATTTCGATACGATGCATTTCGATTTTTTTTTTTTTGCTCAGTCGGAACATTTAATGCGATGTTGAAATAAGATGAGATAGAGGTGAAAATTTCGACTCGGGGTAGCTCGTACGAAAAACCAAAAATTAATTCATCATACTAGCAGACGTTAGAACAAAAAAAAATCCACCCCCGTGAGCTTTTACCATCTTTTTTCGTCCGTGCAGCCTTATCTTCGGGGAATGCGTTCGAACGCGTGAGATCGCATCGGTGCACTCAAGCCATGTGCTCGCGTAAATGCACGACACGCAATTTGCGGCTGTGAAACACGTCGCTGCGGTTTTGCAACCCTTGCGTGTCGCGACGCAACCCTCGCACCCCCACCCCCCTCCGACCCCAACTCCTGCGTACGGTTGTCGACCGGTAAATTTAATTTCGCTCGCGGTTGAAAAAGAAACGAAGGAAAAAAATCGAACCTCGCGAGTGATGCATTTACGAGAGTTTTTTTTCCAGGCTTTCACAGAATGATCGATTTACAGAAGAAAACAAACGAAAAAAAGAAGAAAATAGTATATTACGATACTAGTGCGAAAAAAGTTTTTCTGACGACTGTGACTTTGCAGCACGAGCCGAAGGCGAGTGTTGCAATCACACGAGTCCAGAAAACGTTTTTCGCACGAGTATCGTATACAATTTTATGTCACAACGTGTGTGAATGGGGATTTGCCCACGCGAAGCGTAGGTAAAACCGCATTCTACGCACGGCGTGTCATAAACGTATTTTCATTGTTCTATAAAATAATTTGATTGCGGTTATTTCGTAAGTGAATTTCGTTAATGAAAGAATAAACTAATGATAAAAAGTGACAACAATGTCACTTTCTTTTTTTTTCATTTGTTTTGAGCTGGAAAAATTGAAATAAAATAGGAATGAAAATTAAATTCGTTTGAAACAAAATAAAAATTGGAACTTTATTTATTTTGCACGATCTAAAAATATTAGAAAAAAAACAAAACAACGGCAGAAATGCAATAAAAATTAATTGATTTAAAAAAATAAAATTTTTGAAAAATAGATAAAATACTTCGTCATCGCACAATCCATGGAAATACATATTTCAATGTCCGAAATTTAGGATTGCGCTGGACACGCGAAACAACGAGTAAACAAAAAAAAACATAAAAAAAGAAAACAAGAAAAAAAATCGTGATTTATTTATTTCCCTCGACGATTCGCGAATATGAACTTCCAAAATGTCCTTTTTTTTCTTTTTTTTCGCTGTATGAAAAAAAGCTCGTGGGAGTTTGCCGGATCTGCCGTGACGTTGGAAAAATAATTCACGTACATTCGGGGAAATATACGCGAACTCCCGTATTCGAGGATTCCGTCGCATCGGGGGATTTTCGCTCGCGATAACGAGGATGGGGATTGGCCGTCCGCCGCCAGTAGAGTCAGCAGCCACAAAAGCGACTGACCCCACTCGCACACACACGGCTATATATATAACGATCGGGGTACGGAAAAATATTTTCCGGACGTTGTGCACGCGTACACGTCCGGTACGCGTACTTCCTCAAAATGAAGAGAGAGAAAGAGAGAGAGAGAGAGAGAGAGAGAGAGAGAGAGAAAATAAAAGTATAGGTATAGTCGCTCCCATTTCCATAAGCAAAATAATAGTCTTGCAAAATGCTTTCGCAAAATGCTTAAAGTTATATATATATATATATATATTTCGAGTTTGGAAGGAGAAAAAACGAAAACAAATAACAAACGACAATCCACTGGCGTAAAAAAATTCTTGATCATGTCGTAGTCGCGTAAAATTGTGTTTCAGCTGTATATATACATTCGTACGTCGTGAAGAAACGCGCCAATACCATCGCATTTGACTTAAATTATTAGTAGTAGTGGTTGTTTATTGACTATACATGGCTTACATTTATTTTTTTTTTTTTTTTTTTTTCCTTTTTTTCTCTTCTTCTCTTCTTTTCTTTCACGTCCTTAAACATAGTATCGCCCTGTATTGCCAATGGGCCATCGACCTGAGTCCCTCAGCCCATTAAATCATTATTAAAGTTGGAAATTTGAAATCACCGACTGTTTCAATTTATTATTAGTTTAGCTATTTGTAAGGCTGAATATGTACGACATGATCTAGATTGGTAAATCCACGATTCGCCCATTTTGGACAAACTTTGTGCCAGACGGTCTATCCGGTAAAAGCTTAATGCCTCTTCCTCAAATTGAGAAAGCAATTTTCTCTGCAAGCTCTTTCCTTCTCTCTCTTTTTTTCTCCCTCTCTCTCTCTCTCTCTCTCTCTCTCTCTCTCTCTCTCTCCTCTTCTCCTTATCGCTTTCCAATGATGTTAATCGTTCGAAAAGGACGTACATCATGATCTCGGTGTGCCGATCTGATCGCGGCCCTAATGCTCGCCCACTCGGACGAGCGATGGAAGCTCGAGAGAAAGTGCGGTATTATCCGGTATATGAGTGAATGTGTGTGTGTGTGTGTGTGTGAGTTATGGCGGAAAGAGTTGGGGGCACGTGCTATACGTGAATCGTACGAGAAGACGTGGGTGCGGTCGCGTGGGTGCGAGACCGTATATATCGTTGGCTCCGATTTCAATGAGAGCGTCGATAAACACTGTTACAGCAACGCGATCTCGATCACTCGCGGCCTCTCTGACCCCCACCCTCCCCCCTCCTCACCACCCCCCACCGCCGTCGCCGTCGACGATGAAATGCTTCCCGGCACAACAGCGAGTATGAATGATGTCGGGACTACGTCTGTCGATACTCGCACACGGTCATAACTCCGTGAAATACGATTGGATATCATTATTATAATATAATGATATTTATATATGACGAATGATATTGAACAGTCACCAATGATACGTTCGATTGTAGAATCGAAGACGATTATTCGGCCTCGAATAATTGAAATCAATTCATAACTCGGATGAATTTTTATTTTTCAATAATTCGAGAAATTTTACTGTTTCGATCTGGTATGGAATTTTTGAATTTGTCAGTAGGGTTGCCAAAAAGGACAGATGGTTTTAATTTTTTCAATTTGTTTTTAATTTGCTTGTTATTTCTGGGTAACGATAAATTTTGGGACACGACATAAATTTGGGCTTCTGTATTATTGATTTGATGCATTTTGATACTTTGAACTATTTTTTTTCTTCTGTTCTCATTCGTTCGACGTTACTTGTGCCCGAATGTCGAGTGGCTCTCCGGCCGGAAAAATGAAACGAAAATGAACATTGGGCGGTCGCAGGGCACAGGTAGATTCGGTTTATCGTTTTGACCCGGGGCTCGCTAACCCCACAGGCGCCATGGCCATTTATATACATATATATAAATATCTATATATAAACGTGAACCACGATAACGAGGACTCGAAGTTTTACGAGCGATAAAACCCCGCGGAATATGCCCGCGGACGTCCGCGTATTTACCAACCACGAGCGAGCGCCGTCCGCGAGCGTGTAAACCTAAAACTCTGAAAAGAAGGCTAGACGCGATAAATTTTCACGAGCGTCGCGGACACCGCGAGACATTTTACGTTACTCCCGAACCGCGGCGCACCTGCTGCACCACGCAATATGACGAGTGCATGTGCTTGGAGGACTGCAAAAAATACTTTGTTTCCGTAGATAGTCTAAAAATTCTGGTTATCACTTTTTTCCGTTTTTATTTTTTTTTCTTCGTCCAATTTCAGAATTTTATATTTTTGTGATTTACGGATATTCCTTGCTTTATTTTTTTTATTTGGTATTCTTATTTATTCCAGGATCCATGCGATAGATCATGGTGACGCGGAGATGGGGTGGGGGAGGGGAGGGGGATACCTGGAAAATATTGTACAAGGGTAAGTTTTTTTTTTGTATTACAGCTAATTGTTATAAATGCACGCTCCCACAAACAATACCGTAGCTGGAGCAAGTTGTCAATTTAATTTTTTGCCAATTTCTATTTTGCCCCTGACGATCTTTATTTATTTATTTTTTTTTTTAACGACGGATGTAATGATAAAAATTTCAATTTTTTAAATACAATTACTGTATTTGAATATTAAAGACGTGAACCATTATTTGCATGTTTTTTTAGCGACCTAGCGGTGTTGTTTTTTTCGTTTATTCTTTTTTTTCGGGATGCGGAGGGAGAGAAGGGGAATGCGATTCTTAAGCAAGATTAATATCGACAATGTGTCCGAAATAGGCGGACGAACAGAATTTATATTATCGGTTCAACGCGACGGCGAGTATAATTTGTGATGGTTCACCGAACGCACGGGATGCCGTTAGTGAGAATCCATTGAGATAATTAATCGTAATATGCGTTCGTTCTGTTATCGACCGAGCATGAGCGAAGTTCGTTGACCATTCGTGGACCTTAATGCCCATAACGACACGATAATTCAAATATCGCAGTCGATATGTTTGCGGACTCGGAATATCGTCAAAGGATCGATAGTTTCTTCGATTAATTACCTTTTTGTTTTACAATGTGCGGGTGAACGTTATGCGCACGTAATCAATATATATGTATAAGATGTTCCACGAGAGGGGACCTAATGCGAAAAAAGTCGATTTTTAAGTTTTCGATGTCAAAAGGCGATATAATTGTAGATTTTCATAAATTACTTTTTTGACTGCACTCAATATTCAACGTTTTATTCTTCCTATTATTTTACATTTCCAATTGTTATCTATCCACAGACTGGTTTCACATAGATTTGGCGATATATTTACGTGTTTATTCATATTTTTTTACAAACTTCCAAATAAAATATTTGGGGTCAAAAGTAACACTTGCTTGGGGCAAGATGTAACAGTCTTTTACGCTGCGAAGTCCAACCACTGGCATGCAAACACGGTGTACAATTTGGAATGAAGCACGTATCGTGGTATTTTACGATAGAATTATCATTCTCGATGTTGTTAAATACGATTGACCTTCAAGATTGGCGCAAAACATTAGTAACACTGATTGACCGACATTTTTTTCTTCTTCGCGAAGAAAAATACGAGTTAGTGGATTTGGCTATGTATTAACATATTGTCCGAAGCCATAAGATGTTTTCCGTGACCTGACCACTGATTATTATAAAATTTCCTTCGATTAAGATCTCTTTCTAACAACGTGTCATAACTTGCCCCACGACTGTTACTTTTGACCCCGAGACCGGGGTGAAAGGTAACACTTCGCATTTGACAAAACAAAATTCAATAACTTTCTAGTTTCGGGTCATTAAAAATTTGAAAAAATTCACGATGATAGTCCAATAACCAATGAAAGATACGCCGCAAGAAGCTGGTGAATATGCCAAGTGAATCGCGAGGTATTAAGATTTTTGCGAAACAAAATGTTACAACTGACCCCGGTCTCACCTAAATATTTCAGCCTCCGAGCAGTTTGCCAAGGCGACGGACGATATATACCATCGCTCGGGAAACTCGCGCCCTTCTACAACGACCGTAATTCATTTGTTGTCGGGCACAAAACTGAGACCCGGGCGTTCTGATAATCGCATTAATTTCAGAAACGAACTGGCAATTACCAATTCCAAAGAGCTGGGGCAGAGCCCACGAGGGGTCGAGAAAAGTGTCTCCGGCTTTCGAGGAAGCGAGATTACGTCGCGAGGACCGATGTGAGAGAACAAAGAAAGATAAGAGAAAAAAAGAGAAAAGAAAAAGAAGATAGGGGCTAAAAAACCAAAAGACAGTGTATAGAAACGAGAAGAAGGCTGAGCATGGAAATGGAGACTTAATGGAGATCGGAACGAACCGTAAAGGCGCGCATTCGTTGGCGTTTTACGCGAGAGGTTCGAACATGAAAAAACGAAGGGAACATTCATTAATAAACGATTCGAATCGATTACATTATCGAAACACATTTGCCAAAGTGATTTAATTTGATATTGACGACGTTTCCGACGATTCCATTAGACGTTGAAGACACTTTTTCACAACTTAATTCGTGAGGCAGCATTTTGAAATAATAATAATGATTTTTCGGAAGGATTTTTTGAAAATCAGCCCCCAAGGGGTTGGAATGGGGTGCGGGCGTTTGTAACCGTTGTTAATGTATCTTTGAAACGGCGATATATCGAGAAATGAAATTTTGCATGGAGGTTCGGGTCACGAAGCAGGTGCTCACTAAGAAAGGATTTCAAAATTGAACGACGAAAAGTGGTTTAAGCCTTTTTCTCACGTCGTCGGACAACCACTAGTATATATATATATATATATATGTCACTCGCACTGATACGCATACTTTTTTATATCTATATTTCGTTGGTATTGCAGACGTGCAATACCCTCCCCCTTCCCCGGTTCAATTTTCTTTGTCGGCGTAATCCTTCTTACTTCTATTTGCCTCCTCACTTTCCATATAATATTGCATATATATATATAGCTGTGTTTTTGTCGTACCATGCAGAAATGTTTTGCGGGGTGGACGCGAATCAAGCACGGGGACTAAGTTGCGAAGGGAAAGAGACGCGGGGTAGGCAGCGATGTAATTCCGTGGCATTCGACAAAGCCACCACGACGACCAAAGGATTATCTCGAATGGTTCCCCGTGTAGACCCGGAGCGGAGCATCGACCGCATACGTAGACAACATCAGAACTCCGCTTTCGCCCGGGCTCTCTTTCACTCTCGGATTCACCACGATTTTCTCGAAACCCGTTCGTCCGTGATATTCACCTCGGCGGAGCATCAACACGCGGCTCGATGCTCATCTGTGCGAAGTTTTAAAGTAGTACCCTCCGTAAGAGAGTTCCTCGTCAGATTTTCATGAAACTTGGCATATTTATAGGTATTGATAAGAAAAAGGCTCAGTTATATTTTTATGGGTTTCCGGAGCGCGAGAAAAGAGATATCAACACTTTTATTTTCACACGTTTAACATGGAGCTTTATGGAAAATCACGCTCGATTTGATATAATGCAAAAAGTCCTCGTCAGATTTTGATGAAAACACTTAAGCTGCTAGTTGAATATTCAGAGAACATTTTAGTCACTTGAAAGGAGAGATCAGGAGACTGTGATGATAATAATAAGCAAATAAATCATCGTCAGATTTTAATGAAAACACTTAAGCTGCTAGTTAAATATTCAAAGAACATTTTAGTCACTTGAAAGGAGAGATCAGGAGACTGTGATGATAATAATAAGCAAATAAACATCGGAAAAATACAGTTTATATCGGGAGTCGGTCGTGATCTAGTAGACATGGCAACGTTGCGCGCTTGTTTCCCATCTTCTCTCTCTCTCTCTTTCTCTCACTAATCGACATCATAACACGCGACGTTGCCACATCAAAGTACTACGTACCTCAATCAGGAGATGGTATATCTTAGGCTTGCTTTGACTCTTACACTATCTAGGATACTACCTTAATTCTTCAGTTGAATTTGATAGGAGGGATGTATTTCGTTAAATTCAGCGTTATACGAGAAGAGACATGGCGGTCCAAAGTTGAGAGAGTGGAGGTTAACGCGAGTGGGGGATGAAGGGACGAACCTCTCTGTGTTGTCGTCCTCTGACGTTGGTCGTCTCGCGATCCGGGTTAGGCAGGACGTTTTGGGTATATATAGTAAAAGCCCTGATCGGGGATGATCGTCACGTCGTGTCGAGAGCGCGCACGCGGTGAAGCAATCCCGACCGTGAGAGGCCAAAAGCGGGGGCACCAGTCACGACGAGACCGTCCCCGCCCCCCACATATATATATATCGGCCAGAACTGACTTCCGGTTCGTACGTGCCGCTGGGATGTGCCTTGGAAAACCCCGTTTCGACGTCGTCTTCACCGACCGTCCGGGGTTTCTGGTTCGGAATATGGAATAGCTAATACAATGTTTTGGATGGACGAGGGGGGGCTCGGCCAGGTGGAGGGAGGGGGGATGTCCACTTTTCCGCACGATCGCGTATGCGAAATTCAATACGACGGATCGAAAAACGAATGAACCTGCAATGTATACGGATATTTGGATGGACCTATTGATGGAACATATACATATTAGGGTGGTCCTTAAAAAAAATGCACGTTCTCCACCCTCCATATGGTTCGAGAATAGGAGAAAATTAATTTTCGTTTTTTTTTCCGATTTTCCTTTTATTGCCGTGGTTCGCCTGATTTGATAGTCAAGTTTAAAATTGTTTTTCTTTTTAAGTATTCATTTTTTTGCTAACTTCAAATTTTTATACAGTCACCGACATTGTTTCGTTACTTTCTGACATTATTTTTCACGACATACATTTCTTCACGTTTTAGTTTTAGTTTTTTTTTTTTGCATAGTTTTTTACAATATCCATTTTTTCAAAAAATTTGCCAAGCTGTCCGTGTATTTAAATCGGAAATGTGACATAAGTAATGAATTTTTCTTTATGTTTCTATATTAATTCAGGCAAACCAAGGCAATGGAAGAATAATCGAAAAAAAAAAAACGAAAATTAGTTTTTTTATATTTTTTAACCATATGGATATAATGTTTTCTGCGTGGTGTCTAAAAAAGTCGTTCATCCTGCACTACACGACCGGATTGGGAAAAATCGATATAACGACGAGCAATCAATTACACCGGGAGTCCACGACACTTGTAGTACAATCCGATGAACAGGCAGTGTCCTATTTGTACATGTATTCAATGAACAGAAGACAATGCGGCTCAGAAGACGAATAAGCCTTCGGCGAATTTCCGTCCATATGGATTTCATCCGACTGACTCCGTTTAATTGCACATTATGCATCGTTTGCGAATTATTTTGTCGTTTAAAACTGATTTCACGCATAATACGTTGTACGTTCATCAATATACTTACGAAATTCAATATTACATCATTCGATACTTATAAACAATTACAAAACAAAATTTGAACCCTTCGACTCTGAAAAAAATACAATAATAATAATAATAATAATAATAATAATAATAATAATAATAATAATAATAATAATAATAATAATAATAATAATAATTCCGGGAACTGCGGATTATCGCAACGCGAAATTAATTGATCGATATTCGTGTTGATGAAGTTATCGAAAGAGCGAACACGTTTTTCCACGTGAAAAATTATGTGCCTATACATATAGGGCAGTCAACGTACTGCCATGTACGTATAAGCTATGGAATATTTGTAGGAACAGAGCCCGGGTGGGGGAGGGCGTGCAGATGCGGCCTCTGTGCGAAAATTAAATGACGTCGAATTACCATTTATATTGACCGGGGGTTTACGACAACGGACGATGAAAAAGAAAAAAAAAAGCCAGATGGAAATATGCAATCAAAACGAATTGCCACAGGTGACGTGAATTCCATAACCCACAGACTCGTGTGCATCGATCGTATCAGATATTGGGACAGTGCAATACGACGAAATCGTGGAGGCCATAAACAATTTATAATATTGGCTGTCGCAAAATTTTTTCGTCCCGAAGGATTGTCGTCTTAATCGACTCCCCCTTCCTAACTCATCTCATTTCACACGAAAACAACAACAACAAAATAGATTCAAGACGATCGTACAGATCGTTCTATTTAAAGTTATTTTCTCGCTTTTTTTAAATTTTTCCTAATCAATTTTTTTCAAGAGCTTCTGTAGCCTCAATCGACCGATGGTTGGAATAAAATAATTTCTCAATCGTGTCTTGAATAATATAAAACAACAACTACGTCAATAAGTAAATGAATTAATAAAGAATTGAACAATCGAAAAATATTGAAATAAAAAACAATGGAAATCCTCTTAACGACAATAATAATACATCCGAGTTCCCATGTTAAAAATTGCAACATTAATTTGTTGATTCACAAAAACACAGAATGCAATACCGATTTATATTTAACTGGAAAATAAATCAACACTCCTGAATATAATGCAAATGAAAATTTAAAAAAAAACGAAATTTATGACAATTAACCATCCAAAATTTCACAAAGATGGATCGCTGAAATTAAAAAAAAATAATAATAATAATAATCAACTTTGTTTTTAAGTTCAAAGCCGTGTCCGCGATGATGATCGAATGGTTAAATGAAATTCTCATTGACACTCGACCATGTCGATGATGTACGTCGAATGGGACGGATGCTTTTATCGCAAATATTCGTGAAAAGGTGAAGGAGTCACTTTTCAGTGATAAAGCTCTCGAATAACGAGAGAGGTGGAAGCTGATATGGGGCGAAAAAAAGTGAAAGAGAACGAGAGAGCGAGAACGATGGCGGATGCTGCGAAACGATCTTCATAAGCTGGAGCGAGAAAATTTAGCCGGTGGAGGAGTGAAGGGGCGGAGGGGTGATGAGGAGAGGAGAGAGAGTTCGCGGGCGCCCTCTTCGCTCGGATATAGTGCGCGCGCGTTGCAGCTTGACCCCAATAGCGCAGTACAAGCCTGCACGTCGATTCCCTTGAGTTCATACTCTCCGGCGAACCGGTACCCACCTACTCTAGTTTTCTCCTTGCTTCCTACACATCTTCACATCGTTCGGACACCCGAGTACAAGACCCATATACTTCCGACAAATATATACAAATATATGTGTTTGTATATATTCACTAGGGTGGACTTTAATGGGGGTTTTGACAAATTTCGGCAAGTACAGCCCCTAGATAGGTTCGAAATGAATAAATGAAAGTATGTGCACAACCCCAGCACTGTAGTCCAATGAGAAGACGTGACTGTAAGCTCGTTTTGTTTCCCATTTGAATAACACGGGATTTTTCGACTAATTCCGTAATTATTTTTTCGAGTGGTCCCTAAGCCGTGAAAAATTATTTATTCACATAAATTTATCGTTAATCGGTATAATTAGTCGTACATTTTTTTACAAGACATAAACACAAATAAATTTCAATTTGTGTTGAAATCGTTTATCAGTTGTTATCATCGTTCATCGGTTCCCCGTTATCGATAATATACCGGTGAGGTCTTGTCAAGATGTACATTAATACACCAAGAGCCTTCTTCTCTCCGTACACCCAAACTACCCCTGGCTTATGTTCCATCTTATCCATCTGATGTTTATTTTTTTATTTTTTTTTGTTTCTTTAATCTTTATCACTTATTTATTCATTTTTATACTTATATACATATCGTTTTTAATCGATCAATTTTTTCCCAAATTTTTTATTCCTTATTATTTATTTATTTTTGTTTTATTCATTATTTTTTATTCATCGCCTGGGCTCCATTCAGTTCGCTCAACTGTGTCATTTGATTGAGTTTTTTTTTAGCGTGTCGTTGGAGCATATTGCCGAACGAAATTCAATATGAAATTTATTCGGACATGAGCTTTTAATGACGAATTTTTTAGATAACTTTGTGATTCCAGACCATTTTTTTACTACATATTTTTATTTATTTTTTTTTTTTAATTTTCCTAGCGACTCTGGCATCAATGATGGGGAAGGGTTGAAAAGTCGAGCCATTTTGCGGAAATGAGGAGGGTTGAGGAGCGATATGAAGACTGCTTCGTATTGGTGGAAGGACGTCGCGTCGAGAATCATGTCTCCGAGGAGATCCGTGATAACGCGTATGTGCCCTACTGGAACCTATGAGAACCCAGAGATTCGCGAGACCGGTATTTAGGTCGGGTTCCGGGGAAGGGGGGCGAGAGTCGGAGTATGAGACGAGCCGACGAAGAGTCGGCCAGGCTGTGAACGGGCTTTTCACGCAGATCGATAAAATTCAATCCCCGGGATTTCAACGAGAGCGCCTGGCTAGTTTTTCTAGCTGCTTTTTGCCTCTACAATTTCCCCATCTTACGCTACTTTATTTTTATTTCTGTTTTTCAATCTAATATTTGTTCACGTAACAATTTCTATGTTTCAGATCGAACATCAGAACTTTTTATTCACTCGAATGAAATTTGTGGACATGTGAGATGAAATTTTTGCCAAAGTAACGTTTGTTGTTGTTTCAGTTTTTAATTATTTTGTGATAATTTTGATTAATTTGTAGAGCGGTTGACATTTGGTGGGTTTCAGTGAGGGGGATGATTGTGCCAAGACCTTTGACTTTGTATTATCCGATTGCAAAAAATTCATAATTTTTCATCAATTTTCGGATTTGGAATTTTTGAACCTCTGTTCACCCTGGTTACTCCCAAATGTTTATGTTTTTTTTTCTGTCAAGTCGACGAGAAGTGTGGAGAGTATGACAGGTTGAAATTACATACGAATGTAAATCAGCCTTCGAACCCAAAATGTCAGAAATTGTCAAGGAGGCTGAAAGAAGGGTGAAAATTTTGACAATAGGCCGAAAAAACCCGTAAATCGGTTTTTATTTACCAGACCGCTAAATTTTTCACAAAATCAAATGCAAAAAAAACATGAATGTCAATAATGAAAACAAACAATGATACTAATAATAATTAAAAAATAGGGAAAACAAAGATTTTGCCATAACTTTGATCATAACATTCGCGGTAGATTTAGTTTTTTTCGTAGGTCCATTGAGACGTGACGTGCAAGCACATTTGTGTTGCCATGGACGTCGAGGTGGTTGAGAACGAAAAAGAAAAAAAAAGCTTCGAGAAAACATCGAGCGTTAATTAATACGAGCAATGGCAAATAAGCCACATGCCGGGCCATCGACGGACACCCCAGTTCGCTTTCATCGTCACCCGTTGCCGTCATCGCCCTCAACCCTCATCCCCATCTCTCTTCCACCCGCTTTTAGCGCCGCTACGTAATTTTAATGAGAAAAAAAGCCGCTCCCCTCCGATGCGCCATCAATTTTTATTTTATTTTAATTATTTTTTTTATTTTCATCGTTCGACCCTTTGAACCGTTGGCTGGATGCGGGCTGCACGAAGTTTCACAGATTACAAGAGCAAACCCCGCTCGTAGATTATTATCCGAGAAATGAGACGCGAGGAGAACGAAGCACGGGTCGCAAATTGAGATGAAAAGAAGAAAAAAAGAATTTGATATGAAAAGAAAAGTCGGAAAGGAGCATTCGTGCTCGAGGCTTTCGTTGCCTCAGCCTTTCTTGATCTGTTAAATGTAGAATTTGCATCCTTATACTTCGATGTAATCTTGAACTAAACGCCACAGCTGCCCTCTTTTGTGCCTGTACGGTAAGCCTGATTTTTTTTTGTGGATCGTGCGATAACCGTCGTAACTAAATGAATTGAAATGAAAGGATAAAGCGGTAAAGAAATCCAGAGTCAAAATGTTCACCTTTCTTCCAGCCTCTTTGTCTCTTAACACGAAGTCTCTTGAGAAGAATTTTCAATCAAAGTTTAAACAACTTTTTTCCTCGCAATTTTATCGACAATGGTTGGCCAGATTGTCGGACGTAATTGTTGCGATTTTTTCATTCGTTAACATATCTTCTAAATCGTCGCTTTAATACATCGACGACCGTAGCGCGTGACGCTGCCGCGGCGAGCATCCGAAGCAGCGTTGCGGAGACGCCGCCCCGCAATGGCGCTCGCGACGTTTCGCTCACCTCGAAAACGCGATCGCTGATTTCTCCCGAACGGCTTAACCGATCCGATCGAAAATAGTCTCAACTTACGCAGAATCGTGGCAAGAAGTTTTTTAACTCTTGAGATCAATTTTTTCTCAAAAAACGGAGGAAAAAACAAACGAAAATATACAATTTTAACATCGCAGTTTCCTCGCACGCGTGCTGAATTCCATCGTGCTCTGCATATCCTCAATGATGACATTGGCCGCGTCAACGAGGGAGTAAAACTTCTCGAGCCGCTACGATAGCTCGACCCTCCCTCCCCCAATTTTTTTCTCGGGGCGAAAGAAAAGTCAAAGGGCAAAGGTATATTTCCGGCCGAGCCAACGTCATCCCTCTCTCGCCTGCGTGCGGTCGCAAGCCGTTTAGCCAACTGGTCGATCCTCGCACATCTATATATAGCAACCGTGTGACGCTCGCACGGACGTCAACCAACTCGGAGCACAGTAGAAGAAGAAAAAGCAAAAAAAATGTTCTCACAGAAATGCAATGCATCTCTCCTCAACCCCTCGACTCTCGAGATGCATTTTGACTTTACCCACGTACAACGATTTTTTGCTTCTCGCTTCATGCGTTTACCTGCGTTTTTCTACCCTCGACGGCTTCGACCGTGGCAACGTCGATCGACGGAACGAATACGTACACGCGGTGAAAAAAAAAAGGAAAAAAAAGGCCGGGTCCGTTTAGTCCGGACGATTGAACCAGACGCGTGTTGCACCTGGGGGCCTCGTCGCTCGACGGCCTTGCCCGTGACGAGACTCTTCAGCATCTAACAGACCAGCGCCAGCGCGCGCGCGCCTTCGACTCGGCAACAAACTACGGTTTGCCATTTGGTTGAGAGCCGACACGGCGGCAGTTGAATTCACGACCGTGAGACGACGGAATCCGTGAACCACACGCCGCGGGGCTATATACTCTCGATATATATCTCGCTCCGTGTGTTTCACGGTACGTACACCCTCATCCATCTACGAATCAGCTGCCGCACCTGTCACATGTACCGCGTAATTTAATTCAACCGTTCCACTTTCTTGTAACGATACCCGAAGAACCCTCCGACCCCGCCTCCTCCCACAACCCTCCCGCCTGTCGGTCGTTGGAGTCTGTTATTCATTTTAATTCGCGAATGCCAGAACCAGCCGAAATTTTCGAGCTTCTGTTCAACCTGGTTGACCTCGAATGTCGATATATTTTTCTGCGGAGTCAGCGAGAAGTGGGGAGAGTATTATCTACACACTGAAATTATGTACGAATTGCAATCTGCCTTTACTCCCCTAAATGAAAGTAACTGAACGATCGGGATTTGAAGAGAGTCATTTAGGTTAACAGAGACCACGAGACAGTGGAATTCGATAGGTTGAAAAGATTTAACGCAGGGTCTCGTCATGGACGCTGAGCAGATTGTCGAAGGGAAGTTCGGGGAGGTCGCAGGAAGCTGAGCGCGAAGTTCCAGAGGTTGAACACGGAGTTTCGGAGGTTATGCAGACCGTCGTAGGCAACGGTTGACTTTTCAAGTCGGTTATCATTATGATGGATGAAGGTTAAAGCCGGCTCTGACATCCGCAGGCTCAAAAGACTTGGGGGTCACGTAGGCTGGGAGGAGGGTGAAAATTTCGACTCGCAAATGACGATACGAATTCGACGATAGATTTTTATGTTTTCGAATTGGCACGCGATGCGCGTTTCGATATTCAGATCCAGTCAGCAAAAAAGAAGGAAAGAAATAAAAACAGGTCATTAATTTCGGATTTTTTTTTAGTACCGAGGGTAAATGGCGCGCCACCGATCGTATCTACAGTGGAATGGGTTTTTTCGAAACGTCGTTTACATGTACAATGTACGGTGTACAGAGCGTTCACGAACGTTTCGTTGATTCAGTTCGATGGTAACTCGACAATGCCAATTGCGCGTTTTTCACCCTCGTCGCAAATAGTCGATCGAAAAAACGAGGTAACATTAAATTTCGTTGGTTCGCATCGGGTGAGAGTGTTCACTCCAGAACAGTTGCGAAAGGTTTTGACAAAAATAATCAATATATTTTTTTTGCGCACAACTTTTTGGTCTCAAAATCTGGTCATTTGATGTGACGATAACCAAATTTTTTTGCAAGGAGAAAAAATTAGCTACTCGTTTTCAGCCACAGAAGTTAAAAATTTATTTGCGCAGTCTTCAAATTGACGGATTTTATGGATTCATCTGGAAGTGATGTATTTTGAATTTTCGTCGAATAAAAAAGTTTGATTTCCAAACAACAAAAACAAATAAGTGAGCATGTCATGGAAAAATCCCGAAAAGTTTTGGGACCCGACGTGAATCTGATGTTCCTCTGATTGTCTCCCTCTCTTTTTCCTCTTACACACTCACACGCACGCACATTCTTGCTGAATCTCGTTATTCCACGTTTTCAACGGGCGAGTCGTCATATTCGCTGATTCGCGCAGGGGGAGGGAAAAAAAAGCGCGAGATCGAGAAGCCGCAACCCCGAGCCTATGCTAACATTTAATGGCACCGGATGAAATCTGCCAGCCGCGCAAGCCGCACACAGTCTCACCTCTCGCGCTGGATCATTTTGTGCAGTATTCCCGCAAGCACCGGGAATCGATACCGTCGCTATGACGACCCGGGGGCTTTTGGTAGCTGAAGGGATACACACAGTTGGAACTGCGGGACAAGGAGGAAGAGAACGATGAGCATGCAACATACCAACTCAATGCGACTCGTTCAATTTAATACATTTTCCAGCAACGCGTTTTTTCGGACCGCTTTCCGAGGTTTTGGTCGTCATCGAAAGGGTTATTTCGTCGTTGTGGACCAGGTAAAATTCAACTCCGCCATTCAAGGTTTTTTTTGTCTATTCATTACCATTTTGTTGTTGAACGATAAATTCGATGAACACTTTTAACGACGGACATTTCATATTAATGGAATTCAATAGTTGTAATAGTGGAAGACATTTAATTGACAATATGTTAGATTGTTTTTTTCTTTTTCATTCGTTTTGGTATTTCTATTTTGAACAGTGCTGCGATTTGTGATTTTTATATTGTATTGTCAAAGGTTCATTGGCCGGAGTCCTACATCCCGATTTTTTTTTGGTTTTGGTATCGCAATATCGATAGGTACAATTAAATGTAAACGAAAATTCTGCATCATTGTGGTTACACATTTTTGAGGTTATCAGGTTATCAGGTTGGCTAATTTTTCTAATCATTGGTAGCTGTTGTGCGAGGAAAATTTTCATCTGCGGGTTGAAATATTTAATGGAAAATTAAGTATTTTTTCCATTGAAATTCATAAAAAATTAACAAAACGAATTTGATGATTTTTTTTTTCTCATAAAACAAAGGTTTTCAAAAATAATTGTAATCGTAAATGTCGAATGTTTGATAGTGTAGGTCAATAAATAAACCTAATCTGACGATTTTGAAAAGATAAAAGACAAGAATTTGCAATTCATTGGAAAAGAAAATTTGTCGAATTTCGAATACGCTAAAAATTAAACACAAAAAGGTGATTCGTCTACCGAAACAGCGGTCACGTGCAATCGTGTCCGACCGTCGTGAAAACTATTTAACACCGCGGTGGAAAAAATATTTCGGGGTTGTCTCAATAAACTTTTTTTTTTTTTTGAAAGTCCCTTTGTTCCTTTTTCCTTTGTCCACGGAGGCGGAAGAGTGCGGCGGATGGTTATATACCCGCGGTCGGACCAATCATCGAGATAAACCACTGGGAACCTTCTTGGCTTACATAACGTGTCATGTAATCGCGTGAAATTCGTCGACCAATTTAATTTATATTCACTGTTTATTCGACCCGAGCAAGTCCTCATTCCTACCTCCGCGTCATTTCCGACGGATTCGAGGAGATCGTTGGGTTACAAGTGAAGTTAACGGGTTACAGTTGGTGCCATTATTTTACCCTTTTGAGCTGGTAATAATCAACGTATTTGCAGGAATTTATTCTTATTATTAACTGTGAAAGTGATGAAATTTATTTATTCTCATGTGCCAGTAAAAGAGCTTCCACCAACTCGGGACGTCGTTTTGGATAAGCTATACTCGGATGTTTGTGAAATTTGTTTAGGAGCAGCATGACTTCGACTTTCAGGTTGACTTTAACCAGTTTTATTTAAACTCTCTGTGTTTCACTGACGGATTCGTTCTGGATTTAATCGTTTTGTATTTCGTTATATGATATTTATAACGTGCTTTGACGAATCAACCTTGTAGATGTAATTTCGTAAGATTATTTTCCTCTCTTGGTTGTTTAAGCGAGAACCCTACTTTACCGATATTATTTCGGGTTTTTCTATATTTTTTTCAAATTAAATTAATTGCTCAGTTAAATCGTGAGAATTAACGAAGCAATATTCTTCTATCAATGATGTTCTTGATGAATGAAAATTAAATCGTGAAAAAGTGTACAAAGCAACTAACTTACAAGCTTTGATCTTTTTGTACAACAAAATATTGTTAATTTTTGTCAATTTTACGAGCGTATTCACAAATTCGGTTACAGCATACTCAAAT
The DNA here is from genome assembly GCA_963662125.1 of Diplazon laetatorius. Classification (NCBI taxonomy): domain Eukaryota; kingdom Metazoa; phylum Arthropoda; class Insecta; order Hymenoptera; family Ichneumonidae; genus Diplazon; species Diplazon laetatorius. Next base: position 9,146,092 of record OY759153.1, read on the forward strand.
AATTGATACATGTCAACGAGTGTGAAAAAATTCGAACTTTCGCTATGAAGTCGTGAACCTGAAGGTGGCTGTGTGGTCGGCAAAGAGAGACAGTGAGGCAGAGAGACTGAGAGACAGAAAGAAAGGGAGAAAGAGAGAGAGAGACAAAGAGAAAAGTAAATAAAATGCTTATAGGCGATGGAGCAAAATCCTTTGTTCGAGAATGATTAAATATTGAATATAACCAGCAGCAGTGGAAGCATCAGGCGGATCCAAAGTGTTCGAGGGGTAGATCAGTGACGTCGGACCCTTCTCCCTCCTCTCTTTCTTCCTCGTCCTCACTCTCTGTCTCACACTCCCTTTCTCTCTCTCTCTCTCTCTCCCTCTCACACACTCTTTGGCTATCCCGATCTCCTTTCTTCGCGTCGCCGACCCCTCGTAAACTCGACGACCTTGAACCCCTGCGAGCGGACTTCGTGCACCCGAGCACCCCTCGCACAACCCCCTCCCCCAGCCTCCACCCATATATATACACACATATATACATATCACTACACTTAAAGCCTTCGAAAGGCGAACGGACAACGAAAAAAAAAATTGGAGCCAAAAAAAAGAAATAAAAAAAATAAAAATACAACGAACAAGATCCGAGGTCCTGGAGACGCGGCTGCTGGGTTATCTGAACTTGGCTATCGGTTCGACCGAACTTGGCCCTGAACTCTCACTCGTTTTGCCCGTTCCTTCGCCACCCAACCCCCCCCCCGCCCCTACTGTACGTGTTTCAACCCTCTTCGAATAATATCAACGTTGAAAATTGTATCTTCATTTTTAAATTCATTTTCGGAACTTTATTATTATTATTATTATTATTTTTCTTTACAAACGATAATTCGTTGTTCGATAAGCAAGGTAAGAAAATACGAGGGCAGTGAAAAAATATGGCCGTGTTCGGGCGATCGTTCGAATTGGAAAAGGTTAAAAGATCCGGCTGGAAACGACTGTTCGAACGTGCTTAACGCGACGTTTCGGTATCGGTCGTAACGCACCTGCGGTCCTGTACCCTGTTGCAAAAATATATATGTATAAATCTTTTTTTTCACGAGTCGTAAACCCAAAGCACCAGCCATAACACTTGAGAATCGGTTGTGTTGTCGGTAATCCGCTCTCGCGGTAGCTGCTCGCCGATGCTGATGCAGCTGCAGCTGCATCGCGAGCATTGAATGCACTCGATCGTTTCTCAAAATTCCGACAGAACTGATGTGTGGACCGAAAAAATAAATTTAATAGAAAAAACGAAAGAAAAAATATATATTTCGGAATAATTTGTTCGATAATTATTCTTTCGGGACATGGCGAAAAAAAAATAATTAGTTGCTGATTAAACGTTTATTTTTTTAGTAATTCTTATAATCAGAAGATGAAAATTGTAAAAAAAATGAATAAATTTCATGTCAACATTTTAGTTAATATTAAACTCGAATGATGATATAATAATGTTGAAGAGCGTTGAAAAATTTGAGACTCGTGTTTATCGTAGCTCGCAATACAAATTAACGTAACGATTTTTTATTTTTCAGCGCTCGAAGCTCGAATCCCGAAAATGAAAAAAAATGTAATGTGTCTTTTGGGGATCGTCGATGAGCGATTCAATCAACAATTTTGTGAGATTGAATGAAGATCGTTTGGCACCTGTTGCGAAACGCATCTTATTATCGCTCGTTTGCTTTAATACAGTCTCTACGACATTTCTTTGATCGCAATATACCGACTTCCGGTGTGCACAGACGTATTACACGTTATCGTTCCCTGGACGGCCATTACAACGAATGAGTTTCCACGGACACCCGGTGGCACAGGTCGTTATTGTAAATTCAATTAAGCTCGTGTTAACAGCGTTGGAAAAATTTGTAAAATAAAAAAAAATAATAAGCTCGGAGGTTTATTTGTAAAATTTGTATAAAGATGAATGTGTACGTGTAAGAAAGAAAAGGAGAGGGCGAAGAAGAGAGAGGAAAAAATATGCTGCCATAAATTGTATCAACTGTCGAATGAAAAAAAAAACAACAACAACAAAGTCACTGTTTTTTATTTTCTTCAATTTATTTAAAATATAATAATTTTTAATTATTTGTCCGTCTTGTGTCAACTACGACAGATTTGTGATTCTCATGCAAATCTCGATGGTCCAACTGCAGTGACCGACGCTCCATAGATAAGCAAATAGTTATCCAGTATGGTGATTGGCGAAGCGAGGTGAATCCACCCACCGATTGACTCACAAAAGCCAATCAGTGGCTATTGGGTGGATGCAGGATCGAGGATTTACATTCGAGACGATTCTCTAACGATCGACGTAACGTTGTCCAAGCGTTTGCCCCTAATATGCCGGAAAATCTGTGTCGTTACTTGTCACATTTAATTGTTATACTTGTGTCCATCAATTTAATTTTCGACGAAGTATCAAAATTGTTTATCTCGATAGCCCAGATGATTGGCTTATATTCCGGGATATTCGTTTGATTTCGTTTTTCAACACAAAGTTCCGGGTATCTCAAGAATGAAAATACTGTTTGAATCAATTACTTTGTCGAAATAACCTTAGTTTTCTTCTGAATGATGAAAGTAAACTACAAGATTTTATATTTATTTATTATTCGCTTCAGTTCTCATCAAGTTATTATTTTATTTTTAAACTTTGTTTATATAGGCTCTCCATTGTTATTGAATAATTAATTAATTATTATTTTCAACATTTCTTCTCATTGCGGATTTTCTTCTTTCGATCTGCGTGATATAATCCCTACCGCATCGAAGTTTTTCATCTCCCACTCGTAACAAAAGAAGAAAATATCAAATATGAAGCAATTTTCAATAATAACAATAATAATAATAATGAAAAGCTAATACATAAAAAAACTCAACAACCAATGAAACAACATAATAAAACAGTTCGATGTTACTCAGCTGCCCAATGACAATGACAATTCAGAAAGATAACACACCAGCCCAAATATTCGAAATAAAAATCATAACAAGCTCCTATTCCCAATAACTTTAATGAAATATTGAATAGTGTAAACTTTTCGCAAACGGTATAACTTTTTTTTCATCTTCTAAAACGAAGAGAAAACACATGTTGTTTTTAAATTTATGACCCACCGTTGTTGAGATATATCGATTTGAATGACCAAATTCGATGAATAGTTGAAAACCTCAATTGAATTGTATCTAAAAAGCGACCGTTCAAAATCAAAAAAGCTCATAGAGACGCTTCATCCCATAATTTTTCACATATACGTGGATGTTAATAATTTAGTGGCAAACATTTTTAGTCGACTGTTCGAGGGTGACTGATTTAACGTTGAAAAAAAAAATATATATATATATATATATCATAAACGTTCAACGAAGACACAAAGTGGCATAAGCTGCACCATATCAAGCACCCTCGTGAGATCTGGCGCACCTGCGAGCCACGAGTCGCGCGGGGCAAACGTAAGTTACCGACACAAACGGACGCCCAACTGTCTGCCCGGTTCTCGCATTCGAGTTCTCGAACGTATAATTTATTCATAGACGGACAGCGATTACGGCCAACGGCAAAGCAGAACGAGCGAAACGCCCCGCACCTACGTCGGGGACTTGCGATATACACACGAGAGAGAGGTGGGCGAGATCCAATTTTCAATTCCGTTCGACGACGACGATTTTCCACATTCGATGCGAACCCCGTCATCGAAGATTATGTGGGAAAAAAGTGTTGTTTCGAAAGTTTGTGTTGTGAATAATTAAAAACGCGATAACAGTATTTTTGCAAAGACGAGATTCGGGGGGGGGGGGGGGGAGATAATTTTCACGAATTACTGGAACGACATTGTGTCCGGACGAGAATAAACGAATAAATCAGAATGATTGTGAGATAAAAAAAGAAAAAAAAAGAGCAGTTGGAAAATAACCAAGTCGATGAACTGGAATGTATCTGTTCGTGATTGCTATTGTGAAACTTTACAAGTAGCGCAACTATGGCTCAGAAATAGTACAGAAAATGATAAATAAATCTTTTTCGTTTGGTAATCACTTTTACTGGACCCAAACTGATATTATTGATATGGAAAAAAAAATTAAGAAAATAAATATTTTCATTGATATCGACATTCTAGATATAATTTGAAACATTTAGTTAGTTTTATTTGATTAGATAATTAAAATACCATTTCAAATATTTATTGAATTTAATAATTGAAATGCGATTTGTTTTGGCGTAACAAATATCTCAAATGCAATTTCGATCATTGAATAAAATAAAAACAAACAAATATTTCGAATACCACACCGATAACATTCTTGTTTTCTTCTATTTACAAAATTACCGATAGTATCAATTCCTACGAACAAAAATCTATTTCATCTAATATTCAGATGGAATAAATATTTAAAGTTCTACATGTATTATTGAATTGAAAGAAAAAAATAACCAAGTAACTATTTCGAATAATATTTATAACGTCGATATAATTATATCTTTTTCAATAATTTTTTTATGTTTCAAATTGACAATATCAATTCCCAACATCGAAAAAAAATTCTTTCCGTTTAATATTCAGACGGAACAAATATTTGACATGGTATTTCAATTAGTTTGCATGTCAATTGGGGGGAGGCTGTGCGCGAAGCTGATAAAATAAATTTGCAATATCGACGTTCGTCAATGTCGTGAAAAACGAATTTTCGATTCAACGAGACAACGTTCGTTATTCCGAAGTCGTCGTCGTCGTCGTCGTCGTCTTCGCTTCCCGATCGTCGTTATCAGCTATACCCACGTACTCGCCATCGCTCAAACGGTGTTTGGAATTACGAACGTCGTCTTTAAAGCGATGCGAAACCTTTAACGTTCGCGCGTGAGTGCGACGGAGATAGCGCCATCGGGACTCGCTACGGAGCGAGAGAGAGAACGAGGGAGAAAGGTTTGGCATCGTCGTAATAAACCGAAGGACTCGGTAGCTCGATCGATCGTCAGATCCTTACCGCGAGATGTCGTAACCGAACGAGAAAAGAATAAGATTCGAACAAAAAAAAACGAAAAAAAAGGATAAAAAATGTTTAAAAAAAACGAAAATAAGAAGAAAGGAGTGACGTTGATTCTGAGGCGGTAACGGCGATGCTGAAAACGCCCTACCATTGTCTACCTGATTGCATTAAATTTACGCGACTCACTCGCTTCGCCGCCTTCCCCCCTCCTCCCTCTCACAACCATTATTCTCGGGCATTTTCTTGTCTTCCAATCTAATTCCTCGATGCCACCGAAATCAGCCGAACTTTCTTTTTTTTTCTTTTTTTTCGATATCGGCTTCTCATAGCGTAACGTCCGAAAGTTGAAAATATCCGACGGTTCGAAATGATAATTCGATCATTTCGATAAAACAAAAAAAAAACATTGTTCATGTAAACTTTTGGTCTATATAGCGTTGTTCAGCCAACGTTTGGACAGGAAGATAAAAAAATTGAAGAAAATCAATACATTTTTACCTTCCCGTCCAAACGCTGGCTGAACAACGTTATATAGACCAAAAGTTTACATGAACAATGTTGTAGAGAATTAAATTTCCTACAAAAAAGTTCGCGACGGCATATATCTGATATTGATAGTTTACGCGTAGGAAAGCTCGAAAGTCGGGCAATGTAGTCGCGCGACGCAACTATGCCCATATAGAATATTCCAACTTTTGACCGTTCCGAGCATTTTCGTTCCGAGCATTGCGCGTGTCGAGATTTGGCCTTTCCGAACGCTGCTCGTTCCGAGTTTCGAGCCCAACCCGATGATAACAACCGATAAACGATTTCAACAAACATTGAAATTCATTCGTGTTTATGTCTCGTAAAAAAATTTACGAGTAGTTATATCCATTAACAATAGTTCCATGTAAATAAAGAATTTTTCGTGTGCTTAGGGACAACTCGAAAAAATAATTACTGAATTAGTCTCAAAATGCCATGTTCTTTAAATGGGAAACAAATCGAGCTTACAGCCACGTCTTCTCATTGGACTACAGTGCTGGGGGTTCGCACATATTTCCATTTATTTATTTCGAACCTATCTGGAGGGTGCACTCGTCGAAATTCGTCAACACCCCCATTAAGAACCACCCTAATATATATATATATATATATATGTGTGTGTGTGTGTGTGTGTGTGTGTGTGTGTGTGTGTGTGTGTGTGTGTATCGTTATCGCCGAAAATATTGACAAAAGCAGATGAAACGGGAAAAAAATGGTATCTCGAAACGGGCGACGAGGCGACGAAGAGAGAGACAAAAGCCCGCGAGAAGTTCAACAAACTTTGGTCAAAATCTCACTCTCTCTCTCTCTCTCTCTTTCGCGTCGCGAAAGATTCGCCGGCAGAAGTTCGGAGATGGTGGCTTCTTCGTTCGCGAGAATAAACGCGTATAAACACACGTCGGCGAATAAACAAGAGGCAAAAGGGACAACCCGGGCACTCGCAAGTGGCTGTACGATCGGTGGAAGACACGTCGGCCTCGGGACGTAGCGCGAGGTGCGGTAACGTCGCGGTCGCGGGATGCTGGACCGTCCGGGATCCCGGACCCCGGGCAGAAGCCCCCCGCGCGCGGCCCCGAGACGCGAACAAGCCGTGAATCTCTCGCCGGACAAAGAACCGATTCGGCGACCGGGTGCATTTCTCTCTCGTCGTTCAGCCGCTCACCGAAACTACGCTCTCTCTCTCTCCCTCACCCTCACTCTCTCTTTCTCTTTCTCTCGGCGACGCGACGACCATAACCCGTGAACAAGGCCAGAATACACTCACGAACCCGCGAACCGTTGGACTAGAGAGAACGAAGAAACGCGAAACGAGAATGAAGAAAAAAAACCAACTGAAAAAAAATAGAAGAAAAAATAATAATAATAATAATAATAATAATAATAATAATAATAATGCAGAATTGAAAGAAAAAAAAGGAGGACCGGCTAGAAAGGCGAGTGGGATGAAAAGAGAGGGAATGAAAAATAGTTGAGAGCAGTGTGGGACATTTCACGTTGAATCATCAGGGTCTCTGACCCTCGTGGGGATTCTTTTTTTTTTTTTTGGGGTTCTTCGTTTTTTTTTCTAGTGGTTTAATTATTCCAATGTGTAGACACGCTTTAATACGAAAATTCAGATTTTTCATTGTTTGTGGCAATTCGTTTCAATTACAAAGCATCGACGAGAATGAGAATTACGAAAAATTGAATTGACCATTGTATTTCTATCAGTGATATCCTCTAAATTTGTTGTTGGGAAATACATTTTTTTTTAGATTACTCCGAAAATCGGTGTGAAAGTGATATTGAATGCTTAATTAGGTATATGTGTGTATAAAAATGAAAGAAAAAAACGAAGAATTTGTCACTTTATGCATGGGAATAAAAATTTATATTCGATATCGATTAACTTTAATGTTTTATGTCAGCCAAGATTTTACCGTATAATTTTTCAAACAATCGTCGACGTTATTTATTTATTATTATTATCATATTTTTTTCATTTTTTCATTTTTTCAAATTTGAAAGTTTTTGTGGAATCTGATTTCACGAAGTCGTACGACGTACTCGAATTTGAAACAAATCAAAACGAGAGAGAGAGAGAGAGAGAGAGAGAGAGAGAGAGAGAGAGAGAGAGAGAATGAGATCCGCGTTCTTGTCGATTTGACGTGAAATGGCCCATGTGATGACTCCCCCGCATCGCATCTCAGACCTCTCCGGTCCTTGACTCGATGTTTACAAACCCGAGGAGGCTTTTCGTATACTCAGGTAGATATATAACCACAGTTTGGTTTTCACCGTCCCTCGTATCGTTATACCCGCGACATGCACACACACACACACACACACACGAGACGACGGTCGTCTCGGTCACTCGCCCGATCTCCGCGATAGCGCAATATTCCCTGCCTAGTCAGAGTGCACACTTTCGCTGAGATGCACCGAAGTTCATTCGGGCAACATCCGAACATGTTGCCCGAATAAACTTCCCTCTACCTAAATAAATGTCTTTCTACCTCACTCTCTGTCTTCGTCTTTTACTCTTCTCATTCCATTAAATCTGTCAGAACTTTCTTTCCAGCTGATATTTATGAATAAAAAGATTTTCTTCAAATTCAAGAAGTTGAAATTAACAAACCGAATAATTATCAAAGTTTTGTCGTCTAGTTCTCGATTACAACTGCAATGACCATTGCTTTGAGAAATTATAAATTTACTGAACTTTTTTTTTACGTGATTACTTGTGAACGTGGGCTTGAAGATTGATATAGCTAATTATCGATATATAAATGAATATTAAAAATAGTAGTATGCACTTTCAAGTCCAAACCTGTTAAATTCCATTGTCTCGGAGCCTCTGTTAACCTACATGACCCTCCCCACACTCTGACTGTTTTTTCTGCCGTTTTGTGGAGTAAAGGCCGAGTATAATCAGTCTATAATTTTCTACGCGTGATACTCTCCACACTCCTATCTGAGTCCGCATAAAAAATATCAGCATTTTTGAGTAACCAGGTTGCTTTGTTGGTTAGTTCGTATTATTATTATAGTATTTACGTTATGTGATGTTGTTAACGTGGTTTGACGAAGATCGACCTTGTTATAAACGTAATTTCGTAAGATTATTTTCCTCTCTTGGTTTGAGAGCGAGAACCCTACTTTACCGATATTTTCGGTTTCCTATTTATTTTTTTTATAAATTAATGGCTCAGTTAATTCCTAAGAATTAACGAAGCAATATTTTTTCTATCAATGATGTTCTTGATAAATGAAAATTGAATCGTGAAAAAATTATCATAAGTATGAGTCAAGTTAGGTACTCACAATTATTGAGTAACCAGGTTGAACGAAGGCTCGGAAATTTCGACTCCGGGGAACGCCTGAAACACGAGGCCTTTTCCCACTGATTGTTAGACAGATGTCATGATTTGTGTGGCTCCTCTGCGAACCACTATGATATTCCGTCCATGCGCCAGTGGGTTTGCACGATGGTGCTCTGTGTATGGACCATTAACTTAAGGAGGATCCATGAAAGACCCGCAGACAGAGACGCGTGGCTGTTCTTTGTCTTCCTCTTTCTCTCCTCTCTCTTTCCCTACGTCTTTCTCTCTTGTTCACCGCATCTTCCTCTCTTTCTTATTTTCATTTTTTTTTCTTTTCTCGCCACTGTCTATGGCGTCTTTCTCGCCGAATCTTTTCCGAGAGGGCGGACCGAAAGATCCTCTCACAGGTATACCGATGCTACAGTCGGTATAGCCTGCGTTCTGTTTACTTTTATTTTTTTAACCTTCTTTTTTTCCATTCGTCTGGCAAGACCCCCGAGCCAAGAACCCGGGGGCATTGTGCACTCCTGCTGTGTGTGGTTGAAAAGTCTCGAAAACTAAATCATACTGCGTGGTACAGAAACGATTGCGCCCGCTTGAATCCTCTTACTTCTTCATAACTCCGCAGAGCCGGATTCGCGTGGATAAAAGAAGAGACGCATTATAACTGTAGAAACGGCGAGGGGGGAGGGGAGGGAGGAAGAAGAAAACGAAAAATGAAGCGGAGTTGACGCATCGAGAATCCGAGAGACTTTCTCAAACGCTACCGGATGTCTGGGTTATAATATCTCCGGGTCGCCGCGCGAGAATGTAACTTGCGAAATCCTTCGCATTAAAATTATCGTATCTATCGCAACTGGTTGGCGGTAGTTGACAAAACACTTTGTGTATTTTTTATTTCTTCTGGTGTTTGTATTTTTCTTCTTTTTTTCGTTTTTAGAGCGCGCACTGAAAGTTTTGTGTCTCCGGTGCTTTACAATTGTGAACAAATGGCCAACGTCAATGAAAGTCGTGTGCAATAAGGCTCTTGTGCACATATATTCGTTACACGAGTTTTACACGGGTTACCGTTGCACACGTACCAAGTATTGTATTTCCGTTACGCGCCTGGTACGTGGTAATTAGATACTACGAGAGAAACAAGCAACTGTACGACGTTGTTACATTTCCTACGAGGGCTATTCAGACTCGCGCTCTCAATGCCATTCAACGGGGGCCGGTCTTTGTCTTTATTTTTATTTTCTACGGTGAAACCCGCTGCTGCTGCTCCGGTACGGTCGATGGATAAAAATGTTTAACAGCTTGTGACGGTTGTTTCGTTTTCAAAGGACAAGTAAAATAATAATACATAAATTTAAAAAAAAAATTGCATCGGCCGGGAATCGAACCCGGGCCGCCCGCGTGGCAGGCGAGCATTCTACCACTGAACCACCGATGCCTATGGGTTATCGAAAGTGGTACATCGAACATAATCGTACGCAGTAGGTTACAGATTAGCGACAATCGCGAGTGGTTGTTATTGAGGTTATGTGTTCAACCGTAATGAGGATTCTTCGCTGCATTTAAATATCTCGGAAAACGGCTTGGATTCATCATTACGTGGGCGTATGTCAAAGTCTTTTCAGCCAACTTCTCGCCACCGTACCGATATATCTATAGAAGTGAATGTGTATAGATACATATAGGCAATGTTAAATTCGCGAGAAGTTGACTGAAAAGACTTTGACATACCCCCCATTACGTGAGCGGGGTGTATGTCAAAGTCTTCCCAGTCAAAGTCTTTTCAGCCAACTTCTCGCGACTTTAACATTGCCTATATATCTATACACATTCGCTTCTATAGATATATCGGTACGGTGGCGAGAAGTTGGCTGAAAAGATTTTGACATACGCCCACGTGAACGGTATATCTACTCCAATATTAACTCACGCTCCGAAATGGCAACCATGAGCATCGGTGGTTCAGTGGTAGAATGCTCGCCTGCCACGCGGGCGGCCCGGGTTCGATTCCCGGCCGATGCAATTTTTTTTTTTTTTTTTTTTTTTTTAATTTTCGCTTCGATTTTCGGGTGCATGTCAAAGTCGTTCAAGCCAAAGTCTTTTCGGGTGTATGTCAACGTCTTCCCAGTCAAAGTCTTTTCAGCCAACTTCTCGCGACTTTAACATTGCCTATATATCTATACACATTCACTTCTAGAGATATATCGGTACGGCGGCGAGAAGTTGGCTGAAAAGACTTTGACATACGCCCGTCTTTTTAGCCAACTTCTCGCGATTTAACATCGCCTATATATCTATACACATTCACTTCTATAGATATACCGGTACGGTGGCGAGAAGTTGGCTGAAAAGACTTTGACATACGCCCCGATTTTCAGGGTTCCATACTTCTGAATGAAATCCGGAACCCTTATCCTATCACTTTAACTGTTCACCCGTCCGTCCGTCAATTCATTAATCATAAAAACCTATACAGTACTACCCATTGGGGTAGAATCTCGAAATTTGAAAATTCCGATTATTCATTGAATATTTATTGAATTGAACTTGCAAACTCTCGTTATTTTATATTCATTCAAACCAATTCAGAGTGACGCCATTATGATTTTAAATAATTACGACGCTATATTCTGTAGAAACTACCAGCTCTAACGTTAATTATCATCTCCGGCGTTACAACGCTCGTTTGGCGCTTGATTTATACAAAAGTCGATGGGAGACCCATTCGAGCTTTTCCCCTTCATGTATATTGATGCAAGTATGTATACGTAATCTACAACCTGGCTGCTCCACTACGTACCCTCAATTGCTGCTTCACCAACGACAGTGCATCAACTTCGTGAGCCAGTGAAATACACATAATAAACACAATAAACTGAGATAGGACCAAGTTGGTGAAGAGCTTCTCTTCTTCGCCCACCGACAACCGAACTTCCCACCGAGTACTTTGTTTTCGTTTGAAAAAATAATGACAACAAAAAAAGAAAATTCGTTACACGGCATTCGCCTCGAAGGTAGATTGTTGTGCAGTTGAGCATAGTTGCATCGCTGCTCTCGACATTCGAGAATGTTTTAACGTCTGGTCTTATTCACCGACGAACTCGTTGCTCCGAAACTCTTGCTCCCGGACCCCGGTGGCTAAATATCCGAGTATTCCTCTTCAAACTCCAACCACGTCTACAGTAATAGCCCTTGATAACGAACCACTGTAACAAACCTCTTGCGGCGTTCGCATGATGCTCCTCGTGGTCGAGGAACCATTACATCACGGTCGCTGAATAATAATTGCTTGCCACGCAATTTTCCAAAGACAATAATCCCACGGAAGTAGGAATGTAAATAGTTTCGTAAATTTTGATGAATAAGATCGGTACACGGCCGAAAGCAACAGAATCAACTTCGCAAACTTGTTTCAATCGGGTGTAGCTCGATGCTTTCACGAGAGAGTGCGGCACTAGCGCTCGACTGGGAAAACTGATTGTTGTGTGTGCAACATACCACGGTCGGTATCTGAAACTGCAATTCGATTGTGTGAAAAATGTTTAATTACCAAAGCAGTTGTAGAAAAAGAATTACACTTGAAAAACACGAAACAAAAGTTTTGAAGAGACTGAAGCATTAAGTACGAAGGGTTGCTTATTCCAGAGAGATCATTGTCCTGGTTTTCGCATAGACATAGCTGACTGACTGTAGACTTCAACTGACTGTAGGCTTAAACAACCTACGATCCATACATAGAAACATTCAAGCATTGTGTGAAAAATCGAAAATTCGAGATATACCGTTCAAATCCAGATTCTTACTTTCGCAAGGTTTACTTCTACATCGCCAACCACTAGTACACCGAATTCGCTGTGACAGACTTGGCAACGTTGTAGCACAACAGCTGACGCGTTCAGGAAACCCAACTCCACTTGCCTGGGATCCATCTGCATATTGGACGTTATTTGTCATCCGCCACAGCCAATCACCGATATCGAAACGAATCAGAGCAGCCAACATAAAATGTCGTGTAATCCAACATTGTCGAATGCTCACGCGAAATCGCAACATATTATTCAAAGGATTTACCCATGAATTAGAAATTTCTCGACAATGAATCATCGATCTATTCATCATTTCGAGTCTTTAACATTCTCGGAGACATTCCTATTCCGTAATTCATTATCTACTAACACAATTTACGATACTAACATCGCTCATAATTGTCATAGCTTAAATGACATTTAATTCCAGTCAAATTTCAGACTCATAGGTAATAGATGGACCTCCTTAACAACCACGAGCCCTGTTAGGCGACGCGAAGCAGGCGGACATTTGCGACACGCAACGTGGGAGACGGGGAGCAAGGGGCGAACCCTCTCTAACGACGACCGAGGAAGATACTAGTCCTCGACAGACTGAACGGGCAAACTATCCGGTAATTACCCGGGAGCTCCCGGTTTCCATTGTTCTCTTCGGACGGGGAGATAACCGCGATATATCGCGGTGTTCATGTACGTGTGTACGTATAGGCATCGGGCTAGACACGCGAGCGGAGCTGAAAGCCCCTCGCAAGATCCTGTACAGCCAGCTGGGACAAACGGGACCCGGTAACAAAGAAAATTGCCGGGCTCTTCGACCTCACATCAACGTATCCTAAATCCAGCTCCAAATAAATGTCCGCACATCAAAGTAATGTGTTACATATTTAAGTTAGCTCTCTGTCGCACCTCAGCAAGCGTCAAAGACGCTGTCTCTCTCATACTTATAACGGCCCGGCCCTTAAAATCACTTTGAAAACACAAATGCTACGAAACAAATACAATTGAACGGAGCGGACTAGGATTATAACGAATGATAATTACAATTTCAAAAATCAAGCAATCGAAGATGGAAAATAAAAAAAGAAATCATATGAATTTTCGCTGGTGGAAACTGAGAGGCTGAGTTCGTAAGTCACATGGGCGATTATTCGTATTAATAACGCGGGTTCAATGGCACGGTGACGGTCTGGTTGGCGTCGAAGGGTCGTGTGGACGTATAGTAGCAGCTCAATTGTTGTTTCCAGAGGAGATGGTTGCAGCAAGAGCGAGAGAGAGGGAGAGGGAGAGAAAGAGGGAAAATTAGAAGAGACGGAAATTATAGAGGGAACTTAAATGGGGGAAAGTAGATTGACGGTGGAGCGCTGAGGGGTCGAGGGGGGGGGGCGAGAAAATTAAAAGAAGTCGAACGAGAGTTAGCGACAGTTCGAAGTGTGTGAGAGTGTACATATATATACACACACACACACATTATGACACATAGTAGAAAAAGTTGACGTCACGCTGGGCTGTTAAGGGAGTTCTACGACCTCTTTTTTCCTTACTCCCTGTCTCTCTCCCTTCCATTCCGTCTCTTAGCTTGTTTGTCCTCCTCATAAATGATCGACGTCTTTGGCCCTTGCCACCGTCTTTTGAAAACTTTTTATCTCGTTTTCGGCTCTCGACGTCTATACCTCCGCCTCGTTATCCACGTTGAAAAGAGGTCTCGCAATAACGCAACGCTCTCTTTCGTCTTTTTATTTTCTTTCTTTTTTTCGTTCTCACAGCGCATTTCTACACGTCTCGAACGTTCGGCTATATTTATCACAGGGTTCGGTGAGGTAAAAAAACAAATTGTTGAAAAAGAAAAGGTTGCACCGGACAAAGTAATTTGATTAATGAGTTTTCGGATGTTACTTCTCATTCTCTTGCCGTATGTTTCGATGCGAGTTTCAGAAGGTAGCGGGGATAAGGGATAAAATTAATTGTTCGCCTGAATCGAATACATTGTTGAGGATGGATGTTTCGCCGGGACACCAAAATTTCCATTTTTCTTTCTCATGTTCGATGTGATAAGAAGTATGTTGGATCAACGGATATTTATCAATTTTTTCACCCCCAATCATTAAACAACCGATACTATTTCATTTGTCTAATTTATTCAGTTATTCAATTCATATCAAAATCTTAAAAATGTTGTGACTCCAAAATCTCTAAAAATATTAAGGCTCCGAAAACGTCATAAAATCCCAACCGCAGCTTGAATCATGCCAAAGATTATAGTCCACGAAGAAATCATAGAGCTGCATAAGTCTGCAAAATTTGGGGGCTGTAGCTGAAATCGTTATCGAGTTATACTCGTTTGAATTTGAAGAGGTCATTACACACACCCACACACACACACACATACATTCAGATATTTTTCGCAAACATGTGTTTTCGACGTATCAACGCATTTTTCATAAAGGATAAAAAAAAAAATCATCAACGATCGGTATAATTTCACAATCAATAAGACGGGTCGACGATATCTCAACCGTGTATTCGAGTAACGAGGTCGGGGAAAGGATTAAGGTCGCTGGCCAAGGCCGCGCGGCACGTTCTCGTATACAGTTACCATACGCGTCTCTTGTCGGCCTCGAGAAATCCAATGCAATGCCAGTGTACGACAGGACTTATTGCACAAATGTTGTGTACACACAAGTTACGAACGCACACGTGTGCATTACACCCATACGTGTGTGATATACATGCACATGTTGAATGTTGTACGGTTGGAGGGTATCCGTTGTGCCCCGGTGCTGACTCTGATATCTATGCAATACCGGTTGACTCGTCCGAGGGGTACACGAAACGGGGTATCTCGCGCGGTACAGGCTTTTAATTAAATTTACGACACATTATCGTTCGGTAAACGATCGCGCGATCGATGATAACGCGAGAGAAGGTATAAATCTATAGTAGACGGGGGAGGAGGAGAGGGGGGAGGACTCGTTAGCCAAGCCGAGAGTACGGGCTGCCTCGAAAAATATCTCGACCAAGAGAATCGAATTGTTCAACAACACATTTTGCTCTATATACACAGGGTGTCCTTTAATATCGTCGCTGTGAATTTTTAATGCTCTCAACCTTCACAATAATTCGATATGTTTAAGAAAAAATCTGCAGAAAAATTCAGGTCTCTATTTCATAATTAACCCGTGCCGACGACCAATTGAAATTATCTATTTGAATAATGTTACATTTTTTTTTTTTTTCGATTATTTGAATTTAATTTAATTTTGAAGCTTTTTTATCGGTTCAAATGATTACACCGAATCAACAGCACATATGGGGATTGAGTTTGTGAAACGCACAGCTAAATTGTTCTATTTTATATATTTTTTTAACAACCGGAAAGTATTGAATTAAAATTGAAACAAATGAAACATCTTATTTTCCGTTTGCACAATCTAGCAGCCGTAAAAACCTTATTTTATAAGATCGCTAATTTTGTGATCCTATAAAATGAGGATTTCATAGGCTGAGTTGCAAACTCAGCGAAGGGAGAATAAGATTTTTATTTGTTTCAATTTTTATTCAATACTTTACGGTTGTATCTTTTGTCTTAACCGCGTTGGGTCCTCATTCTCGCGTAACATAACATGTATATTTACATATAGCTATATACATTATATGCGAAGTGAACAACGAAAGAACGGTTACGGTCGGAGTGGGAAAAAGTGGGTCCGCGTGATAGGTCCGAGCCGGGCCAGCGCTCTGATGCCGCCCCACTCCTTCTCCCACTCTCTTCAGCATCGCCATCCAGACCTTTGTTTGCGTTTCGAACCGGCGGAAGAAAAAAAAACCCATCACAATCATTGGCCATCATTGTTCGTCGTTGAAACATCGTTGAGATCGTTCGACAAAACGTCAACCGAAGTTTCATCGATTATTCAAATGTGTCGAGAGATTCGCCAGAGATGAGGGGAGCGACGAATTCGCGAATTTCATGTACGGTAAAAATTCTCGTCAAGCAAGTTCATTATTTCGGCCAACTATATGGAAATCTTGGTATGCATCATCCCATAAAATGTCATCGATTATCATAATGTCAACGTTAATCACTTGAAGACTCAACCGTACAAGGATACGACGTAATACAACGATTTTCGCAATTACCGAAAAAAAAAAAAAAAATCTCCACGACTTCTCAAACTTCAACAGCGAAATGAAAAAAAAAAACTTTGAATGCAACAATGTTTCCTCGTTTGAAAACAAAGGAAAAATAAAAAATCAATCATTGTTAAGAAAAAATAAATAAAGCAATGAATTTGCTATTCTAAAATTATAAAGAATCTTCATTTTAAAAAAACCAGAATACAAAAAACAAAAAAAAACTTCATCAGTTTAAAAAACAGCCAATACCTCTTTTCTCAAAATTTTCATGTTTCACATTTTTTCAGAAGGGTTGAGTGAGGGGGGAGAAAATTTTGAAAAAAATCACGAGATGTTTTTGGGTTGATCCAAACTGAAAAAAAAATTGACGACCATTTCTGAAGGGGTGAAGGTTTTCACCCATTCGAATTGAGGCGTCTTTCCCCATATATATATATCTATATGTACATCCATACACACACAATATACATGCACACGTATAACGGGTAGCATCGACCCGAGGCCCGGCTCGCACGACCCCTCTCGTCCTCGTCACCGCCATTCCCGTCGAGAACCATCGCACTTTGGCTCACTACATGAAGCTGAAACTGGCAGACGTTTCTGGCAGACGTTTTGCGGCCGGGCAGTAAGTTTTGGATGGGAATGTACCCACTAGGCCGTGCCGCGCTGCCGTACGGTGCTCGACGCACGGCGGCCGCCCTTTCTCCCGAACGTTCATTTGAAAAATTCATAATAAAGAGAAAAACGTTTGTCGGAGGAAAAATTTGTGTTCTATGTGATTGCTTGATATCTCTGCAATATTTCCGTATGTCCGAAACATTCTGCATAAATGCGTTCTAGTATTTATGAAAATAAACGTAAAATAATTTCAATTCCAACGAGTAAATATCTCGTTCCAATCTTTTTTTCTTCGTATGATCCTGGTTATTCCCCGGAATTAGACTATTGCTAATCGTTTTATATATGAATAAAGAGTATTCACGAAAATTTGCAACATCCGCAGGACGGTCCTTCGATATTTCATATCAAATTAACAACAATTACGATCGCGCGCTCGAAATATCGAGCTTAATCTTTTTTTCTTCGTATGAACCTGGTTATTCCCCGGAATTAGACTATTGCTAATCGTTTTGTATATGGATAAAGAGTATTCATGAAAATTTGCAACATCCGCAGGACGGTCCTTCGATATTTCATATCAAATTAACAACAATTACGATCGCGCGCTCGAAATATCGAGCTAAATCTTTTTTTCTTCGTATGAACCTGGTTATTCCCCGGAATTAGACTATTGCTAATCATTTTATATACATATAAAAAGTATTCATGAAAATTTGCAACATCCGCAGGACGGTCCTTCGATATTTCATATCGAATTAACAACAATTACGATCGCGCGCTCGAAATATCGAGCTGAATCTTTTTTTCTTCGTATGAACCTGGTTATTCCTCGGAATTAGACTATTGCTAATCGTTTTATATATGAATAAAGAGTATTCACGAAAATTTGCAACATCCGCAGGACGGTCCTTCGATATTTCATATCAAATTAACAACAATTACGATCGCGCGCTCGAAATATCGAGCTTAATCTTTTTTTCTTCGTATGAACCTGGTTATTCCCCGGAATTAGACTATTGCTAATCGTTTTGTATATGGATAAAGAGTATTCATGAAAATTTGCAACATCCGCAGGACGGTCCTTCGATATTTCATATCAAATTAACAACAATTACGATCGCGCGCTCGAAATATCGAGCTAAATCTTTTTTTCTTCGTATGAACCTGGTTATTCCCCGGAATAAGACTATTGCTAATCGTTTTATATATGAATAAAGAGTATTCATGAAAATTTGCAACATCCGCAGGACGGTCTTTCGATATTTAATATCGAATTAACAACAATTACGATCGCGCGCTCGAAATATCAAGCTTAATCTTTTTTTCTTCGTATGAACCTGGTTATTCCCCGGAATTAGACTATCGCTAATCGTTCTGTATATGGATAAAGAGTATTCATGAAAATTTGCAACATCCGCAGGACGGTCCTTCGATATTTAATATCGAATTAACAACAATTACGATCGCGCGCTCGAAATATCGAGCTTAATCTTTTTTTCTTCGTATAAACCTGGTTATTCCCCGGAATTAGACTATTGCCAATCATTTTATATACATATAAAGAGTATTCATGAAAATTTGCAACATCCGCAGGACGGTCCTTCGATATTTCATATCAAATTAACAACAATTACGATCGCGCGCTCGAAATATCGAGCTAAATCTTTTTTTCTTCGTATGAACCTGGTTATTCCCCGGAATAAGACTATTGCTAATCGTTTTATATATGAATAAAGAGTATTCATGAAAATTTGCAACATCCGCAGGACGGTCCTTCGATATTTAATATCAAATTAACAACAATTACGATCGCGCGCTCGAAATATCGAGCTGAATCTTTTTTTCTTCGTATGAACCTGGTTATTCCCCGGAATTAGACTATTGCCAATCGTTTTGTATATGAATAAAGAGTATTCATGAAAATTTGCAACATCCGCAGGACGGTATTTCGGTATTTCATATCAAATTAACAACAATTACGATATGAAATATCGGAGGACCGTCCTGCGGATGTTGCAAATTTTCATGAATACTCTTTATTCATATACAAAACGATTAGCAATAGTCTAATTCCGGGGAATAACCAGGTTCATACGAAGAAAAAAAGATTAAGCTCGATATTTCGAGCGCGCGATCGTAATTGTTGTTAATTCGATATTAAATATCGAAGGACCGTCCTGCGGATGTTGCAAATTTTCATGAATACTCTTTATATGTATATAAAATGATTGGCAATAGTCTAATTCCGGGGAATAACCAGGTTCATACGAAGAAAAAAAGATTAAGCTCGATATTTCGAGCGCGCGATCGTAATTGTTGTTAATTCGATATTAAATATCGAAGGACCGTCCTGCGGATGTTGCAAATTTTCATGAATACTCTTTATTCATATATAAAACGATTAGCAATAGTCTAATTCCGGGGAATAACCAGGTTCATACGAAGAAAAAAAGATTAAGCTCGATATTTCGAGCGCGCGATCGTAATTGTTGTTAATTCGATATTAAATATCGAAGGACCGTCCTGCGGATGTTGCAAATTTTCATGAATACTCTTTATATGTATATAAAATGATTGGCAATAGTCTAATTCCGGAGAATAACCAGGTTCATACGAAGAAAAAAAGATTAAGCTCGATATTTCGAGCGCGCGATCGTAATTGTTGTTAATTTGATATGAAATATCGAAGGACCGTCCTGCGGATGTTGCAAATTTTCATGAATACTCTTTATTCATATATAAAATGATTGGCAATAGTCTAATTCCGGGGAATAACCAGGTTCATACGAAGAAAAAAAGATTAAGCTCGATATTTCGAGCGCGCGATCGTAATTGTTGTTAATTCGATATTAAATATCGAAGGACCGTCCTGCGGATGTTGCAAATTTTCATGAATACTCTTTATATGTATATAAAATGATTGGCAATAGTCTAATTCCGGGGAATAACCAGGTTCATACGAAGAAAAAAAGATTAAGCTCGACATTTCGAGCGCGCGATCGTAATTGTTGTTAATTCGATATTAAATATCGAAGGACCGTCCTGCGGATGTTGCAAATTTTCATGAATACTCTTTATTCATATATAAAACGATTAGCAATAGTCTAATTCCGGGGAATAACCAGGTTCATACGAAGAAAAAAAGATTAAGCTCGATATTTCGAGCGCGCGATCGTAATTGTTGTTAATTCGATATTAAATATCGAAGGACCGTCCTGCGGATGTTGCAAATTTTCATGAATACTCTTTATATGTATATAAAATGATTGGCAATAGTCTAATTCCGGGGAATAACCAGGTTCATACGAAGAAAAAAAGATTAAGCTCGATATTTCGAGCGCGCGATCGTAATTGTTGTTAATTTGATATGAAATATCGAAGGACCGTCCTGCGGATGTTGCAAATTTTCATGAATACTCTTTATTCATATATAAAATGATTGGCAATAGTCTAATTCCGGGGAATAACCAGGTTCATACGAAGAAAAAAAGATTAAGCTCGATATTTCGAGCGCGCGATCGTAATTGTTGTTAATTCGATATTAAATATCGAAGGACCGTCCTGCGGATGTTGCAAATTTTCATGAATACTCTTTATATGTATATAAAATGATTGGCAATAGTCTAATTCCGGGGAATAACCAGGTTCATACGAAGAAAAAAAGATTAAGCTCGATATTTCGAGCGCGCGATCGTAATTGTTGTTAATTTGATATGGAATATCGAAGGACCGTCCTGCGGATGTTGCAAATTTTCATGAATACTCTTTATTCACATATAAAAAGATTGGCAATAGTCTAATTCCGGGGAATAACCAGGTTCATACGAAGAAAAAAAGATTAAGCTCGATATTTCGAGCGCGCGATCGTAATTGTTGTTAATTCGATATTAAATATCGAAGGACCGTCCTGCGGATGTTGCAAATTTTCATGAATACTCTTTATTCGTATATAAAATGATTGGCAATAGTCTAATTCCGGGGAATAACCAGGTTCATACGAAGAAAAAAAGATTAAGCTCGATATTTCGAGCGCGCGATCGTAATTGTTGTTAATTCGATATTAAATATCGAAGGACCGTCCTGCGGATGTTGCAAATTTTCATGAATACTCTTTATTCATATGTAAAACGATTAGCAATAGTCTAATTCCGGGGAATAACCAGGTTCATACGAAGAAAAAAAGATTCAGCTCGATATTTCGAGCGCGCGATCGTAATTGTTGTTAATTTGATATGAAATATCGAAGGACCGTCCTGCGGATGTTGCAAATTTTTATGAATACTCTTCATATGTATATAAAATTATTAGCAATAGTCTAATTCCGGGGAATAACCAGGTTCATACGAAGAAAAAAAGATTAAGCTCGATATTTCGAGCGCGCGATCGTAATTGTTGTTAATTCGATATTAAATATCGAAGGACCGTCCTGCGGATGTTGCAAATTTTCATGAATACTCTTTATATGTATATAAAATGATTGGCAATAGTCTAATTCCGGGGAATAACCAGGTTCATACGAAGAAAAAAAGATTAAGCTCGATATTTCGAGCGCGCGATCGTAATTGTTGTTAATTTGATATGAAATATCGAAGGACCGTCCTGCGGATGTTGCAAATTTTCATGAATACTCTTTATATGTATATAAAATGATTGGCAATAGTCTAATTCCGGGGAATAACCAGGTTCATACGAAGAAAAAAAGATTAAGCTCGATATTTCGAGCGCGCGATCGTAATTGTTGTTAATTCGATATTAAATATCGAAGGACCGTCCTGCGGATGTTGCAAATTTTCATGAATACTCTTTATTCATATATAAAACGATTAGCAATAGTCTAATTCCGGGGAATAACCAGGTTCATACGAAGAAAAAAAGATTAAGCTCGATATTTCGAGCGCGCGATCGTAATTGTTGTTAATTTGATATGAAATATCGAAGGACCGTCCTGCGGATGTTGCAAATTTTCATGAATACTCTTTATCCATATACAAAACGATTAGCAATAGTCTAATTCCGGGGAATAACCAGGTTCATACGAAGAAAAAAAGATTAAGCTTGATATTTCGAGCGCGCGATCGTAATTGTTGTTAATTTGATATGAAATATCGAAGGACCGTTCTGCGGATGTTGCAAATTTTCATGAATACTCTTTATCCATATACAAAACGATTAGCAATAGTCTAATTCCGGGGAATAACCAGGTTCATACGAAGAAAAAAAGATTAAGCTCGATATTTCGAGCGCGCGATCGTAATTGTTGTTAACTTGATATGAAATATCGAAGGACCGTCCTGCGGATGTTGCAATTTTTCATGAATACTCTTTATATGTATATAAAATGATTAGCAATAGTCTAATTCCGGGGAATAACCAGGTTCATACGAAGAAAAAAAGATTTAGCTCGATATTTCGAGCGCGCGATCGTAATTGTTGTTAATTTGATATGAAATATCGAAGGACCGTCCTGCGGATGTTGCAAATTTTCATGAATACTCTTTATCCATATACAAAACGATTAGCAATAGTCTAATTCCGGGGAATAACCAGGTTCATACGAAGAAAAAAAGATTAAGCTTGATATTTCGAGCGCGCGATCGTAATTGTTGTTAATTCGATATTAAATATCGAAGGACCGTCCTGCGGATGTTGCAAATTTTCATGAATACTCTTTATATGTATATAAAATGACTAGCAATAGTCTCATTCCGGGGAATAACCAGGTTCATACGAAGAAAAAAAGATTTAGCTCGATATTTCGAGCGCGCGATCGTAATTGTTGTTAATTTGATATGAAATATCGAAGGACCGTCCTGCGGATGTTGCAAATTTTCATGAATACTCTTTATCCATATACAAAACGATTAGCAATAGTCTAATTCCGGGGAATAACCAGGTTCATACGAAGAAAAAAAGATTAAGCTCGATATTTCGAGCGCGCGATCGTAATTGTTATTAATTCGATATTAAATATCGAAGGACCGTCCTGCGGATGTTGCAAATTTTCATGAATACTTATTATTCATATACAAAACGATTGGCAATAGTCTAATTCCGGGGAATAACCAGGTTCATACGAAGAAAAAAAGATTTAGCTCGATATTTCGAGCGCGCGATCGTAATTGTTGTTAATTTGATATGAAATATCGAAGGACCGTCCTGCGGATGTTGCAAATTTTCATGAATACTCTTTATCCATATACAAAACGATTAGCAATAGTCTAATTCCGGGGAATAACCAGGTTCATACGAAGAAAAAAAGATTAAGCTCGATATTTCGAGCGCGCGATCGTAATTGTTGTTAATTTGATATGAAATATCGAAGGACCGTCCTGCGGATGTTGCAAATTTTCGTGAATACTCTTTATTCATATATAAAACGATTAGCAATAGTCTAATTCCGGGGAATAACCAGGATCATACGAAGAAAAAAAGATTGGAACGAGATATTTACTCGTTGGAATTGAAATTATTTTACGTTTATTTTCATAAATACTAGAACGCATTTATGCAGAATGTTTCGGACATACGGAAATATTGCAGAGATATCAAGCAATCACATAGAACACAAATTTTTCCTCCGACAAACGTTTTTCTCTTTATTATGAATTTTTCAAATGAACGTTCGGGAGAAAGGGCGGCCGCCGTGCGTCGAGCACCGTACGGCAGCGCGGCACGGCCTAGTGGGTACAGTCCCATCCAAAACTTACTGCCCGGCCGCAAAACGTCTGCCAGAAACGTCTGCCAGTTTCAGCTTCATGCTCACTACTCACCCCTACCGGCCTGCCCTAGCGTCAGCTTCGAGGCAACGCGAATCTCTTCCTCCCTCTCTCCGACTCTCGCCCTCATCCCCGGTCCTCCCGACGGTTTTCACCCCCCCCCCCCCGCCCCACGTCCCACAGCCGCCCTTGTTTCTCGCTCTTCTACCCTCTGCCTGCTGACGGCCTAGCTGCCGCATACGTCGCCTCGTACAAGCACCCCCACCCCTTCCCCCACCCTCCTCTCGTTGCTCTACCACCTCGGCTCTTCCCATTTGCTACCCTCTGTCTTTACGCACTGGGCAACCCCGGGCGAGCATTGTTTTCTTCGATACTTCACCACACACACACACACACACACTCAACGCTCATGCGTTCAAAAAAGCGAATCGTCCGTAGACGCGATTATCGTAGACGTGTTCTTGACCGCGTTCAATGGCCGCCTGCACAAGAAACAAATGAGATTCACATTTTTTTCTCCTCTTTTTTTTCTTCCATTTAATATACAACATGAAAGTATATGGTAATTATATGGTAATTATATGGCAATGAAAAACGAAAGAAAAAAACATCACTGACCGACCAAAAGAAGAACGAAAATGCGAGAGTTCACTTTTTAATCTGTGGGACGGAGATCAATTTTTTTTTTAAATGTTATCATTACTGTTTTTGGGTCATCGATTTACGTCTGTGTACCAAATTTCATCTCAATCCGTGAATAAATGAGAGAATGGCAGGACTATGACACACAGACAGACGGACAGACGGAATGACCGAAACTATAAGGTAGGGACCCTGAAGAATACTAGTTGAAAAAAAAAAAACCCCAATCGATTTCAATGGACTGGCTTGATTCACGTTCGAGGCAAGAAGCTGTATCGAAGGATGCCACAGTCAAGCCACAACAAGGACAGCACTAGCAGCAGCAGCAGCAGCAGCAGCAACAGCAGCAGGATCAGCAACAGCAGGGGCATTGGGCAATAGTACCTTTCCTTTGTTTCGCGTTTTTTCTTCTCCTTTCTTCTTTTGTTTCGTTCCCGACCTTCGCTCTTCCCTTCCATCGGTCCGTATCGAGGACCCTGACGTGGCTGCACCACGATCGCGAGCGCAGACTCCGATACACGAAGGATCCGTGCAAAGTCATTCCTCAATCATCTTTAAACGCGACTCACGCCATTTCACCACTTATAAATATATATATATATATATATATATATATATATATATATGATGTACTCCACGACAACTCACAACTCAGACACCTTTCAACGGTCGACTAAAAATGTTTACTCCGCCATTTTTCACATCAATATAATAAATAAAATAAAGAATTGATGAATGTGAAAAATAAAGAGACTCGTACATCAACGTTTCCGATTATTACCGCCCGCTATTGAGATGAAGTCCAAATTAAATTTTCCAACTTTTTTATGATATTCGATCATTCGCAATCGATATATCTCAACAACGGTTAGTGATAAATTGAAAAGCGACATCTTCTCTTTGTTTTTTGCACACAACTTTCATCTGACCCATTTTGTTGTCACTCTTCTTTACCCGAGGAGTCATTCGACTGCATATTTTCAAATGGGACACCCTGTAGAATATACGCATCATGTACCTATTGCTTTCAATCATTCGTCGTTTCGCACGATTCGAAAGTCAGACACGCAGTCTCGCCATCGGCACAACATCTCGACGATGGTGTTATTTTTACGATGGTAAACCGAGCTCCCACAGATCGTATTATTTCGCGTCAGGGACGGAAAAATTTTACGGATATCGAGTGAAATTGAAAAGAGCTGCAATTTGGAACCTTGCGATTCGGTTTCGTGACATTCGACGTATTCGGGAACGTCTAAATGCCCTTTGACCTTTTTCAAGCCTTCCTGACCTGATCCTGACCCTTCAATAATCCTGGGGAGTCAACTATTGCTCACTACGGTCCGTAGAGCCTCCGATACTTCGTATGGAATCTCGATAATCCGTGTTCAACCTCCGTGACTCCGCGTTGAGCCTCCTACAACCTTCTCGAACTACCATTCGACCTTCGTTTCACTTTCGACAATCTCAACTTATTGAATTTCATTGTCTCGGGGTCTCTCCTGACTTACATGACCCTCGCTACACTCTGTTCACTTTCCATCATTTTAGGGAGCAAAAAGTATAATTCGCATTAACCCTAAATCGGTCGCGATATGAGGGATCTTATCACTGCCGCGAATCCTTTTTTTTTCAACTTGCAAACCATTGGCAGAACATTATTAGAGACAAAAATTAGAGTTTGTCCTTTCAAGCTTTCAGAAATCAATCATAATTTTTTCTGAATCGAATAAAACGTTTAGAATGAAGGTTTATACCTTATAAAAAGAATTAAATAGAAACAATTAGATAAAAATAATTAGATAGTTTATACCTTATAAAAATGATTAGATAGAAAGAACCCCGAAGTGCGGCAAATTCCTTACAGGTGACCAAAGTCGTTGGGTCGCATATGGTGACCAATCTAGGGTCAAATTTCAACGCGTGATACTCTCCACACTCCTCGTCGACTCCGCAAAAAATAATACAGACATTTGGGTGATAACCAGCATGAACAGAGGCTCGGAATATTTTCACTCGGAAATATACACGGTTGAATTTTGCAGCATCATTACGTACACACACACACACACACGAAAAATTTCCATTCCACACCATCACACAGTTTTCTCCCCAAGAGCCGGAAAAAATAAACAAACAAAACATATATATATAATGAAATGCTTGCAATTGAAATTTGACGAAAACGCACGAACGAGCAGTCGTAACGACTGAGGAACAAAAAACGATAAACACAGACATGGAAATCGTTCGTGATAACGGAAAACCCTCGTATCGACCGCGAGTGAACGTGCGAGCCTTTCATTCCGTTAGAAATATATGAAAAGAAAAGAAAAATGTATATTATATATATATATATGTTGAAGTAGAATGAGCGTGAAATTCGCGTGCACATATATTTTTGTATGTGTGTGTGTGTGGATACATATATTCGCAAAGTTCAGTTAGTCCTGTGAGGAATATCGATTTTGTCGGTACATTTCCACTTGTTTTTTTTTCTTTTTTCTTTTTCGAAGAAAGAACGATAGCAATAGAGAGTTTACCGACTCACTCCCCCACAACGTACCAGACCCTCTGACGTGTATAGCTATCCCACTACGTTATGCCTACAACATTTTCCCGTTCTTTGTTTCATGCGCCCTCAGCTTCCAATCTCCCAGTCTACCGTACCTTATGAGACCTGTTTATTCGACTTCTTTCTATCTCCCTCTCTCTCGCGCTCTCCTCTTTCTCTCCCTTTCTCACCCTCGCGCTTCTTCCACATCTCCTTCGTTATCCGTTATCTCAAACGTTACACGAATATATATATATATATATATATATATATATATATATATATATATATATATATATATATATATATATATATATACACATATATGTATCATCGCGTACTCGTAGTCCTGTAGACCCTCCACGTTTCTTTGCCACCCCTCTACATCTCCAAGCCCCACTACACCTTCCTCCCTCCTCCCCCTCCCCGCCCCTTCCGACCTGGCTTCGTCTTGCCGTGCTTAATTTCACGCGTTATTCCGTTTTGCCTGGTCTCTCGACAATTCAAACACTAAAAAGTATATCCCTTACACATCGACGGTGGAAATATATATTTCACTGGTTCACGTACATATATATCTATGTGTGTGTGTGTGTGTGTATATATATATATATCTGTCTGCGTACATATATATCTATATATATCTCTGTCTTGCCTCGTCAGTTTCACAATGGCTGAACTACGACCGTTTTTTTTTTTTTGTCCACTGCTAAATATATCGGATATTATTTACCAATACTTATTTACCATCGTTCCAGCTTCGTGAACTCATCGTTCGTCTACTACCATTCCAACTCGATGTCATGCTAGCTTCTCCACTTTTTTCAATGTCTTTTTCTTTTTTACTCTGCTGTTTTGTTTTTTTTTATCGGAAAATGTTTTCTCGTTAAACAGGTCGAATGTGAATCTGGAGACACTGGGGAGGCGGGTATGTGTGGGAACCGTACGAACCACACAAGGAAGTATGGGGGTCGTACGGACCCCGCCGCGTTGTGAAAGTACGCTCGTGACATGACAAGCAGCGACTTTGAATTCGGGACCTTTTTGATAAATTCAACTTTAAGACATGGGAGAGAATATCGTATGCAAAGTACTGTGTTACTCGTCGAATAACGTTGTTCACCATTTTACGTTCTGCACCTAATCTACTTTCATCAATATGATTTTTCTTTTTTTTTCGGTTTGCTCTGCTGTTATCATTATTTTAAGAGTTTGAAGTCCCTCGGGACGCAAGAACGTGTGAGGGCCATAAGGACCCCACAAGAACATTTGGGGGCCGTACGCACCCCGCTGCATGGAAATACAATGGAACAGGTGAAATTTGGGAAACGTCTTGTTTCATGAAGCCGTAAGGAACCAAAGCCTTTGCAATGGATGAGGGGAAAAAAATTCCGTCGAAGGATCAACCGAAGAACCAAGTGAAGTAATGTTCAAAGCGAGTTAGCTGAATAAAATTAATATAATAATTAATATAATGAAAAATTTAAGAAAAAAATTATATAATAAAAAATATTGGCTGAATAAAAATAAAAATAACGTTAATCATTACAATGAGCGATAAAATAGCGACGACATGAAAAATCAAATAATAAATTGTGTAAAATTTGTAATGTCGTTTTTAAAGTTTCTAACAGTGACTGCTGCACAATGAGACATAAGTCACGATGAGTGACGAATTTCGACGTGAGTCAGGTAATCCGTCGGTGTGAACTGCGCCGCGAAGGAAACGGGAGTCGCGATGTATAGTTGCAACCGCGTACACGACGTCCACCGTATAGCTGCATGACGCGAGTTTCGTCATAGTCATAAAGGTGTCGGATTATATCGAGGCTTGTCCGGCAAGTCGCGCACGTGGAACCAAGAAACGCTTCGTAATCAACGCTCCACAAGCGCACCGTCACCTTACACCCACACCCACACACATATATATATATATATATATATATATATATATATATATATATATATATATATAGATGTAGGTCCAAGAACAAAATGGCGGGAGAAAAACGACACCTCTCGCCCGTTCCATCTCGACTTTATGAAACTCGACAACGTTCAAGATTCGCGATTCCCAATTGATACTTCGAATAAAACCAAGAAACGCACATTTTTTACTGGTCGGTATTTCAGATTCGTAAAAAATAATGACAATAATAGTATACTATACTACAAATTGCCGTAAAGGCTACGTATAGTAGCTTAGTATACTACATTATTATACTTAGAGTTAATATTTTTTAATTATTATAATTATAGTTAACAAGTAATAAAAAAATTAGCTCAGTATAATTCTGTGATTAATCTTACAGCGTTCAGCTGCTTTATATGGCTATGAAAAAATTTTACATGATAGCTTAGTATAGGCACTTTATAAGGGTAAAATAGATTTCTAATTCCGATTCATCATCTCACAAAAAAAAAAAAATAACACACACACACAGAGACTCAGCCCCCTTAAATACATTTCCGAACAATTTTCTTGAAATATAAAAATCGACTGGAAACATACAATTTTCGATGAATATCGATATTCAAGTGAGAGAAGGTTGCCTCGCACTGAGCCCTGGTCTCTCGTTAAGTCGCATGAGCGCACGTACGAAGAATTTGTGGATGGACCATGATCGATGAGGAGCAGTCGGAGAACGTGGACAAAATGGTAGATCGTACGGAACGTCCGGCGAGCAAGAACCCGGAGAGCGCGAGGGAAGGGGAGGGGGAGAGTTAGAGCTCATACGGATGGAAGATGGAAGATGAAAAATTGACGTACGAGAAAGTGCGAAGGGATGTACATGTAACGTGGAGAAATGTAGCCGGACGTGAGGGTTCGTATACGGGAGGACCCCGTATGGTTGTGCCTCGACGACTCCCAACGACGATGATCGTTAATGCTCGTCGTGAGGGACAATAGCTTCGCGTGCTGCCAATGACAAAGCGTCGTTCCGACGACTATGTAATGCTTTGTGCAGCCTGGTGGGCACGAGTGCGGTGTCCATGTACAGGATGATTCACAATCAGTGAAAACCCGATGGTTCAAAAAAATAATTGTGAACGAACCATTTTTTCAAGATAATTCAAATTTTAGCTTTTTTATTAGGAACGGTTCGGTAAGATAGAAAATTAAGTTTTTTTTTTAAATTAATAATAATAATGATAATAATAATAATAATAATAATAATAATAATAATAATAATAATAATAATAATAATAATAATAATAATAATAATAATAATAATAATAATAATAATAATAATATAACCCTCACTCGAAAAGTGAAACAAAGATGAAAAAAAATGTCGACACCGCCATTGAGTTTGAAACGAGAGTAAAAAAAAATTTCAAACTCGCTTTACCTTTCAATTCGGACTTTTAGAGTGAAATAAGTTGAAAAATTTCGACTGGGGTATATAAAGACCCCATAACAAAAAGAGTAGTGCATCGAGCGCCGCTTTAATTAATGTCTAGGACGATGAGCGACGATGAGAAAACAAAAGAGAAAGAGAAGAGAAGACGTGTGTGCGAGCACGAGGCGAACAAGATGGAGGATGGAGAAAGAAAGAAACCGCAACGGAGAGAAACTCCACCGGCGAGAGAAGCGGTCTTCGTGCGATGTACAAAGTACCCCGGCTTGGTTCTCCTCCGCAACTTGTATGCACCGCTACTCCCCACCCCCGCGACAATGCTACGTCAACCCTAACACACACGAGCTTACTTCGCCCGTTACGCTCTCATTCGCGTTCGTTCTTTGCCTCCTCGACGTTCGGGTGACTCCGGCGAACGGTTGACGCCAATCTACCCTTCTTCTGCTACAATTATTTCTCACATTGATAATTTGTGAGGTGTCCGGGAATTTTTTTTTTTTTTTTTTTCCGTCAGAAAACCATTTTTTTCTAATTAGAAACGTAAATTCGGTTACTAAAATCATATACAAACGTATTTCTGTGTGAATCAAGCGTTAGATTCGAGTTTTCGTCAGAATTGCGGGGATGAAAATCTTTTAAAGTCCCATAACTGTTTTTCGGTTTCACTACAAACGGAAACTCGTTCACTACAAACGTTTGGACACCCAAATCTTGAAGAATGACGAAAAAGAATCATATTTTTCACCCCAAAAAAAAAAAAAATTCATCCAAAAACCATATTTTTTCGAACTGCAAACGAAATCTCGATTACTACAATCAACTCGTACGTTATCTCTGTGTGAATCAACCGTTGGATTCTACTACAAACGTATCAGAGAGTGAATAAACCGTTGGATTCTACTACAAACGTATCAAAGAGTGAATCAACCGTTGGATTCGAGTTTCTTCAATTTTTGGGGCATAAAAATCGTTCAAAGTCCCATAACTTTTTTTCGGTTTCACTACAAACGAAAACTCGTTCACTACAAACGTTTGCACACCCAAATCTTAAAGAATGACGAAAAAAAATCATTTTTTTCACCCCAAAAAAAAAAAAATTTTTTTTTTTTCATCGTAAAACCATATTTTTTCGAACTGCAAGTAAAATCTCGGTTACTAAAATTAACGACGTACGTATATCTGTGTTATTGAAATATATCGTGTGTTATAAAAAATCACGAAATTTTTCCATTTGTATGAAAGAGAAGTTCTTTTTTTTTTCCAAAATATAAAATTGTCGAAAAGTGACTGACCTTCGGCAGATTTTTTGGAGGTACCGGAACCGGCTGGCGGTCGTCTCCATCCTCGCCAGTTGTTTATGAGGGATTCAGCCTCGCTGCTCCAGCTGCAAAGCGAATCCTCCTCGAAACGATCGGAATCGTCGAAGGAGTATCTGTCGCCCGGAGTGACCCAAGTTATCAGTGGACGACCCTGTCCGGCATCGTCGGCCGCACCGGGAGCTCCCGCACCCCCGGCACCGTTAGCCCCGCTGGCCCCAGTCCCGCCGGTACCGCCCGTTCCGCCGCCACCCACCACCACGGGGGACCGAGCCAGGTTGCCCGCCAGCTTTAATTGTCGTACGATCTAATACGCGACACGATGGCCACAGCACACCCAGCTGTGGACCTCGCGCACTTACCCCACGATCTTCGTCGATCCACCGTCGTGATCCCCGACCCACCCGCCCAACCCCACCCCCCGCCTCTGCCCCGACAGATCCACGGCTCTCCCAAACTGGTCTGTCCTAATTGGCAAAAAAAGAAAGAAAACGATTAACCATCTTAATTAACATTTTCAATTTTCAAACAAATTTTTTTTTTGTTGTTCGTGGACATTATTGAAATTAGATATATTGAAAAAAATAAAGAAAGAAAAACAAACGATTAACCATCTTAATTTCAATTTTCAATTTGTTATGTTTTTTTTTTTGTCGTTTGTTATATTATTAAAATTATTCGCCATCGTCGATGGTTCAACACGCTTTGTTTTTTTTTTAATGCCCATAACTTGAGCACGATAGACGTGATATATTTGAAAAAGGAAGAAAAACAAACGATCAACCATCTCAATTAACATTTTCAATTTTCGTTTGAGATTATCAAAATTATCCGTCATCGTCGATGGTTCATCACTGTTTTTTTTTTTTAATGCCCATGACTTGAGCACGATCGACGTGATATATTTTTGAAAAGAAAAAAAAAGAAAAACAAACTATTAACCATCTCAATGAAAATTTTCAATTTTTTTTTGTTCACATTATTAAAATTATTCGCCATCATCAATGATTCAACGATCGAGATGGTCAACTCTTTCGCTCTGGAAATCAATAGCACGTGTTTACCCCGCGAGACCCCCGCTCGGTTGGTTAGCAATTATCGTCATTTTTGCTAGAGTGTTTTCAATGAGTGGCAAAACTCACGTCGGCGGGAGCGAAGCCTTTCACTTTGACGATTCGCGATTACATAATGCAAACGACTTTCACCACCCGATGTTCGAAAAGCTCATTTTTCGTTTTCGGATCCAGAAAATACAAACACGTATGCGAGAGCTTTTGTTTTGTTTTGTTTATAATCCGTGCTAATTAGTTCGATGGTTTGTCCGTCAGAGAGCGTTCGACGATTCGATGGGCAACGTATCGTTCGGGCGGATTGATGGCCGATCGGATTATTTCTCGAATGAGTAACAAAGGAATTGGCCGATCGGAGATTTGGAAAACGATGTAACTCGATCGTCGATATATGGCAATCGTTTGTGACACAAAACAAAAAACGTTTCGACAATTTTCAAAAATATTTGTTTACAATTTTTATTACCGACCGAGTGACAAACGATCGCTACCGAAAAGCATCTAACTTTTCTCTACGAAGCTACACGAACAACAGCTGATCCAAATTCTTTCGCGAACACGTAAAAAATTCAAGTCGAATCGCACTCGGTCGGTAACGAAAACTGTAAATCAGTTTTCTCGACGTTCCCCGCACGCTTCTGGATAGAAATAAAATTTTTTAAAATGTTGCATCATTCATTATCCATGAGTCTTAACCATCGTCGATGTTGGACATATTTTTAAATTCGTAACAAAGTGTTTGATTACAATTTTCGTTACCGACCGAGCGAGAAACAACCGCGTATGAAACTCCCATCGGCTTTCCACGTCCAATCTAACAAAACAACAACAGCTGATCCACGTTTATTTATTTGTTTATTTGTTCATTCATTTATTCATTTATTCATTTATTCATTTATTCATTTATTTATTTATTTATTTATTTATTTATTTATTTATTTATTTATTTATTTACTTATTTATTTATTTACTTTGTTCACGAAACATATAAAAAAATTCAACAACGTCCGCCACAAAGCGATATTCTCATTTCTGGCAACGATTTTAACGTGTCGTCATCATGAAAAGTTCGGCCAGTGACATTAGTGAAAAACACGGTGACAAATGTACGATCGTAGAATGCGCGCTCGACGCTCGCGATGCCCGATCGTGTTTGTCCGTCGTGCCAGTACAGTAAAGTCTCTCAAAAGTCAAAAATCAAGGGGGGGGTGTTATGAATGGGCGGGATTATATTCTTGCGAGGTTGATCCATTCGACCAATAGCGAAAAAGTTCAATGTATTTGTGTTCGTGTCTGCCTACATGAAACCAGTGACTTTTAGATCAAATCGTTTGATAAATTCCGAATGTTTTCGATCGACTGTGAATTTACCGAAAAAGCAATGGCATACCGATTGAAGCAATGAGAAAATGTGATGTGTAAGATAAACCGACCAAAAGTTATGTGTAGAGTTATTTAAAGCAAATTACAATTTCCTCATAATTGTTCAGTGTCATCCAATGTTTTGCAAAACATAACCTACAAATTGTATATTCGAGAAAAAGTCGACTGCTCAAGCACATTGAGAATATATAAATAATCCTTTTGAATATCTAATGAAATTCGGATTCTTTTATTTAGATTTGGAAAATGGCTGAGTATCGGTAAATCGGAATTTTCTTTAAACGCTCGAGTCACTGAAATAAATATTAAATTACTTCGATTAGAAAATTGATATTCCGCGAGGAGCAACACATTTTCAACTATTGCGAGAGGTTTTACTGTAGGGCATCGTACACCAACACACACACACACACACACACACACACACACACCAATTTCGCCACTAACCGGATAGACACATACATATTATATACATACCGTACATACATATATACACATACATATTATATACATACCGTACATACATATATACACATACATATGTATGATATGTATGTGTGATATAAATGTATTTATTTATCCATGTATATGTCTGTATATACACGTACGTACGTGTGTATAGTATATACCCGTATACGAATGTGTGAGAATAAGAGCGAGAGCACGAGAGCCGAAACAAGAACATATGGGCACCGTCATGTTATATAGTCAACGAAGCAGCAGAAGGACCTTGGCAGGTCGACAGACTCGCGAAGAAGGAACGTGCGACGACCCCAAACTCACGCACACACACACACACACAAACAAGCATTGCTCGTCTCGCTCACGCTTTGGCCCCGGTCACTTGTTTCGCTTGTTTCACGTCGTTTTCATCACCCTATAACGCCGTTTCACGTTTAACATCGCTTTCCATTGCTTTGATTCTTCATTTCTTTCTTTGTCATTATCATCTCGAAAGTCGCTTCGCTGTCCACCGTCGCGTCTTTTATTTTTTTTTATCGTTCTTCACACCTCCCCCGACCCCTGCCGACGACCCGAGGTCTGTTGTCCTCGCGTCTCTACGATTTTGTTCATCTTCTCAAATTTTCATATCATCGAATTTTATTTATTTATTTATTTTTTCCCCAAAATCATTTATTTTCCTCGAACATTCGTTTGTTTCTTACCTGCTGATCCGAGCCACCTTTGCTTCACGCGCACACTTTTTACAATCCGTCAGAATACGACGGTAATGTGCCTCCCCGCTCGGTAATCAACAACTCCAAACGTGATTTACAAAACAAACGCCCGAAAAAAACAACAACAACAACAAAAACAAAGGAAACACAAAAATGGACACTCACGTAAACTCACACACACGGAACACAAGAGCGTGCGCGCGCGCACGTAAGAGCCCCCCCTCCCCTCCGGCCGCCCGCCCCCCACACATACACGACAGCGGCTACACGGACACAGTCCAGCTGAGACGCAAACCCGCCAGTTTATTTATTTATTTATTTTTCTTTGTGTACCGCGACACGATACGTATTATCATTCGCGGGGATTGTCACGGACGAGCAGCCCCGCAGCCGCTTTCGATCGGTGGAAATAAGAATGATTGAACAAAAGAAAACAGATGTCTATGTATATATGTATATATGTATGTATACGCAAAAAATCCGGAAAAGAAAGAAAAACAGAGAGAGAGAGAAGGAAAAAAAAATAATCACCAACAACAACAGTCGCCCGCAAAAATCGATAGATCCGGGGTTGGTTCGCGGGTGTGGGCGAATTAATGTCGCATCGACGAGACGCGAAAGCTGGTTTTTTTTTCTTTCTCGTTGCTTGTTTGTTTGTTTTTATTTTTTATTGTTATCGTCGAGGTTAACGCACACCATACCGCGCGGACGTACCAAAGTTATATATTTTACCCCATCGGGCGACAACAACAAATATGGCGAGAGAGCGGGGACTGTCCCCGGGGCTGGCTTGCACCTCGGTACGAGGACGATAATCGACTGAGCTCGTCAGGTAGCGCCACCTTCGTCCCTGCCCTCACCAACGTTCGCCCGCCCGCCAACGGAAACCAACGACTAGAGCGAGAAAAATCGAAAAAAAAAAAAAAAACAACACAGCATTTGTGTATACATATATAGTGTCTCGACCTTCGACGAATCCTCCTGGCGACACCCACGACGCCGACGCCAAAGTCTCGCACCTTCGGAAACGTCGAGAGAAGCGCTTTAGCGTTGCGCATGCGCGATAAACGATAACAGAAGTTCGCAGGGAATCCGAGAGACCGCGCTGCGAACTTTCGTGGTTCCCTGAACGACCGCTTGGTGTAGGATAATTTTTTTCAAAAATTTATTGTATTTAATTATGATTTATTGTTAATTGTGGAGTTAATTTTTGCGTTTTTTGTGTGAGAATGGATTATTATTGTGATGAGTCTGTCGGGGAAATGGGTTTTGCCGGAAAATGATGGGTTTTTAAATTTTTTTGTTTGTTTTCGTAGGTGACGGGGGTTGTCTTGAAAACGGCGCTCAGGAAGCATCGGTCTTTTTAACTTCCTGTTTCGGACGGGCTGTGTACGAGATTTTGCAGTAGGTACAATAACGTCGTTTTTTCATGGTAAAACAATGACGGATTATCGTAAATAATGTATCGATGGTGAAACTTAATTGCGAACGGTTAATTCACCGTTGGAAATTTTATAGTTCGATAATTGATTGTTGTGATATGAGTGGATTGAAGTTTGGGTCGACGTTGACGAGGGTTCATGTGTTGTTCAATGGTGGTTCCGCAAGCCGTCACGACCTAACCTCATCATTCGTACGACGACTTTCACGAAAACGTGGATCGGCTGTTGATATTTTCACATTCGCGTTTTGCATTTTTTTGTTTCGACGTATTTTGTGATCATTGATTCATAGACGTTCGTCAATTTGACTTTCTTTTTTGTTCTTTGCGTACTTGCAGTAAAAAATGGCACCCAAACGAGGAAAGGTTCAGAAAGAGGAGGTTCAGGTTTCTCTGGGACCGCAAGTTCGCGAGGGCGAAATCGTCTTCGGCGTTGCTCACATTTTTGCGAGTTTCAACGACACATTCGTTCATGTGACCGACTTGTCAGGACGGTAAGAAGCTTCTTTTTTACAAACTTCCATGTCGGTAGTCGCGCAGGATCTGACGATGTTCTTCGTCGACTGTGCGGACTGAAAGTGGTTCGTCGCATGGCACTTGCCAGAAATCGCAAAACAAAAATTAATCGATTGCAATATTTTTATTTTTCCAGGGAAACCATTGCCCGTGTGACCGGTGGAATGAAAGTAAAGGCCGATCGTGATGAGGCTTCTCCCTACGCCGCTATGTTGGCTGCTCAGGTAAATTGTTATTTCTTTTGAATAATCGGTCACAGTATTTCTCAGGAGCTTGTTTTTATATCCACGCTAAAAGCAGGATTCACTCTGAAGAAATTAAAAAAAAAAAAAACATTCAGCGCACTTTCGTTTTCAATAATGATTTGTGGATGGGCAATGATCTCCACATTCTAAATATTTAAGGTTTTTTTTTTTTCTTTTCATTTGGTTGATGATAAAAGCTTTTGAAACAGAATTGTGTACAAAGCCACCGCCACAGAGACTATAATTAAAATGTTTTCACGAAAGATGGAAGTTGATTTCTCTGACACAATCTTGAATCACTGAATTGTAGGTTAGAATCAGCCTTGGCAAGGAAATTGTAGAAATTGTTATCCATCGATATTAATTAAATTCTACCGTGAACAAAATATTTCACCTGATATTATGGTGCCTGAACAGGATTGCAACGCACAACAATATTTTCATAACCTAAAAGTCATTGGCTTCTGATAAATAATGAACGTAAAAGTATAAAATATCTGATTCGATGTTCAAAGACCAATTGAATTCCATAACACAGTAATTGACTGACTTCATTTAGAAAAATTGTGGCAGGAAATTCAAATATTTCCGAATACCGATATCAAAAGAGGGCTGTAGGTACAAGAAGCGCTATCCCACAAAAATGAAATTTTACAGGACGTCGCAAAAACATTTGCATTTAGTACGTTTGCGATCGCACGTTGCACGATTTCGTTGATTTAGAACAAAAAATATCAAGGACCGTTGAATTTTTTCTAAAACGCAACAAAAAAAATGTATCGCCAAAAAAAGTGTGGGATAGTACCTTTTGTACCTGCATCCCTCAAAGATATTTCACCAAGCTGACTTAACTTGTTATCGGACACTTCATCTCGTTTCCCATGTGCATCTCAAAACAATATAGTTGTTCATTTTTAATCTATCAGGATGTTGCCGAAAAGTGCAAATCCCTCGGCATCACAGCCCTGCACATTAAGCTGAGAGCCACCGGTGGTAACAAGACGAAAACTCCAGGACCTGGTGCACAGTCCGCTCTCCGTGCTCTCGCCCGTTCGAGCATGAAGATCGGTCGTATCGAAGACGTCACTCCCATTCCCTCAGACTCGACTCGCAGGAAGGGTGGTCGTCGTGGACGCAGGCTATAAGCTTTTACTTTTTCTCTGTGTATGGTTTACTACCTTACGAAAATAAACATCTAAAAAAAACTAAAAACTCATTTTTATGAAATTATTTTAATACCTTTACGTTATTTTGCAAACCAAACAATGGCTGTTATTTTTTTTTTTTTTTTTTTATTTACTACTTCGATCGGTGAATACGACTTTCATATCAGCAAAAAATGCCGAAAGTCTGAGTGACGATAAAATAATTTCATCGTTGGAATGGGATAAATAAATAAAAATTCCTTTTGAAATTTCGCTTAAGCATTTATTATGCGGTGTACCATTCGTTATCAAATAAATCTACGACCATGGTTGCTGTAAATGTGAGTGACAGAAATATAATGTGCAGCGTTGTTAACATAATTACGCGATCGACAATATTATTTTTTCATGTTTTCAAATAAATAAACCGAAAAAAAAAACGT
The DNA here is from genome assembly GCA_963662125.1 of Diplazon laetatorius. Lineage (NCBI taxonomy): Eukaryota > Metazoa > Arthropoda > Insecta > Hymenoptera > Ichneumonidae > Diplazon > Diplazon laetatorius. The sequence goes on from OY759153.1 coordinate 9,185,501, forward strand.
TTTCATTCAGCGTGAATGGTTCCGCCAATTTTATCGAGAGTCAGATAAAGCTTGACTCGTAGATCGAGCTTCTGCGGAGCTTTGTGCTCGAGAGTCGCGATTGTATTGACATAACCGTGCTGCATGACGAATCCAACGACGACGGCTTCGTCCGTTTTATCGTCCAACGGTTCGTAAGGCGTAACGTGCAATCTAACAACCGCGCGATTTCCTTTGCGCCACACCACGAGCTTCGGATCGTCCTGAAAACTGTGTGAATCCGCGGTGTCGTCGTATTCGGCGGTATCGTCCCTGGGCGGAAGTATGAGGGAACTGTGCGGCAACGTTATGTCCGCACTCGTCACAATTTTAATCGGTTTAGGATCTTCCATTACCGATGCTTGACGAACTACCGATGGCATCAAATTCGGGGATTCACAACCCTGTAACAAATTTATACGATTTAACAATTTTTATAATGATGTAGAAGTTGTTTCTTTCGGTATTTCGAAAATAATATATTTTCATCGTTTTTCTTTTCGTTAACAAAATTGATTTTATACATAAAAATATTAAAATTTTGATAAGCGATGTAATTTATCTTACAGACGGCATTCAAATACATTAATTTGTCACTAACATTGTAATAATTTCACTTGAAGTTTGAATGATTGATAGATTTTTAGAGAATTCGTACATTAAAGTCTTTTTTAATTTGAAACGACTTCGAAACCAATCTTTTTTACGAGAATAGATTTTTTGTCAATAATTGTATCAGCTAGAGGTTTGGTGTTTTAAAAACAGTATTTTCATTCGTCTATCATTGGCTAGATTTTTTTTTTTTTTTTTACAAAATCATTAATTCGTCTTCCAAAGTCTACCATATATATATGTTTAGTAGAGTTTGGACAATGAATTAATGTTTTTGTAAAAAAAAAATCAAATCGCGAATATATATATAAAATTGTATGCTGATGTGAATTAGGGTCATTTTTCCAACCTCCTCAACTGAATTTTCGAGAAATTATAAAACACGTGTTCCATTATTTTTGAAAAAAGAATCTAAGTACCAATTTTCACGTCTGGTTCAAGTTTGGTTTTCGATATATCGGTATCGTCGTCACGAAAATTCATCCGCCCTTTTCACACCCTTAGGGTTGGAATTTTCGAGTATTCTAAATGGATTAGCCGAATAAGAAAAAAACGCAGTAATTAAAGAAGTCTCTGATGACGTACCATTTGCACGTTTTCGCGTTTGAGTTCCTCCACCTCGCCGGAAGCCGTCGTCGTCGTCGGCGTTGTCGGGGTATCGAGAGGAAACAAAGTTATCTGCGTCTGATGCTGAGTGGGATTGCAAAACTTCAACAGAAGTTCGCTTGTTTTTCCAACTTTCAGAGGCTCGCAAGTCACGATACGAATTTCCGGTATGTGATAACTGAAAAATTACGATCATTAACTGTTGTGTTTATCAAACTCATGGATTTCGTAACCATTGGCCACTAACAACTTTTCTAATAAATAACTCTTCAACTTTTTATAATACGTATGAAGAGCTTTTTCATGTTGACGAAAAATGTAATCTCTGTTAAAGTTCACGTGTTAGTGTGACGATTTATAAAAAAAGGCATAAATAAATGTCTTGCATTGTGGTTAATTTTGCTCGGGGACTTTTTGACCCCAGTGTGCCAGCTAAAGGGTAAATTTTACTCGTCGATGATAAAATCACTCACAATGCGGCCAATTGAATCTTGAATTTGATGGATTGTGGACAATATTCCGGTTTACTGACATTGTGCTCGCAAGCTCGGCAACGTTGAGAACTTTTTACGAGAAATTGCTTGCGTTGCGGTCGCAATTCGTTTATACTCTCGGCTTGAACGTCCGGATGATTCAGACGCTGTTCCAGTATTGTAACTGAAATGTTGAAACGTAATTCATTCGATTGAATTTTCGGTCGACGACGGATAATTACACCAGCTCACACGAAAAATAAACCTCTTGTGAAAAGTGTTTTTTAGCCTTATTTGAGGTCGCTAAACACGAAAATGACTTAAAAAAAAGGCCGAAAAACATTTTGTTTCGCTAAAATCTCGAAAACGCTTCTTCGGGAAAATGATTGAATATCATTTTCGTTCTTAGCCACCCTCAAATTAGTCTATACAACACATTTATTTTTATCAGGTTCTCACAGAAAAGGAAAAAATTGTACTTTTCGTGATGTCCAAAGGTTCGGTAAAAATATTATCCGGCAGATCTTCCACGTCTTCGGAAGCTACGGAGGGTGGCGGTTGATCAGATTGTTGCCACTTGGATTGCGGAGCCGGCGGGCGACCTGCAAGTTTTCGAGCCATAGCCGTAGTCAATCCAAATTTTTCCTGATAAGAAAAAAAAAACAAACACATTGTTAGCGACAATTGATAACTTTTCAAAAACCAAGAAAATTGAATTGATAAAATGGATTTTTTAAAAGTAGAGTTGATTGAAATCGATGAGCACTTACAAATTGCAAGTATGAACGCTTCGGATGAAATTTCTTGCGTTCGCGCTGTTGTCGCTCTCTGGACGCCAATATCTTGTGATAATCTATCAGCGCGTTGATTCTCGCCGCATGAGGATTCTCCTGCTCGGGCCAAGAGGCCGTTGCTGAAAATCAAGACAATCCGTTACGCAATCTCATAGTTTGGGTGTCGGATGCCCACAAAACGAACGTGCAAACGAAAAATAATGAAAAACACAATATCTTACCGACTATTTGATCCGGAATGCCGGCATCTCTGGACGTCCATCGACACAACGAGCAAAAAAGGTAATAAACTTTTTTGGGCGTAGCTTTCGCATCGTCTCCGGCTGCCGGCGTCACCGGCCTGATAGGCGCGTGACCAGCTCTGGTGGAAAGAGTTTGAAAACAGCACGGACAATTGAAACAGTACGAACACCTGAAAACAAAAAAAAAACCAATCCCATTATTCTCAAATTTCCATCTTCGACCCTGACTCACAAATTTTTTACCTATTTTTCTTCAATCGAACTTCCGACGTCGGCAGATTCTCCAAACAGTTCGGACAGTAATAAGTGTCGATCTGTCGAACAAGAGATATAGATATTGTCAAAAACCTCAGTCGCCATTTTCATAAAAAAAAAAAAAACAGACAAATTGGAAGGATGATTTATTATTATTTTTTTATTTTCAAATTTTCAATAGCCAAAAAATCTGAAATGATTTACCTCTTGACAAACGCAATAACCGCAACGTATTTTCAGGCAGTGTCGACAAAAATATATTTTTGATATTGGTTTCAATGAATTACAGCTACACGCGTATCGCACGTAATCCGGTTGAAACAAATACGCCATTGTCGATTAGTTTCGTTCGCTTTTATTTCATATTATTTTACAGGTTTGACGTTTCTACGGGCCAGCCGGGACGGCCATGACACATCTTTTCGATTTGCTTCGCTCTCTCTCACTCTCTCACGGACAAGAGGTGTCGGAACTTCCGGTAAGGTGGTATTGGCAAAGAGAGAAAAAGTAATGGTCAGGGTTTTATACATAGGTATAGAGTTCCGGGGTTTCGGAGTATCGGCATACATTTATTATACATATATATATATATTTATTTTATAGATCTATATATAAGCGTTTCGTGAGTCATGAAGCCTATAAGACGATGTGCTATATACATCGTCAAAGAAGCTAGATTACATGGAACCGTATTCGGGATAGGCGAGGCAGCCTCGAGATCGTGGGGCACTACTGCCCCAGCGTGGCGCTGCTAACGCTGGGGCAGCTCGTCCGTGTGCACGCACACAGGGAAATCTCGCTTGACTCCGCCCTATTTCCGTCTCTCTTTTATTCACGGTTTGCATTGACGGGGGGCAGTTGGGTGGCTCACTCTTTCTTATATGCCTCAGCTACGGTTACGCGGTCTCATTCCTACTTACGGTCTACGTTACTGGGCACTCGGACGGCTCACGATCGAGTTGTTGTTTTCGATGTTGTTGTTGGTATTATTATTATTATTATTGTTGTTGTTGATAATGATTATTATTAATATCAATATTAGTATTGATATTATAATGATTCGAGTCAAATAAAAAAAAAGTTGTATGAGTTTTTTCTTTTGCCATTTGCAATTGTCTATGGGAAATTATTGGAAGGAATTGTTTTGAAAATCATTTTTTCAATGAAGTAAGTATGCCCATCGACTCTACGCAAAAACTCAACTACGCAAGAATCGAATCTAACGGTTCATTCACGCGTTGGTGGCTCTGTATATGTGATCTAACGGTTGATTTACGTAGGGATACCCTTGTATGTGTCTCTGATAACCGAATTTTCGTTTGTAGTAGGGAAAAAATCGGTTTTTTGGTGAAAGAAAAAAATTTTTTTACGAAAAAAAAAAATCTTCGCCGAAAATCGATGGGTCATAAAAATCGATTCTTATGCGTTAATCTTCAAGAGTTGGGTGTGAAAAGGTTTGTAGTGAACGTCTTTTCGTTTGCAGCGAAGCCGAAGACTATTTTTTCCGACTTTTAAAGGTTTTTGTACCCCCAATTTTGACGAAAATCGAATCTATCGGTTCATTCACATGGGAATGGCTCTGTATGGGTGATCTAACGATTGATTCACGTAGGGATACCCTTGTATGAGTCTCTGGTAACAGAATTTTCGTTTGTAGTAGGAAAAAAATCGGTTTTTTGGTGAAAAAAAAATTTTTTTTTACGAAAAAAAAAAAATTTTCACCGAAAATCGATGGGTTATGAAAATCGATTCTTATGGGTTAATCTTACAGAGTTGGGTGTCAAAAGGTTTGTAGTGAACGTCGTTTCGTTCGTGGCGAAGCCGAAACCAATTTTTTCGGACTTTTAAAGGTTTTTGGACCCCCAATTTTGGAGAAAATCCAATCAAATGGTTCATTCGCATGGACGGGGCTCTGTATGGGTGATCCAACGGTTGATTCACATGGGGATATCCTCGTATATGGCTCTGGTAACATAATTTTCGTTTGTAGTAGGAAAAAATCGGTTTTTTGGTGAAAAAAAAAATTTTTTTGCGAAAAAAAAAAAATTTTCGCCGAAAATCGATGGGTCATAAAAATCGATTCTTATGCGTTAATCTTCAAGAGTTGGGTGTCAAAAGGTTTGTAGTGAACGTCGTTTCGTTCGTGGCGAAGCCGAAACCAATTTTTTCGGACTTTTAAAGGTTTTTGGACCCCCAATTTTGGAGAAAATCCAATCAAATGGTTCATTCGCATGGACGGGGCTCTGTATGGGTGATCCAACGGTTGATTCACATGGGGATATCCTCGTATATGTCTCTGATAACATAATTTTCGTTTGTAGTAGAAAAAAAAATGGTTTTTATATGAAAAAAAAAAAATTTTCACCGAAAATCGATGTTTCACCGAAAATCGATGGGTCATGAAAATCGATTCTTATGGGTTAATCTTACAGAGTTGGGTGTCAAAAGGTTTGTAGTGAACGTCGTTTCGTTCGTGGCGAAGCCGAAACCAAATTTTTCGGACTTTTAAAGGTTTTTAGACCCCGAATTTTGGAGAAAATCCAATCAAATGGTTCATTCGCATGGACGGGGCTCTGTATGGGTGATCCAACGGTTGATTCACATGGGGATACCCTCGTATATGTCTCTGGTAATCGAATTTTCGTTTGTAGTAGGAAAAAAATCGGTTTTTTGGTGAAAAAAAAATTTTTTTTTACGAAAAAAAAAAAATTTTCACCGAAAATCGATGGGTTATGAAAATCGATTCTTATGGGTTAATCTTACAGAGTTGGGTGTCAAAAGGTTTGTAGTGAACGTCGTTTCGTTCGTGGCGAAGCCGAAACCAATTTTTTCGGACTTTTAAAGGTTTTTAGACCCCCAATTTTGGAGAAAATCCAATCACATGGTGCATTCGCATGGACGGGGCTCTGTATGGCTGATCCAACGGTTGATTCACATGGGGATACCCCCGTATATGTCTCTGGTAATCGAATTTTCGTTTGTAGTAGGAAAAAAATCGGTTTTTTGGTGAAAAAAAAAATTTTTTTTACAAAAAAAAAAATTTTTCACCGAAAATCGATGGGTCATGGAAATCGATTCTTATGGGTTAATCTTACAGAGTTGGGTGTCAAAAGGTTTGTAGTGAACGTCGTTTCGTTCGTGGCGAAGCCGAAACCAATTTTTTCGGACTTTTAAAGGTTTTTAGACCCCCAATTTTGGAGAAAATCCAATCACATGGTGCATTCGCATGGACGGGGCTCTGTATGGGTGATCCAACGGTTGATTCACATGGGGATACCCCCGTATATGTCTCTGGTAATCGAATTTTCGTTTGTTGTAGAAAAAAAAATCGTTTTTATATGAAAAAAAAATTTTTTTTGCGAAAAAAAATAAATTTTCGCCGAAAATCGATGGGTCATAAAAATCGATTCTTATGCGTTAATCTTCAAGAGTTGGGTGTCAAAAGGTTTGTAGTGAACGTCGTTTCGTTCGTGGCGAAGCCGAAACCAATTTTTTCGGACTTTTAAAGGTTTTTAGACCCCCAATTTTGGAGAAAATCCAATCAAATGGTTCATTCGCATGGACGGGGCTCTGTATGGGTGATCCAAAGGTTGATTTACGTAGGGATACCCTTGTATGTGTCTCTGGTAACAGAATTTTCGTTTGTAGTAGGAAAAAAATCGGTTTTTTGGTGAAAAAAAAAATTTTTTTTACGAAAAAAAAAAAATTTTCACCGAAAATCGATGGGTCATGGAAATCGATTCTTATGGGTTAATCTTACAGAGTTGGGTGTCAAAAGGTTTGTAGTGAACGTCGTTTCGTTCGTGGCGAAGCCGAAACCAATTTTTTCGGACTTTTAAAGGTTTTTAGACCCCCAATTTTGGAGAAAATCCAATCACATGGTGCATTCGCATGGACGGGGCTCTGTATGGCTGATCCAACGGTTGATTCACATGGGGATACCCCCGTATATGTCTCTGGTAATCGAATTTTCGTTTGTAGTAGAAAAAAAATGGTTTTTATATGAAAAAAAAAATTTTTTTTACGAAAAAAAAAAATTTTCACCGAAAATCGATGGGTCATGGAAATCGATTCTTATGGGTTAATCTTACAGAGTTGGGTGTCAAAAGGTTTGTAGTGAACGTCGTTTCGTTCGTGGCGAAGCCGAAACCAATTTTTTCGGACTTTTAAAGGTTTTTAGACCCCCAATTTTGGAGAAAATCCAATCAAATGGTTCATTCGCATGGACGGGGCTCTGTATGGGTGATCCAAAGGTTGATTTACGTAGGGATACCCTTGTATGTGTCTCTGGTAACAGAATTTTCGTTTGTAGTAGGAAAAAAATCGGTTTTTTGGTGAAAAAAAAAATTTTTTTTACGAAAAAAAAAAAATTTTCACCGAAAATCGATGGGTCATGGAAATCGATTCTTATGGGTTAATCTTACAGAGTTGGGTGTCAAAAGGTTTGTAGTGAACGTCGTTTCGTTCGTGGCGAAGCCGAAACCAATTTTTTCGGACTTTTAAAGGTTTTTAGACCCCCAATTTTGGAGAAAATCCAATCACATGGTGCATTCGCATGGACGGGGCTCTGTATGGGTGATCCAACGGTTGATTCACATGGGGATACCCCCGTATATGTCTCTGGTAATCGAATTTTCGTTTGTTGTAGAAAAAAAAATCGTTTTTATATGAAAAAAAAATTTTTTTTTACGAAAAAAAAAAATTTTCACCGAAAATCGATGGGTTATGAAAATCGATTCTTATGGGTTAATCTTACAGAGTTGGGTGTCAAAAGGTTTGTAGTGAACGTCGTTTCGTTCGTGGCGAAGCCGAAACCAATTTTTTCGGACTTTTAAAGGTTTTTGGACCCCCAATTTTGGAGAAAATCCAATCAAATGGTTCATTCGCATGGACGGGGCTCTGTATGGGTGATCCAACGGTTGATTCACATGGGGATATCCTCGTATATGTCTCTGGTAATCGAATTTTCGTTTGTAGTAGAAAAAAAATGGTTTTTATATGAAAAAAAAAATTTTTTTTACGAAAAAAAAAAATTTTCACCGAAAATCGATGGGTCATGGAAATCGATTCTTATGGGTTAATCTTACAGAGTTGGGTGTCAAAAGGTTTGTAGTGAACGTCGTTTCGTTCGTGGCGAAGCCGAAACCAATTATTTCGGACTTTTAAAGGTTTTTGGACCCCCAATTTTGGAGAAAATCCAATCACATGGTGCATTCGCATGGACGGGGCTCTGTATGGCTGATCCAACGGTTGATTCACATGGGGATACCCCCGTATATGTCTCTGGTAATCGAATTTTCGTTTGTTGTAGAAAAAAAAATCGTTTTTATATGAAAAAAAAATTTTTTTTTACAAAAAAAAAAAATTTTCACCGAAAATCGATGGGTTATGAAAATCGATTCTTATGGGTTAATCTTACAGAGTTGGGTGTCAAAAGGTTTGTAGTGAACGTCGTTTCGTTCGTGGCGGAGCCGAAACCAATTTTTTCGGACTTTTAAAGGTTTTTGGACCCCCAATTTTGGAGAAAATCCAATCACATGGTGCATTCGCATGGACGGGGCTCTGTATGGCTGATCCAACGGTTGATTCACATGGGGATACCCCCGTATATGTCTCTGGTAATCGAATTTTCGTTTGTAGTAGGAAAAAAATCGGTTTTTTGGTGAAAAAAAAAATTTTTTTTACGAAAAAAAAAAAATTTTCACCGAAAATCGATGGGTCATGGAAATCGATTCTTATGGGTTAATCTTACAGAGTTGGGTGTCAAAAGGTTTGTAGTGAACGTCGTTTCGTTCGTGGCGAAGCCGAAACCAATTTTTTCGGACTTTTAAAGGTTTTTGGACCCCCAATTTTGGAGAAAATCCAATCACATGGTGCATTCGCATGGACGGGGCTCTGTATGGCTGATCCAACGGTTGATTCACATGGGGATACCCCCGTATATGTCTCTGGTAATCGAATTTTCGTTTGTTGTAGAAAAAAAAATCGTTTTTATATGAAAAAAAAATTTTTTTTTACAAAAAAAAAAAATTTTCACCGAAAATCGATGGGTTATGAAAATCGATTCTTATGGGTTAATCTTACAGAGTTGGGTGTCAAAAGGTTTGTAGTGAACGTCGTTTCGTTCGTGGCGGAGCCGAAACCAATTTTTTCGGACTTTTAAAGGTTTTTGGACCCCCAATTTTGGAGAAAATCCAATCACATGGTGCATTCGCATGGACGGGGCTCTGTATGGCTGATCCAACGGTTGATTCACATGGGGATACCCCCGTATATGTCTCTGGTAATCGAATTTTCGTTTGTAGTAGGAAAAAAATCGGTTTTTTGGTGAAAAAAAAAATTTTTTTTACGAAAAAAAAAAAATTTTCACCGAAAATCGATGGGTCATGGAAATCGATTCTTATGGGTTAATCTTACAGAGTTGGGTGTCAAAAGGTTTGTAGTGAACGTCGTTTCGTTCGTGGCGAAGCCGAAACCAATTTTTTCGGACTTTTAAAGGTTTTTAGACCCCCAATTTTGGAGAAAATCCAATCACATGGTGCATTCGCATGGACGGGGCTCTGTATGGGTGATCCAACGGTTGATTCACATGGGGATACCCCCGTATATGTCTCTGGTAATCGAATTTTCGTTTGTTGTAGAAAAAAAAATCGTTTTTATATGAAAAAAAAATTTTTTTTGCGAAAAAAAATAAATTTTCGCCGAAAATCGATGGGTCATAAAAATCGATTCTTATGCGTTAATCTTCAAGAGTTGGGTGTCAAAAGGTTTGTAGTGAACGTCGTTTCGTTCGTGGCGAAGCCGAAACCAATTTTTTCGGACTTTTAAAGGTTTTTAGACCCCCAATTTTGGAGAAAATCCAATCAAATGGTTCATTCGCATGGACGGGGCTCTGTATGGCTGATCCAACGGTTGATTCACATGGGGATACCCCCGTATATGTCTCTGGTAATCGAATTTTCGTTTGTAGTAGGAAAAAAATCGGTTTTTTGGTGAAAAAAAAAATTTTTTTTACAAAAAAAAAAAAATTTTCACCGAAAATCGATGGGTCATGGAAATCGATTCTTATGGGTTAATCTTACAGAGTTGGGTGTCAAAAGGTTTGTAGTGAACGTCGTTTCGTTCGTGGCGAAGCCGAAACCAATTTTTTCGGACTTTTAAAGGTTTTTAGACCCCCAATTTTGGAGAAAATCCAATCACATGGTGCATTCGCATGGACGGGGCTCTGTATGGGTGATCCAACGGTTGATTCACATGGGGATACCCCCGTATATGTCTCTGGTAATCGAATTTTCGTTTGTTGTAGAAAAAAAAATCGTTTTTATATGAAAAAAAAATTTTTTTTGCGAAAAAAAATAAATTTTCGCCGAAAATCGATGGGTCATAAAAATCGATTCTTATGCGTTAATCTTCAAGAGTTGGGTGTCAAAAGGTTTGTAGTGAACGTCGTTTCGTTCGTGGCGAAGCCGAAACCAATTTTTTCGGACTTTTAAAGGTTTTTAGACCCCCAATTTTGGAGAAAATCCAATCAAATGGTTCATTCGCATGGACGGGGCTCTGTATGGGTGATCCAAAGGTTGATTTACGTAGGGATACCCTTGTATGTGTCTCTGGTAACAGAATTTTCGTTTGTAGTAGGAAAAAAATCGGTTTTTTGGTGAAAAAAAAAATTTTTTTTACGAAAAAAAAAAAATTTTCACCGAAAATCGATGGGTCATGGAAATCGATTCTTATGGGTTAATCTTACAGAGTTGGGTGTCAAAAGGTTTGTAGTGAACGTCGTTTCGTTCGTGGCGAAGCCGAAACCAATTTTTTCGGACTTTTAAAGGTTTTTAGACCCCCAATTTTGGAGAAAATCCAATCACATGGTGCATTCGCATGGACGGGGCTCTGTATGGCTGATCCAACGGTTGATTCACATGGGGATACCCCCGTATATGTCTCTGGTAATCGAATTTTCGTTTGTAGTAGAAAAAAAATGGTTTTTATATGAAAAAAAAAATTTTTTTTACGAAAAAAAAAAATTTTCACCGAAAATCGATGGGTCATGGAAATCGATTCTTATGGGTTAATCTTACAGAGTTGGGTGTCAAAAGGTTTGTAGTGAACGTCGTTTCGTTCGTGGCGAAGCCGAAACCAATTTTTTCGGACTTTTAAAGGTTTTTAGACCCCCAATTTTGGAGAAAATCCAATCAAATGGTTCATTCGCATGGACGGGGCTCTGTATGGGTGATCCAAAGGTTGATTTACGTAGGGATACCCTTGTATGTGTCTCTGGTAACAGAATTTTCGTTTGTAGTAGGAAAAAAATCGGTTTTTTGGTGAAAAAAAAAATTTTTTTTACGAAAAAAAAAAAATTTTCACCGAAAATCGATGGGTCATGGAAATCGATTCTTATGGGTTAATCTTACAGAGTTGGGTGTCAAAAGGTTTGTAGTGAACGTCGTTTCGTTCGTGGCGAAGCCGAAACCAATTTTTTCGGACTTTTAAAGGTTTTTAGACCCCCAATTTTGGAGAAAATCCAATCACATGGTGCATTCGCATGGACGGGGCTCTGTATGGGTGATCCAACGGTTGATTCACATGGGGATACCCCCGTATATGTCTCTGGTAATCGAATTTTCGTTTGTTGTAGAAAAAAAAATCGTTTTTATATGAAAAAAAAATTTTTTTTTACGAAAAAAAAAAATTTTCACCGAAAATCGATGGGTTATGAAAATCGATTCTTATGGGTTAATCTTACAGAGTTGGGTGTCAAAAGGTTTGTAGTGAACGTCGTTTCGTTCGTGGCGAAGCCGAAACCAATTTTTTCGGACTTTTAAAGGTTTTTGGACCCCCAATTTTGGAGAAAATCCAATCAAATGGTTCATTCGCATGGACGGGGCTCTGTATGGGTGATCCAACGGTTGATTCACATGGGGATATCCTCGTATATGTCTCTGGTAATCGAATTTTCGTTTGTAGTAGAAAAAAAATGGTTTTTATATGAAAAAAAAAATTTTTTTTACGAAAAAAAAAAATTTTCACCGAAAATCGATGGGTCATGGAAATCGATTCTTATGGGTTAATCTTACAGAGTTGGGTGTCAAAAGGTTTGTAGTGAACGTCGTTTCGTTCGTGGCGAAGCCGAAACCAATTATTTCGGACTTTTAAAGGTTTTTGGACCCCCAATTTTGGAGAAAATCCAATCACATGGTGCATTCGCATGGACGGGGCTCTGTATGGCTGATCCAACGGTTGATTCACATGGGGATACCCCCGTATATGTCTCTGGTAATCGAATTTTCGTTTGTTGTAGAAAAAAAAATCGTTTTTATATGAAAAAAAAATTTTTTTTTACAAAAAAAAAAAATTTTCACCGAAAATCGATGGGTTATGAAAATCGATTCTTATGGGTTAATCTTACAGAGTTGGGTGTCAAAAGGTTTGTAGTGAACGTCGTTTCGTTCGTGGCGGAGCCGAAACCAATTTTTTCGGACTTTTAAAGGTTTTTGGACCCCCAATTTTGGAGAAAATCCAATCACATGGTGCATTCGCATGGACGGGGCTCTGTATGGCTGATCCAACGGTTGATTCACATGGGGATACCCCCGTATATGTCTCTGGTAATCGAATTTTCGTTTGTAGTAGGAAAAAAATCGGTTTTTTGGTGAAAAAAAAAATTTTTTTTACGAAAAAAAAAAAAATTTCACCGAAAATCGATGGGTCATGGAAATCGATTCTTATGGGTTAATCTTACAGAGTTGGGTGTCAAAAGGTTTGTAGTGAACGTCGTTTCGTTCGTGGCGAAGCCGAAACCAATTTTTTCGGACTTTTAAAGGTTTTTGGACCCCCAATTTTGGAGAAAATCCAATCACATGGTGCATTCGCATGGACGGGGCTCTGTATGGCTGATCCAACGGTTGATTCACATGGGGATACCCCCGTATATGTCTCTGGTAATCGAATTTTCGTTTGTTGTAGAAAAAAAAATCGTTTTTATATGAAAAAAAAATTTTTTTTTACAAAAAAAAAAAAATTTTCACCGAAAATCGATGGGTTATGAAAATCGATTCTTATGGGTTAATCTTACAGAGTTGGGTGTCAAAAGGTTTGTAGTGAACGTCGTTTCGTTCGTGGCGGAGCCGAAACCAATTTTTTCGGACTTTTAAAGGTTTTTGGACCCCCAATTTTGGAGAAAATCCAATCACATGGTGCATTCGCATGGACGGGGCTCTGTATGGCTGATCCAACGGTTGATTCACATGGGGATACCCCCGTATATGTCTCTGGTAATCGAATTTTCGTTTGTAGTAGGAAAAAAATCGGTTTTTTGGTGAAAAAAAAAATTTTTTTTACGAAAAAAAAAAAATTTTCACCGAAAATCGATGGGTCATGGAAATCGATTCTTATGGGTTAATCTTACAGAGTTGGGTGTCAAAAGGTTTGTAGTGAACGTCGTTTCGTTCGTGGCGAAGCCGAAACCAATTTTTTCGGACTTTTAAAGGTTTTTGGACCCCCAATTTTGGAGAAAATCCAATCAAATGGTTCATTCGCATGGACGGGGCTCTGTATGGGTGATCCAAAGGTTGATTCACGTAGGGATACCCTTGTATGTGTCTCTGGTAACAGAATTTTCGTTTATAGTAGGAAAAAAATCGGTTTTTTGGTGAAAAAAAAAATTTTTTTTACGAAAAAAAAAAATTTTCACCGAAAATCGATGGGTCATGGAAATCGATTCTTATGGGTTAATCTTACAGAGTTGGGTGTCAAAAGGTTTGTAGTGAACGTCGTTTCGTTCGTGGCGAAGCCGAAACCAATTTTTTCGGACTTTTAAAGGTGTTAAGCCCTGAATTGTATGAAGGGCTTTTAAATAAATATTTTTCGGAATACCATTGAAACGCTTGGCGTATCTGTTTCAGTTAAATTAGGTTTTATTCAGAAGCATGAAATGTGAGAATACATGAATTATTATATATTTCTTAGATTACTTACAATGAGATCGTTGTTGTGTTTTTGGTTGAAGGTTGGTTGTTTGATGGTTTCGTAGAGTAGTGGAACACTTTTCGCAGAGGTTAAACTACTGTCGGAAACTGAGTCCTGATTCTAATTAACGATTGGAACACTTTTCACAGAGGTTCCAATTGTTGTACAAAAACTGATAAAACTAGAGTTGGCTTGAGTTCTTTCGGCCACCGATGCCGTTCACTCGCGATAGAATTATAAGCGCGCTCACCTCGATGACTTCCCGTTCCCTCGGGTGGGAAGGCTTGGCCAAAAGGACCGAAGACACACACTAACTATCGGCAAAGAGACGCAGCAAAGACTCCGGACGACACTCGGGGTGTGAGTATCGACGAGTTCGGGAGCTAATGAAAGACTAATGATCGGTAATTACTTGGGTTACCAAGTGGACACCGATCGATTGATTTAATGCAATAATTGCTTTGCTCCGTCTCTTCTCCGATGACGCTGTGTGTCAGCATTTCCGGTCTTGCAGTTTTGGCGGTGGCAATTGCGGAATGTTTGTCGCAATGCACCGACTTTTTGGTTTTAGCGATGTCTTGCGGGTTCGCTAACCCGTGCGGTTGTTAACCCGCGATGTCGTTAACCTGCGATGTCGTTAACCTGCGATGTCGTTAACCTGAGTTCGGCGATTCGCGGAGATCTGACTTTGTTACTATGCATATCCGTATCGGGATATAACACCCCCCTTGTTAGTTTGGAGCACGGGAACGAAGTTTTCGTGATCCACAAGAAAAATTATGCGAAGTCAGATCTCTGCGGTCGCAAAACTCAGGTGACGGTCGAGCTGCAGACGGCAAGTCTCGGGTAATCGGAGCATTCTCTTTTTTTTTTTTTTTTTTTTTTTTTTTTTTTTCGTGCGTTCGGCTTATGCTACCTTAATCCTTTATCCCTGGCTCGTGTGCGCGTATTGCAAATTATTATTATCAAAATATATATATATATTTGTAATAACAGTGAGAATAATAATCAAAAATAAATGTAATATTTTGTCAGTTTGACGAAATACGAAAACGAAAACAAACAAGCAAAAAAAAAAAAAAATCAGTTGGGGCGAAAGGGGAAAAGAAAAATTTATATATTAAAAAAAAATATTTAAAAAAAAAATTGGAAATTTTGTTTCAAAATGAGCCTATTAAATCTGCATTAATTATTGTAAGAGAGATTATTATTGTCATATATATATATATATATGTATAATTTTCCTTTTTTTTTTTTTTGTTAGGAAGAATGCCGTTCACTCGCGATAGAATTATAAGCGCGCTCACCTCGATGACTTCCCGTTCCCTCGGGTGGGAAGGCTTGGCCAAAAGGACCGAAGACACACACTAACTATCGGCAAAGAGACGCAGCAAAGACTCCGGACGACACTCGGGGTGTGAGTATCGACGAGTTCGGGAGCTAATGAAAGACTAATGATCGGTAATTACTTGGGTTACCAAGTGGACACCGATCGATTGATTTAATGCAATAATTGCTTTGCTCCGTCTCTTCTCCGATGACGCTGTGTGTCAGCATTTCCGGTCTTGCAGTTTTGGCGGTGGCAATTGCGGAATGTTTGTCGCAATGCACCGACTTTTTGGTTTTAGCGATGTCTTGCGGGTTCGCTAACCCGTGCGGTTGTTAACCCGCGATGTCGTTAACCTGCGATGTCGTTAACCTGCGATGTCGTTAACCTGAGTTCGGCGATTCGCGGAGATCTGACTTTGTTACTATGCATATCCGTATCGGGATATAACACCCCCCTTGTTAGTTTGGAGCACGGGAACGAAGTTTTCGTGATCCACAAGAAAAATTATGCGAAGTCAGATCTCTGCGGTCGCAAAACTCAGGTGACGGTCGAGCTGCAGACGGCAAGTCTCGGGTAATCGGAGCATTCTCTTTTTTTTTTTTTTTTTTTTTTTTTTTTTTTTCGTGCGTTCGGCTTATGCTACCTTAATCCTTTATCCCTGGCTCGTGTGCGCGTATTGCAAATTATTATTATCAAAATATATATATATATTTGTAATAACAGTGAGAATAATAATCAAAAATAAATGTAATATTTTGTCAGTTTGACGAAATACGAAAACGAAAACAAACAAGCAAAAAAAAAAAAAAATCAGTTGGGGCGAAAGGGGAAAAGAAAAATTTATATATTAAAAAAAAATATTTAAAAAAAAAATTGGAAATTTTGTTTCAAAATGAGCCTATTAAATCTGCATTAATTATTGTAAGAGAGATTATTATTGTCATATATATATATATATATGTATAATTTTCCTTTTTTTTTTTTTTGTTAGGAAGAATGCCGTTCACTCGCGATAGAATTATAAGCGCGCTCACCTCGATGACTTCCCGTTCCCTCGGGTGGGAAGGCTTGGCCAAAAGGACCGAAGACACACACTAACTATCGGCAAAGAGACGCAGCAAAGACTCCGGACGACACTCGGGGTGTGAGTATCGACGAGTTCGGGAGCTAATGAAAGACTAATGATCGGTAATTACTTGGGTTACCAAGTGGACACCGATCGATTGATTTAATGCAATAATTGCTTTGCTCCGTCTCTTCTCCGATGACGCTGTGTGTCAGCATTTCCGGTCTTGCAGTTTTGGCGGTGGCAATTGCGGAATGTTTGTCGCAATGCACCGACTTTTTGGTTTTAGCGATGTCTTGCGGGTTCGCTAACCCGTGCGGTTGTTAACCCGCGATGTCGTTAACCTGCGATGTCGTTAACCTGCGATGTCGTTAACCTGAGTTCGGCGATTCGCGGAGATCTGACTTTGTTACTATGCATATCCGTATCGGGATATAACAAAGGTTTTTAGACCCCCAATTTTGGAGAAAATCCAATCACATGGTGCATTCGCATGGACGGGGCTCTGTATGGGTGATCCAACGGTTGATTCACATGGGGATACCCCCGTATATGTCTCTGGTAATCGAATTTTCGTTTGTTGTAGAAAAAAAAATTTTTTTTACGAAAAAAAAAAAATTTTCACCGAAAATCGATGGGTCATGGAAATCGATTCTTATGGGTTAATCTTACAGAGTTGGGTGTCAAAAGGTTTGTAGTGAACGTCGTTTCGTTCGTGGCGAAGCCGAAACCAATTTTTTCGGACTTTTAAAGGTTTTTAGACCCCCAATTTTGGAGAAAATCCAATCACATGGTGCATTCGCATGGACGGGGCTCTGTATGGCTGATCCAACGGTTGATTCACATGGGGATACCCCCGTATATGTCTCTGGTAATCGAATTTTCGTTTGTTGTAGTAAAAAAAATGGTTTTTATATGAAAAAAAAATTTTTTTTTACGAAAAAAAAAAATTTTCACCGAAAATCGATGGGTTATGAAAATCGATTCTTATGGGTTAATCTTACAGAGTTGGGTGTCAAAAGGTTTGTAGTGAACGTCGTTTCGTTCGTGGCGAAGCCGAAACCAATTTTTTCGGACTTTTAAAGGTTTTTGGACCCCCAATTTTGGAGAAAATCCAATCAAATGGTTCATTCGCATGGACGGGGCTCTGTATGGCTGATCCAACGGTTGATTCACATGGGGATCCCCCCGTATATGTCTCTGGTAATCGAATTTTCGTTTGTAGTAGGAAAAAAATCGGTTTTTTGGTGAAAAAAAAAATTTTTTTTACGAAAAAAAAAAAATTTTCACCGAAAATCGATGGGTCATGAAAATCGATTCTTATGGGTTATTCTTACAGAGTTGGGTGTCAAAAGGTTTGTAGTGAACGTCGTTTCGTTCGTGGCGAAGCCGAAACCAATTTTTTCGGACTTTTAAAGGTTTTTAGACCCCGAATTTTGGAGAAAATCCAATCAAATGGTTCATTCGCATGGACGGGGCTCTGTATGGGTGATCCAACGGTTGATTCACATGGGGATACCCCCGTATATGTCTCTGGTAATCGAATTTTCGTTTGTAGTAGAAAAAAAAATGGTTTTTATATGAAAAAAAAAAATTTTTTTACGAAAAAAAAAAAATTTTCACCGAAAATCGATGGGTCATGGAAATCGATTCTTATGGGTTAATCTTACAGAGTTGGGTGTCAAAAGGTTTGTAGTGAACGTCGTTTCGTTCGTGGCGAAGCCGAAACCAATTTTTTCGGACTTTTAAAGGTTTTTAGACCCCCAATTTTGGAGAAAATCCAATCAAATGGTTCATTCGCATGGACGGGGCTCTGTATGGGTGATCCAAAGGTTGATTTACGTAGGGATACCCTTGTATGTGTCTCTGGTAACAGAATTTTCGTTTGTAGTAGGAAAAAAATCGGTTTTTTGGTGAAAAAAAAAATTTTTTTTACGAAAAAAAAAAAATTTTCACCGAAAATCGATGGGTCATGGAAATCGATTCTTATGGGTTAATCTTACAGAGTTGGGTGTCAAAAGGTTTGTAGTGAACGTCGTTTCGTTCGTGGCGAAGCCGAAACCAATTTTTTCGGACTTTTAAAGGTTTTTAGACCCCCAATTTTGGAGAAAATCCAATCACATGGTGCATTCGCATGGACGGGGCTCTGTATGGGTGATCCAACCGTTGATTCACATGGGGATACGCCCGTATATGTCTCTGGTAATCGAATTTTCGTTTGTTGTAGTAAAAAAAATGGTTTTTATATGAAAAAAAAATTTTTTTTTACGAAAAAAAAAAATTTTCACCGAAAATCGATGGGTTATGAAAATCGATTCTTATGGGTTAATCTTACAGAGTTGGGTGTCAAAAGGTTTGTAGTGAACGTCGTTTCGTTCGTGGCGAAGCCGAAACCAATTTTTTCGGACTTTTAAAGGTTTTTGGACCCCCAATTTTGGAGAAAATCCAATCAAATGGTTCATTCGCATGGACGGGGCTCTGTATGGGTGATCCAACGGTTGATTCACATGGGGATATCCTCGTATATGTCTCTGGTAATCGAATTTTCGTTTGTAGTAGAAAAAAAATGGTTTTTATATGAAAAAAAAAATTTTTTTTACGAAAAAAAAAAAATTTTCACCGAAAATCGATGGGTCATGAAAATCGATTCTTATGGGTTATTCTTACAGAGTTGGGTGTCAAAAGGTTTGTAGTGAACGTCGTTTCGTTCGTGGCGAAGCCGAAACCAATTTTTTCGGACTTTTAAAGGTTTTTAGACCCCCAATTTTGGAGAAAATCCAATCAAATGGTTCATTCGCATGGACGGGGCTCTGTATGGGTGATCCAAAGGTTGATTTACGTAGGGATACCCTTGTATGTGTCTCTGGTAACAGAATTTTCGTTTGTAGTAGGAAAAAAATCGGTTTTTTGGTGAAAAAAAAAATTTTTTTTACGAAAAAAAAAAAATTTTCACCGAAAATCGATGGGTCATGGAAATCGATTCTTATGGGTTAATCTTACAGAGTTGGGTGTCAAAAGGTTTGTAGTGAACGTCGTTTCGTTCGTGGCGAAGCCGAAACCAATTTTTTCGGACTTTTAAAGGTTTTTGGACCCCCAATTTTGGAGAAAATCCAATCAAATGGTTCATTCGCATGGACGGGGCTCTGTATGGCTGATCCAACGGTTGATTCACATGGGGATACCCCCGTATATGTCTCTGGTAATCGAATTTTCGTTTGTTGTAGTAAAAAAAATGGTTTTTATATGAAAAAAAAATTTTTTTTTACGAAAAAAAAAAATTTTCACCGAAAATCGATGGGTTATGAAAATCGATTCTTATGGGTTAATCTTACAGAGTTGGGTGTCAAAAGGTTTGTAGTGAACGTCGTTTCGTTCGTGGCGAAGCCGAAACCAATTTTTTCGGACTTTTAAAGGTTTTTGGACCCCCAATTTTGGAGAAAATCCAATCAAATGGTTCATTCGCATGGACGGGGCTCTGTATGGCTGATCCAACGGTTGATTCACATGGGGATCCCCCCGTATATGTCTCTGGTAATCGAATTTTCGTTTGTAGTAGGAAAAAAATCGGTTTTTTGGTGAAAAAAAAAATTTTTTTTACGAAAAAAAAAAAATTTTCACCGAAAATCGATGGGTCATGAAAATCGATTCTTATGGGTTATTCTTACAGAGTTGGGTGTCAAAAGGTTTGTAGTGAACGTCGTTTCGTTCGTGGCGAAGCCGAAACCAATTTTTTCGGACTTTTAAAGGTTTTTAGACCCCGAATTTTGGAGAAAATCCAATCAAATGGTTCATTCGCATGGACGGGGCTCTGTATGGGTGATCCAACGGTTGATTCACATGGGGATACCCTCGTATATGTCTCTGGTAATCGAATTTTCGTTTGTAGTAGAAAAAAAAATGGTTTTTATATGAAAAAAAAAAATTTTTTTACGAAAAAAAAAAAATTTTCACCGAAAATCGATGGGTCATGGAAATCGATTCTTATGGGTTAATCTTACAGAGTTGGGTGTCAAAAGGTTTGTAGTGAACGTCGTTTCGTTCGTGGCGAAGCCGAAACCAATTTTTTCGGACTTTTAAAGGTTTTTAGACCCCCAATTTTGGAGAAAATCCAATCACATGGTGCATTCGCATGGACGGGGCTCTGTATGGGTGATCCAACGGTTGATTCACATGGGGATACCCCCGTATATGTCTCTGGTAATCGAATTTTCGTTTGTTGTAGAAAAAAAAATCGTTTTTATATGAAAAAAAAATTTTTTTTTACGAAAAAAAAAAATTTTCACCGAAAATCGATGGGTTATGAAAATCGATTCTTATGGGTTAATCTTACAGAGTTGGGTGTCAAAAGGTTTGTAGTGAACGTCGTTTCGTTCGTGGCGAAGCCGAAACCAATTTTTTCGGACTTTTAAAGGTTTTTGGACCCCCAATTTTGGAGAAAATCCAATCAAATGGTTCATTCGCATGGACGGGGCTCTGTATGGGTGATCCAACGGTTGATTCACATGGGGATATCCTCGTATATGTCTCTGGTAATCGAATTTTCGTTTGTAGTAGAAAAAAAATGGTTTTTATATGAAAAAAAAAATTTTTTTTACGAAAAAAAAAAATTTTCACCGAAAATCGATGGGTCATGGAAATCGATTCTTATGGGTTAATCTTACAGAGTTGGGTGTCAAAAGGTTTGTAGTGAACGTCGTTTCGTTCGTGGCGAAGCCGAAACCAATTTTTTCGGACTTTTAAAGGTTTTTGGACCCCCAATTTTGGAGAAAATCCAATCACATGGTGCATTCGCATGGACGGGGCTCTGTATGGCTGATCCAACGGTTGATTCACATGGGGATACCCCCGTATATGTCTCTGGTAATCGAATTTTCGTTTGTTGTAGAAAAAAAAATCGTTTTTATATGAAAAAAAAATTTTTTTTTACGAAAAAAAAAAATTTTCACCGAAAATCGATGGGTTATGAAAATCGATTCTTATGGGTTAATCTTACAGAGTTGGGTGTCAAAAGGTTTGTAGTGAACGTCGTTTCGTTCGTGGCGAAGCCGAAACCAATTTTTTCGGACTTTTAAAGGTTTTTGGACCCCCAATTTTGGAGAAAATCCAATCAAATGGTTCATTCGCATGGACGGGGCTCTGTATGGGTGATCCAACGGTTGATTCACATGGGGATATCCTCGTATATGTCTCTGGTAATCGAATTTTCGTTTGTAGTAGGAAAAAAATCGGTTTTTTGGTGAAAAAAAATTTTTTTTTACGAAAAAAAAAAAATTTTCGCCGAAAATCGATGGGTCATAAAAATCGATTCTTATGCGTTAATCTTCAAGAGTTGGGTGTCAAAAGGTTTGTAGTGAACGTCGTTTCGTTCGTGGCGAAGCCGAAACCAATTTTTTCGGACTTTTAAAGGTTTTTGGACCCCCAATTTTGGAGAAAATCCAATCAAATGGTTCATTCGCATGGACGGGGCTCTGTATGGGTGATCCAAAGGTTGATTCACGTAGGGATACCCTTGTATGTGTCTCTGGTAACAGAATTTTCGTTTATAGTAGGAAAAAAATCGGTTTTTTGGTGAAAAAAAAAATTTTTTTTACGAAAAAAAAAAAATTTTCACCGAAAATCGATGGGTCATGGAAATCGATTCTTATGGGTTAATCTTACAGAGTTGGGTGTCAAAAGGTTTGTAGTGAACGTCGTTTCGTTCGTGGCGAAGCCGAAACCAATTTTTTCGGACTTTTAAAGGTTTTTAGACCCCCAATTTTGGAGAAAATCCAATCACATGGTGCATTCGCATGGACGGGGCTCTGTATGGGTGATCCAACGGTTGATTCACATGGGGATACCCCCGTATATGTCTCTGGTAATCGAATTTTCGTTTGTTGTAGAAAAAAAAATTTTTTTTTACGAAAAAAAAAATTTTTCACCGAAAATCGATGGGTTATGAAAATCGATTCTTATGGGTTAATCTTACAGAGTTGGGTGTCAAAAGGTTTGTAGTGAACGTCGTTTCGTTCGTGGCGAAGCCGAAACCAATTTTTTCGGACTTTTAAAGGTTTTTGGACCCCCAATTTTGGAGAAAATCCAATCAAATGGTTCATTCGCATGGACGGGGCTCTGTATGGGTGATCCAACGGTTGATTCACATGGGGATACCCCCGTATATGTCTCTGGTAATCGAATTTTCGTTTGTTGTAGAAAAAAAAATCGTTTTTATATGAAAAAAAAATTTTTTTTTACGAAAAAAAAAAATTTTCACCGAAAATCGATGGGTTATGAAAATCGATTCTTATGGGTTAATCTTACAGAGTTGGGTGTCAAAAGGTTTGTAGTGAACGTCGTTTCGTTCGTGGCGGAGCCGAAACCAATTTTTTCGGACTTTTAAAGGTTTTTGGACCCCCAATTTTGGAGAAAATCCAATCAAATGGTTCATTCGCATGGACGGGGCTCTGTATGGGTGATCCAACGGTTGATTCACATGGGGATATCCTCGTATATGTCTCTGGTAATCGAATTTTCGTTTGTAGTAGGAAAAAAATCGGTTTTTTGGTGAAAAAAAAATTTTTTTTACGAAAAAAAAAAATTTTCGCCGAAAATCGATGGGTCATAAAAATCGATTCTTACGCGTTAATCTTACAGAGTTGGGTGTCAAAAGGTTTGTAGTGAACGTCGTTTCGTTCGTGGCGAAGCCGAAACCAATTTTTTCGGACTTTTAAAGGTTTTTAGACCCCCAATTTTGGAGAAAATCCAATCAAATGGTTCATTCGCATGGACGGGGCTCTGTATGGGTGATCCAAAGGTTGATTTACGTAGGGATACCCTTGTATGTGTCTCTGGTAACAGAATTTTCGTTTGTAGTAGGAAAAAAATCGGTTTTTTGGTGAAAAAAAAAATTTTTTTTACGAAAAAAAAAAAATTTTCACCGAAAATCGATGGGTCATGGAAATCGATTCTTATGGGTTAATCTTACAGAGTTGGGTGTCAAAAGGTTTGTAGTGAACGTCGTTTCGTTCGTGGCGAAGCCGAAACCAATTTTTTCGGACTTTTAAAGGTTTTTAGACCCCCAATTTTGGAGAAAATCCAATCACATGGTGCATTCGCATGGACGGGGCTCTGTATGGCTGATCCAACGGTTGATTCACATGGGGATACCCCCGTATATGTCTCTGGTAATCGAATTTCCGTTTGTAGTAGAAAAAAAATGGTTTTTATATGAAAAAAAAAATTTTTTTTACGAAAAAAAAAAATTTTCACCGAAAATCGATGGGTCATGGAAATCGATTCTTATGGGTTAATCTTACAGAGTTGGGTGTCAAAAGGTTTGTAGTGAACGTCGTTTCGTTCGTGGCGAAGCCGAAACCAATTTTTTCGGACTTTTAAAGGTTTTTAGACCCCCAATTTTGGAGAAAATCCAATCAAATGGTTCATTCGCATGGACGGGGCTCTGTATGGGTGATCCAAAGGTTGATTTACGTAGGGATACCCTTGTATGTGTCTCTGGTAACAGAATTTTCGTTTGTAGTAGGAAAAAAATCGGTTTTTTGGTGAAAAAAAAAATTTTTTTTACGAAAAAAAAAAAATTTTCACCGAAAATCGATGGGTCATGGAAATCGATTCTTATGGGTTAATCTTACAGAGTTGGGTGTCAAAAGGTTTGTAGTGAACGTCGTTTCGTTCGTGGCGAAGCCGAAACCAATTTTTTCGGACTTTTAAAGGTTTTTAGACCCCCAATTTTGGAGAAAATCCAATCACATGGTGCATTCGCATGGACGGGGCTCTGTATGGGTGATCCAAAGGTTGATTTACGTAGGGATACCCTTGTATGTGTCTCTGGTAACAGAATTTTCGTTTGTAGTAGGAAAAAAATCGGTTTTTTGGTGAAAAAAAAAATTTTTTTTACGAAAAAAAAAAAATTTTCACCGAAAATCGATGGGTCATGGAAATCGATTCTTATGGGTTAATCTTACAGAGTTGGGTGTCAAAAGGTTTGTAGTGAACGTCGTTTCGTTCGTGGCGAAGCCGAAACCAATTTTTTCGGACTTTTAAAGGTTTTTAGACCCCCAATTTTGGAGAAAATCCAATCACATGGTGCATTCGCATGGACGGGGCTCTGTATGGGTGATCCAACCGTTGATTCACATGGGGATACCCCCGTATATGTCTCTGGTAATCGAATTTTCGTTTGTTGTAGTAAAAAAAATGGTTTTTATATGAAAAAAAAATTTTTTTTTACGAAAAAAAAAAATTTTCACCGAAAATCGATGGGTCATGGAAATCGATTCTTATGGGTTAATCTTACAGAGTTGGGTGTCAAAAGGTTTGTAGTGAACGTCGTTTCGTTCGTGGCGAAGCCGAAACCAATTTTTTCGGACTTTTAAAGGTTTTTGGACCCCCAATTTTGGAGAAAATCCAATCACATGGTGCATTCGCATGGACGGGGCTCTGTATGGCTGATCCAACGGTTGATTCACATGGGGATACCCCCGTATATGTCTCTGGTAATCGAATTTTCGTTTGTTGTAGAAAAAAAAATCGTTTTTATATGAAAAAAAAATTTTTTTTTACGAAAAAAAAAAATTTTCACCGAAAATCGATGGGTTATGAAAATCGATTCTTATGGGTTAATCTTACAGAGTTGGGTGTCAAAAGGTTTGTAGTGAACGTCGTTTCGTTCGTGGCGAAGCCGAAACCAATTTTTTCGGACTTTTAAAGGTTTTTGGACCCCCAATTTTGGAGAAAATCCAATCAAATGGTTCATTCGCATGGACGGGGCTCTGTATGGGTGATCCAACGGTTGATTCACATGGGGATATCCTCGTATATGTCTCTGGTAATCGAATTTTCGTTTGTAGTAGGAAAAAAATCGGTTTTTTGGTGAAAAAAAATTTTTTTTTACGAAAAAAAAAAAATTTTCGCCGAAAATCGATGGGTCATAAAAATCGATTCTTATGCGTTAATCTTCAAGAGTTGGGTGTCAAAAGGTTTGTAGTGAACGTCGTTTCGTTCGTGGCGAAGCCGAAACCAATTTTTTCGGAC
Source organism: Diplazon laetatorius (assembly GCA_963662125.1). NCBI lineage: Eukaryota > Metazoa > Arthropoda > Insecta > Hymenoptera > Ichneumonidae > Diplazon > Diplazon laetatorius. The sequence goes on from OY759153.1 coordinate 9,210,892, forward strand.
TTTTAAAGGTTTTTGGACCCCCAATTTTGGAGAAAATCCAATCAAATGGTTCATTCGCATGGACGGGGCTCTGTATGGGTGATCCAAAGGTTGATTCACGTAGGGATACCCTTGTATGTGTCTCTGGTAACAGAATTTTCGTTTATAGTAGGAAAAAAATCGGTTTTTTGGTGAAAAAAAAAATTTTTTTTACGAAAAAAAAAAAATTTTCACCGAAAATCGATGGGTCATGGAAATCGATTCTTATGGGTTAATCTTACAGAGTTGGGTGTCAAAAGGTTTGTAGTGAACGTCGTTTCGTTCGTGGCGAAGCCGAAACCAATTTTTTCGGACTTTTAAAGGTTTTTAGACCCCCAATTTTGGAGAAAATCCAATCACATGGTGCATTCGCATGGACGGGGCTCTGTATGGGTGATCCAACGGTTGATTCACATGGGGATACCCCCGTATATGTCTCTGGTAATCGAATTTTCGTTTGTTGTAGAAAAAAAAATTTTTTTTTACGAAAAAAAAAATTTTTCACCGAAAATCGATGGGTTATGAAAATCGATTCTTATGGGTTAATCTTACAGAGTTGGGTGTCAAAAGGTTTGTAGTGAACGTCGTTTCGTTCGTGGCGAAGCCGAAACCAATTTTTTCGGACTTTTAAAGGTTTTTGGACCCCCAATTTTGGAGAAAATCCAATCAAATGGTTCATTCGCATGGACGGGGCTCTGTATGGGTGATCCAACGGTTGATTCACATGGGGATACCCCCGTATATGTCTCTGGTAATCGAATTTTCGTTTGTTGTAGAAAAAAAAATCGTTTTTATATGAAAAAAAAATTTTTTTTTACGAAAAAAAAAAATTTTCACCGAAAATCGATGGGTTATGAAAATCGATTCTTATGGGTTAATCTTACAGAGTTGGGTGTCAAAAGGTTTGTAGTGAACGTCGTTTCGTTCGTGGCGGAGCCGAAACCAATTTTTTCGGACTTTTAAAGGTTTTTGGACCCCCAATTTTGGAGAAAATCCAATCAAATGGTTCATTCGCATGGACGGGGCTCTGTATGGGTGATCCAACGGTTGATTCACATGGGGATATCCTCGTATATGTCTCTGGTAATCGAATTTTCGTTTGTAGTAGGAAAAAAATCGGTTTTTTGGTGAAAAAAAAATTTTTTTTACGAAAAAAAAAAATTTTCGCCGAAAATCGATGGGTCATAAAAATCGATTCTTACGCGTTAATCTTACAGAGTTGGGTGTCAAAAGGTTTGTAGTGAACGTCGTTTCGTTCGTGGCGAAGCCGAAACCAATTTTTTCGGACTTTTAAAGGTTTTTAGACCCCCAATTTTGGAGAAAATCCAATCAAATGGTTCATTCGCATGGACGGGGCTCTGTATGGGTGATCCAAAGGTTGATTTACGTAGGGATACCCTTGTATGTGTCTCTGGTAACAGAATTTTCGTTTGTAGTAGGAAAAAAATCGGTTTTTTGGTGAAAAAAAAAATTTTTTTTACGAAAAAAAAAAAATTTTCACCGAAAATCGATGGGTCATGGAAATCGATTCTTATGGGTTAATCTTACAGAGTTGGGTGTCAAAAGGTTTGTAGTGAACGTCGTTTCGTTCGTGGCGAAGCCGAAACCAATTTTTTCGGACTTTTAAAGGTTTTTAGACCCCCAATTTTGGAGAAAATCCAATCACATGGTGCATTCGCATGGACGGGGCTCTGTATGGCTGATCCAACGGTTGATTCACATGGGGATACCCCCGTATATGTCTCTGGTAATCGAATTTCCGTTTGTAGTAGAAAAAAAATGGTTTTTATATGAAAAAAAAAATTTTTTTTACGAAAAAAAAAAATTTTCACCGAAAATCGATGGGTCATGGAAATCGATTCTTATGGGTTAATCTTACAGAGTTGGGTGTCAAAAGGTTTGTAGTGAACGTCGTTTCGTTCGTGGCGAAGCCGAAACCAATTTTTTCGGACTTTTAAAGGTTTTTAGACCCCCAATTTTGGAGAAAATCCAATCAAATGGTTCATTCGCATGGACGGGGCTCTGTATGGGTGATCCAAAGGTTGATTTACGTAGGGATACCCTTGTATGTGTCTCTGGTAACAGAATTTTCGTTTGTAGTAGGAAAAAAATCGGTTTTTTGGTGAAAAAAAAAATTTTTTTTACGAAAAAAAAAAAATTTTCACCGAAAATCGATGGGTCATGGAAATCGATTCTTATGGGTTAATCTTACAGAGTTGGGTGTCAAAAGGTTTGTAGTGAACGTCGTTTCGTTCGTGGCGAAGCCGAAACCAATTTTTTCGGACTTTTAAAGGTTTTTAGACCCCCAATTTTGGAGAAAATCCAATCACATGGTGCATTCGCATGGACGGGGCTCTGTATGGGTGATCCAAAGGTTGATTTACGTAGGGATACCCTTGTATGTGTCTCTGGTAACAGAATTTTCGTTTGTAGTAGGAAAAAAATCGGTTTTTTGGTGAAAAAAAAAATTTTTTTTACGAAAAAAAAAAAATTTTCACCGAAAATCGATGGGTCATGGAAATCGATTCTTATGGGTTAATCTTACAGAGTTGGGTGTCAAAAGGTTTGTAGTGAACGTCGTTTCGTTCGTGGCGAAGCCGAAACCAATTTTTTCGGACTTTTAAAGGTTTTTAGACCCCCAATTTTGGAGAAAATCCAATCACATGGTGCATTCGCATGGACGGGGCTCTGTATGGGTGATCCAACCGTTGATTCACATGGGGATACCCCCGTATATGTCTCTGGTAATCGAATTTTCGTTTGTTGTAGTAAAAAAAATGGTTTTTATATGAAAAAAAAATTTTTTTTTACGAAAAAAAAAAATTTTCACCGAAAATCGATGGGTTATGAAAATCGATTCTTATGGGTTAATCTTACAGAGTTGGGTGTCAAAAGGTTTGTAGTGAACGTCGTTTCGTTCGTGGCGAAGCCGAAACCAATTTTTTCGGACTTTTAAAGGTTTTTAGACCCCCAATTTTGGAGAAAATCCAATCAAATGGTTCATTCGCATGGACGGGGCTCTGTATGGGTGATCCAAAGGTTGATTTACGTAGGGATACCCTTGTATGTGTCTCTGGTAACAGAATTTTCGTTTGTAGTAGGAAAAAAATCGGTTTTTTGGTGAAAAAAAAAATTTTTTTTACGAAAAAAAAAAAATTTTCACCGAAAATCGATGGGTCATGGAAATCGATTCTTATGGGTTAATCTTACAGAGTTGGGTGTCAAAAGGTTTGTAGTGAACGTCGTTTCGTTCGTGGCGAAGCCGAAACCAATTTTTTCGGACTTTTAAAGGTTTTTAGACCCCCAATTTTGGAGAAAATCCAATCACATGGTGCATTCGCATGGACGGGGCTCTGTATGGGTGATCCAACGGTTGATTCACATGGGGATACCCCCGTATATGTCTCTGGTAATCGAATTTTCGTTTGTTGTAGAAAAAAAAATCGTTTTTATATGAAAAAAAAATTTTTTTTTACGAAAAAAAAAAATTTTCACCGAAAATCGATGGGTTATGAAAATCGATTCTTATGGGTTAATCTTACAGAGTTGGGTGTCAAAAGGTTTGTAGTGAACGTCGTTTCGTTCGTGGCGAAGCCGAAACCAATTTTTTCGGACTTTTAAAGGTTTTTGGACCCCCAATTTTGGAGAAAATCCAATCAAATGGTTCATTCGCATGGACGGGGCTCTGTATGGGTGATCCAACGGTTGATTCACATGGGGATATCCTCGTATATGTCTCTGGTAATCGAATTTTCGTTTGTAGTAGAAAAAAAATGGTTTTTATATGAAAAAAAAAATTTTTTTTACGAAAAAAAAAAATTTTCACCGAAAATCGATGGGTCATGGAAATCGATTCTTATGGGTTAATCTTACAGAGTTGGGTGTCAAAAGGTTTGTAGTGAACGTCGTTTCGTTCGTGGCGAAGCCGAAACCAATTTTTTCGGACTTTTAAAGGTTTTTGGACCCCCAATTTTGGAGAAAATCCAATCACATGGTGCATTCGCATGGACGGGGCTCTGTATGGCTGATCCAACGGTTGATTCACATGGGGATACCCCCGTATATGTCTCTGGTAATCGAATTTTCGTTTGTTGTAGAAAAAAAAATCGTTTTTATATGAAAAAAAAATTTTTTTTTACGAAAAAAAAAAATTTTCACCGAAAATCGATGGGTTATGAAAATCGATTCTTATGGGTTAATCTTACAGAGTTGGGTGTCAAAAGGTTTGTAGTGAACGTCGTTTCGTTCGTGGCGAAGCCGAAACCAATTTTTTCGGACTTTTAAAGGTTTTTGGACCCCCAATTTTGGAGAAAATCCAATCAAATGGTTCATTCGCATGGACGGGGCTCTGTATGGGTGATCCAACGGTTGATTCACATGGGGATATCCTCGTATATGTCTCTGGTAATCGAATTTTCGTTTGTAGTAGGAAAAAAATCGGTTTTTTGGTGAAAAAAAATTTTTTTTTACGAAAAAAAAAAAATTTTCGCCGAAAATCGATGGGTCATAAAAATCGATTCTTATGCGTTAATCTTCAAGAGTTGGGTGTCAAAAGGTTTGTAGTGAACGTCGTTTCGTTCGTGGCGAAGCCGAAACCAATTTTTTCGGACTTTTAAAGGTTTTTGGACCCCCAATTTTGGAGAAAATCCAATCAAATGGTTCATTCGCATGGACGGGGCTCTGTATGGGTGATCCAAAGGTTGATTCACGTAGGGATACCCTTGTATGTGTCTCTGGTAACAGAATTTTCGTTTATAGTAGGAAAAAAATCGGTTTTTTGGTGAAAAAAAAAATTTTTTTTACGAAAAAAAAAAAATTTTCACCGAAAATCGATGGGTCATGGAAATCGATTCTTATGGGTTAATCTTACAGAGTTGGGTGTCAAAAGGTTTGTAGTGAACGTCGTTTCGTTCGTGGCGAAGCCGAAACCAATTTTTTCGGACTTTTAAAGGTTTTTAGACCCCCAATTTTGGAGAAAATCCAATCACATGGTGCATTCGCATGGACGGGGCTCTGTATGGGTGATCCAACGGTTGATTCACATGGGGATACCCCCGTATATGTCTCTGGTAATCGAATTTTCGTTTGTTGTAGAAAAAAAAATTTTTTTTTACGAAAAAAAAAATTTTTCACCGAAAATCGATGGGTTATGAAAATCGATTCTTATGGGTTAATCTTACAGAGTTGGGTGTCAAAAGGTTTGTAGTGAACGTCGTTTCGTTCGTGGCGAAGCCGAAACCAATTTTTTCGGACTTTTAAAGGTTTTTGGACCCCCAATTTTGGAGAAAATCCAATCAAATGGTTCATTCGCATGGACGGGGCTCTGTATGGGTGATCCAACGGTTGATTCACATGGGGATACCCCCGTATATGTCTCTGGTAATCGAATTTTCGTTTGTTGTAGAAAAAAAAATCGTTTTTATATGAAAAAAAAATTTTTTTTTACGAAAAAAAAAAATTTTCACCGAAAATCGATGGGTTATGAAAATCGATTCTTATGGGTTAATCTTACAGAGTTGGGTGTCAAAAGGTTTGTAGTGAACGTCGTTTCGTTCGTGGCGGAGCCGAAACCAATTTTTTCGGACTTTTAAAGGTTTTTGGACCCCCAATTTTGGAGAAAATCCAATCAAATGGTTCATTCGCATGGACGGGGCTCTGTATGGGTGATCCAACGGTTGATTCACATGGGGATATCCTCGTATATGTCTCTGGTAATCGAATTTTCGTTTGTAGTAGGAAAAAAATCGGTTTTTTGGTGAAAAAAAAATTTTTTTTACGAAAAAAAAAAATTTTCGCCGAAAATCGATGGGTCATAAAAATCGATTCTTACGCGTTAATCTTACAGAGTTGGGTGTCAGAAGGTTTGTAGTGAACGTCGTTTCGTTCGTGGCGAAGCCGAAACCAATTTTTTCGGACTTTTAAAGGTTTTTAGACCCCCAATTTTGGAGAAAATCCAATCAAATGGTTCATTCGCATGGACGGGGCTCTGTATGGGTGATCCAAAGGTTGATTGACGTAGGGATACCCTTGTATGTGTCTCTGGTAACAGAATTTTCGTTTGTAGTAGGAAAAAAATCGGTTTTTTGGTGAAAAAAAAAATTTTTTTTACGAAAAAAAAAAAATTTTCACCGAAAATCGATGGGTCATGGAAATCGATTCTTATGGGTTAATCTTACAGAGTTGGGTGTCAAAAGGTTTGTAGTGAACGTCGTTTCGTTCGTGGCGAAGCCGAAACCAATTTTTTCGGACTTTTAAAGGTTTTTAGACCCCCAATTTTGGAGAAAATCCAATCACATGGTGCATTCGCATGGACGGGGCTCTGTATGGCTGATCCAACGGTTGATTCACATGGGGATACCCCCGTATATGTCTCTGGTAATCGAATTTCCGTTTGTAGTAGAAAAAAAATGGTTTTTATATGAAAAAAAAAATTTTTTTTACGAAAAAAAAAAATTTTCACCGAAAATCGATGGGTCATGGAAATCGATTCTTATGGGTTAATCTTACAGAGTTGGGTGTCAAAAGGTTTGTAGTGAACGTCGTTTCGTTCGTGGCGAAGCCGAAACCAATTTTTTCGGACTTTTAAAGGTTTTTAGACCCCCAATTTTGGAGAAAATCCAATCAAATGGTTCATTCGCATGGACGGGGCTCTGTATGGGTGATCCAAAGGTTGATTTACGTAGGGATACCCTTGTATGTGTCTCTGGTAACAGAATTTTCGTTTGTAGTAGGAAAAAAATCGGTTTTTTGGTGAAAAAAAAAATTTTTTTTACGAAAAAAAAAAAATTTTCACCGAAAATCGATGGGTCATGGAAATCGATTCTTATGGGTTAATCTTACAGAGTTGGGTGTCAAAAGGTTTGTAGTGAACGTCGTTTCGTTCGTGGCGAAGCCGAAACCAATTTTTTCGGACTTTTAAAGGTTTTTAGACCCCCAATTTTGGAGAAAATCCAATCACATGGTGCATTCGCATGGACGGGGCTCTGTATGGGTGATCCAAAGGTTGATTTACGTAGGGATACCCTTGTATGTGTCTCTGGTAACAGAATTTTCGTTTGTAGTAGGAAAAAAATCGGTTTTTTGGTGAAAAAAAAAATTTTTTTTACGAAAAAAAAAAAATTTTCACCGAAAATCGATGGGTCATGGAAATCGATTCTTATGGGTTAATCTTACAGAGTTGGGTGTCAAAAGGTTTGTAGTGAACGTCGTTTCGTTCGTGGCGAAGCCGAAACCAATTTTTTCGGACTTTTAAAGGTTTTTAGACCCCCAATTTTGGAGAAAATCCAATCACATGGTGCATTCGCATGGACGGGGCTCTGTATGGGTGATCCAACCGTTGATTCACATGGGGATACCCCCGTATATGTCTCTGGTAATCGAATTTTCGTTTGTTGTAGTAAAAAAAATGGTTTTTATATGAAAAAAAAATTTTTTTTTACGAAAAAAAAAAATTTTCACCGAAAATCGATGGGTTATGAAAATCGATTCTTATGGGTTAATCTTACAGAGTTGGGTGTCAAAAGGTTTGTAGTGAACGTCGTTTCGTTCGTGGCGAAGCCGAAACCAATTTTTTCGGACTTTTAAAGGTTTTTGGACCCCCAATTTTGGAGAAAATCCAATCAAATGGTTCATTCGCATGGACGGGGCTCTGTATGGCTGATCCAACGGTTGATTCACATGGGGATCCCCCCGTATATGTCTCTGGTAATCGAATTTTCGTTTGTAGTAGGAAAAAAATCGGTTTTTTGGTGAAAAAAAAAATTTTTTTTACGAAAAAAAAAAAATTTTCACCGAAAATCGATGGGTCATGAAAATCGATTCTTATGGGTTATTCTTACAGAGTTGGGTGTCAAAAGGTTTGTAGTGAACGTCGTTTCGTTCGTGGCGAAGCCGAAACCAATTTTTTCGGACTTTTAAAGGTTTTTAGACCCCGAATTTTGGAGAAAATCCAATCAAATGGTTCATTCGCATGGACGGGGCTCTGTATGGGTGATCCAACGGTTGATTCACATGGGGATACCCTCGTATATGTCTCTGGTAATCGAATTTTCGTTTGTAGTAGAAAAAAAAATGGTTTTTATATGAAAAAAAAAAATTTTTTTACGAAAAAAAAAAATTTTTCACCGAAAATCGATGGGTCATGGAAATCGATTCTTATGGGTTAATCTTACAGAGTTGGGTGTCAAAAGGTTTGTAGTGAACGTCGTTTCGTTCGTGGCGAAGCCGAAACCAATTTTTTCGGACTTTTAAAGGTTTTTGGACCCCCAATTTTGGAGAAAATCCAATCAAATGGTTCATTCGCATGGACGGGGCTCTGTATGGGTGATCCAACGGTTGATTCACATGGGGATATCCTCGTATATGTCTCTGGTTACATAATTTTCGTTTGTAGTAGAAAAAAAATGGTTTTTATATGAAAAAAAAAATTTTTTTTACGAAAAAAAAAAAATTTTCACCGAAAATCGATGGGTCATGAAAATCGATTCTTATGGGTTAATCTTACAGAGTTGGGTGTCAAAAGGTTTGTAGTGAACGTCGTTTCGTTCGTGGCGAAGCCGAAACCAATTTTTTCGGACTTTTAAAGGTTTTTGGACCCCCAATTTTGGAGAAAATCCAATCAAATGGTTCATTCGCATGGACGGGGCTCTGTATGGGTGATCCAACGGTTGATTCACATGGGGATACCCCCGTATATGTCTCTGGTAATCGAATTTTCGTTTGTTGTAGAAAAAAAAATCGTTTTTATATGAAAAAAAAAATTTTTTTTACGAAAAAAAAAAATTTTCACCGAAAATCGATGGGTTATGAAAATCGATTCTTATGGGTTAATCTTACAGAGTTGGGTGTCAAAAGGTTTGTAGTGAACGTCGTTTCGTTCGTGGCGGAGCCGAAACCAATTTTTTCGGACTTTTAAAGGTTTTTGGACCCCCAATTTTGGAGAAAATCCAATCAAATGGTTCATTCGCATGGACGGGGCTCTGTATGGGTGATCCAACGGTTGATTCACATGGGGATATCCTCGTATATGTCTCTGGTAACAGAATTTTCGTTTGTAGTAGGAAAAAAATCGGTTTTTTGGTGAAAAAAATTTTTTTTTTTACGAAAAAAAAAAATTTTTCGCCGAACATCGATGGGTCATAAAAATCGATTCTTATGGGTTAATCTTACAGAGTTGGGTGTCAAAAGGTTTGTAGTAAACGTCGTTTCGTTTGTAGCGAAGCCGAAAACAATTTTTTCGGACTTTTAAAGGTTTTCATACCCCCAATTTTGACGAAAATCGAATCTATCGGTTCATTCACATGGGGATGGCTCTGTATATATGATCAGTACTCGCCAGGACTAGTGCGAGAGGCCAAATATTATCGCGCGGCCGCGATGGTACGAAAGAGATGCCTGTGTGGGTGGGGCTTCAGGTCTCTTTCATGTGTCTGGCACACGGATATATCAGCGCGCCAACTATCGCCAAAATTCGGAACTCTTTTCCTCGTGCCATACGGTAACACGGCGAATACGGTTCCATGTAATCTATCTTCTTTAACATCGTTCTCTCTTGCTTCGCAGTGAGCGCTATCTCACTTGCACTCATAGCAGCTCATCTGATATAGCACGAAGCCTCGAGTTCTTGGTTTGTCCGCAAGGGAACGAGGCGCGCCAATCGAGGAGGCTGGTGTGCGACAGAGGGAGAGATCTGTCAAGCGTCCTAACTGGTTCTAACCTGTAAGTATGGTCATATTTTGTTTCACCACCCTTGCCGCGGACCGCAGCTGATTCGAGAAATCTTCGTCGACTTCCGGTGCTTCCGGGCGCGATAAGAGGACAATAACGAGACAGTGCCTTGTGGGCACCAGGGACGCATCCTCTTTGTAGTACCGTACTTCCGGTCCCGAGCAAATGGCGCGCTATTCGAATCGTCCCCGAGAAAAATATTCTTTTGCAACGCAACTTTTCATGCATATAAAAGTTGCAGTCACTCAGTCACAGTAGCGCGAGTGCACTACTTGAGTGGAAAATTTAATATAAAAGTGAATATATGATAATCCAGTAATTTATTAGTAATTTATCCGATACTCGAATAACTTGGAAACTACAGTGTATCATATCATGGGTATCAATTTGGTAATTTTCAGTTTATTATAGTTTATGGTACCACATATCATTCGATTCTGATTTAGATTGTGGATAAATGAAGGTTAACAAACTATATACCTTTTTTTTAATGTATGTACATTTAACTTGAATAAATTTTCACAATGACTACAATCGAAAGTCTCCATCAATTCAATGGTACTATAACTTTTGTTTACACGAGCGTACCGCCAGAAGTTTTACTTCTAAGACCACACACTATTTTTGAAAAAAAAAAAAAAATTTTATTTTTAATAGTGGCCAAGATTTATTTATTGACAATGCTTATCTTATTTATTGCCGAAATATAGCGTCCATTGTGTATATGCATGGAAATGACAAAAATACTAATCAATCAAATACTAACTAATAAATTCGTGAGGTAGAGCTTACTAAATAAAAAAATTGCTATTTCATATTAAATAATTCAAATTAATTTATTCTGTATTATGGTTGAAAAAAAGAAAAAAAAATTGTTCAATTTGAATATCACAAAGCTCGTAGTTTATACGAAGTTAGCCTGCCACCAAAATGAAATATTTGTTATTCGTGTTCACATGAAACAATAAATAGCAATAAATAATTTAAGAGTATATCAGATCTGCGACGACCGATCACAGAAAGAAAGAAAAACTTGTGTCTGTGGGTGTGTGGTGGCTAAAAAAATCTGTGAAGTAAAGATCTGCATCGAAAAATTTAATAACAAACTAAAAACTAATGTCGCTATCCTCTGCCGTGCCTCTCCGCAGAATCGTCGCTGAGGGTGTAAGCGGGTGAGTAAGAAATTGGATTTTCACCGATTCTCAGTAGCGGATTAGGGGTGGTCGTGGCTCTCGAACCTATGCTGGTGTATCCGTGATCGTACAACGAGCAGTAAGGTACATTGTGCTTCAACAAGAATTGCCAAACTTGGCTGTAAGTCCAGTCCAAAATGGGACAAACCCTCATCAATTCAGGCCAACCCGAATCAGTGGGCGTGAACGCCTCCAATTTTTCAGAACCCGGATCGCCTCTTCTCATGCCCATCAAACTCGCTCTCAACGTACTTCTCTCCTCTAGCAAAGCGAACAAAGCTGTTATCATGGGTTTCTTCTTTCTCACCAGTTCCAAACCATAATAGTCTGCCGCTTGATTCACAAAAGTCTCGACCTTCAAATATAATGGAAAAATATTTATCATTTCCTTGGCGACACATTAATATTGCCAAAAATTTAACGAAAATAAAAAACAATCTAGCTTGTAGGTTGACGAATCAGCAGTGAATGAATATTATATTGAAAATAACTATGTAACTTCTTTTTTTGCATTTAGTGATCAAAATTAGGGACAATTTTCTCAGATAACAGTTGGAAACATCTGATAATAGAATCAAGTCACCTCCGGAAAAGGATCCTCAGTCACGTAGAGACACAAGAGCGGCGAAATATTTTTTATTTTGAAAACAGTGGCTGCCAGATGTAGAATGGTCGTGCAATCTTTTCCTCCGTTGAAACTCAAAAAAATTTCGTTGCCGTTGTATCTGCGTTTGAGATAACGACAATATCAGTGCAAACAATACATTATCTATCGCATATTATTTGCCTTGTCAACAAACATTGCGACTTACTCACTCGTCGCAACATTTTTCCAAAACTTTGAGGGCTTTCTTCACGTGCGGCTGACCTTCGCTTATTTTCATCACCTCCAAAGCTTGCTCGAGGGTAAAACGATTGACAAGCACCATCGTGAGTTCAAAATAATTGCAATACGCTCGACGAAAACTAACACAAGAAAACTAACAAATGAAAATAATCGAAATTTTGTAAAATTTCGTTCTAAAAATATTTTGACATGCGACTGATGGAAATTGGACGGCGAAAGGGGCCTTCAATTTAACGTTTACGGTGCAGCCAGATGTGCAAAATTATGTTCAATACTGATACGATCACAACGTTGTCGACGTTGCAACGAAACAATTGAATACTGTTTTTTTTTTTTCAAAACGCCTGGTTTGGCTCGTCCCACGGTGGGGACATGTGCCAATCTCTTCTAAAATGTGATACCGCATGTGATTGGGTACGAAGAATTTTTTCAATCTTCGATTACGAAATAGCATGAGCCTCGGAAACACTCATTTGTTTTGCAATGACGATCGCGTCGGTGCCTCTCGTGACTCTGTCGGTAAGGTTACCGGCGGAGTCACGCGCCACCCACGCGGTGATAAAAATGTCATGCCGGCAAGTAGGAACTCCGACGACCAAAAGTGTCATGACCAGGAGGGAGAATTAGAGAGAGAGAAAGAACGAAGTGGTGGAATTTCTGTCAGTCTCTAGTAGCTACCTGATTGGTCGAGGAAATGCTCTCGTCCAATCAGACCATCTCTCTATGTCGATGTGACGAGACGTCGACTGCGTCACGTGACGTCCCTTCTATGATAGCAGCGCCACGAGTGGACAAAAATGAACTACCCACATCGACTCGCCTTTTCTCACCGCATTCGTGCCCATAGTTCGGTCTTTTTCCATCGCAGCTCCTTGGCCCTAAATCGAATCGACCGAAAGCGACGCTGCGACGCTTATCGAGAGCCATCGATTCACCAATAAAATCCCAATTTGAGGTTATCCCTGCGTAAAATTGTATTGTTTATTATAAATTATTGTTTTCACAGGTGAGAATCCGTAAAACAACATCGATGAGTTGTTGTACATCGGTTATTCAATCGATAAATAGTTTTATTTCTATATAGATCACGATGACGTCAACGAAAGATTGGGACGTTGAAAAACACAAATTGGAACATGAATGCGACGAGCACTGGGAACTCAGACGAAATTTTCTCGAGGCTCACAAGGACAGATTTGACGAAGAACGATTGGTGTGTTTGGCTCAAGTTTTCACAAATGTGGAACTTTTGGGATGCAGGTAAGAGACAATTGAACGAATTATTGTTTTCTCGTAATAAATTTTTTTATTTTCAAAATTTGAATTCTTCGATTTTTCGTGATAGTAAATTATGCTCCGAAATGGTAGAGACTTTTCATATTCCATGCGTGGCAAAAATTTGAATTGCATAGGACTTGCCGTTGAAAATATTGCGTAGGAACTTGATGTTCGAAATAATGAGTTGTATAATCGGTCGTACAATATTTTATAAAGAAGGGTATTGAATTATAACGACTTTCAGTGAGAATATAGGCCAAATGTAGCCGTACAAATTTCAGTTTTGATGATAATTATAGTAAAAAATATCAATATACAATAAAAAGTATATAATAATATATAAAAATATATAATAAAAAGTCGTTCAACCGCAAAAATATCGAGAATCCAAAATCGTTAAAAATAATGAATTATTAAGTTCCCTTGCGCATTTTCTCAAATTTGGCGGTAGCCAATTTCAACTTTTCAACTCGCAACTCCATTTATCGTTGTAGGTAAATTATTTTTTTTTTGTTTTTATTTTGTGGTAAATAGATATCCGACAAAAACTATGGATCTTATAGCTGAACTGTCGCACGACGTAGCCAAAGATTACAGAGAAAAGCAGAAGACAAAGTTGCAAAGGACTTTTGTAAAAGCCTCTGACGCCGCCACCTCAAAGGCCAAAGGTACATCGAGGAACTGTGAGTTCTCCATTGTCCGTTCCCATTGTTGGATTAACGTTCGTTCGCGCTATTCAACCCCGAACACTTTTCATTTTTCAAACCGAACGTCATTCGCTCATGGCTCTCTTCAAATTTTAGGACTCAAGCCGACGGCTGGTGATACGGGACATAAAAATCATAAACAATCGTCAAACAAAATTAATTTTGTATCGTCCGAAGATAGTACACCATGTAAAAAAATGAAAATAGACAATGAGCCATTTGGAAAAATTGTTTTAATGCAACACATTGACGAATCTCCAGTTTCCGTGATACAAAATTGCATCACCACCAGCAAAGCTAATGTACAGTTCAAGGTCGAGCCGAAAGATGACAAATAGTAAGTGCATAGCAATTTGGCATAGCTGGACTCCCTGCTCCCCTCCCCTCCCCCAAAATATTATTTGAATAAGCGAAAAATCACATGATTTCTTTAAGGAGAAAGTTGCCCGTTATCTGGGCATTTTCTGGAATTTTTTGAAAAGAACATTTTTTAATTTATCGCAATAAAACTGAGTAAATATGTCTATCAAAGCTATTGGATGATGCTGACATTTTTTCGTCACAAAATATTGAATCCTCAAGATGGTGCAAGCTGCGCCATAGAACTGCAGTTTTTCGATCTAGGCAAACTTTTGCGGCTATTCTGGGGATCTAAGAAACTAAAACCAAGCATATTCATATCCGGAAGATGAGTCGCTATCGTCTGAACTAGAATCTTATTTTTTTTAATGTTTAGACAAAATAATGGAACTATTTCGAAATTTTTTCAGTTGTTCAATCAAAGCATAAGTAAAAAATAAAACTAAAAATAACAACAACAAAATTGTCATTAATTCCATGAAAAAAAAAAAAATTGAAACATACGAAGAATCAATAATAAAGTTCGCACAACTTTATTCACCCCAAGAACGTTGTCGCAGATTCGAAAATCCTTTTGTTTCAGTTTTTGCGAAATATTCATAAATTCCGTAAAATTGTCCGAGGGTTCGGGAACTAATTTTAAAAAGGCCAAAGGAGCAGCTAGCGTCGAGGGATTGTCGAAACTACAGAAATATTATTACACGGTGAAGGTAGGAACGTAGATTGAGTTTCCATTCATATAAATGGGTTAGTTGCGATTTTTATAGACACGATGTGTGTATCGCAGGTGAAAAAAGTTAACAGAAAAGCCGATTGCAATAAGCATCAGTTGATGGGCCGTAAAGATGTGACTCACGATACCATAGCTTCGGATAATGTCGGTAGTAAAATGATGAAGATGATGGGATGGTCGGGTGGTGGTCTCGGAAAATCGCAACAGGGTATCGTCGAGCCCATATCGTAAGTCCAAAATTATTGTCCCTAATTGTCTTGCGGAAAAACAAATAATGATAATAAATTCATAAATTGATTTATGAGGGAAAAAAATTGACAAATAATTTTTCGTTGCCGATTTTTTTTCTTTTCTCGCTCCTCTTAGGGTTCCGTAGGAGACTAGTAACCCTTTGTGGTTTCGGTCAGTCCGTCCGTCTGTCTGTATGTCACAGTCCTTCCATTTATTTACCGATTGAGATGAAATTTGGTACACAGACGTGGATCGATGACCCAAAAACAGAAATGATACCATTAAAAGAAAAAACAAAAAAAAATGTGACCCCTCTGATACAGATTAAAAAGTGAACTCGAATTTTTTTTCTGCTCACCCAATCGAGTGAGGTGTCTTTGAATCGGTCTCCTCAAATGCAATTAAAAATATTCCGAGGCCTTTTCACTTCAACCCTTCAGTCACAAGATATTCGCTTTCAAAGTCGTCATCAGACCGCCCCACCCCTCTCTAATTTCTAAACTATCAATTCAAAAAATCGGAAAAAATTCCAGAACGTAACTTTCAATTAGTACATTCAATAAAAAAATATAACAAACACTGTAGTAAAAATAGTTTACGGAGAATAAAAAAATTAAAAGTTTCTGTTAACGCTTTTTGTCGAGATAGCATCTTTTGTCAATGGCTACTACAGAATGACTACGGAACCCTATCATGTGCGTGCCCAACACGCTGCTTGACTACTATATAATCGCAATTGAACTATTGTACCGTTTGTGCACAGCGTCAACCGACAATTGAGCCGTGAGGGTTTCGGATTGAAATTAAATTCGAACAACGCGTCGCTGTTCGCGTCGAAAGCTCGGGAAACTTTGAGAAATTATGTGAAAAATCAAACGAAATCGGATTTAGTTTTTTCGCCGGAATTCACGAGCGAGGAGAGAGCCGTAATACACAAGTACGTTATTATCTTCTTACGGATGACTTTTTTCCCCATTTTTATTGTCATTTCCACATATTCAACAATTGCAATAATAATTAATTCATTCTATGAAAAAAAAAAAATGATCAGAGTCGCAAGGCAAATGGATTTAAAAGCGGCTAGTTCCGGACCGAGGGAAAAGAGAACTCTCGTGGTTTCACGAAAATTTCAACCGGCCGATCTCGTCGAAGATTTAATCGCTTGCGGAGGATCTAGTGAAAAATACGATCTCATCGCGCCAACGGGAAGTTGAAGCGGAGAAAAAAAATGATATCGGTCATTTATTCGATTTAATAAGATTCGATTATTCTGTTTGATTTTTTTTCATTATTTTTTTTATTTACCCGTCCGTAATTCTCGCGTGAGCAAGAAAAAAAATACATTTCATCAAATAACCGTGAATAATACGAGCTGAATTCATTCGTCGTCAAACACCGAACAATTATACACTCTACGTGTTTCACCACTCTCAATCAACCACGCGACATGAAAAAAATTTAATTTACACAAAATTCATACGTTATCGTCATTTCGTCAAGATATACACATAAGAAAATAACGTTAAAAATAAACACAGGAAAAAAATCGTGAAGAGGGATTACTTTTGTATCACCAAATAATGCTATAGTAAAATATTATCAAACAATGAAAAAAAAACCCAATCGATGGACTATTCAATAATCTTCGTGATGTGGATCGTATAAATTTTATTCGTAAATATATATATATATATGTAGATATATATATATATATATATATTATCTTTCTATTATCTATGTATTATCTAAATTAATATAATTGGACCTCAACATGATTTATAAAATAGCGTAACTTCGGTCCGTCGATTTACAAAAATTCGTTTTGCAACCCTTCGAGGTCACGCGTTATGAAAATAACGCGATGGTCACACGGGGTCACGTTGACCCCAACCGCGTTTAAACTTCATTCAAAATTGCCGCGTTAACAGTATCGTTTCAAACGACTCATAAAAATTCAGGATATCAGTTTGAACACTTCGGATGAGAATATTACAAAAAAAAATTTAATCGAGTTTTCAAAATGGTAGAAAAAAAACGTTGAGGGGTCAATGCGTGAAAAACCTCGTTTCTCAGTAGAAAAATCGTATCTTTTAGACTTATTCGATTTTTAATTTATTTGAATTGAAGAAATGATCATTTGGGGTCCATTCTGACCCCCTAGTGACCTCGAAGGGTTGCACGCGATTAAAAAAACGTTTCGCGTCGAGGGTTTACTCCAAAGCTCGAGGACCCTCGAAAGTTTTGCCGTAAGCGATGGATTTCAAATTTTCCCCGGCGTACGACAACAACGGCGAAACTTCGACCTCGCCGTTCACGGACACGGCACCGGCGTTCAACAGCCAAGTTTTGTGAAGCGCAATGATATCGCGACGAGCGGTCGACGGACAATCCTTGCCGACTTTGTCGTTGTTCTTCACAGCGCTGAAATCTTGCTCGCGCGGAACTTGCCAGGCTGCAAAATTTTTCGAAAATTTGAACACGTCGAAGACAAATTTTTCGATCTTAATGCCGTTGGCGGATGTGGGAATCTGTCGTATTCCGTGCTCATCGACGTGAGGAATTTTTTTATTAGCCACGTGCAATTCCAATTCGTTGTCGTGCTCGTTGGCGATGATTTTTAAAAAATCGAGGGTGAAATAATGATTGCATATGCTTCCGGCGTTGAACAATAATTTTCCATCGTCGCGACGTAGTTCGGACGTTTGTTTGCTTATCTCGCTGTATTCCACTACACGGTAGTGACCATCCACCTGCGAAAAAGATGTTTATTTTTATTATTATTATTATTGAAAAAAAAAATTTAATATGTTTATCATTTAATTTTTTTTTTTTTCAAATTATTTTCCTACGTAGTGAAATTACCTGACAAACGACACCGACCGGTTCGGACGGTTCGGATTTTTCGACGACTTTGGCCCCGCAATCGGCCGACATGGACAAACAATAACCGATGAAAATCGGATCGGCAACTTTGACCAATATATTGTCGACGGAATGTGCGTGTACGCTTCTTATATTACGATTTTCCATATCGTTCAGTATGCCCTGAACCTTGAGGGCCCGATACAGTCCGCCGTTGCCGTCCGGTGCACGTGACAAACGGTACTTCTCGTCGAGCAACAATTCACCGTTCGAACTGTAACACGGTATCATTCCCTGCTCGAAAGTTTTTACGTTCTCCTTGTTCAGGCCGAAATAATCGTTGGCTTCGAAATAATCGAGGGTCGATTGATTCGTCGCTTTACTCGTCAATATGTACCTAAAATCAAATTGTTTCAATAAAATCGATAATTATTAAATATTTTTCGAGGGCT
This sequence comes from Diplazon laetatorius, assembly GCA_963662125.1. Taxonomy (NCBI): domain Eukaryota; kingdom Metazoa; phylum Arthropoda; class Insecta; order Hymenoptera; family Ichneumonidae; genus Diplazon; species Diplazon laetatorius. The sequence continues at coordinate 9,229,299 of OY759153.1, forward strand.
TGGAAATTGCACGAACATTTTTTTTTTTCAATGGTTTTGATATTGTTCTTTTGTTTTATATTTTTTTTAACTTGTTTTTTTTTTTAATTAACTTTATTTTTTTTTTCGTTGAATAAAATGATATTTGAATTTTTTATGAAACCATGTTGATTTGATTCTATGGATTTCTGTATGAGTAGCAGATCCATTTGCAGATCGATTTGGCAATGAGCAGCGGCAGATGCCAAATATGTCGAACATTTTCTGTCCCACGTGGCACAAATGACTCAACTTTTGGCTGAATTTATATCGAGACGTTATAACGATATTAATTTCACGATTGTATATCTGATTTCGTATTTTCGTAGAATTATTCAATGGTAATTAATTTTGGAGCGCAATTCATTTCAGAAATGGCCATTCTTTCGATGAAAATGTATTTGATATATTTTATTCAAACAAATAGCAATGATTAATTATTGTGCGATAAATCAATACTTATGGATGAATTGATATCATTTTATTTATGCGATGATTATCAATAATATACATGAATTATTATCCTCAAGATTTTGAAACGTGAAACCGTCCGCAAGATGTATTTTACCCTCCAAATTGCTATCGCTGCGTTAAATGGAATGACCAAAAAAAAAGATTTTTTTTTCACTGTCTCAAGATTTTTAATTCCCTTTTCTGTAAAATTCAGCCTTGCCTTACTCGAACTTGTTGACAAATCGTTCGGAATAACATTTGACGATCGTGGTACATAAAATCTTATCTAAAAAGTTGCAAGATAGAAAGAAATGGAAAATATTTTTTCATCGCCAGGACCGAACACAAAGCCCATACATATTTCCCCTTGCAATGTTTACCATTTTTTCTACAAACTTTCTTTTACAATTACATCCGCATCCGACCAAACATTAAACTCGATTGAAACCTCGTTAGCGCAAACCCCGAATCCAATAACAATCTTACCAAGCGATCGCTCCGCAACCGTCGAACTTCTGTCGAGCCAATCGTTCCAAGGTGCGTATTCTCTCCGCCTGAAGTCTGAACAGTGTCTTGCGCGACGGCAATCCCACGTCGTACATGCCCTTGGGATAGGACACGTTCAGACGAGTGCCCTGACCTCCGGCCATGAGCAACACGGCGACCCTGCCCTCGGCTATCTCTCTCAGACCCAGCTCCTCGAAATCCCTCAACCTTTCGCCGTCGCATTTTTCAAAAGACGCGATAATTCGATCGGGAATCGGAGCGATCCTTTCGTCCAGTACCTCGTTGTTGTTGCTGGCCGTGGCGGTGGCTCTTCGAAAGTAAGAATTCGCCTCTTCGAAATTCACCGATCGAATGTCGCGATAGAGTTCGTTGCGCTGGTCGTCGCTCAATTCTTCCCAAAAGCGCAACAGATGGGACTGATCGTACTTCTTGAGTTTGCTTCTCAGCGCCTCGACATCCATGGCAAATGTATTATCCGCTTGCGACTCGTTTCCAAGATCAATGAAAAAACAAATGAATAAAAACGAAAGAAAAAAAAAAACCCCCCAAGAAAAAACAACAACAAAAATTTATCAAATAAAAAAAACAACTTTTTTTTATTCAAATAATTTTTTTTTTTTTTTTTTTTAACTTTATTTCAATCTCTGGAAAGATTAGAATTAAGCACGATGTTGATAGTCGGTGATAAGGAAAATGACGATGGTGATGTACTTGACAGGTGGCAAGAGGTTGGTCGAACGACTGTGACAGTGTCAGTGAGAGCGGACTGACATTTCGAGAGTGTGACTACATTTTGATTCGGATTGGTTACAATCGGCGATAGCCGGTCGAACCTTTCACTTTCACAATTATACGAAAAATTCGTTTCGATTTCACCGTTAACGCGTTCCCCCGCCACGTACATCGTTGTGTCGTCGTCCGTTGTTGCAGCCAGAGTTGCCCCGCTACACGCGTCGACGGCAATGGCCTTGCATCCTTTCGTATAACTCTCTCTCTCTCTCTCTCTCTCTCTCTCTCCCTCGCTCTTCCTCTTTTTGTCCCACTCTCTCTCTCTCGCTCTTTTTGTCTCACTCTTCCTTCACTGTATCTCTCTCTCCCTCTCTCTCTCTGTCTCGGTCTCGCTCCCTTTTTCTTTTTTTGCTCTCTTTCTCTCTCTATTCCGCAAGCTCATTCTATCTCTCTCTCGCTCTTTCTCTGTTTCGCTCTGACTTTTTTCACCCTCTTTTCCTCCCACTCGCGCCGCCGGGTCGCCGGCAATCTCATTGGCTCGATTTCGCTTCGACATATCTTATCATTCTTATTTTCCGTCCTCTCTCAAATATGTATACCTATAATATAACGATGTGTTTTAATGTCAAACGACATTCTTCGGATCCAAACTTCGCACGGACGAAATGCTATAGAGCTATTTTTTTATTATTCTCGATTTAAATTTAAAAAAATTACTCAAAAATTTTTTAATTTATTTCTATGCATATATGTTTCGATAACATTTGAAATGTCGTTTGACAAAAAAAAAATAGAAACGTCATCGGAGTGGATTGTTGGGATAATTGTTTATTTATATAGATGAAACGGATAACAATAAAAATATATAACGCTGTGTTATGCTCGATTAATAATAATAATAATAATAATAATAATAATAATAACAACAACAATAATAATAAATGTAAAATTACACCATTACAACATTAAAAGAAAAATAGTTTAATACATAAAACACAATGACCCAACGTTCTGTCGTATTATAAATTTTACCTGAGAAGCATTGAATCAGGTGTACACATTTTTGACGAATTATATTTGGGAAAACGTGTTAGAGAGAACATTCTTCTTTAGATTACTATCTTCTTTCTTTTGAAAAATTTTATCGTTGAAAAAAAAATTCTGTTCGTATTTATCGATGAAGTGCCGTTATACGATTACAGTACTAAGATCCACCGATAATACGCCTTGTATGAAAGGTTTATTTCGTTATCGGTTCGCCAGATGGATGTATTTTAAAGGTCTGGGGCTTATTTATCAACGTGGAGGACATCCATTGTGTCGATTGCAAAAATTCTGCGGATTTCGGAAAAAGAATTACGCAGTCAACGATCGTGATCGGAAAATGTTCTGATAAATGTTTGCTTGAGTTTGTAGGAGCGACGTCTATATATCCAGTCAGTGCTGACGACAGAATGAATGTTGAAACCGATTTCATTGTCCATGTGTCGATGGTCGATAATTTTTTAATAATTGTTTTGTTAAAAAGCTTTTGGTTACGTTGCGATATTTTCTGAGCGACTTTGGGGAAGTTCGGTCTTTTCATATATACGACGGAGGACCGGTTTGCGCGTGAGCCATCGTGCGTACGCAAGAGGTCGAGGTTACCACCCGGTATAAAAAATCTTGGACAAGCATCTCACGCTCCGTATAACTATGTATATATCCATAAAATATCGTGGTCACCGTGGAGCCTAGATAACGGAGGACCGAATTAAGGGTATGAAATTTGGTCACATGCTGTAATGAAAAAAACTCGATGACAGATGTGAATTCACGTAATTTCTATAAAAATTCTAATATTTCATTCTAAGGCGAATCGAACGAGCATAAGAGGAGGACAGGTCGTGAGAATTGAAGACCGTCAACAGCATCATAAAATGGAATATATATGACTTACAATTCCAACATGCTTTTTCAAATTCACCGCGTTCGTCAGGTGACATTGGAAATGACTGCATGGCAGATGTCACTGAAGTGTCGACTACCAGAGCCAATGAAAACCTCCATAACGTTAGCCGGTCGGGCCGGTCGATTCAACGGATTCAATTTTCGAAAATGGTTTTAAATTGTTGATAAGTTATTGGAAATTGTTGGATTGTTATAACAATTTGTTGGACGCTCCTTCATCCTCCAGATCAATAATGAAAATTTGCGGGTAAAGTTTTGCCGAAATTTTTTAAATCTTAACAATTTTATTCATTGAGGGCTTCACTCATCAATAAATTCTCGCTTCGCTCCGTTTCTCTCTCACTCACTCTCTCCCTCTCTCTCTCTCTCTCTTTCTCTCTCTCTCTCTCTCTCTCTCTTACTCGCGGTCATCATTCTCGCGAAGCAGTTGGACGACTCACTCTTTCTCACGCGTCTCCGCTATAGTCACGCGATCTCTCTCTTACTCACGGTCGTCATCAGCCCGCGCGAGGCAATTATCACTGGTGCAAGAGAGCAAGTGATATCACTCGGTGGGCGAGAGCGCGAGCGAGACAAACATAATCGGTCTATCGAGCCCGCCGATACGTCAGCGCGCCAACTATGAGCCGAAGTTGAAACTATATTTTTCGCGTCAAACTCCAGCACGGTAAATACGATTTTCTGTAATGCTTATTTCTTCGGCTGTGTGTAAGATCGTCGGGAAAACCGCCACGGATAAATCTCACCCCCCTTATCGCACTCAGGCCAGTCCCGTATTTACGAATTTTACGGCAATTTTCGTCCATTTAACAATCCCTTAGTTTTTGTTGTTGTCGCTCTGCAACAAGAACGAGAAAAAAAAAAAAAAACATTCAAAACCATGACGACCCCGGTGGTTATCGCGGCGACAGCACGTCACACGGCTACTGTGAGTTACAATAATTATCACACGTCAATCGCCCAATTATTTCGATTTTTCAACTATAATTTTTTGGTTATGTGTATATGAGCCGATAAAATTTTTCCATTCATCACAGATCGTTAACGCGATATCGTAACCTTTGAATCTTACATAACACGTCGAACGATGTACAATCGGAAAATATTAAAAACTGCTGACACAAATTTATTGAATAAGTTCGATCGATTTTACAGACGTCTCTTTGCGGCTTCCTGATATCAAATTTTTGTTCCAGCTTATATTTTTCCATGGCTTGGGCGACACTGGGTGAGCACGATGGTTTTTTTTTTTCTTGTGTATTTTTTTAGGTTAATTTGCGGCAAGATTCGAAACTGGGAGAAACGAATTTTTATTTTAATTTTTTCATTTCAGACACGGCTGGGCGACTCCAATGGGTTCGGTACGATCTTCGCACATCAAAGTCATCTGTCCGACCGCGTAAGCGATAGCGCTCCACCTGAGACATTTTCAGTTCCGAGAAATCGTTACAACTTGCGACCGAACGTTATCTGATGATTTTTTTTTCTTTTTGGCAGGCCGACGATGCCGGTGACGCTGAACGGCGGATTCCGAATGCCATCCTGGTTCGATCTCAGATCTCTGGACCCCAGCGGCCCGGAAGACGAGGAGGGAATCAAGAGAGCCGCTGAAATGGTTCACGGTTTGATAGCGCAAGAAGTCGCCGCCGGAATACCCACCAAGCGAATCGTCATCGGCGGCTTCAGTCAAGGAGGCGCTCTGGCCATCTACAGCGCTCTCACATTCCCAGAGCCGTTGGCCGGTGTCATAGCATTGTCTGCTTGGCTACCTTTGCACCAAAAATTTCCTGCCGTAAGTGTCTCAAGCAGTTGAAAGTCAATCGTCAGTTGTTACATTGCAGAAAACCAACTAAAAGTCAAATTTGGAAGCCAAAAACATATCCTGGACATTGTCCTTGAACGTCCTTCAATTTTGTACTTTTTACTGGACCCCATAAATGACTACATTATTATTTTTATTATTCTTTTTTTCATTAATTGGGAATGTAGGAAGCGATAGGCAACAAAAGCACCCCATTGCTCCAATGTCACGGCGACTGCGATCCGCTCGTGCCGTACAAATGGGGCCAGATGACAGCGTCTTTACTGAAGCAATTCATGACGCACACGGAGTTCAAGTCGTACAGCAGTTTGGGACATACTTCTTGCGAAGAGGTGAGAAAAACCATTAAAAAAAAATCGATGAATAAACATTTTTGTCGTTCGAATAACATCAATGTTCTCAACAATTCCTTCAATTCCACAGGAAATGTCGGATATGAAGAAATTCATCGAAAAAGTTGTCAAGCCGTAATATAAACGATTGACTGTATCGATATTTCAATCATTGCTCCAATGAAGAAACGAAGAAGAAGAAAAAAAAATGATAATTATCGAATAAATTAATTCCAGTCGTATTATTTATCAGGACTTTGCGTTCTCGCGTTTGGAAATTTCAATTTCGAAGTAGCGGAATATCTTTCTCTTCCTTTAATTCTATCAACCGAATGTTAATTATTCGATGACATGAAAATAGCAAATTAGTGAGAACTAAATAATGAAATTAAAAAAAAAAAAAAACATTCCTTCGAACGAGTTTTTAGAAAATCGAATCTCGACGTGGAACATGCGATGGCCTATTTAATTGAGTAAAATTGTTTATGCTGTAACTGAGTTGCCATAATCGAGAGGCTCGAACGTATCGTATTCAATTTCTTTGTGAACGAAATATTGTGAATTTGGAATTTTTAACATTTCGTCGATATAATTCATTATTTCCAAACCTGATTGAACCAATGTTATTCATAGCAATCTACTGCGACACGATCACCTATCAAGTGGTGCTGGTCGGGTTTTGGGTAATTCCAATGAAACCGTTTGAACAACATTCAAACTTTAATCCATTAATTCCAATTGAATTTAGGTGAAAAAAAATGCATCAAGTCTGTTATCAGTTCCAATGGAATTTTTTTTTTAGCAGTGTTGATTAGTGCTTAAATATTGTTGCTTCCACACAGCTTAGATCAATGAAAAATTGTGATCATCCAGAGACTTCGAAGTGAAAGAAGATAATGTGATAAGCGTACAGCACGTTCCTTAAAAAACAAAAAGTATGCGCATTGATTGTCTCTGAACTATAGTGTAATAATTAAACAATTTCAAATGTATCAATTATTTTCGATCACAAACCGATGTAAATTCATTTAAATTACTACGTTACAGCGTGAGAACCAAAATCGTGTTGCATTCATTGTTATTACTGTACCATCGAAACCCAAAGTTTGTCGAAAATTCTGCAACAATGTTTTGGCGCTTTTGAAATAATTGTAATAGCGTACAAAAAAACAAAAAAAAAAAAAAAACGTTGCTACATCAAATTTACGTAAAACAATCTTCAAACAGATATCGCAGCTACATGGCGTGGAAATACACGAATAACGAGAAAAAAATATTTCTAACTGCTTGTTTAGAAACAATGTACAGTAAATAGATTACCAAATTGCGGTATGTAAACCTGCTCCGATAAAAAAAAAAATAGGCGAATCGTCGATTTACCAATCTAGACCATGTTGTACATGTTTAACCTTACAAATAGCTAAACCAATAATAAATTATAAAATTAACAATCAGTAATGTTAAATTCTCACTTTTATTTTTCATACCTCGGTCGTTATATTTCGTACGGTATGGAATACTAGTTCCACTCGGTTCCACTTGGCAGCACTGTCGGCAAACAGTAATTATGTACGTCGTTCTGCGTCGCTCAGCACTGCTTCCGCGATCTTATACATCGTGAGTCATAACCTAAAAATCATTGAAGATGGCAGCCGAAGAGAGGCAGAATAAAATCGATCCAGATCACAAACCGATATTTCGTGATCTAACAGCCGACGATCCAGAACCGGAAACCACGGTCATCGAAAGTCTTTGCATGAATTGTCACGAAAATGTAAGTATCCATTATCGATGATTGCCAATGTCGATTGTTCGAAACGACGGTCGATTCGTGGCGAACACGATAACGTGTTTATCAGCTTCGTATCAATTACAAGTCGTCTCCCACACTTCGAACTTCAATCAAAAGTTTAATCACAATCAAACACAATGGTAATTTTCCATGTAACCGATTGCGCTTACAGGGATCGACGAGACTGTTACTCACAAAAATACCGCACTACAAGGATGTGGTACTCATGTCGTTCAGTTGCGAGCACTGTGGATCCCAGAACAATGAAATCGAGAGCGGCGGTAAGATCAACGACAAAGGAGTGAAAATAGTACTGACAGTCGTCACGCCGGAGGACTTGAATCGACAAATTGTGAAATCAGATCATACGAGTGTGACGATACCTGATCTGGATTTCGAAATACCAGCTCAGTCACAAAAAGGAGGTATGGAAAGTTTTCTACAAACAAACAATTCAATTCAGTGGAGAATCTGGCGAACATCTTCAACGATACAACGAATCGCTCATCTGTGTTACGATCGATGCGAATTTTTTTCTTTTATTTTCGTTAATTATGCATTTGGCTCTGCGCATAATTTTTTTCTCCAGAGGTAACAACGGTGGAAGGAATCATAGATCGTAGTATAGCCGGTTTGGAGCAAGATCAACCGAAACGAAGAGAAGAGAATCCAGAAACAGCGACGGAGATCGACCTGTTTCTTGAAAAATTTCGTTCGCTCAAACTGCTGGACCATCCGTTTACCATGATTTTCGAAGATATAACCGGAGAGTGTCACGTGGAAAATCCTAACGCGCCGATAAAAGACAACAATTGCATCACGAGTTGGTTCACAAGGACGGATGAGCAGAATCGTCTTATCGGTATCTATCCGGAAAATGAGGACGCGCTTCTGAAACCGATTGAGGAGGGTGAATTTACTCTGGAACAGTTGGAGGGCGAGGTTTTGTCATTTCCCACAAATTGTCCGGGCTGCAATAACCCTTGCGAGACGAATATGAAAATGACGAGTATCCTTTGCACATGAATAATGAGGTTGAAAAATCGTCAAACAGTTTCGTTAATATGGATGGATGTTTTTACACGGGTTCTCGAAGGTTTACAGGTTTGTGCCGGAGCTAGTCTAAGTGGATTGCTGACTGTAAACAACGCGCTATAATTCTGATCTGATAACATCTGATACATATTAATTTCTATAATGACCATATGATAGAGTAACATTTGAAGAATATTCTATGAAATTTTCGGCTTCGATTGCGGCTGTTCTAATAATGTATTTAAAATTTAAAAAAAAAAAAAAAAAAAAAGCAACAACAACCCGGGATATCCACATCCGAAAGACTAGTCTCGTCTGAACTACGATCGTATTAAATTTTATATTTTTTAATTTCACAAAATGTAATGTGATCCAAAAACTTTTATATTTTTATTATCGTAATAGTTCCGATATTTTTTCAAATTGTTTTTCTGGGATATATGTTTCTTTTCAACTAAAATCCTCCTTTCGACTCAATAACGGCAATCGGCTATGATTTTTCTTGACGCAAAAAACTTAGACATTCCACATTTCAAGGAGGTTGTGATAATGGCGACAAACTGCGATAGTTGCGGTCAGAGAACCAACGAGGTGAAGAGCGGTGGAGGAATCGAAGCCCAGGCCATGAAAATCGAGGTAAAAGTAAGGGGCAAAGAAGATTTCAGTCGGGACATATTGAAATCCGAAACGTGCTGTTTGGAGATACCGGAACTCGATTTGGAAGTCGGTCCGGTAGCTCTGGGCGGTCGTTTCACGACGGTCGAAGGATTGATCGTCGCGACCAAGGAACAATTGACGTCCTGTACCGCTTTTACCGGAGACAGCGCCGAAAAATCCGCCGAGGAACGTATGGAAAAATTTATCGAAAAATTGGACGAAGTTTTGCAATGCAAGAGACAAATCACTCTGGTGCTCGACGATCCGGCGGGAAACAGTTACGTTCAGAGTCTCGTCGACGAGGGTTGCGACGAGGGTTTACGAATCACCAAGTACGACAGAACTTTCGAACAAAACGAGGAACTCGGATTGAACGACATGAAGGTCGAGAACTACTGAAAAATACCAAACGATTAAAAAAAAAAACACAAATTTTTTAAAGAGAACCTATCATAATTATTGTACAAATGTATTAAAACAAATTATGTAACTCGATGATTTGTTTATTTCGTTGAATTTTTCAGTCACCAGCGTGCCTGTGAGCAAAGAAAAATGAACGATTATTACGATGTGATGATTTATCCGCAATTCTTTGAACTCAAGATTTTGTCATTCTAGTTTTTCGAAGATTTAAATATTTCAAAGACCTTGATATTCATATTTTTCGAAGCCTATATTGGATATTTTATACTTTTCTCGTTTCGAATAAATTTAAACGATATTTTTATTCCAGGAGATGAAAAAAAGAAATTCCCTCAAATTGCAACAAACAAGTTTTTTGTTTTCTATTTTTTTGGGTGGGCCTCGAAATTCAGAACGAGCAAAGTTCAGAAGGATCAATGTGTCGAATGACAATGCTTCAAATGGTCAAAATTCAGAACACGTATATATAGGTGTAGTTAATGAAAAATAAAATCATAAAAAAATAAAAGAATAAAAAAGTTTTCATTTAGCGCAAAAATCTTTCAGAAGCCGCAGATAACATCACAAAAACCCCATCGTGCATTAACTCCCTTTGAATTGTTGCAAGAAAAAATAAAAACAATAAAAAACCAATACATTTTTATCTTGCAGTCGAAACGCTGGCTAAACGACGCCATATAGGCCAAAAGTTCACGTAAACAATATTGTGGAGAATTGAATTTCTTACAAAAAAGTCCGGGGCGGCATTTATCTAACATTGATAGTTTACGCGTGGGAAAGGTCGAAAGTCTGGCAACGTGAGAAACCGCGTGAGTGCTAGGTAAAAAACTGCGCGTTCGGAATTTTGACCCTTCTGAACTTTGCTAGTTCTGAATTTTCAGCCCCACCCATTTTTTTCAATCTCTTTGCTCGAATAAAATTGACTGAATTCGCGAGTTCAACAATTTGCGGGACCAGTGAGTGTAAATTGAATTGGAAAAAAAAAAATGATGAGATACACGATGGGAATTGCGTCGAGTTTCTTCAGAGCCGGAAGTCTGCGGGTAACTTGTGCTCGCCAAGATTCCGTATCCATGTTTTCGCATATCGGATTATTGATGAATATGAGATCCTGCAGATTCGGAATCTCCTGAAGCCGATTGAATTCGGCCCAATCTTTCACGAGATTGTTACTCATGTAAAGAACTTTGAGAGCTTTCAGAACATTAACGCCTTTAATTTTCTCGATCATGTTGTACGATATCCAAAGCTCCTCGAGATGTTCACCGACGGCTTCGAGACCGGAAAACGTTTTTATGTAATTACGACCGAGCGACAAGATTCTCAAATTTCTCAGGGAATCGATTCCGGTTATCTTCTCGATCATGTTAGTCGACAACGACAGTTTTCTGCAATACCGACCGACCGTTTCTAATAGCGATCCCATATAATTAATGGAAATAATGTAAATAACCGAATCCAAAATTGTAAACTCACTCGACATTCGTCAGAGTGGCCAAACTGTTGTCCATTCTGTCGATCGGTGGCCATTGAAACGACAAAATCATTTCTTTCTGCTCGGACGCTGCTTCGCCCGTTTTTTCCGCCCATCTTTGAATCGCCTCGCGGCAAGACGTCGATTTAGCCTGAAACAAATTTAATTAATCGTTATACGATATTACGATCGATCACGTGAGTTGTGAGAATTGTTGAGGATCGAAGCGATTTACCATTTACGCGACTGCACGTTGCTAACAAATACGACAAATACGATGCAATCGTTTGTACAAAATAATGGTGGTCTTTTTTTTTTGTTTTGTTTTTAATTTTTCATAGCCGACTCAACGGTTCCTTTCAAATTTGAGCCAATGAGAGACGAGCATAGTCGTACATACAAGTCCGAAAGCTCAGACTTTTTTTTACGGTTAGGCCGAATCACCAGAAGGAACCAGAAATTTTATGATTAAAGGCGGTGTACGAATAGTTTCGAACCGTCATGAGTGCGAGAGTAACAGCGCTATCGGCGCTCGCTGGGAAGCGAGAGAGAACGAGAGAAACGAGCTGATTGTAGCATGAGTACGAGAGCGATGACGCTATCGGCGCTCGGTGCAGAGCGAGAGAGAACGAGAGAGAAAGGGTTCGCATTGGTTCGCATTACCTCAAATTGAGTAAAAGTTTTCCACCTATTTTTTTCCAGCGATGTTTCGTTTTGGTGGCGAGGGAGGGGGGGGGGGGGTAGATGTCTTTACTTTTGCAATGTCTTTACTTGCAAAATGACCATTCGTGATTTTACAATGGATTTCGGATAATTGAAAGCGTAGAAAAATTAAGATTTCCATTCATTTGTTTTTTCCTCTTTAGGATCCAGTTTGGCATCCGAAGCTCAAGCATTTCACCATTATTCATTGATATAATATAATAATTCAATGAATATAACATAATAATTCAATCGCATTTACAAATTAGATATTCATTAAATATTCATGTTTATTCGGTCCTAACTACTGCCGCGCGCCCCGCCACGGCGACTTTTGACAATTGATAAATATTTCGTGCACCCGCAAGTTCCGTTTTCCGTCCTCCTCGCCGGGCTCGCCCTGGACCACGGGACAATCGATATCAAAAACTCGGCGGTGCGCGAGATGCGAGATCGTAACAGTTCGGAATATCGACGTCGCGCGCAGCACCGTACAAAGCCGTGATACCGTATACACAAAGGGAGACGACGCACGGATAAGAGAGCGAGGGATTACGTAGCGGTCGCGCGCGCGCGAAGTTCGCGAATAAAACGTAAGGTGTCACGCCCGTCTAATCGTGTGCTGGGGTAATGGGCCAATGGCCGTCGCCTAACGAACGCCGTGTGTCGGCTGGCTGGCCGCTGACTGATGTACGTTCGCAAGCGTGTCCGTCCGTTTATCGTTTGATTGTAAAAATTCGTCTCTCTGCCCCGGGTTGTTATATATACATTTATATATATATATACATATATTTTTTATTTTTTCAAAAAAAAAAATTTTTCTATCATTGAACTCGATAATAATAATAAAAATGCCAAACAGACAGAAAAAGGACAAGGTGCGTTTTTATCACGATCAAATCTAGAATCAAAGTGTTCGACAAAATACGAATAATAATAACAAGAAGATAATAATAACAACAATAATAATAACAACAACAATAATAACAATAACAGCAATAATAATAATAAGAATAATAATAATAACAATAATCGGCTTATCGGTGGTCCATCCTCCCCGTGCGAGAGCGGTGTATATACATTTTTTTTCCAACTTTTTTTTTTTTATTACTATTCTTCGTCTCTCTCGCCCTAACGTGCAGTCGTGGTTGGCACACAGGCCTCTCCGAGAGTCCAACGGAGGGGTCAGAGGGAGGGGAGGGAACAACCCCGGCACGGTCTCGGCCTTAAACGCACGTACGAAAACCCGAACGAGCACCCGTCCGAACGGAGGGTGTTTACCGACTTTGGGTGTTTGTTATTTTTTTTTTCATTGCAACCGGACGCCAGAGACACGCGAATATTGTACTTCTAACGCGATAATCGCGGTCCCGATATCGCTACGACAATGGTACTGCCTTTTTCTATCTCTATCTCTCTCTATCTCTCACAATCTCTTTCTCACTCACGCAGTCTCTGCCCATCTCTACGTCTCTCTCACTCTGTCTCGCTGGTTCACTCACTCATTCACCAAGTTTACATCCTTGTCGCACACGCACTTTTTTTTTTGTTAACAACCAGATAAACGAGGATTTGAACGTCACTATAATCGTGACGTGTTGAGTTTTATTGTAATTTTTAAGCGTTGGAATCCGGTTGGTTATGTTGCAGGATTCGGGCAAGAGCAAGGACAAGGGTAAAAACGGCAAGGACGCCGAGCCTGGCGATGAGGTGAGGTTATGAATCGTTTGTCACTCGTGAAACAATATTTTTGTCGTCATCTTCGGGATTCATGAATGTGTGTGTCTGTTTTTCTCGACAAATGCATGAGTATTGTGACAACCGAAGCTGATGCTTGGTTGTCAGAATTTTGTTTGTTTTTTTTTTTTAATGAAAAACTTTTTTACTTTTTGCGCCTGGCCGAGAATGGAATTTTGACAAAGGCCGTGATGGGTCTGCGACGGTGAAAATTTGGTTTTCCAGAATGAGGAGTCGATAGGTTTTTCGACTGTGCGTTGGTTGTTCGTTAAGTGTTTATGGATTGTCAAAATTATGCGCCAAGAGCGGGACAGATTTGTGCGAGAGTATCGTCGCTGCGACATGTATTTGCTTTTCAATGCAGGGACGGAGCAAAAAGATCGCCGCAACCGCGCCGATGATAGACAAAATTTATTTCGAGAAGTAGATAGAGATCGGGCTTCGGCGTTAATGGAATTTCCAATTTAAAGTTGAATCGGAGTCCCGTCGCTGTACGCGGATCGAGTTCGTATTGTAAACACTGGGATGATCTCGATGCGGGAAGAGCGCGGTTTGTTATATTTGGCGCGGCGGATGGATTCTTCGCCGTCTTGTATCATCCGCGATTGTGATATTGAATGGCCGTGGAGGAAAATGTCTTGCGAATGCATACAAATATCATGATTTCTGCGCCGTTGAATTATCCGATTTGAAAACCTGATTATAAGAATATTCAACAAAATGTTGAAATTGAATTTTCCAGTAAATATAATGACTGCACTTTTATAGCGTTAACAAACTATCTGCTCGGTCGATAATTCTTTGAACAAGTCTAATTTTCGTGAAGCTCTACGGTGAATTTTTGACTCTGAGACCACCGAATAATTTGCAACTTGTTGTCTGATCGGCAATTTCATTTCCACTGACTTGTCTCAACGATGACTCCAATCAAAATTTGTATCCCACATCCGATCGAGAATTACATTACTACTGTCCAACATTCAGTCTTTTTCACGTTTGACCAATACTTCCGGTTCTTCTTTCCCAAATGAGTGAGACCCAAAAGTTTAGTCAACAATTTTCTCGCTGAATCGCATTGTGTCTCGTCGACAATTAGATCCTCATTGGATCATAACGCAGTCCCCAATTTCCATTAGTGAGTACACAGAATTAAATTTGTGTGCGAATGATATCTCTATCTCTACTAAATTATTCTCTTTCGCAAAATTTCAGGATCCTCGAAAAAATCTAATCCAAATATCTACAACTATCAATGACATTCCTGCTGAATGAACAAAACCATCGGGTCAAATCATCGAATTTCCATTTCCAGTGATGGCCAAAATTATTTTTTTTTTTTTTTCAAATTTGTTTTTTCAAACAAAATTTAAATCAACCAACCACATCGAATAATTTATTATCCCTTGTTGTTCAAAATGTTCGTTTTTCAAAACAAAATTTAAATCATCGAATCACATTGAATTAATTCATTATTCCGTGTTTGTTCGAAAATGTTCGTTTTTCAAAACAAAATTCAAATCATCGAATCACATAGAATAATTTATTATTTCGTGTCTGTTCCGTGAACTTCATTTTCACGGTTCAAAAGAAATATCAGAAATTCCACATCCACCGATTGGCCCGGAATAATGAAAATCAGATTTCCCTTTTTTCATTCATGCAACTAAAGAAACGACAATGAGATAAACGACGAGAAAATTATTTCCCGCGCGTGTCCACGGGATATTGTGAATCTGCGTTAATTTCCGAGACGTCGATAACTCGGAAATATAATGACCGGTAAAATACCGGATATTCGCGGATTATTTCTCCGTGACCTTCCGTAATTAGTTTAATCTCGTTGTGATTGCGCAACGATTGTGATATCCGCATAGCCGTTGCGGCCACGTGCGTAATTTTCACGGCGAAACCGTGAAGACCCGAGGCTGGAGGCTCGATCGCGTGGATAATACCGGCGACCGACATTGCTCACCGAGTTCCATGCTCGGCGTGAACTTTTCGTGACAGTTGATAACCGGCGACACGTAGATTTGTTACCGCAATGCCGAAGATGGCACCACGCGGCTATCATTCTCTTTCATTGATTTTTGTCTGACTGTTCAATGCACAAACCATTCGTACAGCCGGATCATTTCTCCCGATAAAAAATATAATTATATATTATATAATTATATATTTTGTTTATTTTACATATTATATAATTATATATAAAAAATATAATAATATATATTAGGGGGGTTCTTAAAGAAAAAAAGTATCGCTACCCACCTTCCAAATGATTCTAAACCATGAGAATGAAAATTTCATATTTTTTTCCCGATTTTTAAATTTACTCTCTGCATTGCCTGGATTAATTTGAAAGTGTTTTTTTTTATTCAAACGGAAAAGGTCGGGAATAGAAATCTAAAAAAAAAAGAATATTGTCAAAAATTATACCACAAAAACACAAAAAAAAATTTGGCAGATATCCGGAAAACAGATAACCGAAAAAAATAAAACTAAAACGATTTTTTTCTTATGTTCTGAGAAAATTGATTTGCCAAATCGATTCTATCGACTCATCAGCATCGTTATTAAAACAATTACACATTGATTCTGTTTATTGGATACTTTTGGATACAGCACACATGGAGGAAACATTTATCATTGTTGATTTCAATCACAAAAATAGATGTTTCCTCGATGTGTCAAAAATAATTATCGAAAATATGCTTTTTTTAAATCGAATTAACCTTACTCCCCCCTTAATAAAACATGAAGTAAGCAATGGCACAAGTTATCCTTAAAAGACGTTCTGTCTATAAAAAAATGTGTAGTTTTGACCGTAGATGATTCATCGAGGGACCGAAATATTTGATGATGATTAAAAATAAAGAGAGACCCGTTTTTAATCGATCAGGTCAATCGATGATCCGTTTGCTACGTCACGCCTGCATGGGCGAAGGCTGTGTCGCAAAGTTGCTACCCTTGAAATTCTATCCGGACACAATTGTACAAATCGACATGCTTACAATCGAATGGTGCTTCATTTAACGTTTTCCTCGATTTCTACAATCTTTCAAACGTATTTAATTAGTTTTCCACATTTGTTAACCCACGATATATATATATATATTAGCGATTCCACCAACTCGGGATGTCGTTTTGGATAAGTTACACTCGGAAGTTTATGAAATATTTTTACAATTTTGTCCTTGATAAGATATATGAACCTGAATTTTTTAAGATTTCTTCGTCCATTATTTTGCCCACAATTATAGACTTCATTCCACGAAGCTTCCTTCTCTTTTTTTCCATCTCAATTTTTGAGTATTATATCGCAAAAAAAATGTACACTCAAAGTCTATTTCTATGTGAAATCGTCCGAACGTTCTATAAAAAAAAATTGATTTTCGTTTCGCATTAACAAAAAGATCTAGAGTCTAGTTTTATTAATAAAAATCCCATTTTTCGGGCATTGCCGGTGAATAAAATTTGACAAAAAAATATTTTCATGAGTAAGCTAAAAAAATCTCACTTATAATTATGTCAAACTCGAGTTGGGTTCCGTGCTCAAAACTGTTAGAATCGATATAAATGCAAAAATTCGACGATAAACCACATTTTTTCATTTCATGTAATTCAAATTCAAAAAAATGTATAAATCATTTTTTCAAGTTGGTGGAATCGCTCATAGATGGATATACATATATACACACATATATATATTTTTTATCTCTCTTCACTTTCACCTTTCGACGCGCTCGTTGATCATCGGTTTATAACGATTATAACGAGACGAACGTGCGTCGCCAATACGGAACGAAATTGTTGGAATCCCATTCGACGTTGGAGCAACCGAAGTCGTCGTATCTCGATCTCTCGACGTGTGCATAGATTATTATTGCATAAAAAAATAGCGATCTTGCGATATGCTACATCGTTTGTGTGTGTCTATACATATATAAAATTTTATATATATACACTCACACACACACACATATAAAATTGTAGCGCTATATATTCGTTCATCCCTCGCCCCCGCGGACCGTCGTCAGCCGTGAGATTCTATTTCGAGTAACATGCGGATGGAAAACACGCTAATAATAATATATACCCAGTGCATTCCGGGCTGTCTCTTACGTTTGTGAGTCTATCAATTTTATTTTTTTTTGCCTCATCGCTCGACGATGATCGTTTTCAATTAATTTTTTTTTTTAATTTTATTATTTGTTTTTGTTTTTGTTGTTGTTTTTTTTTTATTGATGCGACGATCGCGAAGAATGCGATCGGTATGTGACCCATTGTTCGGAAGTGGGGGGTTGGTGGCAGTCGCGCAGCGGGGGGGGGCGGCGGTTTATGACTTCATTGGAGAGCTTTGGGTCACGCGGTGCTCGAACGTAATCCGTCGTGTCCGGAAACAAACTCGCTTCGTGCGATACCCTACACGCCCCACACTCGAACTCGTGTGCGCGCGAGCAATAATATACCGGTTGACCTTTATCACCGTGCGCATGGTGCATGTTTATATATGCGACGCACGCGCATTTTCGGACCCCTCGATGACACAGTTTCGGCTGTAACATACGCGCGGATGACAGATTGGTTTTATTTCATTTTTTTTTTTTCAATTAACATTTTTTTCAACCCGCTGCAAGTCACGGAGTCGAACAATGACACTACGGTAACGTGGGGTCCAGCGAATCCCACTCGCAAAAACCGAACCCATTTGCGTTCTTTTTGATGTATCGACTTGAATCTCACGCCAATTTTCAATCTAAAGTGTTTTCTAAATAATCTAATCGTTGTCGTCTTCCATTGAAGATTTTTGAGTTGTCAAAAGATGATGAAAAAAGAAAATTCTCGAAATTTGACTTTTTGAAAAAAATAATAAATAATCTCCCATCATTGCATCCGTGAAATTGTGTGTTCTACATAGCTACACGAGTTAAAGGGTTGGGGCAGTCTAGAATTTTCGAAAAATCGATTTTTTTATAATGGTCCTTAAGGACCTCAAAAATGATGTCCCAAAAGATTATGCTCGGGAACAATCTCATTTTTTCGGCCTCCAGAGTGGTCCAACCTCCTTAACGATGCTTTTAGCAAGCTGTGAAAAGACTTACCGGTGGTCGGCAATTAATACCGTTTGACAAAAATACCAGAATTAAATCGTGGATTAGACACCCACTTACACATCGACCGGTAAGATAAGTTTGTGCGTAGAAATTGCAAAACCTTACTGGTACTGTATATACCACACGTGACTCCTATCTGGGCACGGTGTCAGCTGAAACGTCGAGCTCGAACTCACAGCACTCGTAGCATCGTGCTGCCAAACAAATAGTGCTCTTATCTTCATTTCTTCGTCTCACTCTCTCTCTCTCTCCTTAATTTCTTGATCTTTTATCCTCGCTCTTTTTGCATGAGACCACGCAGTATTGTATTTGAAAAAAAGAAAGTAATAATAATAGAGGAGTAAACAAAAATTAATAATTAGAAAAGTTAGTCAAGTGCGTGTTTGGAAGCTGAATTTTCGCATTTTTCACGAATATCTTCTTAAACATGCAGTTCAAAAATATGAAAAAAATAGTTTCGTATTCCGCATAACAAGCCCTTTCAAATGACACCCCACATGATACATGAAATTATATTTTATTCTTTTCAAAGTACTTCATTTGCCCCCTCTTCAAGTCTCATATGAATGTTTTCAAATGTCAAATAGTTACTCGACTACGCCCAATCGAGGGTCAAAATGGTCCCAAAGCACTGCTTCAAGCTGAAAATATAATTTTGAAAAATTAAAAAAATTGGAAATTGTAGGAGACTTTATTTTTTCAGTAAAAAATGCGGTTATTCACCCATCGAACCCTTAATTGCTTTTTTTTTATTCGCCATTAAAAAAACAATCGATATGAATTTTTTTCCTCATTCCAAAGCGTTCAAACTAATGTCCCAAATTTTCACGAGTCGTTCGGAACGACATTGTAAACGCGGCAATGGTTGAACGTGGCTGGGGTCATTGTGACCCCGTGTGGACACCGCGTTATTTCCAGAACGGGTGACCTCAAAGGGATAAACGAGTAGGGCATATCATTTGTCACCATCTAAAAAAAAAAAAAAAGTTATCAATTTTCCTTTTCACATTGATTTTCTTTCTTACCCCTTTGCGGTTACGACACCCACCACCGGACGCCAGCCAGACTTCCAGATCAATTATCACAATTATCGTAAGAGGCTAATAATTTTATCATCGTTATCAAACGACGTACATAACTATTTTTATTGTCACTGGGTCTTGGACCAAGCAAACCCAGGTTCCGTTCTCCGGCTTACGACGCAATATACGGTTTTCAGGGCCACTCGAACGCACAGGCCTGTGGGCATCAGCGTCGTCAAAAGGCTCGAAGGCTCGTTGGCGAACGAGCCGAGCGAAGTATCCGAAACCGCGCGGTTGATCACGATCTTTCGTATCCAAGCGCTAACGATACGACATCGATTGACGACAATTATCGGCACCTCACAGTCACATTCATTAGCGACGAACCCATCGTCTCTCGAGTGGCACTCGCCTGGATCGTAAAAGTGATCCAGTAGACGCGTGGCTGCTCGACCGACGTGCGGCTCGGTCATTTGTTGCGCATGCGCGGGCGCGCGTGTTTCGCCAGAGTTTACTTATATTGTTTACTTATATCCTTCCCACCGACGTTGATCTCCAAACGCTTCACGAAAATGGAAGACGACGAGGGTGTCTGTTTTCTACCCATTTTTCTGAATCGTTGGGAAATCGGTAACGAATGAACGAACGGGCGGGAGGAATAGAGAGAGAGAGAGGGAGAAATTTAAAGAATTTTGAGATAATCGTTCGGTCAGACGTAATGTCAACGCTTGATGGAAACGAGGCTCCATGAGTTTCTTAGAAAAGTTGAAAAATCGGTAACGAAAGACTGAGCGGTAGGGACGAAGAGAGAATTTGTGATTAAAAGAATTTTTAAAGAACATCGATTGCGTGTGTATAATTTTGAAGCTTGACTGAAGATGGGAGTCGACGAGGTTTTGAGAAAAATCGATGAAAAATCGGCAATGAACTGTGCGTGACGGTTTCGAAGGAATGAAGAGTAAAATATTAATTTAATTGATTGAAAGAATATCAATCGCACCTGTATGAAATCACAATGCTCGACTGGAATGAGAGTCTACGAGGTTTTGAGGAAAATCGATGAAAAACAATCGGTAATGAACTATATAGCGACAGCTTGGAAGGAAGTAAGAGAAAAAGATGAATTGAATGAATTCGAAGAAGATCGATCGCACTTGTATACAATCTCAATGCTCGACTGGAATGAGAGAAGACGAGGTTTTGACGAAAAATCGATAGAAAAATCGGCAATGCAGTAGCGAAGATGCGGAACGAAAATACGTAAAATAACAGTATTGAAACACAATCGTTCGCAACGACGTCGTATTTCAGCGTCTGATTCGAGTCAGACATCGACGGGTTAATGTTTTTTTTTTCGAAAAATTGTTAAAAGATCGGTAACGAACGAACGACTGAGGACGAAGAGGACGAACGAAAAAAAAAAAAAACTGAACACAGCGAACAACGTAATGATCGTTGCCATCTGATCAACGGGTCAAATTAACATCCGTTCATTGCACTATCAAAAATTATCAAACATAAAAACCTGTGAATATTAGTCTCCGAACCTGTTTTTTCCCTTCAATTCTTTCATTACTCGATTTTATTTTTTTATTTTCTTTCCGAATTTCTATCATTTGATTATTCATCGGTTTTCGTGAATTAACGACGCAAAATTATAATCAACGAGATCGTTCGAACATTGGTTAATCGGTCAAATGAAGAATCCGGAGTGACGCCGAGAAACGGATACTGAAGATTATTGAAAAGCGGTATCTAAAGATGGATCGAAGAGCTCGAACGAGTTACTAGCTCGGTGTACGCAAACGGTCTTTTGTGCGTGCGGTGTGCTCGTAATTACCAAGTACACAATATACATACCCACACACACACACACACACACATATTTTTTTTAATAATAATAATAACAACAATAATAATAACGAATAATAATAATAACAATAATAATGATACGATGATAGCCGGGGCGTCGTGCCACCACCGACCGCCACCGATCGCTCGCCAAAACGTGTCGCAAGTAATTCGATTCTCGGTCACGAGCGTGATAGTCACTTTTATCATCGGGCCAGTACCAGTGACGAACGACCTTGCGACGTGTAGACGATGAGGTTCGAGATTTTTCGTGGTTTCGATCGTCGATAAGTCGTCGCGATTTACGGACTATCGAACAACATGAAAATAACTGAGTCTTCGGTGTGATCTCGAACGATGTCGTTGGTTATTTCGTGGTTTACGTGATTACGCCTTCTTGTGATTACGTATACTATATATTCATCTGTAGAAAAAAAAAACACTGCATTACTTTTCTTGTTTAAATTTTGTTGTTGTTGTGTAATTGAGTCATTGAACTCTGGAGAATATTGTTAAACCCTTTTATTACGCGTATTGAATTTTTACTCTAGTGATATATATTTATGCATATATATACATAAAAGAAATTCCTCCGATTATTTTTATTATTGTTATTTTTGAACTAACTTTTGTGTGTTTGTGCGTTAAAAAAAAATTGTATCGACTCAACGGAAATAATCAAATTGTGAATCGAATCGTGAGTGAAAATTTGTGCAGAACGTAAATTGTTGAAGCGATGAACGAAAGGAATTTTGATTGATGGAATTGGTCGTTTCGGATATTTCGGATCGCAGAAACATTTTTTCACGTTTTATCGTCGCGAAGTTGTTGTTATCATGTGAATCGTTGAAATCGGTAATCGTGATATGCACGATGATAACGACGGTGTGAATCGGTGAACGACGTGTGGAATCGTTGGGGTAAAAAAAAAAAAAAAATTGTTCCAACGTGAATTGAGCGATGGTGAAATGGTGGAATAAATCGTGGACACATCGATCATCGTCGATACAACGGTTCTAGTGCTTTTGCAAAAAGAAAACGGGGAAAGACGAAAAAAAAAAAAAATCGTCGGAAAATTGCGGGGCATACGATGCAGGGATTTAGCAGCCTTGGATTGGGCAACGTTTTTCGAAAGAAGGCAGGTTTAGCAGGTTTTTCTTTCTTTATCTAATTCTTTATTCTTTCTTTACTTATTTTGTTGACGTGATTTTTCGTGAGTGTTTTTTTTTAATTTTTTATTTTTTTTGTTGCGAAACGAATGTTTGGCGGGGGAATTTTCGCCACGAGCCGCGAGAATATTATGATAAAAAATTTGAAAAAAAAAAAAAAAAAATCGTACTGATAAGATACGAATAAACGGAACACGGAATGTTCGGTAGAGCGTGTTGTGACGTTGATCGACCGATGAGAATGAACCGTGGAAAGGTTGGATGTGGACTTGCTATCCTATCTGGATGACACTAATCGCATAAAAAAAAAATGTATTGCATTCCGTTGGAAGCAATCTTCGTCCGTAATTTGATGTGCGAAATGTGCTGTTACCCTGATGTTTTGATAAAAGAAAGAAAATAAAATTATTTTCTTGTTGACATTTTTTTGTTGTTGTTGTGCAATTGAGTGTTTGAATGTTTCGACGAGAATTTTCGGATTTTTACTCTCATGATCGGTCTATCCGCCGAGGGGGTGAGGTTTTCGGCCGAAGGGATGAAGCACCTAAATTATTTTTTTGCGTATTACGAAAGCACTCAACCAGCTAGTTCCTGTAAGGTGTTTTTTTTTCTTTTAATTTTAGGAAGACAATTATACACTTTCATAGTTTTTCGCTAGCTTATCGTTGACTTAACAGATAATTTTTTAAAACGCTGTACTGCCGATAAATTAAAAATCATAGCTGAGCATAGGTATTTTATATGGGTACAATTTTATTTTATATTTTATTTTACATTTGGATTGATCCTGTCATGAAAGAAAAACATTTTTTTCCCAATTTTTTAGGTGATTCAGCCCCCTTAATTCTACAGAATCTGACCAGAAAAAAAAATCGTTATTCCATTGATACATATACATATAAATTACTATTCGCTCTGGTGTTTATTATTTTATTTTTGTTGCTGAGTTTTTTTCGTATAGAGGTCTTGAAGAATTTTTACATTGCTTCATATTCGAATTTTTTTAACTTCTCGTTTGCGTGAGGGAAAAAAATGGTTGTCCCATTTTCACTTTCATATTAATAAGACATAAAAATCTCATTTCGTTGATTTTCCATAAATGCGATAATTTTATTAATTTGTTATTACGTGATTATTCGAGTTGTGCAATCAGGTAAAAGACTGATCGTTCCTCGAGATTTTTTATACAGAAAGAAAAAAAAATATGAATGGAATTTCGATGGTTATTCATTGTTCGTGGTACTTCAAACGTTATTGGAAATGTGGAAAAATGCTTCCAACTTTGCATAAATCCGAGTGCTCTCGAGTCTCGGAGCATCGTCGATTCAGCGAATGAAAAACTATTTGCATATCGAAGAAAGGTTTTCACTGCAGTCCGGTTGAATGCAATAATATCGTATTTAAAATCTATTTTTATAAGCTTTCAAATATCAATGGTCATGATGAAAATATCGTTTGTACGGATAAACGAGTCCTCAACCTGGAAAAATATTAATGCTGATTGAATTTGTCGAAAGACCGATGGCCAAGATTTTGATCAATGTTTCACGAGAGAGATATATATTTTTGAGGCGATTTTTCCGCAATGCGATTCACGAATTCGGCTCAACTGTGTATTTTTTTTTTTCAGGAACTGTAGTTTTGTCGAATGTTGTCAACATTGCAGCCCTCTTTAGAGTTTTTTTAGAGTATGTCACAGTTCTTCCAATCCCTCATTGATGTACCGATTAAAAAAAATGTTACTCCCCTTCTACAGATTGAAAAGTGAACTCGACATTTTTTTTCTCACCCAATCGAGTGAGGTGTCTTTCAATAGGTCTCCTCAAATGTAATTTGAAATGTTCCGAGACCTTTTTATTTCAACCCTTCAGTCACGAGATATTCGCTTTCAAAGTCTTCATAACAGTGTCTCCCCTCCCCCTCTAATCCCTAAACTATCAATTCAAAAAATCGAAAAAAAAATCCAGCACGTAGCTTCCAATTAGTGAATTCAATGAAAATAAAGTGTTCGTTATACACTGTAGCAAAAATAGTTTACGAAAAATATAATAATAACAAAGTTTTCGTTAACCCTATCATATGCGTGCCCAACATGCTACTTGACTACTGTGTTTTTGTTCTCCTTATCTTTTTTGGTTGCTCAGAATTATTTTCCATCCCAACGATACATTCCAACTAAAATGATTAAGTTAATTAAAATGAAATAAAAATATTTTTCCAACCAGCGATCGTGACAAGTAAAAAATTGTCGTTGGAAAAATTATTTTGACAACGGAAAATTTGTCGTCGTGTAAAAATGTTTATTTGCGTTTTTGTTAATTTTTTTACAGACCATCAAGGTGGCCGGAGCATCGCCGGGAGGAAACGCACCGCCTCCGCCTACTCTGATAAACAAGATCAAATATACACCGGGCGGTCCGGTTATTAAAAAGGACAAGCGGCAGAGTAGTTCGAGATTCAACATATCGAAGAATCGTGAGCTTCAGAAGCTTCCTTCTTTGTCCGGTAAGCTTGGCGATAACGAAATAAAGATAAACCACCGAGACATAAAGATAAACCACCGTCACTGAAAATGCTTCGAAAAATGTCGAAGCTTTCTTTTTCGGCTCAATCTAAATTATGACGATGATAAAAATGAGACAAGCAACTGAAAATCGATCGAAAACACTTCGGAAGCTTTCTTTTTGGCCTGTACGGTTGAAAAAAAATGATGACAAAAAAAAAAAAGCAACTGAGCATCGATTAAAACGCTTCAGAAAGTTTGGAACCTTTCTCGTTTTTTTCTGGCCGATAAGCTTGACATAAATATTTTCTTTGCAAATTTAAATGCAACTGGCACTCGATTAAAATGCTTCAGAAGCTTCAGAAGCTTTTTTCTTTGGCCGATGAGCTTGAACAAAAGTTTGTCGGTAAGTTTGAAAATGAGAAAACGAAAAAAGATTATATAGAGACCCAATTAAAACGGTTCAGAAGTTACGGGAGCTTTTTTTTCTTTATCTTGTCCTTTGTCTGGGCAAGCTTGGGAAAAATTAAAGGTAATTTAAAAAAAACGATCGAGGCTGTGGATTCAAACTCTTCGATCGAATGAACATTGCAAAAATTCGCAACATCAATGTTCCCACACCTGTTTGCAACGAACCGTGTCTCAACGGTGGATCACGGCTCCAAACGCGTATGTGGTCAGCCTAGATTGTCCATAGAAGCCTATTCGGACTGTTCATACCGCGGTTCTCGCTGAGTTCATCGTTTCTGTTCGTCCGGCCTCGTCTTTGTGCCATTTGGTGTCGACGCTCGAATCAATCACATTGCCATGGGTATACGTCGAAAAAACTTCGTCAAAACGACACCGTCGAAACAACCTCTGCCCATAAAAAACCTGGTTTCGAAAAAAAAAAACCGTCCCAAAAAAAATCTCGATAAAAAAAACATTTAAATTCTCAACAATTTGTTCACAAAACAACTCGTCAACAATATCAAATAGTCGATATTCTTTGTATTATTTTTAATTATTAAATAAAGTATATAAAAGTTATAATGGTCAATCACAGAATTTCAATCAATTTGTCAATTTTGTAACTAAGATAAAAAAAAGAACCAAAGAACCCAAAAGAACGTAAAGAACTTGAGGAGTTATATCTAGCGAAAAATCGATTAATTTTCTTTGCTTGCATTTTTGGAGAGAAGAACCATTCAAACGTACTTCCTCAAAATCTTATTGAGGAATTTCAAAAATTGGCTGTGTTATCTCCCGCCGAGCCGTCGCCATCTTATTTTTCACTTTTGTTGGAAAATAAACAAACTTCAGCCTCTTTTTCGTGAAACCTGTTAAATTACTCATGTGGAAAATATTACAAACCTTGATTTAAAAAATGAGAAAAGTTTTAATAGGTTTATAATTGCAGTCTACAACTCACTTTATCCACATGCGTGTTTTTCAATGCCATCGGCAGCGAAAAGTTTGTTAAAACTTAAAAGAAGCTTTTCCGCAAGAAAAAAAAAATGGTTCCCGTTTTATTTACAAAGAACTAACGAAAAATCGGGCAAAAAACGTCAAAAAATATTCAAATACCTGCCATTTACCCAACAACAAAAAAATCCTTTTCTCAAGCTCGAGTTTAACTCTTCTGAAACGATAATCAATTATTTCGGAAATTTCCTGACCACCGCAAAAAAAAAAAAAAAAAAAATATACTCCCAAAGAAGCAAGTCAACTCCGCCATTTTGTAATATTTTTACCCAAAAAATATGCGGAAGCTACTTCGATAAATGCACTAAAAACTTGATAAAAGAAATCGTCAATATCTTTATTCGTTTAGTCAAAACAAAAAATAGAATTTTGCGGCCTAAAAAGATTCCTCCCTCAAAGATCCCAGACAACCTCAAAACAATAGTTACAACAAAGTTTGTGCGATGAGAAGAGTCCACTTTGACGGAACTTTTCTTCAACAAGTTTTTTCGACGCGGTTTTTTTTGTCGCTGGGTGTTTAGACGTGGTCCCATTGCCATTCCATCACGAAGGTTTGCGAGAACGAGATAGGAAAAAAAAACAGAGAGAGAGAGAGAGAGAGAGAGTGAGATGAAGAAGGAATCGGTGTGTGGTCGGTGAATGGCGCGCCGGTACATTGATTACTCGAGAGGCGAGTGACCCCGGTTCCGTGCTCCGGCACATTGCTCTTATCTTTCTCTCTCACAATGGACCTCCGTTGCATCTACTCGTTCATTCACATGAAAAGAGATGCAATTTGCCATCCGAACGAAGTTTCCTCCTTCTACGTCCATCTTCTTCCACACGATAATCCATCGTTCTCTCGAAATTTTTCGTTCCTTAAATTTTCTTTCGAAATTTTCCGTTAACGGAACCCTTACAAGATAACTTGAGTGCCTGTCTGTTTGTCCGTCTGTTACAGCCGATTTTCTCCAGAAACCGTGCCGCGTGTGAAGATAAAATTTGAATACAAAGCCTAACTTTTAGTTTGCCATAAAATTTTAACTAAAGTCGCAACAAAATTGATTCTCAAACTTATTATTTTATTTGCGATCAACTGCGTTAATGCGATTAACGGCCATCAGGTGTGTTACGCCATGTGTGCTGCGCTGTGCGGGAAGACGAAAAAAAAAAAAATATATATATATATCATACCGAACCGTTTGCGCTCGAACTCGCGGTTGACCATTTTTTTTGTCTCAATTTTTCTATACAATATTCTTCCGAATTTGTTGGAAACAGATTTTCGAACTTTCGAAGAGCCTCGCCCCCACTCCTCCTTTTTCAAAGGAACGTAATGACAAATCGAGTTATTTTGTCCTTCGGTTATTTTGTCCTTGGTTACTTTATCCTTCGGTTACTTTATCCTCAGGTTACTTTGTCCTTAGGTTACTTTGTCCTTCGGTTATTTTGTTCTTCGGTTATTTTGCCCTCCGATTATTTTATTCTTCGGTTATTTAGACCTTCGGTTATTATTTTGTCCTTTGGTTATTCTGCCCTTTGGTTATTTTGTCCTTCGGTTATTTTTTCTTTCGGTTATTTTGTCTTTCGATTCTTCAGCCCTCCGGTTATTTGGCTTTCGATTCTCTTTCGTCCTTCGGTTATTTTGCACTTCTGTTATTCTTTGCTTCGATCATATTTTGGTTATTTTCTTCTGTTATTTTTTGCTTCGATCATATTTTGGTTATTTTCTTCTGTTATTTCGTCCTTCGGTCATATTTTGTCCTTCGATTCTTTTGCCCTCCGATTGATTTTGTCCGTCCGATTAATTACTTAACAAAAATCGTGTCTTCGATTGAAGGACAACCGACATCTGATCACAAATAATTCCGCGAGGATCGCCACTATTTCGAGTTACCGGGGAGTTCGACTATTCCGAGTTGTTTCCACTGTACAACGACGCACGAAAGGGTTTGATTACGGGCCACCCTGGCCTTTCCCAACGCCGGGGAGCTAACCGGCGTTATAAACGACCGCGCGCGCGGTTACGCCGGCCCGTCGTCGAAGCGTTCCTCGAGCAGCACGCCTACGTCATAGGATATCGATTGTCCTTGGGGTCGCGCAGGCGCGGCCGGGCACGTTCGTTGACGTTTCTCCGTCGTTGCCTCCCTGGGATAGACGTTTTTTCACGACGTAAACAGTAACCCCCGTGTAAGCCCGCTGCCCTTACCGCCTTCGCTCTATCACGTTGATAAAAAAAAAAAAAAAAAAAAAAAAAGAAACGACAAGAGAACTAAGAAAACACAAAAGCCGGCCGACAGACGACCGGTCAATTTCGTAATTTTCGTCGTTCTCCTTTGTTGTTCCTCGTAAAAATTCAACCGTTCGACAATAAATTTTGCGAAACTCAATCACCGTCGCGTTTCGTTCGAGAGTGACGCCGTACGTTCGGCTTTTTCATCAGGCGGTTCGAAAAAGTCCATTTTTCGACGCCACAGGTGTTGAACGATTTTTTTTATTTTTTTCAAATCGTCGGTTTGAATTTGCGAAGTTTGGGATTTACGGCGGAAACAACGGGAGGGAAAAAAAAAATGAAATTTTTTATAGAAAAGTAGAAAATAAAATTAATGGGAATCTTAGAATTTTTTATGTGAACGAACGGGAAGCTGGGTTACCTGGCCGGGCTGCTGCGCCCCATCCCCCTCCGTCGCCCTGCCGCTTCCGAACGGATCTTCTTGCAGGTGCGCGGCCATACACCCCTCGGTCGATTTTTCACTGCAGATATCAATTCGGTGACAATCGTGGATACGCGTGTGGGTGTGTGTGTGTGAGTGTATATATCGTCCACGTCTTCCTCCAGTCACCCGACTGGGTTTTTTTTACTTGAAAAAAAAAAAAAGGAAAAATGTCACCTCTCGCTGAAGAAATAAATCTCTAGAATTTTTACGATTATTTTCTTTCTGGTTTATTTTTTCTTCTTCCCGCTCACACGGACGCAACAGATTGTCGTGAAAATATCGCAAAGGGCGGTCTTGAATGAAAAAAATTTAATTCAATTTTATTGAATTGAAAAAAAAGAGGAAGCAAACAAATTTTGTAATTTTTTTTTTATTGGAGTTTGTCGCGAATGGAAGATTGAACAGTTTGCGCAATTGTGAGATAACGAATGTCATCGATCGTGACGACTGGTGACGGTTTTGTTTGTTAACGACCGTTTGATATACGTATATATATATTTATTTATATATATATAATCAACGTAATGGTTCACGTTGGCGAAATGAGTCCCGCGTTGGGCGGTGGACTTCCCAAGAGCCCGAGCTTTCATCAGGGTCTTGCGTTTGCCACTGTGCTGAAAAAATTCGACACCAACAAACCCTGTCCGTCCAATTTGGCTCTTCAGTATCAACCTCTTCAACCATTGTTGATCGGTAATGTTTCACGAAATTTATTGTTGTTGTTTAATTTTTTTTAATTGATTTTTTGTTGTTGTTGTTGTCGTCGAAAATTATTTTCCAATGGGTCCGTAATCGATGTGAAATTGTTTCTGTTGTTTTTCGATTAGGCACGGATATTTTTTGGACAGAAGGTACTATTCTAATGTTTCATCATGCACAAAAATCGTCTGACGATATTTTTTTTTGTTTTTTTTTTGAGTTGAAGAAATTGATTAAACATGCGACTAATGAGATGGAAAAATTGTTGTCGCCTGTAATTCGTAAATTTGAGACTCGTTAATTTCTAAATCTGGAAATCCAAATCGGTGTTTCGAATACCGAAGGAAAGATGATGGTTCATATATTGATTCGGATTTAACGAAAGAATCATTTTTGTGGATGCTCGGATTAGAGAATCGTAAATCGTCAATAATTTTTTTTTCAATCGAACCATAATTAATCGACGATTTTACACACATTGAACCGCAAGAGTTTGTGATGTTGCTTCGGCAAGAAAACGTAATAAGTGCGACAAATGAATTTAGATTTAATTAACATGATTTACAATTTAAGGTTAATTATTCAATTGGTCTGAAATATTGCACCGTAAGTGCAAGAGTGGGATGATTTTTCGAGCACCATGTGAATTTGTATTTTTCAAAGTTGTGGCAGAGTCCTGGACCAAAATTGGCATTAAGACAGGACCCTGCTTTAGGAGGCTTGAAAAAAGCGTTTTTGGGCGGATTTTTTTAGGACAGAAAAAAAGAAGCAAGTCTAGCGAACCTTTTACATTATTTTATTGCACATTCGAACATGAAAAAGAAAATGTTTTTTAATCTTTTTAGATCGAATAGAAGATAATAATACAAAACCGAAGCTAACACGCCTTGGTTCGTTTCGATTGGTCGTCCAGTTTTTTTGCAATCACGCTCGCCAGTTTGGAAAAATCGTAAAAACAAAAATCCGAGAAAACGCGCTTTAAAGTTTACTCTATAACTTTGGATACATATTCCCAGATACATTAGCAACAGATGTAAGCAATAAAAAACAAAAATCGATTACTCGTGCCTTCTAAAGCAGAATCCTGCCTTAATGAATATCCAACGAAGCTCACCCTAGGACTAATTAGGCGTAATCGAATGACAAACTAGATAGCGAGTGGCTGACAATGGTGGGAAGCGGCCAATCAGTGTGTTGTGGCCATTGATCGTTTCTCGTTATTCAAATGCTGTTCGCTCGTAAATTCTCAGAGGCTGAACAAGGCAACGAGAGGGAAGAACTTTTCATACAAAAGCTTCGCCAGTGCTGCGTTCTGTTCGATTTCGAGTCCGATCCTCTGTCCGACCTAAAATGGAAGGAAGTGAAGCGCGGTGCGCTTCTCGAGATGGTCGAGTACGTGACCAAAAACAGAAATGTCATTACCGAGGCGATATATCCCGAGGCAGTCAATATGGTAAGCTATCGTCATATATATATATATATCACGGGAATACTTCTGAACACTCGTCAAAACAACGTCGTCAAAAAAAATTAAATAAAACTTGTTCAAAAACTAAATCCTGTCAAAGTGTTGTCAAACTCTTGTCATTTAAAAACTGTGATGTAACATTGTGTTTTTAGATTTTTCGGGCTCTTCGAGTTCATTGGGTTCTTATTTGGGTTTTTTATCTTGATTACAAAATTCACAAATTTATTTAAATCCTGTGGTAAACATTATAAATTTATCTACCTTGCTTGAAAATATTTTGAAAAATGGTAACTGGTTGATGTTGTTGATGAGTTGTTTTGGTAAGAAATTGTTGAGGATAAAAATGTTTTTTGTCGGGGATTTTTTTGACCGAGTCGTTTCGACGAAGTTTTTTTAGGCATTCACGTGCCTAAAAAATGTTTTCTTCCTTGTTTTTTAAAATTAATCCTCAGCTGGGACATTGTGTAACATAGATGCTTTTCGACCTCGAGACACAGAAAAAAAGGCTTGCTGCGAGTAACCAATTGAATTTTTTTTGGCTCGAAAAAATTCTCTTATGTTTTTTTGATACTCCCTTTGAGATTTGCCATTAGTTATTTACTTTGAATTCAATGTTTACTTTGAACTAAAAATGTTGAAGGTGAAAAAAAAATTGCAAAATTGTCGATAATCACGAAAAAAAATGTTAAACTCCACATTTTTTTATGGTTTTGATATAAAAACTGAACTACTTTCGAAATACTTGCTGGCAAAAAACTACCCTGATTGTGGCTGTTGGAAAAAAGTTTTTTATTTATTTTGAGAAATGAAGAATGAATTAGCTCAGGGTCTCTTTGACCTTAGCGTGCCATCTGAGGGTTAAAAAAAAATTCATCGGCGCAACAATCTCGATCATGAACAAACTGACACGTTTAAAAAAAATGTATTTTTTGCAGTTTGCGGTAAATCTGTTTCGAACACTTCCGCCATCGTCGAATCCAAACGGCGCGGAGTTCGATCCGGAAGAGGACGAACCGACGTTGGAAGCCGCGTGGCCTCATCTGCAACTCGTTTACGAATTTTTTTTGCGCCTATTGGAATCACAAGATTTTCAACCGACCATAGCAAAGCGTTACATCGATCACAAATTCGTGCTACAACTTCTCGAGCTATTCGATTCCGAGGATCCGCGGGAGCGTGATTTTTTGAAAACCACGCTTCACAGGATTTACGGAAAATTTTTGGGACTAAGGGCGTACATAAGAAAGCAGATTAACAATGTTTTCTACAGATTTATATACGAAACGGAACATCACAATGGAATTGCGGAACTTCTCGAGATACTCGGCAGGTAATTGTGAAAAAAAAAAAAAAAAAAAAAAACAATATTGAGGGGCCCGTTGAATCTGATTGGTCGAGTCATCGGGCTTTGATTAATAATTAATTTAATTAATTTAATTAATTTAATTAATTTAATTAATTTAATTAATTTAATTAATTTAATTAATTTAATTAATTTAATTAATTTAATTAATTTAATTAATTTAATTAATTTAATTAATTTAATTAATTAAATTAATTTAATTAATTTAATTAATTTAATTTATTTAATTTATTTAATTTATTTAATTTATTTAATTTATTTTATTTGTTTCTTCTTCTTTTGCAGTATTATTAATGGCTTTGCCCTGCCGTTGAAGGAGGAACACAAAATATTTCTACTGAAAGTGCTATTGCCACTGCACAAAGCCAAATCGTTGTCCGTTTATCATCCGCAATTGGCTTATTGCGTCGTACAATTTCTCGAAAAGGATCCGAATCTTACCGAACCCGTAATCAAGAATCTTTTGAAATTTTGGCCAAAGACACACTCGCCGAAGGAGGTAATGTTTCTCAACGAACTCGAGGAAATTTTGGACGTCATCGAACCGGCGGAATTTCAAAAAGTCATAGATCCGTTGTTTCGGCAACTGGCCAAGTGCGTTTCGTCCCCACACTTCCAGGTAACGCGACGTTTGTACACAAGGCTCGCCAAAATAAATAATTCACGTTATGAAAATTCAGTCGTTCGCTCAGCTGGCTGGGGTCAACGAAGCCCCCAAGCAAAATCGTTGATTCAAGCCTGAAGATTTGCTTTCCATTTCCCAAAATAAATACCTTTTTTTCCAACAGCCACTATCGGGCTACTTTTTTTTTCTGAAAGTAAAATATTTCGAGAGTATCCAGTTCAATTTTTAGATAAAAATAATGAAAAATGTCGAAGTTTAGAATTTTTTTTCGTGACAAAACTCCAGTTTTGCGATTTTTTTTACCTCCAACATTTATTTTTTCAAAGTAAATATTGAATTTACACGGAATAACCTGTGGTACACATTGAAGGGAGTATCCAAAGAGTATATGAGAATTTTTTCAAGCCCAAACAATCAATTGGTTACTCGCAGCAAGCGTTTTTGTCCTCTGGTTAGAGAAGACAAGTGTGCCAGCTGAGGAATAATCGTTCGTTTATTTTTTCGTTTTTTTGCAAATTACAGAGTAAAAAATACCTAAAAATAGTTATCACATGGCTTTGGAGGAAACGTGAATAATTTTTTTTTCCGTTTTTGTCAGTTGTATTCAATAATTTTAATACACATATATTTATTTTCTTTGTAGTCTGGGATATATTCCATATGAAAAAAATATTGGCATGGAAAAAATTATACGATTGTCCAGATCGAGCCAGCTGAAAAAAATTCAAAATTTTGTTCCGCAACATCGTTGTTTAAAATTTTTGTTTTCGATGTGTTCGACACAGGTGGCCGAGAGAACGCTTTATTATTGGAACAACGAGTACATAATGTCGCTGATTTCGGACAATTATTCATTTATACTGCCGATAATGTATCCGGCGTTATACAGAAATTCGCGAAATCATTGGAACAAAACGATTCACGGATTGATATACAACGCCCTCAAACGTTTGATGGAAATGAACCAAAAAGTTTTCGACGAGTGCACCCAGCAGTATCTCCAGGTAAATACGATTGAAATATTTTTTTGTGTGTGGGTGTGTTTCTTTTTTTTTTTTTTTTTTTTTTTAATTACGTCCGAGTTTTATCGGATGATTTAAGTTTGATTCCTGTTCGAAAGGATCGACAGAAAGAAAAACGCATGCTCAAGGATCGTGACGATGCGTGGAATCGCGTCGAGGCTCTGGCAATGAGACATCCCAATTACAAAGTCATCGCTATGGGTAACGCCAACAATCCGTACACGATTCAACAGCATCTCGACAGTCCGCCCCCCGACGAGGACGTCGAGAACGATCAGATTCCCCTCACGTTGGAAAAAATTGAAGCTAAAGCCAATGAGGTAAATACACAGCAATGAGAAAATACATCGTATCGTAGATTTTTTTTTTTTTCATTATAAATTATCGGTATAACAAAATTTTTACGATAAACAATGTACAGAAAGAATATTATATAGCAAATAAAAATTAATCCATTCGGTGTTGCTTTTTTTTTTGCCCCCTTTAACTGTGACGGGGTGTCGAATCGATCCAAGACGTTTTTTAAAAAATAGAAAAAAGCACGCAGAAAATCTGAAATAAATCATAGAAGCGGCTCAAGGTTTCAACTTGACGATAGAAATTTGATTTACCAAGTTTTCGTTATTTATTCATTATAAAAATAACAATAAACGAATCAACTCCGGAAAAATGCGGGAATTTTGAAATTCTGGCCTGGGTCGAATCGATACCCTTTCGCAGTGAAAGGGTTAAGAAGATTTTTTTTTCATTATTCAAAACGCTTTATCGTTCGTAATAGTTTTGTGTCGAAATGAAAGCTAAAAAGCTAACGAGGTTTAACAAAGTTTGAAATAATTTTTTTTCCATTTCACAAACTTCAAAGTTTCAAAATAATTTATCGTTGGAAATAATTTTGGATGAAAATTTATCAGATTAATAATATGGAAGAGAGAAATGGGTAGGGCTCGAAAATTCAGAATGATCGAGGTTCAAAACGTCGGAAATTTATTACGTGGAATGCTTCGAACGCCAATGCTTCGAAAAGTAAAAATTCAGAACACGACCACCAAAAAAACCAGTGTCGATTTTAAAGGATGATACGTTCCGTTAAAAATAAAGCTACCAATTTGTAGGGTTCCTCAGACGTCTAGAAACCTTTATGATTTCGCTCCGTCCATAAAATCCCAAAAGTGGGTAACCCTTTAAATTATTCCAAGAAAAAAAGATAAAACTCCAATAAATTTTTATCTTTCCGCCTGAACGCTGGCTACACAACGCCATACAGACCAAAAGTTCACATAAACAATGTTGCGGAGAATTAAATTTCCTACAAAAAAGTCTACGACGGCATTTATCTAACAATCAATAGTTTACGCGTGAGAA
Organism: Diplazon laetatorius; assembly: GCA_963662125.1. Lineage (NCBI taxonomy): Eukaryota > Metazoa > Arthropoda > Insecta > Hymenoptera > Ichneumonidae > Diplazon > Diplazon laetatorius. The sequence continues at coordinate 9,265,288 of OY759153.1, forward strand.
AGATCGGAAGTTGGGAAATGTTGAAAACCGCGTGACTGGTGAGCGTTCGAAGTTCTGTACGTTAGAAAAATTGCCCCTTCTGAACTTTGCTCGTTCTGAATTTTTAACTCAACCCAATAATTCGATAATCAATATTGTTTTTATATCAATAGGTGATAATAAATAATCCATTCATTATCGCATCAATTTGGCTCATTCACACTATTCGCGATAACACATTTCTTTTTTTCAAATTATTTATAATTATCGTGCCGAAGTGATGATTCCAATGAGTAAAATCCGCATCGACAAATTTACAAATTATTTGGCCACTTGAAAAATATATTATTATTATTATTATTATTATTATTATTATTATTATTATTATTATTTCTTTTTTTAATTTTTCTAATATTTCAATATCGAATTGTTATCGTTTTTGCGCAGGTAAAAATGACGAACGTGAACAAGGGAAAACCGTTGTTGCGAAGAAAGAGCGAATTGCCACAGGACACGTACACGATGCGAGCATTATCCGACCACAAGCGCGCCGACGAGTATCTCGTGACGCCCCCGGATCCGAACAACTGCTAGTCCCTGCCCAACTCCCTCCCGATCTATCCTCTGTTCTGCTGCAGAAACGTCAGAACTTAGCGATATTCTCTCGTTCGAAACAATCGCTTATTCTTTTGTCGCGTTTGATTATTATCGCCGCTAGAGGAGCGCGACCCGAGACATTGCAGACGGAAAAACGTAAAGAAAAAAAAACGAGAAAGAGAGAGAGTGAGAGAGAAAAAGAGAGAGCAAGAGAGAGACAGAGAGAGATCGAGAAAAACAAAAATAAGAATTAAATAAAAAAAATTAAAAAAACACGACACGGGTTCAATGTGACGATTAAAATTTTCCAACCGTTAGAAAGTGACCCGATTGGAAGAAAAAAAAACGCGGATGCAGGATGTCTGCTTCACGACGGTGTTTATTGTTAATCTCGTGTTGTTTAACGAGATTCACGAAATCGCCGGGCTGACGAGTAGATAAACAAAAACAAAGAACAAAAAAATATGAAAAAACTGAAACCCATTAACAACAAATAAAAAACATATATATAAAAATCATTCGCAACCGTGAATCCTTGGAAAATAAATATTAAACGCGAAACAAATGAGAATGAAAAAATAGAAAAAATAAATAAATAAATAAGAAACAGTACGGAAAAAAAAATACGAATATGTCAAATGGAAATATAATTAATCATTGGAAACGCGACTAATCCACAGCTTGTTTTTGTCGCCGTGACGTTCTCCGTCGTCGGGATTTAGGATCAATTGTCTTTTATCATCATGCGCGACGAGACGTCCGAGCTCCAGTGAAATGAATCAATCGACGCGGCGATGGATCATTGCCACGTGGCGTCAACCCTCCCGAACGAAACGAAACGTAAAAAATATAAAAAATAATAATTAAAAAAAAAAAAGAAAACATAATAAGAAAAATAAAGTGAAATAAAAACAATTTAACAACCTTTTTGTACGAAGACCGAAAAAAAAAAGTGTGTTTGGTACGCTTGGATGAGGAGCGAAATACGCAACGAGACGTAGAGAACGGTCCCCCGGCGTGTTGATGTCACACACGGTAACCGGATCACACACGATTAGCGAACGCGGAACACGAACGTGATTTATCATCGGCGCTTTGCTTGGCCCCTCCCCCGGCCCTGCCCCCCTCTCCCCCTTCCCCCTCGTTCGAACTTCGAACGATCAAATTCACTCGGATCGTAGGTCACCTGTTGTACCGTTAGTAACCGTCTATACGAACCAACAATCGAAACAATTCAAACAAACAAAGAAAAAAATAACAATTATCAAAAAGAATAAAAATGAATAAAAACAAAACGAAGAGCGCGAAAAAAAAACAAAAACAAAATAAAATACGAAAATTCCCCGCATAATTCGGCATGATAAATTTCCACTAGATGCCTTTTTGCGCGTGACAACGGAATATTATTCGCAAAAGAAAAAGAAAAAAACAACATTTACACAATTTTATTATAACGTGAAACTATAATCGACGTTCGAATGAACTTTTAGAACTGCTCGCTTAACACACAATAAAATTGTCGATCGATTCGGTCCTGATGGGCGAGACGATAGGGGGCGATCTTGCTGTCGCGGAAGACATATATTTTTTTTTCTCGAATAATATCGAAGAGACGAAGAGAGTTGATAATCGCAGGAAACATCATAAAAATGGAGAAAAAAACAATGAATAAATACGCAAAAACACACCCACACGTACACATACACACACGCACACACACACACACACACACACACACACAAACACAAACACACACACAAGTGAGACACGTAAGTCTTTGCGCTGCTGGCAGGCTGTTATGTTAATATTAACGATATACCTTGTTGAAGATGAATATAATAAGCTCTTATATTGAATATTGAAAAAAAAAAGAAAAAAAAAATTATTGCTAAACGAAATAAATAATATGAACGAAAAATTGATTCAATTATGGATGGAAGAGATAACGGAGAAGAAGAAAAATAATCTAAAAAACTAATGAAGACAAAAATAATAATAATAATAATAATAATAATGATAAAAACAAACAGAAAACAAAAACAGCCAATGAATAAAAAAATGAAAAATGGCCACGTCTGCTGAACGTTGATTATTGGTAGTGAACGTGATTGAAATTATTAATCGTGAATAAATGTAAATGTGAATAAATCAAGAGCAAATATAATAGTGCATTAAAAGCTTACAGTGGCTCGCTCGGAGAGCGTCGATTGACTTTTTTTGCGTCACTGACAACCGTCGCATTTGTCAATGCCGAGATTATGAAAAAAAAAAAAAAAATTGAAAAAACAAAAATATTGAGAAAAAAATATCCGCGACTGTAGTTAAGTCTCGCCTTTTATATAAACGCATTGCAAATCGCAACAAAAAAATATATATATAAAAATAAGGAATGAATAAATAAATAAATTTGCAGTCTCATCGAGAGTTCGTGAAGCTTTCGTTCGTTCGACGGAAAATGAGAGCGAATGGATGTCTGCGAGTCATCTTGTCACTTCGGAAAAAGCAACATTTTTCAGGCAGGCAAAGAATCATTCGTACGAAAATAATCGTGTAGGTCGAAATCGGGGCTGCTCGTCATTTTATATTCGTTAAATCGTAATGTATGATTGTACCGCGGGAGTTGTTTCTTTTTTCGTCTTTTTTTTTCATACGTAGCTTATTTTCACGTACATATAGAAACATTGTCACGTGACCGGTAATTATTCAGTCCGGAAGATCGAGAGATGAAAATTCGGGTGGGGCTCGAAATTCAGAACGAGCAAAGTTCAGAAGGGTCAGAATTCCGAACGCGCAATGTTTCGAACGACGATGTTACGAACGGCCGCGGCGTAAAATGACATTGCAGCGAATCGTCAAAATTTAGAATGACATTGTAGCGAACGTACAATATTCCGAACGCCTAACAGTCGGCGCGGTTTTCAACATTCTCACTTTCGACCTTTCCCGCGCGTAAATTATCAAAGTTAGATAAATGTCGTCAATGACTTTTTTATAGAAAATTCAATTCTCTACAACATCGTTTATGTGAACTTTTCGTCTATATAGCGTTGTTTATCCAGCATTTCGACGGGACGATAAAAATGCATTGCTTTTATTGTTTTCACCTTCCCGACCAAACGCTGGATAAACAACGCTACATAGACCGAAAGTTCACATAAACAATGTTGTAGAGAATTGAATTTCCTATAAATAAGTCGGCAACGGCACATGTCTAATTTTGATAATTTAGGCGTGGGAAAGCTCGAAAGCCGGGAAATATTGAAAACCGCGCCGACTGTTGGGCGTTCGGAATATTTTACGTTCGCCACAATGTCATTCTGAATTTTGACGATTCGCTGCAATGTCATTCTCGGCCGTGACCGTTCGCAACATTGTCATTCGTAACATTCCTCGTTCTGAATTTCCAGCCCCACCCGAACACATTGTCAGAGCGGGAGACATAAAAAAAAAGAAAGAAGAAGCAAGAAAAAAAACAGCAATCGAAAAATCGTGTTTGACAAAAAAAAATAAAAATGGTTGCTCCACGATTACCGACAATTTTTCGAGGCTTTTACGCAACTCTGTAATCACGAGTAATTGAATAAACACAAAAAAAGCCGTCAGTCGTTCACGCAACTGTAAATATCATGTAAATAATGTGATTGTGCGTGTTGGATGCACCGTGTTTGCAATTGAATTCCAGGGGGACAAATGCAATTCGTTTGAAGTTTTTAATTTAATGAATTTTTATTTTTATTTTTTTTGTTTTTTTTTTCGCGATAAATCAGATAACGATTATACGTTTATCGAAAAATATTTTTCGGACGATTGTTCTTCGACGAACTTTTTTATGAGATCGCCCTTTGCGTCGCACGTGTGAATTCTCAGCCCAAGCAAAAAGGGCTCGATCCAACCCCAATCCACTTGACTCGACCCCCCCCCCCCTAAAAAAATCCGTACTGTCTCTCAACCGTTTATACATACACGTAAGAGTGACTCTTTGGTCGAGGCATTTTTTTCTTTTTTTCTCAAATTGTTTTTTATTTTTTATTTTTTATTTTCCTTTTTTTTTTTCATAGTACGTAATCGTGATTCCGGCGATGCTGCGGGTGCGAATACACACTCTTGCGACACACAAAAACACCCGATACATATAGAGCTAGAAATTCGTCACAGTTTGTAGCTTAGCATGTGGCTGCAGTATTACATGATATCCGTGCCGATAGCATAAATTGAGAAAGGGTAAAAAATAGATAAAAAAAACAAACAAACAAAAAAATAAAAAAGAAAGAAATAAAGAGAAGCATACCCAACCATCCGTTAGTTCGTAAATCTCGTTCATCGACGTCAACAATGAGAATGGCGAATGCTCTCCTTATCGTCCCGCAATTGATCGACGAAATGTTTTATTTTTCAGTTAAAAAAAAAATCAAATTGTACTGACGAATATTCATTTGGTAATCGAATAATATTATCGCTATTCGGAAAAATTAAATAATTGTTAGATCGTGAGATTCTATACTTTTTAGAGAAATAACGGTGAACAGGAAATAAAGATGGAGAAAGAGAGAAAGAGAGAGAATGATAATCGATTGTTGGCGCGTTTGTCAGACGCGTGTGTATCTTATTTTTATTTACTTCCGTTGACTTCAACATTTTTTTTTTCATCAATATTAATATTATTGTATCCATTTCATGAACAAAAAAAAACAACAACAACATAAAAACAACAATTTTCGTATGTAATTTGTTGAAAGCATAGTTTTATAGTAAATAAAGAATGACTAAGAAGTTCAGATAATGGCAAATTGTGGGTGGAATTATCTGTGATTTTTCAATTTGCGTTGATGATTTTTTTTTTGGTTTTGGTTTTGTTTTTGTTTTGTAATTACACACGGTACAATGAAAAGTTTATTTTCAAAATAATATTATTATCAAATATAAATCATTTGGGTGATTGCATTTTTTTGTTGTTTTTTTTTTGTTAATTACTTCAGCTATTTTTATAAAACCTTGGAAATAATATTTATTGAAATTCCACGCGTGCAGAGTGAGTCGTGACGTTGCTTCTGAAATTCGAATTTCAGTGTTATCAGCGTATCAGTTACGTGCAAAGTGAGCCGGACAAAGCATTTCCGGCTCGCACGACCGTCGGTAGTACGACAATCTTTGATACCCGAACGTTTGATATCAAACGATATAAACGTCCTTTCGCGGTAATCAATGCCGCATTGTCGAGCACAAGGCAGCTGCAACGTCTTGATATCCGCTGTTGCTGCGCAAGTCCAAACACGAAACGTTTCGTTTCATTTTCCATCGATTCAATCTGTAAATTTACCGTCCACAATTCTTTACCATCACGTGGAAAACTTTTTATCCGCAGACGACCGGTTATCACATCAATGAGCAGCTCGTATAAGTTATGAAACTGATGGAAATTCAATTTTTTTTAATGCTCCAGCTCCAAACTTTTTTTTCTACATATTTCTGATGTTTTTCTTTTGACCGTCTGCGAGGTATTCAAATAGACGGATTAAAATTTTTCGGTGCTCATAATCGATCAGTAACACGAAAAATTGTTAACCAATTTCTGTTTAACGAATGATAAGCACTTTTTAATTGAATAAAAGTCTCATAACATGCAATCTGAATTTTTTTCTGACAATATTATCTAGACAAGCCGGAAGATTTTTTTTCATCCATAAACGTACCACGGACTTTTTAAGGGGACTGAGTGACCCAAAGAATTGGATAAGGTCGAGAACGATTTTATATTTGGATCGATCACGTCACAAAAAAAAAAAAATAATAATAATATCCAATCTTTCAAGTGACTCAGCCCTCTTGATATGCTTCTTATTTTTTTAAGGATATTTCAAGATACTTAAATAAGCATGTCACTGAAAAATCAAAAGTTTCTGATTTTTTTTAAGGTAATAAACGAACCCTTTGGATGATGGACATTTTCAAAAATCGTGTAAGAGATAAGAAGAAGAAAAATGAAAGAAACAAATATGGCCAATTTAGGGCCCTTAAGATAGTACCCTCCATAAGAGAGTTCCTCGTCAAATTTTCATGAAACTTGGCATACTTTTAGGTGTTGATAAGAAAAAGGTTCAGTAAAATTGTTATGGCTTTCCGGAGCGCGAGAAGAAAGATATCAACACTTTTAATTTCATACGTTTAACATGAAGCCTCATGGAAAATCACTTGGGCACTTGAAAGTAGAGAACAGGAGACTGTGATGGTAATAATAAGCAAATAAACATCGGGAAATGCGGTTTATATCAGGAGTTGGTCGTGATCCAGTAGATATATGTATATACACATACATAACAATCTAATCGAAGTAATGTGGTTATACGATGGCATTTATCGGTTGGCTTCGGGCGACATCGACGTAATTTCTCCTTCGCGACAATGCGTAATCGACCCCCCTTACAATGGACAATCTGGCAGACGACAGACAGATCTCGAATTATTCCAGAGATCTGCGATCGCTCATTAATATCCGACCGGGCTATATTCCCGGATAATTGACTTGATCCACGTTATCAGCGAGGATTAATTAACCAAGTACACGGTAAAGCCGGTGAAATTCTGTGTCTCTCCGTCGAGCCTCCGACACGTGAATCGGGGGTTCTACGTCGTGGATCTTGATCGCGGATCACCGTGGACTTGGAGAATTAACGCTGTCACCGAATACCGATAACCACACAATTGATTTGGATCATAAATTCGTCCGTGCCACTCGAGACCGACGAACATCGTCGACCCGACGTAACACCGCCTGCCTAAGTGTGTCTCTTCTGATCCGTAAAATTCGTTGTTAACAAATAAAGCTCTAAAAATCCTCATGTTAACTCGATATTCCCAAATTTTCCATTTCAAAGACTTACGAAAATCTGAAAAAATAAGGTTCAATTGGCTTTTGCAGTTCGAACATAACTTAAGGCGTATAATAATAAACTTGACGCATTGAAATGAAAAAAGTGTCACCTCGTCGTGTCTTTCTATGTTTCTATGTTTATGGAAAAGAAATAGTCATTTCCCGGTATAGACAAAAAAATTCGTCTTATCGTTTCCTCCAATCGAACCGACAATTTTTTTTTTAGAAACAATAATAATAATAACAATACGAATACAATGAAAAAAAAGAACAAATACAATTAAAAAAAAAAATTACAAATAAGCCCGCCAAAAATTCAAATAGGATTGCTATTTTCGCCACCGGCGGCGCTGGTGTGGCAACCGGACGGAAGTGCCATGCAACAAAGAATCGTGCGCGCTCGCTTCCGAGGCCAATTCCCCCAATCGGCGTGCAACAACCACCTTTTGTATTTCCGGTAAAAAGTTTCGAAAGTTCCGGCATGATTTTTCGCTACACAGTCGGCGCGGGCCGTCGCGACGTTTTCAACTGAATCTCCCGCAGAAGCTTTGTTGTTGGACGCGGCCATCGGATCGTTTGTGATCGTCTTTTCTTCTACCTCGACATAACCGCGATTTTGGTTTGCCATGGCAGTGCCGGAGGAGGGGGCAAAGGTAATGTGACTTTTTTTTTGGTTTCCAGTGCGAAATTGAGTTTCGAGTAACCTGTAACGGCCAAACGTTTGTTGGGTTGTGTATGTGGATCCCGATGGGCGGGTACTCTGGACAATATATATATAAATATATATATATATATTTATATATATATGTGTATTGTATATATATGTGTGTAACAATTCAATTCCATATCTAAAAAACATATACCAAGGTGTGAATGCAACGTTTGCCGTCGAATTCGAAAGCGTCGACAAGATGGCTGCCGAAGGAGAAACGCGCCACGGGGGGCGCTGTTGGAAATGGCGGCGGGCTGCGGGGTGAATTTTTCAAAATTCCGAAATTTTCCAATTACCGTTGTATCTTGAAAGCATACGATAAAACAAAAAAAATGTTTTAGACAAAAAAATTGCAGGTCTTATGGAATCTTCGTAAAACAATTTTTTTTCTAATTTTTCGAGTTTAAAAATTTTCTCATTTTCATAAAAAATGTACGAAAATAATTTTTTTTTCGGTCGGTCTATATGTATAAAGCAGCAACTTTTTTTGTCTAGAACCTTTTTCTGTTTATCCGTATGCTTTCAAGATAAACAACGGTACTCAGAAAATTTTGAAAATTTTGAACAATTAAAAAAAAGAAAGGGTGATCCAAAAATGTCAAAAAAAAAAAAAAAACAATAAATTATTAATATCGAAATCGAAATTCTGTATGTTTAAAACATAGGGAGTTTGTAGTTTCGACCCTTCTGAACTTTGCTCTTATTGAATTTCGAGCCCCACCCCTATTCGAACCGATTTACCGGTCGATTTTCGATGTGCGGCTAAGATCGACCCGTGTTAGCCTGGCTTTAGGACGTCGGGACGCGCGTAGTGCAGGACGCCGTCGTAGATGGCGCCATCAGTGGCGACACGAGTCCGTTGCCGATGGTGTACGAGCGTTGGCTCTCCGGGGACTCGGCCATCCGGCAAAAAGCACGGAATCTCGTGATCGCTTGATTCCATTCCTTGCGAGAGACAGAGACAGAGAGAGAGAGAGAGAGAGAGAGATAGAGAGCTAGCGTCGGCCAGGGAAAGAGAGAGAGAGAGAGAGAGAGAGAGGGAAAGAAAGAGAGAGAGAGAGACAGAGAGGAAGGACTTCTCGCCCGAGATTTATTAATCATCCTCTCGGCTCGCCGTCTCGCTTTGTGTCCTCCAGAAGCTTATACAACCGCACGTACAACTGTTTCGCGATATAACAACGAGAATCCCTGGAACGTATCTATAACCGTGGGTCCAACGACGTTGCAACGCATGTGAACGACTTCATATGTATATTTGCATGTGTATGTGTGTGTTTGTGTGTGTGTGTGTGTGTGGGTGTGTGTGAGTATGTACCTATCCAACCCCTCCCCCTCGCCTCCCTTATTCCACATCTCCCTGCGGAGCTTGAATATACATAATGGCGAAGCAGTAGCTCATATACGTGAAACAGGTACGGAGATATGTAGTCCAGTTCCAAGTATCACCGCGGAGTTTGGGCGAGCGCCATTTCTCGTGGCGTTTCCTATTGCAATACCGCTGGCCCACCTCCGTTAATCCCACACCTGTGCGAAGTAATCTCCACCCCCCCCCCCCACCCCCGCCCTCGCGACTTAATACGATTCAACGTATCGCTCGAGAATTCGTCGCGCGGTTTTCGGGTTTCTGAATATCATCGTGCTCCCGCGTATTAAAGAGATTTTGCCAACTTTGATTACCCCCGCAGATATGTGAAATTTGCTATTATAGTATGTTCATAAAACGATTTATCGTTATTATTTTTTGTGTTATGTAGTTACATAGTTTTTTTTTTGTTTTTTTTTTGCGGTACTTTGTATTTATAATGTTCCAATAGTTTTTTCTTTTTAAGTTTTGTTGATTCAGGAACGAACTTTCTACGGGCGAACGTCAAAAATTTAATTATTGATGACCATCCTAAAATATTGTAACAGGACATATTTGCATTATCATTTTGACTGTACCCTCAGTCGATTCGTCTTATCGACTAGGTCGGCGAATTTTCTTTTGCGTGCGCATGCGTCGATATTTTGACCACCCCACCAACTTGGTAACGCGATGGGCCCGCGGACCGCCGAGAGCCGACACTTCTAGTCCGACCAACATTGTTATTGGTCGTATTTATATTATAATTGACATCTCGAGCGGCGTATTGGAAATTTCGTCTTATCGAAATTGATTTTCAAACCACTACCTCCCACGGGAAGTCAAATAATCGAAGGGACGGAGATTACATTGTCAAATGAATTATATCGTCAAGGAAATATCGTTGTACTGATTGTGGAATCCCTATGGGGAAAATTGAATAAATATTCGACAAGCGGTAAGTACCTTTGGACTTTTATTGCAATCGAGGTGCTTTCGTTGTCATACATTTCCGCTTGTAGGGATTGTAATAGGGTCATCCCGACCGAATTCCCCCTGAGTAATTGGATAAGTTATTATCATTTTTAAAGTATTTTCGCTAGGGCAATTACTAGCTGGCGCCCAACAAAAATTATTAAATTGAAATTTATAAAAGCTATTTGACTCTTGAGCCCTGGCAGCCACCGACCCGGGCCGCGCTAGGTGAAAGGCGAAGTCGAAATATTTGTCAAAATAACGAAACATAAAAAAATCGCCTGTCTCAATATATATATTCATTTATTTATTTTCAATAAAAATATATTTCTAAATAATAATTAATCAACAATAATGTAAACAATAATGATGATAAATAATTTCTATAAAAATACGTAATGCGAATAATCGGTGAAATCTCAACCGAATTGAATTCGAATTCCGAATTTTTGGACCAACGACACATTGAAATATCCGAAAATGTATAAAATCTATCGTCATCGTCTGAAAATTGGCGAAATTTTTCCACAAAATCGACGTTTCGCATTAATTGAAAAAAAAATTCTGCTGAAAGTTGAAAAAAAATTGCGTTGGAAGAAAAAATTCAAACGAAGCATCAAAATAATGAAAAAGATGAGCTGGAATTGGAAAAAAAAAAAAAGAATCCTCCCGTTCCTGAAATCGTATATTCCAGATGCCATCGCGGATTATCCGTTCATTATTGTCCGAGTTGCGGTTGGGTGAATTTTAATGAGCAAGTCCAGAGACCACCGGTAAGAAAATAGTACAACGGTAATTCGAGATCCCAGAGACGTTGAAGTATCGTTCGTGTGGGAGAATCCGTTAATGCAGCGAGTACGAAACAACGAGGAACATGAAAGAGAGAGAGAGAGAGAGAGAGAGAGAGAGAGAGAGAGAGAGAGAGAGGGAGAGAGAGAGAACAGCGACGAAGATGGAGCTTCTGAAGCTTTTCCCGGTCGTACGGCATCAGCGACATGCCAGTTACACAGATTTTGGTCCTTTGGCTGTGCGGTCCAAACCGAACGTTCGATCGTATATGGTCAGTTTCCACCTGGATTATACCGATCCCATAGGATTTATGCATTGCTACCGGCAGTCACCGGTTCTACCTTCCCAACGAGCTTGATGTACCCCAAAGCTCAGCGACCGTCCATTGTGCGAGCCCAAGTGGGAAGGGTAGGACTTTGCGGTTTCACACTCGTGAACTGGGGACAAATCCTGAAGTTTTTTTTACCAGTTCATCGTGCACAAATTGATTTCTCGAAAAAACCGATTTTACTCGGTACACGAACAGTTTGCCTCGAGTGAGGATTTTTTAAATGTTTCATTACAATTATCGTGACGGTTCGTCAGGGCTGCTTATCGAAGGTCCCGATTAGAGTATTCCCATCTTCGGGTGGGTCTCGAAGTTTCGAATTTTCAATGTTTCGAAAGCTCGCAAGTTCGAATTTTTTTAATTCGAATTTTTATTTATCGAAAAATCAAATCTCCGAATTTTTTTCTCTTTCGCCTGGTCATGTAACAGAATTAAAAAAATTCGAACGATCAAATGTCCGACCGGTCGATATATCGAAATCTCAACGATTCGAAAATAAATGTTTCGACTCGCCAATGTTTCGAACGGTCAATCCTTCGACGGATCAAAAGTTCGACAACGTTTATATAGGTATAGTGGCGTAGCAGCTCGATCAACCGCTTGAAGATTGCAGCTCTCGCAATCTTCACGCCACTATACCTATATATACGTTTCGAACTTTTGGTCCGTCGAAACATCGAATCGTCGAAACATTGTCGAGTCGGATCCGTAACCCGTCGAAAAATTGCGCTTTTGATACATTGCATTTCGAATTTTTTAAAATTCGAAACATTAAAAATTCGAAACTTCGAGACCTACCCCCATCTTCCAGTGCCGTTTGGAGGCCCGGAATCAGAATTTTCTTCCGGTAACTCATCGGTGTCGTCAATTTTTTTTATCTTCCTGCAACGAGAGGAAATAACGAGAAAATGATCTAAAAATTCGTAACGATCCTCAAATACGCGAGACTTTACTGTAACTCGTTTCCGACTTCGGTTATTATCGGCTCGACACGTATGACTGGTTCGGGGTAATTTTCTCCCTTGGGAAATCATCTTAACGACGCTTTCAATTTAATTGAACATTCAATTCGACCAAAAAAAAAAAACGAATGAGAAAAAAAAAGTCCATTATTCATCCAAGTGCTTCTTTCAATCCGACGTTATGCAGATGTATGAAAAAAAAGATACATATAATTGCAATTGGAATTTGGTCATTGAAAGAAAAATTCTGAATGCTAGGAAATCTTCAAAGTTTTGCAATTAGTTGAAATTGTTGATCCCGAAATATCTTTTAGACATATATATTCATATATTTTTTGACCAAACCTCAATTTTTCCATTTCAATTTTTCCACTCAAATGTTGGAAAACGAAAATTCTTCAGTTCGACGAACAAAAAGTTCTCCACTTCGACGATCGACGTTGAATAATTATTCGATAACTGTGGACGAGGATGATATTTGACGTGGACTCGCGTATAGGGTTGGTAATTTGTTATTTTTGCACAAAAAACGACGATAAGTTGGGCGACGCTCAGTTATAGCGACATTCGATCGGATAATCCGATTCGATGGCAGGGATTAAATATTCACTGTCGATGCATTGACGTTGATGCCAGTCGAAGGTTGGCCATCCGAATTTTCGGATCGTTCGACGAAACCGGTGCTCAAGTTTGCCGAGTAACTAGTTAGCCAAGCTCAAGTGGTAAAGGTCGAGGTCCGGTCGGGCGTGTAACTCGACAGCAGCATTGCCGGACTTTTCGACGAAATTATTTACGAAGGCCCGATCGTCTGTGGTTTCGAAACTGTATTATCGAACGATCCTCACACATTCACTCACTACCGATTCGGCTTTAACGTGATTTTTTTCTCCCTCATTCGGACGAGTTTAAAATAAATTCCTCGACGCTAAAAGTTTGCTGTTGAGAATAAAAAAAAAATTCAACTGGCAAAAAGTTATTTGATTTTCATGGATTTTTTAACGGATGAAAATCGTTCGTACGTGAGCTTGATGATTATGAAGATAAATTGTTGAAAAATGAGAATTTATATCATGTGGATTGAAAAAAAATATATTATCGGATTGTTGAATTGATTTGAATTGGATTTTATGGAAAAAAAAATGTATTTATTGAATGTTGCATTATGGTATTGTGGATTATTTAATTGCATTATCAACTCTGCGTAGGAGGCTCGTGAATACTTTGATTTTTTGAATCTTTACTTTTGAAGAAAAAAAAGTATTCGAAACAGATTTTCAAAAACAACATACAAATATATATATATATATATATATATATATATATATATATATATATATATATATATATAGAGAGAGAGAAAAAAACAGTGCTTCTCCGTGCTGCAAAAATAATTTTTTTTCTCTTTTCAATCTTACTCATAGTTTTCCCAATTTCACATCGGATTTAATCAACGAAACACGTTCTCTAGTAAATGTTTAGTTATCATTTTTATCACATACGTAAAATTGTAAAATGTCGACATTCTTTCCAAATAATATTTCGTTACAATGTAAAAATAAAAATTAAAAAAAAAAAAAAACAACAAAAAAAGTCCATCACCAATGTCCATGACATTTCGTTTATTCCATTCTCGAAGCACGAAATTTTCCAAGCGCCGTACGAGAATGCCACGAAAAAAAGCTCGAAGGATTTCGGTTGGCTGTACACGAGAGTTTCTCGACTCATTTCCGGACGTCTTCTTTGCTCCTGTGATTTTCCGCAAGAAGAGAGAATTCCGGAAATGCGCTCGCTCGTGCTTCCTGACCTTCGTGAGAGTTTATACGAGCGTTATAGCTACCGGCAGTGGCGAGGGGAGGGGCGTTGGGCGCGGTGGCAGTGAGCACACACTGAATTCGCAAGCTCAAAAACCATTGGTGGCGGCAGAGAGGTGCGAGGAGGGGGGGGGGGGGGCGAGTGAAGCTTTTCCTCCGGTGCTTGGGAGGAAATTTCTTGGTTGAGGAAAATCCTCGAGTAAATCCACGCGAAAACGCTCGCGTTTATTATATGTGAGCAGAAGCTTTTCGGACCGTCGGAGCTCACCCGGGGTCGTATAATTTTCGGAAATCTCGATTAAATACACGCGGTAAGCGCGAACTCGTTCGGTATACGGACGGCAGAAGCGCAACGGTCCTCGGAATGGGTGTCAGATACAATATCACACGTTCATCCGACGTTCATTAACTCATTGACCCCGTCGACTCGTTTGATGACAGAAATGAGCAAACTAGAGGGGAGGAACTTATTTTTTTTCTCAATTTTTTTTTCGCATCAATAGATTCTGATGGCGATCCGCGAGCGCCATCTACAATTCTTTACACAAACTCGTGTCATTCATATACCATTTTTTTATTATGTTCCTATGATTTGCATGTTTTTATTTTTTTTTCTACAACTTCGGACTTTCTTAAATATTTATCTATTTATCGTGTGTCTGTGTGTGTGTTTGTTGTTGAATTTTCGACGCAGAATCGACAATATCGAATAAACGCGAAATATTTTGAACGCGGAGAAAAAAGTGGGGGAGGGGAGGGGGTGAAGAGCTGTATCTATAAACTTGAAAAAAGGTGAAAGCGTGGAAGCGACAAGCGATACAGCGAAAAGAGCCCGAGAGCGATTCGCTCTTCCTCTTTCTTTCCTTTGCAATCGCGTCTCTCGCACGTAGGCTCTTTTTTTTTTCCACCCGTTATATCTCCGTCGCAGCTTCCATTTTCGCGATTTCTCCTTTTTTTTTCCGCACATACACGTGCAACCGGTGCACTCGCGTATCATGCGCTTGTTACGTACCAAGTGAGAATGCACCTTGCTCCACCTCCGTCTCACGAGTTTTTTTTCAGATATATTTACGATGGTTCTTTCGTTAAGCGGCTTCTGTATATAGTCAATTCGGTGCTGAGTACAACGAGCCCCTGGCGAAGCTCAATAGCCGTTGTATCGCTCTAAGAAAACCATGCAAGTCGAACTTCGTTCCCCACTTCGATGTTTTACTCATCGATTCAGATAAAAATTGTCTTTATTGTTTTCATCCAACTTCGTTCGATTATAATTTTTGAAGATTCATCTGTTTCCTCTGTCAGCATTAAATTGTCACGTCCAATAGAGGCGATACGTATTTAAAAAAAAAAATAAAAAAAAAAATAAAAATAAAAAATTGCCCACGGCAGGAATCGAACCGGGGACCCTCCGATTACGAATCTCGCTCGATACCAGCTGAGCCACGCGCCCTGTCAAAAACAACATCGCCACCAGTCATCATAAGTTACTCGGAATAATTCGAATTCGAGATTTTCCCTCAAACTTCCGGCCATCTTGCCCAACGGTTTTGGGAAATCGTTATTGAAGCGCTGACCTTTCGGCACGATAAGTGGCAAAAATTGCAAAAAATGCCGTTGGTGTATCAACGCCATGTGAATTAATTAAGAAACTAATAAAGAAATAAGAAATTAAGAAATAAGAAATTAATAAAGAAACCAGAAAGAAAAAGACACTTCTGAAAAGGTCCCAAACCCAAGGAGCGTAACCCCAAATAAAATAACGATCATCATGACCGTCCGTCGACAATACCTCAAACATAAAATCACTCAACGACCAAAGCAATTTTCCAATCTCGCAACAATAGCATTTCGCCGATCCAATCGATGATCCATCGTGCCGTTTGTTTTTTCTGTTTTCTCGTTCGCATTTAGGTAAATCGTAATTCGATCGAGTACAAAGACGGATTATAACGTAGAGAACAATACCAACTCCATTAGCAAGAAAGCACGTGACGGGGGCGGGGGGGGGGGGAGTGAATCAAAGAAAACGTTTCACCGTTAGTCAGGTTAGTGAGACGACGTCTAAAAATTCTTTCTCCGTCTTGTTCCTTGATCGCGGTGGGATCGGGGAGGTGGTGGGGGGTTGATGAGGTTTCACGATTCGCGTGGCAAGAAAAGCGGCAGCGGTTGCACGACTCGGCGAGACGATGGAAGGCCAAGAGGGTCGCCGACCAGCATGTAAATCGCGTTAACGGAAAAAGGGAGTCGAAGCCTCGTTTCCGTTTTCCTTCGTTAGTTGGCTTACGTTCGGCGGTGAAAGCCGGTTCGTTCGAAGTATTCAACCCTCCGCCTACCTTTCACATTGACTCCCTTTTCCACCCCCCCCCCGAACCTGATTCACTTGCAAATAAGATCGATTATATCGGACGCCCCTCGACTCTCAATCGGATGAATTAAAATGTTAGCTCTGGCTCTTGTCAATCTTACCTCTCACGATCATCTCCTTCGACAATTTACCCCAAACGTTTCACTTTTTGCTACATTATTTCTTCATTCCCCGCAGTCCATGTCGTATCGCGAGTCCAAATTTTCACCTTATTTTCCAACTTATTTCACCTTGCAGGTCCGAACAGGCCGCGGTAGAGTGAATTTGAAATATTTTTTTCATCTTTTTTTCAACCTCAATGCGGTGTGGAAATTTCCTTCATCTTCGTTTCACCTTTCGAACGAAGGTAAACATTTTCTCTTTTGTTATCCCACCTTCGTTTCACCTCCGAAACTCGAAAAATGTGAGAGCAACGATGATGAATAACGAGTTCTACGAAAAAAATTTAATTGAATGATATCTTCATTGTTCTCGAAACAATTAAAATATATATATATATATATATATATATATATATTCACCTCTTTATTTGCTTTCAAGGTGTATTCGCCTCTATAAATTTTCAACTGTTCAAAGATAACAACAACAATAATAAGTAGTTTTACTGGAAACTCGGATCTTTCGACTTGTAAACAGAATCAATGGAAACAAAAAAAAAATGTTTTTCTTCCTTTTTTTTCGTCTCCAGTTGGAGAAAAATCTCATGGAAATTATTTGTCGCATTGTTATGATTACTTTCGATGCTATCATCGGGCATCGTTCGATCGAAGCTAAGAGACCGAATGAACGGCTTTTGTAGTAGTTGAAGCTTCGAGTTGCATTGTTATATACCCCTTTGTGCAATCTGCTCTCAAAAACCGAACAAAATGACAATCAAGCTCGATAGAATAAGTCGCGACATCGTTTATCGCGTTGCAAAAGTTGTTTTCCGTTAAACTTTTATCCATGGCATAACGGATGTTGGTCGAATAAATTGAACAACGACTAAGTAGAAAAGTTTGTTCCTTTGTTCGTTCTCTTTATGGCTTATCAATCTACGTCAGTCTTCGTTACCCAATTCGTCGTATTATTTCGTTTAACCCTACAACTACATGACTTTATTTTTCTAACTTTAAACTGGGGTCTTAACGTACCCCTGCTTTCCCTGATTGCATAACCGGTCCCATGCCGATACACAGATTTTCTCTCACATTATTTCGTTTGTTTTTTTTTTTATAAGGAAGACGATGGTGCACGTGAAATCTGATTTTATCAACACGGAGTCGATGAAAAATCTATTTGAATACTGAAAATCCGGACAAATCAGCAAAAAGTTCATTCTTTTATTCGAAAAACAAAAGAAATTCATCCAACCATCATCAGCAGTCTCGAAGCTGCTGGGGTCCGATCGTACCCCATGCTTTTCTTGATCGCACAACCGGACCCATGGCGATAAACAGACTTTCTCACACATGATTTTTTTTCATTTTTTCATAAGGAAGAGGATGGTGCACGAGAAATCTGATTTTATCAACACAGAGTCGATGTAAAAATCCATTTCAATACTAAAAAAACCGAACAAATCAGCAAAAAGTTCATTTTTCATTCGAAAAACAAAAAAAAAATACATCATAAGCATCCTGAAAGCTGCTGGAAACCCTCGACTAAACTCTATCACATCTGTCCGGCGACACGGCCCAGATGCCCCCCCCCCCGCTCGTATTGTCGTAATTATCGCAATAACCGTAATCGTAATCGCGTTTAGTCTCGGGTCCTCGGTTTTCGATCGGCCGCGTGACCGCCCGTTGATAAGACCCGGTACGAAAACCTTCGCCAACCGACGCGTAGCTGAAAGACCTCGGAATTAAGAAATAAGGAAGAGAACACGTGACACTGTAAAAGTGAATTGCCGAAAGAAATACGAACGAACGTTGAAACGGGTCAAATAAAAAAAAAGAGAAAGAAAAAACGTATTAAAACCAGAGATGACCGAGAGAAAACGGGAAATATCGTAGAGTGGAATGTCTGTACCCCGGAGGGGGGGGGGGGTGTTATGGAACGTGAAAAGTAAAAAAAAAAAAAATGAAAAAAAATCCAGCCAGGGGGTGAGCATAAAGGAAAAGACGAGTGCGCGGGAGTATGAACAATAAACTTTTCTTATTTCTCCTTTTGCGTTTGCTGGAAGGTATGAAAAGTGGTTCAGTAGTGAAAGAGGGTAACCGAGACTTGTCTACATGGAAAGTTCAACATTGTGCCGCGGATGATTGTGATGTTCCGGTGGTGGCTGTGATGGTGGTCGAGGGCGGGAAGGGGAGAGGGCACGATAAGACGGGATTATAAGTTTGTGCTCGCGTAAGAATCGCAGGAAAAATGCTCTGTGCTTTCTCGTTGGATTTACAAAAGGACGAACGAATCGTCGTTTGTGGGTGGGGGTAGGGGGAGGAAAGGGAAGGGGTCGAGGGGGCCGGGGGCGAGAAAAGAGAGTGAGAATAGACGAGTGGCGGTGACTCTGTGTAACGAGTTGCTCGACGGAAACGTCGACCGGCTGGAGAACGCACCGGCTGATAGGGTAAAAGAGATGAGAATGCAAAAAAAAAAAAAAAAAAAAAAAAAGAATTAAAAAAAAAGTAATAATAAAAAAACAGGGAGTCTACAAAGAAGAGGGGTTCGGATTGTGGGAGTGATAAAATATATATAGATATACAGATATATACATATAACAAGAGAACGGAAGCGATGAGAGAGGCGAGAAGTAGTGAAGAAAGTGGAAACGGCCGGTGTTAGCCAGCCGTGATTAATCTACTCGTTTGTCAGTCGGTCTTATCCGATTTTGGATTCAAACCAGAACAGTGGCTCCGGGTTTTTACTCATCCCCGTACTGTCTTTCTCAACAATTTTCTTCGTTCTTTATCTCTTTCTCTCTCTCACTCTCTCTCTCTCTCACTCTCTCTCTTTCTCGATCTCCGTCTTTTTATCATTCTCGGATCCTTATAACAGCACAATCTTTTTATCAGCGCGACCTATCGTTCCTTTCCGCTTTCGTTCTCTCGAGATAACTCGACACTCCGACGGTGCATTGCCGGATTCTCGAACAATTTATCTGACAAGAAAAATTTAAAGAAGCGAATGAAAAAAAAAAAAATAATAATAATAATAATAAAGGTCCGACGAGTCACAAAATTTACGTACTTTCGTTGAATCAAACGGATTGTATTGCACAACTCGCGTTTCGACGTTGGATCACTTGGAAACTCGTTTGCTTCGTGTTTGCTTGTATTCAAACTTGATACTCGTATATGAGTTATAAAACTCACGTTGATGGGAAACGTGCGGAATGGTCGCTTGGAAAGGGATGGTTTGGCTTAGGGATGGGCATCCATTCAATGGAAATGTATTTTAAATACTTTTTAAAATAAATAACTGTGATTAATTATCATGTATAAATTAATATTTTTACCATTTTCACATTTTTACCAATTTACGTTAATTATTATTTTTGAATGAATTAGAATATTCAATAAATCCATTAAAATTGATCATCACTTGGTTCAAAAAGTATTTGAAATACATTTTCATTGAATGAATGCCCATCCCCGGTTTGGCTGGATGTTGGTGCTCAAGCGTCGAACGAGTTTCTTCATTGGGACGATTATTTTTCAGAATTAATGCTGATAAAGAAATTTTTTTATGGCGTTTCGAATTTTTGTATTTAACAAGAATTATGATTCTGATCATTGCCGATTGCTCAGACTCGCATGAATCAAATCGTTGGTAGTAATCAATTATTTAAACTATCGATGTAAGACTTACTATAAATTACTGGAGGTATATGAAAAATATAAATATAAAAAATGTGAGAAAGTCTCGAAAATTTGAGGCTTTCTCAATTTTTTTTCGAATTTGAGAATTTGAGGTTCAGATTGGTAAATCCACCATTTCCTCATTTTGGACTAACTTTCTGTCGGACGGTCTATCCGGTAAGACCTCAAACAACATATGTATTTCACGAGCTAAATGTGAAACAATTTGCATGCAAATTCATAAAATTTCACTGTAATGTGAAATCACGAGAATAAACGTTTGAAAAAATTTTTTGTTGACTCGATTCGACGTGCGATCCGTGTCAACGCCAACGCTAATCTCGTCGCTCCGGTGGATGACACAGAGTGATATGGGGAGACGGGCTATAACGTTTATGGGTAATCAGCGATCGTTCGGGTTCATTCGATTATGCGCTAATCACTGCCTCAACCAGATCGATTGCTATTAGCCCTCGTGGCAATCGACCGACGGCCTCCTCCACTCTGCAAGGATCCTCCGGGGCCTCAGGGGCGGTGTAATCGGCAGCCTGAACCCGTAATCGACGAATTTCCGGCTAACCCGGAGCCACACAACCACTTTCCAATATGGACTCCCCCCCCCCCCTCCCTCTCTTTCTCTCTCGCTCGTCAAACCGAAATTGGAATATAAATTAAAACGTAAAAATTCTGACGTTTTGATTATTCATCATTTTTGACCGTGGACAATCGCTGATCAATATTGTGGCTTTGTTACGACGGAAAATGTTGTCAAGCAATTATGAAATTAATCCAATAGTCGCTAATTCGTTTTCGTAACAAAATTAAAGCATTCGAGCACTGAAAAACTAAAAATTTCAATATTCTTATCGAACAAATTTATTTCATACGAAAATTTCAGTTATCAGCTAGTCCATCTAGTTGAAATTGAATTGGAACATTTTTCGTTCCGATAATTCGAAAATATTTTTCGGCTCAATATTCGAATTTGCTCGGATTTTTCGTAAATCAAGGTCGTTCTTCAGTTTGGCGATGTTTGATTCACTTTTCACCGGATATACATTCTCGAAGCGGTTTTCAAAATTTCCGGACGGATTTTTCTCATTCCGTTATCGATTTCGCAACGTTATCGTTGTGTGCTCTCACGAGTTCATATATATATACATATATATGTGTGTACATAAGTAAGTTAGATGCGATGATAAAGATGTTATACAGCTATGTGTGATGGGATATGGGAGAGGCCATATTCGATCCTCCCGAGAATGGCGGAGGCATCGAGAGTGAATTTCCCAACCTACTCTCCGAGGGAACATTGGCAAACGTGAATTTCCTCCTACGTAAAAGCAGACGAGAGGGACGACACTATACACTATCATACGCCTCGGGAACCATCCGACGTTTGTAGTGAGCTATACTTGGTATATATATATACATATATATGTATGTGATGATGGTGATATTCCGGAATCACACCGACTTGTCGAGTGATTAAACTGTAATTGAGATATTATTATGCGATGTGTGTAATTTAATTATACCACGGGATGTGTGGTTCTCCCGTGTAATTCGTCAGAAATTAAATTCAAAACGAAAAGCCGACGACCCGAGCTCTATATTGAGTGTCCCATTTTCTATCATTAGAAATAATTCGTCCACTATTTTCACTCCTGTCGATATTTTGGCTCAACGGATTACAAAAAAAAAAAAAAACAATAATTTCCGAAAAATTACACCGATCAATCGTAGGATTGTTAATTGGTTAATCGATGAATCTTCGCACGTAAAATTGTTGAAAAAATACACTGAAATCAGTCTGGTTCCCAAATTTGGATGGCAATAATGGAGTCATTAAAACTGGCAATATGGGATGGTAATATTTTGATGATGAAGTGTTTGCCGAAATTTATCGTACGAGCATCTCGCAGATTGATAAGAAAGACGAGATGGAAAAAAAAAAGAAAACAAAAAAAAGAAAGGATTTGGGTTTTCGCGAGTATACACGAGGGTGGCACGAGAGATGATATCTGAAATGAGTTGGGGAAGCTTTTGGGAGTCTCGAGGTATATATATATATATATCTATATATGTACATATAGATATATGTGTACATAGAACTAGGGTTACGTTACCAGAGGCTGGGACAAACACGAAATGGTCAGTGCCTCGGGTGAACTCGACGATGTTGTCGTCGTCGTCGTCGTCGTCGTCGTCGTCGTCGTCGTCTCCATCGTTGTCCGTCGACGTCGTCGTCGTAGTTGAGGCTATCCGCGGGCGTGGCCATATTGGTGCCCGTGCGAAACTGTACCTCCGAGCATCATAAAGCCGAGGGTTCGTGGCCCCGAAGCACTATAGCCCTCGACAGCAGGCATGCGTTACGGCCGTTACGTTACCCCGTTGGCACTCGTGGTCCACGGGTTCAGCCTGCATTTGCCACAGCCAGTGCCACCGTCGTAGCTGCGCTGTGCCCGTCTTCGTCGTTGCGTCTTGGAAATACCCCAACGCGTACACCTCTCAACGTCCCAATTTACGTCAACCCCACTCTCCGTATTATTCACTTTGAATACTATACTTCGAATATTGTATTATGCAAAAACAAAAGTACACGAGTTAGTTTGTAATACATGAATAATTACAGTGCGTGACGATACGACTGAGATGCGAACGGAATTTATGAGACAAAAAAAAAAAACTAGTAGTGCCCATGGTTAGTAATGCCCATGGTTAGTAGTGCCCATGGTTAGTAGTGCCTATGGCTAGTAATGCCCATAGCTATTCATGTTTATTTTGTGTGTGACTCTTCACGGGCCGCACAAGTAACTTCCCGATTCGCGAGTCTAAATATATTCGAGTTTCTTCAAATTTGGGGGGATGAGCATTTTTTGAAGTCCCATAACTTTTATTCGTTCCGGCTAAGAATGAAAATTCGTTCACTACAAACTTTTGCACACCTAAACCTTTAAGAATGACGAAAGAAAAAATTATTTTTTCCAAGTGGGGTGCCAGAATTTTTGTCCCCAAATTCCATGCCTCATTTACGGTAACGAAAAAAAAAAAAAAAAAAAAAAAAAACACACACAACAACAACAACAACAACAACAACAACAACAACAACAACAACAACAACATATTCATATTATTGCCACTCAGTAGCCACTTGCATATTGCTACCCAGTCTAAAATCCGTTCTTAAATTATGATTTTTGCTAAAAAACTAAAAACCTACTTGACCGATCTGGACCGAAATCTAATCAGCTCTAAGTTCCGGTGAGACACATCGATTGCATCATCGATCATCCTAATCGCTTCATTAGTTTTGGAGAAAACGGTAACGAAAGATTGATCACATACGTACGTTCGTACGTACGTACGTACGCACACACACACACACACACACACACACACACACACACACACACACACACACACACGCACACAAACATTTTGCTCAAAATAGGCTCAAATGAACCCAATGACCTCGAAACGTGAAGATCTGCAAAAAAAACGATTTTCGATTTTCGGGGTCATCACAATAACTTCCCTATAATCGGGAAGTTAAAAACAAAGTAGAACCCTGCTCATGGCTTCCTTATCATTTTATTTTTAATTATTGAGATGTAAAGCTCATGGCTTACTTATCATTTTACACATTTGCCAAAGCTTCCTCCATGAGGAACCATGTGTCGATCAATTTTGGCTTCGTGAAAATAAATTTTTGAATTTTTTAAAAATCGCGTAAAAACGAAAGATCCGCATGGATTCTTCTGAAAAATTAATCGTGCTATGCGCCGTGAACCATGTACATGTGTGACAAGTTTCGGCTTGATATCCCGAACTGTTCTCAAGTTATGAACGCTCAATCAATGTTACATACACACACACACACACACACACACACACACACATACATCCGGACATTTTTTCTGAATGTGATTTTTAAATGTTTTGGCACATTCTGAACACGTTTTAATGAACATGTCCAAAAAAAATGTTCTCACGAAAACAAAGCTTCCTCTATGAGGAAGCAAAAATTGTTAAAATTTTCATTATTTGGGAAATGATAAGTAGGGGTGACCGGAAGGGGCCAGCCGTGACGGGGGTAGTTTGTAACATATCTCCCGAAATGAGGAAGTGAGATGCATGGTTCGAGAAAAAGAAACACAATTAGAATCAACATTTTGTGATTTATTCGTTGAGAGGTCAGATTGTTGGATTTATTACACGATTATTACATTTTTAACAGATACTTCACGTGATTGTTATGTTCTTGTGATTGTTATGCGTACAAAATTGATTCCATTTCAACGTTTTGTAATTTATTTTCCATCGGTTTGAATGCTTCATCGATTGGCAATTATATCAACGGATAATTGAAACAATGCCGTTTCGTATATTCGAAACGGCATTATTTATAATTCCGTCAGTTATCGCAGTTAATCATCGTTCAATCAACGAAAATTAACGCCGTTAATTAATTGAAATTGGAGATATAAAATTACACGTGAAGCGTGTATAATGCGCGAAATTTATAAACGTGTTGGATTCGATTGTGATGGAATCATTGGGTTTGTCGTTTGTTCACATGAACATTCGAATTATCAGTCGAACGAAACGTTAAACCGTATGAAAGTGAATTAGCGACAATGCTTTCGGGATGGGCGAGGGGGAGAGGGAAGGGGGGAGGGATAAGCCGTTCGATTCGACAAATCCATTGTTGAAAAGTCGAAAAGCCCTCGGTCCGTGTTTCGATTCGGTAACTCTTCGCTTGTCTTGGTAATCGAATTTAATCAGACCAAATCCGTCTTCGTGTCCCCAGAGTCCAGACTTCGATTCCGATAACGTCTGTAAAATCTCTCGAGACAAACGAGAAAACCCGGCCCTAACGAACACGTTGTCGCTGGCTAGCTTCTTCGTAGCTTTTTCAACCTTTGATTCTCGACGACGGGATAAAGCTTCGATAAGGTCATGATTAGTCGCGCCGAGTCATCGACGATAATTCCATCGTTACGTTCTTCAAGATCCGGCGGTTTATTCTCGTTGAGCTTTTCACATTCGGACAATCTTTCATCGTCTCGGATTTGTTCGCGTTATTCATCCCATTCGGGTCTAACTCATTATTCATACGACCTTGGACAGACGTTTTCTTGATTATCTACCATCCGAATGCCCACTGTCGCGACCTCGAGATGAAATGGATTAAGAACGGCTCGGGGCGTTGGAGTTTGCCCTTTAGCTTTGTTCGTAAACTTGTCGAAAATTTTCAACTTAGGAGGCAAGATGATTGGCCATACAGTTGTCAAAAATTCTGCCGTCGAGCCCGGGCTATTGTGGACACTCTGGATTTTTATGACTAGAATCATATAATCACACGATGTTTCGACTCGGCAGTGGATCAAAGTATGGCGGAAAATGTTTCGGTCATTGAATTGAATTTCGAAAAATTACCGTATTTTGCTTCCTTATTTTATTCATCATTTTCAGAACAATAAATATTTTCGAGTGATTTTCGGTCAAATTTACTCTAGGATATGTACACCAAGATATCTATACGGTATACAGGATAACAAAAAGTATCTGCTAATTTTTATCAACGATTACACAACTTGGTCCCTAATAGAACCGAATCGAATCGCGAGGCTGTTATGGAACAATCTTCATGTCGATGTAACTTGGCCAAGAATTTGTTTTTTTCGTTGAAACTCGTTGTATACCTTAGGAAGGATGTTCACAAGATGCCTGAACGCCTTCAACAAATTTCTGGATCAAATTCTGATTTTAGAGGAAAGAAAGATTTTCGTTCAGTTCAGACTCTCATCAAAGCAGTTTTTTTTTTGAAAATCAGAATTGCAAGCTTTGGCTCTTCCGGTAAAGTTACCAGAAGGTGCCATTTTGTTTCTCGTTCGTCAACAATCAACGGCGTATTCGAACCTTGGATTGGGTTGAAAATAAATTGATTAAGGATCAAAAGCTCTGATGTAAATAATCTAGCCAGACATTCTGATAAATACAGAAAATACAATAATATCGATACCATGATTTTACAATAAAAAATTATATCGTTTCTCGCATACCTCGCAGCCCAATTTCAACATTCAAGGAGATAAAATCCGTTGCAGGTTAAACCGCAACGTTGAATTGTTTTCCCCGAGCGAAATTCAAATCCCAGTCTCCGTATCTGTTTCTACATAAATACACACGTGCATGCATCTATCTGTCTCGCTGAGCTTTTCTCAGGATTAGCCGGGTAGTTTCAAGATGTAAATAATTAAAGGCGTTAACGCTGTGTTGTCCCCCCAGCCCTTATGTCCAAGAACTCACAATCCTTCTTCATTAATTTAGCTCGCCGTAGCTACGGCCCTCTGTAAATTGCACCTCGTAATGGTGAAATGTTAATTAGGAGACGGAGAAACACTAGCGAGTGAGCCGTTACGACAGATGGGCCGTGGATACGTTGGCTATCTCGGTTTTTCATGTATTTTTCATTCAATCTCCGCTTATTTGAATTGTCACTGGACAAGGAACGCGAGCATGAACAATGGACGGATAAACACAGACGGGGGATAATTAAGGCCACTCTACACACCACGGTTTTTCTTGGTTCACTATACAGGATTTCGTTGCGGTTTTGTGTTTAAGTCTTGTCGAAAATTTATAATTATACGTGCAAATTGATTGACGTTGATTGTCACCTTCACTAAGCGTCCAGCCCTCGAACTTTTTCAATCATTCGGCTATGGAGAGTGGCACCTAAAGGATGTATTTTGCTTCCAATCGAATATACGCGACTTTCCTGAATTTACCTTTAAAATCTGGATCACAAGATCCGTCGAAAATCTTAGTCCAAGAGCCGCCAAAGGGCTGCTGCGCAGAAAACGGTAAACGGATGCATGCCACGTGACTTCTCTTTCATCTTTGTGATTGGCTCTGATAGTCGCTTTTCAGTGAAATCTGACATACGGACTTTCGACATCAACGTGACTGCGGTGGATCAAAGAGACGATGTCTAGCCTGTGGGTAGTGTCCTACGTTCAATGACGCTTCGATTCTCGTGACCTGTTCTCCTCTGACGCTCGTTCGTTTGGCCGTGCAATAAAGTGACCGAATTCTAGTATAAATACCAGTGAATCCTCAATATCATTCGGTTTTTCTTTATTACAGCGGGCATCGGGGAGGCTAGCTTATACGGAACCTTAGTTCCAGAATCGGGTGCCTGCCACGTGCAATGACGAATATTGTGATCCGATTTCCCACCAACAGTTCGGCCTCCCATTATCCAGGATCCACGGTAGTCAACTGGCCGCTTGCTACGACTACGGAAATCCCAACCAATCCAACCTCCCTAATGTTTTCCATTGAGACGGCTTTTTCATTACTTCGTTTCCAGGATTCTTCGGATTCCGATGCAACCAACCAACCGACCAAATCAACAACTCCGCAGCAATTTATTTCTCACAAAAATCGTTCTAATATTATTTTCTTCATTTCCAAAAAGTGGATTTCCATTAAAGTGCCATTGCGGATTGAAATTGTGGTCAACCCGGAGTCGCAGATATCTTGGAACTTGTTTCCGTACGTGTGTGTATGTGTTTCCAGCGTGTTACCCGATATCAACAGCTGTGCCGTCGAACGTTCGACCCGCACACGAGGAATTGTCTTCGGGCGTTGGTCCGGGCTTAACTTTCGGACAGGACGATGAGAGTTCAGCGAGGTGCCATCGAGGCGGCTTGGCCTAGGATTTTCCACCTTCACGGCCGAGTGTCCGGCTACCAGTGTTGTTTGTTTCTTGCTCGTGCGATACGAGCGAGATTTCACGAGCTGGTCACCGCCTGCCCTTAACGATTATTACCGTCCGACCTCTCCGCAAACAATCCCTCCCCGTCTGGCACCGCCACCGTCGCCACACCATCACTGCTGCTGCTGCCCGACCTGAGTTTCATCCCTTCTAGCTTCCAGCTCAGTCCGCCACCACGACGAAACTCCTGGCTGTCCGTGTCTCTCCGGTTCCTTCGAAAAAGCTTTACCACCTATATATGTGTGTACATAGGTGGTATACGACGACATGGTGTATGTGTACGGACTAATAGAAGCGCGGCCGGGCGCGGTCTATGCCGCGACGCGTGGAAAGTATAGTCGTGTGTCCTCAACGTACATCACAAGCAACGGAAAACGAAAGAGCCACTGTAGCGACTCTGTTTCTCTGTATCTCGTAATAGACAACAAGACTTTTCACCCTCGGCTTTCTCATTAAGAACCACGGGTCCTTTGTGTCGTCCATTCCATCATTTAGTTTCGTTCCTTTTGTTTTTTCCCTCCGTCACTCCTTCATTCTCTCTTCCTCGCCCGGTCTTTTTCCTCGAAACAACATAATTACATCATAAAGTTCGTGCCCCTTCCCTTCGCTGACTCCCCCCTCGCCCTTCAACCCGTGAGCAATCTCGTTGCTGCTGCTGCTGCTGCTGTTCGTGAACGACTAATTATTATTTTTCGCATCGGAGTCACGAAACAGGTTGGTTCTCAACAAACGACTCCGCGGGCAAAGTGATTTTAATCAAAGATGTTGATGTACCGGAGCGCTTTTCGCATATTCATAAGTACGTGAATAACGGATTATTCAGTCGCAAAGTCACTTTGTTGTTGAATAGTAATAAATTTTGTTGGAGTTGTGTTTTCATGTTCTTTCGGTTTGGCATATATAGCAAGTGAAGGTTGCTTGTCTCTGCGGTGATTATGGTGAACTTTCGATACACGATTTTCGTGACAAATAATTTGAAATGGGATTTTTTTTGTTTTACAATAAAAGGGAAAAATTGAGATGCGAAGTTGATGATTTTCGTTACAACAAAAATCGTTAACTTTATTTATTATAGTGAAACGTAGAATATTTTGATTTTGAGTGAGCTTAATATTGTGTACTGCACACACTCTAATCTGTATATTGTGAAATTACTCGTTACTTATCAGACTCACGGACAATATAGACCAGTCATTTTTCACTTCGAATCATCTTATTTGGTTTGTTTTACTAAATATCGTGACAAATCTAGAGTTAAAACGTTACAAATTTTATATATAACATTTTTCCACACAATGCCCACTTAACAATTTACAGAGGTGTGCAATTTGCGTGACCCACCCTGTAGGTGTCCATGCCCACTCCGGCGTACTTTATGCGCTGTTGTTTTATCACATGGACCTCCATCGGGGGGTCGATAGAGCGGGAGCCGAACACGACTCGTGGGTATCTCGACATCGTTGTTAATTAAAATTTCGATCGATCTACATTCAAAAGTAAAAGAGCACGACCGAGACAAACGCAACAGCGGATTTTCATAATAGCGAGCGATAGTTTTTTTGTCCATACCGAACGAACAATGACTATGGCTCGAACGTTAAATCACAAATAGCCGAATTCGGTAATCATTACCCGGCGTTTATGGCTTCCAATTTTCTTTCGTCACTCTGGGCCGTGTATTTTCTCGGACTTGAAATACTCGGAAACGTTAACGTAGTACCCTCCATAAGAGCGTTCCTCGTCAGATTTTCATGAAACTTGGCATACTTATAAGTATTGATAAGAAAGAGGTTGAGTTAAATTTTTATGGCTTTCCGGATAGCGAGAAAAAATATATCAACACTTTTATTTTCACACGTTTAACATGGAGCCTTATGGAAAATCAAGCTCAATTTGATATAATACAAAAAGTCCTCGTCGGATTTTAATGAAAACACTTAAGCTGTAAGTTGAATATTCAGAGAACGATTTGGGCACTTGAAGGTAGAGATCAGGAGACTGTGATGATAATAATAAGCAAATAAACATTAGGAAAATACAGTTTATATCAGGAGTTGGTCGTGATCCAGTAGACATGGCAACGTTGCGCGTTTGTTTCCCGTCTTCTCTCTCTCTCTCTCTCTCTCTCTCTCTCTCTCTCTCTCTCTCTCTCTCTCTCTCTCTCTCTCTGATCAACATCATAACACGCGACGTTGCCACATAAACGTACTTACCTCAATCAGGAGATGGTCTATCTTAGGCTTGTTTTGACTCTTACAGTTTGTGGGATACCTTAATAACGATAAAGCGGTCAGCATCTCGTAGGAAAATTCAAATACAAAGTACTCGAACCAATCAAGAGTTACCAACGGTGAAAAATTTTATGTACAACATTTTTCCATACGATGCCCTACTTAAGGAATTAGAGCCAGTCATCATTATTGGCCTCATTCCTGATCCATCATTCAGGACCATTCCTCAACCACGATCATCAAAGGTGTGAAATTTGCGAGAACCACCCTGTACGTGTTCATCCACGCGTCAGTGGAGATCCATTCGCGTTCTTCGACGTTTCAAACCGAATGAAAAGCCATTTCGCGGAGTTGGGGCGTTGCCGGTCTGGGTATCCGATCGTATGGCAATAAATGAAGAAAAGTTTGGTCATCGCGGTCAGATGGGGCAACAACACCCGTAGTTACGTTATCCCGGGCTATACGGTCTCGAACCGTGGATCCCGCTTGGCGCGACTCCTCGCCCGTACGTACAAACCCCATACACGTGATCACACACACACACACACACACACACTTACATATATATATACGGACGGAAAGATGGATAATACGGTTGGGGGTTTTGTGAAAGACAGAGACGTAGAAACTAACGGACCAACGGATAAAAGCAGAACGAACCGAGTACCGAGGATGTTTCGAGAAGTTGGGCAATAATGCTGCTGGCCGTTGGTTCCAGAAGCTCGCGCGAGCTCCCTCTGGCGTCCCGTCCGCCCAGCTACTCCCGCTGCGGGGGATAGTTGGCAAAACTCGTATCGCCGAGGCCGCACGTACGAATCGCCTCGACCCCTTCAAGCCTTTTTCCTCCCTCCTCTCACGACCGCCTTCCCACCCCCCGGGGGTTTCTTCTATTCCGTGGTAATACCTCGATTTATTTATTAACTTATTTTCTTTTTTCGGTCTCAACTTCGTGTGCCGCCACTCAGCCGTGGGAGGCTCTGTCCTCCGACTATCGCGGCCACCCCCGCAGGGCGCCTCTTCCACTCTATGAGGGCGCTCCCAAGTCGCGCCCCCTTGTGTATCTGGCTCGTCCGATTTTCTCATTTTCTTCGGTCGCATCGTGGCCACACGTGGAATAAACGTAAACGTATACAATTTATGTGATGCAGAACACTCGGAGGAGTGGAGGGGGTAACTATTAATGTGAAAGATTTTGGGGTTGGTTTGAATGGTCGAGAAAACAAAAATTGCAGGGTTGGTTGATCTTTGTGGGATATGGATTGTTAATGTGATTTGTATCATGATTTAAATGTGAGATAGTGAAATATCGAACAATGCATGCGCTTTGATTTATGTTGGTTAATTGACTTGTTCGACTGAAATGAGGAATTTTTAGATAGACGCAATAATCAGTCAATCGTCGACCGCCTGGTGAATTAATGGTCCAAGCTATTCTTTCTCGGCTCGATCAATTCTTCATTGATTTAACAATAAGAAAATATTTTTTTTCTTTTCATGTCTGCCCAATCGAGTCGATTTTTCGTTCGTCGAGTGTTAATAATCGCGTTATATCGTTCATTTATCCAATTCCCAGCTAAATGGCCCGAGTCAACATTTTAACCTTCTTTTTAACTTATTTCAACGTTACGTTCACGATGAATCAGATTGAAAGTAAAATGAAGCTAGAAGAAATTCTTGTCTGAGTTTCAACTTTATTTCAGTCTAAAAACGTGCGGTTGTTTCAAGTTTGGATGGTGTAACGAAGGTTGAGATGACGAAATAAGAATGTTTCACCTTCATTGGGAAGATGAAATGAAGTGCTTTATTTTTTTTAATAATTCAAAAACTTTGGAAAAAGGAAAAAATCTTATTCAGTATTTTTTGTAGAGAATTCAATTTGCTACAAAAAAAGTTATTTGCATTATCGTCGTATCTCACATAGTTTCCGAGTTATTATAAAATGTATCGAAGCTTTTAAGAAACAAGCTGTCTTAACTTGCCGATTCCCCGCCGAATTCAATGACTGGAAAATGTCTAAAATTATCATCGAAGACCTACTACCCGAAGTCAAAAATGTGCGTAGTTCCGGAT
This sequence comes from Diplazon laetatorius, assembly GCA_963662125.1. Classification (NCBI taxonomy): domain Eukaryota; kingdom Metazoa; phylum Arthropoda; class Insecta; order Hymenoptera; family Ichneumonidae; genus Diplazon; species Diplazon laetatorius. The sequence continues at coordinate 9,297,885 of OY759153.1, forward strand.
TTTTCGGTGCAATACTGCGGAAGGAAAAAAATATAAACTATCAGGTGCCAAAAACCCTATGTTGATCAAATGGCGAAATTCGAGGGCTTCGGGGAGGTACTTAGAATTGGTCTACGAGGCTGGGCCTTGGGCTACGTTAAAATTTATTTTTTTCGAGACATCTAAGCCCATGGAAGGGCCAAAAAATGTTTTGACCCTAAATAAGGACCACCCTCATGGGTATAATAGTCGAGCGCTAGAGTTTCGCAACATTTCCACGCCCATTGGGCCTTTCGTAACGTCGACTGATTGCTTCGTCGAATGACCGCGGGGGAAATATAATTTTGAAATTCGTCGACTTGCCAACACGCGAAAATTCCGGCGACGATTATACGAAGCCTCGCGTTATGAATTTGCCGGATCGTTGATAATGGGATGTACGAGATGAGATGAAAACGTGGGAGGGGGGGGGGGGTAGGGAATCGAATGGGAGAGAAGAGGAAATGGAACGTGGCGGATGCTACGTTCGTTTCGACAGACGGACCATTTCATAATTATCATAATGACTGGCACCCTTCCACGCCCGAACGCGTATCTATAGCCCCCGTGTGCTCGTTGAAACCAGTCAGCATTCGCGTTTATAACGGTTTCGTTTAATTACGGCCACGAGTGGTGCCGTTCACGTTCCCCGTATACCCTTCGCGCTTTATCTTCCACACATTCGCGTCCCTTTAGCTTCACCTCTTCTCCCTCTCCCTCCTCTCCTTTCCGTCGCTTCGGCTCCATTCACGCGAACGTATTTCGCTCATTCGCTTCCTTCGTTCATTCGCGCACCTCTACTATTCACGTTTCAACTCACGCACTTGTCGGGTTATTCAGTAACAAGTATGATAATGATGATAACTCGTTTTTTTTCTCCTTCTTTTTTATTTTTTTTCTCTTTATTAAACTTTTTTTTTTCTTTCACCGAATAAAAAAAGACAAAAAAAAGACAAACCTTAGATATATATATATATATATATATATATATATATATATATATATATATATATATATATATATATATATATATATATATATATATATATATATATATATATATATATCTAAGGTTTGTCTTTAACAATTGAATATCATTAATATTGTTATTGTGATTAAGACAAAACTTATTAATTTTATTGCCAGTGAACAAAAAGTAAAGCTAAGCTGGAAAATTTTACCGAACGTTTCTCGCGTCTTGAACTATGTTCAGTACAATTTTGGATAACATTGAGTAGACCCTGAGGGTCGAGAGAAAATAAAAACATTTTTTTCTCTTTTTTTTAGCTGTCAATTTTTCGTTTACATATCGGGTTAATATTGCATTTGCTTTATTGAACGGAGCTTTCTTCCAGTTCAAAAGCACTGGTCAGATTTCAATTTTGCTGTATTGACACTTGAGAGACACACCATTGGAGATTTTACTTTTTTAATTTTCGATTAGAAGTCAACAAAAACCTAGACTCATTTGGGGTCCATAACTATATGGAAATGTTTCTGCATGATGTAAGAAAACGATATATTGATGGATGAAAAAATCCTGAGACTTGCGGTCGAAATCGTACCCGTTACACGTGGAAAACCCCATATACATAATGCATCCATTCGGTTGTAGTCAGCTTAGCATTATTTTTATCTCTCTCTCTCTCTCTCTCTCTCTCTCTCTCTCTCTCTCTCTCTCTCTCTCTCTCTCTCTCTCTCTCTCTCTCTCTCTCTCTCTCTCTCTCGCTCTCTCTTTCTCTCTCTTTCTAACCGTGCAACGTTTGTTTGTTTTCTCACTTTTTACCGTCTGCCCCATTCCGATTCGGCGCCTTCTCACTCGCTCCTTCGACTTTTTGCACTTTTCTCCCCCGGTCGCGCCGTTAGTCGTGCTAGACGATTGTTTCCGGGTGGGCAACGTCGGGCGGGAGGGTTTTTTTTTGTTTCAGCGATAATGCACGTTAGGAGAAAGCAAAAGAGAAAGAGGGAGAGAGAAAGAGAGAGAGAGAGAGAGAGAGAGAGAGAGAGAGAGAGAGGGAGGGAGAGAGAGGGTTGTGGTATCATTAGCTGCTGGATACGCCAAGAACTTGGATGGAAGAAATGAATCTCGCGAAAAAGTAGGTACAGCCGTTGTTTCTGCTATTTGAACATTTTTTTTTCTAACAAATAAACAACTCGATAGTGATGATGATTGTAAAGTCCGGGGCGTTATGAAAATTCACTTTCGGACTTTTCATGATATTTGATCGATCACAGTTTCGATCCAACTGTTTCCTGATTTTTCATGAGCAAGATGAAAACGGAATGGCGTTGAACGTCGGCTACGTTTAATTAATTTTCAATAAATTCTTCGACTCTTTGAAAACCTCATTGAGCGTTGAAATTATGTATAGTCTATGTATTATATATATATATATATATATATATATATATATATATATATATATATATATACATATATATAGATTCCATTTCAATTCAGACAGTCAAAACCCTGACCCCCGCCGATTCAGTTCGTGATTTTTTTTCGGTTTCCATTTCACCCCAAAAACACCCCTGATTTTTTTCAGAATTTTCCGATCACCTACAGCCCTTAGAGAAATTCAAAACTACCCTCAATTGGAGAAACTCGTATTCCGACATAATTCAAAAGTTTGATTCTTTTTCATGCTTTCGGGAGGTCAAAATATGAAGTTGGCCAAAATTTCAAAGTGGGATCTGTATTGCAACTTTTTTTTTTCAAATCGGATGGTCAAAACCTAATCTCTGCCGATTGAGGTTGTGATTTTTTTTTCGGCTTCCATTTCACCCCAGAAACGATCCCTGATTTTTTTCAGAATTTTTGGGTCTTCTACAACCCTTAGAGAAATTAAACCCTTAGAGAAAACAATCTGATCAGTATCAATTGAATCGGAAAAATTTGAAAATTCATCTTCTTATTTAACTTTTTTTCACAGTTTTAGTTTCAATATTTTTTTTGTTTCTATATCCCAAGAACGAATGATTTCAATTCCTGGTCGGAATTGAAATTGCCTTGAAAATTTTGTGAGCGGGTCCGACGAGGACAAGATGGTAGACGGAAAATCGTCGCGGCGAGGTTAGGGAAAGATGATGGGAGGGCGGAGGGGAGGGGATGGGCGGCCCAGGCACGTAGAGTTGAAAATCGGATGAGAGTACGAGGCTCTTGGGAAATGAAGAACGAAGGACAACGCTCCGCCCTTAACGTTCATAGACATCCAGCCGAGGATAATGACGCCACGGACTGACAGACACCCTTCCCATGTTTTCCAAGCTCCCTCTTCTTCTTTATCATCGTCTTTGCTCTCTTTGGCCCTCTACCCCCCCCCCCCTGGTACCCTCTTTGCCGCGGGGATGAATAAAAGTGAAAAAAAATACACAGACACATACGCACACACAGACCCAGAGAAGTGGCAGTCTGGTAGTTTGGAATTTCAAATTAATTTGAGCTTTACCCCATCCCACCGAGTTTTAATCCGGTTTAATTGTGAAAAATCGCCTCATCCTGAGGAGGTCCTTTCACTGTCCTTATAATACATATATATATGTATATATATATGTATATATATTGTAACCTTCTTTGTCGATTCTGCCCTTTTCCCCATTAACTCCCTCATTGATTCACCCGGTGATAACCGACGAGCCGCAATCTCGAAAGCTCGTGGAAACCCCTCGTCTCCATTTGCGGTCCTTCGCGATTCCGTTTTCTCGCGCATTCGTCGGTTGTACTAGACAAATCACCGTTTGATGAGGATACACGAAAAAACAACGTCGACGTAATAACGTCTGGATCGAATGCTCGGAGACGTTGATAATCGAGCTTCGAGGAATGGTGGGGTGCGATCAAACATGTTGGATGAGTTTGGGAATTATCGAACGTTCTTTTTTATTTTTATTTTTTATTTTGCTTTGCGATAAATGTTGCATTTTTCATATTTTTCTACAGGGACCTATGAAAAGTCTAGTTTTCGCTCAGAAGCTTTGCGAAGTCGAAGTTTTGACGCGAAAATTAATAATAATATAACATTAATATGTATAGTAACACTTTGAATAATTGGTGGATATGATTGATCATATTTTACAGATATAACCAATATTTGCATATATCCTTTGAATTATTGTCAGCTTCGCGATAAAAGTAGTGAAAAAAATGTCCATAATTTTGATTTTCGAGAGTCGAAATGAAAAAATTAATATTTTCGTCGAAGAGCTGAGACACTTTCACAGACGAACAGATTTTAATACATCTTTTTAACAGCGTAAGCGTGTGAAAAAAATACTTGAAATAAAAACGAAATAAATGAAAAATTCATTGATATATGCTAAAATAATGGAAAACAAAAATCTGAAAAAGAAAATCGGAAATTTCTTTTCAGCATGCATTTTAAGGTGTATAAATATCATAAAGATTTCGGATAGTGAAGCTCGAAAATGTCCGATATTCGATGGAATGGCTCCTATATATATATAGGCGCATAGCCGAAAACGCATAGCCGAAAATATTGAAGATGGGAACATGAAATTTTGAAGATACGTTCCACAGAGGGTGCAGAGGTGAACCAAGAAAGGATTTATCAAAAATCAATAGAACGACAATAGCTAGAGAGATGTAAATTTTGCACGGAGGTCCTGATCATATATAGGTATAATAGGTGCTCACAAAGAAAAAAAAGTTTGTTAAAAAACAAAATCAACAAACCGAAAGTATCACTTAAAATATTTTTAGTGTATTAATTTGTTTCAACATTAATTGCAACAAGTCCAAATTCTGTAGGACGAAGGGTCCTCGAGATACGGTAACTTTTTCATATTCTCTAATGAAAAATCCCGAGTTTGGCGTTCGGAAATTATTCCACGTTTATGTAAAAAAAAAAAAAAAAAAAAAAAAAAACAATGGAACCAAATCGGAATTTAATTTCACCATTCGAATCCATCGTCTCGGCAACGCGTTTGATCAGAATTACTCTATCGCAAGATACATCAAAGCCGACAAATTTGTCGTAACCGTCACGGAGTTCATTAACGAACGTGTTTATCAGTTGACATTGTCGGTAAATGACGGAAACGGTGGAAACAGGATGTGTGGATGGTGGTATTGTTTAATGATCTGCTTCGTCCGCATCGGTCGTCGTTTCGCAAATCCCATAGCCGGAAGTTGCAACTCGGTCGGTCGAAGGTTCCCAAGCTTCCGGCAAGTCGGCCGTGAATTTCCGGGCCCTCGGTCCTTTGGCGTGCGTCAGCTCGACGTCCATCGACCGTCTCCGGACTTTGCCTTCGGTCAATACCTTGCGCCACTCGAAGTCCGGCTCGTATGGATCGTTTTTCATCGATGCCAGCGCCTCCCTCTCGATCTCACGGAAATCGTGAATTATTTCTTCCTCCGGGCTGACAAATTTTTTCTGATACGAGCACGAAGAAAGAACAAAAAAAACGAATATGAAACAGAACGATGGGAAACTATTTTATTGGGTTCAAATGTTCTACTTATTATCGTAATAATTAGAATTTCATCAAAAATGTAATTAGAATTGAAAATATATTCATTCTAATTATTATCGTAATAATAATGAGAATTAATATATTGTTTTTAAAGTTCCGTAAAGGCCAAAAAATAAATAAAACTCTAAAAAAAAAATAGCCTATCTGATTTTCTCAGAAATTATAGGACGTAGAATTTTGAAATTTAACACATCAATACATCTTATTAACCCACACACTTGACACTAGGTGACACTTGAAAATATTTATATGATAATCAAAGAGAGGGCACATTAGGTACTTGAAGTTTATTATTTTCTTTTAATTTTATATATCATGTGGGGTATTATTTGAAAGGAATTGGCACGTAAAAAAACGAAAGAATTCACTATTCCAAATATAGCATAGTTGAAAAAAATATGCGGAAACATGACATTTCATGAAAAAAAGCGTTTTATTCGGGGTAACGATAGCTCCTAATTCTTAATCAGCGAAAAAAGAAATTCGTTTAATTTAAAAATGCAAATCACCGTAGCTTGTTCGTTGACGAAGAACGCCACGTCGGCTGTCGTTTCATCATCCTTCGGGCTCACAGACAGTCGCTGATAATCCGTGGTTCTACGATCGTACTTGTACTGTTCCGGAAACAAAAAAGCCGTTGTATCCTGAAATATTTTATCCTGTAACTGCATTATCTCCCGAATTTTTCGTTTCTTTCGTTTAACGTCTTGGCGCAGTTGCATTATCGGTGCTCTCTGTTTTTCCAGAACATCCGCGCTAAGACCTTTCTTCTCCAAAATCACTCGCTGCATTCGCTTCAGTTCCATTGATTTCCAAAGATTTCGCGACTCCTCCAACAACTCACCGGGTTTTCGACTCTGTAATGAAAAAAAAAACCTCCCATTAATTTACATTAATTTTCATATTCATTTAATTTATTCAAATACGTTGTTGAATTGATTCAATAAAGATCCAGTTGAAATAATTTCATGACTGAACGATCGTGAATAATATGCCTATTATATTTTACAATTTTCTGCAAAATAACAATCGATGACCCAAATCATTAATTATTATTGCAGTAATTTTGAAAACATTTTTATTTACGAGTGGACATTTTTTTTTTAAATTACGTCGCTGAGAAGAAAAAACATTCATCGATGGATATTATTCTGAATAAATATATTGTCCCATTGCATAATTATTTCGAACGATAATTAATTAACAAAATGAAAACAAACAATAGTAAAAAAAATAATAATTAATAAGTAAGACAGAATAAATTGAGTATGAGTGAAAAATGTATAAGCTAAACAAAATCAATGAAGAATATTATTATCCACACCGTATTTGGATTTTTCGAGAGCTTCCGTTTGTTCATCATTTCAGCCTTTTCAGCTTTTATCTTCTCCTCGGCTTCGACTCTTTTTTTCTCACTTTCGAGTTCAGCCAGTTTCTTCATTTTTTCGATGTTTTCCCCGTTCGTTTCGTTCCAAGATTTTTGCCACACCTTGAACTCACTAATCTGTCGATGAAACAAAAGAAAAAAAAAAGTTAAACATTTTTCGTGAACATTTTTTTTCGACGACTCGCGACGGGTGAATCATGGAGCCAATTTAATTTCGTTCGTACTCACTCGGCCGACCTCGCGATCAACGAAATTTCTCATCCACTCGATGTCGGATTCGTCGAAACTGAGAAGATTCTTCGGGGCTGTCAAAATTCTGAGAGTTCCGTTGAAGTCGCAGAAGGCGATGCATTGGGGATTGAGATATAGCTCGTGGGTGTGTATGCCGGTTATTATGCGACCCGACAGACCTTGGGTGAAACTGGGCTCGTGACTCTTGACGATAAAGTCCCAAATTTCGGCGGTCCCGTCGGCCTGGGCCAATATGAGAACGGTGGGTCTGAATGTGCCCCAACAACAGGCCGTATATCTGTCGAAATTGAGATTAAGTTTCGTCAAATTTTTTGAGGGGTGCGTCTCGAAGTTTCGGAATTTTCAATTTTTCCATGGTTCTTTTAGGGGGCTACATTTGTGTAGTTTGCCGGAAGAATATATGAATTTTGGGAATTATTATCTCAAAAACTATTGGTCCGATTGAATTCGAGTTAGGTTCATTCGAAAGTATATACATTGACGTATGTTGAAGAATTTTTCATTTAAATGTATAGCGAATGAGAGCGCTGTAATTCTGGCCAGCGTAAAATCACTTTTTCATAGTTGGTTCCCGGCTTTTTTTTCAGATAACGGATTGACCGATTCCTCAAAAATTCGGACACAATATGCCCGGATAGGTAATGAAGTTCGGCACGTAGGATTTTTTTTCAAAACTCATTTATTTTTATTTTATCAAGAAACAAAGGTCGTAAATTATTGAGGCGTAAAAGTGAATTCCAACTTCAACCAAGCATCTCAATGTATGTACCATCGAATAAAACCAATGTCAATTCAATCTGAACATAGCTTATATCAATTATATCCGAAAATAGTTTTTTGACATAATAATTCCCAGAATTCATCTATTTTTCTGGCAATCTACACTAATGTACCCGATTAAAATGATTATTTTTTAATTATTTAATAGTATATTATGACACTAGTACGAAAAAAAAATTTCTGACGAGTGTGAGTTTGCAGAACGAGCCGAAGGCGAGTATTGCAATCACACGAGTCCAGAAAACGTTTTTCGTACGAGTGTTGTACGAACTTTTATGTCACAATGTCCGTAAATGCGGTTTGAAGCGAACGAAGGGAGCGTAAAACCGCATTTTTACGGACAGCGTGACATAAAAGTTGACATAACAGCGTGACAAAAAAAAAAAAAAAAAAAAACAATTCAACGTTTTCTAGAACGACGAGTTAAAAACATTTCGTTCATGAAAAATTCGGAAGTTCCGATAAAATAATTACCGTGCCGAAGATTATTAACATCACCTGACACATCCGATATTACAATCACCTGACATTTGATTTTCGCCAAAAAACAGGTTCGCCGAAATCCTCGCGCCAAACGGCAAAAACTTTACCGCCCACGGTTGCGAAAACGTCTCTGAGATATTTCGATCTGACCGAATGGGTGACGGGCCCATCGTGGATGTTGCAACATTTCCAAATCCACTTGGCATTTTCGCGATTAACCAAAACCCCGGTGGTAAATTCGTAACCCTGCCAGTTTATCAGCCCCACGTCGCCTTCCACCGTGCCGATCACGATTTTACGTTCCAGCTGATAATCCGGCTTCTCGATCACCGATTTGTAATATTTTCTCACGGTTACGTTATCACGACCGAACGGCAACGGTTCGATCTGTTCCTTGCGAAACTTCGGACTGTAAATGCTCATAGTCGTGATAACGGTTCGTCGTTCCTCGTTCGGATAATTCACTTCGACGATGTATTCCGGACGAAAAATTCCGTCGAGAACTTTGAACGGGGAAATCGATTGAACGAGAGCATCCGGTCGTCGAGCGGTTTTCTTCGTTCTCTTGTCTCGCAAATTTGGCTTGTCCTTGTTCGCACTCGGTCGCCAACTTTTCACGACATGATAAAATGTACATTTTCCATTGTTTCAAGGAAAGAAAAAAATGTATAACAAAATTTTGTATTTAAAACAAGGGAAAAAAACGAAAAAGGGAATGATCGTCGTCTTTTCTTTCGCGGAATTGACGGCAGCTGATTGTCCATTATCCGTTGAGAGAGTAGATTGAATGGGTTCGTAATTGTGAAAAGTCTTATGAGTGAAATAAAAAAAAGGTGTCATAACGTGGGGGGTGAGGACCTCGAGGAAAGAAGATGAGACTGAAGAAAAAAAAATACCGGAATGACTTTAAGGGGGCTGAGTCACCCGAAAAATTGGAATATTTTTTTTTCCGTGAAATGATGGATCCGAATTAAAAATCGATGTTACCCTTATAAAATACTTGAGCTCAGCTATCATATGAAATTTTTTTCATAGCCATATGAAGCATCCGAAGGCTGTAAGATTTATCACTAAATTTTTCATTTGTCGTAGCTTTTGGACCATCGATTTAAAAATCGATTTTTAAATTCTGATCGATTATGTCTTTAAAAAAAAAAGTATTTTTTCATTTTTTCAATTTCGTAGGTCGACTCAGCCCCCTTAATGAATTCTTCGAGATGAACTCATTTTTATTTCCTCTTTCTTATTTTCGTCGTCGTGTTTAAGTGTCCGGATGATTATTATTCTTTATCTTTTTTTGCATTTTTGTTTTTTCTCATTTCGCGACAATGGGCGGGGGGGGGGAGGGGGGAGAGGGGGGAAACTCTGAGAGGGGGGAGAGGGGGGAGGAGATAGGATAAGTTTAAAGTACCTCAAGTCCCAGAAGGCTATGGTACCGTCCTCGCTCGACGTAGCCAACTGCCAACCGAGCTCGTTCGCCTTAGAATCGGCTGGCAAACTGTCGACCCTACCGTTCTTGTCGACCTTGTCGTAACCGGGTAACCAAACGATCTGGGTTATCGGTGCTTTGTGACTGTACTGCAACGATGACATTGCAGCCGGTTGTATCACGGATGACATTGTCGAGTCGCGCATCCACGACATCAACGATCTCATGGCAATGCGATATTTCACTTGTGCCGTAGTTTGGACCACCACCGCTTCGACCTGTTCGATTTTTCCCGGAATCGACCAGATAGCTATCTGTCCGGTGATTTGGATAATTTTTATTTTTATTTTTATTATTTTTTTTATTAACTTTTTTTTTTAAATTCAAATATCTCGTAGTCGCGTCAGTGTCGAGAATTTCGTGAATTGTCATCGTGTTATTGTCGAATACGTACTTGACCGCTTGCGCAACCACCGACAATGACGTTTCCATCGAGTGGACATATCGCGACCGACGTCACTTCTCTGGGACATTCGAGAATCAATTTCGGGGTGAGACAATCGTTGAACGACCAGACAAGCACTTGGTTATTACCCTCGCAAGCCTTCGATACCTGCGATTCAATCGATATTCGTCACTGTTTTTTTTTTTTTTTCAATTTTAACATTTTTAAAAAACATTTTTTTTTCTTCATTTAAAAAAAAAATTGTTCGTCGTCGATGAGACACACCGCAATATCATTATTATCTCGTGATAATATTTGTCAACGTGGTTACGTGGAAATTCCATGAATTTTTCAATTACGTTGATGGGTGGAAGAAAAATTAACAACATTTTGTAAACGAGTCGGTGATGAAAAAAATAAGGAAAAAAAAAATTGTTATCAACCGAAAAATTATTTTTGAACTAATTTGAAATATTTCGAAAATATTTGCGATTAAAAAAACAAAAAAATGTTCGATGGGAGTCCGACAGGCAATTTTGTCGGACGTTGAGGCTGTCGATAACACATTCGATTGATTCACCTGGTCGTGACAATATGGCCCGACGAGATTGTCGCTCTTGCAATGTTCGCTGTACGCCGCGGCTGCTATACCCGTCCACATCGGATGCCAACACAAATCGTTTATCACTTTGTCCATTGACAATTTTCCATCGTAATAGCTTTGATGCTCGGTGTAAGCTATCGGTATAGGTGGTTGCGTGTCCTTATCGTTGAGCACCAAATTCGCATAATCATCCGTGTAAATGTCCCACGTGGAATTTTGTCGCACCTTTATTGTATCGAAGAAACAAAAAAAAAAGTCGAGTTCGAGTTTGACGAGCGCGCGGAAAAAGTTTACTCATATTTTTGTTCCTCCCTCCTGCCCAACATACATAGCCACCTACCGGGCGTTTATGGCATTATCGCAGACGACCGAAAATCAAAATTATAAGTTTGTGAGATTGATTTCCAGAAATCCATAAGACCTATGACTATTGTTAGGATTTTTCCGGTCAACTTCAAGCTAAAAAATGTTAAGTCCAAAAAATGTTCCGAAACCGCCAGCAGTTTTCGAAATAAGGGATACGGCGATGCTCTATTTTCACATTTTTTTCGGGATATCTTGTTGAATATAATAATCAAAATTATAAATAAATATATTTTCATACTCCACATACGAAGCTTTGTTGATAATGATGCCGTATATGATACATTAAGCTTTTGAAAAAAATTTCGAGTGCCTAATTTCTCGCCTCTTAAATTATTATATGAATACTTGCAACTTTGTTAACTGGTACAGATTACGTGCAGTAGTTGACAAATTTTGCAAGCATGATCTGACAGATGTGATGTTCAAAATATTAGTCGATGAACGCTATTGAAAATCTCGTGGGACATTATGAGACACGCAAGTATTGTGAAAATGTGCGATAACTTATTATTATTCCTATTCGTATTGTTCTACCACCAATTGTCTACCTTGGACCGTGTAGAGCGATTAGTTTTCGTAGAATTTTCACACAATTATACACTTCTGGGACAGATTCTAAACTGCCCTACTAGCTTATTCAAGGTCACGAAACATTACATTTTTGTTATATAATGATAAATAAATTATTGTATTCCAAATAATAATAATACAATATCACGAAAATTCATTACTCATCGACATACGTGAATTATTTATTTCCTTTCGTTTGTTTCTTAATAATCGACTTGAGGTAGTACCCTCGTTAAGAGAGTTCCTCGTCAGTTTTCATAAAACTTGGCAAACTTATAGGTATTGATGAGAAAAAGGTTCGGTTGAATTTGTATGGCTCTCCAGAGCGCGAGAAAAAAGATATCAACACTTTTATTTTCATACGTTCAATTTCCTTGTGAAAAATCACGCTCAATTTGATATAATACAAAAATTCCTTGTCAGATTTTTATGAAAACACTTAAACTGCAAGTTGAATATTCAGAGAACACTTTGGGCACTTGAAAGTAGAGATCAGGAGACTGTGATGATAATAATAAGCAAATAAACATTGGGAAAATACAGTTTATATGAGGAGTTGGTCGTGATCCCGTAGACATGGCAACGTTGCGCCTTTGTTTTCCATCTTCTCTCTCCCTCTCTGTGCTCTCCTTTATTTCCTTTTGTTTGTTTATCAATAATCGACTTAAATTGATCGATTGAAAATAAATTAATCGTCGATCAAAAACAGGCTTTTGAATTACATAAATCGTTGATCCACACAAACCTTGTCGCATATATCGTCTGTATACTTGTTGAGAAATTTCTTCATGGCTTCTCGGTCGTCCTCGTTGTAGGCGTTTACGTTTATCGGCTTGTACTCGTAATTATATTGAAACCAAGAGTTGACGAGCATCGACGGCTCGGTCTGGGCGTCGTTATCGACGACCGGCAAACTCGCTTGTTCGCCCTTCGACACGAGTCTCCTCGTCACGTTATCGAACGTCTGGCGATAGGGCATCAGTTCGACGTAACCGTCTCTCTGATCGTCGGCGTTACGATCACTCAGCTTGATGGGACCGTTTACCAAGTCCGACGTCGATTCCACCTGACAGACCGAAATTGTATATTCACGTTTACACACACCATTGACGCGATAAGGGTTTTCCCCATCGTCGAATTAATAACGTTTCGCGGTTTCGCGACGTCTACCGTTCGAAGCTTTTCCGAATCATGTCAAAATTTTTTTTTTTATTTTCAATTTTTTTTTCCATCTCGATCGTATCGAGACGAAACATTGCAAACCTCTATCTCGAAGAGGGGCCGCGTTTTTTTAACAATGGTATTGTCGACCTCTTCGCCACTTCCGAAATCACGCCATTTTCCGATTGGTTTGTAAACCGCGTTTCTCACACGATTTTCCTGCTCGAGTCGCAAACTTTCTATGTGTCTTACCTGGAAAATTTTTTCAGATCACCCGTAAGATATTGAATAAAATTGTCGTATGAAATTGAAAGATTTAAAAAAAAAGTTTTTCCAAGTGAATACACTTGGAAAATTTTTATTTGTTATATTTCAATTTTATTTGCACTAATTTTTCGAAAATTCTGATTATTTTGTATAATTTTTTTAACACTATTTGTAAACAAGCTATTAATTTCCCATTGAAAATAGTGGGAATGTCGATTTTTCGCGAGAGAGATTCGTTTTTTTTCTTTTAGATAGGGAAACATTATCCTATATTGAGATTTTCGAAGGAAACGCGATTTTTTTTCAAAATTTGCACAAACAAAAAAACAAACATTAGGAACAAAATATGATGCCCTTTCTAATTTTATAAAAAAAAAATTCTCAATTTTTATAAAGCATCTGGGGGAAAAAATTCATCCAAAAATGGTGAAAATTATAGTTGACACTTGATTGAAAAAGAATAAAGGGGCGGGTGGGGTAAGGGAAAGGGGGGTCTAAAAAAATCTAAAAAAACAAAAACAGGAAGGTCGTAGGATCCAAAAGAGTTAATCGTCCGATTCAGCGTTGCTCGCCCCATAAATTAATGGTTTGCAAAAAAAAAAAAAAATAAACATGGTGTCTGAAAATTACCACGGCGTCTCTTCCGATTTCATTGAGACATATGTAAAACTGTCCATCCTCGGTGTTGGAGGGTGCGTAACCGATGAGCATATTTTTGTCCGGAAAAACATTGACCTGATTCTTCACCGAAAGAAAATCGCTGCTCTCGTCGTGAAGATCCAAATTGTCCTGAATAATATCCTTTTTCACGTATATCCACGGATATTCGGTCGTCACGTTTTCCCCAACCACGCAACCCATTATTTTCTGGGTCAGCGGTGATAAATTGATTCTCGCTATTCCCGGCATCGCCTGAGCGACGATTCGAATCGGAAAAAAATTGAAATCGTCAGATCGGCTGGTTGGAAAACGATAATTGTTCGATGCGTGGAAATCATTGGGCCCCGTTATGAATTATCGTTACCATTGGTAACGAATACGTACCAGCGATTCGGTATAACGCGGTCCTCGCGGTTCATTAAAATCCGTGGTGCTGGTTTCAACGTACTCGAAACCTTCGAGCATGGAAATGTTCGATGCGGCGTAAGAATCGAGATCGTAAATGGTTTTTCTTCTATCCACGGTTTCTAACTCATCGTCGGATGGCCAATAAATTTGTACCTCTCTTTTTTCCGGTCTCTGTCGAACATCGTCCATGGTAACTGTACCTGTTGATTATTTCAGATGATTGATATTATATGAGACTCGATGATGGTTCATTAATTGTTGGAGACACTTGTAGGGATCAAATGATTCGTCAGAATCGAGAAAATGCGGACACATTTTGTGTAATAATTATTAATCGTTATTCGAAGACGTATTCTTCGTCACCAGTGAATATTACATTTCAAGAGTGTCTCTTTATATATTAGGGTGGTCCTTATTTGGATCATGTCCAAATGTTCATTTTGCCGGAGTCTCAATCGATTACAAACATTTTTTCAAAAATTTCAAGCCTACCATGAACTTTCCAGTCCAATTCTAATTACCGCCTACGGTAGAGTGAAGTTTCCCATTTGAAATACAGGCAATTTTTCTATACGTCGGTTATTATATTCGCGGGACGACTAATTAACGCTCGAGAAATCCAATACTGTACGGAGTTAACGGGTATGAACCCTACTTCCACGAAAAAAAAAAAACAAAATGCATATATGGGTCGTCTCGTGCCACGTGTACGTGTGTTTGGTAATCGTCGGAGGAACGGTTTAGAGAGGTGCATGTAAACGTGGCATGAGATGACCCATACGTGTATTTTATTTTTTCCGTGAAAGTAGATTTCGTACCCAATATAACTCCGTGCGGTATTGGATTTTTCAAGCGATAATTAGTCCTCGGACCAATATAATAACCGAAGTATAGAAAAATTGCATGTATTTTAAATGGGAAACTTTAACTGGTCTTAGGCGGTGATTAGGATTCGACTAGGAGGTTCATGGTGAACTCAAAATGTAATAAAACATTTTTGGGGTCGATTGAGCCTCTGGCAAAATCAACATTCGGACATGGGGACCCAAATAAGAAACACCCTAATATATATTAGGGTCGTCTTTATATGGGGTTTGGACGAATTTTAACCGCGACGCTCCTCACACAGGCTCCAACTCTATTTTCAATTTATAAAACTTAGTGAACATTTTCACAAAGTCCCCTCAACCTATCTCAATTTCAACACGTGCCGCCAGAATTTCGACTTTTTGCATTCAATTAACATGTAATTTTTATCGAGTTTTAGTTAATTTATTATAGCTAAAATATCAACAGAAGAAAAAAAAACCATTTAGTAAATACGTTTTCTTCGTCAGAAAAGATGCGTACTTTTTTCTGATCCCAAAAAAATATATACACTTCATGTCACGCTAAAAAAATGTATAATTGATAAAAATTCTACATCTGTGCCAATTTGCGTGGACCACCCGGTATATGGAAGCGCAGAAAAATCACGACTACACCGTATACATTTTCCGAGGTTGCACAAACACAAGCTACTTGATTTATCATCGTCGCCATTTCAATATTATCGAAAATCTATTATCATTCAAAGTCCTTGCTTCTCGTGGCTCGTGAAAGAATCTCATTTTCGAAATCTCGATCCTCGTAATACATATTCTCATCCTCCTCATCCGTTTCCCCCGCTGTCTCTTCCATCATCCCAAAACCCGCCGCGACATTTTCCTCCGTAATATCTTCGAGTCGTTGTTGCGAATTTTCCGTAAAATTCATTCTCGTAGCCCAGACGATTGGCTCGGTTTACGTTGAACAAAAACCGAAAAACTTGTTCCGTTAAAACGCCCACGGTCGTAAAAATTGATAATGCGATTATTTCGGGTGAAAAAAAAAGAAAAGCGAAAATAACAAAAAATCGAAATCCGAAGGTTTTTGAAAATTCAATTGTATCGTGTCGAGAATCGTATTGGAATCCCGTCGAGCTTTATTATCCGGATCGATCTGTCCACTGTTTGCCATTGACGTTTGGACTGTCGATTTATCGCCCAGTTCAATTGTTTATCATGGTGGACTGAGTTCGCGTCGGATAAAGTTACACTCGAGGGTCCGAATAGCTCGTCTGTTGAATTACGAAACCCAAAAATAAAAGGTAAACGTATGCTAATGATAATAATGAAGATTTTCGAAAGCTGGATTTATTTTTTTTTTTTTTTGGGAAATTGAAATATCAAAAAATGACGATCAAATTAGTAACGGTAGAGTGAATCGTTTGACTGGCGATTGGAAGTTGATACGGTGACTGGGTGGAAAGGTCCTTTAACTAGGTCCACGTTATAGCCTCACGCTAACTTAATTGACACACCTCTCGTTCGATCTATACGTGTATATATATATTTTTGGGTTTTATTTTTTTTTATCCCGTCGTTTGTGTTTCGCTGTGTATGGCCGGGCTGTGCTCGCTGCGCGAATCTCGCGAAAAAAAATGTCGAACGAAGACCCCGAGTGTACAGGAATCCCGTTGAAATAATACGGACGAGCAGGAGGGTGAACGATAATCCTTGTATGTTGTCACCACGGCCAAGCTTGACAGCGTCCTTGTGTGCTCGTTCGCTTTTGCCAATTTTTTGTGTTTTTTCTTCAAACTCGATTTTTTTTCGTTCTGTCTCGTTCAGTTTGGTGTTCCTATTTTTGGTTATCACCCGAACAAGCCATGAGTCGTGAACACGTGAAAACTCGGTACGCTACATCTCATACAAAGCATATCGATTTTGATTGGAAATTGTATTTGAAATTACGGAATTTTGGACGAACCAAAATTCCGAACGCCTAGCAGTCGCGCGGTTTCCCACATTGTCCGACTTTCAAGCGTTCCCACGCGTAAACAATCGATATTAGGTATATGCCGTCGTGGACTTTTTTTTAGGAAATTGAATTCTCTACAACATTGTTCATGTTAATTTTTGTTCCATATAGCGTTATTCCGCCGATGTTTGGACAGCAAGATAAAAATGTATCGAATTAATGGATATCCTTTCATCTTCCTGTCCAAACGCTGGCTGAACAACGCTATAGAGACCAAAAGTTTACATGAACAATGTTTTAGAGAATTAAATTTCCTACAAAAAAGTCCACAACGGCATATATCTAACACCGATAGTTTACGCGTGGGAAAGCTCGAAAGTCGTAGAATGTAGTCTCAGTAACATGTAGTTGGTGAATTTGGGCCATTCCGAACATTGCCCATTCCGAATTTTGAACCCAACCCAACTGTACCTATATACACTCACACGTTCCGAATCATTACCCTTCAAGGCGAAATGGCTTTCGACACATTGAACGTTCTGAATTTTGGTCGTTGTGAAAACTGATCATTCTGAATTTCGACCCTCAAATCGAAATTCGACCCGCGCAAATAGCAATACGGCGAATATTTTGAAACACCCTGTAACCAACAAGCCCTGCTTTGCTCCACGTATACTCGTACACGCTTTTTCGTTGAAGACAGATTTTTTTTTTTTCGTCTCCTCGAAGCTGGCGACCTAAGATGGCTCGGTCGATGAACGAGAGTCGATGGGTGGGTAAGAGCTGCTGCGAGCGAGCAAAGTGCTTGGGTCCCGGTTATAGTACAGTAGGCAAATTATGCGTTCCACGGGACAATATCTTGTTGGGACGGGGCAATGCCGTACGTACGTATTACGCGGGAAAGCTCGTCCGGTCGCTTCGCCAGAAACGTGAAATCGTGTGAGAGGATCTGCTTAAATTATGTAAAGGCACGGGGTGGGGGTCGAAGGGGGGAAGGGTCGTACACGCCGGAGATGGGTCGCTTTGAGTATGTATGAGCGTAACGCCATCGTTGCGTCTTTGCCACTGAGGTCTTTTTCGTTTCGAGCGAATGGCGGACACGGGAAAAATTCCTCGCGACGAAAGTGAAATGAGAAACGGAAAGGAAGAAAAAAATACATATGTATATGTATATATATATATCTAAGCGCGAGCTATCTCGTATCTTGTGGAATTCCAAGCTAAGTTGCGTCGTCAAAGGCGATTGCCCCAAGCTCCAGCCATCGACGATGAGAAAAAAGTACGAAAACGCGATTTCTCGAGTTTGACCTTTCATCCCCCCCCCCTCCCATCTGTGGGGGATTCGGGGGATACTTTCGGAGACGCAAACCGAGTTTTCGTTGGGGACAATGGACGAAGAATTTTGCGTTGTGTTACGAGGAAAGGATTCGGATGAGATTTTTTTTTTTCATTTTTTTTTTTGTAAAAAATGTTATTGTGGTAAATTGTGAGAGAATGTTGCAACTTGTATAAAGCTTTCTTCGTGAGAAATGTAAGATTGATTGACTTACTTTTCCCCCAGCGAGTTTTTTGTATTTTCGATTATTTCCTCTGGTTTATGTTATTTAATTGACGAGGGTATATTATTATTATTTTTTTCCTTCGAGATGGGTTGATGAAATTTGAACAATGATGCAATGATAACCCAATGCTCAAGGATTTCTCTACTTTGAAGGTATTATTATTTCTCAATCGTTTATCTTTTCATTTCAATTTCAAAAAGTAGTTAAGTATCTTCGAATATTTTCTATTTTCGGTTATTTCCTTTAGTTGATGTTATTTATTATTATTATTATTATTATTATTATTATTATTATTATTATTATTATTATTATTATTTTACGTTACTCGAATAAACAAGATCGGTTATGGTGCAAAATTGGCAAGGTGCTCTGCGATGTGTAAGGATCATCGCGTTGTCCTCCAAACCATCAGCAATAGCTCGGAAACACCGTACCAAGTTACTTTTCAGCTTTGGCCCCACCTGGGACGCAAGTCAGGATTAAGATGTTGCGGTTGGACTACCCTCTCTCGTCCGTGTCGCTTGTGTACCCGGTTTCGTATCTACCGAGTGTAGAAGCTTTTCGTGTACGCCATATAGTATATAGCCACGGTAGCGGGGCCACAACAACGACGGCAAACAGGACTCGTGAGATTTCACTCCGTCCCGTTTTGTCCCATCTTCGTCTATCTCACGTTGAAACAATCTTCAAGACCGTAGAATCACGTTACAACACCGGAGGTTAAACCTCGGAAAATACGACCTTGAGGAGCAACGCGATGAGCAGACGACAGCGAGGGATGAGCTTTCTGATTTTACCAGTTTTGCAATTTCAAATATAGACCGTACGACGGGTTGATGATTGATCATTCGTTGAGCTAGTTAACAAACCGAAGAAAAAACGATGGCGTGAGAATGAGAATAAATTTATGATAATTTTTTTTTTTTCATTTTATTTCTTATATTCTTTAAGTTTTGTTGTATCAAGAAGCTTAATTCTTTTTCCGGCTGATGATCTTTCCTTCTGAGAAACACTAACTGTATCGATTATCATTTCGCATGGGTATGAGATTTTATTGAATTCTGGTGTTGATGAACTGTGGAATAACGACCCACAAGAAATTTAAACTCTCGTTATTTCATTCGAAAAATAAACAATAAAAAACAATTGTAACACAAATAGAATTTATAAAATATATATGAGAAAGGAGGTTTTAAGTTAAGGGATTCAAACCCTTCCATTATTATCAAATCAAAATGAAATTGGATATTTCGATTATTTTTTATGAAAAAAAGAAATTAATTCTTTGATCAATTTCCATCGAAAATAATCGAAATATCGATTTTTTGTAAAATAGATGTTATTTTTCAGATTGAAAACCATTATCATATGTAGGAATTTCAGAAAAACTCAAATTCTTTGAAAAATTAAAAAAAATATGTATAAACATGTATAAAATATGTCTAAAATATGTATAAAAAATGTATAAGTATGTATAATATGTATAAAAATATGTCCACTCCAATTTCATGGAAAAAGTTCCTCAATTTCGACAAAGTATCCGGGAACAAAAATTTTATCCGATTAAAAACCGTCGAAATATCAGTTATTTCTTGATAATAAAAAGGGTGTGGGTTGAGGGGAAGGGGCTCAAAAAAAAAAATAATAATGAGGTCGTAGGATATAAAAGATACTCAAAAAAAAATCATTGATCACATCCGGTGATTTGAGACGTCCCTCCCCATATATAATATATATATATACATCTTATTGGATCATGTATTACAATCTTTTAAATATCATACAATCATATAAAACGAAAAATATCTCAATCCACGTAAAACCTGTGGCCAAGTTTTCATGAAAATTGACAGACCGTACAAAACGACATACCCCCCCCCCCCCGGTAAATTCAAATCCATATTTATCCCATCGCGATTTCCTCATAAACACTGCTTTACAACCCTTATCATGTGGCACGAAGGAGAAAGGTAAAAGGATGATGGTTTATTGGGGTAAGTATTGGTTGGGCGATTGCCGGAAAGATTCTCGTGAACGTCGGCTTAGCAGAGTGTACACGGGGCCAAGAGGAGTGACGGCAGATGGCAATGGAGGGTGGGGGGAGAGGAGGGAAGAAAGTGTGCGATAACACGGAGCGACGTTTCGTGGGTGGTTTGAAAGCGGTTGCGTGGGACCGGAGGCATCTCGAGCAATGGGGTTGGGGAGGGTCGTAAAAAGCGTGGAGCTACGCGGAGTCGTTCGGTTATCGTCGGGCAGGCTGTGTGTGCTGTTGCACGGGGGAATACGAGCACTCCGATGGAACGATGATATTCCGCGGTCCAAAGCTTTCGAAGACCGCGAGTTAACCGCGTGCTCTCCCCGGCTTACCTAATAATACTCGTCGTTGATCGTCCCGTGGCTCGCTGGCATCTCTCCACCCCCCCCCCCCCCACCCACGCTCTTGCTTCCCTCCCCCGTGCCGCCCTCCGTGGACGAAGATACCCCACGACCGTGATGTTCGTTTCTCCCGCGAGAGTCTCCACTTTCGCGTTAACGTGCACCAAGTTTTTAAAACATGTTCTTATTATTCAATTTTTGGGGTTCTTTTGATGGAAAAAAACGGAAGCTTTATCAGATCAGTCGCGAGACTGTTCGTCTGTCGGTTGGTCACAACCGATTTTTTTAAGGAATTATCGGACGTAGAAATTTGAAATTTTGTATGACACTACATCTTGTTAACCCAGATATTGAGGTCTAGATAGTTTTAGAATATTTGTATGAGGCATGTATCGTGTGGGGTATCATTTGAATCATTGGATAACATTTTTTTTCATTCGAGTACCTCATTTTTGCCCCCTTATCAAGTCTCATACAAATATTGTAGAGC
The DNA here is from genome assembly GCA_963662125.1 of Diplazon laetatorius. Lineage (NCBI taxonomy): Eukaryota > Metazoa > Arthropoda > Insecta > Hymenoptera > Ichneumonidae > Diplazon > Diplazon laetatorius. The sequence continues at coordinate 9,319,420 of OY759153.1, forward strand.
TTATGTAACTGGACCAGAATATCGGGGTTGATAAGATGTAGTGGTATAGAAAATTTCAAGTTTCTACGTCCATACCCCCCACATGTATCATGTGGGGTATCGTTTGAAAGGGCTTGTTGTGTGGAATACAAAAATGTTTATTTTATATTATTGAACAGCATATTCGTCAAGACATCTTGAAAAATATGCGAAAATAGAGCATTCTTATCTCCTTACTTCCGAAATTACTTGGCCTGGAAATCGAAAATAATCAGGGAATATAACGCTTTACTTTAATTTAACCAATAAATTATAACAAAAGTCTTAGGACTTATAGATTTTATGGACATTCATTTTACCAAGTTGTAATTTGAGGTTGACGGAAAACTGCATAGTCGCTCGTGAAAGGGTGAGCTACGAGATAGACCCTAGTGCGAGTGCCTGTGTGTTGTTAATTTTTGTTACATCCGTTTCGAAAAAAAGAGACGATGGGGTTTGAATAAGTAATGGGAAATAGTGTGGTATGGAACCCTCTGCTCGCGAATCGAACTGGCACTTACCAGTTCGTGAGCTTTTGGGGCTTTTGTTGGTGAGCTTTTATCGTGCGTTTACCTTGCTTCGTATTTTAAGGTTTTTTTCTTGGTTTCAGTGAGAGAATTTCTACCTTATCGATGTTATGAAATGAACACTCCTGCATGAACACTCACCCTCCCCTCCCCACCTTCTTGTATGTACACAATCCTCGTCCAAAGTCTGAAAATAATGGGATCGAGTGTTGGCTTACCGAGGGAAAAAGAAAAAAAATACGAAATGAATTATCGGTCTTGTGTGAATACAATATCAGTTGTAATACAGAGTATCAGGTAAACTCTAAAATACAGACTGTCTGTAAGAATCCCTAGAATCCTAGTTTATCAGGAGCCCCATAGGGACGTTGGGAATTAGCAATTGGCAATTCCAAAATTCTCCAACTTGGACCAAGACAAATGAATCTCAAATACGAATAAACATCAACAATCGAATATGACGAAAATGATCAAAACAACAAAATAACTTGAAAACCTTGTAACTGCTATTATTACGAATAATTCAATTCGGTTCAACGGAATAAAAAAAAACTTCGAACAACAGTTGCAAGTAAATTAATTCGAAATTAAATGCAATCGAGTTAACGCGTTACAATAATTTGATTGACAATAACAGTTCAACCGTATCATGTGGGATCGAAGTGCATCGAACCTCGACAAACCCTATCAACTTCGCGACAATATTGGTTCGGGCTCGAATCAAAATTTCATCATAACCAATCTTGCCCCGGGGCCAACTGCAGAGTTACCACAATTAGACCCGTGCTTTCGGCGAACTGCATTCAGTTGGCCGGGACGGGAGATTTACTTGGCTCCGACCAACAACTCCAATGCCTGTATGGCTGTGTACGCGTGTTCGAGCTTCCTCGCAAGCCAAAAGCGTATATCCGAACGGAGAAATATTTCTGTGTTACGACAATTCGACCCAAGTTGCTGCAGCGAATTTTGTGTGTCATTGTAGTGACGGCAAACAGTTTATTCACAGCAACAAGCAAAAAATATTCGGTTTTGATTTTCGAAAATTTAAATATGAGATTTGGATTTTCGAAAATTTTAAATTCGAATAAGAAAATTTCGAACTTGATGAGCCTTTGAAACATTGAAAATTCAAAACTTCGAGACCCACCCGAAATTTTCTAAAGCAACGTTTGTTGATTTGTTATCGTAACAAACATATTCGTAGCGGCAACCGTATCCTAAGAAAAAAAAATTGTTGCAATGCCGGTATCGAGATTCGAACCCTCGACCTTTCGATTACGAGATCAAGCATACCTTACCGACTGGACCGTCGTTTTTGCCGACGATTAATTACAAAAAATCTCTCCAAATCTATCACCCATTTTGTTTCCTCAGCAATATTAGTTTATACGAGTATACCAACTGAACATTGATTACCTCAACAAATCATTTACTCCATAGACCATTTGTGTTGTTACTGCAGCCGGTGGGACTTTAAATTCAGAACGAGCAAAGTTTCGAATGACAATATTTCGAACGTACGTAATTTCGAACGCCTACGCGGTTTTTCACATTGCCCGACTTTTGAGTTTTCCCCCGCGTAAACTATCAATATGAGATATATGCCACTCGGAACTTTTTTGTAGGAAATTAAATTTTCTACAACATTGTTTATGTAAACTTTTGATCTATATAGCGTTGTTTAGCCAGCGTTTCGACGGAAAGATAAAAATGTATTGATTTTTCATTGTTTTAATTTCTTCCTGCAACAATTTCCAAGGGTTACACACCCTTGGAATTTGTAAGATGTTCCCAAAGCCTTTTGAAAGATTTTTGTGCTAATTGAAAATCTTTTTTGAATCAATTCATTCGAATTTCGAAGCATTTGTCATTCGAAGCATTGTCAATTCAAAACATCGCGCGTTCAGAATTTCGCCCCTTCTGAACTTGGCTCGTTCTGAATTTCGTTCCCCACCCCATTTCAATGTTACTGCAACAAATTCACGTCTGCTAGTGGAATTGAATATTCGCTACATCGATTATTCCCGTTGTTGCTGCAGCAAGGGCTTCCAGCAAGGGCCAGCAAACGAACTTTCGCTCCCACGTAACCACAGGCAATTTTTCCTCCGTGGCGAATTGTGCGCGCCCGATCATGCGATGGCCTGCAAGGGGTTTTATTATTCCACGAGAAAAATACAGGAGTGGCTACGGGAAAGCTTACGGTGACGACAGGTCGGACAGGTATGTATTATCAGGTCGATCGTCGGTGCTGTGCAGCAGCAGCAGCAGCATCGACGATGCCGAAGCCGGCTCGAAAATATCGGGATTCGAGAACGACGAAGATAGAAGTGAGAGACCTGCACCGGGGGTTGGCGCTGCGGGGCTGGAGGCCTGGTTGTGGGTTGCAAGAGAGGGTTGCACGGGATGTATATGCCAAGTTGAGCAGTGCTGCTGCGACTGAACGGCGGGTGGCAGCGAAGGGGGCGCGGCCCACGTGACGCTGCCAGAAGGTAGATAAATCCTGCTTCGACGGTAAATAACACGCTAAAACAGTGAATGGGAGTGCATGGGGTGAGGATAAGGGTTGGGGGTGGCGGGGCGGGGGGGGGGGGGTGGAAATGGAGCATTCGAAGAGGGAGCTCGGGGTCGGTGGAGAACTGGGATCGACGCCTTCTCTGACGTGTATATATGTATATATGACGATATATAGATATATACATGCGAATGTCTATGTATGTACATTAGGGTGGTCCTTATTTGGAGTGAAAAAAAATTTCTGGCCCTCCCATGGGTTTAAATGTCTCGAGAGGAATACATTTTTTGAAAAATTTGACAAAATGATTAAACTATGTGAGATACAACGATAATGCAGATAACCTTTTTTATAGAAAATTGAATTCTCTACAAAAAATATTCAATAAGATTTTTTTCTTTTTCCAAAGTTTTTGAAATATCTGAAAAAATGGAGGGCTTGATTTTTTCGAGTATTTCAGAAACTTTGGAAAAGGGAAAAATCTTATTGAATCTTTTTTGTAGAGAATTCAATTTTCTACAAAAAAGGTCATTTGCATTATCGTTGTATCTCACATAGTTTCCGAGTTACTATGAACTTTATTGAAGCTTTTGAGTAACAATATAAGCTATCTCAACTTGCCGATTTCCCATTGAATTCAATCACTGGAAAATGTTTAAAATTGGCATCGAAGACATACTACCCTGAGTGAAAAATCTGCGGAGTTCCGGATTTTTCGGTGCAATACTGCGGTAGGGAAAAAATATAAACTATCAGGTGTCAAAAACCCTATGTTCATTAAATGGCGGAATTCGAGGGGCTTTGGGGAGGTACTTAGAATTGGTCTACGAGTCTCGGCCTTCGGCTACTTGAAAATTTATTTCTTCCGAGACATTTAAGCCCATAGGAAAGCCAAAAAATTGTTTTACCCCATATAAGGACCACCCTAATGTACATACGTGTATATATATATATATATATATATATATATATATATATATATACATATACTTATTTATTTGTTTACGTGTGCATAAGCGATGGGTATACCGTGCGAATTCTATATACAAAAACCAATTGCCCCTTTTTTATATATTTCTTTCCATCGCTACCGTGCAACCACGTGGCAAGCCACTACTCATGACTTTGGCCATGAATAGTGGGGCAGCTGGAACCGAGGGTGCAATTTTTTTTTTTTAACAATGGGGCACATCGAACGTTGAAAACGTCAGGGGAAGGTTGGAATTATAATTGTTAAATTTTGTGGGGGACGAGGAATGAGTCAATGGGGCATTTTTTATCAATGTGTGTTTTTTTGAATTTGATAAGTTTATTTTATCGTATTTAGGATGTTCGATTGAGTTGAATTTCGTTAGCATATTTTCCACTTACATAACTGAATACAATTTATATATTACTTGGTTATTTGGGGAACCATTAAGAAATTCACCTTTTTTACTGGGTATCACCCACGACGTAATAAATACGTAATATAATATACGTAATACAACATTGACCTAATTAAAAGTATTGTCCATTTTTTTATCGCGTATAACACAGCACGAAAAAAAAAAGATTTTCCGTTGAAGCCCCTTCAGGATTACGCCTCTCGTTTCGCTGGTGTTGCACATTGTCTTGGGAATCGAGGAGACACGAACGTAAGTGAGAAAAACGATGGGGGAAAAAAAATGTACGATACGACAACCAGAGGCAATAATCCAAGATGAGAGGTCGCTCGGGCAAAGGGCGGGAATGGCGGATCGTCGACTCGTAAAATCTGATGGGAATCGGTGGGACCTGAGAAAGGGCGAAAGGACGGAGATAGAGAGAGAAAGAGAGACCGAGAAAGAGCCGAAGAATCAAGTGTGCGAGAATGAGACACATCACTGTAGGAATATTGGTGTTTTTTTTACTTCGCGCGGGGAAATTCCGTTTCGTAAATTGCATCACAAACGCTTTTCCAAACTTTCAATACACGAATAATCCAACCACGCGTAAATCGGGTGCTATAATTTTTCAATTGCTTGAAAAATTATTTCCCCTCGTCGTGCGTTTAGATTTACTCTTCTGAACATTTTTATCAACGATCTTTTGCATCCTCATAGAGGAAGCTCTGTGACGGTGTTTTTTTCTCGAGATTTTAGATTTTTTTTTCGAGATCTTCATGTCACCGTGTTCTAAAAAATGCCCAACTTTCTTTTAATTCTCGCAAAATTCAAACGTGTATAACTCGAAAATGGTTTTAGCTACAGCCCCGAAATTTCCAAAAACTTCATAGTCCCTTCTTTCACTATAATTTTCGTCATGATTCGAGCTGAGGTTCGGATTTTGTGTCATTTTCAAATTTCCAAAAAAAGGGCATTATCACTGTGGCGATTGCAAATTTTCAAATACTCGTCTCAATACGAAAGAAATATCATTGAATAATTGAAACAATATGAAGAGAACACGAATTGATATTTTTATTCATCTCGCCAAAAATTGCTTCTAAATTGTTACCTTTTGTTATTTTTTTATTTTTGCTTTCCAGGTGTACATATATATGCCTTCTTACCCATCTCAACCACTTCGATCCGCTCGATAGCGCAATTTTTTTTTTTTGTTTTTCACTCACAATCCTAATCGCAGATCAAAAAGTGATAGTCGGCGAGGGAAAGGAGGAAAGAGGAATAGAGCTTGGAAAGAGTGAGAAAGATAGAGAAATAGAGAGAGAGAGAGAGAGAGAGAGGGATAGAAAACATTCTCACCGTGCATGAACGTCGTATGGAGTCTGAATTTGCTTTGCGAATAAATCCGTAGACGATCCATTCGAAAGTCATTGGCGAACACGCGGAGTAGCTCGTGGAATAGGGGGCGCGCGTGTGGGCTCTTCACGTCCGTGTACACGTACGTGTTCCTTTATCGTTCGCCTGTGCTTTTATGGCCTCATAAATGTTACGAAGTGTTATACCGCCACTGCTGGTGCGTTAGATACACACACACACATACATATGTATATATACCTATCTATATACAGTAGGAGCAATACGATCGCTCCCTCGATGGGGATGTAGTTATAGTTACCCACGGTGGATTCTCGTGATAGCCCAGCCTTTTCAGACTTTCGCCCTTTCGACGCATACCTGCTATAAAAGCGAAAGACGAATAAAAGAGTAACAGGAAGTGGAAAAAAAAAAAATTGCACAAACAAACACACATGCACACACGAGCAAAACGAAGGATTGGAAACCAACGTTGTATACCTTGTGAAGCGAAAAGGGCGTGGGGGTGAAGAAATAAGCGATAAAATTTATTATATATTATCGTCGGCTTTGCCGTCACGGTAAATTGCTATTTATGCAACGGTTCCACACAGTTTCTCCCGACTGTTTTACTTTGTAAACCACGGGATAACTATATACGAATCTATATGTATACTAGGGTGTCGAGAAAAAAAGTTTTGATTTTCAAACGAGCCGAACCTGAAATAGTTGGTTTAGATAGAAGAAAAAATTCTGGCAAAAGATTAGCATTCCAGGTAGAGTTTTAGATCTCCCTCATTTGACTTTTTATTATTTTTTTCCTTTTTTTTTTCAAATTTAAGACAGAACTATTGTTAGCAAAATTGTTTTTTTTTGTTTCTACAGCTGCCAGGGGATCAGCGTATGTCTCGAATAAGATTCTCTTAGAACTTTAACTCTTCGGTTGAATTTAATAGGTGAGATATCTGGAATAACGAAAACACTTCGATCTCTGATACTCAGAATGCGAATATTTTTCTCATTTTCGGTAATAAATTTTGGTTCGGTACAATTTTATATATCTTCTCTATTAAATTTAACTGGGGAGTCAAAATTCTGAGAGAATCTTATTTGAGACCCGAGTCGATCCTCCGGCAGCTGTGGGCAGAAAACAAAAAAAATTCCCAGTCTAATAATCTGTCTAAAATTCAAAAAAAAGAAAAAAAAAATTAAAAAAAATGAAAAAAAAAAACAAAAAATTTTAGAAATAACAGATATTAAAAGAAAAAGATTAAAAAAATCTTTGCGTTACAACAGAGAACGAGCGAAACGACCGAGAACATCGCCTAAAAAGGAAAAAACAAGAATCCAATGAAACCCAGCTAATCTATACGTTCATACGTTTGAAGAGGTGTAAAAAAAAAAAATTGGTGAAGTAAATAAAAAAAAAAACGCACTACGTTCATCCTGAGTCGCAATGTTTCGTCGACTGTCGCACACTCGCGACGTCATGCTCTTGACCGGGCGAACGTATCAAACGAATCTCGACTGCCATGACAGTACTCATGACAAATTTCCTTTCTTTTCATTGCCCAGCTCGTCGATGTCGAGAACCGATCCGACAAATCCCGAGCGGTTGTATCAGAGCCACGGAAATCACGTACAGGTACGCAACGTAGGTCAGATTACGGGTAGTCAAGCGGCCGGGGCCGTGCGCGGACGTGGCCGATTACTTATTAGCGTCCGGCGTGTTCGTGTGTGTGTGTGTGTGTGGGATCGAATTAACGAGACCCAGAGCGAGGGACTGTGCGGCGTGTCCGTGGTTACGTATATCGCATGTGAGTAAGCGAGATATCGTTACTCGGTCGAGAATCGGATGGGATGGAGAATTTGTTGGAGCGAGAGAGAGGGAGAGAGAGAGAGAGAGGGAGGCTGAAGAGAGACTGGGGCTACTACAGAGGCTACGATTGCAAACGAGATCCAAGTGCGGCACCGGCTGTGATTAGAGGGTGGCGCCCAGATGGATGGACCGTTGGTTGGTTAATTTTCAATTATCCGACTGGGGCAAGTGGGCAAGTTCGATGATGCTTAGGGTGTGTTGCCAAGGGGATAACGCGTGCACGACCGAATGAACAACCGTACGTGTTTCCCAAACATCTACGTCTATTGACGAGCCCCATGAAAAACTATTGGGTAGATATTTATATATATATGTAAGTATCTATAACGATATTATATATATGAGCGAGTTCAGAAGCCTCCCTGAAAAAGAAATTAATGATAATCAATGCTCGTTGAATCGCATAAAGCGACTAGAGCGCATGAAAAAAAAAAAAAATCAAACTAAAAAAATCTATTAATAAAATCGGTAAAATTACGCATTGCCGATTACCGGTCCCACGATATAAAAAATACAAGAAAATTCTTTTTTCGTATTCAGGATTTGGGAAAATTTTAAAAACTAAAATAGCGAGTGCATTTTTTGAGAAAAAAAATATTTTTGCATATTTTGCCGTGAAACGGACGTTCAACTTGCTCAATAAAATCTAAAGTAATTTCTTTTTTATAAGGCCATAAAAAGATGCACATTTTTGTTTTTCACAAATGTAGATACGTCAAATCCTGCCAAAGATACAGCCATTTGAATGGACATATTACAAAAAAAAACGTTAATTTACGATAAAACCGTCAGAAAAATTAAAAAAAATTGTATCGCAATATATTCCCCTGCACTCGGGGAATATATTGCAATAAAATAACTTTATCTTTCAAAATTATTTCTGATCATTTTTTTTCTGGTGGCTGGAGTCTCGTGGAATCGCTCATATATATGTATATAGGAAGCTTCGGTTTGGTCAAATTTTTTTTTTTCGAGATGTTCATGGATGCTTCTCAGAATGTCGCCAAAAATCTGAAAATCACATTTAGAAAATATGTCCGGATGTACATATGTGTGTTTGTATGTGTGTGTGTGTGTGTGTATGTGTGTAACCAGGGGTGCACACACACACACACACACACACACACACACACACACACACACACACACACACACACACACACACACACACACACACACACACACACACACACACACACACACACACACACACACACACACACACACACACACACACACACACACACACACACACACACACACACACACACACACACACACACACACACACACACAACATGAGGAATCCAAAATTGATCGACACATATTTCCTCATTAAGGAATCTCCGGCAAATGTGTAAAATGATAAGAAAGCCATGAGCAAGGTTCTACTTAACATCTTATCAATTTGAAAACGGTGCAAAATTGTGAGAAAGCAATGTGCAAGGTTCTACGTAGCATCCTTGTTTTTTTTTGGTTGTATTCATAGAGTTGATTGGCGAAAATTCAAACGTCGTCAATTAACGTATTTAAAACGTTTTGATTTTTTCCCCACGCAATCGGTTGGCATATCGGCTAATTGAGTCGATCGAATATCGAATGCTCCAAAAAAATCAAAACAAAACTATATAAATAACGTAACGTTATTTATATATTGAAAAATTTGAAACGCGAGAACGAAAAAAAAAAAAAAGAAAAAACAAAAATTAATGCTCGATGAATACAATGATCGTTATTAAATCAGGTCAAGGATGGCAAGCACTGATGTGAGTGCTAAGCTTCAACTGCACCGATGGAAGTTTTCCAATTGCCGGATTGGTATAGAATTTTTCTGTATGAATCGGACGAAGGAAAAATAATGAAAAAAAAAATTGTGAAAAAAAAAATGTTGAAATGCGTTCGAATTACGTCTGGAATGACCGCAAGCTCGTCCACCGGGGTTCGCGTGGCTAGCGATCGGTCCTCGACGACCACCGACGTGGATCACCGGACGACCCCCAGCCTACCACCGGTTTCGCCTCATCATCGGTGGCCTCGCTGATTGGACACAGTCACGCATGGCTCGGCCAATTAAGCCTTCGGGGTTGTGTAACGTTACTGCACTCACGTTCAACTCGTTCAAGAATCTCCATAGCACCATCACGGCTACATCTATAACCCCCCTCCCCTCCCCCGGGGAAAATCAGCGATAGTTTTTTGCCATGGAGAGAGTCTTTCGTAATCATTCTATCCACCTTTTTTTAAAATTTTTTTTCAAATTCGTTCCTCGGGTTCTTTTCAATCAGGAACGTAATTTTATCGAATAAGGAAGTGAATAACCGGTCAAGTGGGAGTTCAACTTGGGGTCAAAGGGTTCCGCGGCATATTTTTTTGCCCCTCACGCGTCGAGCGACTCGCGTGGCCAAATAAAATGATGAGTTGGTAAAATTAATTTTCACAAATCTATACGACTTGGGAGTTTTGTTTATAAGGTTTCTGTTGACTTTGGGTTAGGCGTTATATATGCCCTGATTTAAAAAAAAATGTTCGTCCAGTTTTGGAAGCAATTTTGGAAGCAGAATCCACCCTGCATTTACATCGTAACAAAGCTCATTCTCAGATGAGTGTGGGGTTTTATTTTCTATAGTCACTGGACATTGTGGTAACCTATAACGTAAGTAAAAAAAACAAGTTTTCCGTAATTTCTTGGATAAACAGTTGAAAAATAGGTTACCATAAATTCATTTCACCTTGCATCCCAAATTTCCACACTTATCCGAGATTGTAGTCTGTTACGAAGAAAATGAGATGTGAGAATTGAAAATCCGTTGACTCGTATGGTTTAAAAGTAACGACAAGTGAAAAATCTTGCCATAAATCTTACAACGTTCAGATGCTTTATATGGCTATGAAAAAAATTGAAATTCTAACTGAGTATATGTAAATTTCATAAGGGTAAAATCGATTTCAAATTTGCATCGATCATCTCACAAAAAAAAACTCCAATTTTTTTGACGACTCATCCCCCCCTTAAGACCATGCGAAGTTGCCACTGAGAAGCCATTTAAAACGAGAGGAAACCATTTTTTAATCGTTGGTATTGGTAGAATTTTCTGGAATCTATGACAAAGATTCTTGCGCGTTTTTTGGATGTATTTTTCAAGAGATGATTTTTTTCGGACTTATCCGTGGGAAAAAAAAACAAAAAATGTCTACGAGCGCTTATTCAACCGAAGTGGGTTCAGCGATGGCGTCACGGGTGTATGCACGCACGAGGACTCGGCTTCCCGAGGGAACGACGGTTCACCGGTCGGACGTAGTGCCGGATTAAGCGGATGCCGGTTTGCCACAGGTGGCGCGCCCTGCCGTTTCGCCGGAGAAAAATAGTCGCTTGTTCGGCGAGAGTGCCGCTGCTGCTGCTCGGTACCGGTCCACCTTCTGAACGGCCATTACTCTGCTGGACCGCATTATATATGTATGACAGACGTTCCAGAGAGTCGCGAAATATTTTCCGGGGCTGCATTTTTACCTACCTGTTCCACTGATATATATCTATATATGTATATATGGGACGCCCATTTATGTTCGCCAAGAGTTCGCTCGCCGTTGTGACGCTGGTATTAAGAAAAAATGATCGTGGAATAAAAAAAGAGCCAACGAGAAAGTCGAGTGATAAAAAGGTCTGGCAGATGGAAACATTTACAAAATTATGTGATAATGTGAGTGCGTCTCGAAGTTTCGAATTTTCGGAATGTTTCGATGTTGAAAAATTTCGAAAATACATGTTTGTACTGTAAACGTTTCATCGGAAAATTTTTTCTAACAGTAACTTGCAAGCTTTTGAATAAAAAAATAGAATAAAAATGATTTATGATTTTCAAATATGAATTCTTATTATTATGATCGACCCTTGAACTTCGAAATATGTAAAAAAAACCCATTACCTCCGAATACCGCGATTTTTATTTAAATAAAGAAAAAAAATAATTTTCCCAGTATTACTTTGTTATATACTGTCGTTTGTACTCCAAGTGAACGTGGAAATCTGCATTATTCTTCGAATTTGAGGATAATATAGATATCCGATCGATGTTCGACGCATAAGAAACAAAACTCAATTAAACACTTGTATTATTCTAATATTTGGATTCGCGCTCCGAAGAAAAAATCAACAGTCTAATATATATCTAAATACGTTCAGAATTCTGGTCTCTCGAAGAATTTCGCGTTCTGAATTTTCGTCGTTATGAATTTCGACCCCTATTCGAAAAACACGGTCGCGTTAATTTTTCGTAAAGTCCCCTTGATTTGATTTCGCATGTCCAAGATGCGGACGTCAACGTTTTATTTTCAATGATTTATTTCCGGATACGTCAGAGCCGATTTCACTCTTCATTATTACGCGACTCACGATTATTCTAACGCCGTGCATTTGTTCGTCGTTATCCGGTCTAAAATTGATCCAAATGGGGATTCTCCGTTTTAATCTAATTGAAAATTATCGAGTGACAGGATTCGAAACAAGTTTCTTCAACACTTGCGATAATTTGCCGATTGCGGATGGCACTTGACCGAATTGTTCGTCATCGATTCGTCCGTTGTCGTCCGAGCTAATTGGGACGGAAACGACGAAAACTACGCTAAGGACGATTGAATGGATATATCGGAAAATTCTAATTTCCGTGTTCTTTTTAATTATTTGCGCTGCCGAGATTCGACACAATTACCGGACACTCGATTCGATGAAAATTCATTTGAAATACTTTGGCTGACTAGACGATCGTTAATGTGAAATAACAGAATTAAATTGTGAAATTATTATATTCATTTTAATTATTCACAAATATGATATGTCTGGCTGACCCGGCAAAAGTTATTCTGCCGTATTAATTATTTCTAATTAAATTATTTGAATATTGTTTATACGAAAATACCGAAATCGCGATTGAAAAATGTGGGCTGGGAGTAGGTGGGTCAAAAATTTGGCGTTACAGGTAGATTTTGATGCCGGATCTGAAAAAAATACAAAAAAAAATGTTGTCAAAAAAATACAAAAAAATGCTGTATAGGGACTCCCTAATCACCTAGCTATATGAAATATACTTTACGACCCTTTCTCATGCGTGCCGAATATACAAAAAATTTTAATAAAAATCGATCGAGTCGTTTCGGTGGAGTGCGACCATAAATATATGTATTGTAATATTCATTTGTTGAAAACTGTATTTTAAATAGATCTTCCATTGAATCGATGTGTGTCCGTATACAGTGTACACGCAGGTGGATAAACAAGAATTTTGCTCAATCAAATAACAATTTCACTTGATTGAATAATAATTTTATTTCAACTAACGAAACTATAGTTACTATAATTTTTTAATCAACTCATTTTTGTACTATGAGCCCAGTCTTTCGTCACGACTTTTCCGGTGGATTCTGCATTTTTCTGCGTTCACGAGGGCTTCCAGTATCTTTTGGTCCCTCACAGTCAAACGGGTGTCGTCCGCTACAGGGTTGCCTCGTATAAAAGTAATATTTCAATATTACGTAGTTACGTCACAAACTCACGGAATTTTATCAAGTTTCTTCGTCGCTGTCTCTATCTTTCCGTCGCTAAGATGGAATGTATGGAGCAATTCCCAGGGTCGATTGCCGTGCTGGGAATATGGCCAATCGTTATAACTTTTTCAAACTCGGTCGGAGCCCACGGTATATACTTTTCAAAACTTTTTCCACGTAAACACCGACCAAGATTGATGAATAAATAAATAAACCACATTTTTTTACCCGAGTCGCGTGATTTATCACGAAGAATAATAATGATTCGAGATTTACGATTTATTAAAGATTGTCTATCATCAATAATAGTGAGAAAAAATATTTTCGTGGATTGCGTTTTGGACAATCGACGTTTGTTTCATCGACTGAAAAGAAAAACCTCGGTGATTCATTTATTTATTTATTTTTGTCTCACAAATTCTATCATTTTGTTTCTGTTGCTTACAGTTAACGACCAATCGTTTTTTTTCTGCATTCGTGTCCATAACTATTCCATTGCGACATTCCGTTGCTCGGATGATATTTTTTTTTCATCAATACCGGAGCCTGCTTTAGAAGGCCTGAAAAGCGTTTTGGGGAGGTTTTTTTAGGACGGAGAGAAATAAGCACTTCCAGCCAACTTTTGAGATTATTTCATTGCATATTTGAACATTAAAAAAAAAACAATTTTTTGAACGAAAAATATTCAAACGCAGCGGATTTTTATGCACATTTATGCAACACCTTGCAATTGCAGTCTCCAATCGGTGGAAAAGATGAAGCTCGTAATTTTCGTCTGACAACAAAACAACCGAAGAAAATTCCAATTGTCATATATTTTTCTTCCAGATGAACCAAAAAAAACCCAAAAAATTTTGAAATTTAACATTTTTTTCAGGTTCGAAAAAAAGTGCTTTTTGTAAAATTAAAAAAAATTATTTCAACTTGCTAAAAAAGTTGTTTAGAATTTTTTTTCCATGAATCTTTTCAGATCAAATAGAAGAAAATACAAAACTGAAGCCAACAAGCCCTGGTTCGCTATTTTATATATATATATGTATATATATAGATAGATTAGCCTCCATAACTTTGGATACATATTCTCAGATACATTAGAAATAGATGTAAGCGATAAGAAAAATCGATTTTTCGTGTCTTGTAGAGTAGGAACCTGCCTAAACACACTTCTCACCGTCTTCTTTTGCCATTCTGTTTGAAAAAACCATATATTTGTATTATTATCATTATTATTTTTCCTTCGTTCGTTTTTTTTCTCTGACTGGGGTACCAGCAACGGAGTACACATGTATTATCGTCAGTTACACACGGGGCGTACAAACGTTGGTGTACAAACATAGTGACGGGGAAAGTAACGAAGATGCGCGTTTTCCCGTCCTGTCGTACTTTTCACCGGCTCCGAGACCCATTTACCATCATTTTTCACTCCTTTCTTCCCCGAGACACACGAGAGTCTCTCGATCTCGTTAGAAACCGGATATCTTTCCCGCCCGACATGGTAAGTAATTCCCAGCCATTTTTTTTCGTCGTGAAATTGCGCAAGAGAGCTACCCCATCAGCTCTCTCTCTCTCTCTCTCTTCCCTTCTCTCTCTCCATCCTTCGTTCCGTCTTTTGTCACTTTGCTTGCCCTTTTTTTGCCACGTTCTTCACTTCTTCGCGCAGCCTCTTATATACCTCAACACCCACCGTCGTACCGAGCTCCCTTCCGTTACAAGGCAATTATCAACACGTTGACGAGCCAGCCTAACGTTACGTGACGCTCGCTCCAGCATCGTCTACGGGGCATAATTTTTTTTTTTTTAATCCCACATCAAAATTTAGAAACGTCTAACCGAGAAATATTTATGCGCGAGAAGATGAAGCGAGCGTATTCCAGTCTGGTATAAGATCTTGACAAATAAAATAGAGGGTAGTTTTTTAGAGAATTGCGGATATTCATGGTGAAAAAAAGTAAACGATTGCGAGAAAATAGTTTTGGGGAAAGTCCGATTTTTTTTTGTGCGCGATGAACTTTTGAGAGAGAGAGAGAGAGATGAGAATTTCGTGGGTGGATATCGAGAGGAAGATAAAAAATAGATAAATGTGAGATGACGTGCGGTTGTTTCGTATTGAGAGCATTTTTTTTAGGTTAGTTTATCATTGGTATATAATTAATTATTATATAATATATAATATGTGTTATATATTATATATAATACGATACATATATGTAGTATATATGTATATATATATACCTATATTTTGGTCACTGTATTTTCACGAGTTGGGTAAGGGAAAGGGATGCTCATTTCAAAGCTCAGAAAAAATCAAAACGAGCTTTTCTCCTTTTTTCTCCCCAACAAAAATATTCACATTTCACAACATTTGTGTGCCTTTGGATATTTATTTGATTTATTTAGTATCGACGAGAAAACTGTTATTTCGACTACGAGATCAGAATTAAAAATAAACTTCCAATCTTCGTTATTCTCCCACAAACGAAGCTTCGTTCGCGAACAAACAAATTTCCAACCTCCCAAACCAGCTGCAATTGCATTCTCGTACGAACAAAACAAAACACCACCAGCAAACCAATATTCATTATTTTCCCGTTTTCCCAAAAAACCTGAAAAAGGTGTAAAAAAAATTGTTCCACCCGTAAAAAAAAAAAATTTTCCTCGAAATAAACATAATCGTACATAACAAAAAAATGGTATTGCAAAAATAATGTCGATTGTAAATTTCGTGGAAAACGTTGGAAAATTTTCCGACGATCATTGATCCGTGAGTTTCGATGGTCCCGAATGCGAATTCGATTCGATGCCCGATCCTCGATGACCACAAAGCTCGTGTGTGACAGTGGATTTTGAAGGATCGAGGAGGGTGCGGCGGTGGTTGGCGAAGGGGGTTGTTCGCGTGACGACAAATTGTAGTCGATGAGCTGGGATAGAGTCGCGTTGAGTGTCGCGTTGAAGAGGAATCGAAGCTTGTCGCTCGCCACCCCGATCTGCTCCACCTTGTCAAAGCGACCCCCTGCCCCCCCCCCCCACCCGATCCACCCCACCCTCTATCCTCCACCCGGTCGTTGCAACGATACGCGGTCGCATTTGTAGCCTTCGCGACTCTCGGTAAGCCAATAGTCCGGAAGATCGAACTCGAAACAGCCGGGCCACAGGCTATATACATACAAGCTACGTCACGGTTCGCAACCTTTGACTCTCTAGCCAAACTCTCGGTGCACAGGCGCCCGTTCCGAAACAGCCTCTAAACTGCCGTTGACAACCGGTGGTCCGTTACAACTGTATACCACGTGTGTGTGTGTGTGTGTGTGTGTGTGTGTGTGTGTGTGTGTGTGTTTGTGTGTGTGTGTGTAGTCTGGCAGTGGCGGGGTGCGATGGTATAAAGCTCTTGCGAGGACCACCCCGAGCTTTTGGATAGTTCAATCGAACTTCGAAACGTTAAAAAGTAAATTTAATTATCGACGAAACGACCTTGGGCGCGGCCGGGGTCACTCGAAAATTCACCACCAACGTCGAGTATCAGTCACGGGAAAAGGGTTGTGTAATTAGCTTTTTGCGTTAAAAACCTGTCTCGCTCTCTTTCTCTCTTTCTCTCTCTCTCTCGATCTCAATCTTTTTCTCCCTCTGGCTGTCGAGTTTCGCTCCCCCCGCACCCCTGGAACCTCGCAACTCTCGCCGTTACCTTCCTCACTCGCGTTTCACGCTTCGAAGTTAAATTCTTGCGAGAATTAAATGTCATTCAGGCGTGACGTTCATTAAGCGCTCGACTTGTTTCGGTCACTATCGAGATCGCTCATTGCGCTGAGGTGATATATGTATCTTAGGGTGGTCCTTAATGGGGGTGTCGACGAATTTCGACGAGTGCACCCTCCGGATAGGTTCGATATGAATGAATAAAAATATGTGCGAAACCCCAGTACTGTGGTCCAATGAGAAAACGTGGCTGTAAGCTCGTTTTTTTTACCATTTGAATAACATGGGATTTTCATAATAATTCGGTAATTATTTTACCGAGTTGTTTCCAAGCACGCGAAAAATTCTTTATTCACACAAATCTATTGCCAATGGGTACAACTACTCGTACATTTTTTTACCAGACGTTAACACGAGTAAATTTAACTTAAAACCGTTTATCAGTTGTTATCATCGTTCATCGGTTCACCGTTTCCGATAATATACAGGTGAGGTCTTGTATACAAATTTACGAGTAGTTTTATCCATTAACAATAGATTTATGTAAATAAAGAATTTTTCGCGTGCTTAGGGACAACTCGAACAAATGATTACTGAATTAGTCGGACAATACCATGTTATTCAAATGGGAAACAAAACGAGCTTACAGCCACGTCTTCTCATCGGAATACAGTTTTGGGGTCTTGCACATATTTTTATTTATTTATTTCAAACGTATCTGGGGGGTGCACTTGTCGAAATTCGTTAACACCCCCATTGAGGACCACCCTAATGTGTATATTGATAGATATGATTTTGATATATGATTTTCTTTCGTTCTTCTCTTTTATTCTTTCGGTTTCTCATCAAGGGTTCAACGTTCGCTTCGGTGATCACGTGGGACGAGACGGAGGGTGGGGAGCGGGGGGTTGCTGGTACAAGTTTACGAATTTTACATCAGTTGGACGCGCTGTGGCCTTCGGGCGTGTGGTTTTGTCGATCGGACTTCGTGAAATGAGTCGATTTTCTTCGGCGTGGCCGTTGGGTCTGTCGGGGGGGGGGGGCATAGGAAAATGTGAACTGAGCTTAATGCTCGTGAGAATGTGGGATGGAAGAGTTTGACTGTCTCTTCGCGAAGAAAGCATCGTGATAGGTGGAAAATAATGATGATTGATTGTGCGAGTTTCTTCTGCCTTTTTCTTATATTTGAAAAATAGGGTTGACGCTAATTGATCTCCCGCGGAATTTTCCAAGAAATTATTCGGTCGCTTATTTTTGTAAGAAAAGAATGAGAAATGAAAAATGAAAAAAAAAAAAAAAAAAAAAAAAAAATTAACGAAGAAGAAAATGTGTTGGCGATTGTGAGCAGGGATGGGCATTCATTCAATGAAAATGTATTTCAAATACTTTTTGAAACAAATAACTATGATTAATTATCATGGAAGGATAAATATTTTCACATTTCTGTAATAATTATGACCATTTTATGTCAATTATTATTATACAATGAATTTTAATATTTACTAAATCCGCTAAAATTGATTATCATTTGGTCCGAAAAGTATTTGAAATACATTTTCATTGAATAATGCCCATCCCTGATTGTGAGGTAATTGAACTTCGGTTGGTCATTGCCGTTTTGGTTTGAATAATAGATTGTTTAACTTTTGACACTGTTCAAGCATAATATCAAACATTCTCGTTCGGTAATGCACTTGTTCGAAAGAATAAGAAAAAAAGAAACAAAAGACTACGAGTCAAGTTCGATACCTCGAAAGTTTTACGAGTTCGCCAGCTTCCTTAATGTTAACATTTGTTTCTGTTTTTTTTCGTTAAAAGTCGACTCTTTTTTTTCAATGACATAATAGTAAAATAATAGAACATGAAAACTGTTCGAATCGTTGATTTTTTTCTTCGCACAAACGAAAGCTTTTCTAGAAAGGTAAAATGGATTTTAAATTTGCATTGATCATGTCACGAAAACAAAAAAAAAAAACATTTCCAATTTCTCAGGTGACTTATTTTTTAATTTGTAATATATAATATAATAATACGTTATAATTTGTAATTTTTACGTGACTCGATTTTTAATTCGTATCGATCATGTCACGAAAACAAAGAAAAAAACATTTCCGATTTTTTAGGTGACTCAGTCTCCTTAAACCCGAACAAACGAAATTTCTAGATTTTCCTTCGGCTTTTCAGCACGTCACCCATAACTAATCATTTCCGATTAAATTCTCTGCCATCGAAAATTTTGCAAAGCCGCTTGTCCCGAACGATCGACAGCCAGGCCGGAGTGGGAGGGGGGGGGGCATTTGATCCATCGACGTAAATACGACAGGGCTACAAGGGTGAGTTCTCGTGGATTTGGTTGGTCGTGTGTCGGAAAGTTGGAAACTTTCACGTAACACTCGAGACGTAACTTCAACCGTGCAAATAGTTTTCGTCGCGTCACAGGAATTAATCGTATAACTTTAACGCCGGTTCCACACGGCCAGGACGAGTGAATTAGAATTCGATTCGATCGGTCTACGTCGCGTGTGAAAACTCGGGCTAGAGAGTATAGTACGTCAGCCGAAGTGGACGGTGTCAGTGGTCTCGGCATTAGTATGCGTACAGCGAGACCGAGAACGAGCTAACCGAGGCACGACTAAATCCTCCGGGGTAATTATACGCGTATATCTCTGTGATAGCGCACCCCCCCCTCCCCCTCACTGCTGCTCCCTTGCTAGCTTGGAACAAGGCGATTGGCCAAAGTGTCGTGCGGCTGGCTCTCCTACCTCAGATTTTCACTAAACACTTTGTTCGCGAAGCTGAGCTTTTTTAATGACTCCGTAATGGCAAACGCATTCGAGCTTTATTTTCTTTTGTTAATGTTTTTTTTTTTTTTTTTTTGTTCAATACTTTTTGTTGATGTAGTGCACTCGTGTGGAAACGATTTTCCGGGTGCGTAACCTCGTGTGAAATACGCCAAGAACTGAACCAGGGCCGACTTGGTCTTGGTATTTTTGCTCGGCTTGGTTTTTGTAGACTTGGTATTTTTTACTCGGCTGCTCGAGTGAGATGTATATACATATACATATATGGATGAGGTATTTCAAGGAATTGTCAGTCAACTTTGATCGTCGACTCAGGGTTTTCGATATCCGTCGATAACGAAGGTATCTATGTGATATTAGGGTCGATTTCGTTTGGCCGAAAGAAAAAAGTATCGCTACCCACCTTCCAGATGATTCCAGACCACGAAAAACGTAATTTTCGTGGTCTGGTTTCGTTTAAGTGGCGAGAAAAAAAATCGAAAAAAGAAATGTATATTATAAAAAAATGAACCTACCACAAAAGCACCGAAAAATGATGGCATCTATCCGACAAACATAACCTTGAAAAAAAATAAAAATCATTTTTATTTTTTTCTAGGTTATGTTTGCCGGATAGCTGTTAACATTTTTTGGTGTTTCTATAGTATCATTTTTTACAACATATATGTATTTTTAGATTTATTTTCCCGACCTTTTTCGTAAAGAAATAAATTATTTCAAAAACTTTCAAGTGCAGAGGGTAAATTTAGAAATCGGAAGAAAAAAATGAAGATTCCTTTTTCACGGTCCAGAATAATTCCGAAGGTGGGTAGTGATACTTTTTTTTCAAAGAACCACCCCAATGTGATATACCGTTCAGTAAAGCAGGATTTTGAATTTCACAAAAAAAAAAAAAAAAAAAAAATTCAAATAAGGTGAAGAAAAAAAAATGTCATGGTACAGAAGAAAAGTATTTTGAAATTCTTCGTGAACAATTTTCTTGCCGTTCTATTCTGTGTTTACCGAACAAACGTATGTGCGTTTTTTTTCGTCGCGTATCCGATATTGTTACCTTTATTCCCAGTCATTGTAATCGACGTGAGAACGATTGTGGGGTGGGGGGGGGCGAGGCCGAGGGGTTGGAAGCCCCTGGGTCGGCATTGCCACGGAGCAGAAGTGAACGAGTTCGCGAGATGGAAACTCGAGGTATCGAAGCACCAGCGACGGTGGGTCGTAGCATTTCGCTTCCGTTGCCACGGTCACAGTGGCCGGGGTTTGTGACACGCGCTTCAGCCGTTTACCCTGTACACCCAGTGGTCCAGATCGGTTTTGCTCGACCGGTCTCTGGTTCTCGCCGAACTGCGCAGGAAATGGGATTTGTCCTTTCGAAATAACTGGCTGTCCCTCGGCCCGTCGTTTTCAGGTCCGAGGTGCGATAACTCGTCGTAAAAAAAAAAGACGTCGTCGTATATGCTTTTCACGATATTGTCCGGCCGCACGATTGCCGATGGCAAAAATCGGTCGGCGACAACGAGGGGCATCCGACTGATAGTGGGCATTTGTTCGGAGAACGAAGAACCGGCGAACAAACATTGTGAAAGAGAGGGAGGGGGGAGATGAAACCAGACCGATGGACAAAGAGAGATAGAGAGAGAGAGAGAGAGAGAGAGAGAGGACCGATGGAGGGTTGAAGTACTTCGCTCGCTCACTTTTCAAAATCGTTTTCGAAGAACGATGATACCACGACGGTGTGAAGATTGTACGACATGCGAATAATTTAAGGGGTTAGGCCACTCTAGGATTTTCGAAAAAATCTTTTTTTTTTTTTTTTTTTTTTCTTCAATTGTCAAATGGTCCCTTAGAACCTCAAAAATGATGTCCTAAAAAATTGTGGATGAAAAAAAACTCTCAGCACTCGGTTTTCGGAATGTGAATAATTTAAGGGGTTAGACCAATCGAGAATTTTCGAAAAACCGATTTTTTTATTTTATTTTTTAAATGGTCCCTTAGGACCTCGAATATGATGTCCCAAAAGATTATGGCCGCGAAAAATCTCTAAGTACTCGTTTTTCGGAATGCGAACAATTTAAGGGGTTAGGCCAATCGAGAATTTTCGAAAAATCGTTTTTTTTATGTTTTTTAAATGGTCCCTCAGAACCTCAAAAATGATGTCCCAAAAGATTATGGCCGGAAAAAATCTATAAGGACTCGGTTTTCGAATATAAGTACAAAACCGTCTGGTCCGCAGCGAGCTCCTTCTGTAAGCTTCAAACGCGTTTATCTCAAAACTGCATTTTTCAAGTTGCCCATTGACACATAACTCAGACACATTTCAACCGATTCACTTGAAATTTCTAATGTATCTTCAAGAATACATCGTCTATGGAAGTACGTAGGATTATTTAAGAACGAGGACGTATGTATGAATCTTAAACCTTCTAACAACGTATTTCTAACATCACTTGGATCAAAAACATGCAACAAACAAAATCGATTCTTTGAAACCGCCACACGAGGAGACCCCCTTAATTCAACACTCAAGTCCATCAATTCTACATGCATTTAACAAATATTCCAATTAAACATCAGAATTTGAACCCATTCCATGACTGTTCGTTCAAAGTAACAACGTTACACATCGAAAAATCAAATTTCATCAAACAAAATTGATTATTTTCATTGTTACCGTGACAAAGAATGCTCCCGACGGGGCGGTGGGGAGGGGGGGGGGGGGTGGAAAGCATTGTCGGCACTTGTGATTGAAGTGCGTGGTGGATACCGTTGAAAATCATTTTCACGATGCATCATACATTCACGCACTTCGAACGAATGAAAATGATTTTCAATTGTATTTTGTCGGGAAAAAAAAAAATACGAAAAAAAAAACGAAAGAAAAGAAAAATAAAAAGCTCTACCATGCGAGGGCGCTCTATTTCCCATTACATTCCGTTGCCAAAGGGCGAGAGGGAGAGACAGAGAGAGAGCAGCGATGGCCGCACCGCACAGACGGTCGCGAAACCCAGGTACGAACGAAAGGCTTTTTTTTTTCTCTTCTTCTCTTCCTTCTCCGTCTATCTCACTCCGTGATATCTGGCCCGTCTGGCACGGCTATTTCAGCTTCGTCCGGAGCTACGCAGAGTGAGTCCACCCCGAACTAGAGAGAATAAAGGATTGTGGGTATATTACGGTCTATTCACTATAGTGGCAATACATCGGACGGCCGCCGCCGCCGCCGCCGCCCCGGTGTGGCACAGCCAGCTAGAATTTACGATAGAAAATGCTTCTCCGCGTTCCTGCATTTCGCTATTTTTCCACTACAATTCCGCGACTCTTCACCGTACACGGTCTCTTTTCCGCTCTGTTTGCCAACGGTCCGGGGTCTCTCTCTCTCTCCCTCCTTCTCTCTCCCTCTCTCCCTCTCTCTCTCACTTTCTCTCACACACACACATTCTTCGGGTCTTCATTCTTTCCACCACCAGGCAAATAGTTTCTCCCGCTTTACGTCCGCACTTTGCGTTCGCCTGTCTTCAATGTCTGCACGATTGTTCGACGTATATATGGCACGAAAGAAAAAAAAAAGAAAAATAAAACGAATCTGTATCATCGAACATCAAGGTGTACACCTCGATACACCTAGAAAGCCAAAAAAAAAAACACCAAAAGGTATGTGAATAATTTTGAAAAATGTGTGTCGCAAAATGAATAAAAATATATAGTACACTATGAATTTTTATGTCACGAGGTGTGTAATTACGCACAGCTCGTTATATACATACTTTTTTTTCACTCAAAATTGTTTCGGTCATTCAAAAACGTTCCTCTTGTGATTTTTTTTTTTTTTTTTTTTTTTCAATGAAGAAAAAATAAATGTGACGACGTTACGAAAATGTGTCACTCACGCTCTTTTTGGCTCAGTGTTCTGCTATTTTTACTACATTTTTAAAAAACTATTTTCCGCTGAGTTACAGCCTTCTGAAAAAACACACATGACAATTTGCCAATGTTTTTCATGTTCATTAATTCTTTTATGTCACGCTGTCCATAAAAGTGCGGTTTTACGCTCACTTCGTTCGCTTCAAACCGCATTTACGGACCTTGTGACATAAAAAGTCGTGCGACACTCGTAAAAAAACGTTTTCTGGACTCGTGTGATTGCAATACTCGCCTTCGGCTCGTTCTGCAAACTCACACTCGTCAGAAAAAAAGTTTTCGTACTAGTGTCATAATATACTATTGTTCTATTGTGCATGAATACGTGGCCTTGGGGGTCTCGATGACGACCATGGTTTATCATTGAGATTTTCTCCTTTGGTTGAATTATTTTTTATTGTACGTTCTACATTCTCGAGATTTTTGTATTCAACTGTTGGTTCGATTTTGAGATAGTCGTACATTACCGATGTTTTCGGATGGCAAATATATATTTTATTTTTTTCTCATTTATTTTGGAAATAATTGATATTGATTGTACTTTGCCCCGCCAGTTTATTAACAATTGACGGAGCAACGAGCAATCGACGATTTCATTTTGTTTTCTTACGAATGAAAATCAAATCACCGTATATGTCAAAATAATATGAAAGAAAAATAAAATTAAAAAAAATACCGAGTTTCGTTCGGTTACAATGACAAGAGGTCGTGAAAAATAAAATCGCTTACAAAGCGGTTGTTGGGGTTGGTCGGGCGATATCGTACGAAGAGGTTTGGACGAGAAACCCAGCCCCTTTGACGGTTATTCTGCAAACGGCTGGGGGAGCACGTAAAAATGCGTTAAATCTCGAAAGAGTTGAGAAATATAATAATGTGGAGAGAAAAACGGCGAGATGCGTATAGTGGCGTGTTAGCCGCGGTATTATATTTGCTCCGTGGCAAACGGATGCATGTGCTTTGGCCAGGTCATAAGCTCCGCTCGGTCTCGACCACAGTGTGTGTGTGTGGGGAGGGGGGGGGGAGGTGTATGTGTGAAACTACGTTTAAGGGGGAGTAAGGTTGATTCGATGCAAAAAAAGCATGTTTTCGATGATTTTTTTTTAAAGACACAGTTGATATACATATTCATTTTCATAATTATCACATAATGAAGTAACATCTGAAGAATATTCTGTAAAATTTTCATCCATTTTTATGAAGAATAGAGTCATCGACAGCGAATCTTCGCGGACGTCTAAAAAAAAAAGTTTTATTGCGGTGCCCCTCATAACTCATCACTGAATCATCTGAAATCAAAAAACCAAAATGATTTTATTAGTTGATATGTTTCTGCGGGTAACAACGTCGAGTCTTTGTTCGTTTTATTAATTTTTTTTATTTTTCACAGCACTCAGAAGTCAAAATACTGATTTTTCATCAACATGTTTTTATAGTATTTTGACTTCTAAGTGCTGTGAAAAATTGAAAAATCGTTCTTTTTTTCCAACTCGACTTTGTTACAAGCAGGAACTCATCAAATTATAAATTTATCGTGGCTTTTTGATTTTAGATGATCTAGTGATGAGTTATGAGGGGCAATGAAACAATGAAACTTTTTTTTTTACACGTCCGCGAAGATTCGCTGTCAATGACTCATTTCTTCCTAAAAATCGATGAAAATTTCATAGAATATCCTTTCAAATGTTACTCCATTATGTAGTAATTATAGAAATAAATAAATAATCAACCGGGTCGTAAAAAAAAAAAATTATCGAAAATATGCGTTTTTTTTATCGGATCAACCTTCCTTCCCCCTTAAAGTTTTAAGACGTTATAGTCACTCCGACCGCCCAGGTCAGAGAACACAGACGGAATCGACGGAAAATAAATTCGTTACGTTTCGTTCTTCGTTTTATTTTAATTTTTTTAATGTTTTTTTCCATCGCACGGAAAAGCGAGTTTTTTTTCCGCCGCCATCGTGGTTGGTCCATCGTGGGTGTCGTGTCCCGAGCGAGTGGTTGAGATGGTGGAGAGAGATGGGAGCCCGGAACGAGGACGTAAATGAACGTGACGGAGCAAGTGCCGGAGATAGAGAAGCTCGAACGATGAAACGAGGCAATGAAAGAGTGTAACGGAAATTCAACAATGTATAGGTTAGAAAGGAATATATAACATTTTTTTTTTATCTCGAAGGAAGAGAGAAAGAATGACGGAAGGGAAAGCACCGAAGCGTTTGCCTCGAAACGCGCATATTTGCGGTCGACGTTTTTATAATTCCATTATCACAAGGGCTTTACCCTTTTTTTCGCACCCTCATTTTTATCTCCCCTCTATGTCGACGCATTCTTTTTTTTTCTTCTTCTCTCTATTTGCCGTTTGCATTCAATGTTTTTACTGCGCTTCGCCGGTAAAACTCTTGCGACACGCGTTGATCTAACTCACGAGCAAACACCGAAAAAGGAGAAAAAAATTCTCTCGGAACATATAAGTCGGTGTATGTGTATGCGTGTCTGCTCTGCGGTTGCAACAATATGGTCGTTCGTTCTGCCGGGTGAGAGTATGCGTGAGAATCGTTTCTTTTTTCTTCCTTTTCTTTGTAATGGTCGTATTCACTCTGCAACGTTGTGGGATAGAACGACGATAAAATTGTGCAAACGTTAAGGGGGTGGGAATCGTTGAGACTCATGTTCACGCGGAACTCAGAGATAATCGTTCGCACATTGAATAATACGAGAACGTTTACTTTATGGACAATAACCTATCTTTCGTGGCTTTCACAACGATTAGTTGTAATGTTCGATTGAATTATCATTATTATTATTTTTTTTTTTCGTTTTTAATTGCACAAAGAACGTCGTAGAAAAATATTCGATCGATCGTGAGGCTCTCGCTTTGGCTGTCGTCTAATTCATTCCGGTCTGACCCAATCGCGATCTGTACTACTGAAATTCTTCCACAACGATTGATTGTAATGTTTGATTGAATTATTATTATTATTTTTTTCGTTTTCAATTGCATGAAGAACGTTGTGGAAAAATATCCGATCGATCGCGGGAGTCCCGCTGTGACTGTCGTCTAATTTATTTCGGTCTGACCCAATCGCGATCTATACTACTGAAAATCGTTTCCGTTCTCTCATCATCTCTCACAAATGTAGATATTTGAAATAAAAAAAAAAAGAAAACGAAATAAATGAAAAATACCTTGATTGACAGCTGCCAAAGTAATAGCAAAAAAAAAAAAATCTGACAAAATTTAGGAATTTGTTTTTCAACATGCACTTGAAGCTGTGTAGGTATCATAAAGATCCCAGACAGCAAAGCCCAAAATTCTCCGATACTTGATGGAATGGCTCACATATTATATATCTACATATATAATATATATTATATGTCTATACATACATACATACACACATATATATATATATATATATATATATATATATATATATATATATATATATATATATATATATATATAGACACGAGTCACAGCTGCTATAACCGACTGATTGACGCTTCGTTATGCACACGGACAATAACTACTGTACTATCCACGGCAAGTACGGTTCTCGGGCTCGTCGCGTTGAATTATTTATGCAATTAGTCGTTTGCTATTCCCACGCGTCGAGCGTAAAGCGTCAGCGGCAGAGAGGGGTATCCATCTCCGGTCCACGATCCACGATATCCTTCCTGGAACGCGACCCTCTCCCTCCGTGTCTTTCTCTCTCTCTCTCCCTCTCTCGCAAACGTTTTGTCTCCCATTCCAATATCTCGCTCGCGTTACTTTCGCCCT
The DNA here is from genome assembly GCA_963662125.1 of Diplazon laetatorius. Lineage (NCBI taxonomy): Eukaryota > Metazoa > Arthropoda > Insecta > Hymenoptera > Ichneumonidae > Diplazon > Diplazon laetatorius. Next base: position 9,346,791 of record OY759153.1, read on the forward strand.
TACACCTGTTCGTCACCGCCAATCACTCGATTCTCTCATTAATGCAGCGAGAACAGATAATATTCAGACACGTCGTGATTAACCGGTGCAATATGATTTCGAATCGATACGTTAGATAGCTCCACGCCATCATTCATCACCTATGACAATCTGCGATATAACACCACAACCCTAATCCATCACGGAAATAATTTTTTTTTTAATAGATCATGTTTGCCGGATAGCTGCCAACATTTTTTTGGTGTTTTTGTGATATAGTTTTTGATAACATGCATTTTTTCCGATTTTTTTCTTCACCACCGTTTTTGTAAAACTCGGAAATATTGAATGAATGATTTTTGAAAATTTCAAATGAATACAGGCGATGGGTGGATTTAAAAATCGGAAAGAAAAAATGAAAAATTCCTTTTTCATGGCCTAGAATCATTTGAAAGGTCGGTAGCGATACTTTTTTTTTTTGTTTTAGGCCAAATAAGAACACCACCCTGATATACATATTTTAATCTGGTCGGGAAATGCATCAGTTCCATGCATTATTTATTGCATTATTATCTTTCACAAGTTAAAAAAAAAAGTTAACATATCCTTGAAAAAGGTTGAACGAATTTATTCATCTTAACTTTATCTCAAGTCACCCCATGTGTGTGTGTTTCTGTGTGTGTGTGCGTTTGTGTTCATATACATATATACATATGTATATACATGTAATGTGTTCGCATAACCGGAGCATCAGGGTTCGCGTAATTCCGCTTTACGCGCTAAGCGAATTAAACTCACTGCGAGGCCAGTTGAACACGAGAATCTTCGGAGTACCAGAGTTTGAGAATGTGAAAAGTCCGTTGGGGGGAGGGTGGGGATGGAGAACGAGGAAATCCAGGAACCGTAACAGCACGAAGGTGTTTGCCGGGCGAAGCCGCTCACGCCGGGGGATGATACTTCCCTACGTGACCGGTGATTTCTGTGAATTATGCCCCTTTCGTTTTCTCGTTTCACCGGTGTAATCTAGCCGATGGTTCCTGCGTGGCACGCCAGATCGCGTTTCTAAAATCGCTCTCAGCACGGGGGGGGGGGGGGGGAGTTAGCTTACGGTCACCCTGAAAAGTCTTCCTGCCATAATATTTATACTTCGTCTCTGTATTGTTCGTATATCTATATTTTTCGGGAATTCTTTTAGGAGGGAGGGGGGGGGGAGGGGGTAAAAGAATCGAATCATTTTCAAAAATTTTCACATTAAGTTTATTATAACATCCAAGTTGAAAATATATTTTTTTCTTTTTTAGATGACCAATAAAATAAACGATATGTTACCATCGTTCGTCGATTGGTACACTTGTCGAAATTCGTCCACACCCCCATTAAGGACCACCCTAATATATATATATATATATATATATATATATATATATATATATATATACAGAGCGTATATACAAAAATCCGATTGGTACTGCGGTAACGGTGATACGCTATCACGGTGAGGATTTATTAACGTCACAGTGATCGGCTCGGTGGTTGTTGGCGCTGGTAAATAGGGAGTGAAAGAACGTACGGGAAAGAGAAGGTAACAACGATATAGAGGGGGGTCGGTGAAACGTGACCCTTTTGCCTCGTCGTGTTTTTCACGTTATCGCTCGGTGGATTTATTGCGCTCCGGCCAGCACCAAGTAAGTCCCAACGGTGATAGCGTACGTACGATCACGGACGTTTCGACGTTCGTGAATGTAACAACAATGAGGGGGGGGGGGGACCCCGATGATGAATCCGCAAATTCGGAGATTTCGATTTTTTCGAGAAAATTCAATTCGAATATAATTTTTTTTCGAAATTCTCAAACGTCAGAACGTTGAACATTCGGAACTTGTATTCGCATCCAATATTCGATTTTTTTTCGTTACGTTTTTTTTTTTTTTACATATTATTGTAACAAAAAGTTTGCGGTAATAAAACTTTTCGTAATATTCATAGCTTTAAGTTTACCATTAAGAATTGTTCACAACTTTTTCACCTATTTATTATTATTATTATTATTATTATTATTATTATTATTATTATTATTATTATTATTATTATTATTATTATTATTATTATTATTATTATTATTATTATTATTATTATTTTCGCTCTATGTTTAAAACTGTGTTTGAAGGTTTTTTTAAGAATATTTCATCGACGGTCATTGTACAGCGTGATGGATTACTTTTACATTTTTTCATATAGAAATCGCAATGCGAAACCGTGATGCCGGATGATTATTCAAAATTTATTATGAACAAAATGGGTTGGTAAAATTGGAGTGGTGTAGCTCGTGGAGAACGTTGATCAGTTTCGCGGTGAGAACCGTTGAAAGGAAAAGAGGCTTAACTCGAGAACCGAGGGGTTTGAACGTCTCTTCAATTAGGTAGTACAGAGCTTTTCTTCTCCATGGTATTTATCCGTCTCTTTCTCGCAATGCTCGTGGGTGTATTACCGGTTCTCAACAAAACCCACCATTATTTGCGGTATCGGGGTACTCGCGGAATTAGAACCTTCTCAATCTGAATGTACTATGATGCACGCAATTCAAGTTCCTCGAGCTTATCCGAGAATCGTCTCCTCGCCGAGAACGTGTACTTAAGATTCATAACATTGAAGAACCGATAGTTGGGATTTAACACAACTTTGGGTGTGTTAATACCGGAAGTAATTGGATTTTGTGCAATAAGACGAAAAACGAAGACGTTTCGAGATGGAACCCAAGATTCGAGAAAGTTTTGTCACTTGAATGTGGCTTTGAACGAAGTTACAGATTTCTTATTGTCGCAAAATCGACAATTTTTTCCGAATTTGATTGATTTCAAATACGAACCAACCCTTCTTTCTCTTTCCTCTGCATTAAAAAAATGATAAAACCAATATTCTATATTATCTTAAATATATTTTTGAGTAATCAAAAATATGTATGGACCCTTCTACCAAATAAAGGCATCGGATTGGATTTTTTTTAGGATGTAGTCCTCGATGGCCTGGACTACAGATCACATTTCTGTTTTTCTTTTTTTTTCAATTTAATTTCGAAGTATTTTATCGCAAAATAAAAATTACACTTAGAGTGCATTTCTATGTGAAGTTATCTCAACTTTCCGAAAAAATATTGATTTTCAGTTTTGACTAACTAAAATCTCTTAAAATCGAGCTTTAATCATGAAAAGCTATTTTTCAGGCATTGCGCATGTCTGATTATTTTTTTCAATATTTTTTGCAGAAAGCTGAGAAAATTTCACATGAAATGTGTCAAATTCACGTTGGGTTCGCTGTCAAAACTGCTAGAATCGATGAAAATTCGAAAATTCAATGATAAACCGAATTTTATTTTCTTCATTTAAAATGAGCTATCGATCATTGGAGATTTGAGTCTTTCACATGGAAATGCAACTTTTTAACCAAGTTGAAACGATTTTCTATTTTTTACAAAAAGCACATGTTTTTTCAAACCTGTGAAAAAAAAATGAATTTCACAATTTTTTGCGTCTTTTTCTTCAATCGAATTGAATTGAAACTTTCGGTAATTCAAAACGTTGATATATATATATATATATATATATATATATATATGTACGTAGAAGAAGATACGAGTAATACAGAAAAGCGCGATCGATCGAAGAAATTGAGATTTTGACGGTGAAGTGGAGCCATTTGGCTATTGCGAAAAGAGGCTATCACTTCGACGGACGTTCGAATTCCCACTGCTGCACTTCCGGTCCTGCTGCTGCTGCTGCTGCTGCTACTGCTTCTGCCGTCGGGTTATAGCGAATCCTCGAGAGAGCAATTAGCATATTATTCGATATCGCCCGATGCAAATGTCCCGGTTGGAGTGGCTCTTCGGGATATACGCAGGGACAGCGTGTGCGGCCAAGCGAGAACCTCGAGGAGAGCCGAAGGCGAGATAGCGAAGGAGTACTCGGTGGTCGACGGATGGAAACCGCAGAGGAGGAGGAGGAGGAAAATCGCGATGTTATATATACAGGGTGTCTCATCTGAGGTCATCGCCTTGACAAATATCATTCTCATTTTCACCGATAAATCGTGTTATTATGGAGACAAATTATTCGACGTCGAAATGGTGTCCCGTGCACTATTTTTTTCCCCCAAGGTCATAATTTTTGAGGATTCAAGGTCGTCGGTATATTTTTTTTCAAAGTAAAGCCACGTTTTTTTTTCAAATATAACATGGCTTGATATGTAGTAGTTAAGACCTTTCCAATGAACTATGACACAACGACCTTCACGTGATCTTGAGCGTGTGAAATCAAACACACAATTTGATACGTTGTGATCGATGGATTACTTATTTGGTTAAGGCATGTCCAAGCTGGGTCGTCTGCATCAGAGCCCGATCAAGATTTGATAATGCCTATCTGAGCCAGGCCCGATCACGATCAGGGCCCGATGAGGATTCGTCGGACTGATCATACCCGATCGAGCCACAGGCACAAGAACATGATATCACAAATGGGTTACCAAGATCATCAGGTAATGATCAGGCTGCCTGATCCGGCTTCTTCCTATTCCAAGGTCAACAGTTTCATTCAATTTCGCTGTCATAACAATTCTTACAATCCATCGACCATCGTTGAATAATCATCAGTGTCAAGCGTTGGACTTGATATTTTGAAAATGTTATAAATGTTATCAAAGCTTTTGGTCCATTTTCGCAGGAGTATATTATTTCGTCGCGATAAAATGGCGTCTTCTATATATATATATATATATATATATATATATATATATATATATATATATATACCGTTTCAGTCTGAAAACTCATATCTCATACCTGTCGTCTGTGTCTGTGTTTAATACACACACGCAAGACTGAATAATCCATGAATAGCTTTCCACGTGTGTCCGTATGTCCATATGTTTAATGTATATGCATGTGTATATATGTATATATAAATATTTTTTCACTCATGCACATACTACATAGATCTCTCGGGCTAATACCGTTTTCTCCTCGCGACTCGGCTCACCGTTGTGGTTGCTGGTGGAGGGGGGGGGGGGGGGGGTAAGTCGGGTACTTGCATAATCCGCCTCCTGATTTTCAAACCAGCTCGATATATTTTATCTCGAGTATGGCTTTCCCAGCGGTACAACCGAAGGGGTGGCGCACGGCTGCTACGGCGATATTTGCGAATTATCGGTACGAGAGAGAGAGAGAGAGAGAGAGAGAGAGAGAGAGAGAGAGCTGCAACTGGCTGGTCTGGGGGTCTCGGGTGCTTTTCGCGAGCGAGCGAGCTCGCGCGCCTGGTCTTTTGATAATAAAGGAGAGTCGCGAGTCGATTGGTCTGGAGTGGAAGGGAAGCGAGGATGGCGAGTGCGAAAACGTGGAGAATGAGAAATATCGCGAAAACGAGGTGCGATAGTATCGCGAAGAGGCATCAAGAGCCGCACCACATATATTGCCTCAACGTTGCACACACACACACACACATACATACACACACACATATATATATATATATATATATATATATATATATATATATTTGAAATACGTTACCTATAGATCGGTACCGATGGTATCGTGCGCGGGTACGCAAACGAGTGCACTTATTATGTATATATATATATATATATATATATATATATATATATATATATATGGTTGTCCTTATTTTGGTTGTTTTTTAATTTCGGCGCTCCCAGAGGATTAGAATCTTCAAAATGACTGAAAACAAAAAAAAAAAAATATTCTCAACTACACAACCACATTTTTGGTCCCTATGTCAATGTTCAACCTTGTCGCAAACCTCCCCATACTTTGCCATGCGACCAACACCCCGTTTTTTTCGTACTTCCGAATTTCCTTTCATTATGACTGAAATGCTGCACGAAAAAAAAATGTCAAACCTCGTAAGTTTTCTACCTGCTGAAGAAGCCATATCAAGAATTCCTCATAGATGACGAACAATCGATTTTTTTCGAGTCTGTCGACACATAAAATAAAAAAAACAACAACCTATTTTCAACGCAGTGACACGAATAAAATGACTGTTTCATAATCTATCGTATTATTTACATTGCTGTAGATACGAAAAGAAAAATCTGAAGTATAAAAAATCACCATTTCAAACGGTGAACTATGAGAGGTTATTATCGGCAAGCTTAGAAAATGTGATAGGGAGCTCAAATTTTGAGTATATTTTTTTTCTGTCATTTCGAACCAGCTAATCCTCTGGACCCGGTTGAATAAAAAAAAACAATTACGATAAGGACCTCCCTAATATATATCACATATATATACATATATATATATATATATATATATGCACTGCACTTGATGCTGGAGGACACAGATGAAATAAACACTCGCAGTAAGAGGGAGCTACTTTCGCGTAGGGTTGCGTATCGGAAATCGAAGCGCCAAAGCTCGAACGGTTTTTTTCTAGTTCCCGGGTTCGGTGCGGGGGTGGAGGCTGCGAGGGGAAAGGTGGGGGGTGGGGGCGGACGATATCCGGTAAATGCTAACAATTGCCACGAGAAAACACGACGATCGATTATTTAGCAGAGGCGGAAAGACCACCGCTGATCCCGCAGCCGCCGCAACCCACAGGGACAACCTTGATTGCAACACGTTACGGATTAACTACCCCTCGTTGTGGGGTTTTGTTATGTTTTGTTTTTTGTTTTTTTTTTTCTTTTTTTCGGGTCCTTCCGTTCTCACCCGTCGAACACCCATTTGGCGGACAGTTTCACGTCCGGTCTTTGGGTCTTCATAGCACGAGGCGACGTTCATGCAGTCCACACCTTCGGTCAATAAGCCTTTCGGCTGTATTTGGAAGGAGCGGTGGCGGGGAGGGGCGAAGTGTTGGAGCGAAGATAAATTTATTGCAGAGGGAACATAAAATAAAAGTTTGGTTATCATTATTTTTTTATTTTTCGAGCGGTGTTTTACATACAGCGTTTTTCTTTCTGTGGGGATGCGATTGGAGAGTCGTTTTAGGTTTCTTGTGGAAAACTTTTTTTTTTTTCAAACCTCAGTCAGTTAAGAAATGGAATTTGGGAATTCGAGAAATTCGTGTGAGTCGAAGTATTGCGAAGATTTTTCCATAATATTGACATTCAACAGCATTTAAGTTGAACCTAACGAAAAAAAAGAAAGACATCAAACAGGGTCATATCGCATGCAATAGTCTATCCCTGAATTGAATTGAGCTTTGATATTGAAAGATGATGAGTTTTTGCAAAGCTTCCACCACGAAATACAATACGAAAAAAAAAAAAAACATTCATGTATAACATCAATTATGACTTTTCACACGTCGTTTCCACTTATCCGAAAAATTACAAAAATAACGTTTATTGATTTACGATTAATCACAATTATTATGCATTTTCGTGAAAGTCGTCGAAATTTTTCATCCCAAGTCCACAGATAAGAATTTTCATCGTCCATGATTTTTTTTTTTCATGACGATGAACCAGATGCGACATCGAATCAACGAAATCAGTATGAAATTTGTAATCATCGGACTTTTCGTCATTATCTTTTATTATCATCCGTCGATTGTCGTTTTCAAGGGTTGGAAAAAAACATCGTCGTAACAAACCACGTGAGTCGGAATTTTCTTTTCCGTAACTCGGAAAGAAATAACGCGAAAAAATATTTCACCACTGGCACGTATCCCCTCCCCCCCCGCCTTCCTACTCTTACAGCTTCATCTTTCCGGCAGCATACTCACCTTCGTTCGGAGTTTTCCCTGGCAAATCCAGCCACGTGAAAGCTGTACGAATAAAATGAACGACTCGGTCTCGTGCAGGACTGTGGACGACGGTAAAAAAAATTTGAAAAAGAAAAAATACCCACCCAAGCATCGGAGCGAAGAATGAAAGTGGTAAAGTGGTGAGCGAGGGTGGCAAAGAGTAGAGGAAGAAAGAAGAACGCGTGAGCAGAAAGAAATGAACGTATACGCGATTAATAATACGGTGGAACGGGAAAAAATAGAGTGGAAAGGGCGGAAAGTGGTAAGAGGGGCGGGGGCGGGGAGGGGGGTGTTGCGCGAGGGCTGAAATCGAGCCCCGGCACCGAACGGGCTCCGACGGATTGCCCTGTGGAAGGCGGAGTTTTTAATTACGCGGAGAGGCGAGTACGATATCTCGGATAAAATAGGGTGGCAAAAAAAAAAGAAAACGACGTCGCGGGGGTTGGGGGAAGGGATACGGAGGGTGGGGTGGTGTATGCACCAGCGATGGCATAACGTTGCTGCCGGTCTTCGGGCCAAAGCTTTCACCCAGTAAAATCCATTTATTTCACAAAACTTATCCCCCCGTCGGTTGCTAACGGTGCTGCTGCCGTTTGGCGATTATCGTAACCCGCCAGAGGTCACCCACGGACTAACGATTTTTTTTTTTTTTTTTTTTTTTTGGGTTGTTCTCATCGGTCACCGATACCAGTGGATTATGAGAGGCTCGTCGCTCGTTCGAGATTTTTTACGTGTCACAACGAATCGTGCGAGAATCCAAAATTGTTGAAAAATAATTGAATCAATTGTAACGATAACCGCGCAACAGTTGTGTATTATTGCAGATTTTTTCCACTGGATTAAGGATTTATGCACACACGTGTCAAAAAGAAAATCAAGAAAATTCAGACATTTTTGGCAGTAGCTTTTATTATTTCGTGAAAGATTTGGACATTGTTTTTGGGCGTTTAACGTACACGTTTGAGAGCTATAGCTGTGTGAAATTAAACACGTAATTTCGAGTGGAAATTTTTCACCCGATATTTCAACGTATTTTCACCTTATAATTCCAAATTGGAAGGTGAAGTGAGTTTGACTTTCAATCTCAATGTGGTGTTGAAATTTTTTTTTTTCATCTTCGTTTTACCTTCATAAAGATCACATAACGCTACTGTGAATTTTCATTGTATGATATAGTGGTCTCGGTCAATGCTACGTTTGTGATAATACAATCCTAACAGCTATTTTTTTAGCATGGTTTTTTAGAAAAAAAAATTGACAACCTCAAGTAAATGTTGAATTTATCGAATAATTAGCACGTAAAAAGCACTTAATTTCTGTATGTAGTAAAACTCATCTTATTGTTGTTTGCTCCGATGCTGTTATCCCAGGTCAATCAATTGGGCTTCAGTCTTACTTCTCGTTACGTTTAATTATGTAAATATGTACTTACCACATAGAATTTTCGTGATCGTTGATCGCTAACATGAGAGCCGACATAAAATTCGGTGGCCACCGTTCGTCATTCACCGACGTCAGCAGCAGCGAAGAACGACTCTCCTCTCATTGTGAACCTCGTGCGTGAGTGACTTCCATTTTTTTTGGTTAAAAATAAATAATTTAAACAAAAAAAAAATAAATAAATATAAAAAACAATCCAATAGCACTAGTGGTCTTGTAAGTTCAGTTCCCTAAAATCCACCTTCATCCATCCTTCGGTTATTATAATTATCGGAAAGGAATTTTTTTTTTCACTTTTTATTTTTCTGCCAAAGGAAAGAGAGATATTTTTTTTTCACATTTTCTTTCATATCAACACGTTTATTTGGTTTACGTTGTTGTTTACGTACAATATAATATAATTATTATTTACATATCCCCTCGTTTCATTCATCGATTCTCTTTCATTGGTATATACATATATATCTATAATTATTGTAAATACACGTAATATGGTCATCGTCTTTTTTATTTTATTTTATTTTATTTTTTTTTCATTTCTTATTATTCGTTAATATAGTAAACTCACACGTGTACATCATCATTAGTCACTTTTCTCCATAATAAATCTCAACAATCTCGTTTTCGTATTTTTAAAATTTTTTTTATCGATAGATATATTTTTCTGTTTTTTTTGTTTGTTTGTTTTGTCGTTTCGTTCAAACGTCGCGATTTGTCGATCGATACGATGTGTATTATCGTGATACAACGTTTCGATCGTCATCAGCGTTAGGTCCATGCAACTGCGATTCGTTATATCTCTTTGCGAGTGTAAAGGATATGGAAAAGAGCGTGGACGAGCTCGTGAACGTTTGAGAATTGTTCGTGACAAAACGTCAAAACGATAATATAAATATTACACATATGATAGGTACATTCCAATCGATAAAAAAAACAATTTTTTTAAATAAAAAAAGTTATTTCGAGGCGAATTATTTTTGTTGTGTGTAATTAATTGTGTGTTTCGAGAAGAACTTCGAAAGCTCGTTTGCCAACGCGAAGTTACGTGATGCTATTGGTTGAGAATTTTCTGACAATCAATCGGTGGAGTGGAAAGGGGCCGGGGGGGTTGCGATAGAAAAGATATCAGTCTCAGAGAGTCGTAAACACAGATTGTGGCAGTGAAGAAGGTTGTTTCTTTTTTTAAATTCTTTTTTGTAGGTTAGCGAGTGGGTGGACAGATTGATAGATGCGAGAGAAATATCGGGATCACGTGATAAATACAAAGGCGAGACGGGTTAACGGTAGTGGAAAAAAAAACTCGAGCAAACGGGGGCAGAGAATGAGGGTTTCGACGCGACCTGTACCGAAGTTGCATACACACGCGTCACAATAAGCGAGTCATTGCCGGTTGCCGGTGTTATTGCAATATATATATATATATATATATATATATTGCGAGGGTGACACGCGCATTAACGATCATTGATTAATCGGTTACGCGACTTTCGAGGCCGCTCGAATATTAGGCAGTTTTTTTATTGAACATTTTTTTTTTTTATGCGCGACAAGGGGACGCTGACATGGGAATTTCGTTCGATAAAAATAATTGTCAAATACTTTAATGACTGATTAGTTGAAAAAAATATATTGGTTATAAAGGCTGACGAATTTTATAATCTAATTTGAAATAATTATCCACCCGAATTGACTCATAATTTATAATATGTCATATCGTCGCGAAACAAATGATTATCATTAATTCTTTGAAAATGAATTTTCGAATATATACATATATGTATGATAATAATGCAGTATCACGATTTTTCCAGGTTTCGTGATTTCTACGATTTTCTCAATTTTTTTGTTTGCGGTAAAATGCATATTTTCTTGTTCAGGTGAAGTATCAGAGGGCCATGGCAAGATACTCAACTTATTGAAAGAATAATAATAATACACATTATTTACAATTTTTTACGTATTTCGTAAAAGTTGTTTTTTGTTAATTCAATTTTTGTTGTGTATTTTTGTTGATAAATTGAATGAAAAATAAACAAATATATACCTTTACCGGAAGAACGAGGCCTATGGCCTTGTTGGGAGCAGATACAGAACAGATTGGAATATCGTCGGCCCGTGTGCGTTGAGTGACGCGTGTCAAAGGGCTTTGACAAATCTGTGGAAATACGGGATAATCAAACAAGCCCATAGTCGGCCATTGGAAAATGTTTCTCCGGATAATTTCAAACGCGAATATCGGCAGGTTCGTGGAAAACGTCCGTTGAAATCGTGCACGCGTGTAATGATTGTGGGTTTTCGCCTAGGTAGCGTGTGTCACACGTCGAGCCCGACGTTCGATTGACGCCTGAGCTTGTGACCGCCATCGAAATATACGACGAACCGGTGAATCGGGACATCCCCCCTCCCACGTGAGGGGGGTGGGGGTAGTGGGGGTGTAATAAATAAATACCGTGGAAAATTCAAGTTAGTATACTAATAGAGTTCCTCGTCAGATTTTCATGAAAATTGGCATACTTATAGGTATTGATAAGAAAAAGGTTCAGTTAAATTTTTATGGCTTTCCGGAGCGCGAGAAAACAGATATCAACACTTTTATTTTTACACGCTTAACATGGAGCCTTATGGAGAATCACGCTCAATTTGATATAATACAAAAAATCCTCGTCAGATTTTGATGAAAACACTTAAGCTGCAAGTTGAATATTCAGAGAACATTTTGGGCACTTGAAATTAGAGATCAGGAGACTGTGATGATTATAATAAGCAAATAAACATCGGAAAAATATAGTTTATATCAGAAGTTGGTCGTTATCCAGTAGACATGGCAACGTTGCACGTATGTTTCCCAGCTTTTCTCTCTCTCTCTAATCGACATCATAACACGCGACGTTGCCACATTAAAGTACTACGTACCTCAATCAGGAGATGGTGTATATCTTAGGCTTGCTTTGACTCTTACAGTTTGTAGGATACTACCTTAAGAGCTTTGTCCGGGTTAGGTTTGTCCAGAACCTGTTTCAACTACAGTATATATAAATAAGTGAAAATAATTAAAGACAAGAAAGAAGAAAAATTTTTAAAAAAACGTTGTTACCGTAGCAAAAAGAAAAAAAAAGGTCGCTCGAACGGATGCACGAGCACGTCCACGAGCACGTTGACTCGTACTCCTTGCCGCTCGCGGGTATTTTTCGCATATCACACTCGCGCGTTCATCCACACACAAAACTACACCCCGTTGCACATTCAGAAGAAAGATATAGTCGTATTAATCTGTATACCTTCGTAAATATAATCTTAATCTTCCATATGCTTCCATAGTTTGTCACGAGACTCTAAGGAAAAAAGTTTTTACATATTTCGTCTCTCCGTCTCCCTCTCTCTCTCTCTCTCTCTCTTTCTTTATCTCTTTCTCTCTTTCTCCCTCTCTGTCTCAATTTTTTGTTCTTATTAATGTCTCTGCCTTAATTTTTTGTTTTTATGAATTCATTGTAGTTTCTTTTTTTTTCATTATTATTATTTTTGTATTTTTAAATATTCATTTCAATTCACCTTACGCGACTAAAGTACGTTTTGAAAAAATATCACTGCTTTACATCGGTATATATTACAGTTGAGGCTTATAAGGGGTGAGTTTGTCGGTTGTAACGGGTGACTGAGCGCGTAGTGTCTCTCCTTTTACTCTGCGGATTTGTTTTTTTTTTTTTTTGGTTTTTTTTTTGTCAAACACAGTTTGACAAAACACAGTTTTGTCAAACACAGCCTCGCGCATCACACACCCTCTCGTCACTCGCGACTCGCTCCTGTTAGACCGTGAATGTGTTTTTTTTTCTATTATATTTTATATTTTATTTTTTATTTTTTTCAAATTTTTTCCTAAAATTATTTTATTATAATTTAACTTTTCTTCGAACGTTAGTAAGAAAGAAAGATTAAAATATATGACAGAATAAAAAGGATCGAAAACGTGATCGGGCAAACCGGTCATTATCGTTTTTTTGTTTTTTTTTCTTTTCGTTATCTTTCTCATGGCTGCAAAATTGCTGCACACCCGAGTCGCTCGTTCATTGACAATTGACAATCGAGACTCGAGCGTAAAACGCGGCTTGCGCAGATGCAATTCCGTTTCATCCATGACTTTACAATTCGTTAATTTTATCGTCTCATTTAATTCCCCATTCGTAATCCAATTACCACCTTGTATTTACAAAAAATGTACAAACCTATGCTATCGGAGGGGGAGGGAGGGGGGGAATTCTTTTTTTTTGTTTCTTTGTAATGGATGGGCGGGAAGGAGTGCTGAGATAGTCGAACGCGAGGTCCTGTCATCGTTTTTCACATCGCACCCAACCGATTGTTTCCCCGATTTTTTTTATCTCTCTCTCTCTCTCTTTCGCTCGTGCTGATGTTTTTTTTTGGTTTCTAAATGTTTTTTTCTCCTTTTCGAAATCGACGTGACAGCAACTTCTTAAATCTTATTTACATTTATTAGAATAAATTGAGTCACGCACGTGCGAATAATCGAGAACATCGCGCGCAATCGGGGTTCGCGAGATTTTAGACCCAACGAAACTTTTTTTTTCTGTTGTGGTTGTTGATTTTCTTCTTGGTTTTTTTTTTCATTCCGGAAGAATTTCGAGACAATAAACATCATCCATACATTAAAACGTGGAAGAATAATCGAGCATTGAAATTTGACGGGCAAAAAAGTGAAAAAAGTAAAAAAAAAAAGTTTTTCATAACGGGTCAAAATTTTTTTTTTTCACATTCATTTACGAAACGACGACTTCGTTAAACGACAATCGTTTTTTTCGACACGCAAAATTACCCGAAATTCCCGTTCGAAATAATTTTTTCCTCGTTTGTTTTTTTATCCGTCTTTTTTTTCTATTTTTTTGTCTCTCCCACAAAAAAATTATTGTGGATAGATCGCTAGTCGCGGTTCATCATCACGCAGCGGCGATCAAAGCCCATTGTTCATAACATTTTTAATTATTTTTTTTTTCTTTAAATTTCCATAATTGTGTTTTGGTTTAATCATAATTATTATAATTATTATAATTATTTTTCAATTTTTCAGTTTCATTCTTGTTTCTCACTTTATGATCGACGCGACAGCCACGATCAAACGTAATACTCATTGACGCTGAGGGCGTCGGTGTCCCGTCCCTATACGCAGCTTTCCTGGGTCGAGATGAGAGGCGTGCGCACGGTAACAACTTCCCGCGGATGATGATGCTGTTGCTGTTGATGCTGCTTGGCCGAAAGTCCGATGGGATCGTGAAGCAACGCGGTGTTGATGGTGGCACCGCCGTTCGCCGGTTGACAAACTTGGTCGATCTTCGGTGGTCTCGCCGTGTGATCTATGCACGCGTAAACGGTAGCCTCTTTGGTGTAGGGTTTACCGCCCACGAGAACCCCCAGACCGCCACCGAATCCCCCGAGACTGCCCAACCCACCGACGCTGTTCAAGCAAGCCAGTTTTGTGTCCGCCGAGGTTGTCAGTGTCGTTGGTCGGGCCAGACACAATTCCGCGTACGTCACCTCACCGGTCAGCTGTAACATATGAAATCAATTTTTTTTTTTTTTTTTTCGTTGCTGAGAGGTTTGTTTTAGGTGTGGTACCGATTGACCGATGATCATTCGACCGACAAATCACTCAACGGTATAGTAAGGATATTATTTTCTTTTTTTTCTGTTGTAGTTACAGTCCGACCTCTCAATAAGAGACCAGCCGAGCGATCCGCGCTCGCTACATCTGTCTGTCTCTCTCACTCTTTTCCGCCTGCGACCCTCTCAACAAGAGACTCGTGCGAAAGAGATCCAGCTTATTGTCAGTGCATTCACCTCGCCCATGCAGAAACGTTTTCGACTGCGCGACGTTGATATACGATTGAATATCATTTTGTACTTCTTTGTCTAAATTGCACAATGACTTACTCTGATAAACTTGTAGATTTCGTGTTACATTCACACACGCATACTCACGCACGCATGCACACATCAATTTATACCACACGTTCACTCTTTCTCGTGAACGAGTGATCTGTCCCAGGCTAGTCTCTTAACCAGGGGTCCGCTCACGAAATTCTTGAGCTCGGAGTTCGAGCTGGAGTGGGGGAAGCGCTCGAGTGAGAAACCGGGGAAAGTCTCTTATTGTCGAGTCTCTTATTTCGAGGTCGGACTGTATTGGATTGTGTTTGTAACTAAATTTAATTTACTTTCACTTGCATAAAATATAGAAACGATAAATTGGCCAAGAGCGTGCTGGGCATGATAGGGTTACGTAGGCATTTTGGAGAACTGAGATTTGGTGAACATTTTTTTTTTTTTTTTCAATATTTCAATTTTGGAAAAAAAAAATTCAGACAGAGGAACAGACGGACGGACTTAGCGAAACCATAAGGGTTTCGTAAATTTCTACGGAACTCTAAAGGGCGTGTTGTTCGCATTAATTAGCACAATATGCCGACCGAAAACCGAAATCTTCATACGATAATTTCGTTGTCCGCCAACTCACTGATCATAAATCTTGAAAACTTTGAAACTTGAACATTGAAATTTGGCACGGTCTGAAGGTCTCTCACAACACAAGTACAGAAAAAAATATTTCGAAAATCATAAATATCAAATTAAAATTATTACACGAAGCCCTGATGATGCTCCCACGTGTTTCGAAATACGCAGAAAATTGCGTCTCAAACTTTTAGGCTGTTCGTTGAATATTTATTAAATTGAGTTTACCAAGCTTCACGATGATACGCAGGTGGGGAACCCTTAGGGCGCGAGTAACACTTGCACCTCGTCCGACTTGATTCAAAGACTGTTGTTTTTTCCATCAGATTTCATTTAATATTATTATTCCTGTATACCATTCAAACTTTTTTAACTCTTCTGCAATTTATCGTTATTAACCCCGCACAACGGATTATTTTTTTTTGTTTTCGTTGTTTTGTAAAAAGAACCGTTTGCCTTTATGAATTCCATAAATGACAATTATTATCTCTTTGCCAGATAAAACAAAGAGGGGGGATTATGATTCATTAAAGTGTCAGTGTGATGTCGTTTGCCAATAAAGCGAGGCTCTTTCACGTTAAACCGTGAAACAACGTGAAAAGCCGTCCTTTTCGATTTCAAAAGCCCGTTCCATAATCTCAGAAATCTCGCGAGACAAAGCTAAGCATTAACCACAAAACTTCTCCATACTTTTCACGCCCCGTCGAGTCCTTCATCCGCTCACCCAACCCGGCTGTGCAGCATCCGGACCGTCTTTCCGACTCACCATCGTTCAGCCATCAAAGAAAAGAAAAAAGAAACAAAAATTTCGTTCGCACGTTCGGAAGCTCGCGATCAATCGCAACGTTGAAAACCGTAACGAAAGTTTTCAAGATTCGAATAACCCCGTCATCGAGCCACACGAAAACGTTAGCGATACCAAAACCGAGTGTGGTGAAGACGGCGGCGGCGGTTTATACGCGTCGATGAGCAAATTCGAGCGCTATTGAGTCAATGTGGTCGACGAAGAAGAAAGGAAAATGCGAAACAACGAGAAAAGTGTGAAAGAGCGAGATATTGAGACGGAACAACTCCGTGAGATCGAAATTGATGAAGAAACCGGGGAAAATGTGGAGAAAATCGTGAGAGATGCCAGAGCATACGAAACCGAGAAAAAAAATAAGACAAGAAGAGAATATGGCGAACGAGAAAATGGCCGAAAGGGCAATCCACACTTTCTTGAAACTTTTTGAAGGTGTGTGAACACCGACAATATAACCCGAGAAATTTCTTCAAACAAAACTTTCTCTAGCTCTTTGGATGTAATGTATATATATATATATATTTTTTTTTTATATACACACACACAAACACTAAACTTCCATAATATTCTTTCAACTTTGGATGGCGAACCTAAGATTCCTAACGTAGTCACTTCAGGTCTGTGTGTGTGTGTGGGTGAGGCTCGAAATTCAGAACGCTCAATGTTACGAATGGTCGCGGCGTACAATGCCATTGCAGAGAATCGTAAAGATTCACAATGACATTGTAGCAAACGTAATAATATTCCGAAAGCCCATCAGTCGGCGGGGTTTTCAACATTTCCCGACTTTCGAGCTTTCCCCACGCGTAAATTATTAAAGTTAGGTATATGCTGTCGTCAACTTTTTCATAGGAAATTCAATTCTCCACAACATTGTTTATGTGAACTTTCGGTCTATATAGCGTTGTTTATCCAGCGTTTGGACAGGAAAAAATAAAACGATAAGAAAATCGATGCATTTTTACCTTCCCCTCCAAACGGTGGATAAACAACGCCATATAGACCAAAAGTTTACATAAACAATGTTGTGGAGAATTGAATTTCCTATAAAAAAGTTTAGCGACGATATGTAACTTTGATAATTTACGCGTGGGGAAATGTCATTCTGAATTGTTATTATGACCACTCGCTGCAATGTCATTCTAATCCACGACCGTTCGTGACATTGTCATTCGTAACATTGGGCGTACGAAATTTTCGACCCTTCTGAACCTTGCTCGTTCCTGAATTTCGAACCCCCGGCCGATGTTTGTGTGCAGATTCGAATCCTAATTATATATATCCAGCGGAGTCCCACTTTACGCCGAGTCCTATTCAGCATTCTCTTTATCTCCTCATCCCTCGGTTCCTCCCGATCTATTTCACGTCGTTCTTCGACCCGGCCATTATTATGCCGAGGCAAAACCGAAGGACGGGCAGTCAGAACGACGTACTCGCCATCGCTTTTTCGAACAACGTCGCTCGACGTTATTGGGCCGAAAGAATGGCTCCCAGCTTGAATGTCAGTCACCGACGAAGATTTCAACCTCGCTGCTCTCCCTCCCCCCTCCACCCCTCACTTCCTCTCCTCCAGCCGTGCCTCTGCCAATGCTTTTCAATACTTCTTCCGGGTTGAATGTTACGGAATTTCAATTAAGAAACGCGACGGCAAATCGAAACGCGATGGAGACTCGACTTTTCGGTGTTGCATAGCCGATGCATCTGGATCCATCTTCGAATTGCATTTGGATTTAATTTGTGTATATATATATATATATATATATATATATATATATATATATATATATGCGTTTGGAGAACTTTCATCTATTGGCTTTTGTTAATTGACTTTTTCGCTCGACTGTACAATTTCATCGACGGGAAATTCAATTACTGCACAAATAAATTCGTGGTCATGGTAACTGGAGGTTGAACGTTATTTATATATATATATATATTTTTTATTTTCAAATCAATCGAATCGTCGAGAAGAATTCGTTGATGAACGGCAAAATGACAAGATTTGGTGATGAGCATCATTAAAGATAAATTTACTTTGAATTTGAGGTATCTAGTGTGAAAAACGTTTCTCACCTCAATATTTATTCCTATACACTCATCTAAATGGATCTACCACGAATCTATCAAAAAATCGTTATATATCTTGTATTAGGGTGTGTTGATAAAGGGCAAAGTTTTTCGATTCTTAAGGTGGCTCCCCACATTCGAAGTGGATAGTGTCAGGCGACGTCTGGCGAGATTTGAGACTAATCGAATTATGTTCAGAGGTTTCGCTTTCGAGAATTCGATATTGCCTCTGATCGACACTCGAACATTTTTAAATTTTTGCCCATTGCAATTTTATTTTTCCGGTGAAAGACAAAATTCCGAGGATGGAATGTAAGTGCAATAATGAAATAAGATAAATTCAAACGTAGTATTAAGGTTCAATAGGATGGGAATATTATTTGTTTAGCAATTAAAAAAAAAGTTAACAACATTTTTTTTAATTACAAAAATCATTGAGAATTGATAAAAAAAATTGTAATACAAAAAAAATATTCCTATGTCAAGTGACCTTAATACTATGTATTTCACTATATATGTATGTGCTAATGGTGGTGAATAAAGTGGCAGAAGCTTACCGGTAACGTTGGATAATTGTTGTAATCGTTGTGAGCGTATGTCGACAGTCCTTGGAGATGATTCGTCTGTTGCATCGGTAACGACGTGGCCGGTAGTTCGTCGGGGGTGTTTTGGGCCGCGAGGGGTGTTCCAGCGGTCGAGCCCGTCAGCTGATAATCTGAATCTTTCGGTTAAATCGAATCGTGATATGGTCGTACGCCTCGCAACGCGTATTTACCAAATTTTTCAAAACGTTCTCGTTTTCGAAACGTCGTCACGTAAATTTTGCATTTGCAATTGATTAAGATAATACCCTCGTTAAGAGAGTTCCTCGTCAGATTTTCATAAAACTTGACGTACTTATAGGTATTGATAAGAAAAAGGTTGAGTCTAATTATTATGGCTTTCCGGAGAGCGAGAAAAAAGATATCATTAATTTTATTTTCATACGTTTAACATGGAGCCTTATGGAAAATCACGTTCAATTTGATATAATACAAAAAGTCCTCGTCAGATTTTGATGAAAACACTTGAGCTGCAAGTTGAATATTCGGAGAACTTTTCGGGCACTTGACCGCAGAGATCAGGAGACTGTGATGATAATAATAAGCAAATAAACATCGAGAAAATACAGTTTATATGAGGAGTTGGTCGTGATCCAGTAGACATGGCAACGTTGCGCGTTTGTTTTCCATCTTGTCTCTCTATCTCTCTTTCTCTGATCGACATCATAACACGCGACGTTGCCATATCAAAGTACTACGTATCTCGATCAGGAGATGGTATATCTTAGGCTTAATTTAACTCTTACAGTATCTAGGATATCACCTTAAGGGGGCTGGGTCACCTAAAAAATTGGAAAACACTTTTTTTTTACCGTGACACGATGAATCCGAACTCAAAATCGATTCTACTCTTATGAAATACCTATACTTAGCTATCATTCAAATTTTTTTCACAGCCATATCGATTTTAATTTTTTATATGATTGGTTATCAACCACAAAAAAAAAATTCCAATTTTTTAGGTGACCCAGCCCCCCCCTTGATAACAGGATACGACGATAATTGAATGACGGTTTACCTTTGTTGGTGGGAACGACGTCGGGATTTCGGTCGTCGGCGTCGTAAAGATCCTCGGAACTCGGTGCTGTGGCTTTTTTCACAGGCAGATCACCGGGTCTCTGGGCCCTTCGTTCACTGCGAACCTTCAGCGCACCGATTATCGCGATGGTGACGAGAAGAAGAGCCGCCACGACCCCTATCAGGATTCCGAGCAATGGCGTTATCTCGAAAGGTACCGGGGTACCTGTGAACAAAACGCGCACTGCTCTCGTGTAGGTACTTCCATAGTTTTAATAACAACAAAAATCTGAAACATGCAATTTGCTTCGTTTGAATCGTAGGTAGTTCACGAAATCCTTCATTGAGGAAGATTTTCATTTTTTTAAAGTCCTCAATCAAAGGAATCTTCGGTCACTGCTTGAGATTCAGGGAAAACAAATAGCAAGTTTCAGCATGAAGTTTGGATCGATATTTCAATAATGATCAATGGGCATACAGAATTTTTCATGTATCCTCAAATTTGAACGTTTGCAAGGGTTTTCATCAAATGAATAATAAATATACCGAGACATACCCTGATTGTCGATCAGCGTGTATCGAGGCAAGTCAAATTTTTCAACTGGCGAAGGTTCCAAATTGAATTTTCAGGAAAAATTCAAAATATAACAAAATCTAAACTTCTCGATATATTCGACTCAAATGCAATAAAAAATATCTTAGGGCATTGACTTTACATTTGAAAAAACCATTTACGATGAATCTGTCAAAATTTGCGGATGCTAGAGCGTTAAACAATATATTTTTTTAAATTAAAAAACGCTGTCGTTTTTTAATTTAAAAAAGGCGTTGTCGAGTTACAGACGTTTGAATTTTGAAGGTTCGGTTCATACGCAAACACACAGAGACCCACACACATACACATATATTTTCCTGCAACCGTGATTTCTAGATGTTTCATCATAGTGAACAATTTTTCAAATTATTTTGCTATATTTTAAATTAGGAAAAAGCGATTCGAAAAACTATCTGTAGCATCGAACACCCAATTTCTTTTTCCCTCAATATTTTTTCTTTCTTATATCACACCCGTTAACCCCGGCGAACGACGAACGCCCAAGTCACTCGAGCGCGAGGGAGTGTTTTTAAAGTGCAGGTTAATTTTTAATCACGACTAAAGTGTGTCCGGGTGGATACCATCGGTGCATTTCCAATTTCCGACGAATGAAGGGACCCCCCCCCCTCCCGACTCGACCTTGACGAACGTACCGGTCTTGAACCGTTACGTTCTTCGCTACATAATGTAATTGGTGTTGCTGTCTCTTTTATCTTTTTCAATGCCATCCTCATCTTATATTCACCGGTCGAATGAAACAACGTAAATTTCATCTTTTATTCCACGGCACATTCCAGACGAAGATACATAAATATTTTGCGAAATTTTCTAACGTAGTATATTCCGTTGTATTTTGTCACTCAACATTTTTTGTTTTGCTTCTTGTTTGGAATTTTTGTTTTGTCCACGAGATTGATTTTTTTTTTTAAAACAAGAAGTTCGAGTCGCAGACGACGAAGATGGGTATCTCATTATTTTTTTAAAACTACGTTCTGTAGTTTGAGAAGGGATGATCTCGCAAAGATATATCTCAAAGTTGTCAAACCAAGGGTTTAAATTATGGGGACCATGATAAAAATATGACTTTCAAAATTAGGACATTTCAAGAATATAAGTCTCATATATTCCTGAAATGATCAACACGTAACGCTTCACAATTCAATTCACAGAACAAACTTACACATTTTCTATAGTGATTTTCCATGGTTGTGTTTTTTTTCGATAATAAAATTTAAAATTGGTACTGTTATTTCTGTGGTGGAATATTGAGTGGACTGAGAAATAAATTATGGCTATTGACCTTCACCAACAACAGCCCCGATTCATAAGCGACGACACTGCCAGAGCATTGGCATCCTCTATTGGGTCAGTAACATCCCCATCGATGGGCCAATATCGAACAAGATCAAGCAAACAAACAGCTGCTAGTGAAATTGATATCAGTGAATCCTGTCTCAGAAAAGGGCTCAAGCTCGCCACACTTTTTTCCCTGCCATTAGTCGCTTTAAGCCTTCAACGCCACATGCGTCCACTTACCCCTCATACAATATCAACCACTTTATCCTTAGTTCATGAAAAAAATTTTACGAAATTCCGTCATAGCCATGTCTCATTATTCAGGCCTCATAAAAATACTACAAAATCGTTTCGATAACCATTCACCATCATTGTTTGCCACACAGCTTAAAAGTCCAAAATGTCCACGCTTGACCCTAATGACTCGACACAGAATCCGTAAATATTCGGCCGAAGACGATTTTTTTTTCCAGATTGGTGAAACGAAGCGGACTCGGCCCGGTTTCGCGTGTTAACGACGTGACCGGTCACCCTGTACACCCACACCAACTCCACCCAGCTTATTTCCACCGAGTCTTTACGTCCGTCTGTATCGGGAAACGTTGCTATATTCGTCCTCCTGGCTAAGAGTACCGTACGCGACGGATGTCCCTTTGAAACAAGATATTCATTAAATGCAACGACGGTCTTATTTATAAAAGTACTTTCGCTCTTTTTCTCTCTCTCTCTCTCTCTCTCTCGTAGTCGCGTTTTTCACCCTTACAGTCGGAATAGCCTCTTGCCCCCCGTGTACTCTCCAACCCCTCGCGTTCTTCGCCGAGTTGTGCCGCGAGCCACCCTTCTTCCGCCCGGTCCGTCCGCCCCCTCCCCTCCCCTCCTCCCCGCCCTTCCCCTCTCACCCTAGTCGCTGCCTCGTCGACGCTTTATGAATTTCTAACTAACGAGCTACGGTGCGATGGCCCACTCGCTCGACTCTCTACCGAGGGCGAGATTTCGAATCTCCACGAGCTCAAAGCCGAGCGTTCTCGCGACCCGCAGAAGGATTTTCCCTTCCCCACCCTCCCCCCATTCCCGACTCACGCCCGTCGCGACCCCTCTCCAAACCCACGGCTGTGCCAGTGAGACCCGAAGCTAGGAGAATCGTTCGCGTCGCCCGGAGAAACAAAAAAAAAGAAATTAAAAAAAAAAAAAAAAGAGAGAAAGAAAAAAAATTAGGGGCTCAACGAGTCTTTGAGGGAGACACATTGCCACCAGGGTAAAAGAGAGATATGAAGCCGGAGTGGCAAGTGGGAAACGACGATTTGCTTTTTCATATATGCAGTGACTGGGTCTGCGTCTCCTGTCCCTCTGCATCCTTCCCCTGGCCTAGCCTCGGAGCGGGGAGGGCCTCGGTATCGGTGGTGACCGAATCGGGAAATTCGTCGGTAACGGAAGAAGGAAAAGGAGGAAAATCTTATTAAAGTTTCGTGCGCCGATTTGATCGTCGGAACGGTTTGCGAATTTTTTTTTTTTTGTTTGGATTCTTTTTCACCCGGGGTTTCGGTGTGGCGTTTATTTTCATATATATATAGAGTCGGGGGGCTCTCTTTTGCTTTCAACTATCCGTTCCTTTTCACTCGGCCTCAGTGGGACGCCTTTTTGCGGATATTCCGGCCCCACGTACCGATTTCTCTGTCGCACTTTCTCTCTCTCTCTCTCTCTCTCTCTCTTTCTCTCTCTCTCTCTCTCTCTCTCTCTCTTTCTCACTCACTCTCTATCTGTGTGTGTCCCGAGTTCGGCACGCCGGGTTGTCCGTGGCCAATAGCAATTTCACTTGTAAATTCAACGGTAGCGATACGCGAGCCGCTTCTGTACGCAGCGTTCGTCGATCCAAACAAAGATTCGGAAAATTCAAACTCGGGCTGCGCGCTATGCGCCCCCCCCCCCCCCCACTCACCCCTCTCCCTCACCTCGGCCAGCGATTTTATTCACCCCCGTGCTCCGACCAATAACTGAACTAACGGGAAATACTCGGACCCACCACCCTCAGCTATTTGCAATATCTCCCACTGGATTCCAAACGAGATGCGTTATGGACCATTCAGTATTTCATTTTTTTGTTGCTGTTGTTGTGTTTTTCGTTCGTTTCTTTCCTTCTTTTTTTTTCTTTCATCAACCCTTTGCCTCATAAGCGTGGAATTTTCATTCCATAGACTAATCTTTATTTGATTGTAGTTTGTTTTGGGAGGGGGGATCAATCGAACAGCTTTGACCGTTCGCAACTCAGTTTTTTTTTTCTATCATCACGAGAGAAAAAAAATCGTTGTGGAGCGCGCAGAATTCCTTTTTTTTTTGGATTTGATATTGTTATAAATCGATCGAATAATAACGAGATTGGTCATCGAAATTTTAAGATTTTGCGTTTCAGGTTTTACCGGATCTTCACGGAAGGGCAAAGATCACCATAAAAAATTGAATTTTCCACAAAATTTATGTGTAAACGTTTGCTGTAGGTCCATCAATTTCAAAAGAAAAAAAAACCCTGAATTTTGCGCTCGAAATGAGTTTTAAAAGCGTTACATGAAAACGAACTCGAGTTACCAAATTTGTTCGATAAACATTTTTCAAGGCAAGATATAACTCTTCAAAATCTTGTCGAGTAATAATAATTTTTTTTTCACGCACAAACATTACATGTATTTCAGATAGAAAAATTTTAAAAGCGAAATCTAGAGTTCTAAGAATTTTATATAAAACTTTGAAATTATCCGATAATCATTTGGTCGATACGTGAGCAACGAAATTTCGCTATGAGACCGTGGAAAAAAAAGGTTGATTCACATCGAAGCACCCTTATATATGTATAAATATATAAATATATATCAACGCGTGTCAAATATCCTTGAAAAATGACAAATTCACGTTACCGAAACCAACATAGTCCATAAATTCCCCAAAATCACAGACAACCCTCTCTTCCGTCAGTCATGCGAACGTGTCACGTATGTGTACACACACATATTCCACACAATCAACGCGGGAAACCTCCCAAAAACAACTCTTCATACCGTAAACCCGAGACGATGGGGCAACCCCACATCGACAATGACGACAAAGTTGAAAAAAAAAAAATAATAATAATAAATAAAGACCGGAGTTACGAGACTTACCAGTCTGCTTTTCAGCGATCTTGAGAGTGAAACCC
Organism: Diplazon laetatorius; assembly: GCA_963662125.1. Taxonomy (NCBI): domain Eukaryota; kingdom Metazoa; phylum Arthropoda; class Insecta; order Hymenoptera; family Ichneumonidae; genus Diplazon; species Diplazon laetatorius. The sequence goes on from OY759153.1 coordinate 9,372,049, forward strand.
TCGAGTCTGGTGGGTTCGCTCTTTCCCTTGGCATTGAAGGCGTAGAGTTTCATGCTGAGAACACGTCCGGGTTTCAAACCCTTCACCGTGAACGCCGCGTTGTCTTTCGCGGTTACGTTGGCTTGTAGAACGTTCGTGTGTTGGTCGTAAACTTCGAGAAGAAAATGTTGAGGTTGGCCACCGTCGAATCCGGCTGTGCACTCGACCGAGAGCGACTGGGTCGTCTGATTGGTCAGCGTACAATTGTAAGGCGCCTCCGGTTTTCCTGCGTTGAAAAGATCGAGACGAAAGAAAAAGAAAAAAAAAAAAAAGACGTCAAGCGAAATTATTCATCCGTGTCAAACAAACGATTGCGAGTTCTCGTTCTCCGGAATGTACTGTTTCCGAAGGGGGGGGGGGGAGAAGGGGGAGGGGGTTAGAAGAATGGATGTGTATATCGTATGTGTATTCATGGCCGAGTGGGTCCTCGGTAAACGTCGTGATTCATGTATTACTCTTTAAAACCTGAAAAAAAAAAGTACGAAATGCCCACGAATTTCGCTTTCTTTCATTATTCTTCACGGCTATCCCAGTTAACTTTCATGTTACCCATTTTCGTTCCCACAATCTCGAATCAACTTCACAATGTTATTTTTTTTTGTCCTGCGTTTCTTTTGCAAAGTTTACTTCGAATTAATTTATAGTGAAGCCAGGTGAAACGAGCTTTTGCACTTTTTTTTTCTTTTTCATTCGTTCAGTTGGTTGGATTCACATGCTAGTGAATTAATTTGAACTCAGAGTTGTAATCAAAACGAGAGTGCCAATGTGATTACTTGACGCACTTGTTTCATAGATTATACATTTTTTATATCGTTTTTGGGGTATTGCTTAATTGATCGTCGGGCACTCGTGACAATAGAACGCACTTTCAGCTAGTGTTTCTAAAATTCCAATGGGCGTTTCATTTTTTTTTTTGCGACCAGTTAACCCCACAACTCGTGACTCCATTTTTCTACCTTCAAACGAATGATTTTTCTTTATAAGGAAGAGAATGCTGTACGAGAAATCTGATTTCATTGTCCTTGAGTTGATAAAAAAAACACATTTGAAGACTGAAAATCGGAACGAATCTGCGAAAAATATCATTTTTTAAATAGTTCGCGTGGGGTGCGTTCGTACCCCAGTCACGAGTTTCCACGGTTAAATATCTGTAATGCAGCCGAACACTTTTGTAGGATTTTTTGGTTGTTAAAACGAAGCTTCCGAGTCGTCCGGATCTGGGTTTTGTCATTGAGGGATTCAAAGAATCTAACTTACCGGCGGGTATTACGTGAAATATGCAAGCGGTGTTCTGCTTGCCCGCGGTATTGCTCGCCCAACACAACACGGTACCGTAGTCCATTTCCGTGGCCGGTCGGTATTTCAAAACGCTTTGGGTATGACGAGTAGAATTTTTGTAACGAGCCAGAGGAACGTCTTTCATTTCTTCGGTATTGTTGAAGGACCAATGAAAACTGTCCGGGGCTGGATAGGCCTCGACCCTGCACACCACTTGGGCTTCCTCGAGACGCACTACACCATAAACACGCTGCTGATCCGGCAGGCAAATCGGCTTGTCTGAAAAAAAAAAACACACACACACACAAACATTAAAATAAATCCCTGACTTTTATGTTTTTTCGTTGTTTCATCATGAATAATATACGATTTTTGTAACGTATATATGTATTCTCGGTTTTGATTAAATCGTGTATAATATATATGGGTCTATGGTGTGTACTCTATCGAGACCATTTAATTTGCTTTCCGCCTTTTTATTATGTTCGTGTATTTTTTTTTTTGTTTTTTTTTTTGTTTTTTCATTAAGCTCCCGAATCGTTGAGCAACGTAGCCAACAGCGATACTCGGTGGATATATATATACATATATATATATATATATATATATATATATATATATATATAAATTTAACGAATAGCTCGATGGAATTTACCATGGGGCTCAAAGTACTCGACCATCCGTTGAAAGCAAAATAAACGCCGAAATGGTACAATCTCTTTGGCAAACACTGTTTCCGGATATGAGTGAAATTTCAACGAGTACCGTTTACGCGGACAGTGACATCTATCGCTGTGAAAAAAAATATGACTGATGAATTTGAATGGACGACTTATGAAATTCATAATGATTTCGAATGACGAATTTTTTTTCCTAATTTTATTTTATTTATTATTTATTTTCATTTTTATGTGTATATATTTATTTTTCGACCATAACGCGTCAGTGCAAATGAGTTGGGTTAGTGTATGCAGATGCGGTGATTATGGGAATAACGAGGAGATCATTTGAGCCGAGATATAATGAAAAGAGCCGAACAGTGTGGATGAAATGAAAAGCGATACAGAACGTGTGTAAATTGTTTTATCGTCCGTATGGCGACAAGTAGATACGCACAGTATCGATCAGACTCGACAGTGTGGCTCTCGTGCGGACATTCCCATGCAACTCGTTACCGGCATTACGACGAAATAATAACGTTTGAAATTTTGTACGATATTTTTGCAAACCGATTAAACAATCGTAACGGTCGAACGGAATTTGTTTTTTTTTTCCCGACCATGTGAAACATTTTTAACGATCCACAAATGCGAAACGTTTGACGTTTGTAAAATTTTTGTTTCCATTGATCGCCTTCGATATGTTGAAATTGTTAGTACGAGCTTTGGATTTCAAATGCACGATTGATATATCACGTATGTTTTGCAGCTTCACGAAGATCCATGCGGTTAACGCAGTTGCCATACGATCGAATATTCATTGCAAATGGGGATCGAATAAAATTTATGATACAATGCTGCTAGTCATGTAATTGCTAATGCAATTGAAGACACTAAAAATGTTTGACTATTATTCCGTCGGTGCAATGGTTTTTTCGGGCTTGCATCATTCATCATTAAATCGACGTGGATCAATGGACACGGAATTTGTCGATCAATTTACAAATAATACGATATTCGTTTGTCAATTATTTTTTTATTATTATTTTGATGGGTTTTTTTTTATTGTTGTTGTTGGTACCATTGAATTTTCGAAAATCATTTGGAAAATGCAAAATTGAACGGTTGAAGAGTTTCCCGGAGAGTTGTGTGGGTGTGCTGATTCGATATTTCCATTCACTGGATGCATGTACCATTGGTTACAATACATCAATTCTGTTTGCCGAATCAGTCAATATACAACCGAGACTGAAAAGCGCGCCGGACGATGTATTGCTGAAAGCGGAATGTATGCGAATTTATCGACTCGATCCACGCACAAACTCTAACGGATGTATATGTGTATACATTTTTTTTGTTATCTATGCAATACAGAAAGAGTGCATTTTTCTCTCGCGTGTTTCAAATTCCCGAAAAAAAATGAAATTCCGTTCGCGACAACGTTGTTGAACAAAAATATGATAACGAATTGACTCGTTTGACGGGTAACAAACTGTGAATAAAATTCCTGAAACGAGACGAAAAAAAAAAAAAAAATATTCATGTTTTCAAACTCGTATCGTGATACGTCAATGAAGAGTTTTTTCGTCTTCATCGAAACCGATGAAAATGATTCAATATGACTGTCAATATGATTTATCGTTTTATTTTAACACTATCGCGATTTCGATTGAGAAAAGAGTCACTTTTTTTGTCGAAAACTTTTTCGTTGGAACTACGGAAATCTCTCGAATTAGGAAAAAAATTACCATTCGCAGAGAAATAATAAAGCATGGAAGGAATGAAAAACTCGAATATTCTCGAAACTGTTCTATCATTTTATCAAATGTTTATTTTTTTTCAATACGATCGTAGTTGAGACGATACAACCTCGACATTATTCTAAAAATATAGTACAATATAGAATATAAATATTAAAAATATAAAAGTGTAGTAAGATATAGTAATTCATTTTCATCGCAATAAATCCAAAGTTTTTCCAAGCTAACAATTCCGGAAAAATACAACCTGCAAATACTCGAACAAAGCCAACTCTTCACTCAAATATTTGACGAATTAAAGATTTTTATTTTCATTAATTTTTTTTTCTTTTTTTTTAATCAATTCGTGCGTTCATGCTCGAACACAATGGCAACTCTTTTCTCAAATATTTGTCGAATTCGAGAATTTTATTTTTGTTTAACAATTTTTTTTTTTGGTTTGCGAAAAAAAAAAATTCACCGATTTACGTGTCTACGCTTCAGGTACCGATAACGTTGAACTACGTTGATACTTTGAAAAAATAAAACGAGAATGAGGGAACGAGATGGAGAGATCGTGAAGGGTTTGAGTTCGGTGGATAGTGATCCGCGATGAAGCAACCTACTTCCCACCGTTTTTCCTCGCTTCCAACCTGCTGTCCTCTCGCATCCCTTGCCACCTCTCGACCGACTCCTCCCCCCCCCCTCCCCTCAACGAATCCACCCCCTCGCGCCGCCAAATAGTCGGACCGCTCGTCCACCGAACCCCGGAAGATCGATGGGCATTATTTCCGCGTTCAAATAGTTTCGTTGAACGGGGAAAGTTCGTGAGTACGGAATAATTTGTCGGTTTTTCCCCCCCAAGCCCTACTTTTCGTCCCGTTTTTCACTCTATCTCATCGCGGCTTCGTTAGAAGGGATGTAATTTTTTTAAAATTATTTTTTTTCATTCAATTCACCACGATGTTCCTGGCGAAGCACTTGTACGGTCTCGCTTTTTTCCATTTTCATTATGTTTTTTGTTTGTTTTCATTTTTTTGGGTTTTTTCTGAAATTTATTGGGAGGAAAAAGAAAATGGTGGCTCCGTTGCGAGGGTGCTCGAGGGACGAAGCGAGTGTCGTTGAAATCGATGGGATTCGATAACGCGATCGAGGGAAAAAAGTGTACCTCTGATCACATCATCCGTTCGAGTGACATGAATATATATTTATTAGGGTGGTCCTTATTTTCGGTAAAGACATTTTTTGGCCCTACCATGGGCGTAAATATCTCGAAAAAAATAAATTTTAACGTAGCCGGAGGCCTGGCCTCGTAGACCAATTCCAAGTACCTTCCCAAAAGCCCTCGAATTTCGCCATTTGATAAACATAGGGTTTTTGGCACCTGATGGTTTATATTTTTTTCCTTCCGCAGTATTGCACCGAAAAATCCGGAACTCCGCACATTTTTTACTTAGGATAGTGGGTCTTCGATGCCAATTTTAAACATTTTCCAGTGACTGAATTCGGCGGGGATTCGGCAAGTTGAGATAGCTTGTTTCTTAAAAGCTTCGATAAATTTTAGAATAACTCGGAAACTATGTGAGATACGACGATAATGCAAATAACTTTTTTCGTAGAAAATTGAATTCTCTGCAAAAAATATTGTATAAGATTTTTTCCTTTTTCCAAATTTTTAAAAATATTTGAAAAAATGAAGCGCCAATTTTTCGGCAATCAAAAAAAAAAAACAAAAACGATTTTGCCAGAGAGAAAAATAAAATGAAAAACCGTGATGTGGAATGATTCCAATGATTGGTTGACAAACCGTGAAAAAACTTTTTACGATCTCGAATAATATTTTTCGTGGGTTTCTCGTTGGTTGTTACATAATTTACGTGACAGCCCGTTGACTTATTCACGATTTACGACCGTGTTTTATTTACTCACACATTATTTTGAGCTCCACGCTGTTGCTGTAACCGTCGCCCTCGACGTTCGATGCGACACAGGTGTAGTTACCCGCTTGAGATCGATTGACGCCTCTGAGAGCGAGACCGTTTGACTGCACTATAACCCCATTATTCACGTTCTGTTGAATCGCATTGCCCTGAAAAAAATAAAACCGACGGTCGACGATAAAATAAAGGCAAAAAAAAAAAAACACAAACAAAAAAAAAACGACAATCAATCTATAAAATATCGATTTATGAAATATCTCATGCCCACGTTTTTTTCTTTTGGTTGTAAAAAATAAATAAGAAAAATATTTCTCACGTCGATTTAACGTGTGTAAAAATAAGACAAAATAGTTGATGAACTCACGTTGTGCATCCAAACGACTTTGTAGGCTCCTGGATTGGATTGAACCTCGCACTCGAAGTAAACGTCGTCACCCTCCTCGATGTCTTTGGGATTCATATTGGACCCAAGTCGTATACTAGGACTTGACATGTCTGCATTTGAAGAACAAAAAAAATAAATTTAAAAAAAAACAGGAATAAGCGAGAGTCGAGTTGTTGAATAATTAAACGGCGGTTAACTCTTCGCAAAGTTCGCCTGCCAAGAAGAAAGCACAAAGTGGAGAAAAAAAAACGAAAAAAAAAAAAAAAAAACGAGAATGAGGAAAACAATGAAATTTCTTCATGCAAAGCCGGGAAAAACGAGAGATGCATGTGCAAAGAAGAACAAAGAAAAATAAATGAATAAATAAATAAATAAATAAATAAATAAATAAATAAATAAATAAATAAATACATAAATAAATAAATAAATAAATGAATAAATAAAGAAATAAATAACGGACGACTGAGAAAAATGTGATGAAAAAAATAAATAAATAAAAAATAAATAAACAAAGAAGGTAGAACAAATTTGTGAAAACTCGAAGGGAAATACGTAGTCGGTTGAGATTTTTTTTTGTTTTTTGTTTTTTTTTTTTACAAATTTTATTTTTTATTTCTACTCTCGCGCCACCATCGCCACCACCGTCACCGACCACCCCTGTTCTCTATTGCCCGCAGCTAGTGGGCGTCGGTTGTGCTAATGGCGTTTTCCACGGCGAGTAAACGGCTGAAACGCGTTTTGTTTTCGTTCGTTCGTTCGTTGGTTTTTTTTTTCACCCCATTATTATTATTATTTCATTTTTTTTCACCGTTTTTTTTTTTTCGTTTTTCATTTTGCTTAAAATTCAGTAGCAAATCCGGGGGCGAACACGGCAACGAGTTAAATAAATCCCCGAAAGATCGTTCATGAAAATTTCATTTTACCTGGGGGTTGACCTGTTCCGTCGCGTTATTTCAATTACGTTTCGTAATCTCTATTGACTGTCGGTGCGGTGGCCGGTCGGTTCGTTCGTTCGGTCGCTTGTGCCGTTCGGTCTAACGCCCGGAGCTTTTAACGCGGTTTAAACACTGGTAAAAAAAATATCACACGGGGAACAACGACAATTGACGACGGAGCACGTGCACACGGCGTTGATTATTTCAATATTCCCCCAGCCATATTCGCTATTTATTTATTTGTTCATTCTTTTTTCCCTCTTTGATTCGTGCACGAATGTGCTTGACAAATTTTCATTTGAGATCATTTGAATTCGAGCCGTGAAAATATATAATGGCAATCGAAAACATTTTTCATTTCGGACATACAACTATTTTCTTGTAATTAGTGTAATTACGTTGATCAAAGTCGATCGAAAAAAAAAAAAAAACAATCTCAACGTCAATTGTCGAGATAACGGTTCATCGCGAATTACTCGAAGATTCCCGATGAGGATAAAATTCCAGTGTCAATTCCGGCCATCGATGACGTATTTTTAATTATTTACATCCAGTTGAGATATACCTTTTTTTTCTTTCACAATTTGTAAATCAATGTTTCAGATGGATATGCAATTTAGATGGAAGTTCAGGAATCATTTTTGGATAATGGAAATTATAATTTGTCAAACTTATAAAATCAAAATTCATCGAGATAAAATTAATTATTTAATTAATTTTCCGTTATAAACAAAAAAAAACTCGTGCAATTGAATAAATTTAATTTTCGTGTCTATAATTTTCGAAAAAATCATGATTTGTTTGTTATAAACGTTGTCTCACAAACGAAAAACTCACATTGTACATTGAGCGTAAAGTTGTCCTCTTTGAAGCTGCCTTTAATTTTTTCGTTCTCCGCTCGACACGTTATAACTTTGTTATTATGATGTCGGGTCGTCTTAAACGTCAATGTTGAGATCGTCGTGTTTCCATCCGGGGATATCTGAAAATAAAGTAATGTGACATTTTTTTAAATTAAAAAAAAGAATGTCGTAATGTTCACGACCGATCTCATCGCAGAACTCGTCCTCGTCGATACTTTGAGACAAGGCGAGGGAGGGGGGGGGGGTACGACGTTAAACAAGTGACACTTGTAGTCACGACACGACTGTACCAATTCCGAGCCGATATAGTTCGTGACCTTTAATTTCGCACCAACGAGATTGTCTTGAAAACATTCGAGAAGGGTGAGGAGAACACTGTTTTGGATATTGGATCCTGGCCAAATTAGACTGCGAGTAGAATATCCACGAAGCTCCGAAATTCCACGATTTTATTTAATCGATGTAAATTACGATCGTTCGTGTTACACGAAACAATCGTAATTAAATCTTCAAACGATGGGAAAATATCACAAAGTTAATCGGAGTAAATCGTAGCCTGATCGAAGCTCCAATTAATCAAATTACAGTCCATATCCATAACGTCAACAAAATACAATGTTTGATTAACGATTTCACCGTTATCTCGTATCTCGTTCATGCTTGTTTCATGTTTCCAACAATTTTCCAAAAGCCTCTCACATTTCCGTTCATTTTAGATCGAGAAATGGAAAAACAAAACGGCTTAAAAGCTGTAGCTCCAAGAAAAACCCTTAACTCGATTCACAGAAAAGCACTTTTTTTTTCTTCAATTATTTTTACCCACCTAGCTTGACCCAAGTGCAATTTTCATTGGGTCGTAAATTTTATTTTTCAAACTATACTCTTTAAATTACAGACGGCTGTACAAATGTGCTTGCACATGTTACCGTGCTATATTAAAACGCGACTCGCCACCGATAACGGCGAAGGGGGGTGGGGGGGTGGGAGGGGGGTGATGTTTTTCGTAGATTAGCCACTGTGAAGTGTCTCGAACGACTCGAACGTTGAACAAACTTGTCGAGAGACGTTACGAGTTCAACACGTCATTCGCATTAATCTGTGATTCGCGAAAGAGCCATTTGCCCGGTAGCAAGTGTCGTGGCTCGTCGACTCTGGATCCCCGGATTGGTGTACACCCGGAAGCAACAAACCGCCCGAAGCTTATACGGGATATACATAAATACATGGAGGGCGAACGCCTGTATATATATAATATATATATACCGGGTGTTCCATTTTAATCTTACACCTGATTCATCTCGAAAAATATGACTCCGATCGAGTATTGAGTGCAATCAAACTTGAAGAGTTCGAAGGGGGCCGTACAAACATTTTTTTTTTGTCGAAAATTCAAACTCGGAGTGTTAAGGTGGCTGACGTGTTTTTTTTTTTTTAATGGAACGATGGTTTTTTCTTTTCAGCATAAATTTTGTCAGGTCAAAACAAATAGCTTTTGTAGGATATGTTTATTTTATAAAGTCCATCATTTTTAGGTTAGAACACAATTTTTGACTATTTTAGCGCTATCCAGGATGTATCCCGAGAGGAGGAAAATCCTCACATTTCGAGTGTGAGTGTGCGTCTCAGTGTGTGGAAATATCAGGAGGAGTGAGATTTTTGGTCGAAAGAGAAAAGCATGGCTCCATTTAAAAAAGAAACACGTCAGCTACCTTAACACCGCCATTTTTAATTTGAGACAAAAAAAAATCAGTTTTGTGCGTCCCCCTCCGAACTTTTCAAGTTTGATTCCACTTGATACTTGATCGGAGTCGTATTTTTTAAAATAAATCAGGTGTAAGATTAAAATGGGACACCCGGTATATATACGTACAGAATCCCACTTTGTCTACGTAACATCGACCGGCCTCGGCAATGACTTCCACGCGACACACCAAAATATATAGGAGGGTGTATATGTGTACACATATATGTATAAAACGAGCTTACGATGGATTATAAAGCTGGGCTGATCTTATCTCTTGAAGTCATCCGTGTCGCGAGACTCTCTCTCACTCTCTCTCTCTCTTTCTCTCTCTCTCTTTCTCTCTCTCTCTCTCTCTCTCTCTCTCTCTCTCTCTCTCTCTCTCTCTCTCTCTCTCTCTCTCTCTCTCTCTCTGTCTCTTCTCCCTTTCCACTCACCATATTTATACTTGCCACTAAAACACATTTCCGTGACATATAGGCTTCAAAAATAATAAATTACCGTGCATTATGATCCTTGTAAAAAGCGTAGATAATCTTCTCGAAATTTTCAAACTGTTCTCAATGCGGAGGCAGTTCGGCCCAGTGTTAGTATGCAGGACCATGCACCACGACTCACTCGACAAACCGTCACGAATCACAAAAATAACATCCGAACTCGTACCTTGCGACAGTGACATAACCTCTCTTGAGCACATCGTGAGTTCCACCGATCAAGCATACCGATTATCGACGCAACCCCATGGGCCAGTTCTCGGATCAAAATTAATACAACTTCAGTCTCGACCATACAGACCATATAAAAAAAAAGAAAAAATAACGTTGCAACTCGCAATTGTATCCGATGATCCTCAAATCACCGAGTGATGACCCTTTCCGAACAACTCACAACGGCATTACCACTACCGATACCGGATGTATACTAAAAGTACCACGCAAACTAACGACAAACTAATTGCACCAGATACGTTCGGACCGACTGACCGATAGCCGTGAATATCCGAATGAGAGATGACCAGAGTCCAGAACGAACGTGCGAATACTGACGGATCCGCCGGACGAAACATAACCTGTACTGTGGTGTGCCCGTACCAGGTTTGCCTTCGGGGCTGAATTCGAGCGGTCCAGAAATATTTAGCCATGGTCTCTGGTCGGGGCACAGTGAGGTACATATATATGAGCGATTCCACGTGACTTCAGCCACTCAAAAAAAAATTTTTCCACAAATAATTTTAAAAAATTGAGCTATTTTTTTGCAATATATTCACCGAGCGCCGATTTTTTAAAAATTTTTTTGACGGTTTTATCGTTAATTAACGTTTTTTTGTATTTTTCCGTTCAAATGGCTGTATCTTTGGCAGGATTTGACGTATTTAAATTTGTAAAAAACGAAAATGTGCGTGTTTTTAAGGCCTTCCAGAAAAAAATTACTTTAGATTCTATTGAGCAAGTTGCACGTCCGTTTCAGGGCAAAATATGCAAAAATATTTTTTTTCTCAAAAAATGCATTTTTAATTTTTTTTTTCAAAATTTCCCCAAATTCTGAATAGGAAAAAAGAATTTTTGGTATTTTTTATATCGTGGGACCGGCAAGCGGTAATGCGTAATTTTACCGATTTCATTAATAAATTTTTTTCAGTTCGATTTTTTTTTTATTTTTATGTGCTCCAGTTGCTTGACGCGAGTTCAGAAAGAGAAATTAATGATAATCAATGCTTGTTGAATCGCGTAAAGCGAAAAAAATCAAACTGTACAACATTTATTAATGAAATCGGTAAAATTACGCATTACCGATTGCCGGTCCCACGATATAAAAAATACCAAAAATTCTTTTTTCGTATTCAGAATTTGGGGAAATTTTGAAAAAAAAAATTAAAAATGCATTTTTTGAGAAAAAAAATATTTTTGCATATTTTGCCCTAAAACGGACGTGCAACTTGCTCAATAGAATCTAAAGTAATTTTTTTCTGGAAGGCCTTAAAAACACGCACATTTTCGTTTTTTACAAATTTAAATACGTCAAATCCTGCCAAAGATACAGCCATTTGAACGGAAAAATACAAAAAAACGTTAATTAACGATAAAACCGTCAAAAAAATTTTAAAAAAATCGGCACTCGGTGAATATATTGCAAAAAAATAGCTCAATTTTTTTAAATTATTTGTGGAAAAATTTTTTTTTGAGTGGCTGAAGTCACGTGGAATCGCTCATATATACATATATATACACATATATATATATATATATATATGTATATATATATATATATATAAACAAACAAAAAATAAATATTTACTCCAACAATTTTTATCACAAGAACTAAACATCAAGAACCATAGATAAAAATGGTTGGAGTAAATATTTTACTTTGTCGTACGAGTTGCACTTAAGTGTGTGTCATATTTTGAGTCCCAAAATCCCGTCCGTTGACCCCAAAAAAGTAAAAACGCAATTTTTATCGTAATTTGAATGATTTTCAATTTTCAAGCCGCCATATTAGTTCAGCTATTTTGTTTTTTGTGATGTACGATTTTTCGTCAAAAAGTACGCATCGTCTTGATAAAGTAAGCATATTGGGCAAATTTGTCTTCTGTTAATGTTTTAGCTATAATAAATCAATCCCATAAGCATTGCGTGTTATTAAATGACAAAAAATATAAAATAACTCAGGCTTGGGTTAATATTAAGATAGAGAGAAGACTCTTCGCGAATATTTTTTAAAAATTATTTGAAAACTATGTGAGGGGCGTTTCTATTTTCATTAAAAAATGACCCTTCATAAGAACCAGTCTAATATATATATATATACACAAAGTGAAGCGTGTCTGCGACAACGGAGTTTCATGCGCAGACCGAAATTGGCTTCGCGCTAACGGCAATAAATCGAGTGACGCGCGGGAGCCTAGCGAGATGGTTTTTTGGGACTGGCACGAGAGAACGTCGACCGGAGCGAAATCCTCGGGAGTGAACGGAATGAGAAAAAGCTGTACGTATACATATATATATATACGTACAGTGTGTATACATATATATATATATATATATATATATATAATCTATATCTAGAGAGAGAGAGAGAGGAGGCAAAATTCGACTCTTGCTTCCGATCCGTTGCACACGTCGGACACCATGGCCGTGTTGCCATACTTGATTTTTCGGTTCTCCATCGGCCGACAGAAGCCGATTTCCAACCTCACAGCCACTGCTATGGCGTCACACGTTCGACAAGCCACGATATTATGACTTATCGCGAAATATCGAAACACCCCTCCGACCCCGACACTCCATCGCCAACGGGGAAAGTCGATGGGACACCCGGTGAACGGGTCTCGTGCGCGCCATATACTTCGGTCGGAATAACACTGCGCTGCTGCCCACACACACCGCGGTAACATCAGCACTCCGGAGGTGTGCCAGTAAAACCCACCCCCAGCCATTTCATACCGCAGATTGTTATTTGTGACGGTCGACGAGCCGATCAGCCCCCCACGCGAGGGCGGGGGGGTTCGCGCGGGCCGGGTTCTACCCCATTCTGCAGTGCAAATCACAAACCCAATAGCCCGCTATGTATTTCTCGCTCTCTTCGGTAGCCCGAGGGCCAACAATGAAACTTCGATTCCCCGTTTGTGTTTAGCGGTCTCTGGATTATCAATCCGATTTTCGTCGGATATTGAATTTTACAAAATTCTGAGCGACTTGCCCGAGGGGCGGGGTGGGGGGGCGAGGGGTCGAATGAAATTATTATTTCGCGTTTATTCGGATGATGCGACGATCGCGGTGAATTTGTTTTGTTACGTTGTGACACGGCGATGTGTCACGATGGTTATAACTTTGCGGGAATTAATGTTTTGACATTGTCACATGTTTTGGGGAATTTTTCCACTGAATGCGAATTCTTTGAAATGTTTCGTTTGTTCGTTCGGCTAATAAAATTTATTTGTTTGTTACAAAAATTTGAAAAAATATGAAAAAATAAAAAAGTCGACCTTTCTGACGGAGATTGTTCGGAATATTTGTGAAAACCGGTCAAAGCAAATTCAACGTTTGGTCACCAAAGAGAGAATAGCCTTGGGGTATCATCGTGTAAATACAGGTTTGTTGTCCCATACGAATTTCGGTCATCCAAGGCAGCGAATTCGTAACATAATGAAAAATCAAAATTAAAAAAATTGACTTCACAGGCAAACAAAAGTTTTGTGAATAATGACGTTTTTTTTCTCTCAATGTTATTAAGGAGTGAAGCTCGATAAATGTTAGTGGATGGGTCTGACGACAGCCTCACTGATTGCGAAAAACAGAATTGACGATGAACGGTAATTGAGTTAATCATAAAAAAAATTTTAACTATTCACACGCTTAATAACCGATGAGTTATTCTTGTATCGGTGATGAAACAGTGATTGTAATCACTGTTTTGAAAGTTACCCTGCAACATCACTGCGACGAACAAATTTCCATGGAAAATTGATTTGTTGCAAAACGATATGCAAGAAAAGACGTGAAAAATATATATTTGATTCAATGTCATTATGGACGAAGTCGGGCTGTTGCAAAATGAGAGAATAGAAGAGAAGAGATAAAGCGAAAGGGGAAAAGAAAGAGATACAGAAAGGGAATGAAAAGAAAGAGAGAGAGAGAGAAAGAGACATAGATAGAGAGAATAAGAGACAAACGCGAATCGATTGAATGTTTTCTGTGCGAAGTATTTCACGACCGATAATCAGAGTGAAAAGTGCGAGGGATATCTAGTGTGGGAAAACCGAGCGAATGGTTCGGACAAAGAGAAAGTGAGAAAACGAAGTATAAACCCGTGGAGTAAGCCACCAGATCACGAAAGCATCGACCAGAGGTCTGGGTAATTGCGATGTGGCGTGTTCGACTCGGGAAATGCTAATGGCAACGATGCAAATATCGATACCGCCACCTAATGCCAGTGATTTTGAGGCCCACCCTAGATCGAAGGGATCAGTCTGCAGCGGCTTGTGTGGCCAGCCGTAGTAACATATCGTCCGTCCGAGTGTCCCACGAATGTGGGAGACTTGGCAGCTGGCACCCGCAGGTTCATTCTCACCAACGACATAAGCTTGAGGCTCTTGAGGAGATTCGCCTATCAGTCAAAATCGAAATTACGTCATTTTATTTTTTTTAAATCAAATTGTTATAATTAACTCCAATGATATTTCAGTGATATCTTGAACTCGGAAGGCGAATCTCCTTTATTCCACTTCCAGGGTGTTTTATTGCATTAGTGACCTTTAAAGCCAATAGACCTAATTTCCAAAATTCACGATTACTATTGTAAAAAAAATAATGAAATAATAAAAAATAAAATCGTAGGACATTATTACGGTCTATGGCAAAAAGATGTGACTCCAGTAAAATTATCTAAAAAATGAAGGTTAATCTGCATATATTTTACACCTTTCACAATAATAATTTTCATAATATAATATAACATGTCAAATAATTTTGTGTAAAATTATTTCGTTTTCATTGCTCCAAAAATCCGAGATTTATTATTTTTCTATTACTCTAGATATTCCTGAGAAAATAATGACTTTTTTTCTTCTACCGCGGATACAAAAGATAGCCTGGCCTGATAACCATAAAGTGGCTGACGACTGTGTCGTTCACTCCGGCCCGATAATTAGACTTTTCGCGGTATTCGTCCGACCACAATTTCACGGTGAATTTTCCAGGTTTCCTAACTTTCGCCGTCATCGTTGAATATTCCACGAATCGCGTTAAAACATTTTTCAACCCGTTTGGGACAGCTCACGTTCGAATGATAAAAGAGAAATCTCTGCAAATTGCTCATCCTACTTGGCTGATTTCATCCACCGTGTTTGGGCGTTCTTCGTCGTACATTAATAACGCGGTCTAGCTTGGCCATAACCTCTTGAACCTGATAGCCCCGCGGCTGATTCATCGGACGATGCTTCCTTAATCCAGACCTCATTCTTTCTTCATCCCCACCCCCTACCCCTCTGGCGAGTCGTAGCAATCTTCGTGTAATTCGAAACTTATGATTCGACGAATGAAAATTTCATTAAATCGTACCTTCTCGGTGTAGTTGGTGAGTCTCTGGTTGTCCATGTACCACGATAGTTTGGCCGGTGGTCTTGAACCCACGGTCATGCAATTTATTTTGTACTCGTGACCGGCGCTCAAAGGTTCGTGCCCACTTGTGAGAATCGAGACACTCAATGGCTGAACTGCAACATAATAAAATTTGAAAAAACATAAATTATGAATCATAATCGAAAATCAATGGTTATCGACGATTTGACAATAATTGTAACGACAATCTCACCCCCCCCTCCCTCCCTCCTGGTCGATCTAGTACAGGAATCCTTTTTTTTATTTTTTATAAAGCTTTAGTAAAGTGCGACCCAACTTTTTTAACTACATTATTGAGACTTCTACATTCGACTTTTGGTTCGAGTCCGATATAAAATATATTTATATTGATTATACTTTGATCGATAAACCCATCAGTAGTTGATAAAACAAAAAGTACAATCAACGATTTTTATTTTTTAGATTGGGATTTATTTTTTTCACGATTCAAATGATCCAAAAATGAAAATCGTTGATTTTACATTGTTCCAAGAACTCTCAACGGGTTGATTGGACGAACAATAATCAATATAAATTATTTTCAAAAGAAAAAGAAAAAACGAAAAAATATATATTCGTTCGTTTTTTCCTATCCAATAATATTCGTGATGTCTCTCCCGGATTCAAACCAAGAGTTAAATATGGAAGACTCAAGAATGTAGCTGAAAAATTAGGTCGCACTTTGCCAAAGCTTCGTGCAAAAAATTTAACAAAAAAATAAAAAACACGGCCAAAACAAATCACAATCAGGATTACTTTTTTTCCAATCGCAGAAAGAAAAAAAAAAGATAAAACGAAAAACATAAAGTATGTATACAGACACACGCGAAAGGCGAATGGGAATGGTGAGGAAAAAAAAACGTGAGACGACGAAAATGGGTTTGTTGGTGAATCGAGGCTGATCTTTTCTTCGCGACGCAACACGTTCTATAGTCTCACAGATCTTAGCGAAATCCTCTTTCGCCCCCTTATTTCTCCGGGTTTACCATCGTTTTCACGCGGGAGTAATATGTGCCTCGCGCTTCATCCCCCTCTCCCTCTCCACCCCCTTCCTCTTTACTCGCGAGCTCGGTTAATGCGATTCAAACGAGTGGCTGGCTTCAACATCCCTCGCCAAAAATCTTTCACGAACATGTGCTGCGGTTTACGACTCGCTCGGAGATTAGATATTTGAAGCCCGGAGACAGAGACCGTCTTCGTTGTTCCGGTCAACGACGCTCGTGTGGAAATGATTGCGACACTAGGGTGGTCCTCATTTTGGCTTTTTTTTTTATTTGAGCGCTCCCAGAGGATCCGGACCTTCGAAATAGCTTGAAAAACATATCCTCAAAATTATGGATCCCTATCTTAATTTTCAACCTTGCTACGAACCTTCTAAAGTTTGCCATTCAAATAATAGTTTTTTTTTCCATATTCCAGAATGTTTTTTTTTTTTTATCATGACTGAGGTAATGCACTGTAGATAATACTGTAAATCATAAACAATACCTTATTTCGAACGATTCTGCATTAAAATTAGATTTTTTCGATTTCAATTGTCCCGGAAAAAAAAATAATTGTTCATAATTGCTAAACAATTCTCGGTATAGCTAATATCAGTTGGTACAAAGTTTTTTCATCGTGCAAAAAATGTGATTTCAAATAGCATCAATTGCACCGTACGCATTTCAAGGGTGACCCTTGAATCCCTTTGAATCACTAAAAAAAAATTAAAACAATTTCAGATAAATGCATTTTTGTCTTTCCGTCCGTACGCCGGCTAAATGACGTTGGATAGGACAAAAGTTCACATGAGCAATATTGTGGAGAACAACATTTCCTACAAAAAAGTCCCCGACGGCATTCATCCGGCATCGACGGTTTACGTGTGGGAAAAGGTCAAAAGTCGGGCAATGTGAGAAACCCTGCAACCGGTAGTCGTTCGGAATTCTGTACTTTCGAAGCATCGCGCGTTCTGAATTTCGTTCGTTCTGCAAGAATATCGTTCTGAAATTCCAATCTCCCAACCGTCACGCACCTGACTCGGATCAATTCAGATTTTCTCGCGCTACACTGTACACACGTGCGATAGGAATCGAAATCGTGGTTTAAACATATGTACGAGTTGCTGAATAATATCATGAAGGTGCCTCGTGACGACGATCCGCGACCATTTGTGCCCGAGATTAATATCGCTTTATAGACCTATTCCCGGACATCAAGCTGACTGAAGCCCCCCCCCCCCCCCACCCGGCCAGGCCGCGTGAACATCCGTCGCTCATACCCAATAGCTACTGTCACGCGAAAGTATATTATTGATATATATATATACATATAGATCACACATATATCAACTACTTGCTTATTATCTCTATCGTATTCATTGTACGTGCTTCTTTATTTTTTACAATTATTTTATCCGACCACACATACGCTGGATTTCATCCGATATGGGTTGCACGCGGTGAGGTCGACACGTCCTTTTTTTTTTTTTTAATTTTTTTTTATCCCATCTTGTCCGGGTTTATCACATACTCGTGGATCCACATGACACGACAGAGTTCGTTCGCCGATGATTATTATTGTACTCGCCGAACATATTCTTGAATCTGTGTGTACACGTTTTACAATTTTTTTTTTTTTTTTTTCATTTTATTTTTTTTTCACGAATATTCATATATTCGCGGCTCGTATATGTGTGTTCGTGTGTGAACATCTATTTGCGCGATAAAACGATGATAAAATGTTGGTCGTTATTTGACGAGCTGGTCAGGATTGTACGACGAACCTCGTGCGTCTAAAAGCTTCGACATCAAATCCGTCATGAAATGTCAATTTCGTGATTCGAGAGCGAAATGTGGTTTTTTTGGTGTATCAAATATATTCCGGAATATTCCCGTTGACGCTTCGGCTGCGGAATTCGTGGTTCTGTTTTTTTTTTTTTGGAATTTATTTCGTTCGACCTGTTATCAGCGTGGGTGTTACGCCGACCGAACTGACGTTCTGTGAGATTTATTTTTGCGAGTTGGTTTTTCATTTAATTTTTGGCGAGAAAAAACAACATAAACGAAAAAAAAAACAAAAAAAAAAAAAAACGTTGGTGCGATTTGCAATTTTGTTTCGAAAAGTTCCAACGGGATATTCGAGAATCACGAGCCGTATATTCGAATTTTCAATTTTGTTTGTATTTCAATATTTGAATAATTTCAATTATATTTGAATTTCAATTTTTATCATGCAGACTTGATATTGAAAATATTGCGTGACAAATTTTTTTTCGGCTGGACGGTTTTTTTCCTTCAATGAAATTAAATTTAAAAAAAAGGCAATAAAAGTGGACATTTGTTCGAAAAATCAAAAATGAGCATGGATTAGTTTTGTGCTTTGGCCATTATTATTATAACTATTGCTAATGAGCCTTGCCCATTTTGACCTTCTTTGTTATTATTGTTGTTGTTGTTGTTGTTTCAGTTAAATATGACGGAGGTCACAATGAACAAAGCCCAACGATTATTATTTGGGATTCACATTTGCCAAGCCCAACAACGTAACATGCAATTTTTATTGCAATTTTTTATTATTAAAAAAAACGGAATTTTTATATTATTAAAAAAAAACGGAATTTATGGAGAAGTTGAAGACAGCTGGCAGTTATTATCCAGTCGAATGAAATTTTTCGCGCAAAAAAAAAAAAAGAAAAAAAATGATCTCAACGTTCCAGAAGTTGGAGAACCTCATTAAAACCGCAAAACCCGAAGGGCCGCGAAAAAAAAAATATTGATTGCGGAAATGGCAACGTCGTTCTTCGATAATCGTTCGCCAAAGCTCGCGAACAGTTGGAAATGAAAATCGTGTCTCTCTCGCCGGATGCGTGAGTCCGAACGTCGAATGCGACGACGATTTTTCATTCAGACGGCGTCCGGAAAGATGGGACTCGCGAGAGAGTAAAGAAAGGAAGCGTGAACACAGTCACTAAAATCGTGGAATTAAAGTTTCGGCGGTCGGAAACTTTTGACTGCAATGGAAAATAAGAAGAAGGAGAGGAAGAAGAAGAAGAAGAAGAAAAGAAAATTTCCGAGTTCTCGACGAAAAAGAAAAAAGAGTGAACCATCATAACTTTTTGTGTGTGTGTGTTTTTTTTATTATTCCATTCTCGGCTATTTTTCCTGGCTCTTGCGCTTTTATCTCTTTCTCGCTCCCTGAATTACATTATTTTCCATCATCGATGCCGTCATCACAAATGCGATTTACTTTCGAACCAGTGAATTGTTCACACCATTTTTATCATTCGACTTTCAGATTCACTCGAATTGATTTTTCATTGATGCTAGCTCCCTACGACTATGAAAATCCTTATTTTTCTGTTTTTTTTTGTCGTTGTTTTTGTTGTTTTCAATTTCATTTTTTTTCTCATATCGACTTTTCAACAGCGAGCGATGATTCGTGAATTATTGGAAACATTGATTTTCGAGTGGGGAAACGAAAGTTTTTTACGGTTTTTTGAAAAAGAAAGTTTCGAATCTTCAGTGTATCGAAGGTCGAAATTTAATAATAAATTCGAAATTTTTTTGTTCGAATTATAATTTTACGAAAAATTCAAATCTTCGATTTTTTTTCAATCCGACTGTCGACAGAATTTAATAAGTCCCGAAAGTCCAAATATTCGACGGTTCAATAAATCGACGCGAAAAGTTGCGAAAACAAATATTCGGGCTTGCCAATATTTCGACCGTCAATATTGCGAAAATTCTCATCCGTCGAAACATTGGCAAGTCGGAACATTTATTTTTCGCACACTTGTCGAGTCGATTTATTGACCGAATTTTTTTTTATTTCGAAACTATATGACCATTCGAATCTATGGACATTCGGAACCGTGCACGATATCGAAACATCGACGTCCGATTTCAAAATTCATTTTCAAAATTTTTCGACCGTCGAAACATTGAAAATTCGAAACTTCGAGACGCACGGGCACCCCTGGAAAACGATATTGTACGTCGGTATTGAGTTCCGTGCTTTGGCGGGAGTGTCGATTATTGAAAGGCACACGCATAACGAGGCACTGTTAATGAGGGCTCGATTCGCGACGAGTCACTCCGTACGGGTTTGAAGTTTAAATAATTAACGAGGAGGAAAAAGAAAAATTGAAAGGTGAAGAGTGCCTGCGGCCTCGTGGAATAAAGAATGAAAATGAGCGAAGTAGGGGGTGAAGAGTGAAAGAGAGAGGGAGAGACCGAAATGGAGAAAGAGAAAGAGAGAGAGAGCGAGAGGGATAGAGAAAACGAGTGAGACAGGAGCAAGGAAAGAGTGCGCAATTAAGGGTCAGAGGAAGAGAACGAGAAAATTTAAAAAAAAAATTTAAAAAAAAAATAGAATCGAGGAAAAAAGAGTAGCGAGACACGAAACTCATGCGGATCTATAGTTCGTCCTTCGTTCTAGCGAGAGTTCAATAAGAACTCGATTACGTCGCTGGGTGAGCCCCCGCGGGTTCGAACGTTCGAACGAGCAAAAAGAATAACAATGAGAATGTAAAAACGGCAATGAGAAAGCAAAAAGTAGATTCAAGGGAGAAACGAATTAATCCATGGGAAATCCAAGCCCGAGCGATAAGAGTCTGGAGTGGGCGAGGAGGGGGGGGGGGGGGGAGGGGGAGATGGGTGACCGAGTGGAGAACGAACGAGTAAGCTTGGATCGGTACGGAAAATGTTTCAACGAGAGGGATCGTGGGAAAACGAGATGCACCCACGGATAGATAAAGATTTTCGTGTTACCTAAGGCCAGATAAAACTAATGTGGGTGCGAAAGAACGTGAGTAACTAACGATATCCGTTCGACCCCGAGGTTAAACTTATTGCAATGGCGAATTGAATATATATATATATATATATATATATATATGTATATATATATATTTGACTTTTAATACCCTCGCGAATTTCGTGGTTGGCGCAGGGTTTGGGAGGATTTGACCGGATTTATCCAATTTCAATCATGGACAGCAGAATCTTATTTCTTATCTCATCGTCTAAAATGAATTTAATCGATACTGTCACGTGTGTGCAATAATTAACAATAAGATTGGTTCACGCACGAAAATAAACCTCGTGCAAAAAGTGTTTTTTTAAAATATTTTTTTGGTGTAATTTTGGGTCGATTGAAATAAAAACGAAAATTAGCATTCAACGAAAATGCATTGCAAATACTTTTTCGAGCCGAACAATAATGGATTTTACCGGATTTATCCAAATATTAAAATTCATTGTAAACTTCATTGTTAATAATTCACATAAATTTTCATAATTATTACGAAAATGTGAAAATATTGATCTATGCATGATAATTAATCATAATTATTTGTTTGAAAAATTATTTGAAATACACTTTTATCGTAAAACGAATTCATTGTAAAACAATAATTTGCTCAAACTGGTAATTAATTATAACGAAAATGTGAAAATATTGATGTATTCGCGATTATTATAATCATAGTTATTTATTTTTCAAAATTATACAGAATAACACTATCACGATAAAAAAAAATTTATTGTAAGACAATAATTTACGTGAATTGGTCATAATTATCACATGAATATAAAAATATTAATTTATGCATGATAATTAATCACAGTTATTCATTCTAAAAAAATATTTTAAATACATTTTCATCGAACGTACGCACATCCCTGATCTTCACGTGGCACAATGGATCTGAAACGTGGTTCAACGATCTCGCGAAGCTTCAAAAGCAGCAGAGCTCGGGTATGCGTAATCAAGCTTCGTAGAGCGCTCGAGGGCATCGTGCGGTGCAACAACGACGGTAACATAACCCACGGGGAAGCAAACCCTTTGGCCCGTTGGCACTAACGTACACATTTTTCTGAACCACCACCGAGCTTTGGGAAGGGCGGGGGGGGGGGGGTCGGTTGTTTCTCGTCTTGCCGTCTCAGATTCTTTTGATTTCATTCTCGTGTACGTTCATCCGTCTAAACTCATCGTCCGTGCTGCAAACACCCCCCCCCCCCTCCACACACACAGTCAACACTATAATCCGTCCACCATTTTCTTTTCTTCTTACTTTCTCTCTCTCTCTCTCTTCGTCCTCGTCGAGTAACAAGACGCGTTATTCCAACAATTTTTTTTTTCGCCTCATCGGTAGTTCTGTAGCGCCTGGCGTGCGATGGAAATGAAAAAAAAAAAAAAAAAAAAAAAAAAAATTGGGGGATGAAAGAATGGCCTCCGGGTGCAAAAGCACATATAGATGATATTCTCTCCGTTGCTTGGGCGCGAGTTTTGCCTCCCTCGTTTCCCGCGTAAAATACTTTTCCCTTATTTCGTCATCGAGACTGCAGCTTCCTCCATCGCGTTTCGTCAATGGTAATTTTTTTTCCCTCTTTTTCCAAATCTTGTTTACTTTTTATGTGTCAACGCGGATGAGATAAGAATGGAGAATACGTCGTAGACAAGTAGAATGAAAAAAAAAAAATAAATCATAATAATAATAATAATAATAATCGAGTGCTCGGGGAGTTCGACAATGATGAGAGACTTGGGAATTATCGTCAATGCGATTTAGCATAGTAATTGGTTGGCTAGCTACGAAAGATCGTTCGATCCGATTAGAGATCCGCTCTATAGTCGAGTTTGACCTGTAATGCAATGTTCGAAAAAAAAAAGAAAGTACATTGCTCTCATATCTTACGTTATTTCGTCGATCCCACTCGAACGAAGCTTTGGCGCAAAAAATACATTTTTTTTTTGCCCCGTCTCATTATATTCGCTACGGGGGTAAGGCATCTCTGGAGGGCATCTTTGAGTTAATCCTCGATGGTGCGGAGCCTGTATTACAGTCGGTATGCTCGTTAGCAGAAATTCCTTTTCTCCCAGGACCTCGTGAACGTCCGATGCTATACGTATATACATATACAATATATATGTATATTATAACGTACCCAGTACCGCAGGGCTTTTTCCCATCAATCGATAATATTTAATAGCGAATTCCGGTTATTCCCTCGTCTCTGATTCATTTGTTCCTTTCTTTCATTGTCTTGCGAAATTTTTTTTTCTTTTTCATTTTTATGAAAAAAAAAAAAAAAAAAAAAAAAAATTCGTTCCACCCTATTTCTTCGTTGGGACGATCGGAGTTTCTTCAGCCCCGCGGGGCTTCGTTGGACTTTGAAGAATTACAGCTTCGATCGACAATCAAACGGATTTCCGTGGACCGGTGATTTCACCGTCACCCGGGCTACGTCTCAATCGTTTTCCAAATCCCACCGACTCGCCCACGTTAAATTTTGTCTCTCTCAGTCGCGGACTCGATACTCCCTCTCTCTCTCTCTCTCTCTCTCTCTCTCTCTCTCTCTCTCTCTCTCTCTCTTGTTCCGTACGTTGAGCCTTCGTTCAACGACCGAATCGGTGAACTCCGATGCTCGGGATCCGCATAGAAAGACTTGCGGACCAACCTGCCGGAACGAACCGGTCGACCGATGGACAGACGAACGGCCACCGCACCCCCTTCCGCCCCTCCCCCTCCCGCCAAAAAGGGGTAGTGGCAGACGTAGTTGTAGTAGCGATAGTAGGGTTCGTGGTGGTAGTAGTAGGCCAGTCCAAGAGTAACTCAGCATTACAATTTCCTTGTGCTTTCTACCCTCTTCCTCTCTCTCTCTCTCTCTCTCTCTCTCTCTCTCTCTCTCTCTCTCTCTCTCTCTCTCTATTTCTATCTCTCTCCATCTCGCTCGGTAAATCAGGCGCGGCGTTACCCAATTTCGCTGGCTGACTCCATTACCAGCCAACTGGCCTCTAATTAGTCAAGCTCGATTAGGTAGGTACGGGGGTGTGAGTTAGGTTTCGCGGGTAAGGTTTGTTCACGACTCTTGGAGTCACTATAGACGGAGTGAAAGGGTTTGGGGGCATTGTAGCAAGGGCGGAAGCATAGTCTACTATGTTTTCTGTCTCTATCTCTCTTTCTCCATCTCTCTCTTTCTCTCTTAGTCCCCCAGTTTTCTTCCCTAATTCTCTCTCTCGCTCGGTTTCTCTCTTTCTTTATCTTTGCTTGAACCGTTAACCTCTAATTTCTCGATTCTCCGACTCGCAAACGCGAGCGTCTCGCCAATTCAATTCCAAGACCGATCCGGCACGGTCAGTCTCATCCGTACTTCCTCCATTCTTCGACTTTCTCTTTTTCTCTCTCTCTCTCTTTTACTCTATTTCTGTCGATTTCTATCTCTTTTTTTTAATACTTTTTTTCTTCGTCTCGGTCTGTTCCTTCCCGTCGTACGACCGCGTTGCACATCGTCCAACCTAGCACACAACTACGAAGCTTCTCCACTGGCATTACATCCTGCGCCCAACATCGACCCAACCCCCACGAGCTTCGACGCTTTTTCACGGGCAGCCTCTATCTTCCGTTCGCCAGAGTTTTCCGCGTCGTTTCTACTCCCCCCCCCCTCCACCCTCTCGCCTCGCCTCGACTTTCGTTATTCCATTCTGCCGTTGAGTACAACGAAGCATTGTTGAAGTATTTTTGTACCAATATCTGCTTCATGGTACGAGCTCTACGCTTCGTTAGTCACTCGATATCCGTTTTTTAAAATGTTTTTTTTTCTTTTGGGTTTATTTTGTTGAAACAAAGAGAAAGTGGAAGACGTAGATACCGAACAAGATAGTTTGGACGCAAACCAACGTTTCATCATAACCGATTAATCTTGCTCAACTTCTTAGCAATTAATTTGACGGAATATTTAACGATCGTCGGTGAGAAACTTTCGACACCCTTGTTGTTCAACGAGTGCTCGTTAGCCAACGTTATACGATACGTCGGTCGATTACATCACGTTGGTTATATCGGACACTCGAATTTATTAAGAAATTCTGTTATAAACCAGTCGAAGGGATGTTTTCTGATTTTCTTTTTCGTTTCACAAAAATAGTTTTTTTTTTCGCTCTATCAACGGCGTTGAAAAATATTATGAAAATAGATTTGAGAAAATAGTGAGTTTTCCAGTAAGGACCTTTTTGAAAATTCCGGCCAGCTTTCGGTTTGGAAACGCTCGAATCGGCAGTTTTTGATCTTTGTCAATTTGCCCTTTTGTCGACGCAGCTTTTCGAGAAACTATTTTAAGCAAAATACGATCTCAGACCGGAAGTGAGCTCGCGGTCGTAGAGGCCAATTGGATTCCGAGAAGGGGGAGGGGGGGGCGGGTGCTGAATTGTGAGCGATGGCAACGCGGGCGATGAGTGCGAAGGAGCCGGGGTGAATTACGAATGGGGAAAAGACCGGGGATGGTACAAGGGGTTGAAACTTGAGACGGCATACCGATAATTCCACAGAGTGCAGACCGGAATTTACGAGGATTAATCCTTTGGCGAATTCGCAGAGAGAGAGAGAGAGAGAGAGAGAATGAGAAAGAAGCCACGTCTGCTGCAAACCCCATGGATACACCTATGCTCGCGAGGGGGTTGTTTCCAACACGCCTTTTCATCCTTCGGTCTTGGGGGCTAACGTGGATGGAGAGGAGGGGGGGGGGGGAGAGGGCATTGCCGAGAGCCACCGGGGTTCAAAGTGCAACGAATAAAACTTCGGGTACCTCCTCCATTCCGACATCGCACACTTCCAATGAATCCTCTCACCCGGTGCAACGTTGAACCCTCGAGCAGAGTCGTCGGGATCCGGGGAAAAACTTGAACGGCAAACTGAAAACTGGAATGTCGTAGCTTGGCTCGGCGAACAGAACTGTCGGAGAATTCGGAAAAAAAACAAATAAATAATGAGAAACTCGTGGAATTTGAATCAATGAAATTGTTGTCTGAAAGTTAAGAACATTTTTGTTTAAACAATACGATGGAACTTTTGTTTTTCGCGCGTTTGAAGGCTGTGAAGGAAGATTTGAGAACGTTGGATCGAATTTTTTGACAAAGACCCGATGGTTAGGATGGAACTCATGATAGAAAATAATAATAATAATAATAATAATAATAATAATAATAATAATAATAACTGGTCAAGGGCGAGTTCGAATAGCGAGCAAAGGGTGTTTATCGCATTGTCGCAGTCGATCGTGAATAAAATGATAAGTATGTAAAATTAATTTCTATGAGATAATTCTGTAAAAAATAAAGTCGGAGGGGGGGAGGGTCAATATCTTTTTAGATATGCTATTTTAAATTGTGAAAAAAATATTCTCGTATCTTACATAACAAGCCCTTGTAAATGATACCCCACATGATATATGAAATAAAAAAATGAAAAATGTCGAATACCCAATTTCCCCTCTTAGATTTTTTTATAAATATTGTTAAGGCATTGACTCGTGCTAATTTTGTCAATTAATAAGATGCAATTGGTATGTCAAATGTTAAATTTTTTCGTAGCATAAAATGTATTCGTATGTCAAATTTCGAGTTTTTTGATGACATATATAATTTCTGAGAAAATTTGCTGTGAAGTTTGTTTTTTTTCCCCCTAACAATGGTATTTCTCGTCTGAAAGTAATTTGGAAAATTACTTTCAGACGAGAAATACCATTGTTAAACATCACCTCGGAATAATTTTTTGAAATACGATAATAATAAATAAAAACATGTTATGATCAAACATAGAAATATTTGGAAACGAAGCTATGGATGAGTAAAGAAACGAGAATTAAATAAAAACAAGATAAAGCACCTCACTCGCTTATCATTAATTTAAATCGGTTAAAAAAATTTGCCTCGTGCTGCAAGACTCCCGCCGATCGTGTTACTCAAATTTCAAGCTGCGTCTGAATTTAATTACTCACAACACGACTGGAATAGCATTCGTGTTCTATTTTCGGTCACTTTTGCGTCAGCATTTTACCCGACAACGTTATATAATTAAAATCATCGTCCTCGAGACAATAAAAGTCCGTTGTTCTGGATTCGTCGAGCATTGAACCACTTATTTCCACATGAACGAACTCCGTCGACGTTTGAAAATAACTTTCCCAATATAAAACGAATTACGTGATATAATTGAAAGACGCGACAATACTTTATAACGGATTTAGGGGTTATGTCTGTGTTTCGACGAACCATATTACAGGCATTATCGTATAGACGATCAATCGAGGTAAACCGTCGATATCGAATCATCTGATCGATGAACCGATCGTAAATTAATTTATTTCGACGTAATTATCGTCACAGCGAGCATTGTCTCGATGCTATTTCAATTGATTAGAATTTCCAATATTTATAGCTTTGATCACCGTGACGAAGAATTACGAGTAGACATGACCGACAATCATTTGTGTGTGTAGAAAAATGTACATAAAAATATACATTTATTCTTATGGGTAAGAAAAATATACATCAGGGTGGCTCGAAAAAAAAGATGAGCCTGATCGGACCATTTTCAGGGTAGGCCCCGATTTTTTCAAAGTTTGAATAACATGGCGCAATTTTTTTTTATTGAATAAACGTGAATCGCGCGATCGAAATAAGCTTTGACAAGATTAATGACGAATGATTTTGTGACATTAGAGTCACTCAGAGTCACGAAAATTAAATGATAAAATATGGGGAGGAAATTAACAATATTTTGTCGTGGACGGATATTATTAATTTGAATGATTGTGTGGATAATAGTTTTTTCTTTTTACTCCAATGACAATTCACGATTTACGCTGGTTCGATAAAAAATTATTGCCCCGTGTTACTCAAGAGGGCTGAGTCATCTAAGAAATTCGATAAAAAAAAAATTATTCTCGTTTTCGTTTTTTTTTCATCAGAAAAATTCTGGTCACTTTTTTTTTTCAATTCCAAAATCGCGCGAACAGCTTTCTCGCCGAAACCTCGCAACGGATGTTAAAAAATTCATTGCAACCAACAACAAAATACAAAGTTTTCGTACGATAGTTTCACCCAATCGACGAACCTCCGATTCTTTCGATGACGAGCACCCAAACGGGTTTTGAACAACCGAATGACAAATCTTACGTGTGCATTACATCAACGTGTGCGTTGAGTCGTAAAATGCAACGACCAAAGAGAAAAATCGATTATCTCAAAAAATCACACTGGAATCCTGTGCCTTAAAAAAAAGCAAAAAAAAAAAAAAACAAAAAACAAAAAAAAAATCTCGAAACGTTAAAAAATAATTGACTTGGGAAAAGAACAGTCGTTATGAGATATTCGCGATGGGGGCAATAAAATTGGAGCGTTTTGAATAAAATATCCGGGTTAACACAATGGAGAGGTGTTATCGTTTTTAACGGGAGGGAGGAGGAGGGGGGGGGGGGTCGTTAAAATACCATGACGAAAGGTACAGCTAGTCCCTAGTGAGTGAATAGCTATTGCGCATTGACTTTAGACGTTATCGTGACGACCCCGTGAAGTTTTACCGACGTCAACCTCCCCCCCCCCCCAACCTTTCCCGTGTGCTCGCCCAGTACACCTTGGAGAAAACTCGAAGCACCGATGGTGATCGTACACACTGGACCGGACGTAAGCTATACGTCGTTTGTGTAACGCGTACGTGAAGTTTCGTTATCGCAAAAAAAGAAAAAAAAAAACATTTTCACGACCACTTATTGTTCTCGTATCGTTGCAGCATTGTTCGCGTCCAAGTTAGGATTGTTACGTATCAACTTAACTCTACGAGCGTCAAGTCGAACCGACATTTTCATAGATACGGCAATGGTGCCATACACGCTTTGGATTCTTGGTCTTTTGTCGCTCGAGCATTATGGTGGCTGAGTGTTCTCTGGCACTTAACTTAATATCTTAACTATTTTCAATCTTCATCTCCTTCTATGTGTCTTGACTATCTGTAATTACACCCATTGGAATTGTTTTGCGTTAATGCTCGACTTTGTCAAACTACTTTGAACTTTTTTGTTTTATAATTTTGTAAACAGCTTGTTTGGATTTTCCGAGGATATGCAAAAAAAATGCTATTGTTTCATTGTAAATTACAGAATTATTATTATTGTTATTGCTATTATTAATATTCTTTCATTTCTTATTGAGTGGTGGTATGTAATACAATTTAATCGATATCAATTTTTGAGTCAAAATAAAATTATACTGTTTTATTATTTTTATTATTATTATTATTTAATATGTATATATATGTACGTATGGCGATGTTACGTTATTCCATGTATGATTGTTGTATGTTCATCCTTGTATGATTTTATCAGGATGAAAATTTGAATAAAGTTTTAAACCATTATACAGCAATTCGAGATTATCCATGCGTTTTTTTTCTTTCTTCTTTTTTCTCAATATTTTCCAGGCATAAAATAGTAACCGATTATTTCTTCTTCATAAAATTGATATATATATGTATATATATATCACGAAATACATCCATCCTTGCGTAATTGTATCTGACTGAAAGTGCGACGAAAAAAAAGCGATCAATTTAGCCCGAGAGTAGAAGACAAACGACCAAAAAAAAAAAAAGTGTCGTCGTCTCCCACTTTCGTTTTCGAACAAAAGCCGTATAAATTTCGCACGTGTAGACTTCGCGGCTAGAACTGAAGTGCGGAGTGTTTTTTCTTTTTTTCTTTTTTCTTCATTTTTCCACTGAATACACAAGCGTCAGACATCTTGTGAGACAAATATCTCGAAGTCCCCAGTTTGAGTTTGAGAAGCAACGGTGGAGTGCCATGAGACGCGAACGAAGAAAAGCCGTCGGTGGGAGGTCGGGGGGGGGGGGGGGGAAGCGAGTGACTGGTCGATATAGGTGTTCACAGAAGAAGTGAAATACGGGACATCGTCTAGGGCGTCTGGTGCTAAAATCACCGAGATAGTCGTGGTGGTATATCGTGAATAAGCGTGGTGGGTATCAGCCGGAGCTACGAAAAAATTTCGTTCAAGCTTCGCTGCCCACGAATGGAATGAACTTGCGAAAAGCTCTGGTTTTGTTGCACACAAACCGTATCCGTGTCAGTGGAGCTCTGAGGACGGTCCTCGGCACTCTCGAGATGTACGTCGAATCGAAAATGGTATATCGCTTTCTTCTCTTGCCTTCGATGTCAGACAAAAAAAAAAAAAAAAAAAAAAAAAAAAAAAAAAAAAAAAAAAACGGAAAAACTACGAATGACTCTTCAGGCTCATGGATCCGTTTTCGTGCAGTCATGTGGAAAAGTGCCGATGCAAAAAAACTTAATTAACGACTTTGTTGGGCGGTAACCCAGATTGCTATGTACATGCGTCTTTGTATTTCGACGATATTGATGTGTCACTCGATGTTGAACAATTCAGAGTTGTTGACGTCGCGAGCTTCGCGAAATGGCCACGATGATCATTTAGAAGAAGAAAAAAATAATAATAATAAATGTGCAATAACGTTGGATTATTATTTTTTTGTTGCAGATAAAGTGAATGTCTGAGCGTGATTTTTCGAGGTTGTCGGGGTTTATTTTTTGGGGATGGCTTTCGATCGTCGACTTCGTCGTGGAATTTAATAAAAATGCTCGGAACCCCGACGAGAAAACATGCATTCCTCGTCAGGTCTGAACACAAACCAACAAAAGTTATTCATTCGACTCTGGATTATTTAATTTGAAGTTATTTACCCAGCTTCGATGGGAGGTTTCTACTTGCCCTTTGTATCTCTTTAACGCTCCGTCCTCACTTTTCTATCTTTCGATATCGAATATACATATATATCTTAATATACGTCGTATTGTTTAAACTATGCTCGACTTATTTATTTTTAATTAAATATTGTAATATTATGTAACTCATTGTTCTGACGATTTCTGATATCGTTGGATGAATAACGATTCGATATATGTATATATATACATAGTTTCATGGACGAATTTATTCAGATTGTTGATGATGTGCTAGAATGTTAAATCAACAAACGTTAATATTACAAAAAAAATAAAATAATAATACGACTATTACAAGCGAAACAAAAATTATTATTGCTGAATTATATGAAAGAAGAAGACGAGCGAGGGAACGATAATAGAACTTGATTCAACTTCCACACAAGTATATGGAATGCTCAACCCGTAACATTATGGTAAGAGACAGGGATTCTCTCATGCGGACCAAGAAGCGAAAATGTGGAATTGAAAACAATGTAAGCTAAGGAAAACAATTAGACTCTTTTAGAAGCGAGGCTCGTCAGCGATAAAATTAATTTTTCATGTTTTCATTCATAAAAAAAAAAAATATTCCCAGCTAGTTGAACGTTCATTTAAAGTAATTGGAGCACGTGCATCTACGAGGCTACCTTTGAGTAGTTTCCAGTTTCGATCGATATTTTTTTGATGAATTTCGTTTTTTTTTTGAGACGGTAAAGGGTTTTCGAGCCGTAATACAGCCCTGCCCACGACTGTCAAAGGGCCAGAAAGCACTGGAATTTTCGCGGAACCATCGAAAGGAGAAATCAGTTGCACGAAAAGCGGATTTCACCCACGTGAACATATATAAAACTAAGCTTAAAGTACCGAGAGAGAGAAAGAGAGAGAGAGAGAGAGATATCGAAAGAGAGTGAAATGGCCGGAGTTTGTAGAAACTCTCTGTTTAAATACTTCCTTTGCAATGCACCCGTCTAGGATCTCGAATACCCCCCTTTCCCCCTCTCGCCCCGTGTCTAGCCCCGCACATCGCGAAATGCTAATCCTTATTTCGAACCGATTCGCAAAAGCGTTTCTGTTTGACTTTGCACCTGGAAAACCAGTTTGAGTGTATTTTCTCGGCTTTCCCGACATTTCATTTCTGATTTTCCACCTTCGTTCCTCGGTATTTTACGTTTTTCGAATATTTCCGTTGGCTTTGCCCAGTTTTAACGTCCAGTAAACCTACATTTTCAGCTTTGTTTGCAACGACCAATCGTTGGCCAAGTGAAAGGCTCTTCGGCTTTCAGGGTTCGATAATAATCGAGAGACTTGCTTTGTACTTATCAACTACGTGACAATTTTGGACCCGCTATCGTGGTAGATCTCTGAAACGTTGAAAACCCGCCAAAATTCAAAACTCTCAACGAGTAAAATTTTGTTCGTTTTTTTTTTTTTCAAAACGTCGATCAAGTGGAAATGAATGAATCGTCTGATGAAGGAGAATTTTTTTTTTTTTGTCGAACTTACGGTACATTTCGATGGTCACGGAGGCCGAAGCGGGCAAGGTTATGTTGGTGTTCGACGCTTGGCACAGGTAGACGGCATGTAGATCGGACCTTGTCAGTCCGCTCACGTGCAGGGTGTTTCTTCTGACGTCGTCGAGGCTGACGGGTTCGTTTTTCGAGACCAGTAGGGTTTCTCCCTTCCACCATCTTATCGTTGGCTCGGGTCGTCCTGCAAAAAATATTTTTAACATTTACGCGTGAAATTTCGCATTCGTTATTTGCAATATTGTAAGTTTCACGAGAGTTGGGAGTCGTTTTGATGGTGATTTTTTTTATGCAAATAAAAAAATCGACGAACGAACGAATAATACGTTAAGTAAGGTTAATTCAATACTACAAAAGCATATTTTCGATATTTTTTTTTACGACGCAGTTTCTATAGATTTATTTCTATAATTGCTACATAATGAAGTAACATTTGAAGAATATTGAATGAAATTTTCATCAATTTTTATGAAGAAATGAGCCATTGACAGCGAATCCCCGCGGACGTCTAAACAAAAAAAGTTTCAGTACGGTGCGCCTCATAATTCATCACTGGATCATCTGAGATCAAAAAACCGAAATGATTTTATTAGTTGATATATTTCTGCAGGTAACGACGTTGGGTTTTTTAAAAATTAATTTTTTCAATTTTTCACAGCACTCAGAAGTCAAAATACTGATTTTTCATTAACATTTTTTTTTCGTATTTTGACTTCTAAGTACTGTAAAAAATTGAAAAATCGATTTTTTCAAAACTCGACTTTGTTACCAGCAGAAACTCATCAAGTTAATAAATTTATTATGGCTTTTTGATTTTAGATGATGATCCAGTGATGAGTTATGAGGGACAATGAAACAATGAAACTTTTTTCTTCGCACGTCCGCGAAGATTCGCTCTGCCAATGGCTCATTTCTCCATGAAAATCTTTAAAAATTTCACAGAACATTCTTCAAATCCTACTTCATCGTGCACTAATTACAGAAATAAATACACATCAACCGTGTACTCAAAAAAAATAATCGAAACTATGCTTCTTTTGTTTTGGTATCGAATTAACCTTACCCCCCCCCCCCGCCCCTCCTTCAAACGCGACCGACATTGCCGCCATCTCAGGTGCACAATTTGCGGATACAGACGCGATTGCGGCGACTCGCCCGGAAGGGGCGGCGGGGAGGGAGGGGTGAGGCCTCGTCGTGAAGTTCTCGAGGCCGTTGAATTTTTTTTTCTTCTTTTTCTCTCTCTTTCACTGTCGCCCGCGCGGCCGTATAGCCCGTGCCAGCCGGTAGGTATACGCGTTAATTCATAATTCATAATGGTACTTGCGTGCGGGTAATTCTCGGGGGATGAAAACCGGATATACCCCGTGCGGACCATACGCGGTCGAGTGAGCGTCGAGCTAGTCGTCGAGGTGGGGGTCACACGAGTGTTCGAGGCGACCTCGTTATTTTTCACGCGGAAACACTCCTCGTCCGCCACCACCACCGCCACCACCGCCACCCCATCGACCATCGTCACCAGCCCTCACAGCCATCCCCATAGAATCAACCCTTCCCCTCACAAAACATTTTCGTTTAGGTTGGAAAATTCTGGGATAGGTATCGTCTGCGTCCTCGACCCTCCCCTCGCCTCCCCCACCCTCAACCCCATCCTCGCGCCATCGCGGTCTGGCCCACGGGAATAGCAGCAACGCAACAACTCTACCGCCCCCCTCCTTCACCCCCCTCACGATACCCATGAATTTCGTCGTCGCACAGTCCACGGCAATAAACATGAATTTATTATCGTTATTATATCCCGCGGTTTGCTCGAGTAACGACGGTCGACAATTAAAGTGTAATGAAGTAAACGCGCAACGGAAGGACGAAAGAGAGGGGGGGCGAAGGGGGCGGGGGGCGGTCGTTGACCGGGTGTTGAGAGGAAAAGAGACACGTGATTATTCGTGGAAACTCGTGTTATCAACGGTGTACCGTGTACGTTCGAGGAAAACTACGTCGGTGGTATTGCAGTAGTTCTACGGTGTCGAGGAGTCACCCCCCCCCCTCTCTCTCTCTCTCTCGCCCCCATCCCTTTTGGCCACCTTCTCCGTGACAGAGGGTACGAATAATTACTCGCATAGGAGATACTCTCGATGGTCGCCTGGCATACAGTCTGGCATCGTTACAGCGATAACACCGTAACCACGGACCTTTCCCATAAATGCGACGATGTTCGCGGAATGTCCGTCCACTAGTTATAACTTACGTATATATGTGTGTGTATAAAATACGTATGCTTGTTGTATATAGATGCAAGCTCGGTAGCATCGTAACGGGAAAGTTGTTACTGCCACAATGTGTTCGCGCACGAGTTTCAAAAACTTTTTTTTTTTTTTCTCACGTGACAGAGACACCGTGGAAAAAGTTTCGTCGATTTATAAATCGCAACGTTTTTACGCGGTTTGTGAATTTATTTTATCGGTTTATCACGCGAATTTATCGAGTTGCGAACGAGAGTTATACTCATAACTATTTTTTTTTTTTTTTTCAATTTTTTTTTTACGAAACTGATCTGCCGGTAGGTAATGGATTTCGTTGGGACGAATTTATTCGAGCAGACGTTGCATCGAATGATATTGTGTGAATTTTTTGAGAGCATCCGGCTGGCCATGACGAAATGTAATTATTTTTTGGAGTGAAAATTATTATTCCCCGTCCGCGATAATCGTGTTTCGCAATATTTGGACATGATTATATTCACTGTACGGCTGTTTTCATTTCTTGTCAATGACGAAGATGGGATCGTGGAGGATCGATCGATTATTCGAAAATCGTTAATTACGATTCAAGGTGACAGTTACGGGCCTCGTTGAGTTATTTCAATCGTCATCGCAATGTGCGAATTTGTTACTTTTCCATGTATGTGAAAAAAATACAGTTTTATACGTGAAATTGGGGAATATACAATATTTGCAATCTATAAACAACTTATATATGAAATATGAATATATTTTGAAATATCACCATATATATATGAATATGAATATTGGAACGGAACGGATAATGCATACAGATGGCAAATAGTGCGCATACAGAACACAATATGTCGGATTTCATGTATAAACCTGCTTGCTTATCATTTTTTATACAGTTCATACACATACGTATATATACTTCAATTTCACTGGGTCATGTATAGTTATATACGAACCTCCGGATACGAGACACGTGAGTCGCATATCGCCATTTTCCTCGAACGGTCCGGCCACCTCGTCGAGCTTATTCCCATACTGATCAACGATGTACGGCTTGTTCGGTAGCTCTGAAACACACAAACGCACACACATATACATATACATATACACACATACACATACACATAACCAAAAACGTTTATTATCAGTTAACGAAACTTCGAAATCACGTTCCAAATTAACAAACCTTGTCGTGCGGTTGATTATCGTACATTAGCTATCTACAGCAGTTCGTCATACATCAAAAGCCCCGCACAATCATGCATCACCTTGAATATTCATCACGCGGGGTTGTCTTCCGTGGTATCGTTTTGACGTTAAAATCGTTGAGGTGCATGCCGCTAGGTGTGACGGACGTCTCGGTATTTTGGCCAAAGTAACAGAGCACGGAAGGAGCGGGGGCGGGGGGGGGGGGCAGAAAGCGGACAGGGGGGGAGGGGTGATACGAGCCAAAGCGTTTGCGGTACGAATTTTCGCGTATGTTGGCCCAGAGAGAGAAAGAGAGAGACAGAGAGAGACAGAAGCTAGCCGAGTCTGACACAATGAAGCGTGCAACGTCGTGGCGAGGAGTTTTGCCGGCACGATTGTGAAACGTTGAACGAGTACCGACACGAGTCAGGCGTCTATAACGGCGTGTTTAGCGTCAGGAGTCACGGTTAGTTGAAGCGCCACTGGATGGCAGCGAGGAGGAGGGGGAAGTTGGGTTTGGGGTTGGAACGTTGTGTCTGACGGCGGTGCGAACGTTAACCACGAACACCTGTACGGTCGGTTCCGCGAGAATGAGAAGTAGAGAGGTTATCGCGAGCACGAACCCAATTCACGTTCATGCACGTTGCGAAGGGGAATCCCCGGCCGAAGGGTTAGTTTGAGAGATTCGGCTGGCAGGGGGGAGAGGGGGGCCGGATGAAATGACGGTGCACGGAATGCGGATTTTCGAGGCCTAGGTATTTGGGGTTGGGGGGGGGGGGGGCTGTTGGTTGATACGCGTGTTACAGCCATTCCTTCGGGAGACATTGATTTACGGGTTTTGCCAATCGGCCTCCGCTTGAGTTGCGTCGGGAGGGGGCGCTTCGATCGACGGTCTCCGCAGTGGCACTCGGCACTGCAGCGCCTCTGGCGGACGCGTCCCTCAAACTTTGAAGTACACGGAACACGGGGGGGGGGGGGCGTCACTGTAATGACGGCTTGCGCCGGCTTCGTTATGGGTTACGTGTGGTTCTACGTTTCGAGCTTGCTCGGCTGAATTGGGATGGGGGGGGGGGTATCGTGCGATGAACTCTTCGGCCTAAAACGGGTTGTGGTTACGAAAGCTTTGGTAAAACGCGAGGGCAAAGTCGGACGTCGGATAGAAAACTGAGAAACGACGGAGGAAGGATATATATATATATATATATATATATATATATATATATATACATATATATATATATATATATACATATATATATATACATTATGTGTGTGTATATGGGATTGTGGTTGAAACGTGAAATCGAATAGGAAGAGAGCCATGAAGGGGCTTCGAAGTAGAGCCGGCACGTTCGATTCAGGTCTGCCAACTCGTTTTCCACGGATAGCGTTCCATAGCCGCAACGAACACGCACATCCGACACCTCGACGAAATTTAACTTGATTGGCACACGTTATAACGATGGTCAAAAATGCAGACTAGCTGGACAATATATATTGGTTGTTTCAATGAGATGTTTACGAGCGATCCCAAGTGGGGAAAAAAACGATACGAACAATTGACAGATTATTTATAGAAATGGGCATATATTTTTTATATCTACAAACTGTACATAATCTGCATGGATACCACACGGAAATTGTATGTTATTTATATTTATTTTTTTACGTACAAAAATAAATATAAATAACATGCAAATTTTTTGTATCTTTTTTTTTCAATTGGAACAGTTTCGATGATGAAACATTTGTTATATATCACGTGAGTGATGGGTTGGATTTAATTGCTACGGGTTTTGGCGGGGAAAGTGACGATTGCGAATGTAAGAGAGAGAGAGAGCAGAAATAATTCGAAGTTGAGAAGAAAATTTTTTTTCTTCGTTGAAAGGAATGAATAATTTTCTCGTTCCATAGTGCAAACAAAATGTATCGAGCGATTCTCTTTAACGACTAGTCAACATCGCTGTACCGGGGGACTTGCTGGGTTTGGAACTTGTGCTTTTCAAAGCGGCTTATTCCAAGTATTTTTCCGGCATTCTTTGCTGGTCGTAAAGTGTAAGCAGGAAATGAATTCGATTCGCGGAAGGAGGTGGAACGGAGCGAAGGGAGCCGAGCTTTCGCGCTAAGCGTCCGCTTAAAGCTTTCAGTCGAAAGAAAGGCCAATGGTCGTGGAAGAGGCACATTATATATACATGGTACGTATGTGTGTACCGTGTGTGTGTGTGTGTGTGTGTGTATATATATATATCCTCATACCGAAGGATTGCCGGTATGTATTGCCGGCTAAAGAAGCGCACAGAGCTTTCACATACTCCAACTCGTGAACTACATACTCTCCAAAGGCAAAGCAAACGCTTCACCGAAATGTTGGAAATACCCGTACTTGTATGACCGAACGAGCTTTTATATACCACAAATGCTTGAAACGAATGAGAGAGATTGGGGGAAATAAGAAAAAAAAAAACGAATAAAAATGTAACTTTTCACGGGGTTTTCAATATAAATGTTACCGACGATGGGAATTCAACAGCGAATTGCGCGTGTAAAACATTTTTGAAACAAACGTAAATGCTACGGTTTGGTTTTGCCGATGTTGAATTCGACAGTTTCTGAATTTTTCGAAAAAACTAAATGAAGTTGACAAATTGTTGCAACGGTAAAATTATAGCAATTGTTATTACGACAGATAACAAATATGGAACACGACAATGTGTCTGCTGAATTTTTCCAGCCAAAATCAATTTTATCATCTGTTTAACATGGGATTTCAGGTTATGGTGATATTTTACGTTTCAGGTGTTGTGTTCGGTAAACAATGATAATAGTCGAACAAAACGAAAGAAAAGCTTTTGAAAAAAAAATGTGGCGGGATAGACGACAAATGCTTGAAGTCCTTTCAAGCTTGCGAGTTTGATTGATCTGCCTGGTCGAGAGTAGGAGGGAGGGGAGGAGAGGGGGCATAAGTTGGGAACCTACCGGTGCTTGGATGCATCTGAGAATGACGAAAATGTCGCTAAGCGTTGTTTCTCCATTTTTTTTCGGTCGAGACGAGGGTTTGTTGTCGACGAATGTGGATGACGCTGCCATGCTGTCAGTTTCAAAGCTCCGGTATTTTTTGACAAAGCGCAAAATAGAGCCAGAGAGAGAAAGAGTAAGTAGGCGGCCGGGGGGTGGGGGCGGGGAAGACCGCAGCGAAACGAGAACGAAAATAGACGAGCGGAAGTCGGATTACAGGGGTAGTTTTGACGAAAACTCGGTAGCGGGGGGAATCCGCGAACCCCGGGCACCGGTGAGCTTCCGCTTGCAGCTCGAAGCTTTTACACCCGGGCTACGTGCGGATTTGTATGCTTCGCAAGCTCGGCCGGAGTGGAGAAGCGTGTCTCCGCTGTGTAGCCATGTACATCAGGCACCACCGAGTGAGGCCGAAACACACGAGGCTCTCGCGGCTGCTTGCAACTTCCCCTTCCATTCCCACCCTCACGGTTTCTCTCTCTCTCTCTCTCACTCTTTCCGCGCCTCTGCCCTTCGCCTCGCGCCCACTTTCGTTTCTACGTTTGGGTAGTTCTCGGTTTCTCGGTTTGCCGGGGGGTGGTTGAGAGGGGGGGGGGGTAATAGCCGCCGGCCTCGTGCTGGGTGCGGCGAGCTTGCGGTTACTCAATGCGTCGGAAAAGTGGCAA
Organism: Diplazon laetatorius; assembly: GCA_963662125.1. NCBI lineage: Eukaryota > Metazoa > Arthropoda > Insecta > Hymenoptera > Ichneumonidae > Diplazon > Diplazon laetatorius. The sequence goes on from OY759153.1 coordinate 9,411,920, forward strand.
TGTTTTTGGACCTGTATATAAAACCCAGCCGCAGAAACCACGCGTAACTTCGTTGCTCTTTTACCTTTCATCCCTTAACCTCCTGCCCCCCGCCTACCCTTCACCCCTTCGCCTTGTACCCCGAGGTTGGCCAGTTGGATTTTCCAACTGGCCAACCTCGTATCGCTTTTTTTTTCTGCCACACGGCTATCGCGGGCTCTCGCGTTTTGTCGATGAGGTTAGGTTTCATTTCAGGCCCTCAAAGTGATCGTCGTTCGTTTGTTCCAACATGGAAAATTGGATTTTTGAAGAGATATTGCACCTGCTGCATTCGATCGCAGTCACTGGGGCGCGATAAACCATGAATTTGGGGTTGAACGATTTGGGTTTTGTGAATTTTGGGTTAAACGCCATTGTAATTTGTTACGATGATGATGGCAAATTTTTTGGTATGGTTGAAGTGATCGCTATTTTGTTGTCTTGGATGGAGTTGATGTAAGTTATTGGTGTTTGACACTTGAAAATAATTAATTTAATTTTTTTTTCTTTTTTCTTTTTTTTTTAATTTTTCGATGATAAGTACTCTGAGAAATATAGTCGTCGATTCTTAGTTTAACACAATGATTCACATACGAATAACCATAACCCCCGACTGAAGATTATAATTGTGAAGTTGAATATTCATATTATTTTTTTATTGATATTGATAATGTCAATTCGAGCTATAGTTATGAAGCTATAAAAAAGAGCTATAAAAAAAAGATAATGGATCCGTAGAAGAGTTCTACGGATAGATGGATAGATTATCTTGTAATTCGTGGTTTTCAAACTAGAATCCTTCCTCAACGTAAAATGTTTATCCGGTGAGAAATGTCACACCGATTCAAATGCAGTCAACAGAATCTTGCACACACAACAACGCTATCCCAATTTTTTTTACTAGACATTTATACTCAAACATAATTAAAATGAACTAACCAAATAATTCGAACAATTCCATAAAGTGTTAGGTGGTTATAAAATGAAAATTATACTTCAAATACTTTTCTCACGAAATTATTATGAATTATATCGATCATTGGATATTATAATGCACTATGAAATAATCATTTTTGTGAATTATTCATTATTATCACATAACCGTGACAATACTCATTGTTGAATGATGATTGATCAAAGTTAATTGTTGAAAAATTTATTTCAAATACGATTTTCATTTGATAAATATCTATTCCTGATTCCATGCAACATGTCGAGTCACGATATTAATGTCGATAACGATTTCCAATTGTCATACTGACCTATAACCGTGAGATTGGTCCGTGAATTTCTCGTTGGATTCTTCGTGAAATCCACCCTGCAACGATACTCTCCCGCGTCGTGATTTTCCACCCTATCGATCTTCAGGATCGCGGGTTCAGTCGCGGGCTCGAAATAAGCTCGCTCGTTGAGATCCTTGTTCATCCAGTGTGACGCTTTGATCGCGTGTTTTCCTCTTACGTCGTAGCTGCAACAAAATTAAAACGGGGAAAAATTTTTTTTGAGACACAGTTTTATGGAAAAATGACGAACAAGAAAATGTAAACAATAGAATCTTCGTAGAAACGATAGATCATGTGAAATTGGACGATAATGATGCTGCAATCGATATCTTGATTTTTCCGCTTGAATATCGACTTTTTTTTATTTGTAAATGTACAAATAAAAAAATTGATTTTCACGTGTACAAGCGAAAAAAGAATTTATATTTAAGCCGAAAAAATCAAGATATCGATTTTTTCATAATAATTCTTGAATTATTTATTTTCTATTTTTTCAACAAGGAAACATTTTCATTTGTTAAGTTTTTCCTGAATTTTCAATTTTTTTATAGTTCCAAGAAATTAAATATAAAAAAAGATCCCATTCTAAATTTATATAGGAAATCGATTTCTTTTCAAGCACATAATATAATAACAAAAATCCATCGATTTTATAAACGTCGCTCTGCCCGATTTCTCGCATTTTTTATTGTTTTAATTTTTCCAGGAGCGAGGAGAAGCTGGAAAAATTTCCATAAAAATCAAGAGATATCTTCGGGTGACCCCAAACTGAAGAAAAAATTTACGACCATTTTCGAAGAAATGAGGGTTTTGACCGGTTCGAATTGAGTCGTCTTTCCCCATACACATAAGCACGACTGTCAGTGGATCAGGATGGGGTTTCGTCGTATTCTCCGAAACGCGAATATCAGGCACCAAAATGCAACGGAAGCAAAATAGCACGAGCGGGAGGCCAGAATTGCCGCAATGGTAGAGCCTTCGCCGGGGCGTCACTCATTCGTGAGTATTGTGGCCGCAAAGCATGACGCTAGGTGGTGTTCACAGGACGACTGAGCGCGGGAGCCAAGAGAGCGTGGTCCCTGGCATGCTACCGCGTAATCTACTACGTACATTGTACACCATATGTATTCCATTTACCATGTGCTTCGTGCATGTATGAGCTTCGCTCGTTTACATGTATGTACCGAGTGTCCCATTTTTATCTTACACCTGATTCATCTCGAAAAATACAACTCCGATCAAGGATTCAGTGCAATCAAACTTGAAAAGTTCGAAAGGGGACGTGAAAAAAATTTTTTTTTTCGTCCAAAATTCAAAACCGCGGTGTTTAGGTGGATGACATGTTTTTTTTTAATGGAACCCTGCTTTTTTCGTTTCACCATCAATTTTGTCACGTCAAAACAAACAGTTTTTGCAGGATATTTTTTTTTTTATAAAGTCCATAATTTTTAGGTTAGAACACAATTTTTGACTATTTTGGGTGGCAACTTCAGGAGAGGTAAGATCAGGTGACCAATGGTCGTTTATATCGACCAATCCGACGTCGACCGAATGTTGCGTTCAGATAAAATTGTGTTCTAACCTAAAAATTATGAACTTTATTTTCAAAAAATATATCCTATAGAAGCTGTTTGTTTTGACATGACAAAATTTATGGTGAAAAGAAAAAAGCATGGTTCCATTTAAAAAAAAAAAAAAAAAAAAAAACATGTCAACCACCTTAACACCGCCATTTTGAATTTTGGACTAAAAAAAATGTTTTTTTTGTACGTCTCCCTTCGGACCCTTCAAGTTTAATTATACTCAATACTTGATGGGAGTAGTATTTTTCGAGATAAATCAGGTGTAAGATTAAAATGGGACACCCGGTATATTTATCCACGTACCTGTATATATGTATATATTTATTATATTTGTACGTATAGACTGACGCCTACCGATCTCTCTCTCTTTCTCTCTTCTCTCTCTCTCACTCTCTCTCGCTGTCGAATTACGCGAAAGCTGTCCCTCCGATGTCCGTTAGTGTCTACACGCTCGAAACTCGCGTTTTACGAACAACGGGCGTTCGTCCATACGAGCGGTCGCAATGTCGCTGAATCATTCGGCTGCCACAACGTTCCCCCGCCGAATCAGTCACGTTCATTGCGAAACCATAATGTCCCGATCGCACACGATTCAGATAAGCCCAACAAAAAAAAAATGGGCGTTAAAGTTTATTTTTTCGGTCGTTTTTTTGGTTTTCGGGACAGATTGTTACATGTTATCATTCGATTTTAACGTGAGGTGTTAAATACATTTTACGATGCGCTGACACATGAGACGCTATATCTTCTCAGAGCTTCAGATAGCTCAAACTCAATCGAAGGAACTATTTTGTTTTTTTTTATCACCGAGAAAAACCATCAGTGATCCAAAACGAATTTTTCATTGAATTTCCAGAAAAACACGTTGCATCGTTCCAATCATAGACTCGCTAATTTATCACAACCACGTAACTAATTGAAACCCTAATGAAAAAAATAAAAATAAAACAATATTCAAGACAATCATAACTTATTTGTCAAATAAAAAAATAAAATGTTAAAGCTCACAATAATTGACGAAACGAGTAAAGTTTGTTTTTTTTTCGGCGGGCAGCAGGCAGAATATCCTTTCCAAATTGTTCCCAAATCGTGATACATTCCTATTCATCGCATTAGCGGTTGAATAATTAAACACATGTCTTCGTTTTTTATCTGCAATACTAGAGAGAGTCTCGTCGGGGTAAAGAACTTTTTACACATGAAATTCTACGTGGTTGCAAACTTTACGATCGCGTCGTCGAAGGCGAGCAAAAGCTCGAGTTTCGCAAAATTCATTCGAAACTGTGTAATGCCGGCTGACGAATGGTAACGGTCGAATGCATTTCAATGTACACATTCGACGAACATATTACGTGAGACCGAACACGGTGGCGAAACACGAAAAGTGTGTGATAGAATCGACACATTCAACTAACACGTGCAAACGCGTGTGTGTGTGTGTGAGAGTGTCTCTGGCAGAAGTGGTTCGACGAGCGTAACGGAAGTTGGATCGTATAAACGTAATATCTCAGTGTGTTCGTTCACTGGCATATTCCGACTCGTATGTGGGCGACTGTTGCGAAGTGCTGTTCTGTACGTACATTGCGGAATATGGTTTCCGGTAGTTCGTAGAGAGAATGAGAAAGTGAGAGAGATCGAGATCGAGAGAGAGAGAGAGAGAGAGAGAGAGAGAGAGAGAGAGAGAGAGAGAGAGAGAGAGAGAGAGAGAGAGGGTGAACGATATCGTCATACATTTTCTCTCACACACGTATGTGCCGTGTAATAACGGAGTACAGCGATGTGCAAAAGGGATCATTCGACTCCGCAAGAGCGTGCAAGGATGTGTTCTAATAGCGGGGCAGGGTGGGGAGGGGGTGCATTAACCGTATGGTCGATGGTTCCGAGGCGCACATGCCAGTTCGCTCGTCCGGAACGAGAAGCACGACCGACCCGAGAATCCGCCACAGGGCCATAATCGCAGAAATTTTGCGCCACATGGCACAACTATGCGGTACTACATCCTGATGACGCGACTCAACGCGACGAATGACCACCCCCGAGTGCGGAACACCATGGGATCGTCGTGTGAAAAGCTTTCGGGCGACTCATCCCGAGCCAAAATTCGAAATCGTTTCGTAAACGTTTGCACCTTAGCAACGGACTCGGCCGAATGTACGAATTAATATGGACACGGATGAAGTTTGAGGAATTTTCACGATAATTTATAAATGGTTCCGGTTGTGTGGCTTTGCCATGACCACGTCGAACCGGTTCACGGAGTTCAGATGCGATTTTATTTATTTTATTTATTTTATTTATTTTATTTATTTTATTTATTTTATTTATTTTATTTATTTTATTTATTTTATTTATTTTATTTATTTTATTTATTTTATTTATTTTATTTATTTTATTTATTTTATTTATTTTATTTATTTTATTTATTTTATTTATTTTATTTATTTTATTTATTTTATTTATTTTATTTATTTTATTTATTTTATTTATTTTATTTATTTTATTTATTTTATTTATTTTATTTATTTTATTTATTTTATTTATTTACATTTTCTTCATTTTGATTTTTTTTAAAATAAGTTTAAAAAATTTATTGTGAAAGAATGTTTTATTTTTTTGTTGTTCGAAGAAATCTTGAAAATTACGTGGAGTCTCGTTTTTGTATTCGATTAACAAAAATTAAATCAGGATAAAAATTTGTAAGAAACAAAAAAAAACACAAAAAGAAAATGATCAGTCAATTATCATTATCAGTAAGTAAAACGAATGACACATGATACATTATACCGAAACTATAATGAGGGTGTAGAATTGTCGGTCAGAATATTTATCATACTTATATATATATATATATATATATATATATATATATATATATATATATATTTCTAGGTAAACTGTTAATACTGAGTCCCGGTGTGATGTATCAACGAGCGTACTCGACGTAGTACACACAAACGAGGGTTTCGCGGTTTCGCCGTCTCGCTTTCTCAACCCTTTCACACGACATTCCCGTACGTTTCCTTTTCCCGACATTCTCCGAGGTATTGCGCAAAAGGTAACAGCCCGTGCGAGCTTCAATACCAACCCCTTCCCCCCCCCCCCCCCCTCCCTAGAGACTCTCGGAAATTCCACCGAGTAAGAGCCAGTGCCGTGTTACGGACGTGTGAAACTTTATCGCGCGACCATCTTGGAACCTCGCGACACGAGACAAAACGCATACGGAATGCTCCCCGACCTTGTATGCAGATGGCTCGAGCGTTTATACACGAGGTGCCGTATTCCGTACGCGGGAACACGTAGGTCCCGAAGGGTCGTTCAACGATATCCGTAGAAACTCGAAGCCCGACACACTCGTCGGGTGTTAGGCTTCGTTGTGTGTCGAAGCACACGGTACATGAAGTACCCTGCGTAGCCGAAGCGTTGAGTGACGTCGATTCAGACGAGCTAGGCGGTGTGTCTTATGTTGTGTGATACGATTACTCATTGTCGGGTTTCCAGGCCGAAACGTGTGTTTTGTAAGATATACACCCGGTATTGTACCAAATTACCACCGAGTGGCTAAGTTATCGGATTCACTATTTTTTATATATTCACACAAATCTCAAATCACAAAAAATTTGCACCAGTTCAACAGTCAAAAACCTTCGTGTGAGAATTGAAGAAGGAGCAAATAAGATAATCGACTTTTTAAATTTTTTTTTATGTATCGTATGGGGTATCGTTTGAAAGGTCTTGTTGTCGGAAATACAGAAATATTTTTTTCAAAATTTTTCATGGAATATGTTTCAAGATATTCTGAAAAATATGCGTTAATAGAAGCATTCTCTCTTGCCTCTCTTCCCCACTCTTATTACTGAAACTACTTGGTCTTCATTCGAAAAAAAAATCAGAGGGCACAACCCTCTAGTCGAAGCTTACCGGAAAATTATAACAAAAGTCCTGGGTCTTACAAATGTCTAGAAATTAATTTACCAAACTTATGATTTTATTTCAAACGATCAGTCAAGCAATGGAAATTATCGGTATAATCATTGATTACAACCGAATCGTCATACTTTGAAGTGGGTCTCGAAGTTTCGAATTTTCAATATTCTGAAAACACACAAGTTCGAATTTTTTTATTCCAATTTCAATTTATCGAAAAATCAAATCACATTTTTTTATTTCGACTGGTCATGTTAAAAATTATTGAAAATCCTTGCAGAAAAAAAAATGCATCGTGAAAAACTGTACGAATTGTCATTTCGACGATCAATAATTGGACTTGGCTCAGAGTGTCTTGGCTCAGAGTGTCAATAATCCATCAATCTTCCACTCCAGCTTCTCAGCTGCTTTAAAAAAAAATTACGAATAAATCCAACATCTCTGTGACAAAATTTTTTTCATCTCCCTGTCACTTTCCCCTCGCCCGAGTTCATCGGCGTCAGATGCATCTCCTCAACGGAAACTGCGCCGCATCGTACTGCGATTATTTATCAGCAGAGTGCGCGGGGAAGCGAGATACGTTGGGCAAAGGGTTCGGGGTGAGCCGGAGGGAACGTACCAAGCCCCGCGTGCAGTTACTTCATTACTTTGAAAAGAGAGAGGTCTCTGCCATACAGCAGCAGCACCAGCAGCGCCATCAGCATCGTGCCACGAAATGTCCCTGCGGCAATTCGACTTTCGAAATAGTTTCTCGAAGCTTCAGACCGACATTGTAGGGGTTGTGTGTTGCTGTTGCTGCCGGTGGTGCTCATTCTGCCGTGAAACTCGACGTCGACGTTACACCGAGCGACAAACTCGACTCGGGCGGGGTGAATGGGGGGGGGGGGCACAGCCACGAGCCCTATCAACGTACCTTGTGATAAATTTAATTGTCGGCTTCCGCAAGCTCGAAATGTGTGCCACGATAGCCGGGATATGTGTACTTCGAAACAGCATACATACATATGTATATATATATATATATATTTATATATATATATATGTATAGTTATATTTACATAACTCGAAGCTTTCACGAGTGATGTTCGTTTTGCAGACTTAGGTGGAAAAGTCGTTCCTTAATTTCGAGTACTTACCGTTGAATTGGTAATTTCAAACATGGCTGTCGGTATGGAAATGTGTTGGTGAAGCAGCGTATATAAGGGTCGGTGATGGATAAACGTATTAATTCTTATAAAGGGGGGAATAAGGTTTATATTCGATATAAAAAAAGGATTTTTTCCATTTTCTTTTGTTCACAATACAGGTAATATATATATATATATATATATATTCGTATGATTACTACATAATGAAGTAACATCTGAAGAATGTGCTGTGAAATTTTCATTAATTTTTATGAAGAAACGAGCCATTGACACCGAATCTTGGCGGAAGTCTCAAAAAAAAAAAGTTTCATTGTGGTGCCCGTTATAACTCATCACTGGATCATCCTGCAAACAAAAAACCAGAATGATTTTACTAGTTTTTTTTTTTTTTTTTTTTTATTTATTTATAGTATAGAAACCCTGTGCTGGGTTTATTTACACTGTCGGTTATAATTTTTTATGGCTATTGCGACACAGAGTTGTTGTTATATCTTTAGGTTACATTCGGTAAAAAACTTATGCATAATATTGAGCGCAATATGGTCGTATGCTTTCATAAAGTTAGCAGTAAAGAACGGTGTTCGGTATCCACGGGATTCGAGCTTTGCGACCATACGTAGTCTCTGCTGAGAATATTTTGTACAGTTCCAGAGGACGTGGTCTATGTCCTCGTTGTCAGCACCACAGTCACAACTCGGATCGTTCAGTATCCCTATACGTGTTAGAGAGGCCTTAAGGTGGTAATGGTTGGCCCTGACTCGGTTGACCCAAACGATAATTCCTCGCGAGAATTTAGTCTCCCTGTACCATGGATGAGAAGATTCTCTATAATAGTTTTGGAAAAACAGAGTACCTTTGACATCAGATTGCTTTTTAATTTCTAGGACAGTTTGGCGTTTTTCCTCGGCTTTGAAAAGGTGTCGGAAATCTGTGTGGGGTATACGGTATCCGGTGTCGTTGTATTCGTCGGCATTTTTGGCGAGTCTGTCTGCCTCCTCATTCCCTTCAATCCCTCTATGCGCCGGAATCCAGAGAAAGGAGATTTTATTGTTGTGATTACTTTCGTTAGTGAGTTCTATGTACTTTTCTTTTATACTGAGGATGTATGAATTAGTCTTAGTGGATAGTTTTGTTGATTTGAGGCTTTGCAGCGAGCTGAGAGAATCAGAGAGAATGAGGAAGTTACAATGTTTGTGCTGAGAGGCTAGTTCTAACGCTAGGTTCAAGGCAATACATTCTGCAGTGAAAACAGAGGCTTCCCTGTGGATTTGAACCGATTTCCTATAGTTGAGTTCCGGGCAGAAACAAGCTGAACCGACGTGGCCGGTGTCAGGGTTTTTGCTTCCGTCCGTGTATATACAGAGTGGGTTGGAGTATTGTTCGTTTATTTCGGAGATGAGAGTGGCATTAGCGTTATCTGAGGATCCGGCCTCACGTCCGCTTTTTATGTCAAAGCTGATTGAAAGAGTCGATACTGCGTAAGCGTGTTCGAATACGTTATCTAGGTTGCTATTGTGTATGATCGATTCCAGAGGGATTATTTGTCTTGCAGTTTTGGTGATGAGTTTGTCTCTTTTTCGCACGCTTATGGTTTTTGAGCGAAATAAGTAGTTAACGGTTTTGGAAATTTGGGTGTCATGAGTTGATATTGCTTTGATTAAATATGCTTTACATAGATATTGAGCTCTGTCTTTGATGAGGGTAAGTTTTGACTCGCCGAGTAATACATTGGTGGGGGTGGATCGTCTATAACCGAGTGCTAACCTGATTGCCGAATATTGGATTGATTCTAGTTTTGCGCCTAGTAGTTTAGTGTTGGGGTAGTAGATGAAGATGCCGTAATCGATAACTGATCTAACGAAACTTTTGTACAGTATGGTTAAAGTTTCTGGGTCTGAGCCCCACCAGGTGCGTCGCAAAAATTTGACGATATTGAGAGCTTTGAGGCATCTTTCTTGTATTTTACTTATATGGTATTTAAAGCTTAACTTCTGATCAAAGTGAATTCCTAAAAATTTTGCGGTCGTTTTTGAAGTGATCACGTGAGAGCCAACTCTGATTTTTGTGTCTTCAGGGTTGGAGCCCTTTTTACTAAATCGCAGGAGAACAGTTTTTTCCGGTGCTAACGTTAGCCCGATCTGTGACAGGTTATGCGAGACGTTCGATACGGCTGTTTCAAGCAGTTGAACGTTTGGATGAGATTCGGATGTTCGCGTGAATAGAGCAATGTCATCAGCGAACATAGAAGCTACGATTTTGTGATCAATGTTCTGCACAATTTGTCTAGTGAAAAGCGTGTAGAGGAGAGGGGAGAGGACCCCTCCTTGCGGAACTCCTTTTCGAACGGTTCTGGTGAGATCTCCGAGCGATTCACAGTGGATATATCTTTCGTATGTTAGAAATCGGATGTAGTTAAGAATGTTCGTAGGGCAGTTTACTCGAGAAAGCTCTTTTATCAAAATTTCACTATTTACGTTGTCAAACGCACCCTGAACATCGAGAAAAGCTGCAACCGTATGCTGTTTGTCTCTGAAACTGTCCTCTACGTGGAGGATCAAGTTGCTCAGATTGTCTCTACAGGAAAGTCCTGGGCGGAAACCGGTTTGGCAGTTCGGTAAGAGCTGCTCATGTTCAGCCCACCATTGCATCCGGTTTTTCAGCATAGTTTCAAATAATTTAGCGATGCATGATGTGAGGGCAATGGGACGGACACCAGTGTTATTTGGCTTTGGGACGAAGTGAATATAAGTATTATTCCATGCCGAGTGGTATTCTGCGGACGTATACATTTCGTTGAAAATATCTAGAAGTATGAGCTTGTGTTTGACAGGAAGGCTCTTGATGAGGTAGTAGTTAACACCGTCCATACCTGGAGAGGAATTGTTATTTCTGGAGCTAAGAGCAGTGTTGAATTCTGTGAAGTCAAATTGATGGTTAAGCATTGAATCATTCTCAGGATAACGCGATAAGTCTGGGTTAGTTGAACATCCCGGTGGAGCGATTTTACAGATGGCATCATTGATATAGTTGGACATATCATTTCTGGCTGAACATATATGAGGTTTGGTATTAATCCACGCATTTTTAAGGACTTTGCAGGTGTTCCAGACATGTGAGATATTAGCTCTTGCGTCTAAACCGGAGGCAAAGACAATAAAGCTGTGTTTCTTTTTGCTTTTAAAAGTGCTCCTTGCGATAGCGACCGTTTTTTTGTAGGCAACGAGATCGTTAAGATTTTTCGTATACAACCATTTTTTGTACGCTGCTTTCCTCAGTCTTTTAACCTTGGCACATTCATCGTCCCACCATCTGACTGGGTTTCTGTGAAATCTTGCAGGTACTATTATTTTTTTTGGGGTGCATTTTGCAACGTTTTGTTTAAGATCTTCAATAAAAAATTCATACTTCTCGATGGGTTTAAGGAGTTCAAATGAAGCGCCAAGGAAAAGATCATAGGAGATATCTAGCAGTTCATTGAGCAATGACCAATCAGTTTTAACAGACGTAATTTTAAAAGATTTACGATGGTAAATGGTCCTTTGAACTCCCATGTGGAAGTAGAGCGGATAGTGGTCAGAGCCCCATGTCTCGTCCAGAGCCTCCACCGTTGTGATGTCCGAGATGTCAGGGGTTGTGAGGAGCAGATCGATGTTCGATTTCTTCTGTCTGTATATATCGATATGAGTGTAGGTATCGGTGTTGTGAAGGACTAAGTTTGTAGACTGTATGCACGCGTAGAACTTGTCTCCATTAGGTTCGCACTTGTCACAGTTCCATGAGACGTGGTGAGCGTTGAAGTCACCAACAAGTACGGCGTTATTACATTCAGCGGCGAGCGATGTGATCTTCTTCCAGTAGTCCATATGTAGCGTCTCTCCTGGAGTGCGATAGCAGACAAAGACGTTGAGCGATGGATTTGTATTGGTGATTTCGAGTCTGACGATTTCAATAGATGGGTGTGGAGCTGTGAGATTATCATGGAGTCGAACTGTCAGATTTTTTTTAATAATAATTGCAATGCCTCCAGTGTTGGATCCTTTATCCTTTCTGATAGTGTCGAATCCAGGGAATTTGTACTTTCGAGAGTCCAGGGGGTCGAGTTTGGTCTCAACACAGAGCATAATGTCGACATCCAAAGAGGCCAATTGTAAATCTTCATAGTGAGCTTGGAGACCTCTCACGTTCCAGAACATCAGTTTCAAGTCTTCGTTCGCTGGGGACTGTTGTTGTTGGTGTAATGTAGAACCCATTGCTGGCTATTCACGTGGAGGCTCGGGAAGAGTCCGATTCACAGTCTGGGTTTTGCAGGCGGTTTTTAAGTTTCGTAACCTGTGTTTTGAGAGATCTGTCGTCAGTGTAAATGTAGCATTGACTGAGGAACCTGGAGAGTTTATTCGGGTCTTCGGTAAATACTTGTCCAAGTGAGCTCGTGTTATAATCTTCTTGCCAGGTCAGGAGGATCTGGATGAAATCGTCGTATTTCCATTGGAAGAGCTGTGGAGACTTGGTCATGGCTTCTCGAAGACGGGAGGAGTGTTGACGAAGGAAGTCTTCAGAGTGTTGCTTAAGTTTTTTCCTCGCGGTTCTGCTTCGCTTTGTCTTGGGGACAACAAAGTCATCATTCTGAGATAAGTCATCCGTCGCTTCAGAGCCGTTGGAAATATCAAGGTCCTCGTTGCCTTGACGCAGTCGCTTCGTGGGTGAGAGGTCCCTGAGGACCGAACGGTTCGACGGGCGGGGAGCGGTTTTGCTCTTTATGGCGGGATATTCGGTATTTAGGTCGGTTATGGGGGCCATCGTTGCGTTCTCCGGAACTGCAGCCTGCTGCTCCAAAAGAGGAATGTCCATCGATTCCATTGGTTCTTCAATGGTCCGTGCATCGTTGGAATTGCTTGGGCAGTTTCTCGCAAAATGTCCCGGTTTTTTACACTTGAAGCACGCAGGGTTGTCCAGTGAAGTGTAGATGAAGAAGTCTTTTCCCTGGTAATTTATACTCATCGTTTCAGGTAGTTTTGGAACGTCCTGTAGATCGATGTATAATTGCCGGCGATGGCAAATGACATGAGCGTAATCCGGGTCGGTCGAGCCAGCTTTAATAAACATCGGAGAGGTCGTTATTTTGATGCCAAGTTCGACGAATTTCTTCTCGACCGCAGAGTGTGGTAGAGAAGGACAGACGCCAGACAGAACAATTCTCTTCGATTGGGAGACGAGAGGTTTAATTCGAAGTAAACATTCACCGATCGTAAGCGGTATCGTGCCGGACGTTACACTGTCAACAAGAGATGGGCTCGAAAGAAAAACACACACGCGGTTACCCGAGATTCTCGAGATGGCTAGCAGATTTTTCGGGCCGAGAGCGTTTCCTATGCATAGCATATATTCGCGGATCGGGACCCCTTGTATTGCATCGATCACGATTGCTTGTTCTCGAGTTGGATGCTGTTCTCGCGTCAGAGTGTGCGAGTAGGACGGCGATGTCTGAGATTTCGGTATTGTGTCACTTGTTGTTTCGGTTGTCATTGTGTCGGTATTTTCTTTCATTTGGACTGTGGCGGTGGATTGCATTATCACTAAATATTTATCTCTCCTTTAAGAGAGATAAATCACCAATGAGTTATGCAGTGCTTTCGAGCAGCACGCATAACTCGACGAATGTCTGTATTAGGATTAACTCAGGCACTATATTTGCGGGGCAAAGCGCGAACACGTCTTACTCCGGCGACGGTCAAGCGTCGAGTCCTATTTTTTTTTTTTTTTTTTTTTTTTTTACTAGTTAATGAGTTTCTGCAGGTAACAACGTCGAGTTTTTATGTATTATCGATTTTTCAATTTTTTACAGCACTTAGAAGTCAAAATAATGAAAAAAAAATTGCGAAAAATCAGTATTTTGACTTCCAAGTGCTGTAAAAAATTAAAAAATCGATAATAAAAAAACTCAACATTGTTACCTGAAGAAACTTATTAACTAATAAAATCATTTTGGTTTTTTGATTTCGAATGATCCAGTAATGAGTTATGAGGGGCACCGCAATGAAACTTCTTTTTTCAGACCTTCGCGGAGATTCGCTGTCATAGCTCACTCCTTCGATAAAGATTAATGAAAATTCCATAGAATATTTTTCAAATGTTGCTTTATCAAATGATTATTATAGAAATAACTCTATGTAAACTGTGTTGTCAAAAAAAAATTATCGAAATCATGTTTTTTTTAAATCGAATTAACCCCACTACCTCCTTAAGCTTCGCCAATTGTGGTGTAATTATCGTACACGTGTACCCCAGTGGACTATTACACACACCCTACACGATGGTATATTAACATTAGAGTCGAGGGCATTGCCTCACAGCGTTTGAATGTCGTCGTACTTTCTTCCCATATATACCTACACATACAAATATATCAATACCACGTTTACGATATTTCCGTGTGATATATGTATGTGGTTACATCACGAGTGTAGGTACATAGTATGTGTCTCACGGTCTCATCGTATACTTCGGAGTTCAACAACTGTTCTGACCTCGGGTCAAGCGCACGACCCACGTGTACTTATAACATATATCACGACGTATATATTATATATGTGTGTGTAAGTCCGATACATCACGCGAATGAGTGACCATTCGCTACACGCTATTCGACGATTAATCATTCGTCAGTATTTTGAAAATTTCGAAACGGTGTGTCGGGGATCATGGATTATCTGTTTCGGCAGTCGTGGGACTTGAAATTAGGTCGCGAAGGACTCATTTCAGGATAAACGGAACCATAACGATGATTGCGATACAACGGCCAATAATCAGAATAATGAAAAATATATGTATATCACATATGAAATAAAATAGCATGTACAGTTACATATGAAAACTATGTGCAAACTAGATGTGGTAAAATGAAATGGCAAACGGATTTCATTGTCAATACTAGATTTTGACAATACGGATGAACAACAAATTGTGCATAAAACATGACTGTCCAATTTCATATATCAAACGGTGTAAGTCGTTTATATATATTTCACACATTATCTCCACTCGGCTGCTGTGGATATTCCGATGGATTAACACTTAAGGTTAGCGATACCATTGACAAACGAAAAAAATAATTTTTATCAACCATGATTTTTTTCCATAAACTCATGATTTATATTCACAGAGATAAACCCACGATTCGAATAACGTTGAACTAGATGAACGATTGGAAATGCATCGGACTTTCGAAGGGCTGGGCGAGGAACTGGAGAACGACGAACGAGAGTGGAGAGAACGTAGAACGTAGAATTATCATGGATTCCGTTGGACCCGAAAGTTTTGGTAAACTGGGAAAACGCCGGGGGGCCGAGTCGTTCGGTCAGTTCCGGGTGTTAACCGATTCCACGAGGTAAGGGTCGTCATCCACGATGGCCCTCGAGGCCATCGTGCTCTCCGTGTACATCCGCAATCTGCAATGCGATCGTTCACGGGAAAGTACGTTGAACCGAACAGCTCACCCTCACTCCCCCCCCCCTCCCCGGCCTCGGATCGCAGATTGTTACCGGTCGAGCTGGAAATGGAGATGGATAGACAGATTGGTAAGGAAGTTGGGAGAGGTGTATCTGAGAGTTACATTTCAACCCCTATATTCGATCGGGATGGAGGTCGAAGTCTCCTTATCGAGTAGCGCGACGATCTTAAGCCAAATTATGGGCGCGCCCATGCTGGCTATCCGGGCGGACGAATCAGTTGCGTCTGACCAAAGCCGGTTTACACTACTTCATGCGTCACGTATAAATATACGTTAAGGGTTGTCCTGGTATGGGGCTCGGACGAATTTTGACCGGGTCGCATCCCACATTGACTCTAAATAATTTTCAAAAAGCTCTTCCAAATTTGCAAGGCTCTATCTTTGAAATTGGCCATTACCACGAGCGGTCGGTTTTCCTCTTTGAAATACACAGTTTTTTTTTAGATTCTTTCAACGATATGCTTATTTGAGCGTCTTGAAATCTTCTTAATGATATAAGATACTTCTTAACAAGTTCGTGGTACGTACATTGATGAAAAAAAATGCCAGCTTGACTCTGAAATAGTTAGGGGTCATTCTACCCCGATACGTAGCTGGTATATGTGTTTTTCGTTGTATCTCATTGCTGGATAATCTTATCAGAACCGAATTTAAAATCAAGCTGGAATCTTTTGTTTTTTTTTTCATCCACGTACGTACCACGAACGCATTGGGAAGTATCTTGCATCCTTCAGAAGATTTTTAGACCCTCATAAGCATATTATTTTGGAAAATCAGAAAACGATTTTTGTGTATTTTGAAGGGTAATGACCACTACATCCTGACAATGGCTGATATCAGAGATGGAAGGCTGCGTATTTAGGGAAATTTTTCAAAAATCATTTGGAGCCAATCTGGGTGAGGACCCGGTCAAAATTCGTTCAAACCCCATATAAGGACCACCCTCATATAAATACACATATACACATGGATGTAGGACAGCGATTTGGAAGATCGGGGATGTATCAGAGACATGTGGGGGCGCGGAGCACGACGTCTGTACTGTATAAACACGGGGGTACCTATTCAGGTCTGACAGAGTGCCATATATATATATATATATATATATATATATACACTCCGTACAAGGATGGCCATAGGTACTGGATACGGAAACCCATGGGAGTGGGACGGAGAGTGTGTGTGAGAGAGAGAGAGAAATAGAGAGATTGAGACTCGGACACCGCGGGAATCCAACCGCCACGATCACGCGTCACGATTTTCAATTATCGAACCGGATGTATTCGCGTCTATCTACCAACCGTGCCTCAGATCTACCCGAAATTGGATATTCTACGTGCTTTGCTAGCCGGAGGACCAACCGTCATTCGCTTTCTCTCTCTCTCTCTCTCTCTCTCTCTCTCTCTCTCTCTGTCTCTCTCCGTCTCTCTGTCTATCTCGAATTGCTGAACCGCGAGATTGTGACGGAAAGAGAGCGAGAGAGAGAGAGAGAGAGAGAGAGAGAGAGAGAGAATTTCATAGGTACAATACAAAACCATTATACCACAACGCTGTTGGCGGGATAACTATGTGGAGGAATGCTCTGCCGTGTCACCAGCAACACAGCATATTTTGCCACAGCGGTGGAAGTAGGTAGTCCGAACGTATCGCAGGAAAGTACTTTATTTTCCGGTTCCGTTGTCGCAGCCAGGACGACGACGACGACGAGGACGATAACAAAAAACGATTTACGTTGTGAAGAATAAACGTTCTTCTAGCATTTTTCTACCGGTAAATCTGGAGGGGCTGTAAACGGTGAGCAGCCATCAGGGATGGTGGATTATGATCGAAACTCATCTTTTTTCTTTTTTTTCTTTTCATACAAAGTGTTCGATATTGTGGACCGGTGATTATCATCATAATTGAGAGAAATGACAAGAAACGAGGAAATTGTTTTTTGCACAGTTGAAAAAATCAACAATAAGTAACAAGAATAAACAATATGATCACATTGAGAGACTGACTCTTCACAAAACGCATGACGTCATAATCGTTTGATCGAAGCTTTCACATAATCACCGAGCCTCGTCCAAATTGTCACAAACGTCATTTTGCCATCCAAATATTTTCGATCCCAAGCCTCGATATCGTGTCAATAATTCAACAAAATCGATGGCCACAACTTGTAGTTGTGTAACGCGTTTAGCAAGTTGTCCTTCGTGAAACTTTTCCATCGGAATAAAATTGTAAAATTTATCACGAACGCACGGTCGTGAAAAATCATATTTCGATGGTTATCAATAGAGAGTGATAAACTTCGACAAAATGGTTTCCAAACGTAAATTCGTCTGCTCTATCACGACTCGACGATTCACCTCGAGCTATGGGGGACTTTCGTGGTTTTCGTTGAAACTATGGTTTGCAGTACCTACGTCACACACACGAGCACACACACACACACACACACACACACACACACACACACACACACACACACACACACACACACACACACACACACACACACACACACACACACACACACACACACACACACACACACACACACTCACACACATCGTGGAAACGAATCTATGCACGATAATATCCCATCTATCATTTTCGTCCTTTTGCTTTTCGCGATGGTATTCCACGTTCTCGGGGGAGTCGAAGACGTTCGACTCCACGATGAGAGAGAGAGAGAGAGGAAGAGGGAAAGAAAGAGAGAGAGAGAGAGATATCTCCAGTCGATCGATAATCCCCGTTCGCTCGTCGACCCCGTGTCACCCTTCCATTCTGCTTCCACTTATCCCCATCTCTGTCTTCCTCTTGAGTATTCAGGATTTTCAATTAACCGACCCATCTTCGTTCTACCCGTTCCACGAGGTCACGGGGTACCGTGGTAGCGGGGTCTCGGAAAGCTAGAACGCGCCTCGGAGACCCTCGACGTAGACTCCGGAATATATATATATATATATATATATATATATATATATATATATATATATATATATATATATATATATATATTCAGGTTCGAATACTACGCGTCTCCGTACCTCATATCGATTTCGTCAAAATCGACGACGAACCATCGAAGTTTCCGGGCACTCACTCACACGTCCCTCTACGCTCCATCCTCGTTACACAGTTTAATCGCTTCGTCTATTTATGTCCATTCTTCGCCTCGTTCACGTGCAAAGACGATTTATCATTCGCACATGAATTTATGATACATAATGTGAAAAATATTTATTCCGTACATCCCCAATGAACACATGTTCTGTTGGCAACACGTCTGAACACATCGCGTCGAAATAATCCGGTCGAAAAAACTTGTTGAAATACAATTCCTATCGAAGTAAACTCTTCTCATGTTAAACGTTGTTTTACAACAATTGTTTTCAGGTTTTCTAGGGGCTTTAAGTTTTTCAAGTTCTTTTGGACTTATTTGGGTTGCTATTTAGGGACTCTTTGGGTTTTTATCTTGGTTACAAAATCCGACGAATTATTTGAAATACTGAGGTAACATTATATACTTTTATGACACGCCGTGCGTAAAATGCGGTTTTACCCACGCTTCGCGTGGGCAAATCCCCATTTACACACGTTGTGACATAAAATTGTATACGATACTATTATATGCCGTACTTCAAAGTAATAAAAAATAGCAGCTATTCAATGTTATTGATGTATTTTTTTGTGAAAGAAATTTTCGAAGGTAAAAATCTTTTTTTCCGAGTTTTTTTTTCGAATAATGCATTATCACGCATATTGCTTATGACAATATCTATATAACAATACCTAATTCATCCGAATGATTCATCAACCATTGAAAAAAATGTGCATTTTTCATTAAAAAAATTTGCAGATAAAAAGAAAATCGATTTTTCGCTAAATATGTCCCCTTAAAGAAAAAGAAATAAAAAAAAAGAAAGCGTCGTCGATCAACAGTCAAATGGATGGGAAAAATGGGGCCAAGTGTAAAGACGTCAAAAATTATACGAATCAGTGAATAATTTTCTCCCAACCAACTCGATTCTTGTGCTTCGAACCTTCGAGCCCTTCCGCCAGTCGTATCCCACTTTCTTCGGTTCTTTCTTCTTCCACCCTTCGCTCCCTTCTTCTCCCCCCCCTCCACCCTCGCCCCTTCACTTCGTAACCCACGCGCACGAGACTGTAACAACTCGAGGAAACGATTTGCATATTCATTAAACGCTCGCGGTGTAGCGTGTCTATAGCAATATAACCGTTGTACGGTCGAAGCTTGTACCCGAGACGCGAGTTACCGCGGCTACGGCCGGATTCCGCCGACAGAGGCGCTCGGGTTGTAGGTCGTAACCGGCCGTAACGCCGTCCGAGCGCGAAAGTGAACGAAAAAGAATGGCAGACGCGAGAGGGGTTGAAGGGTGGGTTTCTGACGGAGGGCCGTAGAAGAGAGGGTGAGGCTGGGGGGGGGGGGGGGGGGGGGTTACAGAAGCGTCGCGACGATTCTCGTCGCCGGCAAGTCAGAGGATCGGCCGAGTCTGCAAGAACTCGTCGCTTCCAGACAGGCCCATCGCTATATATACACGTTTACGTCTGTCGTTAACGACCTTAAATTTAAGACGAATTTGCATTTGCGCCCCGTTCTTATTCGTACAATCGTCTCTCGAACTCCGAAAACCCAACCGACCAACATGGTTCTCGGTTGCGCCGCGAGGAGGCAAGTTGATAACGACTCTCGGCCTTACTCACGGGTCCCAGTGATTTCTACTTTCGGTCTGCTTGTCTATATAGATATATCTCTATATATATATGTGTGTTTATATAGATATATATATACACGTACGAGTGGTCTTAATATCTTCTCACTTGGTACTTTGGGGCTGGTGGGCGAAGACTCGCTGACGGGTGGGGAAAACGACATCTGGCGCCGCAAACGAAATGGAGATGACCGAGTGAAGTATAGCGGCTGGCTTATTAGCGCCCGGCACTCTTGAGCATAAATTTATTTAGGTATATATATATATTTTTATGTATATCATCGGTATGGGATTTTACATAATGAAGATTGCGTCGAAATTATGTAACTGGCGAGTATATATTCCAGAGTGGTCCTTGGAACAGGTTTTTTTGTTGTTGTTGTTATTTTAATGTTAGGGCTCCCCAAATAGGTTCCAAATAATTTTATTTTTTTCAATGTTACCACTCCAAGCTGACATATTAGTCCTGCCATTTCGACGATGAAAGCATATTGGGAAAAAATTTCCGTCTGTTGACATTTTAGCTATAATAAGTGAACTCGATTAAACATACCATGTTATTTAGATGTGAAAAAAATTCCATGTTAATATACTTGGAAAAAAATGTAATTTTTTTCCAATTACGTGGAACCTATGTGGAGGGTGTTGGTATCAAAATTCGAAAATGATATTTTCTGAAAACCACTGTACTCTATATATATATATATATATATATATATATATATATATATATATATATATATATATATATATATATATATATGATACACAAATCCATGCACAAACGTAGTTATTCCCGGTATTCGCCGGGTTCTCTCAAGTACCATTTCGTACTCGTTGTGTTCGCGTGGCGTTACACGATCGTACAACATTTTCAAATAACGTTTCACGGTATTCGCATATTAAACATTACGGTATTTGCATATTAAACAATACCGAAATTCGTGTACATAATGTACATGAAGTACGGAGAACGGTTGGAGGGAAGCGTTAGAGATACTGAAATCCGTATTCGCATTAAATCGTAAAACGCATGTCCGCCCGGTGAAGCGTGTGACAAAACTTAAACTTATAACAATCGAGTAGGTGTGTACCTCATATTTACAGAATTACCAGCACCGTTACCCATGACGAAAATTTAAAAAGAATTAAATAAAAAATAAAAAACAAGAAACAAATATAAATTTATACACCTGAATATTAATCGTCGAGCAGTACAGCGCAGTAACGTTGACCCGTTTGCAACTGTATGATTTACCCCTAATTTCACAGCTCGGGTCCGATACACACGATGATACACACGTACGTATGTTATTCAGGGGCGGTGGGGGGGGGGGAGGACTGCAATCCCGTTCACTCCCTCACTTATTTATATTCCAGAACGACTATCAAATCCCACCCCCCTTGCTGCCAGGTAACTCGAACTCTCGCACCGCAAGAAACTACCCTCGCGGTAGCAGCACCATCGCCAGCAGCAGCAGCAGCGCCACCTCTTCATCTCTCATACCTCCTTCCAGGTAATTAATTCCGGTTTGCTTACGTATCGTAGTCACCAGCCGGCATCCGGTTAGCGAGCGATCCGCCGACGAATAGGACGACGAGACGTCGTTTCGCGGTACCCCCCTCCGCCCCCTAAACCCGCGTCTGGCTCCCCGTACCCTGCGCGATCCACAAGCTTCGCGGGCCACCCTTCCACGACTTCACCAGACCCCGAATTATGCATTTTCTTGTCACGCCGCCAGATAAGAGCCAACTGAATATTAATGCGGCTTGTAATAGTTTGTAAACTAGGTCCTGGGCCTCCGGGCTGCGCTCACACTAACCCTCCCTATTCCTCCCTTAACGTTCCACGCCTCCCCCGCAGGGTTCTGGGACGACCGGTAGCACCAGCCGTCGTGGCGTGTACCTACTTGCTCGGTTCTCACAGCATCCTCGTTCCTTCACCCCTCCTCCCCCACCCCCCTCCGATTTTCCAACCCTTTCGCGAAATCCCTCGGTGTTCTCATTCCGAAAATTTGTCGTTTCGAAAGTTTGTTAACCGGGGTCTTCTTACGTGTAATCCGGACTCTTAAGGGTATCCGGTAGATTCCGTTTTCCATGTTCCACATCGTTGCATAATGATGATGCTCGCCTGATGTTATTTATTTGGTCATTGTTGTCGATGCGTGTTTCGGAACTTTTCTTATTTTGTTTTTATTGTTGTTATTTTTTTTTAATGTAAAAGTTTTACGTCATTACTTCATTGAGACCTTATATACGCGATTTAACGGATTTTTCGAAGGTACTTTTCCATTTTTTCTGGCTACTCTTCTTACCATCGATGCGCGCGCATGAAAAATAATATATACTGCTTTATTGGGTAATATTTCCGCCATTTGTTAATATTTCTGAGGTTTTTTTTTAATATTTACTCGACCATGTGCATCAATGCACTGTAAAAACAAATGTTGGTGATGTATGAGTCATTTTTTTTAACCGCGACTAGAAAAGTACTTTTGAAAATCGGCGAAATCGCGTATGTTAGGCATTTATCTTTATTGGATGGTTATGGGGATATCAGGGGTGCTTGAAGCTTGTGGATTCGAATGAATTGACGGTTAAGGTTATTGGGTACCAAATTCGATGAAAATCCACTTACACGTTTGAATTTGCAGGGTAATTGAAATTTCATGAAACCGTCTGATGAATTTTTAAATATCAAAACTAGCTGCTAGTTGATATTTACAATTTGCTTCCTTCCTAATCGTAGGTCGAAAATTTCTCTATGAGGAATCCAAAGAATAAAAAAAAAATTCCAATGAGGAATCCAAAGAATTCTTTTGAAGCAAATTGCAAGTATATGAACTTGTTCTTTCTTTCTCTTTATTCGGCTCACTCGGTTTGCAAGTCGACGGGCCATCGCCGCACCCGAACCAAAGTACCGGGGCCGATAACCCAACAACTCTTACGACAGACCCGCCCGCGCTTCACCCACTCTTACACCCCCATCTGACTTCTTTCCGTATACATATACCGTCGCTGTTGCTGCTAGTGCTAGCGGTGGTGCCGCTGCTGCTGCTATTCCTCATTCTCATCTTTTCCACCTCCCGGCTTTCTACATTATTCATACACCTTGCCTCCTTCTCGCATCGCCACTCGTCGTCTCGAGTATTACGCGCTCGATATCGTTTCCGACGCTACCCCGGCCCCACCGCTTCACCAAGCCGGCGAATCCGCGCGTGAAATCCACCCACGTTTTCTTCCAACCAACTGTACCGTCCAATTCGTTTTTTTTTTTTTTTTTACACATTCAACTTGTGTTACCCATTTTTTGTCATGCACCTTCAGACAGTTTTTTTCATTCCGTTGAATTTTCTTTATTTTTTTCTCTTGTCACTGTGTACTGAATTTAAAGTTTCTGCAATTGCGTAATTATTTTTATTATATTTCTTTATATTTTTCAATTTATTCATTTCAATTTATTTATATTCGTTCACACGCTTTTCTGTTGTTTTTTTTTTGTTTCAGCTGGATCGAATATACAACGAGACGAAGGTACGTAGATTTTCGCAGTAGTTGCGTTAACAATGATTTTTATTTTTTTTTCCGCACACCGGTTTTTCGTGAGTTCGAGTGCTTCCTGACTCGCAACATCCCGAGTAAAAATTTCCTCCTTGGCCAGCACTGCGCTACCATTTGGCTCAGCGGCGTGGCAGATGTCTGGGTGGTCGCTGCCTCGCGCGTGGCCCCGGTATATGGCTATTGAAGGGCTCAGCGAACGATCCCAAACGGCAGCCAAGTAGTTGGCTTGTAGTTGGAAACTGTATAGCTCAAGCTTGGCCGGTATGTGGCTCTTGCTTGACCCGTACATGGGCTAGATATCGCGGCTACGTCATGCAGATTGGCGTATGCATGGCGTGGGTTTGGCGGAATCATAGATGCACTATTTGGGAGCTGTATGGCTCGTCCACACGCTGTCAAATACTGGGCATATCCAACTACGAGCCATCAACTACTTGGCTGCCGTTCGGGATCGTTCGCTGAGCCCTTCAATGGCCATATACCGGGGCCACGCGCGGGCTAGCGACCACCCAGACATTTGCCACGCCGCTGAGCCAAGTGGTAGCGCAGCGCTCATGGCTAAGGAGAATATTCTTACTCGGGTTGTTATACACCGGCCACTGTATGGAACACTCGAACGTGTGAGCCAAACGATCTCCTCTGGCTTCGCCATGCAGTCGCCAATCACTTTTCGTTTCCACAGGTGAGCCAAGCAATGGCTCTGGCGGTACCATATACCTGCCAAATATGCTATGCGCCCGAAAGTGAGCCAAACAGTATCCTCTGGCTCTGCCATACAAATGCCAAATACCGTACGCGTCTATCGGTGAACCAAACTGTGCCTTCTGGTTCTGCCAGACCAATGCCAAATACTCTACCGCAACAGGGGTCTGGCTACCGAGCGTTGCCTCATGAGACATCGTGTAGCCAAACGTTAGCGAAGTGCCACCCAAATATCACGGGAGCGTACAACGAGCTGCCAGCGCCCGGCCAAGCAAATTTTTTTTACACGGGATATCATTTTTTTTCTACAAATTTACAACCGGAAATGGCATAATTTGTTTTCCCGGAACTTTTCGTTTTGCACTCGAACGATGCAGTACGAAGAAATGCGAATTGTTTTTTATCACACACCACGTAAAACGAGTACCAATCGATTTGGTAGTAAGAAGAGAAAGGGCAAAAAAAAAAAAAAAAGGTTTGAAGGAGAAAGCGACAAGACGAGTTTTTCCTTTCACAGTTAAACATTATACGGTTCGACGGGACCCGGAAAGCTTTATATCCTTCGTTTCGTGGGATAACCGTGAGGTGCACTGTGCCTGGTTGCTGACACGAAGGAAGAAAAAGCGAGTGAAGGGTTTTCCGCACAGGCACTTTCTTGCCAAGACAGCGTGTGCTGGGTGTATACCCGCGGTAATATCCCAATGAAAGGTTTCGAGACTTGAGTATCGCGCGTACATTGAAACGAGAGAGAGAGAGAGAGCGAGAGAGAGAGAGGGAGAGAAAGCGGGGTATGTGTTGGTGTCCTTTCGCGGCTCGTAAACGCCACAAAGTTTAGAATTACCAACGAAGTGCGGCGCGGGGAAAAGGTTCTCGGCGGAGAACCGCACAGTGGAGCATCGAGGCTGAACGGGAGGGTGAGACGCTCGGGGAAATGGGGATTCGACTACTTTGCAGTACCTCGAGCGAAGAGAAAAGCGAAGCGAGCGTGAGGAGTTTCGTCACAAGCTGCGGGGGATAAAGAGGCACCTGCGAAAGCCGGCCTTTACCTGGCGTTCCCCATAGCTCGGGCGCTTCTTTTACGCCCGTATGACGTAACTCGACGTCATCCGGAGTTGCTCTTAACCGCCGTAAAGAATGATAGTTCGGTGAAAAGCCCGCGAGATGTCCATGCGAAATGGGTGCGGATCGAAGTTAAAAATTCCGAATATCCGATGGTCCGACCGTTAATGTTTCGACTAAGCACGGCACCGATAGCTCATCAGGATCCAAACGAACAAAGTCTCGAATGGTTATAGTTTCGAAAAAAACAAAAAAAAAAAAAAATTATTCGAAATGCATTGTATCGAAATTAAAATTATCCGAAAGTCCACGACTCCGACAGGGCAATGTTCCGAATGGCAATGTATCGATGGGTCAAAATGTAGAAAGCGTATGTATACAGGGATAGTGGCGTAACGATTGCAGAAGCTACAATCTTCACGCAGTTGAACGAACTGCTGCGCCACTATAACCATATACATAAGAGCGATTCCACGTGACTTCAGCCACTTCAAAAAAAATCCATTAATAAAATTAGTAAAATTACGGATTACCGATTACCGATGTGTCCCATGATATAAAAAATACCGAAAATGCTTTTTTCGTATTTAGAATTTGGGGAAATTTTGGAAACTAAAATAGCGAGTGCATTTTTTGAGAAAAAAAAATATTTTTGCATATTTTGCCCTGAAACGGACGTTTAACTTCCTCAATAAAGTCTAAAGTAATTTTTTTCTTGAAGCCCATAAAAAGTAAATACGTCAAATCCTACCAAAGATACAGCCATTTAAATCGAAGAATGAAAAAAAAACGTTAATTAAAGATAAAACCGTCAGGAAAATTTAAAAGAAATCATTTTGATTTTCGAGAAAAATTTAATTCGAATTAAATTTGTTTCGAATTTCGGAGCCGTCGGACCATTGAACATTTGGAACGTGTATTTGCACTCCATATTTCGTCAATATCTCAGATCCTGTAAATTCGGTTTCAAACGGTTATCTGGTTTCAAGCGTTATTACATCAAACGTCGAGCATACAAAATGGTTGAAGGTTCGTGAAGTCTGTGTGACTTAGGTGTCTCCAGGGCCATTCGTCGAGCACGACAGACGTAAGTCACAGAGACGCAGCCTAGGACACGTTGAATCCGTATTGCGTCTATACGGACGCGACCGAGTTAAATCGTGCCAAGGACCTTGTCGCTGTCGGGTCATTGTCCGCATGGCGCAGGGCCGCTGTCACCCTTGAACGAGATAGTGCGATGCACCACGATGTCCTCCGATGGAGAATACGTTGTACGGTTCTGCGGTAACAACAACGGTTAGATTTGGCATTAGCAGTTCAGGATCTCGTGTACCTCAATTGTTCTGTCTGCCTCCAATCAAACGCGAGCCCACCACATCCGTGTGGATAAGTGCGACGTGTGTCTGTGGAGACCGGGGCCATTGCCTCGCGTCCTCGAGGTGCTGCGTCGACGTT
The DNA here is from genome assembly GCA_963662125.1 of Diplazon laetatorius. Classification (NCBI taxonomy): domain Eukaryota; kingdom Metazoa; phylum Arthropoda; class Insecta; order Hymenoptera; family Ichneumonidae; genus Diplazon; species Diplazon laetatorius. The sequence goes on from OY759153.1 coordinate 9,438,884, forward strand.
GTGATCAAGTCCCACGAAAATTCCGGAGCCTCGAAGTTGCCCCAATCCATGTTGGACAAAGACGTTGTCACCAGATGGTAGAAGATGGAAGATAACTCAGCCGAGTTTGCAAGTGAATCCCCTTCGTCCTGGTCTCGCACACATGCTGTTTAATCCGAAGACCACGACCGTCCGAGAGGAGTCCAAGAAGCTGCAGAACATGCGCGATCCTCAGCTTGTTCCGCTGGGGCTTCGCCATCCTGGATTATCATCGTGATTGAATGAACCCGGGTTTGGAAATAGCTCGTTGTCGGATCGTGGACTTGGCGAAAGCTTTTCGACTTGCCTAGTGGCTGCCTCTCCTCCCGGCCCCCCTCCACCCCGGACAAGTCCTTAACTCTCTGGAGGAGTTAACGGTCTGACTAGGTCCCGGCAATTCACCGCCACTGCAGCCACCATTTCCCGGCCATTGAAACTGGGCAGCTTTCAGTATCGCGTAAAGGCGATCGATGAATGTGGAAAATGGGGATTTGAGTGAAATGAAAACTGATTGTGGCACAGCCGCGTGGATTATCGGAAATGGAAACCCGTATAAAATCGAGAAGATTTCTTGATCATCTCAACCTCAATGGACGCCCGGATACTCGTATCTATATACATCTTTTTTTTTCAAATATATATATATATATATATATATATATATATATATATATATATATATATATAATATATATATTAGACTGGTCCTTAGCAAGGGTCATTTTCTAATGAAAATAGAAACCCCCTCCACATAGTTTTCAAGTGATTACGAAAATATATTCGCGAAGGGCCTTGTCCCTATCTTAATGTGAACCCGAGCCTAAACATTTTTATATTTTTTGTCATTCAATAACCTGCAATGCTTATCGGATTAATTTATTATAGCTAAAATATCAACAGAAGACAAATTTGCCTGATACGTTTTTTTCATCGGACAGATGCGTACTTTAAAAAAAAATTGTTTATCACCAAAAACAAAATAGCTGAACTATTACGGCGGCTTGAAAAGTATAAATCATTCAAATAACGATAAAAATTGCTTTTTCACTTTGCTGGGGTCATCGGATGGAAATTTGGGACTCAAAATATGACAGACACTTAAGTGCAACTCACAGTGTTTCCCCGAATTTCCTTTTGTCACAAATAATATTGACAAAAAGTTTATTACCGATCTATCGTGCGTATCTCTGAAACTGAAATGACATTTCCGTGAGGGAATCTGTCGAAAAACGGTTTGAAAATAAACGTGACAGGTCATCCGTGATATGCCCGTTTATTTCAAAGTTATTACTCATAAAGACCCTCGAGGAGGGGGGGGGGCGAGGGGGTCTCGACGAATCCGTGTACAGCCCAATTAATCGGAGTACAAAGTCATTGAGTGTGTTATACAACACGCGTGTGAGCTTGCGAACTGATTAACACGACTCGTACACTGTGACGCGTGATGAGACATCGAGCTGTGCAGGCAGTGGGGGGCGGGGGGGATCCCTGTAGGTGTGTTCGAGGTGGCATGGATAACGAGCGCGTCACCGCGCGCGCGAAGAACCGTGTAACGTGTACGTGACTACGCTTGTATATATATATATATATATATATATATATATACATATATACACGTACGGTATAAATGGGCACAGCTACACGTCTCAGTGAGCCGAGTGTAGCGGTGCCCGGCGAAGGGTGAAAGCGAACCCGCAGCATCTCCCCCGGGCAATCAACCCCTATTTCCCTTTCGTTCGTGCTCTCTCTCTCTCTCTCTCTCTCTCTCTCTCTCTCTCTCTCTCTCTCTCTCTCTCTGTGTATTCGCGAATATATCTCGAGAATCAGGGAGCGTGTATGTGTTGTGGAGAATACCGGGGCAATACGGCCCATAGTGCTAAGCAATGCAGCAAGGGTGGAAGGGGGGAGGAGAGGCAAAAGGACATTGTCGAATATGATTAAAAAATCGGGCAAATGAGATGACTCACGAATTTTCTAAATAAATAAAACAAGTAGAAATTGTGAATTTGCTCTCTTCGAATCTTACGTAGCAGACGAAGATTCCTCTTTCCTTTGGCTTTGGAATCTTGGGTAACCAACGAAGAGTCTTCTAGGAAGAAGAATTTTTTTGTAAACTTCTTTGGCTGGTTGGTTTGTTGAAGTTTTCGCAAAAATTCAAAATATCATCATGATCTGAACTTTTAGATGGATTTGGCTTGAATACCAAACATCCCTGGGCTCAACTCTATATGTGAAGAAGACTATTTTGGTGAGAATCCCAAGATATGAGGACACTGAGGTGGTAGCTCAAGTTTTTTCATAAATTTCCAAACGCTCTCTAAACCGACCATCTGCTCCAATGATTGCAGAATTCATGGGAGACATAGATATTACAAGGCACCACAAGTGCCCAAAATTTGAGGGCTGTAGCTTGAGCCATTCTTGAGTTATAGACATCTGAATTTAGGGCGGGGGGGGATTGAGGGGATTCAATTTCGTTACATACACGCATACACATACATAGGAAAATTCTCTCTCCAAATGTTATTTCCGGATGTTTCAGGACATTTCGAACATATTGACATCAAGATCTCGATGAAAAAAAAATTCGGACCGTCATATAGCTATGTCCATGACAAAGCGAAAAGCGATTATCCCAAGAAAGCACCAAAATAAATTGGGATCGGTCGTCCGTAGCTTCTGGACTTTCCGGTCAGTCTCCTGAACTGGGTTCTCCGTATTGCCGTCGATAATTATTTTTAGACGCTACGTAAAAGTGAAAAGTTTCATCGTTCGGCAACGAGAGGTGAGTATAGGCCATTCGGTAGCGATCCAAGGTCGTTCTGTTTATTTTTCGACCAGGTGTCGTGCCCTTTTGCACCGGGGTATTCTATTTCCAGCGGCGCACATGTGGATCGTGGATAACGCAGGTAGGTGGAGACGGATAGGACGGTAAAATTGACAAGAGAGCTGTGCGCGGGCAATGGCGGAGAGGGCAACATGGCGATGGTACATGGGCCATCCGTTGTAGCTGGAGAAAAACGGCGGAAAGGGACCGGAGAGTGAAAGAGATACGGCCAATGAGTGAGTTCCGGGTAAAAAAAGAAGAAAAAAAATCGGTTACAGTCGGAGGTGGTTCTGCGGCTCGGGAATGCGTCCAGTCCAATGGGGAAAAAGTGGGTCGGAGGCTAAAGTTTTCGTCTCTTTCGCTTGCTAGCTCCCGTTTCGCCTCGATTGGCGCGAATGACTTCCGGCTCGGTCGTTTCGACGACGAACATGAGAGAGATTTTCGAAACGCGAAACGCTGATGCACTCTTCATTCCTATCTCTGTCTTTCTCTCATTACCAACACTTTTTCCTCCCTGTTGAGCTGTCGCGAATCACTCGCAACAAGCCTTCCCGTCTAAGTACGGAAAATTTACAGTTCGATTAACCCGCGATGAATTTATCCACGTTTGCTCGGTCGAGATCTCAAACCCGCGGAACAACCACCGCCCACACCTTCAGGCAACCATAACGACGACGACTTCACGTTTTTTTTTCTCACGCTCCATTGAACCTTTTAATTCGTCGTGTCCCCGAAGACTTCGGCTCGGGTTTCTCCTTTTCCCGTTCACTTGGACCTTTTCGCGGTTCAGTTGAGAAATGATGGTGAGCGATGCGCATTCGGATAATCATCGGGAGTTTATTGGTACGATCGAGAATTGTTTTTTTTTTTTTTTTTTTTCGTTATTTCGTTGAGCTGGTTTTTAATATTTTTCGCGAGCGAAACAGTCACCGGGGACTCAGTTGGTCGTTCCGTGGCGTATTTTTGACGAGCTGACTATTCACGAGTGAAGTGAAAATATCGAGCTCGTGAAAACGCGGTGAAATTACGGTTTCGTTGTGTCAACGAGCTACTGCTGATACACACTGCTCACAGTTTTTTGGTGACGGAATTTTTTTATGGCAAAGTTACACGGTAATTCAGCTGTAAGAAGAGAGTGCACAGGTCACCAGGTCCCCATAGAGGGACGAGTCAAACTTAAAAAAAAAAAAAAAAAAAAAAAAAAAATCTGCTGTACCAATTGGGTAGTCCGCTTATGTGAACAGAAATCTCTCCGGCACTTCCAGACAATGTGCAGTCGCATGGATAATTGTTCGGCTGTTAAGCAGCAACTGTGTTACAACGTCCTTTATTTTTCAGTCGATTATTATTCAAGATTGTCTCAACATTGTCTAGAACATTAAGGTACCCTCCATGAGAGAGTTCCTTGCTTCGTTGTCAGATTTTTATGAAACTTGGCACACTTATAGGTATTGATAAGAAAAAGTTTCAGTTAAATTTTCATGGCTTTCCGGAGCGCGAGAAGAAAGATATCAACACTTTTATTTTCACACGTTTAACATGGAACCTTATGGAGAATCACGCTCAATTTTATATAATACAAAAAGTCCTCGTCAGATTTCAATGAAAACACTCAAGCCGCAAGTTGAATATTCGGAGAACATTTTGGGCACTTGACAGTAGAGATTAGCAGACTGTGATGATAATAATAAGCAAATAAACATCGGGAAAACACAGTTTATATCAGGAGTTGGTCGTGATCCAGTAGACATGGCAACGTTGCGCGTTTGTTCCCCATCTTCTCTCTCTCTCTCACTAATCGACACCATAACACGTGACCTTGTCAAATCAAAGTACTACGTACCTCAATTAGAAGATGGTATATCTTAGGCTTGCTTTGACTCTAACAGTTTGTGGGATACTACCTAAAATCAATCTATTTCGTTCCCATAATCAACCGATAAGCCTACATCATACGATAAAATATTCTTCCTCTTCTATGTAGACAGTTGAAAAAGAAAACAACATACACGACACTCCTGAATTTATTTTATGTAAACATAAAATATGTATATTTAAATATTTAATATATTTATATTTATTTTTTTATATTTATTCTATGCAATAAAATAAATTTACGACACAGACCTGAGCTCGGTGATGGTGTCGTGTATCATAGTTTTCATAAATTCTCCAAGTCCAAGCACTCAAACCCCTTCGTCTCGCAAAACGTATGGCAAAGCTCTTGGAATCGATTGTCGAACACCCGAAACCGTAGAAATTCATAATAAGCTTTAGTGTATCGTCACATTGAGTACCAAACGACGTTGCTCACTCGTCGGTCAAAGTGGCGATTATGAACAGGACGAATGTGATGCATAACAGCCGTAGGACAGTCATAGCGCGACTGCGCAGACCGGTCGATTAAATAATGTTTGGGGACGTTTAGCATAGCGACGACCCCCATGAACGACGTCGTAACAACGACGAACCACCCGCGTCAATTTTCTTATGTTGACATTATCGATTGTTACCGGTTACCGAGCAGTCTTCCCGTACCTACAGCTCGGCATACATCATTCTCAATAACACACTCCGACATTCGTTAAATGTGTTATCGAACGTTTGCACAATTTTTTTTTTTTTCAATTCGGAGCAATGTTAAATGATCGGAATAAACCGACGGTGTGTAACTACGTGAACGCACATTCGGAATCGTCAATATTTACTGCAACGCGATAAATTCTATTTTCGTCGCCACTATGGCTTAAACGTCGCATCAACCCACGTGACATATGTAATTCAAAACAAACTGAAAAAATGTATTAATTGAACAGAAGAAAAATGAAAAAAAAATTAGCTCGCGAGAAAACAAATAATTTTATTTCCAATTGTATTCGTAATTTCGGGTAACTCGTGTTGCTTATGTTGAAAAATGTTTTAATCTGGAATCGAAATATTCGGTCGATCAATGAAAAATGCATTTGAAAATAACATCACAAAGAACCGTACAAATTTTTTTGTTGATCCGTAACAATCAAACTTTCTACGCATTTACGAAGATTATAAATAATCCGAATACATTTTTTTTTTCAATGGATTAAAATGGTCGACAGTCGTCATCATCATTATTCAATCGTGCAAGTATTTCTAAGTTTTCTACAAAATCAATTTTCATCCCAGCTGGACAACAATAATTTCTCTGATTTTTGACTCGTCGAAACAATGCAATGAAATTGTTTTCGAAACAACAATCTTATCTCTCGCTTCCTCAAAGAGGAAGCTTTGTTTTGGTGAAGAAAATGTGTTTTCTTTTCCAGATTTTCAGCAAGCCAAAATTGATCGACACAAAGTTCTTCGTAGATAAAATGCAAATCTTTGAAATATATGTAAAATAAAAAATCCATGAGCAAGATTCTACACCTAACATCTTAATAATTGGAAAAACCGGTACAAAATTTCGAAGAATCAATATGCAAGGTTCCACTTAACGTCTTTGCTTTTTTTTTTGTTCGTTGAAAATTTACCGTGTCCGCAAAGTTCGGACATTCGGTTTATCTCCGGCTCCGTAGATTATTTTTTTTTTCAACCCTCTGCGTGATCGTCGTATCGTTCGGGATTCTGGCTTTTTGGGGGTGCACTGGTTTGTGCGGTAATAGCAAGAAGCGTCGAGCCACGGGTTGAATCCGAGACGGCGGGACGTAGCGGTGGTTGAGAAATGAGGAAGCGGGGCGCCGAGAGGGGAGGGGAGGGGAGGGGGTGGTTTCGTTACAAACGAGAAGTGTCGCTGAAGCACCGGCATTATGCTGAGGATTGGAACGACGTGGCCAACACACCCGGCAGATATAATGTACTCTCCGTGAGCGAGAGCTTTCCAGAGTGGGTTAGATACAGACGCTTGTACGTATACAGAGGCTCTGCCGAGTTAACTGTATGCGCGGGCGTTGGCCCTTTCCATTAAAGCTCGGTTGGGCGCTGTGCCGGGACGGGAGTCTCAGCCCGTGTACTACCCCTACGGCACACGGTAAAGCTACGGGGTGTGTAAACCATCCGTGGCCGTAGTTTCATGGATGGGGGGGGGCGAAAGGAGGGGGGGGGGGTGGGAGGGGTCGAGCGGCCGGGCGGTACCCGCGAAACAAGCGACCAAATGAAGACACATTGCTTTCATTATGAGCCCCCTTCCCCTTCCCCTCGCCCCCCCCCCCCACTTTTCCGTCCCCCCTCGCCGCCTAACCTATACGGGACACAACACCGAGGTATTCTCCAACGAACCGACAACCATCCCGTCTCGACCGCACTTCTAGATTGTACCGCCATATATATGTATATGTATATTCATGTGGGTGTGTGTATGTATATATATATATGTACACGGAGTGGTTTTGCTTCTTACACGAAGTACACGGTCGGCCATCAGACAACATTTGCAACATCCAAGAAACTTCGTGACTTGTGCGCCCGCGAGCGATCCTTCATGCTTTATCATCGGCGTTAATCATCGAATATCCCAAAATACTGTCACCGACGAAAGAAATTGTTGTAGTGGACGGTGAATTCGTGGCTGTTTTGTTTTGTTCGTGGAGATTTGTTTTTATTTTCTGCGCCTTGGTGGGTTTTGGTTTTTGATTTGATAATATGTGGGAATTATATTTTGGAATAGAATTTTTGAGAGTCGAGGGTAATGGTTCCGTGGCGGTGGTGAGGATGGGTGAATTGTTGGTGATGATGAGTGAGGGGAGTCGATGAACTATGTGCATGTGATATTTTGATTTGGTACGTAAGTGATGCTGGATCTTTGATTGAAATCGTGTTGACCATCAAGTATTTTTAATTGCAACAAAATTTTATATGACATTGTAATTTGTATCATTTTCATTTAAAATAAGAAATTTGTATATTTTTTATTGAAATATTTTATACGATATTGTATTGTTATAATTTTTCTCAGTAGTGTTAGTAGTGACAAAAAAATTTTTTTTTTTTTGAAAATGCAACACACTTTATCTTTTTTTTTGTATTCGTGCTATTTTTTTGGGTATATTTTTTTCTGCATTGCCAAAGCGTCATTGACCGGAATCCTTCATCTCTATTCTCAATATTCTATCGGAAGAATAGAGACACCGAAACTCACACACATACAAAGACACACGCGCACTTTTATTCGTAGATGGAATTCAGGATTCGCGGTCTTCACATAAGATATCGATTTAACTCGATTTTATCGTTTATTCGGTTTTGGAAATTCTGGCAGAAATTGTTCGTCATTCTCTGTGCAACCTCCCACCCTCTCATCCGTCCTCCTTTTTCGCATGAGAAGCCGCGATCGTTTCCGCGACGAAATATTTGATGCGAATCTATGGAACGTAAGGAATAATCGATACTGGCGAGACTTATCCCGTCGGGTCTGACATCCCGGTCCCGATGATGATTTTTTTTTCCAATCACATTTCCGATTCTGACAGTCACAGAAACGTCTTCGGCAGATGTACGGTTGATGATTTTGCGAATCGAATATAAACGTAGCATTTTCATGAGTTTCAGACTACCGAACTTCAATTTCACCACGTTTTTTCGATAATAAAAATAGTTTAAAGAAATAACAACAACAACAATAATAATAATAATAATGTTATTAATTATAATTCAAATACAATTCATCATTCATTGAAATTAAATATATTTCCTTTTAGTTTATAAAAAATGAATATCTTAATTTATTCTTTATTTAATAAAAAGAAATATCAAATATTCATTGAAATTAAATATTTCTTTCAAAGGTATGAAAATGATAGAATGGCCGGTCGTTGCTTTCAAATCAAAATTTTCAGCTTCAGTTTCTGGAACATACGATCCCTACGAATATCAATCGAAACCAACAGCCCTCTGCTCCCCCCCCCCCCTCGTCCCCATATGATTTATCGACCATGATATCCAGGAATGACGAAAAACAAACGATAGAAACCCGAAGCCGATGACGTAACTTCGAAGGCTTCGCATATCGGGAAAAAAAACGGCGCAGAGCGCAGGCGCGGTGGTCAAAATGAAGAATCCGAGAATGTGATAAACATAATAATTCCGAATGGATATGGGAAATGGTGAGGGTAAATAAGATAAAAAAATAAAAATAAAATAAAAAATATGCGAATGAAATGAGAATGAAGGGATGAGGGTGAACGTTATAAGCTCTATGGGGTCAAGAGCATTTATCTTATTCAAACGTTAAAGACGTACGTTGCCGCGGTAACATCGGCCCGAGGCCTCGAGGACGATATGGGGTTGGCTGGTGTGTGATCTAACGTGTATACATTCATACGTCTTTATGCACACGTGTGTGCATAAATATATATACGTACATAATATACTCACGCAAGTGAGAACCGTAACCCGGTACGACGAGGCATAATGATCTTCTTTTCTCGTGTGTGTGTGTGTGTGTGTGTGTGTGTGTGTGTGTGTGTGTGTGTGTGTGTGTGTCTGCATCGTCGGCGTTTTTCTTTTCATCTCATTCTTATCAATTTTTTTTTCTTTTCATCCGGCTTTCCGTTTTTTTCTCGACTCTTTGACTCTCTCTCTTTCTCTCTCTCTCTCTCTCTCTCTCTCTCTCTCTCTCTCTCTCTCTCTCTCTCTCTCTAGCTCACTCTTGCCAGCTGTCGTGGCAGCAGATGCAGGTTACACGCGAGAACTGTCAGCCGAGAGACTACTACTCACTGCGTTCGGGTTGGCTCTCTCGCACCACTGTTTCTACTTTTTCCATTTCATTTTGTTTTGTCGTTTATCTCTTTTTTTTTTGTTTTGCTTTCTTTCTCACGTAATTAGAGACCGGATAATTTATTTAACAACGCCCGACTCGTGGTTCGGGGCAACTTTAATTGTTGCTCATTGCGAACCGTTGGTTGTGGAACGAGCGACGGTGCGAAAATAATTATAAGAATGACAAATATATATTTTGTTTTACGATACTAAAAATGTTGGTCTGTTTTTTTTTTTTTTTTCAAACAAATATCATTAAAAACTTGCGACAAATAAAGATTGTCAACTTTTTCAAAATTTCGAAAACAAAAAATAATGTTTAGTTTGAGTGAGCTTGATATAGATTTCGCTTTTTCCTTTTTTTTTTTCAAAGATAGTGAACCATTATCTTCTATCCCTATCATTCCATATTGTACTATCCCACATTACATACAAACCATTATTATCCTATCTCTATTGACATTTCGAAAAAAACAACTCGAAATTCGAATGAAATAAAAATAAATTTTTTTCATGAGAACCATGACGCCCGCTCCAATTTTATGAAAAAAACTTCGTCAATTTCAATGAAACATCTGGACAAAAAAAATATCATCCAATTAAAAATATTCGAAATTGCAGATTTTCTCTGGATGAAAAAAAACATGAAGAGGCGGGCTGAGGGCAACGGGGGGTCTAAAAAATCTTTTGAAAAATTAGCGAGGTCATAGGATCCAAAAGATACTAAAAAACAAGATCATCGACCAGATCGGGGGATGGAAGGGTTGCAATCCGGTGATTCGGGTCGTTCCAGCGCATATATATATATATTAGGGTGTCCGTTATTTCCCAAATTTCGAATTTCTTCTGTCACGCCTCCCAGAAAAAAAGTATACATTAAAAAAAGATTTTTGAGCCTATCCAGGCCATTTTAAAATGATATTTAGGCGTGCCCGAAGGGTTCTGAAGTTGTACATCCCGGTAGCGGGTTGTGCTATATTATCGGCCCCGAAAAATTGTCATAACTTCGTTCGTTCTGAACGGATTTGACTTTTCGACACGTTTTTGAAAAGTTAAGAGTTCGAGCTTCAAATTGGTGTACACATATGGTAGATTCTGGCGGAGAAAAAATTCAAGAAACATTTCCAGGAGAAATATTCGAAGCTTTTATGTATTTTTTTAAACATACATTAAAAAAAAGATTTTTAATTATTTTTTTAACTTTTTAATAATCGTTTTCTTGTTAATATCCGAGAACATTTTATAATATTCTGCAATTATTTGTAATAAATATTGTTTTTGATTTTCATCTTTCGTCAATACATTTACGTATTCTTCGGTGAGCTTGACGTTTCTCTCGGCTATATCGTTCACAACGCGCAAATTCTTTACCACTTCTCGGCCTTCTTGGAACGCTTGTTGTTCGGACCATTTTTCGACATCCGTCGTGAGAAATTCTCGATTAATTTTAAATCTGTCGAAAAACTTTAAGGATTTCTGATCGATGAAGTAATCCAATTCTTTGTCCATCAAATGCTCAACACCACTATCTTTATGGATAATATGTCTTTTTACAGAATCAGTATTCTCGTCTGAAGTAAAGGCGAGGGATTGAACCATTTTTTGTTTTATCTCAATCGAAACTTTCTCGTCGAAAAAAGCTATTGCAGTGCTTTCTGGATTTAAGTACCACAAATGATTGATTAATTTTCTCAGAGCAGCACCTGCTGCAATAGAATCAATTTGTCGGTAGCTCACTAAATTTTTGAGCAGTTGTAAATCGCAGTTCGGTGCTTTCAAAGCAGAAGGTGCTGTATACCAAGCTTTTAAATAAACAAAAGTGACAAACTTGCAAACATCAAGCAGACCTCTTTCTTCGGATTTTGTTAATTTAAAACTTTCTCGAAAAATGTATATTTTGAGAGCATAGATGGCTTTAGCCATCCATCGAGCATGATGATGCGCACCAGGCTTACAGAATCGAATGGCTTCTGAAGCTGTGAAACCTAGAAAAATGCGACTTAATTCCAATAACTCTTTAATAAAGAGTTATTGGAATTAAGTCGCATTTTTCTAGGTTTCACAGCTTCAGAAGCCATTCGATTCTGTAAGCCTGGTGCGCATCATCATGCTCGATGGATGGCTAAAGCCATCTATGCTCTCAAAATATACATTTTTCGAGAAAGTTTTAAATTAACAAAATCCGAAGAAAGAGGTCTGCTTGATGTTTGCAAGTTTGTCACTTTTGTTTATTTAAAAGCTTGGTATACAGCACCTTCTGCTTTGAAAGCACCGAACTGCGATTTACAACTGCTCAAAAATTTAGTGAGCTACCGACAAATTGATTCTATTGCAGCAGGTGCTGCTCTGAGAAAATTAATCAATCATTTGTGGTACTTAAATCCAGAAAGCACTGCAATAGCTTTTTTCGACGAGAAAGTTTCGATTGAGATAAAACAAAAAATGGTTCAATCCCTCGCCTTTACTTCAGACGAGAATACTGATTCTGTAAAAAGACATATTATCCATAAAGATAGTGGTGTTGAGCATTTGATGGACAAAGAATTGGATTACTTCATCGATCAGAAATCCTTAAAGTTTTTCGACAGATTTAAAATTAATCGAGAATTTCTCACGACGGATGTCGAAAAATGGTCCGAACAACAAGCGTTCCAAGAAGGCCGAGAAGTGGTAAAGAATTTGCGCGTTGTGAACGATATAGCCGAGAGAAACGTCAAGCTCACCGAAGAATACGTAAATGTATTGACGAAAGATGAAAATCAAAAACAATATTTATTACAAATAATTGCAGAATATTATAAAATGTTCTCGGATATTAACAAGAAAACGATTATTAAAAAGTTAAAAAAATAATTAAAAATCTTTTTTTTAATGTATGTTTAAAAAAATACATAAAAGCTTCGAATATTTCTCCTGGAAATGTTTCTTGAATTTTTTCTCCGCCAGAATCTACCATATGTGTACACCAATTTGAAGCTCGAACTCTTAACTTTTCAAAAACGTGTCGAAAAGTCAAATCCGTTCAGAACGAACGAAGTTATGACAATTTTTCGGGGCCGATAATATAGCACAACCCGCTACCGGGATGTACAACTTCAGAACCCTTCGGGCACGCCTAAATATCATTTTAAAATGGCCTGGATAGGCTCAAAAATCTTTTTTTAATGTATACTTTTTTTCTGGGAGGCGTGACAGAAGAAATTCGAAATTTGGGAAATAACGGACACCCTAATATATATACATACATATATATACATACATATATATATATATATATATATATATATATCCAATATTGTGTGGGAGTCAGCGCCTGTGCGATGAGCGCATTCTGCAGCAGCGGGTACTAGGTGATAACACACAGTTTCACTGTCGTCACATACGTGGCAAGCGACGAGCCCCATTGGTTTGGCCCCGTGATATCTGTAGCTATGATGCTCGGGTGCAAATTTGACTACTGACATTCTCCGCGTTCGGACGGTTTACGAATAGCCATACCATCACCAATCGTGAATGACGTGATTCGTTCGCTTTTATACACACCTACACATGTATCCATATATTTTTTTTGTATTTCCATTTTTTTTATTGCTTTTTGGCCTTCACCCCTACGTTCAATAAAAATTTGTGTTGGAACTCGGTTCGACAAATATATTGGATCGGAAAAATTTTTTTAAAAATAAAGAAAAAATAATAAAAACGAGAGGAATCAGTGTTTACATGGAAAATAAAAGGTATCGAATAATAATGGGAGAGCAAGAATTTTTTTTTTTTTTCATTCGTTGGATTTTTTCATTTCGACTCTGTGTTCCGGACAATCGGAAACCCGAGCGAAAAAAAAAATGATAATATTCGTTAAATTGAGAATGATGTTTCCGACGAATTTATCAATCGATCGAAGTCGAAGGTCCGTACCGACTGGATTTAAAAAAAATATATATTTGGAAAACGCACAACACGAAATTGCTCGGGGCTGACAAATGTTTGATGAGACGAAACGCGTCCCGAGGTTTTTAAATTCGTATTTGCGAGAGATCGATTGTGCTTTCTCGAAATGATCGAGGCCCATCCGCTTACTGACAGCAGAAGACGTGAAATGCCTGGGGCACATATTCTGGTTGCAAAAAAAGAGAAAAAAAAATCGTATCTTCCTCCGGATATAAAATATTCCATTGACTCGCAAGCACCAGCAAATTTATAAAACACACGAAATAGCGCCAGAAGATTAACGAAAAAATATCTACAGTAAAGTAATAATTATTTTAAGGATATATAATATCCACACTACTAATCCCAGGATTAAAAAAAAAAACAAAACAAAAAAAATAAACAACTCTGTTGAATGACAAGCACCGTAGCATCATCCATAAACGTCATGCATCATTCCCACGTGTATTGTGAGAGGGAAAAAAAAGGTTAATGGCCGACATTAATGGTTCGTTCGAGTGAAATTTCGTTGGCTACCAGTGCGTTACGACAAACGAATAATCGGTAACGCAAGCACACGTCAATGTTTTTACGACACTTTTACCGACCGAACCTTGCGGTAACGGCTTTCGCATATGCCACCGCGACGATAATACAGATGAGCGAGAAAAAAAAATCGCGTACGGGGTAAAAGCACTAAAACAAGCATGCCGGAATGGACGGTATTATCCGTAGTATGGTTGTACCAGTGGATATACACTGTAGCAGAGTAAAAGTCACACGCGTGTAAGCGGGGGGGGGGGGGGCTATGGGCAAGATGAGGGTAAACACGTGCGAGTTGTGTTATATAACGTATGGAGAGCGAGAGAGAAAGAGAGAGAGAGAGAGAGAGACGGAGAGGGAGACGATGAAGGGTGGAGTGCAAGTGGAGCGAACGCGTATAATCCGATGGACTATATATAGAACGTTGCGGCAAAGTCGCGGGCGTCGCTCGACTTGAGTTTTTATTGTTTTAGTGGACCGATTTTCCGCCAGTGGGTTCTCTTGAATATTCATGAATTTCCTTCGTAATGCAAACGACAGCGACGTCAGCTGATGTACGTATACCATATACACACATATATATACATATATACATATATATATATATATATATATATATATATATGTATAAATTATACGTATGTTAATTATAATAAGTTTTTCGTTTATCTGAATGACGAATGGTTCCAATTTGCTTACGCTGGTAGGCTTTTAATTTTCATGTACTACCATCGGTTCGATTGTGAAATTCATCGTGATGAATTTTTCGCAGTGACTGTGAGAGAGCTTGCGTTATTATTTATTTATTTATTTATTTATTTAGTTTTACTTTTTTATGGATATTCACTTTTGAGCGAAGCCGAGTAATTCACACGATTATATTGTGATAATTAATATGAATTGTTTCTTAGATTTCTATGCCCCAAAGTCACGTGAAAGTCATTGTATTCACCCCCATTATGCCGTCATCGCAATGTGATACATATTGTGATACGGTTCGTTGCAAAAAAAAAGATCAATGTTCTTGAAATCTCATTGGAAGCTTGACCTGTGAAAAGAAATTATTTTACAGAATGCATAGTGTTAATAATCGATCAGAGATAATAATAATAATCGAATAATCGAAAATGTGTTCCTTAGAAGATGTAGAGTCGGACTGAGAAAGGACTTTTCGAAAATCAACGCTTAAGGAGGGGCTGAGTCGATTAAAATTTTTTTTTTTTCGTGACATGATCAATCGAAATTTAAAATCGATTATACCTTCATAAAATACTTGTAATTAGCTATCACATCAATTTTTTTAATAGCCATATATAAAGCATCTGAATGCTGTAAGATTTATGAAAAATTGTTTCGGGTAAATCATTCGACAAAATTCCGCATTCAGTCCGTCGAAGGATGGAGCTGCCATCATGACGCGTTTACGTTGTGACTGAATTATTTCAGATAATCGTGTTTGGAGCGTCACTCGTGTGTCCATTTGCGACTACGCATCTGTATGCGTGTGTCGTGCTTGATCGACACAAACAGGAATGAAATGGGTTTCATTTGTCGGACGTTTTGTCACTTCGGGGTCGGCCTCATTCGGCTAATTTGTTCGGTGACGATTTGGCAAATGGATTAATAATATCGAAACGAGCGGGGGGTGACGGAAGTGGACGATATTAACGCGGATCACGATCAACGTGAACGATAAACCCGATGCTGGTAATTCGACAAAGGGTCCGATGGTTCCTTTCCCTATGAAGTTCAAGCTCTTCACGTGACCTTGACATGGGAATAGATCTCAAAAAAACAGGTTGGAAACTGTCATGCGCGGAATTTTTTCATTAATCGATCGAGTTCATTAAACTCTGTTCTTTTCTTTCTTACGAAATTAAAGTTTTTATTTCACAAATCGTATTTTTCGATTGCAAATCGAACTTACGTTTTTAAATTAATTTTCATTTCATTCGATAATTCGATATTCGGCATTTTTATTCTCTATCAAAATATATATTTTTTTAATTCGATAAAAGTTTCGTCCAATATTATTTGAACTTTCTGACAGAATTGAATGGAAAGCTCAATCGCCATTTCACCAGACCGTCCTTTCAAATAAGCACATTAATTCGATAAGTAGAAACTCGAAGGACGATACGATCGTACGAATTACGTTCGGTAGCGGACTACACACAGACATTCAGAGAGAGAGAGAGAGAGAGAGAGAGAGAGAGAGAGAGAGAGAGAGAGAGAGAGAGAGAGAGAGAGAGAGAGAGAGAGAGAGAGGGTACATAATTAACGTTGTACAGGCGGTCAGAAATGTTCGATGTACTGTTACCACGACGGATGGAATTTGTCTCGCGACCGACAGATCATTGGCGGGCTATATGTTGTTCTATTCATACACCGGGTTCACGGCTGTCGAGCAAAGCTCGAACCACGGAGTTTCGAGCGAACGTAGTTGATATAACTGTAGCCAGTGAATATATCGACTTGCCGGGGTCTTCCTTTATGCCCGAGCATTACCTATACATAGACCATATGCTCCTGAGACCGTTCCGACGGGTTGAAGACATTGACGGAACCCGGCCAGCAAGCTTCTCCACGTAATGGCGCAACTTCCATACGTCGTATACATCGGGCATTCCAAGTAAAATCGATAAGTCATATTCCTCACTACATCGAATCATTGGCATACAATTTCTTTATTTTTATTTTGCTTTTTTATAACTCTGAACAGACCCTAATTGGTCTTTCAAATTTGTTCAAGCTTGTCCTAAAGGTGGCGCAACGTTCGGCTATTTGTAAAATTAATTTTTCTCATTGAAATCATTGAAATATGCAAAATATCAACATTTTTCGAAATATATTATACTCTGTTGTTTATAAGACGAAAAATTTGTAAAGAAAAAAATCAAAATTTCAAATTAAGTGTTTCCATTGGTTTTTATCTCTATTTACAAAAAAAAAAGATCATTGCGCCATCTATGAAAGTGGCCTGAAAAAGTCTGATAGAAAATAGGATCTGTTTAGAGTTGAGGGAAAGGTAAGAAAAAAATGTACACCATCATGTGGAAACGTGAGGGAAATGATCTCTCGATTTCACTTGGAATGGCCCATATGCATTAGATCGGCAACGTATCGCGTAAGCCCGTTTCGATGACCACACTGAAAGAAAAAATTGGTCGGTCCACCCGTGAATTGGTTGCGGTATCCAACTTTGTTGGACTCTGGGGAGCCGTCCCATTAGTTGGTTGGGATAGGTATTTTTAATAGATAAGGATATGTTGGTCACGTCTTCCATCTCGATATGACCGATGAGGCAGCCGAGTTGGCTGCCTCAACCAACGCAAGCAGACAGTGCGACTGTGTTATTGGTCAGAGCAGCTTACAAGAAATGCAAACCCGCGGGCTCTGAATTGGTTGGCCCTCTCAATTTTCTTCTATGATATATATATATATATATATATATATATATATATATATCGATACACCGCACTTTTCTAATAAGTCCACGCCTCTTCCGTCCATCGTCAAATGCCACTAGAATTCACTCAAACACTCGAAAAAAACACTTGCAATATATACCGAAACGTTCACCCGAAACCGCGTGGTCTCATGCAACAGTGACATCACGCTCTACGATCTATGGAATACGCGCGATGGGTTCGCTGTTCCAGCGCCCGCGTTGTCAACGCCATCTACCGACTGTATGGAGGAACTATAATGAATTACTGCCGCGACTAAAAATGTTTCCAGCCACCATGCACCGTTTCTGTCGTATCATTCTAATTGGCTGCTCTGACCAACTATTCCCTGACCACGAATAAATGGCTATCTTAACCAACCTTTTCTTTCAGTGTGACTATCTAGTTCGTGACAATTAAAAATGGTCACTGTCACCATGAGCGATGGCAGGCTCATCCATCAGATTGGCTGCTCTGACCAACTATTCCCTGACCACGAATAAATGGCTATATTAACCAACCTTTTCTTTCAGTGCAGTGAGCGACGCGCGTCTGACCCCATCGGGTATTGCACTACTGCGGCCGTTCGGGCGATACATTCCCGTGCTGCTACCCGCTCGCCGAAGACCGATGAACGTCACCCACGAGCTTGGCAAAAGTTTCAGTAATGCATCTTATGTACGTACGCAGGTTCACGGTTGTGCCCATGTACATAAGGGTGTCCCTTCGTGAAATCAATTCGAAATTTGAATGCTCTTATCCTCTGACATTATTCAATGTGTATGAAAAAAAAAAAATTGGACCAAATTGCAGAACGCCACTACATGATTGAAATATCGATTGATTTTTTTTTTCACACACATTAAATCATTCTAGAAGTTGAGAGCATTAAAAATTCGAAATGACTTTTTTTTGTCAAGCTTTGTATTTGTCAATTACCCTGGAAGGATTTAATGAAATATGGACTTTTGTTGTTGTTGATTTTTATTTTTATTTTTGTTCATTTTTTTATTTTTATTTTGTATCGTTGCTTGTAATTTGAGTGCCCGGATCAAATATCTCGAATACGAAAAATTCATATCGAACATTTTTCGTGTATTTACAACGGCGCAGTGTCAATATTTTATATTTCCTTTGTGCAAACATTGATTGACACAGGTTGGATCGAATTTCCGATGAATTGCGTTTGATTGGAATTTCTTTGACGTTGATTTTAATGGAACAATTCAATCGCCATTGAAACAAAGCTGTAAATTCGCTTGTAATTCGCTTAGCTTTCATGTTCATAAGCGATGAATGTTTATGGGTTTGGTGGAATGGCTTTTCGGAGGAGTTGAATATAGCTGGGTTTTGTTTTTTTGTTTTTTGTTTTTTTTTTTTTCATTTTTAAGATTGTGATGGGTTGGTTGATTAATCGGTGAAACTTAAATGAAGTGATTCGTAGCAGGATGACGACGAATAAAATATGTTCAACGGAATTATCACAATTCGTTACACATTATTAGTGAGAAAAAAAACAATCATCTCTATTGTCGAATAAGATATGGGAATGTGGAACGGTCGATTCAGAATGTCAAATTAACGTAACGAATGGGTGTTCAAACGGTTTTTCAGAAGCGAGTTTACCGCGAAGCTCAATATTTGTTTAGCGCAAATGAACGAAAAACTTTTGTCATTCGTAATTGCGCGGTCATTGAACTTCGCGTAGCAGCATAACCAATCACGATCGATCATACCCACACAGAGTCCAAGGGTCGAACAAAAAATCTCATTAATCATGTGCGTAACACAACTAACGTACATTTCATTCGATCGTTCAAACAGCCACATAAGTAATGAGTTTTTCACACGGTGGAATGAACTTTGATGGTATCGATTGAAAGTTAATTGCTAGATTATTCAATGTATTATCCGACGTTATTCAATTAATTCGTTATGATCGGAATTGAGTTTGTAACTTTAACGCATAGGGTGCGCAGAGAGTTACGTTTTAATTTTGATAGTCTAGAACTTGATCAAATATCTACTAATTAGATATATCTAATGTAATCTATATATTTATAATATATAGTATGATAGTATTTACACAGACTCAGTGAAAATCGATTGACGAATAAAATGTTACGACAAATAAGACGAAGAGATCCAACGTCGAGGGAAATTCACATTATTGGATTTTTCAATAAAAAAAAAAATAATAATAGTAACGCGGGTGAAATGTAGCAAAAATTCCTACGTTATCGACATTTGCTCCGAAGGGTAATCTCATCGATATTTTTTCTCCTCGTCAACCTTTATTATTGATGCGTTAAATCGACGGTTGATGAAAAAATAAAAATCAGCAAATACGAACTCAAAAGCTTCAAAAACCTTTTTGAAAAAAAAATTCAGTACGATTATTTTAAATTGAAATTCTCAAAATATCATACGCTTGTAAAAATAAAAATGATACAATTTCAACATTTCATTCTTTCGTCAATATCATAAATATATATAAATATATATATTTTTTTTCATCACGAGAAACTTATTTTTATGTCACGTAATCGAATATTCGCGTGTACAAAAATTTATTTTACCATCTAAATTAATGAAACAACGAATTTCTCGGATTATAATTTGTTCGTGAGGTTATACGGCATATTTCACGAAAATTTAATTAATTAAGTTACGTGCGTCGTCGATACGTGTTTCAGACGTTTTAATTTTTTATTTTTCATTTTTATTTTTATTTTTGTTTTTTTACATTTCGTGAGATAAGGTCTAATGTGCTTGTCTCTAATTTTTATAGCTGTGGGTTGTTGTTTCGGGGGTTGGGGGATGAATAAAAGTGAAAACGATGAGAGTCAAGTAACGCGAGGGTGACCGTCAGCCAAGGTTTGCCGCACAGCCAGACCGGCGTCTATTACCTGTTGACACGCGGCCCTCTCGTTACAACGCCCCACGGAGTCGACCTGCAGCAGGGCGCTACGGTTACGCCCTACCCGTTGCTCCCTCGACGGCTTGTCTCCCATATAGCTCGTGCATGCATTCTCTCATACGCGCACCAATCTACAAGCTCTCCACGCACACTCGATTCCACGAGCACGTACCACTCCGAAAGAGGTTTATCATCGCGGCTAGGGCGTATTTACAATTACGTACCCGAGTTTCACGTTAATGTGTGACGTCATCATGAATTTTCCGTGGAATATACTATTGTTATCTATATTTAAATATATGTGTGATAAAATAAGAAAGTTCATCGGCACACCTCAATATTAAGATAGAGGACTGAAATTTGGACGACCTTTATTTTTTTTAATTAACTTCGGATTTTTTGACTGGGAGGACAAATTTTTTTTTCAGTAAAAAAAATAATAATTCAATAATTCAATAATTCGATAAAAAGAAAAATTCACCGGATCGCCTTAATTTTAAGATAGAGAGCTGATTTTTTAAGGATCTTTTTTTTTTTGAAGTGTACTTCAGATTTCTCAAGTAGCAAGACAACTTTTTTTTCCTCAACGCGCAGAGGTGTAAATCTCAGAAAATCTTTTTTAGATTATCTAGAAATCTTTTTTAGATTTATTTTTCATACTTTCAAGAATATTTTGAGCGTTTACTTATATTAAGATTCAAATTATTTTTGGCGTTCTAACAATTTATGTTGAAATTGTTTTTTTATTTTATGTTGTTATCTTTTTTTTATCGTTCTTCCGACCTCAGTGAATGTATAATCGTTGAAATAACATATTCACTTGAATTAAGTTGAGCGAGAACCAAACGGCTGTTTTCTTTGAAAATAATTTATAAATGTTTCAAGGACTGATATTACCTGGTAGAGCTTTGAAAATTTGAAAAGCATGATGTTGGGTTTATAATCGCATCTTTCAAATGGGACTCATCAGTAATTATTGTCATTTAGAGAGGGTTTCAAGAGGCTGTTTGACGAACTTACTCGAGGGAAAGATTCGACAATGAATACAGTGTGTGTGTGTGTGTGTGTGTGTGTGTGTGTGTGTGTGTGTGTGTGTGTGTGTGTGTGTGTGTGTGTGTGTGTGTGTGTGTGTGTGTGTGTGTGTGTGTGTGTGTGTGTGTGTGTGTGTGTGTGTGTGTGTGTGTGTGTGTGTGTGTATGAGTGCATGTGTGTGGAAATAATATAAAGCCTTTGCTTTACAATTTTCAACAGAATGTGAAAGGGAAAAGCGTCAAGCCACCAAGCCGATTAGCATCGTGCATCACTCCTTCGTACGGTCTGCAAGCCACGGATGCGACTGGCTTTCGACTCAAACGTGAAAAAAAATTCGACTTAAATATTATGAATTCTTTTTAGTCACAAAGGATTGTTAAACCCCATCGAAATAATACGATGCGTAATTGAATCTTCTCATGTCCCATTTTTGAATAAATGCACGATCGTCGAAAAATAAGTATAACGGTCCAGCCCATTTTCTTTTGGTAATGCATTAATATTTTGCATTGGATAAGAGCTGATTATGAGATTGAAAACATTCGAGTGACATGTGGCCGAAAAAAATTCGTCAGACCTGTTTTCTAATCAGTGCTGCATATCATATATATCTGAAGCATCGATAAAAGTCAGTACACAATGTATTCTCCATATAAATTTCATCCGGATACCAAATATCTTTCGATGATCCAATTTATTCGTCCTCCCTATGCCGGCCACCCTCCTCGATTATAATCTAAATACGTGATGATCGGAATCGAAATTTGTTAAATCCAATTAAAATTTAGTTAGCTCAACTGAACGTTCATCGACAAAACGACACGTCTCCATCGGTGAAATTTCAATAAAATAATTAGTTTAATATCCATTAATCAGCCGATTGAATGTCGAAATTCGTTTAATAATTAACACATTTCGACTAAATAGCTTCGGAGCTAGGTGATTTACTTGTTGCATGTATTTTTATTTCATATACATATTCGAACCTCGATACGTTCATAATGATAATTTATTTTTTCACCACATGACGGTAGTTTGTTATTCGCATTTAAACGTAAATACTGCCAAACATCAAAATTGATTGAAAAATTGTGATTCGAAAATGAATACTTCACGAATACGAATTATTCAAAGGCTTGGCCGAAAAAGTAACGAGGGGCTCCGATATTTCGAAGAATCTTGTAACATCTGGACCTTTCACTCAATAAACTCTAATAAAAAAAAATATATTGTAATTGAAAAAAAAATGAAAATAATAAAAATTATTCCACTGAAAAATGAAATATTTCAAGAATTTTCGAGCAAAAATTACGATCATTGAAAATGTCTTACCTGTATATGGGTGTGATGTCGTTCTTGTACCAGACGATGAGTATCGCCGAGTCGTTGTGTCGATTGGGCGGATGAATGTCACATGGCAGCTGAGCCATGCCACCTAGTACAGCCTTGGCCTGGGCTGGGGGTCCTGAAACACGAAACACTGATCGGATAGTCGCCACCTGCACCCCACCTGATATTCAACTAGCGGGATTCGTGCTACCATACTACTACCCATCCGTGCATTATCAACGTTACATCGTATCTCATCGAATTTTTTTCGAAAATCAAATCAACAACTCGTTTTATCAAACTTTCGTAATTACAATCAACCCACGAACGTCAAATCAATAGAAAAAAAAACCATGAAACAATCAAATTATCTCGAATTATCATCGATTCGATACGACATAACAAGCAAAACAGTATAACAAGCAGCCCTGATGATTATTGACAAGCCACAAAATCGAGACCGACACGATAACCAGGGTTTCACGTATCATCGAAGTATATCTATAACGTGTGCGAATTGTCGAAATCTCGCGAATCGTTATTATAAGCACCTGAATACACAACGAAGTGGAGTACGTTCGATGAAGCGTCATCGAATTACGCATCTATATTATGTACCGTGTCTAATGAAATCGGTTGTGTGGTTTTATGCTATAGCGTCTAGTTTCAATATACGATAATGCATCAGTCTTCGATAATGAGCCACCATTGTCAAGCTAGAATTCACTTTCGAGCCAAACGGATAATTCAAATTCGTGCGAAAATAACGAATTTATTTATCATCGATACTCGAACACAGTTGGCGACAATGGTATTGCAAATAATATTATTATCTTCGAGTGTTTTGGGAATGATGGTGAGAAGGTGGATTTACGATCGACTCGATCCAGCCCAGCTGTTTGGGAAATAATAAATCAAAATCTTGGATATTATGCACAAATCGTTTAAAAAAAACGTGATTATAATCAAAGTACTGGATTATTAACAAAAACAAGATTTCCATCATAAACAATTAAAACGAAAAAATTTGAATGCAGATGATTCCAATTACAACGCATATATATCAATCTGAAAATGTTTGACACAAAATGTTAAGTGAAAATACATAAAACAAATTGACCTGCACTTTATTTACATAAGGATCCCTATACAATGACAGTTGCTTTCACGTTCATGTGAGAATTTCGCAGAAATGTGAAATTGCATTGTCATTAAACAAATCCATCGCTTTTCTCCAAAAATTTTGCAATTTTCCTCATAATTTATACACATACCTAATTTTATCAGAAGCGAGACAAAGTACAACAGTCAAACCCACCACAAAACATTTACGTATGAGTAGTGTGACTAGTCCGATTCTAAGCCAGTCGATAATGCAGAGGCCTTTACCTTACCGATCATTGGTAACCTAGATGCTTCTAGCTTATCGACTGGCTCAGTAGCGGCCTGATTGCACTCCTCGCATATTCGTTTCACTCTTATATCATAAAATATTAATCCATAAATCCTCAATTTGACAAACGTGCGAGGTGTAAGACCCTCGCACGTTTGTCAAATTATAATTTATCGAAAAATATTCCACGTCCTGCCAAACGGTTGGAGATCAACTCAATTTCACTCCAAAGCTCCATCGTATAAATTCTGAATTAAAAACCTGTAAAATCATAATATCCCGCCGGCGATCGTGGACCAATCGATTTGTTTGTTAAAAATTTAACTGAATCAAAAATGAAAAAAAAGAATATTAACGAAAGTTCCGTGACGATGATTGAAAGCAAACAAAGAGTTGAACCGATAACTACGATTTTTCCAACACACGAGAAGTTGAATAACGACTAATGATGACGAATCAGAAGAGTTTTCAAGATTATCCACAGCCGTTGCAGCGATTCAATTCCACGATGAAATTGTTCCGTGCCATATCTGAGCGTACAACCCCATGGGGCGTGGGTGGGGGGGGGGGGGGAGTTGAGGTGAGAATGCGAAAATTCTCGTAACGCTTAGACGCAACCAGTTTCAGTTCTTCCGACCTCGTCGAAGCCACGGAGTTTGAGAAAGATACCGTGGGAAAACGACCAGACGGAAATAAAGCTCTCGTTGGAAGAGAACACACATACCTATACACACACATACACACATACACACACACATTCCTAAAACGTAACCGGATTCCCGCTCGATAGAACCGTAGATTCGTGGCTGAAACCGCAAAGCTCATGTACACGTGACGATCGACGAACGTTAAAACAACGCAGTGCTTTATCTCCCTTTCCCTATTTCTCGCGACGTTCAACCCTTCATCCCTCATCCACAACCACGCACGTGGAAAACCGTCGCGATGTATATATATAGCAATCGCGTTTGGTTTTCCAGCACGTTTCAACATCTCACCTAACGCCCGACTCGTATCCCACGGTCCTTTCACGCGGAATCGCTCACTCTTCTCGGTCTCGGCATCGCTCAACCCCCATCTACGATCTCGGGGTCGTTATATCGACGACGCGTGCTCGGGTCGAGGTCGAGCGGCACTAGACTACGTACGAGAACGTGTATACGTACCTACGATCTAACCGCAATTCCGTTTCACGCTGCAACGCGGCTGCTGCTGCTACTCGTACTCCAAGAATAAGCAACGATTTTCTTTGAATTGTTTTTTTTTTTTTTTTTCATTTTTTTATTTTGTTCTATATTTTTTTCCTCGTATGGGCTCCAACGGACCGAGCAAAAGACATTCGCAATTCGCGCTTCAACTACGCGCCTGGTTTTTTTTTCCATGTCCGATGTAATTTTTATTTTATTTTCTCAGCTGTGATTCGACTTTGAGTTTTTTTTTACATTTGTCGTCGTTGAGATCGAAGAAGTTGCACAAGCAGTTCCCACACAACACGATTGGAAGAGTAATTTCGGTTATTATGAATTTCTCGCAGTTTAAGATGCAAGAATCTTTTTTGTCCTTTTCGTTGAAGCGCTATGTCCTTGTAGTGACACATTTTTAAAATTTTTGTCAATAATACACGATAGAAATTATTTCTTAAATTTCAAATTTAAGATTACGAAATGATAAAAACTGAAAAAAAGACAATTAAATAAGCAGCAGAATATTTTATTATTCTAATCTCATGTAGAATGGAGGGGAAAAATCAAAAGGAGAGTTTAAATGATATTATTATTATTATTATTATTATTATTTGTATTTTCAATGACATATTTTTAGTCAATAAATATTACTACTCATTCAAAACGCAAATGTCTCTGACTAGATTATACATATATATATATGTATCTATATTCCTTATACTTATACAAAAATATTACGAACGATTAATACAACAACGATATTGTATTTTACGGATAATTGAAATTTACGTAAAAATATGTTCCACGATAACCAATAATTTTCCGCATTATTGTTTCTACTTTTTTTCAGCATTTCCAATTACCAACGAAAAAACTTCTAATCGTGCCACGTCGTTACGCAAAATACTTTTATCTTATACATTCTGATCTTACGTCCCAACGTAACCACCCTCCCCCTCCCCTCCCCCCCTTCCCCTCCCGTGCTTTTCGCTCTTCGTCCCGGGACCCACGCGAGCCGAGCGCATTGCGGAGCAGCTTGAGGAAAGCCCTCCGCCCTCCGCCCTTTCGCGCCCTTCGCCCGGCCCAACCCGCCACACCATCCTCGGCGTCCCGGATCTCGCGTGCGCGACGACCCCGAGAGCGTGTATGAAACAAGGGTTTTACCAGGCCGAAGTAAATTTCCCATGGGTTACCTTTCCTCGGATAATAAGGACCGAAGGGTGGCCCGGCAAAGCCAAGCCCCCCCTCACCCCCTTCGGTTATACGGCACAAGACTCACTCACCGCAGACGCGTAACGCCTTTCCGCGTAAACCTACCTTTTGTCCATCCTTCTCTCTCTCTCTTTCTCTCTTGCACTTTCATCCAGCTTCGACCTCGTCTCGTTACACGGCAACTTCCGGCCAATAGATTCTCCTGGCTACCACCGCAAGATCACTCGCTCATTTTGCGACCCCAGACTGTGCGCTCCACTATCACCCTCCCACACACACACACACACACACACATATACCGACCGAGTTTTCACGAACCAGTGCGGGTCTGTGTACGTCTACCGCACCAGCTGCATCCACTGCGGTACCCGACTCACCCATAGTCTCCGGGTTATCTTGCGGAATTTAATAATAATTGAAAATTACGATAATTCACGTATTCAAGAGGCAATCTTCTCTTTTACATTTCCCATCTCTCTCTCTCTCTCTCTCTCTCTCTATTTCTATCTCTTACCATTTTCGTATTTTCCATTACTTTTTACATTCCCACCCCCCGTTTTCCTTCCACAACTTTTCTCGTACCTGATCTAATTCTCGCCCGATGATGCAAAAGTGGATTGTTCCAGATGTGCGAGGGTGTAAGAATCGTATACTCTTCCGTGTTCTCGCCGATCGTACTATCCTGGATTACTTTCCACGTTTCTTTTTTCTCTCTTTCTCTCATTGTCTTACTTTCTGTTTATCCGTTTTCATCCCTCTGTCTCTCTTGCTCTCCGACCGGCGGCTCGGGTAATCACCGATATTCTCCGGGTTCATCCGCCCGTGGCACGAGGGTCGAAGATCCTCTTCCTTCCTTCCCTTCCTCTCCCCCGCAAGTCTCGAGAGTCAAAGTAACCCAACTAACCGCGCTTCGCTGTAGGCCGATAATCCGCGGGTCAGACAGTGTCGTTGAAGCCACACAAATGCGTCCTTTAGCCCCTCTCGGAACCCGGTAGCCCCCGATGTGCTTCCCATCCCCCCACCGAACCGAGTCACTCTCTTTTTTTTCCTACTCGTCGTATAATACCTTTGTACCCATATTACGCGCTCGTCCGTGAGACTGTGCGATAAACCGCGGAGTCCATTCGCCCTAAAACCCCACAACGACGCTTGCGACTTGCGCCGGAAACTCCGGGAGCTTTGGAAATTTTTTTTTTTGTTCTTTTTTTTTTCGTCGATAAACCCCGACGACCCCGAACGTGTTTATTAAAATTTTTGTTTTTGCAGTTTTTGATAACAAAAAGTAAACGAAAAAAAAAAAAAAATTCTCGAGTGCATCGTCAAAGCGTTTCGGATCATATATAGTTTTTATCGTCAAATCTTTAAATTTTCGAATCTTTGAATTTTATTAATTCAAAGATTTAAATCGTCTAAACATGTAAGACTCAATTGCGTTTGGAATTGAATATAGAAAGTTCAGGAAATAATTTCAGCACAGCCACTTTTATGGATAATTTGAAAAGTTACAGCCACAGCTCGAAGATTCAAAACTTTCATTCATTATTCTCTAGAAAACCAAATCGACCCTCACAACTTAACCTTTTTACGACGTCTCCAGTGTGTCAGCCTTCGCCGTCGTTTCGGACCATCGATTACCAATATGAAAAAAAAAAACAAAAAAAACGAAAAAACGAAATCCCCGGTGTTCACAAGAAAAAAATGAAAAATCCGATCGGATTATAGAGAATATTCGGAATTTCTTAAACTTTACCGATGGAATTTACGATGCTCGTGCATTCTATCGAACACTCAGCTATCCGTCGTCGTCCATGGTTTAATCAAAACCGTGGATCGCGACTGATATGTAAGCACATGTATCTCCGAGCCACCGTGCCACCACCATTAAAAGCTGTACGAGCTTGAGCCACTTGGGTTAACCGCAAAAGCAGATTATTGATTATATTCGTGGGGTAGTTTGCAGCGTGCCGGATATCGAATGTTCAATGACATCCGACTTTCCGATAATGGCCCGATAATAATGGCAGCCCACAGTTGTCCCAGCGTCATGGAAAACTACTGGATGATAATTCGGGGTACAGTACTGGCAATTCGGTATTCGCTCATTCATGGAAATATCATTGCTCCAAACAAATAGTGCTTGACCACCTGTCGCATTCGAATGGATGCTATTCACGGTGGGGATAAACTGATATTATACATTTTTCAGTCCACCCGATAAACCGCCACATAAATTCCGTTCATACATTTTTTTTATTGCGAGAGAATCGATAGCCGCCAGACGTGATGCATTATCGGTGGTCATAACTGCGGGTTTACGGAAACGTATTTAACGAGATCGTACAATTCGACATGTACGTCACGGTTTTGCGACCTCAGAGGCAACGGTACGTCATTGAAAGGTCACGAGTCTCCAGCCACTCCAGGAGTTAACCAGCCACGGACCAGAACTGGTTAAATATACATGGCCGATTGTCGGTAGCCATGACCGGGTCAAGTTTCGGTGCCCTTGCGAGTCTGACATTTTTCTACATGGCAATTAAATTTATTGATAACTTTATATGTCACATGAATATTAGAGAGATTCTTATCTGGGTTGTCATATTCGAATGGTGATTTTGCCGGAAGCTCAATCAATTCGGAAAAAAAATTGAAATTTTCAAGCCTGTCGTGAACCTCCTAGTCCAATTCTAATCACCGCCAAGGACCAGCTGAAGTTTCCCATTTGAAGTACATTCAATTTTTCTACAAGTCGGTTATTATATTCGCGGAACGACTAATTATTGTTCGAAAAATCCAATACTGCACGGAGTTAACGGGTATAAAATCTTTTTTCACGGAAAAATAAAATTCATATATGGGTCATCTCTCATGCCACGTTTACATGCAACCTTGACACCGTTCCTCTTATGATCATCATTCACACGTACGTGTGGCATGAGACGACCCATATGTGCATTTTATTTTTTTCTGTGGAAGTAGGATTGATGTCCGTTAACTCCATACAGTATTGGATTATCCAAACAATAATTAGTCGTCCTGCCAATAGAGTAAACAACGTATAGAAAAATTGCATGTATTTTGAATGGGAAAATTCACTTGGTCTTAGACGGTGATTAGAATTGTACTAGGAGGTTCATGATGGGCTGAACGTTTCAAAAAAAATTTACGGAACCGATTGAGCCTCCGGCAAAATCAACATTCGGCCGTGGACCAAATAATAATCACCCTTATGAATATATACCTGACACAAATATAATTATTAGCTTTGTATTCATGTTAACATTAGACTTCTGCTTATCCTGCCAATTATATTGCTCCTAGCCACTATTATATTTAAACGTGATGAAACCAAAAGGTATCTTGGAAAAATTTTGCTACGAGTTTATCACAAGTCCGACTTGAACAACGTAGATATATATACTCAAAAGCTGTTTCATCATAGTTTTCCGTGCCTTTGACTCGTTACCGCGGTCCTCTCTCGACTCTGTGTGCATCCTCTTTCGGTTTCGATGGTGCATCACACACCCTCGGATGACACTCGATGCACATGCACAAGTACATCATTGAGCTTGCGTCTACATGACCGTGTCTGACTGTACTATCCGATCGCTCGCGTAGCCAGTGAGCTTTTTCGGTCCTTGATTTTCTTTCGGGTTTACTACCTCGTCGCTTTTGAGCACTCTCGAGTGACACGACCCCCCCCCCCCTGCCCCCACGCGTGTGCACGTACGTGCATCCCCGTACCGCACACGAGTGTCAACGTTTTTTCCCGACCATGTGCAACCGACACCCACCACGTACTATCTAGCACGGGCTCACGAAGTCACAGAGAAACGGGGTTCTCGTTGACTCAGTGGCTGCTTGCAACGATATCACCAAAAGCCCTCTCTGACACTCCGAGTGTGCGAAAAACTACCCCAAACAATACGAGAATATTTCAATATAAAAAAATTAATGATTAAAAATCAAATATTTACCAGCAATAAATTATTAAGTTTATTATAATGATTTTTTGTTTTTATTTTCTTGAAAAATAAAAATAAACTTTGGTAGTCTCAAGTAAAAAAATTGTGTTTGAACTGTATATGGGATTAGGCATATATATGGTCTATGTGAAAAAAGATAAAAAGCTTAACAAGATTTCCGTTACACGCACCAATCTCTATCAGCTGAATTTAAGAAAATAAAAATAAAAAACGTTTTTCGGATTCCGAGAACATAATTATTTAGAATCGAGTGAGACAGACGAATCATACACGTATTTACGTTGCACTCGTATTACAAACTCGTTCGTTAGTTCAAGATTGATTTTTTAAGGTAGTATCCTAGATACTGTAAAAGTCAAAGCAAGCCTGAGATATTCCATCTCCTGATTGAGGTACGTAGTACTTTGATGTGGCAACGTCGCGTGTTATGATGTCGATCAGAGAGAGAGAGATAGAGAGACAAGATGGAAAACAAACGCGCAACGTTGCCATGTCTACTGGATCACGATCAACTCCTGAAATAAACTGTATTTTCCCGATGTTTGTTTGCTTACTATTTTCATCACAGTCTCCTGATCTCTACTTTCAAGTGCCCAAATTGTTCTCTGAATATTCAACTTGCATTTTAAGTGTTTCCATCAAAATCTGACGACGACTTTTTGTATTATATCAAATTGAGCGTGATTTTCCATAAGGCTCCATGTTAAACGTGTGAAAATAAGAGTGTTGATATCTTTTTTCTCGCGCTCCGGAAAGCCATAAAGATTTAACTCAACCCTTTTCTTATACCTATAACCCATATAGCATTTTGACATACATTTGATATCCATTGTATATACTCCTGAGGATATTGAATATCCTATGTATATACCGATATACCGCAGCGTATATCTAATGGATATCCATTGTATCAGCAAAGGAGACACTTTCTTATATCCATTGCATATACATTGTATATACTCGCGTATATGCATAGTATGTCCATCGGATATACGGTATATACGCGTATATCCGATGAACATACTCTGCATATACACGGGGACATCATATGTATATACAATGTACTAAAAAACTGTCTCGCAGGTATATAAAGAAAGGAAAAAAAATAGGAGACGCGGGGACTCGATCCAGGGTTCTCGCGGTTACTAGTCCGGCGCGCTGCTCACTGCGCTACGCCGACTTCGATGAATATGGTATTATTGATCTGTCATAAAAGCTAACCATTGTGACTTAGGAACTTCGCGAAGTAAAGTCGGAGTTCGCATGTACAAGTATATATGGACTACATACAGACCATGTCGTCTATATATAGAGTTTATATAGTCTATATATAGACTATATAGAGTCTATAAATAACCTATATATAAATTGTATTTTCCCAATTCCATATATAGTTTATATATAATTTTCTTACTTGGGTGTTGATAGCTTGATTTTTTTTATGGACATGTATAGATATACATTGGATATTATATGAATATGTCGATGAAACACGTTCACATAAGAGTATTTGGCGTATATCCATATAATGTGCAATGGACACCCGTGCAGGTATATACATGCATGTAAGTCGTATAGATATCCATAGAACACCTTTTCCGGTATGTCGACATAAGAGTTTTTGCCGCATGTCCATACAATATATTCTGAACGTTCGTGCATGTATATACATGTATGTAAGTCGTATGGATATCCATAGAACATCCGGTGCTGTATGTCCACATAAGGGTATTTTCCGTATATCCATACAATGTGCTTTAAACGTTCGTGCATGTACATACATGCATGTAAGTCGTATGGATATCCATGGAACATCTGGTGCTGTATGTCCACTTGAGGGTATTTTCCGTATATCCATACAATGTGCTTTAAACGTTCGTGCATGTACATACATGCATGTAAGTCGTATGGATATCCATAGGATATACAGGATATCTTTTTCACATTATGGATATCCAATGGATATACATGGAACATTTGGTGCTATATGGGAAGTATGCCGAGTTTTATGAAAATCTGACGAGGACTCTTATCGAAGGTACAACCTTGAGTTCGTCTTGCCAAAGCAATCGCAGACAAATGTTTTCGCAATCCAAAGGAAAATTTCGCGGTGGACACGTAGCGAGCTCCGTTCGGCGGCTTCTTCATCGTCGTCCCACGATCCAGACACTTAAGTAGCTACGACCTTTAACACGGGTCACGTGATGCACCGCAGATGCTCTTTCTCATCGTCGCTAAGCGCCAACGTGCCATTCGTGCACGTCAAAGCGCGGGCACTAAACGCGTTTTGCTTAAACTTCCGAAACGTCGGGCCCGCGTGGAAGGTCACGTATGACAGGGGGTTGGTTGGCACGTAGACGGGCGTTCACCAGGCAGGCCAAAGGGTGGATTGTGTTCCACGCTCTGCCGCATTCCAGCTTTAACGCTGCCGCCGCCGCCGCAACCACGCGGCCTTGCTTCGACCTGTTTTTTCTACATCTTCTCTTCCTTTCCTTTTTTCTAACCCTTCACTCCACCCCCTCCCCCTCCTCGTCCTTTGCCTCGTCACCGTACTCGCCTCTTATGTCGCATATTTTCCAACTCTTCCATTTTTATCGTCATAAAGCGTGAATACATATCTATATATATATATATATATATATATATATACATATATATATATATATATATATATATATATATATATATATATATATATTATTCCACATTCATATCTGCAAACCGACATTCAACATTTACTTCTTCAAGGTCACATCTCCATGCTTTTCTCGGTTGCCACACGCATTCCTGACTTTGGTCATACATCTTTTGCCCAATACTTATTTTCGGTCCTGTAATATTGTGTTCTGGGCTTTAAAAACTATATAATACATATGTATGAATTCCGAACAGACTATATATCTATGTAGATTCCATATGGAATTTTGCATATATACTCTGTATAAAGACTGTATAAAGTCTATGAAGCAATTCAAACGAATTGAATCGAACGGTATTTGATATTTATCGGCGATATTTAATATATACAGGGTGGTCCACGTAACTTGCACACCCGTATAACCTGTAAAGTATGCGTCGTGCGTATGAAATTTGTGTATAACATTCTTTGTTTGTCATTCAAAGTCAACGTCGTGCTGGTAAACAGAATGCAACATTTGTCGTATCAAAACAGTGAAAGAACGTAAAAATTTTACTAAAAAACCAACAAACAATTTCACTATGTTTGTTGAAAATGTTCGTCTGGTGATATCAAGGTCGAAACTCAACCTTATCACAGATTTTCACGGAACAACGAGATGTTAACGTGAAATTGTTTTTTTAACACGAGTGAAGTAATAGTGACCCAATGAATAGCCTCTGATACTGAACTTCTGATTGATTGATAATAAGTGAATTCCAACTCGATGCCAATCGAAAAAGGTTTTCAAGAAACAATGTTAAATTACTCGTCAGTTATTAGGCTTGCGGTTCGATACAGATCACTATAATTGAAGTTTTATTTCAAATTTTTACGTTTCTTCACAATTTGGTATATTAAAAATGGAGCGTTTCATTTACAAACACGACGTTGACCTTGATATCTCCGGAACGCCTCCACCAATAAGCAAGAGTTGTGCGAAAAAAGAGTTGACCTTGATATTATGAAACGCATATTTGCAAATTATACAGGTGTGCAAGTTGCCTGGACCACCCTATATACGGACCTCATATAAATCATGTATACATTTTATACAGACTGCATAAACCTTATAAGCAGATTATACACATTCTGTGTACAATTCTATATATATATATCAATTATACAGAGTCAATTAATACAAATCCTGGACATCCCTAAATTTGATTTGAACTTTGATCCTTTGATTTCGGATAAAGCGTTATCTACGACTCATTAACTTTTCATTTGCCGAGATAATACGAAAATTCAACCGTGATGTAACCAAGTGAATCCGCGAAACGTTGAAATTATCATCGTCGGAAGCGACCGATCAATTAATTATCCGATTAATTCGTTCCGTTTAACTTTACGTAACACGTGGTAATAATTTATCAAAGCACGCGCCAAATATTTCAATATTTCGACCAACTGGTATCACATCACGTCACTACGGGCTTCACGGAGGTGGAATTTAACGAAATTTCATCCAGAGGTCGGGAACTCTTCACCGGAATACAAATAGAACTTCAACAGCGCTGCTTTATTCGAGAATACGCGAAGCAAGAACGAAAAACCCCGGGAAAACAGAATTTCACAAAGACGAAAGCTCGGTACGAGGATCCCATACAGCGCGGTCCTGTACGCTCTCGTGCTCCCATTTTACATCCATCGTCGTGCATCTATTGCGGCGAATGCACGATGCCGCTGTTGCTAAAACGGGAATGCACTATCGTAGTCGGTGCGATAGTAGCGCATGGATGTAAAACAGCTACAGGACCGGGGCAAAGGAAGATTTCACTTTGCGCGGACGTAGCACACATCCCTAGTAAACATGTATATTATTGTATATACATTAGACTGGTTCTCAGCAAGGGTCATTTTTGAATGAAAATAGAAACGCCCTTCACATAGTTTCTAAATAATTAGGTAAAAAAAATATTCGCGATGAGACTGCTCCCTATCTCAAAATATACCCAAGCCTTAGTAATTTTATATTTTTTGTCATTTAATAACATGCAGTGCTTATCGGATTAATTTATTATAGCTACAATATCAACAGAAGACAAATTTGCCTAATATGCTTTCTTTATTAGAAAGATGCGTACTTTTTAGAAAAAAAATGTTCATCACCAAGAACAAAATAGCTGAACCAATATGGCGGCTGGAAAATTGGAAATCATTCAAATTGCGATAAAATTTCCCAACAAAATTTCCATCCAAATTTTCTCCCGTAAAATCAGCAGTTTCAATGTTATTATCCAAAAAGAAAAAAAAGCTGAATCATCAGATAAAAAGATGATTTACATTTGTCAAATCGACAATCTACAACTATATTCACACAAAAATAACCTAGATCGAGGTTGTGTCACTTTCGGCCTAATGCGACCGGATATCACGTGTTGAGTATTCGTGCAGGAATAAATTTCGCATCGTACGGTTAATCGCGTTCTAATTTTCAGCCTCGTCGACAAACGATCCGTCACCCTCGTTTCCGAGTCCTCCGGATTTTCAATAGCGTCTCTGCAGCAATATGCAGCAGAGTGACTTTCGATTGCCGTTTTCTGTCGCAAGCTTTCTTCGGTTTCCGTGCCTCCCATTCTTCTCGCCCCCCCCCCCCCCGCCCGAGCCACTCGATCTCCAGCCCGACGCTGGACCACGACGACTATGGAATGAAGAAAGGCCACTGCTGTGTGTCGAGGGATCGCTCGCCAATCTCGCTCGGGAAGTTCTTTCCCAAGCTTTACGAGAGATTCATACCCGATTTTCCGTCCGATGAGGACGCTCGTAAAGATAAAGATCCGAAGAGTTGGTCGCACGTATGCCACGTATACACTTGCGACGATCGTTTTTCTCGTGTCCGTGTGTGTGCGTCTGTGTGTGTATTGGTGGATGTGTATGTGTATGTGAGTGCAGGAGGTTGCGCCTGCGGGCTGAGCTATCGCGTCCGAGCTTTCACCTCGCTCGGTCGGACGAATAATACGATGAAAATGCGACGTAAAATTTTCTACTCGAGATTCGACGATGTACAATGAACTTTCACCTGTGTTTCAGCGTGACCTTGAAACTTTCATCATATTACCATGGTTTTCTTGAACCTCACAAAAGTTATTGACAAATAGAAAAAATAATAAAAAAACATTTGTTTTAAACGGAAATGTTAACATTTTTAACCGTTGACCCACTACATTTTTTCGGCACCTTTCAACCCACTACGGGGGTCGTTATCGTCCAGTATTTTTTGGACCGGTAAAAGTGCTTTAAAAATTCGAAAAAAATCGATGGAAGTTTTTTCAACCTTCAACTTAAAGTCCCAATTGTAATATTTCAAAAAAAATTATTTTTTTTATGCAGTATTTTTATTTAAATTGTGGAGGTACCATGGAACTCAAAGAACCCAAAAAATACTTAAAGAGCAGCAAACGACCCCTGTACTGGGTTTAAGGGTTAATTATAGATATTGGATGTTGAAAAACATTTGTTTTTTCTGTTTTTATAAAAAATTAATAAAATTTTGATAAGATATGATAAGACTTCACTTAGATGAAGCGAATTGAATATCAATGAATTAAAATGTCATTGATATTGAATTCAATGGCATGTAACGTTATGCATTTCATTTTCAGAAAAAGACGTCTTGTAACCATGATTCGTGCAGTTGTTTCGATGAAGGTTACAATTATTGGATAAATTTAAAGACATGTTATTGAACCAACGAATTTTTTTTTTCAGTATGAAAGTACAAGAAAAACATTGTGTATGAGCAGTTGTGAAAAATGGTCTGAAGATCGGTGGCACTGCAATCTGTTGAAATTTTTCCCATTACGATAATGTTTATGGTGAAATGAAAATATAGAAGGCGGCGGGTCTCGCGTGTACTTTGCGAACATACGCAGTCCCCCCGGGCCAGAGGACATCATCATCCATGAGATTATGAAGAGCTTTTGTACGTACTTGCCGAGATTAAAAGGACCTTGTTCTCGCGCAACGCCTCGTTCGAGGCATTGCGCGTTCGACATTTTGGCCTTTCTGAACATTACTTATTCTGAACTTCGAGCCCCACCCCGAAAATCGATGGGTCATGGATAACGATTTTTACGTGTTAATCTTCAAGATTTGGTATAAAAAGGTTTGTAGTGAACGGCTTTTCGTTTGTACTGAAGCCGAAAGAAAGTTATGTGGACTTTAAAAGGTTTTTAACCCCCTCCCCCCCAATTTTTACGAAAATCGAACATTCGATCCGGTCGAACATTTGATCGTGTGAATTTTTTAAATTCTGATACATGACCAGCCGAAATGTCAAAATTCGGAGATTTGATTTTTCGATAAATTGAAATTCGAATAAACAAAATTCGAACTTATGAGCTTTCGAAACATTGAAAATTCGAAACTCAGAGACCCACCCGAAATGTTTTTTTTTTCCAATTTTTTAAGGCGCCTCGGCCCCCTTACCGCCGGTGATTTTGGAGAATTCCACCCATCTTCCAGTGGCGTATACTTGGATCTTTCGATGCACGTAACGAACGTGGTAGGCCGCACATTCGTAGAGTACCCTTCTCGCGAGTTTTAGCAACGAGCGTTTTCAGTGCTTGAATCTCGCTCTCTCTCTCTCATCCCGTAGGCTGCCTCAAACTGCGAGTCGCCCCCCCTCCCCCCAACTCAAGGCGCAAAATATTCAACCCGCCACCAGTCGGGGCTCACGGATCCTTCCTCGATTCCTCGAGCAAACTCCATCTCCGAGGCGCGCGCGCGAATGCCAACCCGCCGGATGCGAATTCCACGGGTGAACGATATTCACGTGGCATTCGCGCGAGAGTAAAAGCTCGAACGTCGCGCGTCGAGTTACGACGACGCTGCGACGACAACTACAGGAGCGAAGAAAAAAAAACGAAAAAAAAAAAACCACACGCGAAAACAGCCGAGGTAGTTTGGAAAACCCGACGAAAGATCGTTCACGGCGCGATCTCGGTTTCCAGGGTTGTGGGTTCGCAAACCCTCACGCGTTTGTGCCACGGGCCACCGGCGTCACAGAGCTTTCCAACCCTCCCCCCCCCCACCGCCGCCGTTTTTCGTTTATTCGCGTGAAAACGTTACGTATGCGGATAACCTATGAGCGACTCGCGGTTATTCGGTGGCCTGGAAAGCAAGAGGGTTACATACATTCCCGTCACCGTTTCACCCACGGCTCACTCACCGAAACCGTGAAAAAAAGTTTTAAAAAAAATAAAAGAAGTGAAAAAAAAAAAAACAGTTTAATATCCAAAATCAATTGTCACAAGCTCATCGTGTGTCCCGTCCCAAGTGAAAAAATTATATATAATCTATATATAAACTATATATGGGATTGGGCATATATAGTTTACTTATAGATTATGTATAGACTATATATAGTCTGTATATAATAGTTTATATATAGATTATATTTAGTCTATATATAATCTATATATGCCCAATCCCATATATTGATAATACATAATTTTTTTTCTTGGGGTAAACTTGTGAATATTTGTGTCCCGTAAATTTATGATGAATCGTCGTTTCGTCGATAATTTTGATCGAGTTTTTTTTTTTCAATTTTTTTTGTATCTTATCTTTACAACAATCGTGTCCTGCACGATTTAATCCGTCATTTGATCCTTTTTCTTTCGACGCTAATCATCACGCATCACACAGAAAAACCGATATCAAACCATTTCAGACGACATTCGGACATTTTGACATACCATGTAGTTTTGATAACGTTGCGAAGAAAAAAAAAAGAAAACCTGAAAAAATTTCAACTCGTTTGATCGATGCGTTTGCTAGTTATATACTTGT
Source organism: Diplazon laetatorius (assembly GCA_963662125.1). Classification (NCBI taxonomy): domain Eukaryota; kingdom Metazoa; phylum Arthropoda; class Insecta; order Hymenoptera; family Ichneumonidae; genus Diplazon; species Diplazon laetatorius. The sequence continues at coordinate 9,477,906 of OY759153.1, forward strand.
TTCAAGTTTGAGACGTGTTCTCATGAGGAAGTGGTCATACTGCGACAAAAGTTGACGACAATTCCCATAAAACACATGTTAAATTTAATATAATATAATTTTATAACTTCCTCAACGAGACGGACTATCGTTATGAAATTTTTCATCTTGTTTTATAATTTCCTAATTTTCTCGATTCTTTGTCCACTTGTATCATACATCCTTATAATTCGAACGTCGATAATATCCGGGATAAGAATTTGGAAAATTTTACCAGTCGCGACAATTTATTCGCGAAAAGAAACCGCAAAGATCCAACACGTTGGCGACGTTGGTAGTAAAGCGGTGCCGAGCAAGCGGGTGAGGGGATGACGGGGCGGGGGGTGGAGTAGAGCTTGAAGTTCCGGGTGTGCCGATAGAGTGTGTGGCGAGAAGGGTGTGCGAGGTAAGGCAAAGTGGAGCGGTAGGAAATAGGAATTTCAGTTGGTTCAGGACCCTCTCTAGTCCGTGCGAGTAAACAGCACTCGCTCTCCTCGCTATGCGTACGTGTGTGTGTGTGTGTGTGCAAGGCGCAAAGGTGCGAGGTCGTAACCGTTGAAACGATGCCGTAGCTGGGTTACGGTTAGGCCACGGGCCGTATGTTCGCCGCATACAAATAGGATTTCGATCGTACGTTGTAGGAAGTAGGAAGGCATCGTCAGCCCCAACGTCGAAGATCCCCAAAACCGAATGGCGGGCTGTTGGGGATGTTTAGGGTGGGACTGGCAATTTCGGTGGTCTTCGTTCCTTCGATCGTCCCGGACAAACCTGTACACGCGAATTCACGCGGCAAGTGCAAAACCGACCGGCTATTCATCACCTGGTTGAACAGCCAGTTAGCGAATGGCCCGCAAAGTCGTATCGAACACGGGTCCTTGGATGTGTGTCAATCGTTGGAGAACAAATGGCTCGCGTGGGCTCGTTGGCTTCGACCCATCTGTTGTGGGTCGCCGTTTTAGAGTTCATTCGCTTTGGCCAGTTAACTCACAGCCCACACGGCCTCTGTTCCTTTGGTCCGTTCACAGTCCTTTCCACGTTCCCAGCCACATACTCCCATTATACTCTCCCTCTTCCCAATTCCAAGTTCACCAAACCCCAGCTTCCCCGATCTTCATCCTTGCCCTCTTCCATGTCGTCTTCGCTCTCCGCCATTGTCCCGCCCTCGTCCACAAACTTTAAACCGAGTGGCGTGCTGCTTCCTGTCTTCATTCGCGAGAGAGCGCAAACGTCTCGTCCTTTCGACTTTACTGTCTAGCGGCAAGCTTCCGAACTATATAACCGCAAGATTCGACGATGCTACAACGTTGTGCAGCTCTCAGCCATCGTCGTTTCTCGCGTAAGCGTTTCGTTATGGCCCTGGCGTAGCTGTGTAACACTTCGACGATGCTGACTTTACACAGACACATACACACACTCTCTCTCTCTGTCTCTCTCTCGTGAGCGAATCATCCAAAAACGTTGCCGGAGCATCGGCGGTAGGAAACTACAACTACCTATCACAACTATCCACACCATCGCTGTACTCGCTTCGACCTATACCTAACGACTTGCAACCGCGTTTCCATCCCCCCCCCCCCCCCCCCGCGCCCAGCCTTTCAACGCTTCCGGCGAAGTTTCATTGGGTTCAACGGAAAGGCATTCTACCGGTTAAATTGCCGTCGTGCTTTCCCCCACGGAAAGCTCATCTTCCCTACCAACCGTTTCTCGATGAATGAAGGTTGCGGTCGGCATGCGAAATTAAGACGATACAGCTCGAGTCAAACGTCAATTATGGATAGTTTGATCAATGGTGCGCGGGTCGGATGTGGTGAGCTTGCGACGTCGTAATTACAACGACGAATGAGAAAAAAACTCGTGATGACGCAGCTTCCAATTTCGCTCAGCTTATATGGACATCAAATTAATTTTTTTATCTTTCGTGTCAATTTTATTTTTCAGATCATTATTGAATTTTCGTCATTGAAACGAGGAAGTATTTGTTTTATTAAAATGTATTACATTCGTTTCGAAATATAATAAACCCACGGAATAGAAAAATGGATTTCTATTCTGTATTCGAAGCACAGTCAACAGTTTTTCTTTTTTTTCGTTTCTTCTTCGGGGACATTGGAAATTCTCGTCACGTGGTGTGGTTCAAGATGGACGCCCTCGGAACAATAACCCTCAGCCGTAGTTTATACACTCGCTGCCCGGAAGAAGATGAAGACGGGTCGGTTTGGATAAACAGGATGAAATATGGTTATGTAATAAATGCCGGTCCGACGATTTGGGATTCAATGTGTTTACGGGTGAGGGCGCTACGCGCTATGGATGCAGTGAAACGCTCGGTCCACGTGTGATACATATAAGTGGGCGGATGACTTGAAAGTAGCGATTGGATCACAACGTGTCCGTCGGTGGGAAGCTCTCGCTTCTCCTTCCGTTCGCTCAGCCCGAGAAAAATGATTCTTCTTCAGCCATATGTGAACAAAGTTTTTTCGCGATTTTTTTATTTCTCAGCTTGATCGACACAAATTGTGATTACCGACTGATGGTCATTACGTTACGTCTACAGCACCTTTCTGACTCGTCATTATCATGTTCTTCGTTCCCTCGACATTATTTTTTCGATTTTGAATATGGCCAATTGAAAAAAATATTAGTGTCAAAAAAAAAAAAAACGTATTACATTGACCAACGAGATTCCGTAAAGGTGTCCCATACAATTACACAAATGTCATAGACGGTCGTTACCATTTTAGCAGAGACAAATCAAATAACCGACACCCGGTATAGCCATTAAGAATGTTGTTCATGATTGTAACATTTTCTGTCGTGGACCCTTTGACCCTTCGATCGCTGTCCACTTTGTTTTCCAAAAGAACTGTAATTCCATGAGAAAAAAAACATTGTCGACAAATCCAGCTCAGAGAGACGAGACGAAGGGGTGGGGAGTAGTTGCTCGGTAAGTCCAACAAAACTCATAACAGCTGCAAATCAAAATTAAAGACAAACACAAAAAGACGCCCAACAAAGAATGAAAGAATATATATCGTAGATAGAACTATGAAAATGCGAGTAAGTGTGAGTTTCGCGAAGCCTCAACAGATTCACTAAGCTCAATATGGTCGAATTGCAAATGCCACCATAATCACATCATTTCCTGAATTGACTTTTGGCTGTTCCGTTATAAATCTATACTGCGGAGGTCCAAGCTGAATCTAGATGGTTGTTATAGCGTGACAAACTGGAATATATACCGTCATGCATGCAGTCATGCATATTCCACATAAATGTGAAGAAAACCCAGAAGGCACCATTCGCACTGGACGGAATGGGGTAAGTTGAATATAAGGTGAAACTACGATGAGAATTAGAGGTAGAGATTTGATTTTTAGTGTTGGATATTGGCGAGATGAAGGGATTTGCTTGTGCTATTGGTTCAGCCGAGGATGAAGGGGGAATAAGGGTGCACAGACGGTGCATTTCCATTGGCCTTCTCGAGAACGAGTCTCTTATCCTCGGGGCACGAAGATTCCGGTAACAAATAGAAAGATCCGAAGGCTGCTGAATTCCGAAGTGCTGCTGCGACTCGCCTACAACGTTATCGACACTCACACCGCAACAATGGGTCTCTTGGTGATGTATAGATATATATCTATTTATTCCTCTCAGAATGACAGTCAGGAAAATGCAACTTCAGAGTGTTTGCCGTTAGTCGGGATTCGTCTGCGTTATAAGTTCAGTTGTATCGCTTTTACGATCGATCGGAGGACAGCTTTGCCTGTGTGTTTCTGATGGAAAGAAGGTTGCATCGTCTTCACTGTTATAGCTGGGGGCGACTACAATATATATAGAAGTCTTCGTCGAAGTCTACCAGAAACTGCGATATTAAAGCACGTTGGACACTCCCACATAGCAGTCATCAATGGTGCATGACACGTTCAACTGCCTTTCGTGCTGTACCAGGTCTGACTATATCCCAATTCGTACTACTTACTCATTTACTGTTATCCACATCTCATTCGATAGCACAGGCAATTTTTCCACTATGATCTTTTCACGAATAATCGTTGATTCTGATTGCTTTATCCTGATTGCCTAATTGATTATAATCAAGCAAGTATAATTAACAACGAAAAAAATCGAGAAATAGAAAAATGTGCTATTTGATAAAATCGGTAATTTGTAGAATTCTCTAACTCAGATTCAAAAAACAAAAATCTTGATAATGTAGAAATAGTGATACAATACAGTCGTTTTTTTGCCAGAACATTGAACAACATAATTCGCTACTTCGATCGATGCAAAAAAAAAATGTAGCAATAATTTAATGTCTTTGCGAGTTTACCTCGATAGCTCGAGATAACGTACAGGAAGATCTCGTGTTCGAAGAGCACCGACTCCTTCACTCACAGGAATAAGATGCTCCGACGATCCCACTTTCTTATATTTTTCTTTACGATGTTATCCACCCGGGATCTCTATTTCTTCGTCTTGTTCACCTTTCGGCTCTCTCTCTCTCTCTCTCTCTCTCTCTCTCTCTCTCTCTCTGTCTTTCCCGCCGTCTAACTCACGACCACGAGCTCACCCTTTCGCCATTCTCTTATCCACACTCGTCGACTATCACCAGTCACGTAACTTTCACGTAATACCAGCACGCCCGGTTCCACGGTTACAACCCTGGGCTCTCTCGAGTGGTAGTCCAAGTGGTGAGAAGGAGTGTGTACGCACGGCGAGAGCGGTCCATGGGAATCTCGTGGAACAAGATCCTATCGAAGGGCCGCAAAGGGGTGAAACGCGGATGTGGTACTCGGGAGCATCGGTCCACGAAGATGGGAAATCGTCTCGGTCTGTCTCAACTTTACCCCAGAAATGGGGTTGGGTCGGAGGAAGAGGAGGACGGAGGGGGGGGGGGCTTGCTCGACGCGCAAATGGAATAGACCGCCGGGGGAACCTCGGGGATGGCTCGCTGATCGATCCCTCTCGGACGTTTCGCTTCTCTTCCCGGATTTGGAAATCTATCGGCCATCTCTCGTCGCAACCCCAACGTCCCACGTACTCTATTCACACTCAATTCCCATCCTACTAACTTACTCGACTGATCTCTCGTGAATGGGACGTTTCAATATTGCATATGTATATATATATATATATATATATATATATATATATTTATGTAAGGACAAAAATCATCAAAGAAAAATACAAGACAATGGATTTCGTAACGACGTCTATCGATCAAAACATGAATTTTGTGAACTATTGTGACAACTATGTTGTTCAACTTTTTTGTTTGCATTATATATTAAATATGAATTTAACTCATACATGAATCAATAATAATAATATATGAATGAATAAAAAAATAGATAAATGAATGAATAAATCAATCAATGATAGTGTACTTTGGCATATTACAGCTATTATAGCTCAGCACTTTTTAGAATTTTTCGAAATAATAACGGACATATCTAATTACATTAAATTAACTGACAGCATACCCGAGCCGTCGAGTCTTCACCGACGGCGATGGTCGGTAAGACTCGTTAATGTGGTAATGTGGAAAAAATATATATATATATATATATATATATATATATATCTCCCGTCATCGGCTAGTGCACTAGCCATAATAATCTCAAGCAAGTTATATGTAAAAGCGATTCGCGTATTAAACGAATTAAATATTTCGCTCCGGCTGGCACGTTGCATTAATTTGATTATTATCATTATTCTCTTTTATTTTTTGGCAAAAAAAAAAACGACGATTATCTCGGATTTTCCGTCCGCATGCAGGATGTCAGTGCTACAAGTGTATTATGGTTAAAAAAATGGAAGAAAAATAAAAATATATATATATTAAAAAAACATGGTTTATGGGTTAGTAAATGTGCGTGAACACACATGCGTTCCAAACTCGTTAGACGCGCGTCATGACGCAAAGTGCAGCCCGGCCCGAGCTACACAAAGCCCGGTATGCCGTACATACCCGTTAGCTAACAGGATTCCACGTTAACTCCGCATCCGTGGTCGTGTGCGTTATCGCGGTTTTCACGTACGAGAGACATCCGGGATGCGACGACGATGGAACACGTCGTGGAATCGCCGCTTTTAGCGGCTTATAAAATTATACGACGGACCAAGCTATCCCCGGTGTTGGACTCGCTCGCTATCACGAATTTTCCCTCATCTTCGCTGAAATCTAGTTTTTTTTTTCACTGACTCTCAACACTTTGGAGTTTCGTAGAATGGAAATCGAATGCGTTTACGCGATAATTGTCATCACGAAATATTACCGATCGAGAAGTTACTTCGAAACCCATTGAACCGTGAGTTATTGTTCGTGCATTTATTTCCGTACGATTATGTGAAAAATAAATTGTCGTAGTTGTCGCAACGATTTAATCTTTTGTTCATCTGTGTAATAAAAGTTTTTCCCATATTTTTAAAAATATCTAAAAAAAGCCATCCTACTTGCAATCGTTTATTTTTCGGATTCTGGCGATTGAATTACCAAAAAAAAACAAAAAACAACTTTGTCCTAGGTTTATTTGACTCGAAGATACAAGCGTTTGAAAATCGAACGGGTCCGGGAGACCCATTGTAGAAATTACGTTTATTTCGAGGTTGTGAGAAATGAGAACCGATTTCCGACAATTTTTATATTTGTCAGAACAATTAATTTCAGATAAATAAAAAGAGCTTATAAAATTATTGTCGCGAATGGAAAATCGTGGGTGCGAAAAAATCATAATTTGAAAATAAAATTTCGTATTATGCATATATATATATATATATATATACAGGAAGTCGATAGCGAGATGGAAATCAGTGAAGCGATTACCACGGTCGACACGTTGCACGGGGAATGGGATTTCGGTATTGGGGTGAAATCGTGGGACGTAGGTCGTACAGTCATATAGCTTACATATCGGATGAGCCAACGTGGAGGGGCATATTGAGATGGAAAACGAAGAGCCAAAGAGCTTTTCGAATATTCTATGGGGCAATTACGAGGTCTACTGGTGAATTCATGAGATCTCTAAAACCGGTACCGAAAATATGGATATCCATTAAGCGATAATTGGCCCGGGAAGAAGCATTTCTAACCATCCCCTCAACTTCCCCAACATCCTTTCCGAGACGGGCGATGCTTTCATGATGAGCTATCGAATTATTTCTGCTGCTCGATCCCAGACTCGTTGACGCGTCTATCTCGCACCTGCATTATGTATGTATATAGATGGACGACCAATTCTGTGGTTCTTCCGTGCGAAGAAATTATCGGATTATTATAAATAGCTCGAGATTGTATCATCGCAGATATCCGGTTGTCTGGAATATTATTGAATCGATGAGCAAACGGAATTATTCTACGCGAATTACTAGATACCATTTATAAAACCAGGTCATTTGTTTTTTTTTTCTATGGTTTTAGTTCCAGACAGTTATTCGACCTTTTGGCTAACTATTGTGTATTATTCATCAACGCTTTTATTATTCCAACTGCAATTATGTCCATGTCAAAAAAATCAAATCCAAGCAGGAATGCTGGAAAAATAATTGCCAAATGATAAAATAGCAAGATACAATTGTATAATTGTGTAATTGTACATTCACAAATTACCCTAATACTTTCTATTTTTCTATAATTATTTTGAAAGATTCTTGCTTTGAGTGAAAATTTGAGTTTGGGGGCTAAACAAATTTTCAACATAAAACAAATAACCCACCATATTTTTATTTATTTATAAACGTACGTTTCGACTAGCTATTCCGTAATATCCGTGATTGTTTCTGCAATTTTCTCACGTTTGAAACTCCATCTCATCGTCTCCATCATTTGGGCATACATATTTGCCACTAGAATTACCACATCGAACGTCAAACATCGTGTAATAACGTGAAACTGAAAAATCGAACGAAAACATTCTCGTTCGTAGTAATTTCACAAGGTCGTTGGCGCGAAACCGACGTGGCGTCTTGTAATTTTTTTCCGTGTCTCATGTCCTCGTGGCAAGTTGCCAAGCCTCGTAAATCCGAAAATTACTGCGGGAACGCGCAGTAATTTTCGGTCGACTGTCGGTCGACGGTTCGCAAGAACGAAACCCGAGAATTTTGAACCACGGAGTTTCAACCGAGATGTGTTACGTTTATCTTGTCGCACGTTTCTTGGTCGCGTACGAAGTCGCCCGATTTCTCGTCGTCGTCGTCGTCGTCGTGTCGCCCGCTTCAATTTCGACGAATGGCTGGTAAGAGGTTGGTCTCTGAAAACTTCCGGTTATCAGAGACGGAGACCGGTGCTGGGTGTCGCCGTTAGTGGCGCGTCCGCGTGTTGGCACGTAGGGTTTCCCAAGGGACAGACGCAGTCTGAGCGCTGGTTTGTGTCGATACGTCGTCGGAAATTCGTGAAAAAGGATGATCGTTGTGGTGCTCGCATTTTGGCTGAGATCCTAACGGTGCGGTGTACAAGGCTCCGTCGAGCCCGCTCACAAGTACGTTACACCATCGCAATTATCGCGATGTCTCGTAACTCGGCTAACTTATGGTGGTAACTTTGGTATGAAAGGAAGACAGCGATATGAATTTCGGACACGAGTTGGGGAGGGGTGGACGAGAAAGTGGGCTGTGCATTGGGGTGTCCCTCAAGGTAGTATCCCACAAACTGTAAGAGTCAAAGCAAGCCTAAGATATACCATCTCCTTATTGAGGTACGTAGTTCTTTGATGTGACAACGTCGCGTGTTATGATGTCGATTAGTAAGAGAGAGAGAGAGGGAGAGAGAGAGAGAGAGAGAGAGAGAGAGAGAGAGAGAGAGAAGGTGGGAAACAAACGCGCAACGTTGCTATGTCTACTGGATCACGACCAACTCCTGATATAAACTGTATTTTTCCGATATTTATTTGCTTATTATTATCATTACAGTCTCCTGATCTCGACTTTCGAGTGCTCAAAATGTTCTCCGAATATTCAACTTGCAGCTCAAGTGTTTTCATTAAATTCTGACGAGGACTTTTTGTATTATATCAAATCGAGCGTGATTTCCCATGAGGGTCCATGTTAAACGTGTGAAAATAAAAGTGTTGATATCTTTTTTCTCGCGCTCCGAAAAGCCATAAAAATTGAACTGAACTTTTTTCTTATCAATACATATAAGTATGCCAACTTTCAAGAAAATCTGACGAGGAACTCTCTAATGGAGGGTTCTACCTTAAGGGGCTGTACCAGTGTTTACGCTAAAAATTTTGGTGATTTTCCGAGGAATTTTTGTGAACAAAATTACTGGATTAAATGTTCCGGAAAATTAAACATATATTTGGCTATATTCGACCTATATATTACATAATTTTTTCACAGAAAAATATTGAAATCCAAGCGACTTACGCTGCCTGAGGTGGACATTTGTTTCCATGACGAGGATATTCGACATTTTCTTGACCATCGGTCGGTAATGACTCATACAGTTGAAAACAGTTATTAGCCATCATGACTGATGAAAATTCGACAGTGCAGGAGCTTTCATACATGAGCAGTTGATCAGACAAATCCAACATCGGTCTAATCGTCGAACAGAAAAGCAAGAAGGAAAAAAAAAACGTGGCGAGCTTCTGAACTCGAGATAACAATAATCCGATTCAAACCGCACGACTGTCCTCCGGCGGCTGCGTGGTGTCGGTCCCGACATTTAGCTGACGAATACACGAGTCCGTCCCCCATTACGAACTTTTCTTCCCAAAGCCGATAATACTGGCTTATCGCGCCTATGACAAATAGCACTGTGGTTTGAGCAGCGGCTCCCCTGTTATGGCTTCGATCGAACAACTTGAGACTTCTCGTGCTGGCCAATGTAACGCACAACCTCTGTGTCGTATTCGTCGTAAAATTGTTTCCTGCTCGCTGTTAAGTATTCGTACTTATTTAACATTTTCGCCCACATTTTTGTGTATCTATTTATATATATTAGACTGTGTACAAAACAATAATTTTTTTTTTTTATGTTGCAGGTCACAAAAGTTGGTAGTAGGCCAAACAAAAAATATCCTCCCGGAAGGCCCACTCAAAAAGATTTTTCTTTGGATAAACGTGACATATCATTCCGATTATATAGATCGAGAATCTATATCCCAAAGATTATAAGTATAAGAGGCTTCATTTTCGCTGTCCCTATTTGGCCATTCCCATTTAATTAATTGTACGAATAGCCAGACAATGTGACAACGCTGAACAACAACCTCGGTGATGATGTAATCACACGCGATAAAAATGGATATGAAAGTCGAGTGTGACCCCTGGGTAAGGTTGTCCAATTTTCCATTGCTGTCCGGTTTCAATGGTCACCGTACCGTGAATTGTGGCAGTACAGCAGTGGTCTATTGGCCACGCGCGAATTCACCAGATCTCAAAACAGAAATGATACCGAGTGACCTGGGTAGACGCACGAAGTAGAGTCTCGGGGTTTTCGAGGTAGCAGCGACTGGTATGCACACCAGAGGACGGGAGAAACACGTCAGAGAGAGTGTGTGTGTGTGAGTAAGAGAGAGAGAGAGAGGGAGTGAGAGAGAAAGCTGTACTTGTGAAAACCACAGCAGCAGAAGCGGGTGGGTCTCGCGTGTTTGAGTTAGGCTTACGTGCTGGTCACCGAGTCCAAGAGAGACCCCCCGGTTTCTCTGCGTTGCAGTGTAGCACAAAGACCATAGTAGGACCCCCGGTGGTGATGGTGGTCGCCTTGGCTGTCGGCCTTGGCTCTCGGTCCCAAAACCTCTCAAACGGTGTCCATGTCTGCGCTTTCGTTGCTGCGAATGACCTCCTGGGTTTGCCAAGGAGGATTGTCGACAACGTTTCGCAACGATATACAGCACTCAGGCAAGGAAACGACTCCATGTGAACTACGTGGTAAACGTCTGGGACTCTGTTGCCCGTTACGTTCTCGATGTGTACAATCACCCGCATTTGCAACCATCGGTCTTGTATATAAATCCTGCGAGGTCACCGGTGTTACAAAGTTGTAAACGCATTTCACGTGCAAACGTCGTTTCATCATCTATTGGAAAGACGTGTGAACGATTGATTTTTCATTGTTCAGTTTTTAAACAACGAGTTTTGATGTAATATTGTAATGGGATGATGTGGCTGTCGGATTATCAATCGATATCAGCGGACGAATCAATACGGTTCATGGCCAAACTGAATCATCGTTCATCCGTGCTGATGTTGATTCTGTCGTCGAGTTCCATTGGAATTTCAAGGAAACTGTGAAGCGAGTAATCACGATTGTCGAAGTATCCGGATATTCGGAATGTGTTTGAACTTCACGAGAGATAACTTGTTTTCTGGTTTGACGACTGTTGAAACTTTCCTATATATATATATATATATATATATATATATATATATATATGTAGACTTTCGGTCACCAATGGTACAATAATGATAGTAAGTAAGACTTGCAACTTGGAAAATCGATCGAGTATCGAGGTTTCGATGACATTGCTGACTTTACTTGGTTGTTTGCTTCCCCAATCAATTGAAACGGGAAGATCAACGGTTCTTCCGAAACTATTGTATGGAGGACCGAACTCGGAACAATGAAAAATGGATGATTGAGAGATACAACAAGATTTGTCGGCTAAAGAAAAAATATATAGAAATTTTCACGGAAATCGAACATCAGAGACTTGGAATTACGATAATAATGTATCCGACTCTCTTCTGGAGTATCAACCCCCAATCGTAGTGGAGATGTCAGAAGAATAGAAAATCCATTTGCATAGAAGAAGAACTCCAATTCCTAGCTTTTTAAACATCAGATAATTAAAATGCACATAAACGTCCAGCGGAGACTTTGCTTCAAGACCGCACATCAACTTCGACTTCAAAACACAAACGGAATAAGTTAAATCAGAACGCGTGAAGGATGAATCCCTCGTTAATCAAACATCAGACATTTGGAGTAGGAGATTTGGCAAGGAAGCCTTTGACGTGTTATCTCGGAATCATGACAATGGATGATTGGTTCATGAGAGGATGATGGACAAAAGCCATTTGGACACTCGATGCCAATATTACGCGTAGACGCAACCGTACGTACGTCGACTGGTAACATTCTGTAACCACCGAGAACCGGAACTCGACCGTGAGCGAACCAACCCAGATCGAACCCAATTCCGGTGGATTCAACGGCGAACGATCACTCTGCGTTACCTCCCGGCTCTGTGATTTCCTTCCCTCAACCGTCGACCTTGGGCGTATTCACCTGGCTGGCAATATCCTGCAACGCGGCTGGACTCGATATTCCAATGAGAACGGTGTTAGCTGGCTACGCTATTGCTGCCCCACTCCGTTGAGCCATTTCCGTTACCATCTACACATGCCTATCCACCACCCCCCCGTGTAACCCCCCCCCCCCATCCACGAATGTACACGTATTAGCAACGAGCAACCGGTTACGTCAATGTGTTGATATAAGGACCTCGGGTATCTACATGGACTTGGGAAATGCTAGGGTGGAACTTGGTTACTCTTAGTAGCTCTTATTAGTCTGAAATAGGAGTACTGTGCTTCCAACAATCGTCTTTGGTTGATTTTGAGATTCTCACGATTTTTTCAGACCTTTTTCCGTTGAATTATTGTCATCCAAATGGATTCTCGGAAATTCATTCGACCCTTAAAGCTCGACTTTTCTCACTTCTTTAACATCCATATATATATATATATGTGTGTGTATATACCAAAATATATATCTGGAGTCGCCACGACGATGAAAAAAAAGTAAATAATAAAAAAAAAATAAATAAGCTCACGTCTCGACACCCTCGCGGTCTCTTGCACCTGACATCTATGGATTTCCACCCTTTTCTCCGGTAGAAACTTTTCGATTCCGAACGCTGGAGGGGGCCATGTTCGTGGCGGGAGTTTCAACGGATATTCCGCGGATATCTCGGGGGTGCGAGCGAGATGGAAAATTGTTAATGTGAAAAACGAGAGAAAGCGTGGAGAGAGGAGGGCGAGGCAGGGGGCCTCGGGCGCCAGGGGGCGGTGGGGGGGGCGTGAATGTGATGCTACCGGGGCCGCAACCCTGGCAAGTTCACCGCGAGCTATCCGTGGAGATTAAAAGTTTCTGTCCGCCAACGCGACTCTCGGGGAGGGGGGGCGAAGGGGGAGGACCGTGGGCGCCGCGAAGAATAGCCCGCGGATAAAGACGGAATGCATATATATATAGAGACGGTAGATAGGGAAAAGTAACATCATCCGTATAACGGATATAGCGCATAGCTGATATAACCGTGAAACGCCACACCGTCGCGTTATAATATCTATCTTCAACGATATTAAAGCCGTATCATGATGCCGCCGAGATAATGAAAGTTTCGTCGATTTTCACAGAATTTTTTTATACCTTCAACTCGCGCTTATTTTTTTTTAGTCCATACTTTATGCGTACGATTCGCGACCCATTATCCGTTTAACGAGGAATGTTTTTTTCTTTCTTTGGCATAGCGAATAACCGACGTGGTTTTTTATCCGGTAAAATTTTACCCCGAATAAAATGTCCGAACGTTCGTTGTATTATAATTTTTTTTTTCTGTAGTACGAAAAAAAAAAAAAACGAAATCACTGTGGAAAAAAAAGAAATATGTGGATAAAAAAAGATCATTTTATTGAATTTATGATATAATAAGATGGCTACGTGCATCTGTATTAAACCCGTCATATACAGTGCACCACCGTTGGATTAAAGTATTCGCCTGAGAGCTTATTTCAACGTGGCGCGAACGGCTTAACACGGAAAAATCCGACGTAAACGACACTGGCACGATATAGATATATATAGATATACATAAATAACATATTCCGTCGAATTTCCCGGATCCGAGATTTCGGCTTCGAGACTCTCGACGCGATCGAACGAACGAAGACCGTTGCACAGGTGGCACGGACCATCGAACACCAAGCCCGTACAAGCAATTACCGACATCCGTGCCAGCTTCATTGCAACCCGATAGTCTGGCGATGCACGTATATACGGCGACACGTGTGTGCCCACGGGTTACGAGTGTTGCCACATTGATACGACTCGATACACGAAACACAATACCCAAAGCCTTTAACGATTCACCAGCGTGTTCTACGGCACTGTGATCGGTGGCCCATTACACGACGCTGCATCCGGCGTCTCACACGGTCACGTGGTACCCACGCAATTTCCTCGATCCTCACTTGGCTATGTGACTTTACGTTTTCACTTCTACAATTGCGTCCGAACCTACAACTCATGACTTTATTTTTTTTTTTTTTACCTTCAAACGCATGACTGGGGTCCGAACGCACCCCACGTTTTCATCGGTCGTATAACCGGTCCTGTGCTGGTAAACAGACTTTCTCATACATAGTTTTGGTTGTTTTTTCCATGAGGAAGAGGATGATGTACTTGGGAAATCTGATTTCATTAACATTTAGTCGATGAAAAATTTATTTGAAGACGAGAAGAAGAGAAACGAAAGAAGAGAAGAAAAACGAAAGAAATCTCGAAAAAGGTAATTTTTTAAGCCCTTAGTCCGTAAACGTTTTTTCGGCACCTTCAATCCGTAAACCAGGGTCGTTTTCGTCGTTGCCTTTTTTTTAACTTTTAAACGGCTGCAAAAAATCTGAAAAAGTTCAATAAGGTTCTTCAAGCCTCCAATTAAAAGTCCGTATCATAAAATTATTAAAAATTAATTTTTTAAATATATTTTTTACACAAAAGATGAGGCAACCTAGGACAACATTTGATTATCGACAGGACGAAAACGACCCTGGTTTACGGACTGAGGGTTAAGTTAGCGTGGGGGTACGTTTGGACCCCAGTCATGAGTTTTGGGTTTAATATTAATACCAAGTGTTGCTTCGATTTTGCGAAACTGCCTGCCAAAGATGGCGAGGCGATATTTTCGGCTGAAAAAATGATTTACGATGCCAAACAAAACGATGAAATGTCGGAAGTAGTATATCTGGAAAGAAGCGAAGACTGAACGTCGTGAGGGAGTGAATAAGGCACTCACCCACACGAATGGAGGTCGACGTCGAGGTGAGTCACATATGTCCGTTACGTCGATGGAAATCATAGGCGTGAGTTGAAATTTCGGATGAAAACGTATGGGCGAGCAAACGCGTGTGGGAAGAAAAAAACGGAACCGGCCAGGTCGAGGACACAGACTGAAACGTTGCGACGCAGATGGAAGATGAACCTCGCGAATCCAACGAGTTACGGATGGTACATTCGTGACAGTAACTCGCGTGCGACCTATCCGCTTCCCCCTCCACAGAGGAATACGGCTCGTTCGGGCGTGTGGCGTAAATCAAAATTGGCAGCTACGAAATTGCGACAGGGGTTGCGTGCGAGTGTGGAAGGCGTTATTTCCGTGACGACGTGGCTCGCGGATCCGGTTCTACTGCGTGATGGTAGGTGTGATACGCGTGAGCCTGATAACCACGAGAGGAAAATCGTGAGAAAGAAGAGCGTTGAAGAGATGGTAAGAGATAGAGAGACAGAAGAGAGAAGAGATGAAAGGGAAAGAGATGAAAAGAGAGATAGGGAGACAGGAGAGAGAAAGAGAGAAGAAGAGAGATAGGGAGACAGAAGAGAGAAAGAGAGAAGAAGGGAGGAAAGAGAAAGAAAGAAAAAGAGAGATAGGGAGACAGAAGAGAGAAGAGAGAAAGAGAGAAGAAGGGAGGAAAGAGAAAGAAAGAAAAAGAGAGATAGGGAGACAGAAGAGAGAAGAGAGAAAGGGAGAGGGAAAGAAATAGGGAGACAGAAGAGAGAAGAGAGAAAGGGAGATGGAGAGAAATAGGGAGACAGAGGAGAGAAGAGAGAAGAAGGGCGGAAAGAGAAAGAAAGAAAAAGAGATACAGAAGAGATGAAGAGAGAAGGAGAGAGGGAAAGACGAGAAGAGAAAGAGAGAGGAAGAAGGAAAGAAGAAGAAAGAGAGAGACGGAGAAGGAAGAAGTCAGAAAAAGAGCGAGAAATAAATAGAGAAGCTGAGGGATAACAAGAGCGAGAAAGAGAGACAGAAAAGAGAAGAGTGAAGGGGAGCAGGAGAGAGAGGGAGAGAGAGAGAGGGAGAAGAAACAAGTCAGAACGAGAGAGAAGATGAGAGAAGGAAAATCCAGCTAGCTCGATCGGAGGGTAGTAAATCTCGAGAGCTGCGTGGCAGGAGTGAAGGGGTTGCGAAGGGTGCCGGGGAGCGAGGTTCGTCGTGCCAGACGGGCTGTCGGAGACGTCACATGAGATCGAGAAAATATGTGTGCGATAAGCGAGAGTGGCGCGAGAGGGTTATAACCGAAGCGGGAAGAGGCGAACGTACGTACGGGAAGGTTTGCGAAAAGGGATGACGAGTCGTGTTGCGAGCTGCGAAGTTGCTATCGCGAGTGTGGGGTCGTTAATGTGCGACCGAGTGGAGTGCCGTATTGATTATGGCGGTAGGGGATCCAAAATCAGAATTTAGAACGATTCATTTTTAGAACGACCGAAATTCAAAACGCCCATTCCTTCGAACCTACAGCATTCTGAAGGCCTACCAGTCACGCGGTTTCTCACATTGACCGACTTTCGAGCTTTCCCACTCGTGAACCATCAATGTTAGATAGATGCCGTTCGGAACATTTTTGTAAGAAATTTAATCCTCTACAATATTGTTCGAGTGAAATTTTGGGTTTGTATCGCGCTTTTTAGCCAGCATTCAGATGTACTCATCCAAGGTCACGCTAAATTGGGTCGTATGGCAATTTATCATCGTCATCAATGAAATCTGCATTTGAAAGCGACGACCGGTTCAGCCATGCTGAAAGATTTGTTTAGACCGAATCATATTTTCATGAATGGGTGAATATGAATCGCCGGTGGTTATTTTACGGTTAACCGTTGTAATAAAGAAAATGTTAAATTCAATTCTATTATCAGCCCCGAAATATTGTCGTTATTTATTTATTTTTTTCTGCCGTGAATAAGCCCGCCAAATCGATCCGGGGGCAGTGACTGGGAGACCCATCTCGGCGACGTGTCGCGATGAAGCAAATAACTGTAGAGAGCGTTGACGTTATTGCGCCTGGTAGCGGGACTCTCTCGAGACTGCTGATGCATGCGCGCCAACCTCGCCCCATGGTATGTGGGTATATAGGGGATCGCTTCGAGGGATTTTCGGGTCCAATCCATTTCCATTCTGCACCGGTGGGCAAAAAGGGTGGGCGGGGTGAGAAGCCGGGGAGGGGGAGGGGAGGGCTTCGGAACTGGGTGAAACGAATGCGATAGCCTAAATCCGAAGTAGACTACTGGGTTTTCACAATTTTGTGTGTATCGCAAGGAATATACCGTTTTGCTAATTGTTTCAGTGCGGTTCGATGGCTATTTTAAGGTGGATAAATAATATGCATAATTCGATATTGACAAATCATTGCGTTTATTTCCTTTATTATGATGCGATACTTACATTCACTGTAATACGTCGGAATAAACTGAAAATAAAAAAAAAAATAAAAAAACGAAACTCTATGGAATCCAAACATTCATTCAAGGTAATGTTGTAAATGGTAACTTTTATTTTAACATAATATTATATCTTATTAACTCACACATTTCGCACTAGTTAACGCTTGAAAATATTTATACAAGAATTCAAGAAGGGCAAATAACGTTCTCGATTTTTTTTTCTTCAATTTCATATGTCATGTGAGGTATCATTTGAAGGTGCTTGTTATGTGGAATACCAAAATGTTTTTTTTTTCCCAATTCTCCGTAGCATGTTTGCATGTTTGCTCAGTAGCCAATCTAGAAATCCTCATTTGAAGTATACCGGAAAATCCCAACGAAACTTCCCAGGTCTTTCACATTTACAGAAATCAATTCTACAAACTCATCATCTTACTTCCGGTGGGCTGCGATGTTGCAATAAACGGCCGCTAGATGGGCATGTGTGGTGCACGGATTTTTCGGATAGACACATGTTTTCCACGTCAAATATGGGTTCGTGCATGAGCGAATTGACGATAAATTTGTTGCACCAATGAAACCTGCCAGCGGGGAGAGTCTCAACCGGATCGTTATCCGAATAGCATTGGCAGATGTGTATGTTTGGCGGGGTGGGGTTGAGGGGGGAGGGGGTTTGACTAAAAATGTGATCGCAATGCAAGACCGTAACCCGGCAAAGAGAATATTGAATGAACCCGGAGAGTGGACGGGTAACGAAATAAATGCCGAAGCAGATACCTCTCGGACTGTTCGTAAATCGTTGATTCACTCTATCTAACTGTACGCGTCACGTACAAAGGTTAATTGGTTCGACGATCGGCGCCACGCGAGGCGATAAATCTCAGTTCCGACGGCCGTCGGGCCAAAGGGATGGTCGTATGTAAATTCGCGACCGAGTATGGAAACGGATGTGCGAGAGAGAGAGAGAGAGAGAGAGAGAGGAGAGAGAGAGAGAGAGAGAGAGAGAGAGAGAGAGAGAGAGAGAGAGAGAGAGAGAGAGAGAGAGAGAGAGAGAGAGAGAGAGAGAGAGAGAGAGAGAGAGAAAGAGAGAGAGAGAGATGGAAATGGAGGTCATCGCATCGGATTCTACAAGCGTATACCGTGCACGTTCTTCCGCCACTGCCGCAGGTCGCGGCACCGCATATGAATTTATCGCGCTTATGGACGATCCGAGTGCGAGTGGGTTATACACCAAATTCGAAGGATTCAACGTACGAACAGCTTGACACATTCTGGTCTCAGACAAGCTACCTATTACGGATACCCTCGACGATATCGGACATTTTGAATAATCGAGGTAGCTCAGATTTCGTAACACGTGACCAAAACCGTCGCGCCGTTCGGTCATCAAACAAACTGCTGGGGACCATTCAATACGAGGTTTCATCACGAACTCGTCGTTTTTCATGAATAAAGAAAATAAATTGTTAATGGTTGACTCGAAATTACATACAGTCGATTTTGTTTTTACCTTCATTTGAAAGAGGGTTTTGTCGTGGATCATGGCTTTATATTGAAGAAAAAAACGATTTTTTTCTTATTGCAAGAAAAATAATGAAAAATCGTTAGAAGATAACGCGGAAATAAAAATTCAAACGCTTCCCTTCTGAATAAAAAAAAATTGTTTTCCCTCTTCCGTTCACTATATTTACTCTCCTCAAATGTTTATAAGAGATTGTTTTTTTTTTACTTTTTCCAGATATGCATTCCAGAGGAAATTACGTACTTCCACCATCTTCAATTTTTTTTTCTTATTCAAAAAAAAAAGCTCATCTAAAGAAGAAAATCAGTCACAAGTCATCTCCGATTTTATAACATAATATATCTTAACTATACTATTGGTATTATGATGAACATAAATTACAAATACGATAACTCGAGTGGCAATACGAACCAATGATTCGAATAATAAAAAACAAAAATTAAGAAGTAAAATGTTTAGTTATCTCAGATTTCGTACTATACACCTCGACAATTGTCATTATACCCCGAACAGGAAAACAATAATGCTATGAAGCCGTTGACAGATGACAAGACTAAAATATTATCAAATGAAACAAAATAAATATGCAATTCATAAATGAATCCTGTTTCCAATCAAGAATTCAAAGTTAAATATCAGATCGCAAAAAATTGTAAAAACACTCGTCGATGCGTAAATCAATGATGCAAGGCGTCACGAAAGTATGACAAATAAGTGTAGCAGGAAAGCGCGAAAAGTCGAGAACACGTTGGATAATCCATTTTCCCATCGAACATAATGGAGAGGTCGTATGGAAAGGCTCGGAAAGTACATAACTTTCGACGAGAAAGATATGCCACAGAGTTATGCCAACAGTGGCAACAACTTCGGGACGAAGGAGCAGTCCGGGATTCTTCGGGCTGATTCCAAGGGCTTCCGAGTCGGAACCAAGAACTTTTAACCAGACATCCGGTCTGGCGGTGTCTTCGCCCTTCGGGCCGGATGATCGTCGACACAGTAGGCAAGTGAGAGAGTGCCAAGTCGAAAAGTTGCCGGTTCGCGAAGCAGCCCACCTTGCGAAAAAAGAGGAGAAGGGCACAGCGGGGTCAAAAAGCAGCAAGAGGGATAAAGACAATGAAAAAGTAGCGGACCAACTGTCCCGGAAATGGTACCACGTGTTTTCTCTCAACGCTACCGCTTTTATCCTCAACAGTGGCAATCCTTTATTTTCCGATTCTTCACACCGACGTATTTTTCTTAAATCCACGCCCACCAACGCATCAGCCATTGTTTTTTTTTTTTTTTTTTGGTTCGGTTATTTTTATTTTATTTATCCGTTCTTGTTTCACGTTGGCGCAATCCCGAAAGATGTTTTTTTTTGTTTTATAGTTTCTTTTTTTTTTCGCGCGTATTTGGTTGCACTCGGTTCCGTCGAGCGAGCGAAACCGATGGGAGTGCCACGGCGTGCGCGTACCCACTCGCAATATCTAACCCGGCTTCGTGAGAGAGCTTTTCGTTGGACTTTCAGTGAACGCCCCGAGCTGCGGCTCAACCAAACACCCGGCCGAGATTTTTCGATATTCGACGTTTCCGTTAATTCACGGCTCGACGATTTTGCGCGCGTCTACCCGCAGCGCGCCAACTTCACCGACCGGTCGATCGGTCGAGAATGCGCCAAGGACGTTGCTATCCCCGAGACGCGCGCTTCGTCGCCTTCGATTTTTCGATATTTTTCCGCCGGACAAAATTTTACGGGCGCCAGTCACGAACTACACTTTTTTTTCGTGCCTTTGTCGAGTATTTATCGGGGGTTTTTATTTTATTGTTGACTCGAATGTTTTTTGTCATGTTTGTGCGTTTGACCCTTGTCGAAATAATATATGCAAGCTATATATATATATATATATATATATATATATATATATAGACTAGATAAATTTGTCACGTTAATGATGTACACAGGACTTTATATAGACTTATTATCATTCGGAGAAGGCTCAAACACATCGAATCCAACGATGTTATTTTTATTTATTATCTATATATATATATATATATATTTGTATATATTTGTGTGTCGGAAATTTTAAAGATTGTTGACAGATTTATCGAATACAAGTATTATAGATATGAAAATATTTCTGTATCTTACATTTTCCGACAAATACTTTTCATCTTCTTTCACGACGATCTGTTCTCGTTATCACCGTTTTTTTCCCGAGACCGTTTCATTTTATTTTTTTATCCTCCGTAATTCACCGTCTGTCTCAGAATTCGAGCACCTCGTTAGGAGCCAGTTATTTCGCTACCGTCTTGCCCCGATTCCCCACTTTGTCGTCGTCGTTTACGTCGTCAAGTGCTTTTTTTTATTGTTTTTTTGTTTTTTTTTTTAATTTTTTTTTTCGCAGAACGTACTGAAGACGCTCCGAGTTACGAGAGCATAACGATTTCTCAAAGGCTAAAGTGTGCAATCAGAATCGAATGATGGAAGTGGCACAAGTATCGGTTCGAAATAGAGCCAGTTGGTCCGGATCTCACTGGGCTGAGCCAAGTGGCCGAAAATTCTCGATGGTGTCTCTCGATTGTACATTTATGTATTAGGGTGGCCCTTATTTTGGGTTTTCAGGAATTAAGATAGGGTCCTAAGATATCCAGAATATTTTTTTTCAAATTCATTTCGAACCATATTATCCACTGACAGCCAAAATAAAAATTGAAAAAGCAAAAAATAAGGACCACCCTGTAATATATTATATATACAGGGTGGTCCTTATTTTGGATTTTTATTCTATTTTGGTGATTTCAGGGAACAATATGATTTGGAATAAATTTAAAAACATATATTTTCAACATTTGAGGTAACATATCCATTCATCACAACCGCTAAAAATTTCATTCAATTCTCATGAAACTAGAAAATGTACAAGTTGATCACGTATAGCTGTCAATTATTCGAGTTTCCGGTCGTTCCGACGACAAACGTGC
This sequence comes from Diplazon laetatorius, assembly GCA_963662125.1. NCBI lineage: Eukaryota > Metazoa > Arthropoda > Insecta > Hymenoptera > Ichneumonidae > Diplazon > Diplazon laetatorius. The sequence goes on from OY759153.1 coordinate 9,499,853, forward strand.
TGGACATTGGCAAATTTCAAGTTCCAAGAGACACTCGTGTCGTTGTTAACGAAGCGAAAAACTTTGTTACCGCAAACTTTCGTCCGCGATATTACGAAGAAATAGAGAATTCTTTTTTTTTCGCAGTGGAGACCGAACGGTTGGGTTGGTTATATACCGTAATGCTTATTACGAGTTTCGTCAGAGCAGGTATGTGCCACGGTGACCGAGAAACTTTTATAACAACGTCACGATACACGTTAGCGACCGATTTTTCGGTAATCATGTCGGTCCCGCGAAACTCCAAACGTTTTTTTTTTTTTTTTTTTTTTTCCAGAATCGTTGAGGGTATAACGATCATCGAGGGAACCGACCCAACAGTTCAAAGCTTGCAGCACGCCGTCTCTCTTCGAGTTCGAAGTTCGTCGAACAGGAGCCTTTAGTACATCGACATGAAACTTACGAATTTTTTATTCGAACTTAATGAAATGCATGTTTCGAATCTAATTTGGTTGAGAATTGATGGGAAAAGTACCAGTACCTCGTCGGAAATACGAGAATACGTATTACAAACGTACTTTCATCGAAAAAAATAAAAAAAATAAAAACAAACCACATGACATTTGTTTCATGTAAATTAATGCGATGAGAAGTATAAAAGATGTTTAAAAATGAACAGCACAGAAACGGTCCGTGTGCAATCTCGTTTAAATAGTGATAAATTCTCATCGAATGGTGACGGCCCTCAGCTCTTATGACCTTGGCACAGCTCGTGGGCATCCTCGGCTACTAATTGTTCCAGTGTTTTAGATTGAAGTTTTTTAATCCCCTTCACGAACCCTGTTGGGTCTTTGACAGATTTTTTCGGTTCATGGAATTTTGTCGTGCACACCGCTTAGCACACTTCCCTCGAACGCATTTCAGTCTACCAGTAATGAGCTTTTGTTCGCTCATTCCGGTAAGCGCAATAGCGTACGATTTTCAAAATATAAATTATTTTTTTTCCAATTTACAAAAAAATCGAAATTTTGTAGAATTGTAAATAACGCGAGTGTTTTATTTGTACATATTTCATTGTCAATTTATTGAAACCACATAAATTTACCCAAGTAAAATAGAATTTCATGATATAAAATAGAATTTTGTGAAAAAAATAGAATATTATGAAAAAAAAAAAAAAAATTGTGTGAAAAAAAAAAGAATTTCATGATATAATAGAATTTCATGATATGATAAAATTTCACGATATAATAGAATTTCATAATATAATAGAATTTCATGATAGAATAGAATTTTATAATATAATAGAATTTCATTATATGATAAAATTTCAGGATATAATAGAAATTCATAACATAATAGAATTCCATGATACAATAGAATTTCATAATATAATAGAATTTCATTATATGATAAAATTTCAGGATATAATAGAAATTCATAACATAATAGAATTCCATGATACAATAGAATTTCATGATATAACATCCAACAAGTAGTATAGATCACTTTACGCTCGGACCGACATAACCCTTCAAGCCGAATTATTTCCTCAACGAACTTCGTGCGACAATAAATTTGAATAAAGTGACAAACCAAAGCGCTTCGAACGTGCGATTTATCATGACACAACGAAGGTTCGAGTTTCGAGATGCTCTTTCACGCTTCGGTCCCTTCGTCCTTGTTTCCGCTATCCCGCCCAACGATTCCTCACTCTCGCGTTGCCCTCCGACTCGTGAAATTTTCTCGCAGTCGTGAAAATCACGAAGAGCCAGCGGGGGGAAGGGCGAGGGGGCGGGACGAGGGGTTGTGACGAGTGATTACACGTGAAGCCGGTATAAAACATGCCGCGGAAGGGTGAAACGTGAGAGCGAGACGAGGTCTGGTCGACGAAGGCTTTTGAAGAATGGAAAAGAAGGGATATATGGTTGAGGGAAGAGCCCGAGAGAACGTTGAGTTGTATTGACGTCGTCTCGAGGGTTTGCCGCGCTACTTGGAAGACGTTTTCAGAGAACTCGGTTCCCCAGGCCACTCATTAACGACCCTTATTTCATTACGCTTCCCCCGCCCTCCCCGTTTCTCGTGGCCGATCTCACGGGCTTACGTAGGAACGTTCGGCTCATGAATCTACCTTGCCTTTCGCGTCGAGACGGTTATTTCACTTTTCCTTTTTTCTTTTTCTTTTTCTTTTTTGTTCTTTCTTCGTTTTTTTTCCCGCTCTCTTTGAGGCCGGGAGCGTTGAATAACGTGTATCAGTAGCGTATACCGATATATACACATCTGCAGCACCGGCAGCAACGCTTTGAGTCTATCACACTGGACGTTCCATATATATATATATATATCTATCTATCCATATATATATATATATATATATATATATATATATATATATATATGGATAGATAGATATATATTATACTTTTCACGAGGGACGTCGGGACGTCGTGAAATGTCCGATTTATATCCCCGCTGGCGGCTGAGTAATTCCGTACGTTTGTCACGCTAATTATTCGTCCGCTCCGTTGAGATTAGTTTTACAGAGCATATTGGATATGTCGAAATGTACGGTGATTAATTTTTCGGCAAAAAAAAAAAAAAAAAATTCTACAACTGAAGTGTAGTTCGGTGTTTGAAAGATTCCGGAACCTATGTCATCCGAATTGATGACAAAGATACGTACGAATAGGACGTTAGTCAGTCAAGTTTCATTAGTTTTCTAATCCAGTCAAGTTCGATCTATAACGCTTCTGCCTATTTTTTATATTCTATTTTCTCATTCTATCTTCTTTCTCCGTCTATCTGACATATTTTCTCCGAATATTAGTCAATCGGTTGATGGGTTGCTGAGATATCTCGGCCCTGCATTGCAAAAGGACAATTGGTCCAAACAAAGCGTTTAAATTTCTTCGTGCAGTCTCGATAACCATTGCTCGTGCTTCTTCGAATCTCAATAATTCGGAAAAAAATCGTGAATACGTCAATAATTTCAGTGGACATTGTTCTCAAGGCTAAATAGATTCACGAATATGCGAAAATTGCAAAAAACAATGAATAACCCGAAAAAACAAGGCAACTCTTCCCTCAATCGGTCCTAATTCGGTCTTAAAAATACGATTCACTGCTTCACGTTAAACACGACATCGACGACCTGCTTATCTTATCTCGTAATCGTATTGCATTAATTACAAAAATAAACAAATAAATATTCTTCGTCCAGATGATTAATCAAGTTTTATGATACTCTCATTCCTTCCCAAGCCATTGTTCTTTTTGGTTTTCGTGGTACAAGCTACCGATATCACGTCTCGTGTCCTCATCGACTGATTACACCAGACGCCCGTTCGATCTGATCGAGACACGATAAATAATTCACCCCGAACGACGAAAGGTTACGACGATATACACGATCGTGTACGAAGCTTCGCGGGATCCCACAGCAGCCACTTTGTGCCACCATAATTTATTGCCAATAATCGGAAACCTCGTTGCTACCATCGCACTGTACATAATATACCGTGTGGTGTATATTGTACTATACGCGATGGGCACGTGTATGTTTTATATTCATTAATCACTGCACTACTGTGCCGTAAATATCGTTGATCAATCTTAATGTGACATAGTACTATGCACGGCAAGTCCGTTGCTCCGATGCACCTGGTTTCGCTTTTTTTTTTCGTAGATAACGATTCGTTGATAACGGCATTAAGTACAAAAAATTCGACTCGTTCATATCGATTTTGAATTTGAAAAAACTCTGATCATCAACGACAACAGTTTTTGTGACATTCACTTTCTCTCAGCTAACGGTCGATTTTTTTTTTTTTTTTTCAATTTTAATTTCATTTCATTTTTAAGAAAAATCGTATAGGCCTTATGAACATAATAATCATTGTCCTCTCTTGTGATATCGTTGACATCCATATCGCATTGTCATCCTTTTAACTGCCAAGTCACAGCATCAAACAAATTATTCATAGAATGTTAAGGGCCACTTTGTAATCGACGGACGAAAAAAAGTACCGACAAAATTGAGCTAAAGTTCGATTGCGCAATGCATCGTCTTCCGTCGTGACTGAGTGCAAAAGTGCAAATAGCTGTGGCAAATTCGAACTATGGGAAAGGAAAAAAAGAAAGACAAAAAAAAAAAGAAATCGATGATCACGGAGTGGAAAACAAGCGGTATGAGAAAACAAGCGAAATAAGTCGAGTGGCATGGAGAAGCGGAAGTGGTGGGCGGCACGAGAAAATGTGAGGAACGGTGGAATGCCGACAGCTGTATGAGCCGGTGGAAAGCGGGTGAGTGGTAAAACCCTGTGAAGAGGCGGATGGAGAAGGAAGGTGGAAAAATGTTAACCAGCGTCTGGTAGGTAATGCGCACGCGCAACAACTTCCCTCCGGCCCCCCCGACCACCCTCTTTGTTGGGGGGGGGGGGGTAGGGGGTGAACGCTGATGGAAGTTTGTGCGATAACGTGTGCGCTGAAAAAACCCGGACGACGTTGCTACGAGGTCGTCGTGTTGATTGTCCTTCCGTAGCAAGAGGATGATCCCCGGACGGTATAATGTCGGGATATCCTTATGGGTCTCCAGAGTTGACTCCGTCGACGACGAAGAGATGCGTCCGGGCGTTCGTGCACCCGGCGATAATAGTCTTGTTTCATTGGCGACCCAGAAGTAGGTACACTCCGGTTGAACCGGGGAATGGGATTAAAGAAGTCCGGTATTCGTGTGGAAGAAAGTCGATGTTGGATTTCAAGGAAACGTCTACGCACTGCTGCCAGGACGTATTGTAAGGCAGAGGGGTCAACAAACAGCGTAGGAACTTCGCTCTTTGTCTTCCCCAGTGATGATTCGAGTTCGTCTCTTTGATGATTATCATCGGACATTTTTTTTTTTCAACGTCAGGCAACGACTAAAATGTACAAAGCTATGAGATTTGGGAGCCGAAGGAGAGTTCCTCGTCAGATTTTCATGAAACTTGGTATACTTATAGGTATTGATGAGAAAAAGGTTCCGTTAAATTTTCATGGCTTTCCGGAGCGCGAGAAAAAATATATCACCACTTTTATTTTCATACGTTTAACATGGAGCCTTGTGAAAAATCACGCTCAATTTGATATAATACAAAAAGTCCTCGTCAGATTTCAATGAAAACACTTAGGCTGCAAGTTGAATATTCAGAGAACATTTTGGGCACTTGAAAGTAGGGATCAAGAGACTGTGATGATAATAATGAGCAAACATACATCGGGAAATGCAGTTTATGTCAGGAGTTGGTCGTGATCCAGTAGACATAGCAACGTTGCGCGTTTGTTTCCCATGTTCTCTCTCTCTCTCTCTCTCTCTCTCTCTCTCTCTCTCTCTCTCTCTCTCTCTCTCTCTCTCTCTCTAATCGACATCATAACACGCGACGTTGCCCCATCAAAGAACTACGTACCTCAATCAGAAGATGGTATATCTTAGGCTTGCTTTGACTCTTACAGTTAGTAGGATACATCCTTCAAAAGAGACAAAGTGTTTCAGGAAGAATAACAAGGGTACATCGTATTACCAGCCAATACAGGAGTCTTCAACTTGATGGATAGTAGATCCTGAATGGCGTTTTATTGGTTAAGAATCGTGAATTACTGGCAACCATCCAATCCCAATCATAAGAAGGTACTCTATGATAACTCGGAACTAACACAACGACAATACATCCATATTAGCCCATTAATGCAAAATTTTACCGGCTGAATGGATATTGTTAAAGTTGGGAGAGTTTTTTGCTTTTGAATCAGGGCCATGAGCTATTATTCGTGGGGATAAACACAGTCATTGTTAATTTTTTGGTCCCACCAATAGACAGCCAAATGAATGCCAGTACTACATTTTTATCTTTGGAGAATAACTGGAAAAAGGTTGGAGCGATGGATTATCGGTAATCACATCTGCACGTTTACGAAAATTATCAACGATATAATCAAGTCGACGTACATGACCCGGTATTGGGACGTTGAAGGCCGTCGTATTAAATAGTCACGAGTTTCGGGAGTCGACCAGTTACGGCCAAGTATCGGTCATGCTCGGCCAATTATCGCTGGCCAAGTACTGACCGACTCTCTCGTCAGTCCTGTTACGAGTCTTGACGTGTCCTACATCGGACCGAGCTATTTCTCATCACGACTATTGAATAACTCCGAGGTATTCGATTATCTTTAGATGCGACGAGCTATAACTTTCGTAGATGACACTCTGTTTTGAAGTTTACACGGATTCACACTCGTTCTCGGGAGTCAGCACTCCCAGAATGATTCTGTTTGGGATACCTCCAGAAGCAAAGCGATATTTTGACATTACGACAAACGCGTATGAATGGCGGAATCGATTCTTCGGCATTCCGCATTCGAACTCGATCCGATATAAAACAATAATTTCAGATCGATGATCAATTTTCTACGATGACCGAAGGAGTATCTTGTTCCGTTTGGCAATGTAATGTCGCGTGTCCAGACGGATGGAGTTCTTACGCCTGTGGACAACATCCGAACGAGTCACGAAACAACGAAAGGTTCGTGAGCGTCGATCAATGGAATGTTGAAAGAAGAATTGCTGTTTTTCGACGAAAGGCCTGATTTTTTTTTCTTTTCATCGTCTGTCACTCAACTTGCTTTTCATCACGAAAGATGAAATATATATATATATATATATATATATATATATATATATATATGAGCTTATACGTGTCCACTGGACGGTGAAATCGTTCTTCATTCGATCGGAAAAATAACCCAGACGATGTAGCCGAGCCATCATAGACATCGTCCCGAAGTCAGTTCCAATGTTGAAAGGTGGCGACTGTAGTGAAGAACACTACAACTTTGTAAAATTTCGCACGACGAGTTCGTAACTATCGACGAAATTTCGAAAAATTCCATTAACCAAAAATAATCCAAAATCAAACTAAAGGTTCAAGCGTGCAATGTAACAATACACTTGTATAATCTGTAAGTTTTCCCACTTAAGACGATGGAAGACAAAAATTATCTCCCTCTCGTTCGCTCCGCAGCGAGCGCCGATGGCGCTGTCTTTCTCGCACTCGGATAGGTCTTCCATCACCTTAAGGTAGTATCCTACATACTGTAAGAGTCAAAGCAAGCCTAAGATAGACCATCTCCTGATTGAGGTACGTAGTACTTTGATGTGGCAGCGTCGCGTGTTATGATGTCGATCAGAGAGAGAGAGAGAGAGAGAGAGAGAGAGAGAGAGAGAGAGAGAGAGAGAGAGAGAGAGAGAGAGAGAGAGAGAGAGAAGATGGGAAACAAACGCGCAACATAGCCATGCCTACTGGATCACGGCCGACTCCTGATATAAACTGTATTTTCCCGATATTTGTTTGCTAATTATTATCATCACAGTCTCCTGATCTCTAATTTCAAGTGCCCAAAATGTTCTCCGAATATTCAACTTGCAGCTCGAGTGTTTTCATTAAAATCTGACGAGGACTTTTTGTATTACATCAAATTGAGCTTGATTTTCCATAAGGCTCCATGTTAAACGTGTGAAAATAAAAGTGTTGATATGTTTTTTCTCGCGCTCCGGAAAGCCATAACAATTTAACTAAACCTTTTTCTCATCAATACAATCTACAAGTTGCCGGATTGAGTGAATCCTCTTGACCCGTCGAGCCCATCAATCCGTTGGACATTGACATCAACGAAATCCATCGGATAAGGGAAGGCCGGTAAATCCGTTGAAACGAAAAGGGTGCACAACCGCACGAATATCGTCATTTCTCACGACATTTCGTTGGCAACAAGGTAGACATGCATTCACAGAGTTGTTACCGAGTGTGCACACTCATGCATTTGTCAACGTTCCGCGACGAGTATGAAAACCCGGAAAAAATGTAGTGACGTTAAACCCAGAAACCACCCTTTCTCCGGCCCCGCAAACCCGACAACTATGCCGGACTGCCTCGAAAAACAATGCTAAACTTTGCTGTCGCGTTTGTGTGTATAACTTGGCTGTGGCGTTCTTCTTTGCATTCTTTCGCCGGACCGTGGATAACGAGTGAAACAGACGGGGAGTCTGTAGTCCGGGACCCGGGACTAGCCCCTTTTATCGTCGGATGGCCGCCCGCGTCACCCAAGTGGAACCGAAAACAGACCGAGGAACTCGTTGGATACTCGTTGTACCCACAACTCGCTCGTCCACAAGACTCGAGTGTGTTTGTGCATGCATGCAGGTGTGTGTGTGAGTGTGTGACAGGGTAACAAAAAAACTGGAGACCCATTGTTGTATATCATCATCTATATATATATAAAAATGAATCGTGGTTTGTTCGGATGCTCAAAACTCGAAAACGACTGGACCAACTTGAATACTCCGTTTTGCGGATTTGTTCGTAATGCTACGCGAAGGTTTGGTGGACATTTTTTTTTTTCCAAAACTAAAATTTTGATTTTTTTTTCCTAATGTCAATGACTACTACACAAGGCCTACGTAATCCTATCATGTGCGTGTCCAACACGCTCCTGGCTACTTTTTTGCGCCGTAAGCGGTCATTCCGTTTGACAGCTCAGCGTATTTTTCGATCTTTTAGAAGATATTTTGATCATTTCTCATTGATTTTTCGAGTAAACCCACTTGACTGGACCAACTTGGTCACTTCTTTCTGCAGTTGTTCGTAATTGCTACGCGAAGATTTAGGGAAAAACAAATTGGAAAATTCTCAACAAGTGGCGTTGTAGGCGCAAATTTTGTTTTTGAGTTAAATAAAAATAAATCGTTTAATTGAATAGATCAATTAAATTAATACTTGACTTTATTCTATTTTCGCCAAATATTGGACGGGACGAAGCCGTCCGGTCAGCTAGTACATTCATATATAGCGTAAACGTATGTGTACGTGCACTATGCATAGAATTGTGACCGCAGATTGTCGAGGACGGGGGTCCTGATCCGAAACGCCAGTCTATCGGCTGAACTCGTCGACTTGTTCCTGCCGCTCATCCGAGGCCTGAGGTTGGTGAGGGGTGAATGCCGGTAAGGTGGGTGAAACGCAGGACTTGGAGGCCACGGGGGTGTGCCGCCTGTGACCCTCTCAAATCCTACCCGGTAGTGGCGCATAACGATCACCGCAACGACAACGGCTTAAACGTAGCCCGGCAAGCGATATGGAACGGGAAGCTTACGGATGGCGTGTCTCGTGGGCCCTTCGTGGGCTCGATGATAAATTATTAATCGAAAGAGAGCCGGAGAGGATCGAGTTTCGTTAGGGGCAAGCTGCTGCTGCTGCTGGTAGTGCTGGTAGTCGTTGCCCCAACGTTGGCGATGATAGCGTCGGTTGGGAAGACGTAGAAAGCCACGTCGAAGAAGGATCGACGAGGGGGCGAGAGAACCCCACCCTCTTCCCTTCCCCCTAAAGCTACACACCACCCTGACTGCGAACGCGAGCTTAACCCGAACGATTTTCGAAGTAAGGGTGCCACCAGACGTTCTATATCTATCAACGATATAAGTCGATACTTTTTCTTGGGTTACGCCGCGGCACGTTCACTTCTACGAGAAGATCGATTGATCTTCGATACGTGGGGATAAGTCGCGAGGGTCCCAACATTTTACCTTGGCGAAGAGAGTATAGGGTGTTTTCCTTAATCCGTCGATAGGAAGTTTTGCAGGAGTTCGGAGAGGATGAGTCGCTAATACGACTTGTACCTCAATACATATATGTAGGTTGTCCATCGTACCTAACAACTTTTGAGAGGATGTGTATTTTTTCTTTTATGATTGATTTGCAATGATATTTCGTATAATTAATTTGGGGAGTGGTGGGGTGTGTACATTTTTTTTTACTGCAGTTTGATGAAGATTTAATTGTGATGAATTGCAAAGGATTCAGGAGTTCGCTGTGTTGGCCAAAATTCGAACACGTGAGCCTGAAATTCGAGAAATATTTAACGATGTTGTCTTCGTTGTAATACGATGGAGAAATTGTATCACGTCGAAGAGAATTAATTATTGGGCAGGTAGGAAATACTGCTTTCAGCGATATTATCGTCGTATTATTTTCCATGAACATTGCCAAATTTAGATTTGCACGATTTGTGTTTTTAACGTTAATCACAATTGAAATTGCTGTATTCAACATTTTATTTCAGTCGCTTTAACGACTCGAAAGTAGTTAAAAAATGAATCTTCTGGATTATGAAATTCCGTTGGAGTATAATGAAAAAGAACTTATTTTCAATTGTTTACTCGATCGACACACCGATAATGTGAGGTGCATTATTTTTTCGGGATATCGACCGTGTTCGGGGTCTCACGAACGTAACGGCGTATCGTGGTTGGGCGCATTAGCCACGACGAACGTTATTCCACGATACAGCGGCTCGGAGTTTGAGGTTGAGGTCGAGGTCGATGGTATTTAGGTACGGGGTTTCCGATATAGATACGTACGCGGCTGCAAGGTGCAGCGAGGCACAAAACCTCGGTACATTCCCCGAACTCTCTCTCTCTCTCGCTCTCTCTAGCTCCCTATTTCTCTCATACATATATATATATATATACGGCCGTTCTCGCGGTAACTGGAACGCGGAGAACACGGTCTATCGGAGAACCCGGTGGACTTTGGTCCGGTCGAGTCGCGGAATTAGTACTCCATTTGACCCCATTTACAGTGCACGATTCCGCAGCCTCTCTCCCTCCCAGATGGACTTTGCCGTTCGACCGAGTCCCACCGGAGCGAATCCATTCGAAGGTATATCGCGAATAGGGTGGGAAAAGTTCGCAATGGATTTTGGGCAAATCGTCGCTGGAATAGTCGAGTCGAATCTGCGAGGATTAGCAACTGCTTCGAAGCATTTAAAACATTGTAAGGCGAGGGATTGGGCGCGGGGGGCGGAGTGCTACACGATACCCATCTATTAAACAATTCAAATAAGATCTTAAGAACCGGGGGGATGGAAATAACGTACGAGCCAAACTAGGGGTAAGAGGACTTTGCATTTAATTCGAAATATCCAAGGCAACAGACTCGTTCGGCTGGGAATGATAATGAGGGTTAGGAAGGTCTTCTCACGCACGATATCCATTTGTCACGTTTCGTTAATCTTTTTTTTTCTTTCCGCGCGCAAAAAGTTAGCACAAAAGAATTTTCGGTCGGGGGAATAAGAAAGACCCTCATCTTCACATCCCTCGAGCTTGAACCTCGTCGCGGGTGTGGCGCGCAACCGCGAAGAAAAGCGATCCGTGAATTTGTACAACTCCCTCTAACCTGACCCCCGCCCCAACTTGACGGAAAAAGCTCACTATCACTCCCCCTTCTGGCTGTCGTTGGGACTTCGAAATATTTCTCATTTCCCTAAACCTGGTGCTTGGGCGACGCAACCTGGCAAAAGGGGGTGAGAGGTTGGGGGAGTAAGAGAATCCCTCGTTTTGTCGAGGCGTCTATTCGCATTCGTATTCGTATTCGTTGGAGTATATATGTTGGAGGGGAGCGGGCGGGGGGGTTTGAAAGCACACCGCGAACGAGCAGCATCAGCTAGGTGGATCTCATCCAAGAGCCAGTAGCACATGGGTTCCCCGTGGCCTCTGTGCTGCACCCACTTTCACCCTTTGGCCCCTCGAGCCACTGCTGTGGTGCAGTCCCGACTCCGAATATCTCTTGCACTTGGAACGTCTTGTTTTCTCGAGTCTTGCTGCTGCTGCTGCTGCTGCTGGCACCCTCTTGGGTGGAGTACGTTGGAGCACCAGTGGGGCTGGGATAGAAAGAGACGGGATGCTAGAGGGTCGGAGGACGAAAACGGGATTGAGACAGCCAGAGATCCGGACACCACCACCACCATCCCCGCCGCTATATCATACATAGTGCATGGAAGCAGTAAATGGAGAAGCAGGAGCCACACCCGTCCCGCACACTCAGCCTCGGTGCTCGGATAAGTATCCTGGCGCCCCTAGCGCACAGCAGCACTATGACGCTACAAGAAGCGCCACCAAACCCCACCACTACAGTATCTACTCGACAAAGTACACAAGCCAAAGTTTGCATCGTGTCTGTGCGGGACGGTCGGAACGCAAGCGGGTTCGGGGAATACCCCGAGCGGTGGTTTGGCTTAAAGCTTCCTGGTGCCTGCAGCCTTCGGGTTCTCGTGGTACTCGGTGTGTGTTGCGCGGGCCAAACCAACCGGGTGATGTGTACGCTCTGGATTACGGCGTATGGCTATTTAGCTGAGAATACCGGGTCCAAGTATGCACGGTTTTAACGGAGGAACACATGTGGACGGGTTTTCGTTGAGCCGTGGAAATCACATTGGAAAAAGGATCGTGTTGAATTTACCGAATAATCAGTTAGCTTTTTAACCATTGGATGAAAATTTGCGAGTATGAGTTTGAATGATCGAAGGTTAGATGAAACAGCGTGGATGGAAATGTTCAAGACGGTTAAGCAGAAAATTAGTTTACCTAATAAGGTGCAGAATGAGCTGCGTTATCAACGGTCTCTCAGCAAGAGAACGGAGTCTGACCATCGCGTCCTGTTACTACTAGCTTATACCCAGGTATCACAAAATAATGCAATTTGCGGTGCGGAAAATTCTGGATGCACGATGGGGAAGCGGGGTGGGGGGAGTAAGCACGTAGGAGTTGAAAACCCAATATCACTCATTGGGTTTCCGATTAAGTTCCACCGGTCCAAGTTTTCATTTCAACCTAGAATTATGCAACTGCGAAAGTGGTAGTGGGTTATTGCGTTATAATTAAATTTCGAATGCCGATTGGGGGTCGGGTTCACTTCCGAGCAATGCATATTCGTCGGAATATTAAAAAAAAAATGTGGTTGTCTCGACCGATGGAAAAATAAATTAAAATTTTTTTCATGAAATACGGATGATAGGTCGGGATAGTTTGGATGGTGTTGATGCATCTCGTGGGTGAGTGAACCGAGCGGAGAAATGCTTGAGAACGTTTGCGTAGCGGTAGGTAGCCGGAAATGAAAATTAATGCGGCCGTCATGTTGGCTCGTTCCCTTCTCTCTCTCTCTTTCTCGCTCTCTCTCGGGTTTTCTCGCGAATACGAAAATTTGAATCAATTTTCGAAAGCGTTTTCCGCCCATCGTTCTGGTCCTTACACCCTCGGGACTATGGGGAAGACGATTATTTAAGGTGTCGCGGAAGACTGTGCGGTGAAGGTAAAGGCATAAGCCGAGTCGATGGGTACGAGCTTTTCCTCACGGTGGGAGGGTGGCGGGGAGGGGAGAGGGGGCAGGGGAGGGGACGTAAGAGTCGTTTTCGCTTCGCCAGCATTTCGTGCGCACCGTGAACCACACGACGAAGAGGAAAACGACGGGAACGAGGATCCAGTAGTACCATGATCTCACCCTTCGCACATCCCTCCGTGGTTCTTCCCCCTTCCGGGGTTCTCTCTATTTCCTTCATCTGACTCGAGCTATCTCTCTCTCTCTCTCTCTCTCTCTCTCTCTCTCTCTCTCTCTCTCTCTCTCTCTCTCTCTCTCTCTCTCTCTCTCTCTCTCTCTCTCTCTCTCTCTCTCTCTCTCTCTCTCTCTCTCTCTCTCTCTCTCTCTCTCTCTCTCTCTCTCTCTCTCTCTCTCTCTCTCTCTCTCTCTCTCTCTCTCTCTCATTCCGTCGCTCACTATCCTTATTTTAAATTGGATTCATACGCAGAGAAACGGGGCGACCGGGCAAATTGCTCGGAGGCTCAAGAACTCGCGGATCGTAAAGGTAGTTCTCTGGCGCGTCGCTATTCTATGAGTTTCTCGGGTACGCTCAGCTGCACCACCGGGCCACCCAACGTCTTGCGCTTCGTCGCTCTCTCTCCCATTCTCTCTTTCCACAATTCTCCTCCGTGACTCGTAACGTCTTCTGCTCTTTTTTTCTCACTTAAAAAAAAAAAAATGTCTCGCTCTCGTCTTCTCCGGGACTGACGACACGTAGAGCCAGAGTGCAGGTACGTGGTGTTTGCCACACGTATCGACGACATGCACGATCGCGAAAAGATTCACCGGTTACCCGCTCAATTCGCGAGCACACTGCGCATGTTTGCGATTACGCGATCTGGAGAACAAAAAATATTCGGGATTATAGATTTTCGAAGATATTTTGTTTTGTTTTTTTACAGAAGTCAAATTATTCTTACTCATGAGTTTCCTTTTGAAAATTTGTGACGATGCTACGCATGAATCTTTGTTGCTTTTTTATTGTTTTGAAATTTCTTTTATGACACGCCGTGCGTAAAATGCGGTTTTACCCACGCTTCGCGTGGGCAAATCCCCATTTACACACGTTGTGACATAGAATTGTATACAATGCTATTTTTCAACGACATTTCGAGATAGGAAAGCCTTCGGGTCGATGGATGTTCGACAATTTTTTTTTTTTAGAAATGAATCATTTTTGTCAACGTATTTACTTTAGAAAATTTCTGACGCTGTATGAATTTTTTTGTTAATTTCGAAATTTCGAGACTCGCAAGAATTTAGTTATCGAAACGTGCGTGCGGAAATGATCGAAAAAGTTATGACAAAATTTTATCATTAGATCTGTTGACCAGAGGGAGATGAAAAATTGCCAATAAAAAATCATTCGATCGTAATTAAAAGTCGAACAAAATGCCCGTGGCGTATGGAGGATGCTGTCCACGTGATACGACTGCGACAATAATCGTCGAGGCCGTCGTTGTGTTCGCGTGGGTCTAACGATGCAGGTCACGCTTAACTCTTTTCGTTCCGCGCTTTGATAGCTCCGAGCCCTTGGGCATCGCGCACTCTCGCTATTGGACAATCGTTGAAACATCGAAATGACATTTTTTTTTTCGTTGCCAGATTCATATTTCCGAGAATGAAAATGACGTGCGTATGAAAAAAATTCGTATATCAATTTTGCGGGACGGCGTTTCATGGCCGGCTTTTGCGTGCAAGCGTGTTAGCAACGATCCATCAAACGTATTGCCAAGTGTCAGCGCACGCATGCAGTCACACACTAGATGAATGTATGGGGCAAGATGCCCCAAATCACCGGATTGACACTCTTCCATCCCCCGATGAGGTCAATGATTTGTTTTTAGTATGTTCTGGATCCTCACGACCTCACTTATTTTTTTTTTTAGTTTTCTTAAACCCTTTTTCCCCTCAGTCTTTTTTTTATCGAGAAGTAAGTGCCATTTTTATTGGATGAACATTTTTTCCCAGATAGTTTGTCGAAATTAAAATACTTTTTTTTATAAAATTTGAGTGGGCATCGTGTTCCTGACATACATATGTATATATATATATTTTTTTTATTTAGAAAAAAATCGAGTTTTTCCCCGAAACCTAAAAATAGAATAATGGTTCCCTATCTAAAAAAAAAATACAATCTGTCTTGCGAATAGTAAATACTTCGATGATTTTCGATAGAAAAACGATTTATTAAGCATTTTGGATGTTTTTTTGATCATTTTTTATAAAAAAAAACATTCGTAACAACGATTTTTTGTAGGATAGATTTCATTTTGCTCAAAAAAAATGTATGCATATACGTGTATATTTTGGAAACATGATGCGCACTTCAATTCTATAAAAAAAGTTCTTTAATTCCGATGAAGTATCTGGTAAGAAAAAAATTCATCTAATGAAAAAGGGGAAAATAGCAGTTTCCTCTTGACAAAAAAAAAGAAAGGCGTGGGCAGGGAGGGATCTAAAAAATCTGAACAAAAAAAATTAGTGAAATCTCAGGATCCAAAGGATACTTAAAAAAATATATCGACCACACCGGAGAACATAAGGGTTTTAATCCAGTGATTTGGGCGGTTTTGCCCCATATGCACATTTACGAATGTCATTCACTGATTTACCGGTGGTCTGGCACTGGCCGGATTTTGTCAATCCAAAAAAAGAAAAAAAAAAAGGAGGTATTGAAAAATATATCATGAGATTAAGAGTGACAGAGCCAGAAGGATATAGACAAAACGCTGCGGGTCGAAGGAGAAAGAGAGCGGGGGGCTGAATCGGAAACAGCCAGAGGCAAAAAAAAAAAAAAAGTTTGGAGCAAACGCGAGCACCAACAGTGGCTTGTAGTATACGATGTCGTTGCATACCGACCGGGGTTGAGGCGGAGTGGGGAAGTGAGGAAGGAAGAGGGGGGGGGGCAGGAGGCTATATTATGTGGGCTACGCGATGGGGAGAAAGTATAGGAGTCTCGACTACCCTGGGCTATCGTTTACCGGCTCGGATTAAAGCGGATCTCTTGTATCTAACAAACAGCGATACACGCGACTATAATGGCCTTATTCAAGGCGATAATTTTCAACTGTGAATTCCCACTCGTATATTTCGTTTTCTCCAACATTCGCAATTCGTTGCTCCGAACGTTGATTTTCTCGATTTCGACGATGCACACAGACCGTCGAACCGGAGACCCGATACCTCGCATCGGTTGTAACTCGAAGTTTCGAATTTTCAATGTTTCGACGGTTCGAAGTTTCGAGAGCGCATGTTTCGACTGACGGATGTTTTCGAACGTGCACGATTACGAACGTCCATGGATCCGAACGGTCGATGTCTAGAACGGTCATAGTTTCGGGGGAAAAAAAACAATTCGAAATGCAATTTATCGAAAGTCAACATTTTCGAAGGGTCACGACTCCGTCTCGCCGATGTTTCGACGGATCGAAGTTTCGACAACTCCACTAGGTATAGTGATGTTAAGCTGGCGGAAGCTGTAATCTTCACGCGGTTGAACGAGCTGCTACTCCACTATACCGACATATATATATTTCTCGAAACTTCGATCCGTCAGAACATCGACCGGTCGGAACGTTGGCGAGTCGAATTATTGTTTTAAATATATTTAACGCCTGAAATAACATAAATATATATTTTTACTTTCGACTAACCATTGAAACGATAACGATCTCATTATGAAAGTAATTTTTTCTTTTAATGTTAGAAATGTAGAAAAATAATAAAAAAGTGTAAGCAGATTGGATGGAGATTATTTTTATGAAAATAAAAATAAATGTCACAAATGAAACAGTTGAAGGTTCAACGGAAATACCGAACGTTTATTTATCGCACTGTCGGCAAAGTAGGTTTCTCGTTGATTTTCCAGAGACCGATGATAATTAGCAGAAATGTACGAGCATCGGAGGTGTTGTAATGAACGAATGGGAAGCTCGGCTGGATGGGGAGATCTCGGTGGGCGCGATGTTCCCATTACAAGCCCGTGGAGAGTTGTGAGTACGCGCATGCGTGAGTACGACGCACTGGTATACCGGTGTAATGCATATAACGGTCGGTTAAATATACGTATAAATTAAACGCAATAATGTTTTGCCCGTATAACGGTGTTGGGGGGTGGGGGGGATGAGGTAGGGGGTGGGGGGTAGTACACGTGAAGAGTTTACCCGAGTACCGTGGTTGGGTCTTGAACCCTGTAATCGGGTACGAACCGTGAGGGCGTTTCCCGCACTCCTTCGTCCCTCTTGTTTCTGTCCCCCACAACCCCCGCCGTGAATTTTCCCCGGTGCACACCGCACACAACACACAACCCCATAGTCTCCGTCAACGCGTTTCGCCTCATCCCCCAACTCACGATGCAGTCACCCTGATACACCATACTCCACAATTTAATTCTCAGCCGCCGTGTACGGTCAAACTGGGTTTTCCGACTGGTATTAAAATTTCCACGCGTTGACAACCATTTGTAAGAACACATAATACACCCTTCGCGAATGATAATAATTCGGTGAATCGTGGAGGATATCTCGACGATTATCTTTTTTCATGTTTTCGAATAGATTTTATTTTATTTTTTTATTTCATTTATTTTTCGCGTATGAGAATGATATAAATTATTTTACCGGAAGTTGTATAAAGACGATGAAAAGAACCTGAATAATGTATACTTATACTTATTGAATAATGTATACTTATTTCAATTTCTTCCGGTGTATGAAAATAATCTAAATTGTTTGACCCCAATTGAAATGGAAAACAATGAGAAATATGTTCATTGACGATTGAATTATTACTTTATGAATTATTGAACTGTTGAATTATCACGATATCGTGACGATTATCCTTTTCATTAGAAAAATATATATATATATATATTTATACTTTCTATGACAATGTTTGAGGAATAAAATATGACTTATTTTTTTACATTTTAATATTAAAACGGAATTATTTGACCGAAAGGTAAATGAAAACAATGAGACGACTTTTATCGTTAAAAATTGATTATACGTTTATGAACGATTGAATTATCATATTTGAGTAACGAAGCTCGGCCATTCGTATCGAAAATACGAACGAAAAATCGTCCCCGTGAGTAGTTAATTCTTTCGATAGATGCATGCATATCTATGTTATGTTGCTTCGATAAATTCATAAATCTTGATCATTTTTTTTTCCAACTTTATTGATGTGGACTACGCTAGGATGCCTGATATACGATGCGTGAGCTTTTCGGTGCAGCCACTGATGCGGACCGTCGATTATTTCAGTCGCTCACACTAACGCGAAGTGTACGCAGATAATTAACGCGAATCCAATGTGTCACGGGAATAAATATGTAGATGGAGGTGAGAGAGGTCAGTGGGGGAGGGGGAGGAGGTGAGGTGCAATGCGAAAAAAAGAGAGATATAAATACGAATATACATATATATATATATATGTATATTTGGATGGTCCTTAATGGAGGTGTCAACGTATTTCAACAAGTGCACCCCCCAGATCGATTCGAAATAAATAAATAAAAATATGTGCGAGTCCCCAGCGCTGCAGTCCAATAGGGAGACGTCGCTCGTTTTGTTTCCCATTTGAATAACATGGGATTTTCGGACTAATTCTGTAATTATTTTTTCGAGTTGTCCCTAAGCACGCAAAAAATTCTCTTTTCCCATCAATCTATTGTTCCTGGGTATAACTACTTGTACATTTTTTTACTAGACCTCACCTGTGTATTATCGATAACGGCAAATCGTTATCGTCGTTCATCGGTTCGCCGTTATCGATAATATACAGGTGTGGTCTTTCAAAAAAATGTACGAGTAATTATACTTATTAACAATAGATTTATGTAAATAAAGAATTGTTTGCGTGCTTAGGGGCAACTCAAAAAAATAATTACCGAATTAGTCGGAAAATCCCATGTTATTTAAATCGGACACAAAACGAGTTTACAGCCACGTCTTCTCATTGGACTACAATGCTGGGGCTTCGCACACATTTTTATTTATTTATTTCAAACCTATCTGGGGGGTGCACTTGTCAAAATTCGTCAACCCTTCCATTAAGGACCACCCTGATATATGTATATGCATGAAAACGTTAAAATGCATTGCTGGCTGGGTTGCCTGGCAGCCATGCACGCGAAGCAGGCGGAAGAAGACTCTTTTTGCCCACGGTCGAAAGCACGCCGGTCCGGAAAAGCGCGTATCCTTCATCACAACGGACCACGGTCGTCCGCTCGGAAACTGCACGTGCATATTACGTCCACGCATAAATTTGCCACGCGTATGGCACGGAAAAGTCGGTTCGGTCACATGCGAGACGGTGATGCAGTGTCCACTTCTCATTCGTTCGAAATTCTGAGCCTCATGAAGGATGCAAAATTCATTTGCGTTGTAATTAAGAATTTAGTTGGGGGCGCTGCGAAATTTCACGCAGCCACATGCAGTTGAAAATGGAGATTGCTGGTGTAACTCGAGTTTCGGAATTTTGAGTGTCCACGCGGCTAACTGTGAACCGTTTCGACCGATACATGATTGTATCTTCTTCTTTTTTCATCTCATTACGAAGAACATAGAGACAATATATGAGAATTATAATGATCATACGATCTCCCATTAAAATCCGTCAGTACGATCAATGTATATATATATAAAGAATGTATAATTATGTGAATAGATTACATAGAGATCATTTTCTTTTCGTTGATTGGCCACGAACAGCTATGGATCGAAGTAAAGAAAATATATGTATAAACTGTATATAGACTATATATGTACCTATAGTTTCCGCATGAAATTTGCAGAATAAATTCCGTATACAGACTGTATATAATTTATGGAAAATTCAAACACATTGAATCCAACGGTATTTGATATTCATCGATATCCAATATATATATATATATATATATATATATATATATATATATATGTATATATATAGACTATCTATAATCTGTATGGAAACTACGTGCAGTCTATGTCAAGTTTCTATATAAATTATATACAGTGTATATCAATAATGAATATTAGATATCGTTGGATTTGATGTGTTTGAATTTTCTATAGATTTCATATAGTCGGTATACAGTTTATATATATACACAGATTATTTTTTTCTACTTGGGATATCAGTCACGATCGTTAATATATATATATATATATATATATATATATATATATATATATATATATATTGCGATATTATTCAAGGGAACTAATTTCACGAAATGCACGATGAATAATTCATAGTCAAGTTCATTTGTCGCCCGCTTATTGAGCACAGTGATTGGTTCATCCATTATTGTTTTTTTTTTCATGTGAGCAGTGAGAAACAAAACTGTAACTTTTACGTATTTCAACGTGCTTACAAATGAACGGATAAATTTTTAACCGTTTTCAGATCAATCGGTGAGCAGTGTTACGATGTACGTGAGTCGCATCGAATGTTGATTCGCGGCCGTTATCATTTTAGGACCGAACAAACGGATTTTAATGGGGTCTCGTTCGTCGGACAGCGTTTGCGTTGAAACGTCGATTTTATGGTTTTCCACGAGCAATACGGCAAATGCCTTTGGTGGCTCGGACGATGCGAAGTTATGTACGAACCCACAGCGTTGCTGTAAACCTCGGGTTATGTCGGGTATTTCATAATCAACGCCCACAGATTGTGCGAAATGTTCGCACGAATATCTGCAACGAGTATGAACATCGAATGTGTAACGAGAGTGACGACCAAACACGTTGGCTCGTCGTGTTTTCCAACTTGTTACGAAAATTGCATTCGATTTGTTTTAACGAAGAATTCTCGATGATATGCAATTACTCTGTTTTGCATCGTGCATTCGGCTGAAAGTTGATATTGAAATTTGAAATTTTATACGAAAAAAAAAAAAAAACATCAAATGAAATTGAATTTTTTTTAATGGATGAGCTTTTCTTCAGACATTTTCCTCGCGCTCTTCAACATCCATATCTACACCTTTGAATTTTATTGTACGTTAGTGCAAACTTTTAGTAATGAACGAAAAAAAAAAATTATATACATTTTTTTATAAAAATTATAAAAATTATAATTTTTATAATGTTTATTAAAAAATTATAATTTTTATAATAAATTATATTATAAAAATATAAATATATGAAAAAAAAAAATTAAAAGCGATTCGTTTTGTCGGAACGCTAACCCGGCGAATAAAATCGAAAATTACGATTCGTCGTCGAAGAAAAGCTTTTTGTCGATCACGAATAATGTTAGCCAGGCGTCTGACGACGATGGGGCGAACGTGGCGATCGTGTTAGTTCCGACCGAGCTCGAGATGTTATGTTCCTGTCCAGCCTTCTACGTGTTTTCGAACGTTCGTCTATTTTTTTTTCCCGAATTGAGAACAAATGTGGTCGAGATGCGGATGAACGAATTTCGTCTTTTGATACGAGGAAGAAAAAGCTTATACCGGAGAGGACAGTGACATACTTTCGGTTTTATCGTTCTTCGTTCGCGTCCCGCGCGTACGAGCAAGTTTATTGTTCACGAAAGTTGTTCGGAGGACGAGAAGATTGTGCCCCGACACGATGAAGCTGGATGGAGAAAGAAAATCCAGTGACGAGTGAACGTGAAAAAGACCGTGATGTCGTCTCGATGAGCAGCACAATTGGATTGTGGCTTTAAGGAGTTTAAGGCCTTATATACGCGATTTCGCCGATTTTCAAAGATTCTTTTCCAGAGGCGGTTGAAATGTTGACAAAATTTTTTGTATAGATTATTTATGGACACTATGTGCATGTGTAAAAAAAATGGGAAATATTAGAAAATGGCGGAGATATTACATAATGAAACAAAATATTTTTTTTGGGGTTGTAATAATTCTATATGGCGTTGTTTAGCCGAGGTTCGAACAAGAAGATGAAAATGCATTGATTTTTTTTATTGTTTCAACTGTTTTCTCACAACAACTTAAAAGGTTGCACGACCTTGAAATTTTCAAAGTGTTATCAACGCCATGAGAAAGATTATTATATATATATATATATATATATATATATATATATATATATATATATATATATATATATACACATTAATTTGCACAGTGCAGTTTCTCGTAAAAATGTGAGATCTTTATTCGCAGAAATTTCATTCGTATTAAAGACAATCGAATATTTAAACAGCTCGAACGAAATAAAGCAAGATTCTTTCCACAGGGTCCGCAGAGTTTGGCGTGGTAATTGATAACGAGCGCGGTAAATGGTAATGGGGAAGTGAAAAATTAGGTCGAGTCCGAATCGAGCGTTGAAGAAAGCGACACAGATACGGTAAAAGAAGAATGAGACGGACACGTGAAATTCAGGTCAGACAAAGAAAAGAAAAAAAATATATATCGACAAGACGTTTCGTCGTCGTGCTGCTTATATTCTTGTCGACGACCGTCCATGAATTATCCATCATTGTCTTCGTCGCGTTTCACAGTCATCCGATGGACCGTCTATCGCGTCATCGTTATCACGGAAGCAGCGATGTTTCACCGAAAATTCCGAGAGAGAAAAAAAAGATGAAAAAAAAAGAAAAAAAAAGAAAGAAAAGCCGAAAAAAGAATTTCCTCGACTCGGACGATCGAGCCCGCTGAGAGCACAGCCGGGCAAAGGGCTCGACTCTATATGCGACGACTTAAAACTTTTAACGAGTCTTCTTTCACGTTCGACTCGCATTGGATTGGCGGTTTTAACCTCTCGAGCTCCGTATTCTCGATTTGTCGGGTTGCACAACCCGACCGACCGACCGACCGACTATTTCGTCCCTCCGACGCTTCACCCCGGCCGACGGAAAGACGAAAAGAACAAAAAAAAGATTAGAGAGTGAAAAAAAAATTAAATTTAAAAAAAATCAGTGTGAAGAAGGTTGGATAAAAAATTTCAAGTCAGAAGCGACGGTGACCTGAATGTGAAGTCTGTGGAAGGTCGAATGGACACCCCCCCCCCCCCCCCGTTCAGGATCGCCGCGCTGTGAGAAATAATGAAAGTACATCGGGGTACGACACACGCAGCGTCCGAGATACCGTCGTTTTACCTTTTCTTCGTTGGAATTGAGATCCGGGGGTGGGACGGGGGGAGGGGGAAGACAAGAGCTAACCTAACGGCGTGACCCGGCGGGTCGGCCGTAATGTGGATCGTGCAAAAAGTGGAAAAAAAAGTGAAGAGAGAGAGAGAGAGAGAGAGAGAGAGAGAGAGAGAGAGAGAGAGAGAGAGAGATAAAGAGAGAGGGAGGAAGATACAGAGTGGAATGAGATTGAAGGTTCGGTTTTTCTTCGTAGCACCACCGGATACGAAAGCTCGTGGACTCGGATCGAAGCCGTACCTTTCTCATTCTGTACTTTCACGAGCCATCATTGTGTCACCGAAGCCTGATTATCTTCCTCGTTATCCTCTCGACCATCGTGCACGACCACTCCCGCCCCATTCTTCGCATTTTTCACCGGATTTCCGATGAAAAAGTTTTGGGGTTGGTTGCAAACCGTTTTTTTTTCTTTTTACCAAATTAAAAAAAGATTGTAATATGCACGTGAGCCCTATTACATGGGATGAATTTTCTGTGCATATTATATCAATATATATATATATCTATGTATATTACGGTGGGTAGTTTGCATAATTTACGACATCTCGAAAAGGTAATTACCATGTTAGTCTGAAAAATCCATGTTATTCGAATCGGAAACAAAATGAGCTTACGTTCATTAGACAACAGTATTTTTATTTATCCGTTTCGAACTTGTTTGGGGGGTACACTTATCGAAATTTGTCAACACCTCCATTAAGGTCCACCCTAATATATATAGGTATAAATATGAACGGAGTATATGTATTAGACCGTGTATGAAAAACAACTTATTTTTTTCTTCTTGGTTCGCATGGTCCTCACACCTAGTTGTTGGCTTTGAAAAAAATCCTCTCGGAGAGCACATTCGAAAATTTTTTTTCTTCTCAAACTCGGAAAATAAAAATTCGAAATAGTAATTTTTTTTGAAAATTTGAAACGAGCCTTCGAAAAATGAAAATTGGAAACTTCGAACCCTACCACCCGAAGCGAAGTTCCATTCACTTGTGAAATCATTGAACCACCCTTTGAATATAATCGAAATCGAAGACCCTTCGAATACCATGGAAATCATCGCTTTGAATGGACGCTCATCGGATTTTTACATGGAATATCATACGAGTTCTAGGAAAAAGCGCTCGAATGATTTTTCGAAAACCATTGAAATAACCCGATATTGCGACTCGGTTCGGAGAATCATTTGCACATCGCACTCGTTCGTGAATGGCCCTTCGCCATTAATTCCACAGAGACTGGTGGAAACTGCATTAACGAGTCCTTCGCCAATGGTGATTACCGGTCGTCAGAAATGTTTCAACGAATATATTCGACATTGATATACAAAAATGTGATGCGTTTCTACGAAGTTCACGAAAAAATTAATCCGTTGTGGTGCAACGAAATGAAAAATTAGCTTTTGATAAAATGTAGTTCGCAAAACTACAAAAGCATGAAGCGACACTGGTGTGGCCCGTGGTTGGACGAAAAAGAATATGATCGGTACGGAGGACGTGTGTGAAAGGAATTTCGTGAAATTAAAAATGGCACGGCCAAAAATAAATCAGAAACGGACGACAATTAAATATCCTGAAAATTTCGATGAAACGACCAAACTTTTTTTCTACATCTCGTATCTAGTTTTTACGATATTCATTATCGGAAATATTCGAAAGATCGATTTTTTACGATAAAGATATATATATATATATATATATATATATATATATATATATTTTTGTTAGATATGGAACCATTATCCCGTATTGAAATTTCGGAAATGATTCGAATTTTTTCGAAATCGGGAAAAATAAAAATCTTGGGAACATGATGCCCACTCCAATTTTATGAAAAAACGTTCCTCAATTTTTATGCAGTATCTGGTAAGGAATGTTATCCAATTACATAACGGAAGAATTAGCAGTTGCCTCTCGATTGAAAAAAAAAAGCAAGACGTGGGGTAAGGAAAAGGAGGTTCAAAAAAACATTTTTAAAAATTAGTAATATCGTAGGATCAGAAAGATACTAAAAAAAATCATCGACCACATCAGAGGATAGAAGAGTTTCCAATCCGGTGATTTGTACTGTCGTTAAAAATGTGATTTTTCAATCCAGACAAATAATCTTACATTTTTATTGGCGATCCGAAAGTGTTTTTCACTCAGGTCGGCCATCTTGCCCCACTATTCTCGATTAATTCTATCCGAGGCATCGTTCCCACCCAAAACCCATTCTCGTTAAAAATGATAATGGTACGTGAGCATTCGGGTACGGAAAATACGAAATGAAGCTTCGTATCTCTCGCATGTTCGTGGAATCCCATGATGAATTCACGTTTCGATGGGTCACTGGTTATGCGGTCGGAAAATTTGGCATAACGATTACCTCACGATTGGAAAATTTTCGTGAACCCGTTGTGCATTCGACGTCATTATGAGCCATCGACACGAATTCGCGGCACGGAATTTCATGCGCGTGCTAATTTCACGTTGAGGCATGTATCATTAGTGTGAAGTATTCGTGTGCAATCGTACATGTGGGATTGACGTTACATCGATGACGATGTCACACTATCGGCTATTTAAAATTAGCCTCGCGATAATACTTCTATGGCATGGATGTCACATCGGGGTGACACCAAAACCGACAGCAGTATCAGAAACGACGACGATGATGAAGTACTAGACGCTATATATATATCAGGGTGATTGGATTTTAATCGACTCAGGAATTAATTGATTGTCAAAAAATTTACATGAGAGTTATTGACAGAATATTATTTGTTTTGAATATTATTATTTTTAAACATCAGTCAGCTTCTGATATCGAAATGCTGCAAATATCGTCCAATAATAAGTGTATCGAAACATTGAAAATTATTTCAAGCTGATTTAAAGTCAAACTATTACTGGAATTATCCATTTTTGGGCATAACATAATTAATTTTTTTCGTAAAGGTTGAAAAACTGCATCGATCAATGTATAGAAAATGAGAATTTACCTTTGAAAAAAAAGTGCAATTGCATCTTGCAACTGCACCGATGCACAAAAATGCACAAAAGTTTCATAGGAATATGTAGAGCTTTATGGCTTTTAATTTGACCTAAGAATTTTTTTTTCATCTCTAATATTTTCAGCGCTACAGCTCGGCCCAGTTCCCTGGGACACCCTGTATATAACTCAAGTGCAGAATACATTTTTTTCATTCGACTATAATTTTATTAAAACTAATGATGTGTTTCTTTTTTTTCTTTTACAAATCTACAACATAAAAGAACTAAGACTAAATCAACTTACGATCTTATATATTATTATGAGGATCCATTTTTGCTCTATTGAATATTTTCCATTTCTATAATCTAGTTCGTTCTGTGTGCGTTTTTGTTTTTTTTTTTTTTTTTTTTTTTTTTTCATTCACGAAACTGTTTCTAGCATGAAACGAACATTTGAGAACGTATAAGAACGTCATTTAAGGAGTCCAGCAAATACATAGTATACGATAATTCAATGTGCTTTAACCGCTAATTCAAAGTGACTCGAGTATCGAATACTTCAAGTACCGGGCAAATCATGATGATACGACATTCCTGGTGATCGCTTATCGGGACAAACATAAACATGCGACGAATATACAGGATGAACGTTATAGTGAAATATATATATATATATATATATATATATATATATATGTATCCATGTATATACTTATATAATGACCGCCCGATAAAACCCTGCGACAAAAGCATTTCATCGATCGCAAATATTTTTTTCACTTTTTATTTATTCATTATTATTCTTGCTTGCATCATTATGCGCATGCGGCGACATCGCCCGTTGGTCAAAAGAGTCTGGAAAGTGGCTCGACACAGTTACGATAAAGCTTAGTCGAACAGCTTCATACCAATCGTAATAAACCAAGTTCAAAATACGAAAAAAAAATGACACGTATATATACACATATACCCCAGGAAACTTTGTTCCCATATATAACGGCTTAATAACTATATCGTTCATCCGAGTTACGACTTAACAAGGCCGAGGAAAGGTGCGATACTCACCGGGGATGCTTGACACGAGGAAAACGTATTTATAACGTGGACTCACCTGAAAGCAGAAGAAAAATAAAAAAATAAATAAAGATAAACGGTTATTGTTACGACGGATTCTTCTCGGTGCACACGACACACATTATATATATATATATATATAGATATATATATATATATATATATATATATATATATATATATATATATATATATATATATATATATATATATATATATATGAGTATGGCGAAATGCGGAAATGTAGACTATACGACAAGATACCGTCTCACGACGGAATCCAACCGCACGAAAGATTTGTCCGAGGGTTGCGAGGAGGGTGAACATGAGAGGCGGCGCAGAGAGGGGGGGGGGGGTTGAGCGAAAATGAAATGATACGATGACAAGAAGGCCAACAAAAGGACTCGCGAGGACTCGTAATCGTGCGATTTCTCCGACGTCAGAATACGAGTTGCCAAGGGTTTACAAGTTTGTGTCGCAAAGGACGAGTTAAAGGGCCAGAGGGGGGGGGGGGGCGGGGGCTGAGGGGGCTTTGGCAAGTGGAAGAGTTTTGCCCCGCGTCACGAGCGAAGCATTTCAAAATGTTGAAACGAAATGGGAACGAAGAAACGTGAGAGCAAAAAAAAAAAGAAAAGAAAAGAAAAAAAAGAGCGGAAGAAAAAACGCGGCAACGAGACGAAGATATACGAAGGGTGCGAGAGGACGGTAAAAACTAGATTTTTCTCGATTGCCGAGATTGGCCCTGAGACGTTGTGGACGTCGTTCGCGTATCGCGAAGCGAACGTCGTTTCCTCTATATCGAGTCTCTTCGATGCTCGTACATACCCCTCCCCCCCCCCCACACACACGACACAATATCGATGGAGAAGCCAAAAATAAGGGAGCAAAAAATAAATAAAAAGGAATGAGAAGAAAAAAAAATAAGACCAAAAAAAAAAAGCGAAAAAGAATCTTCCACGAGTCTGTATTGGTACTGATGCTCCGTACAAACGAAATTCGTTTCATTTCGCCACCGGAGCTGTACCCCCGCCCCGCCTCCCCGCCAACCCCCAACACTCCGGTTTTATCCCACATTTTTCTCGTTATTCCATGGGATCATCGTAAATATCTCGTAGCGAGGACGTAAATGAGAAAAAAATAATGCGAGCCGGACACGAAGCTCGGTGGACTTTTCCTCCGTTCGACCATAACGTTTTTTTATATTTTTTTGGTTTTTATTTATTGTTTTTTTTTTCCATGCGGTTTTGTGACGTCGTCAACGTCGGATATATATTCGAACGTAGCGTCCGATCTGGAGGTCCGATTTGTCGGACTCCGAACGATATTTTTCGTGGGGGGTGATTTCGGGTGAGAAGGGTGACCGCAATGTATGAATGGGGTTCGTACGGACGATGGGTTAATAGGGCATGAGCGGGATATTTACGATGAAAATATGATTCGACTTTGATAGTTCCACGGTCATCGGAAGTGTTTCTCTTTTTTTTTTTCATCTTGCGTCGCTCAAACGACGACGTTTCTCCGAGGAATTGTTAGATCGTGATAGTCCAATTCTCGTGGGAACAGATTTGAGACAGATTGGGGTACAATGATTGGAGAAGATGGGGGGCGCTCAACTTGGATTTGTCGGTCAAGCTGAAATTGATGAGATTCGTCTGATGTCCGTGAATGCGATTGGAAGAGCCCACGAAATACTTCCGTTATCTTTCGTTGTCCAAATGTAATCGTAAATTTTTCGGGTTTGAGGTTACAACGGATTACGAGTGATTGTAGATTGTATTGTTCAGTAAAAGCTGCCCGAGCGACCGATTAGGTTGGGGAAGAATCATGGTTTTTCGTATTTGATCTCGAATGGAATTTTGCTACATAGGGGATTCACCGGATAATCGTTTATATGTGTGGATCCTTCACCTTTCGAATCAAACTCGTGGGCGTATTATAATTTTTTTTTTTTTTCTGTCTGAATCGTGTGCATTTTAAGATGCGATGCCTCATGAAAATTTGCAACTTCATGCAATATGAATAAATAATTCCTTTTGAGCAGCAACCAAAAACGTAATTTTTTTTATATTTCTGTGCGGCAGTGTAATTTAAACATTAATGAAGAAAAAACGTTAGAATGATGCTATTGAGATATTTGCTGCAGCCATGACAGTGGAAATAAGCAACAATTATTTTGTGGTAATTACGAGAACGAATTTGGCTTCACTCGAGTTTAACGACAGAGTGGAATTTATGGCTGTGTATATTAGGGTGTGTTAAAAAAAGAAAAGATTTTTTAACTGTCATGGCGAATCCTACATTCAACGTATATATATATATTACTATTACGAGACATCGGTCAAACATCTTGCCCCAATGGGACTATATTCAGAGATTTTGCTTTGACGAAGAGTTTGCCTTTGATTAACGTGTTAATTTTTTTTTTCAGCTGCAATTCAATTTTTCGGCTAATAAAAAATTTCAGGTATCAGAATTACAAAATACAAAATAAAGTATTTCAACTTCAATTTTTTAGAAAAGTTAACGACTTTTTAAACAAAAAATCTTTGAAAAGTGACGAAAATTTGTTCAGAAACTTTTTATTCAATGTAAAACAAAAAAAAAACTGTCCTCATTTCGAGTGATTCAAGTAATCAGAGACATCTATGAAACAGAGGCAGCGCTACCCATTCTAAGTCACTCATGCACGAGTCTTCGGACAATCCAACGATCTTCCAAAACTGAATTAAGTGAAAGTGAGGCATAGGGGATGGACCACGAATAAGCCTGTAATGCTCAAAAGCACGCCGTTTCGTGACGCTGGACGAATTTACCCCCAAGTAAAATATTATATATAAACTATATATAAACTATATATGCCTAATCCTATTTATAGTTTATGTATAGATTATAAATAATTTTTTCACTTGGGCCCCCATCGGAGTGAAAGAAGTTTCGCTTGAAAAAAAATAATTAAAAAATAATAATAAAAAAAGATACACACTAAACAAAATAATAATGCAACCCAATGTTTCTTCGTTAGTTTTGTTTCAACCTAGACATGACTCATGCCCCTCGACGCTTGTGGCTCACTCTTTCCACTTTTTACCGAAATTCGTATTTACTCATCCCCTGCGAAGCCACCCGGGGATTTTCCCGGATTCAGCATGGCGCACGGTCTCACAACCTCCACACGTATACGTATTTTCACGTCACAATATATATATATATATATATATATATATATATATAGCGCGTACGAAAATATTCTTTGCCGCACTTTGCACGTTACAAACTGGCTGCTCGTTGAGCGCATCGTTGTAAAAAGTCTCCGGCGTATTCCCACCGCCTCGCGGAAACTGCACGCAAAACCGAGCGACGACTTTTGGTTCACGCTTTCTCGAGCTGTGCATACCGTATACACATGCTGCAAAATAATTTCTCATTTGCTTCGAAGATTTCACGAGATTTTTATTTCGCTAGCATCGCTGGACCCGGATGAGATTTCATTGTTTTTCTTGATAAACTTTTGGTTTTTTTCGGGAACGACATTAATTCGTTGATATGATACTTCTACGAAAAGTTTTTTTTATTTTTTTTTATTTTTTTATTTTTTTTCATACAAGACGATGTTAACGGACGTTATTTTCAAATTGTTATCACATCAAGTAGGTCTTGTTATATTTATAGTTTTGTTAGCAAACACATAGCTTCAATGAGATTATGCGAGTTTCTCTAACACTGATGATATACGTTCGTACGCTCTAACGACGAAATGCCAGTACATTGTTATTTTGTGTTATCATTTCAACTCCTTGACGAACGAAACATTCAGGAGCATATATGTTCGTATAACATTTTTTCTTTTTACTTTTGCGTGTGAAATATGTTGGCAAAGCTTGGCCGAAAAAAAAAAAACTGGGACACCCTGTATGTATGATGTATCGCCTCCAAGTGCGAGTGCGAGGTTTTTTCGTGGCGGGAAGCGGATTCGCGTAACACGCGCGTGATATACCTCACTCACCCGGGATTTCTCACTGGATCGAAATCGAAATTCGAAATCTCAAACTTTATACGTGAAATACGAACGACAACGTCGCCGTCGTCGTCGTCGTCGTCGTCGTGTCACACGAGTCATCGTGTAACCAGTACCGCGACGACATTTCTGTCGCGAATTTTTTATTCTTCAAATCCTCGACCTTTTCGTCATCTCCACGGCTTTACGTTGTTACCACAATCGGTCCCGTAGTCCCGACGACGACGTCGAAGATCACCCGGCCGACGTGATAACCCCTTATCCACTACCCTTCATCCGTGTGTGTACCTACGAGAATCGATCTCGGTCGTCTCGTGCGTATGCGCTTTTCATGGGAGAAATTTTTTTTTTCTATGTCACGATAATTTACCCTAACAATAAGTTACTGCAGAAAATGGTCTCGATCAATACCAGAGACGGCAAATGGTTTTTGGTGAGAGTAACAGTATTTAAACAGTATTTAAAACCTTTTCTCGGTTGGAGTTACAGTATGTAAAACCCTATTTAAAAAGTTTTGGTTTGAGTTACATCATTTAAACGATATTTAAAACGTTTTTGATCAGAGTCACGGTATTTAAATAGTTGGAACGTTTTTGGTTGGAGTATCAGTACTCAAACGATATTTAAAACGTGTTTGGTTAGAGTTACATCGTTTAAACAGTATTTAAAACTTTTTTTTTATCAGAGTAACAGTATTTAAACAGTATTTAAAATGTTTTTGGTTAGGGTAACAGTATTTGAACCGTTTTAAAAACGTTTATTGGACAAAGTAACACTATTCAAAAAGTATTTTAAACGTTTTCGAACGTTTCAACGAGAAAAACGTTTTTTGTCCAATCCCCTCGAAAACTTGTCATTTTGTGCCTGCGAAGCGGGCGCAAAGTGACTGATTTTAATTAAGAGTTTTACTTCTTATCCCCATAGTACTTCATCGCTCCTGCGCATATCTTAAAAAAAAAAACTCGACTTGACGAATAAAAAGTTACGATATAAAATAAAAATTTCTATGCTGCGAATAGTTGGAATTTTTGAGAGCATTGAAAAACGATATTTCCGCATTGAATCTCAAAGCCTGAGAATGCAAAGAATGAGATGGGTATGCGTGAGTTGCGAAAGTTTTGACTGGGAAATTGAAGTAATAGTATGAGGGAGCGCACGTTATCAAAGTGTAGGATGAAGCAAGTCCCGTTGTATTGTGGGTGCGTGTAGATGGTTTTCGTGCCACGAACGCGTATCGCAGGATCCTATTAGCTGCGTAGAGTGAGAACCGATCAATTCAATCGTTTTCGTTAAGTTGGTCGAGAACACGAAGATCCCACATTAGACGAAATTTCGCTCGATTGCCATCGGTGTTTTCCCCATTTGTGCGGATACTAACGCCGAGACGAAGCGAGGTAGGAAAAAAAACGAGTGCGTTCGAGAATAACTGCTTTGTCAGGTTTTTCCGAACCAGATCGATAATCGTCGTGAATGACTCGGGGCTGCGAGTTAATAATAATGAGATCCGGACGAATTTAGAAGGGTTGTCTGGTTCCGAGTTCGGAACGATCGACACTCGGATTTAAAAGCGTGACGTCAAAGACGTTTCGTGCAAGTGCGGATGCGACTGGGCACTCGTTGGATGAGAATAAATTCAAATGTATTTTCATTATAAAAAATCTGCCTAGTTAATACGACGTTGTGATTATTTTTCTCATACGGAGCTTCCAACGAAATTATTTTTAATTTTCAATACAACCGGACAAGCACAATACATATTTTGTTAGAGTAACGAGAATCAAGATCATGATTAAGTAGAGTGCGCGACGTTCTGTCATAGCTAGTAATATTTTTTGGTATTTCATTATGTGTATTTTTTTTTTTTGGTATTTCATAATAACTATTTTTTTTTGTCGTATTTTATTACAAGTATTTTTTTGGTATTTTATTATGAGCAAGCTAGGGTTGTCGAAAATTTTTCAAGAGTTCTCGAAGAACATGAAAAACTGTGATACCTAAAGTTGCGATTTATCAACGACATTAGAAACGAATAATTTGTTTGCATCTATAAAGCAATTGATAAATATTCACATACTTATTTTACATATATCTTTATCATTCCCTATTGATATCATTGAAATATATAATAAATATGTTCAATCCTATAATTATGCGATGAAAAATTTCGTATAAACATGTAAATATAAAGCTACAATTGATATGCATAGACAAGTACAAGATAACTAAAAGTCCAGAAAAAAAATGTAAAGTCCATTGTATACAGACGCTCTTGCCAATCGACCTATCCACATTAACTTCTTCATCGTTGACCCATCGAATTTCACGTGTGCGTGACCCCTCCCTCCACCTCCTGCTCATTCCGATCAACCTCGTTCACTTCCAATCCAATCCCAGTCAATCCAATCACAAACAGCCGTATTCGACATTTTCTTGTACACGTGTTTTTCTTTTGGGCGCCTCAACGATGCTTCTCATCGACATTACCATCATCCACTCAACACAAACGTGAAACTCCGGGAGCATCAATAACGAAGCTAATCGACCGATAACCCCGAAAGAACGAACAAAGTTGGAGTAAGGTTCGTGAAAAAGAAAAGTTTCGTGGACCGCAACCAGCAATCAGAAATCACCCACAACGTTCACAACCCTTACACGGTGCACAAGTCTCTCGACAAAGTTGGGTAACCAAGACCAATGTGGAGGGTTTGTCGATCGTTGGTTTTCTCGATGACAGTTATCGGATTTTCAACAGTTCGAACCCTTTGCCCGGGAACTGACAATCACTTGCCAGTTATAATACCGTTCGTGGAGTCTCGGCACCTACACCATTATCATTGTTAATTTGCTTTGGCAACTGTGAATAATTACACGACTTTGGGCTTCGGCGACGAACGACCATGTATTTTTTTTTGGTTTTTAATTACGTTTCTCACCTTGGTGCAGGGTCACTTCAGATTTCTTCATTTTCTTTCTCCTCAATTATTCCATGTATAAATTTGTAACATATTTTGATAACATTTTCACAAGGACAGAAATTATAAAAAAATTGCGTATGAAAAAAAAATTCTTCTTTTATCATTATTACTTATTTATCTATATAGTCATCGTTCTAATGTTCTCGAATCTAGCGTTTTCACCATATCGATTATTAACGACATACGTAATTTCGGTGCTGCCTGTGTGTGTTTCTGTATTTGTCCCAAATACTCGTGAATTTTTGATTATCAGTTTCTTTGATTATGTTGACAAAAATGACAGGAAACCGGAGAATAAAAAAATTCCCCGAATATTTAACACAAACAACACAAGAACAACACACGTCAGCAATCATCGATGTGATACAAAACGTTCACAATAATGAAAATAAATTAATAATTAACAAAAAATAATATTTTTTTATTTGACACAATAATTTATATTTTTGTTCACGTAACAATGTACATATTGAAATATATAATAAATTTGTCCATAGGATAATGAAGGCGGAAAAAAATAAAGAAATCTGAAGAGTCCCCAAGTAGTCTAACGTAATTAAAAACAAAATAAAAAGCTCCGCGATCGTCCGTCACCAAAGCCGAACGACATAACCTACACAACAACTGACTGACCCTTTCACGCCCGTCCCGTTTAAATGACGGACACGTTGGACTGTGCCATTATTAATATCCAAACCATGCAGTTCGTAGCCACGCAACTGGATAATCGATGGACCCTCGTCAAATGGTCTGACGACCGTGTGCCATAACACACAACCCAAACGTTTACACATCCCACAACCCGTCTGTTGATTGTAAAGTGCGACGCGAGACTTCACCGACGTTTGACGCATCCCCCGCCAAGTTTGCATCGAAGCTGTTTCGCAATGGCTCGAGCGAGATTGAATGCTTCGCGTTTAGTGCGAAGGCTGGTAGGTACTTAGGTACTTTGCCCCCCCCCCCCCCCGATGTTAATGGGACGTCCGGGTTGTCGACCGAACGACACTGCGTTCGATGAGGTTCGGGCCCGGAGCGTTCGAAAAGCCAATACGTGGCGCGTGTACGACGACGTACGAATTACCCGGCCAAATATTACCTCCAGGAAGCGCGGCGCAGGGCAAAAGGGGTCGTGGCACACGCGTTACGGAGGATTTAAGCTTCGACGGTATAGAACCGGGATAGGAGAACGGGATAAACGCGATGCCACCGAGACAGCACAGGTGGGAAAAGGAACGAAAAGCCTCAGGACCTCGTTCGCCTATCGTTCTCATCCCGGTAACGCTTCCATCGGGGGGCACCTCTTCGTGTCTCACGCGCCAACCCAAAGTCGTGATTTCGTCCGGGGGAAATTGGAATTTTCACTATGTTATTCGGTTGCATCATTTTCACTACGTTATTCGGTTGCATAGCATTTTTTTATCGTTGCTTGTAAACAGGTAGGAACACGATGACAAAGCGCTATATTGGTTTGCAATTTAGTTTCGTATCATCGAGAGGGACGGAAAGAAAACGAAAAATACTGGAAGACGGAACATAATTGAGCCTCTTTCACGGTTTGATATGCTATTTAGTGATATTGAAGTTTTATTAGTGTAGCAACGATTTTTTTTCTGCTCATACGTTGAGGGAAGAGTTTCTACTGTTATTCGGGCAATTTTCCAGGTAGTCTTTCAGGATTTTTTTTTAAGTTTTTGGAGTTTATTTGCAAAGTTTTTGGAGTTTATTTGCAATGAAACTGAGGGTATATTCTTGAATCAATGCTATTATTAGATGACGCTGGAATTTTTGTTTCGGGAAAAAAATGTCAATTCGTCAAAGTGTTGCAAGCTACAACGTAGAACTGTTGTTTTTTTATCTGAGCAAAAATTGCGGCTGTTACGTAATATCCGGAAAATGAAAACCAGGCATTAATATATTCAAAGGATGAGACGCTATCGTTCGAACTCGGATATATTGTTTGCATAAGATTTTCTTGAAATGGTGGAACTATTTCGAAAATTCTACAAGTTTTTCACTTTTTTCAAAGTCTTATTATCATTTTTCGACAAATCGTAACTTTTAACTTGGAAAAAATATCTTAGTTCAGACAACAGCGACATGTGGTCTGAATAGGTCCTTCAAATGTGGGGAAATGGGTCAGTAATGGATCAAGGAGAGTCTCGATCACATACCCAATGTTTCATTATATTCATCGTGGTAGATAATTATATATTCATCTCTTACAAATTTCAGAACTTACGTGTATAGCGAGTGTTTGAAAGAAAAAAAAAGTGTCCAAGTCCGATTTCGACTAACAAAAGAATGTCCTTAAACGATCGTGCACCATGAATATCCGATCCGTTGGTTCATCATCGCGAAAATTTACACGTGTGTTGAATATCGGTGGAATATGAAAACCAGTTGCATGTTTATCGCCTAGACGACTACTAACCAAAACCACATCGTACGAGACTCTCTCTCTCTCTCTCCCTCTCTCTCTCTCTCCCTCTCTGCCTATCGTATAGCGTGGGTGGTACCAGCGGACTCTTCGAGATTTAACCCCATAAATTCGCGGAATTATTTTCCCTTCCACGGCAGATACAGCTAGAGGGAGCCACAGACTCGGAGTCATCGATGCATATTCATGCGAATTAGCATAGCTTCGGGGTTGTAAGACAGCGTCGAGAGAGGAAGCGAAGCCACAGGCGCACGACGTTCGCGTACGTTCGGGCTTGGCGTCTCTGCATCACCTGCATGTGTGTGTGCGTGTGTGTGTGTGTGTATGTGTGTGTGTGTGTGTGTGTGCACCAATGGAAACGTGGGGAACTACCGCGAGCACGGGATATACACACGGATGTGGAACCAGACAGCCGTACTTCACGGATAATTCTATATGGCGAAAATGAGAAAGAGGGACCCAAACGCTTGCGGCTCAAACTCTCACGTTGCATTGCGCATATTCATATGTGTGTGTGTGTG
This sequence comes from Diplazon laetatorius, assembly GCA_963662125.1. Lineage (NCBI taxonomy): Eukaryota > Metazoa > Arthropoda > Insecta > Hymenoptera > Ichneumonidae > Diplazon > Diplazon laetatorius. Next base: position 9,537,150 of record OY759153.1, read on the forward strand.
TGTGTGTGTGTTTGTGTGTGTGTGTGTATAGATCGTGGCGAAACAAAAATGTGGAGTGCTGAGTGTATGCATGAGTAAAAGACATACTGAACTTCGGTATACATGTTTAATTCCGGGTAGGTGAGAATACAAACAAGACAGGGAAATCCACACAACTTATTTCCGAAAATCTTTGCTATTCGTGGTCTTCGAGTTCGTGGCTTACGAGATTATTCGCAGTTGTGAATATCAAAAGAATCAATTTTTTTCTTAAAAATTTTATAATTTTTCGAAAGCATATTACCAGCATACGATCCTGAAAATAATTTGTGAAAGTTGAAAATATGATTCTGTTTTTTTTTTGTTACAATAATTCGAAAAAAGTCGAAATTTATTGAATATGGAGCTTACGATTTTCGTTCTAGTTATATATACACAAACATACATATATATATTTTTTTTTTAACGAGCAGTAACGTAAGCCCGGATGAGGAAGAAAAATCGATTGGGAACTCTAGATATCAGTGTCTTATTTACAGGAATTACAGTCCATCGAAGTAACGTGGCCGAGAGAAAGAGGTCGAGAGAGATGAGAATTTCGTCAGGTTACGTAAGGTTGGCCTGAGCCACAACTCCCCCCCCCCCGGTAACCAGTCAGGACCAGTAGCAGCGAGGAGCCCTGAATCAATGTCGCGATTTAATCCAGACAAATGATCGTTTGGTTCTGTTGTTGCTCGGCCACTACAGCCACGTCCTCCATATCCCACTCGTCACATTCACGGATCGAGTGACAGAGGCGATTTCGGAGACTGACCGGCCACTCCCAATCGCTTCAAACACGCGAGTAAGCCAAAACGAAACTCGTGGGTGCCCCCGACCGCATATCCACGATACCGTCGATACGATGACTCGACATCTCTGCTCTCACACATTTGCGAGCGCTCGGGGCTCGAACTTTTCGGATTCCGGGATTGACCGATTCATCGATCTTCTTCCATCCGGAATTCTTCACAGCGTGAGCGTTTTGGTTTTTTTTTTTTTGTCTTTTCAAATCTCCGAAATTTTCGTCATCGATGCCCGCGATGAGAAAATCTCAAATACATACGTTCCAATGTCTGATAGCCACACCTTGGATTCCAGAAAGCAGTCCAGAAGCCTGTCCGGAGTCCCAAAGGTTATATCATCCGAACTGAAAATCTTCAACAACTGTCAGCTTACTTACTGACTCGTTTGGTCATCTTGAACATCCTTCAAATCGATTTAACTATGAACATGAACTACCAACAAACATCAGAACTTGAGGTAGTATCCTACATACTGTAAGAGTCGAAGCAAGCCTAAGATATACCATCTCCTGATTGATGTACGTAGTACTTTGATGTGGCAACGTCGCGTGTTATGATGTCGATTAGAGAGAGAGAGAGAGAGAGAGAGAGGAGATGGGAAACAAACGCGCAACGTAGCCAGGTCTACTGGATCGTGACCAACTCCTGATATGAACTGTATTTTCCCGATGTTTATTTGCTTATTATTATCATCCCAGTCTCCTGACTTCTACCATCAAGTGCCCAAAATGTTCTCTAAATATTCAACCTACAGTTCGAGTGTTTTTATTAAAATCTGACGAGGACTTTTTGTATTATATCAAATTGAGCGTGATTTTCCATAAGGCTCCATCTTAAACGTATGAAAATAAAAGTGTTGATATCTTTTTTCTCGCGCTCCGGAAAGCCATAAAAATTTAACTGAACCCTTTACTTATCAATACCTACAAGTATGCCAAGTTTTATGAAAATCTGACGAGGAATTCTCTCATCAAGGGGATTACCTTAAGTGGAAAATCCATTTGGAGACACCGATCTCGGGGCCAGAGCGTGACTGTCCGTTCAAGAGTAAACCAATAACTGACCATTACCATGGCATCGCTTTCCATCGAATTCGTTTCATATATGTGTTTCATATATCTATATCAATTACCAGGAGAGCGACCCATCACTGTTCGGTGGCTGGAGACTGATACCGCCTGCTCCGCGTAGATACGAACCCGTTCAACTTCCCCCGCGAACCGGGATTCCAAGTCCCCGGTAATTTCAGATGATTTCTCTCACTCGCACCTACCGCCCGATAGTGGGACACGTTGATGCCGTAGCCGGAGTTACCCACGGCTGTAGAATCTCTTGTCTCTAATGCCACTCCAATCAATCTGGTACGCGTGCACCTATCAATTCCGTCTGTGTTAATTCATCCTCCCGTACACCGCTTTAATTATGACAGATGCCTGTCGAAGCTGATTCACCAATGCTGCAACTCGATGCGCCCGTGCTGACCTCGGTGATCAGCGGTTTTCCGTGATCAGTGGAGATATCGATGGGGATCATCCCGACCCCTTTTGATGATCGATATTCCGCCCCCCCTCCACCCACCTCTACCTTCTCCTGGCGTCCAATTCTCTGTGTCCTCTCTGAAGTAAGCTCCTTCCCAGTAATGGAAATTCGCTTTTAGAATCACGGTATGAGACAGTGCGCCGCAACGTTCTCTCGATTGGGAACGGACCACTTCAATTATTTCAGATTCGTACGATGACGAGCAGGATCATAGATCGGCTTCAACGGTTCGTACAGAATTTCCGTTTGTAGATATTACGTAAGATTGTTGTAGGAAGTATGAGTTAATGTGCGGGTCGGTGGAGCTGGACTTCAAAGCAGAGTACAAAACTAGACCGCTAGATGGCCGACCGGCGCTGCGTTTTTCGCGGGCCAATGTAACCGCCCTGTGAAATCTCGACACCTGCATATCTTTCGAATTTCTTCGTTAAACCCTTAATAGGTAACGTCATTTTCACTACCCTTACACGGTAACGTCGGGTCACGAGTTTCGGGCGCTTAGAAAAGTGCTGTAAAGTGCTGCAAAAAATTCCCCAAAATTCAGGAAATCCCCTCGACTATCCTAGTATAAGGATCAATCACTATATTGCTGATTTGATCATTTGTTCAAACAATATAATCGAACGAACAAATAGAAAGGTGAAGAACGTGCCATTTGGGCAAGGCACAAGTGACCTGACGTTACCGTTTAAGGGTCAATGATCATCACAAGGCATTCACAAGACGGGCAATTTGGTGGCAAACTATCGCCACCAAGAACATTGGTGGCGATAGTTTGAGGTACGTTGGATTGATAAATTCTCACGATCAACACTACTGGCACTCGACTGAAAATGTAGAACAATTTTCTATCACAGACACTCGTGATTCCTTCGTCCAGTCTACATCTACGATGAAAAAAAAATGATAAAAATAGAAACACCCAAACTCCGTTTTTTGACCCGACGGCCGGATGAACACAACAATTATCTCACTCGTGATATTTTTTTCTCGCCCTCGATAAAAATGATAAAGTCCGCGAAATCAGAATATTCAAAATGTATTTCGAACCTTCTTCGCGTTTTGCACAACATTAGAAAAAAAAAGCCATTTGCGTGGACGCAGTAGATCTCAAACGTCGTCGAACCGAAGTGTCCCATGCATCATCCCTGCTCATCGTCCTTCCCCACTGGCCTTCCTTCGTCTCGCACAACCTCGATCCACGTGTTTTTCGTCGTGATACCGGAAATTGATATGTTTTTCATCCGTATGAGCATTCGCTGGACTTTAATGGACGCGATATCTTCCATACGTTTTCACACATCATGCACTGTATCATGTCGCACAAACTGATATTGCTCAGACCTTCGCAGTGCGTTCCGCGCACGCCATTTGTATTTATTCCGTGAGAATTCAAAGCTGTCGGACACGATCCACACACTCCTCGCGCTTTACAAGATACACCTCCGTGGAGCTTCGATAATACTGCCGTTATGAAAAGTAACATCGTGAAACTGTTATCTTCCTCGCGACAATGATAAATCGCGTACCGTAGCGAAAACACATTGAACACACCGGCTGCATGAAACATGGACAGCTGTGAAAACTCAAACGTTTGCCAATTCACGATTATTCGGATATCAGCCCGAAATTTTTTCAAATGACATTGCAATTTCAATACAATACAATACAATTACAAATACAATACAATACAATGAAAATACAATTCAATACAATACCGTACCAATTTCAAGGCCGTGCAACCCTTTGAATTGCTGCAAGAAGAACATCAAAACAATGAAAAAAATCAATGCATTTTTTTATGTTTACGTCTGAACGCTGGCTAAACAACGCTATGTTCGCCAAAAGCTTACATGAACAATGTTGTAGGGAATTTAATTTTCCAAAGAAACGTCCTGGGTGGCACACATCCAACATTGATAGTTCACGCGTGGAAAAGCTCGAAAATTAGGCAGTGCGAAAAACCTGGCAGAAGCTAGACGATCAGAATTTTGGTCGTTCCGAACATTGATCGTTCTGAATTTGGAACCCCGACCTCGTGTCATACGTCATATCTGTGACGAAACAATTTTTTATTTACGACACGAACACTCGGTGGTTCGTCAAAACGTTGGAAATGGAAGACCGAATTTATGTCTCGGGTTTCCAATGTTGTATGTATAGATATATATAGTTCGCATCTCTCTAGTCTTTCGCCATTGTCATTTCACATACCACTGCCGACTAGAAGTAGCAGTGTTCCTTGACTCGCTACACGCAGAAAACCTCGTTTTATATCTTTTCCCCGATATACCTTAAATTCGGTCTACGAATTCCGACGTCGTGAATTGCTGTTCTATTTTTTTTTTTTTTTCATTTTATTTTTGTTTCGCATCTTCTTACTTTCTTACTTTCCGGGTTTTCACGTGGTTTTCTTATTTTATACATTTTATGTTCTTTCTTTTTCCATAGTCGTGCTCGGTAAGCACGTTCGACGTGAAAAACTCTCTCTCTCTCCCTGTCTCTGTCGAAGCTCGAGTTTCCGCACCGACGAAGCCGAACGATACGACTTTTGCTAGTGCTCGCCACGCTCGGGCGAGACAGTCTCCCGACGCTCTTTTTCGCGCGAACAACCCCCCCGAGGTCCGGCTCATTTGAATACGAATACATTTCAATTTTATCGAAAATTCACGAAAGTTCGCGGGTTCGGGGTTTCTTCGTTCGTGACGCGAACCCGAAGGAACGAGAGATAATCCGGAAAAGGGTTTCGAGTGGCCAACGCACGTTCGAAGATGCAAAAAGGGACCTATCGAGTGGCGAATTTTCCATATCTTCATAGCTATGAAAAATCTACTGTCGTCCATTTTTATCCGATCACCCCTCGAAAACGCGTCATTTCCCACCTGCAAAGCGGGCGCAAAGTGAACGTTTTGAATACAGAGCTTTAAATTGCACACAATAAGCGTTTTCAACGACGTGTGATTGCAGCCCTCGCTTCGATCGGACAGCAACTTCAGACTCATCGAAATCTTCTTGTTTACGTCCTTGATACAAAATACATCATTTTTCGGCTTGTATTTAATTTTTTTTTTCCAAACGTTCGGATCGATCCGACCGTGGGCCACAGATTGTTTGAAAACTTGTTCTTCTTGTTTTATCGCGACACCGGGGGGATGTACGAAGTTCGCCGCAGGAGGGATGGAAGGGAAAAGAAGGGCTCTTCGCGTGTGGAGATCGGAAATACCGATGCGAAATTCGTGGTTTTACGGCTGAAGGAATCTCGAGGGCCACATGACCCCCGCAGCGTTGGAACGTCGAGGTTCTTGTATACCGTCGTGCTTTCGCGAGTGATGTGTTCCTGTATGTGAATGTGTGTGTGTGGGTACAGACCCAGTAGGCTGTGAGTATGGTCGGCGAGATTTATTTTCAGAGTCTATAGTCTTGTCATGAAAAAGTTTTGGCCGTTCACGTTCAATTTTTTAGCGCAGCCACGAATAATTCATTATTTCGGCTGCGTTGAAATTGTTCCTTTATTTTCATTTCTTCATTTATTTACTCGTTTATTCATTTATCATTTTCCGAGTAAAATCGAAAAATTCTTTTGAAGCGGTGTCTCGGTCTGCAAAGCTTTATTCGAAGGATCGAAATGAGACATTTTTCACGAGTAACTGATTGGCTGGAGACAATTTTTATTTTTTCAGCATACTGGCCATACATTTGTCATGTTGTGTAATTTTTGTTGTTGTTGTAGAGAATCTTTGGAAATACCGGCCCTTTGGAAATTCCAAATGATTTTTGCCACAACAAAAATTTAGCTATACGATAATTGTAAAGATATGATGCAAGAAAAAAAAAGGTCTCCAACCAATCGGTTATTCGTGGAAAAATGCCCGATTGTAATCTGCAAAATTGAGGTTGCACACTGAGAGATAGCCTCTTGAGAATGGAAAGACAATATTCCCAAACAAAATCAAACAAAATCACTGAAAAATGTCATGTATTCATCTGAATCAACAGTGAGCTCAAATGTCTTCCCTTACGCGATCTGCAAGGTCACGGATTTTCACAGTTGATTCTTCGAAATCATTTTTCAAACAAATAAATATGCATTAATTATCAATAAATTTATTTTTTTTATTCGATGATTCAATAAAATTCATAAATATTGAATAATAAAAAACAAAAAAAAAATAAAAACAAAGATAAATACTGTTAACGTTTGTTATATCAATAAAAACCGCCGAAAGAAACATTTCATTAACCGTGCGATAAATTCGTTCGATGAAGATGTGAAATTGTGTTTGTAACGCGTGGAGCGTGTGCGCAAAGCCGTGTTTACGATATCGAGGAAGTTGAGTACCTCGTGTGCGTTAAAGATAATAAATTCGGTCTCGTGTGAAGACTTTGGGCCGAGAGTGAGTGGGCGGAGGGTGCGCTTAGCAAAGTTGCCAGACGACATCCGGACCCGGGCTAAACAAGGGTGAAGTAGAAATGTCGGTTTGTGGGCCCGCGACGATATCGGAATATGTTTCGGGTTGCACCTAGATGGCGCGAGTCGCGGGTAGAACGTTGACGCAACGAATATTCGCCGGGTCCGGAAACACGGTGAGCTAGCTACGACCGCGAAACGTCTGGGTTCACCTGACAATGTAAATAAAATTTGCTCGGATATATTTTGTGCTTGAGCTTGCGAGCTTCATTGCTTCGTTCGGGAGGGGCCAGGAGCAAGGAAGAAGGGGAGGGGGAGGGAAGGCTCTGCCACCGAAGGCCGTGGCGGTGCCACCGGGCTTATCGTGCAATGACTTTATCACCGGGTGTATATTTTCTTGAGCCCAACGCGTGCCTCCCTCAAGGTGTGGCGCTACTACAGCCCAAGAAAACAGTATAACCGAGAAATAATAATAATAACTAATGTAAACGCGTTATTTCCGAGAAATTGGCCGACGGAGAAAAGTTATACGCTAATGAATCGGGAGAAAGAAAAAAAAATATATATATATATATATTCAAATGGTAAGTTACCTCAGGGGTTCCCCAAACCCCAGAGTAAACGACAAATTCCCCAGACTAGTCTTTTTGTGTTCGTGAAAGCGCCTTTCAACGAGAAAGAATTAATATTTTATTCAATTCAAGTACATCATGAATTCACTAAGTATTTTTTTTTTAGACGAAAAAAAAAATCATGACAAAGCGATAATCATTGGATCCATAGCATTGCATTGAATTATTAGGGCTTACAGAACCCCACAGTGCCGTTTTCGTTTCGTTCGTGAAGTGAGGGTCCTAGGATGAACCATTGGTCAGAAGTGGAACTTTTTGCGACAGACACTAGGCCAGACCCTATTCGTGAATTTTTACCTCACCCCCTCCCGCTCCTGCGAAACGTGACAATCATTCTCCGCGTTCAATCTGCCCAGCGCGAGCGCACGTAATAGTCTATCGGTAACACAAGGAAATGGATGGCAGCAAAAAAAAAAAAAACGAAAGACATAAAGAAATCTCAAACATCGAAAAGTGGCGAGCGAAGTGGAACGTTGCCCCACTATCGGGGACGGGGCTTTTTCTCTCAGAGTTGAATCACGAACCCGTTGAATGTCCGCCGGATGAAGACATATATATATATATATATATATATATATATATATATATATGTATGTATGTATGTATATATATATACACATTTGCGCGAAAGTTTTTAAGAGCCAGGGTTGAGTGACGGGGAATGAGGTACGGGCGAGAGTTAGAAAACGAGAGTGTGCGAGCGAGGCTTGGGGGGACAGAAGCAGAATACTTCAAAGGGACGACGTTACGTCGTGGCAGAGTCTAGGCCGTTTCCCGGACCTTGTGCGACGGGATGGTAATGCGGGCCCAAGGATACTGTCTGTTGACCGAGTTCTACTGCCATGGTCTATGTATATATATGTATATATAACTAAATGCGCCGGAATGAGTCGAGCAAAGAACAAAGAAATAAAATAGATGTCGAGGTAATAGAAATTTGGACAATGTGAAAACGCTGGACTGACCTCGACTTCTTAACATCATCAAGGTTGTACGGAGTCAAGGTAATATAGTATTAAGTCTTTGCGCATAGTGAGTTGCAATGATTGTATCATTGATCAATTTCGTTTAACGTTTAACAAGAAAAAAAAGGCTGTTATTGTATGTAAATTGTATAGCGAATGAATTTCATGATGACTTGTCCTCTCCCCCGAACCCCGTGCTTTGACAAAAATAGGTCCAGCCTCATGACACCGTTTCAAAAAGGTAATTTGACGACTTTTCGTTCCCATCTACAAGATCATCTTTTATTTTTTAATTCACGAGGGCGACGTATCGAGCAGACCACATTGCAGATTCAACGAATTTTCATCCCTGGCAACTCGGTGAACGAGTAATCTTTCATGGACTCGCCCAACCTTCAACACCCCCATGGGTCTTGAACGACATGCGACGATGGCTGTGCAATTTGAAAAATAAAAAAAATTAGGGTCCATTTGGAGTCGAAGCAAAGTGAGAAAAATAGTATATTATGACACTAGGACGAAAAAATGTTTTCTGACGAGTGTGAGTTTGCAGAACGAGCCGAAGGCGAGTATTGCAATCACACGAGTCTAGAAAACGTTTTTCGTACGAGTGTCGTACGAATTTTTATGTCACAAGGTCCGTAAATGCGGTTTGAAGCGAACGAAGTGAGCGTAAAACCGCACTTTTACGGACAGCGTGACATAAAAAAATAAATGCATGCAATGATCTGATAGATCGAGAGAAATGGCCCCACGATTTCACTTGGAACGCCCCATAAGTATATTTATTTATATGTACGTGTAGTACATACACACACACACACACACACACACACACACACACACACACACACACACACACACACCCTTATATCTATATATATGTAGGGTACGTAGATGACGCGTGAAGTGGCACCATACACTGAGGTGATGGGGTGGCGGTGGTCAGCCACTTCTGCGTTCGTTCTATAGATACAACGGTTGACAATTGGGGTATCGGTATACATGTAGACACACACACACACACACACATATATATATATATATATATATATATATATATATACATACACATATACACATATATATGACAACGTAGAGTACGTGTTGGAAGTCCGAACTATTGTAGTACCGATGGTGAACTATATGCCGTGATACGCAGTCCAAAACCAACGGTCTGCGGGTGATCCGGCGATGAGGAGCAAAGGGTGGGGATTACAAAGGTGTTGGGTAACGTCGAGGTTTCGAAAACGGGTACTGGAGGAACGAAGAGGGGGCACCAGTTCGAACACACGACGCTCGCGAGATCCGAAAGCCGACGGACAACCGCCACCACCACCACCACCACCACCACCACCACCATCGCCATCGCCATCACCAGCAGCAGCGGCAGAGAGAAGCGGATGGTGTAATTTCGGTGGGAGACCCGGTGCAACTCCCGCAGCTGTCGACCCCGGTGGTCAGTGCCGAACCACCCCCGTGGCGCCTCGGACAATGCTCCATTCACGGACCATCGAGGACTATCCGAAATCCACCGTCCACTCTCCACCAGAGAGTTGGCCACGAGTCCCCGGTTCTACCTTTACATGTCTATATATATATGTATATATATATACACATGTAAAGGCAGAAACGGGGACATATGTATGTATATATATGTTGCTTAGCGTGGTCGCTTCCGCTGCCGTATCCGTCTATCGCTCTTTCGCCCACTGCTACTCCCCCCCCCCGCCGCCCGCCGATCGACGCTCTCTGTTCGTTCGGGCAGATGCGGAGAGACGGAGACGAACGCGGTAAGAGCATCGGGATTCACACACCACTCGCAGCCCGGGTCATTCACGATTACAGGAGCTTCGACCGTTCGTGTTCTCGTGAACATTCGAAACCTCAATTTCGGACAACCGATGTTCCACGTCGATTATCGGTCGTGAAGATATTTGATGGATTGACATTTATCGTATCTTTTCAGGGTTGATTGAAAGAACGAGACGAATTCGTTTTTAAGGTAGTATCCTCCATAAGAGAGTTCTTCGTCAGATTTTCATGAAACTTGGCATACTTATAGGTATTGATAAGAAAAAGGTTCAGTTAAATTTTTTATGGCTTTCCGGAGCGCGAGAAAAAATATAACAACACTTTTATTTTCACACGTTTAACATGGAGCCTTATGGAAAATCACGCTCAATTTGATACAATACAAAAAGTCCTCGTCAGATTTTAATGAAAACACTTGAACTGTAAGTTGAATATTCGGAGAATATTTTGAGCACTTGAAAGTAGAGATCAGGAGACTGTGATGATAATAATAAGGAAATAAACATTGGGAAAATACAGATTATATCAGTGTTGGTCGTGATCCAGTAGACATGGCAACGTTGCGCGTTTGTGTCCCATCTTCTCTCTCTCTCTCTCTCTCTCTCTCTCTCTCTCTCTCTCTCTCTCTCTTTCTCTCTCTCTCTCTCTGATCGACATCATAACACGCGACGTTGCCACATCAAAGTACTACGTACCTCAATCAGGAGATGGTATATCTTAGACTTGCTTTGACTCTTACAGTTTGTAGGATACTAGCTTGAGTGAAGACGTGAAATCGCCAATAGATGTCTGTGGACATTTATTTAGGTGTATGTTGTTTTTAATCGTGGAATTGAAGAAATTTTAATTGGCGGTTAATGATCGTCGTGACCTTTTTTGGGGGAGGGGGCGAAGGGGTGGTTACGATGTGAAAACTGTAGATCGCTGTAGTTACGGTCGAGTCGAGTGAACTTTTGCCGGGGGTTAGGAGTTGTGATCCTGACGAACGAGACTGACGAGAACGTTGAGGACCCGACTAAGGGAGCTTGGAACGAGAGGCTAGGTCCCGCGTTCACCGTCGTACCGAAACACTCTACGAGCTCCGTATCACCACCCCCCCCCCCCTCCCTGTAGCCCTTCTACCCGCGGAGGTAAATGAAAACGCGAACGGGTCACGGCGGCAAAGTTTCTAATTACTGTTTTCGGTTTTTTTCATTTTTTTTTTATTTCAAGACTTACAATGGCCCAGTCGGATCTTTTTCCCCTCTTTCGTGTTACAACTTCTTCCATCAAGCTTTCCCTCCTTCCACTTGTTATTCGCCTTTATAATACAAATGTGCACGACAAAGTTTGCCGCTGCTTTTTCCGTCTGTAAATGCCATCGTTTTTCCCACGATTTAAGTGAAAAGAATTGGGAAAACATGATTTTCAATCGTTGACGAATTGTTTTTTTAATGGCGTTACGGTTATAAGGTTTTCCGGACTCTCCGTTTTTTTTTTTTTTTTTGAAAATGTTTTTTCGGACGCTTTGGAACCGGAGTCGAGAGATTCAGGCCGACGAAAAATCTGGAATCCTTGAAAAGGCCGACACGTGGAGTTCAGAGTTGTTTCCCTTTGAAAGTACGGGAACCCTAAAATAAAAATGATAATAAACATTCAACCCTCATCGATCAAATCTATATATTGTATGAAGTTTGGACACAGAAACACAAAACTTTGTTCAACGGATATCCACTTTCTTGCTATTGAGGTATTTATCGTCGATAACAATAAACTCGTAGACGTTAGTTATTCCGTTTACACCCCATTTCAAACATTTCAACGCCCTCAGTGATATAATAAATTTGTACAAGCGACGAGAAGTCCCGCAATTCCACGCGACCGATCTCGTGTATCAATGACAAAAAGGGGTGAGATGGAGAGTCGTCGGCGTTGAAGCACGAGAGAAATTTTCAAAGTAAAATCACTCACGAGGCGCAGAGAGAAAGAGAGAGAGAGAGAGAGAGAGAGAGAGAGAGAGAGAGAGAGAGAGAGAGAGAGAGAGAGAGAGAGAGAGAGAGAGAGAGAGAGAGAGAGAGAGAGAGAGAGAGAGAGAGAGAGAGAGATAGAGAGAGGGGGGGGAGCCAGAGGGAAGCTGTACATCGGGTGAGAACGGTATTACAAGTACGTGATGGCACACGGAATTGTACAATGGAGAAACCAAGCATCGGTGCCGACGTGAAACAACGGATGTGTACGGTCGGTTGCCGTTGGTGTTGATGACGGTGCGGGAGAGGGGTTGTAGTTGCCCCGGTGTTGTTTCAATTATCGCCACGGAACAATTGCACGACTGCCCCACGGGTATTTCGACCGAATGCGATTAACTTCGTCGATCGGTCTTTGTGATCCTCCAGACACAATTGGGACTCTCGAAATTTTGTATGGTTTGAATATAATCATATACATATATGTATAGATGTATATATGTAGCATATGAGCACAAATGTGAGCGCGTGAATAGAATACAGCGTATTCTATATGGTTTCTATACATATATATATATATATATATATATATATATATATATATATATATACACACAAGGAAGCACATGGACCGTAAGTTTTGGACTACAATCGCGTTTTCCTTTGACGTAAGAGCCGTCGTAATATACGAGCAACAACAAAACGAGTCCTCTGGCTGCGGGGCAAGCCTAAGCACTGTTGGTCCAAGTAATGCCACCAGGTACATTAGAACCTTGAATAGCAATGATATTTTTTATTCCTAAAACGTGGTTGCAAATATGAACCCAATTCTGTATCATCATAAATAATGAAAATTCAGATGATTATATTTGTATGAAAATGTTTGAAATAGAAAAATCTCAATTGGCATTGCACAAGAAAAATCAATCTGCATTTTTGCGAATTTTATAGTTCTAAATATAGCAGCAAGTTAAAATTATAGCGAGGAAAAAATTAAACAATGAAATAATCAATGCATTTTTATCTTTTCGTCCGTGTGCTAGCTAAACCACGCTACGCATACCAAAAGTTCGGACGAACAATATTTTAGAGAATTAAATGTTCTACAAAAAAGTTTCCAACGACATGCATCTAACATTGTTAGTTCACAGGTGGGGTAAGCTCGAAAGTCGGGCAATGCGGTAAATCGCTTGATTGTCAGTCATTCGAAATTCTGTACGTTCGATACATTCGCGTTCTGAATTTTGGAAGTTCCAAATTACGATCCGATACGCAAAAATTTCGTCGTCGTGCACAACACTTGCGAGCCAATTTAATCGCAACCCAATGGATTACCGTATCCGCTTGTCCGACGTAATCATTGCGGTTATCCGTTACTGCATTGTATTCTCGTGAGTCACGGCAGTTAATCCGTATTGAACGCAATAAGGACGTACGAGGGTGGATGCCGATAACCGGTACTTTACATCGGTCCCAAAAGTGTCCGATCGCTGCACGGGGATCGCCTTACAACCACCACACGGTACGTTGGGCACACGTATCACGGACCAAAGCTCCGGCTCACCTATGGAGCTCGAGCTAACCGGGTGGCAGCTGCCTTTGTCACGTAACCGTGCCGTAGTTACTTTCGTTATATTGTTAAAGGGTGATTACCGTACGATCCACTTCCGTGGGACGTTCATTCTCGATAATAAAAATAATAAGAAGGATGAGGGTCGATGAGAGAGAGAGCAAAAAACTGCGAGAAAGGATGAAGTGTATATGATGAGAGAGAGAGAGAGAGAGAGAGAGAGAGAGAGAAAAGAGGGTGAGAGAGAGAGAGAAGGCGTGCCAGGTTCAGGTTGAATGAAGGGTGAACACAGGGGCTTCCGAGTCTTTATCGTTTAAATGAGAGTCGATATAGCGACATTTATACCGTAACTCATCGACGAGGGGTTAAAATTATGCTGGCCCAGGGAGACATCAATGGTACTATTATGTTGGTCGTATGGCGTATGTGCGATATAAGGAATAATGGGACGAAATATCCGTGGACGAAATCGAATCAGTAATGGGGCAAAATGGCATATGACGAAAGTAAAAATTTTTTATTAATTTCTGCAGACAGTGGACAGAGAAGTTGGGGTAGTTCGGTTCAATTATTCTCTTTTTTGACGAGCTCGAGTTGACTGTGCTGAGAAGGGATATCGAATGGAAACAAAATAAATATCATATTAAATCGTATCTAGCGATGAAATCACTACACACACCTGCAGTTCAATAAGATATATATCTGTGGAAATATATTTACATATATAGGTTCATATATGACTATGCTATAGCTGAACCACATTGAATGCTTCGTATCGAATTGAACAATTCGTCCTGCTTTGTCCTCAACCTATTTATTTTCTTTAGTTACTTCATGTAAACGTTGAAAAAAAATGTTCTTTCGTAATAAGCCGTACACTCACACATTCGGCAGAAATTCGGAACCTTTTTTTTGTTTTGTTTCTTTCAAGTGTGCCGTTTTGCCCCGTGGATTCGTTAATCGAATGTGGAGAAAGAGTGTGAAAACGTATCCAGTGTGGTGTACCCAAGAGCGGAGAGCATGAGTAATCATCGTGCCGCATTAGGTTGAGGGTCGCGCCTGTTGTCGAAGCACCCCGTTGAGTCCAACAATCGAACGGTTTACCGGGTCGTTTATACGGTTACCGCTTCTCGAGGGTCGTCACGGTCAAAGTCGATGGCTGTTGCTACTCGGGGAAACACTGTGACCCGGTGCAACATGGTTGGCGCACAATGATGACGCGAGTTGTATACACGGGAGCTAAATGAAGATCGAAGGTGTGAAAAGGATATGGAACGCTGTACTTTGTCGTTTCCAAAGTGGTTGGGTTGTAACAATTGCGTGCATGGGCCATGAAAGCTTTGAGGTGACGGGTGTTCGTAACCTCTCGCACTCTCGTCCCGTTTTTCTCCCTCTAAATAATCTCGTATAGCTTTTGGACGCTGTATTGTCAAAACCGGTCCACAATTACTCACTCGAGGCTACTCGTTCAATTGGATAACCCCAAATTTCCACGATGCATATAATAATGCGAAGGCTTTGCCAGCTGGGAAACCATGCGCCGATAATGTGTTTCAATGATCTTTGATGGGAAACAATTTATGGACGAGTATCTATCGAGTGTGTGGGTATAACATCACCGTGATTAGGGTTGAAGAAAGAAAAGGGAGATCGAAATATCACAAGTTTGAGCATAGAATAAATCGTCCTCTATCAACATTTGCCAATCTTCTTTGAAGGAGGCATACAGACCTGGAAATTGATTTTCTTATTTTTTCTTTATTTTTTTCGAAATAGAGACAAACCTTTAATAGATGTGTATTCAATAGCTGTGAGATAAGAAGTTTTCAAATTTTTGATTATTCTGTAGAGCATATTTGGATTGTCGTAAGTCCCTTAGTTATTCTCAATCCCGGATTGTTATTTGATCTGCACACGGAATTGAACCGCGAAACAAGCCCGGAGATTCGAGAGGGAGAGAGAGGAAGAGAGAGCGAGGGTAAAGTATTTAATCGCAAGATGTAAAGCTCCAAACGGACTTGAATGTCCCGAGGGACACTGCCTCGAGGTTCGTCGCTATCTCTACGTTTTACTCCCGCAAGAACTAAATTTCGTTACACTCTTGACTCGAGCCCCTGCTATTCTTGCCCGCTGTCGCATTACAGCACTCTTGCCCAAGGAGTTTATCCGACTGGGTAGAACACAAAAAAAAAGATAAAAAAAGTCGACGCAGACCCGGGTCCAGATGGGAGAATGGGAAAAATGCCCGCTCGAGATCGCAAGCACGTGCGTGAAGCAGCAAAATGAGTTGGGGTCGGAACTCCGCTGAGGTTGGAACTTGTTGGAAACAAGAAACGAAAAAAAGAAGACACACGACACGCGATCTTCCTTCTTCATCGGTTTTTCTTTTCTCCCTTTATTTTTTTTCATCTTCACATACCTTGGAGTTTTTGTCGTTGAGATGTTGGGTTCGAGGGGTATCTTTTTCGATGGTCCATGGTGCGGAAAATTGCGGACGGGCAGCGGTCGAACCGAGTCCAGTACCCAATATCCCCCATCCTCATACCTATATCGTAAAATCGTCCACGTCATTGTGGACTGACGTCTGAAATTGCGAGAGGGTCCGAAAAATCGAAATGTTTGACTATCAATGTGAGATTACGTATATTCTTCCTTCATCATGGTTTTTACGATGCTCCAGCTGACTCGAGGGTCTGGTCATGGAGTAGACGAACACGTTCGAGCGTCCTTCGAGGGCTGAACCGTGGATTAGGGGGGTAATGCTATGAGTAATGATCTATCGGTCAAAGTCAAATGAACTCGGGTTCATGTTGAAGGCCAATGTGTAAGCCATTCGTGTAGAGTTATACCGGAATATTAGATTCGCACAGTGTTTGAATTGTTTTTATCTTAAATATCTTAAATATATATCTTTAGATATTTAATCATAACTCATTTTATTCAAAATTAAGTAAAGCTCTTGACCCGTCTCTCGATTGAGATGATATCATTAAAGATCGAATAATGGTAAAATCAATGAATTTGTGTCAACCCTTGCGTGGCAGAGGGTCCGCGATCGAAATACCTACAACGAAAATGGCAGAGCTGATGCGTGAAGAAAATTATCCCGAGACTGGGCGATAGAGCGTGCATTTAGAGTTCTGGTGCTCAACGTTGATGTGTCGAAAAATCCTTGAGCCGTTTCTTCAACTCGTTTAGGGGGAGAGCTTATTGCGACGATATAACACTTACAGCCTCTCCGCGAGCTGCCATTTATCGCGGAAACGGTTTGCCAACGTACTCAGCTATTTGGGTCGGCAGGGGGAGGGGGGGGGGCTTTCAGTCGATTGGCAGGCTCTAGACTGCGGAGTTGCTCCTCAGTTTTCCGGTAGAATCCTCCGAGGGTAATAAAAGAGAAATGAGGAAAGACGGAAATTTTATTTCTCCGGTTACATCTAAGATAGATACGTTGTCATAACGCGACTGATTATTCTATACAATTATAACATTTCTCAAAATTGTGAGTCACTTATTTTATTCGATTAACTTCACACTTGTTATCGTGTATCATGGAGCCTAGCTCTATATTTATATGCGAGCTAGAAAATCGTACCGCAATACAATTTGTGTGGATTCATCGAGGAAAATGCAAAGCCAACGTGAGATATATAATCCAAGCCGACGTTCGAGGATTCGTTGGGAACCGAGAAGCTTACAGCTTCGGTTTATGCGGTACATTCTCGTTGGCAAACTAACGCGAGGGTTCGTGCGGGAGTAAGAGAGACGGACGAAGAAAGACGGAGAGAAATCAGTGGCAGAGTATCGCAGGTGGGTGTGCGACCGAATATGACCTCCCGGGTCAGAAACAAGGTGGCAAAGCTTCGCACACGTTAGTAACCACGATAACAATGCCGGGAAAACTGATTCGGATGTGGGTTGAATCCTAGATGATCACATTCGGATTCCTCAGTGATGGCATTATCATCCAAAATCTCTGTCACTTGCGTTTCTTCACTTGTCGTATACCCCAAACCCGTGTTGATTCGTTGATGTCGCAGATACCAAGGTGTAGTCAAGTCGTGTTTCTCATGTAGGGAGTGCCAAAATCCATAATGTCAGCTTAAGGTAGAACCCCACAAACTGTAAGAGTCAAAGCAAGTCTAAGATATACCATCTCCTGATTGAGGTACGTAGTACTTTGATGTGACAACGGCGCGTGTGATGATGTCGATTAGTGAGAGAGAGAGAGAGAGAGAGAGAGAGAGAGAGAGAGAGAGAGAAGATGGGAAACAAACGCGCAACGTTGCCATGTCTACTGGATCACGACCAACTCCTGATATGAACTGTATTTTCCTAATGTTAATTTGCTTATTATTATCATCTCAGTCTCCCGATCTCTACTGTCAAGTGCCCAAAATGTTCTCCGAATATTCAACTTGCAGCTTAAGTGTTTTCATTAAAATCTGACGAGGACTTTTTGTATTATATCAAATTGAGCGTGATTCTCCATAAGGGTTCATGTTAAACGTGTGAAAATAAAAGTGTTGATATCTTTTTTCTCGCGCTCCGGAAAGCCATACAAATTCAACTGAACCTTTTTCTTATCAATACCTATAAGTATGCCAAGTTTCATGAAAATCTGACGAGGAACTCTCTTATGGAGGAACAATCTTATGGAGGGTACTTAACGTCACCAGTCCGAATTTTTAAACGAAAACCAGCCAGGAATTGGCAACATTGAGTGGGACCAACGACTCATCCATCAATGGGACAATGTCAAACGGCCATCGCTGGACCCAAATTATCGTACATTAGTTATATACGACCGTGCCAACGATGCCGGTCCGAATGGCGCCATTATCATCAAGTCAGACGTCATTAAAGATCCAATGTCCGGTCCGTTTTAAACAGCATACATGAATTGTTTCGCGTAACATGTATTTATGTCGCAAGCCAATAACTATTGGCGATATCATGCCACGCGACTGATATTCGCGGATGCAGGAGCGATGACGGGCCTCGCCTATCTTGAACTACCATGATGAACCTACGTTTCCAGAACCTTCATAATCCATCGATGTACGAAAACCCGGGTCTGGCCCGCGAGTCAACGATGATTTACAACGCGAAATAACGCCCCGGCGCCGTTCGTACGTCACTCCCAGGTTCGCGGAATCGACGTATAGTAGTCGGCACAGCAGCAGGCCGATGACGGGATCAAAACGTTTTGGAGTTACAGGCCACTAGTGGCATCGCACCGCACGAACCCGAACGACCGTTCACGGTGACCGTCGGGGTCCAGACCCCAAGAGACTGCACAATTTTCCCTCTTCGATCGCAATTTTCGACTGCGTTTCTTTCTTTTTTTTTCATCCGTTTCGTATTTATCCTGGCGTTAAGCCCCGCCCCCCTCCTCTCTTCGTTCAACCGACCGGAGAATGGCTTTCGGCGCACAGTTTGACGTGGGTAGTTAATAGATGTGCGGTTTGATATATAGAAATGGGTTTATTTCTTATGGTGTTGTATCGTCGGTGAAATGGCGAGTCACGATGGATACATCAATACGGATATTTACAGCGCTTTTCACAATGGAGTGGGTCATTGTGTCTTTATTTATTGTGTGTCATTTTTTTTTGTCTCGTAGTCCCTTCATCTGTCCCATTGGAAAGTGTTTGCTGGCATATGCTGTTTGTGTTTATCAACATTGTGTCAGGAAATTATAAAGTCTAGTCCGTGACAAAAAATCGAAAACTTTCGAAGCGTCCTTCGTGAACTCTAAAACCGTATTTTTCGACATTCAGGAATTTTCTAGGTGACCTTCTACGAAAATCTTAATACTTTGCTACTCTTGTGAAAAAAAAACGAAAACAAACAATTTACTTCTATGTAGAAACGAGAAGAAAGTAAATGTAATAAAACTGTGGGCAGTCTGGAGTGGCACAAAATTTGTGACAGTGAGTGGCAATATACACGACGAAGGGACGAAGGCACCCACAGTCCACGTACTGTCGAGAAAAAAAAAACAGGTGAACAGATGGCGGATGGAAGAAGCTCTATTGCTCGTTATGGTATTGTGTGTTGCAATTGGTGCGGCATCGTGACTATTGTACGTACTTTATGGACATCGTTGTTGGAATAATGGCGAGGCATCAAACATGGCGGTCATGGCGACCACAGTTGCGATATGGTCGCTTGTACCCTGTAACTACACTCGGACGCTAACGGTCTTTTCTATTCCTCATTATCCACTTATTCGTCACTCTCAAGTGGACTCTATAGTTCCTTTGGGCATACTCCGAACACCCAGCATTGTCATACGACTCGTCCTACAGGGCATCTCGGTACCCCCCTGAGTAACATTTCGCGACGGCAATTATCATTTTGCCGTTTGACGGTAAATGCCAAATGGCGGAATGATGAAATAGATGAAACGTATAACGTTCTATCTATCAAACTGTTATGGTCGATAACACTCGTGAACGTTTCGTATTCATCGATTTTTCGCAATCAACATATGTGACAGCTCATAGTGTCCTCATAATTATTGGAAATTTAATTTGTGATGATAAATTTTAGATTAGAAACTTCGTTTGGAAACAACAGATCGGAAAAGAAAGTTCTTGGATGATTCTGGTCTGACATCTTATTTTGTTGCAACGATGCGGTCAACAATAATTCCGATTCAAGACCAAAAGAACAATATAAAATTCCACATGACCGAAAATTGGTTGCAATAAATAATATACGGAATAAAAAATTGGTATTGATGATTGAATTTCGAAATAAATAATATATGGAATAAAAATTGGTATTTATGATTCATTTTTTTTTACCCGATTGTTTTCGAAATATTGTAGCCTAGGCACTGAGAGACGAGCCAAATATAATATGCACCAAAACGCCATCATCGCAGTGTTATTTCCGTGAAATGGTGAAAATCCGTCTGCGTGGAAGGTAACCGTACACGTAAAAGCAAATATGCATATAGATTTCACAAAGCCAAAATAATGAAAAGTAAAAAAAAAAGAAAAATAAGCTCGGGAGGGATGGTACACGGGTATGGACGTTAGCCACGGTTCGCGAATCTCTTTCATGTTCACGGGCGTAAAACCGAAGAGTCGCGCAGAGGGATGATGCGGGAGAGGGTGCGGCCTCGAGCAGGTCACCCCGATGCAGCCACCACTGGAACCGAGAACGCGAAGACCGAAGCCACCTCTGCACTATGACGGACCGTACAATGTCGTGAAAGAGAGAAAGAAAGAGAGAGAGAGAGAGAGAGAGAGAGAGAGAGAGAGAGAGAGAGAGAGAGAAAGAGAGGGAGAGAGAGAGAGAGAAAGAGAAAGAGAGAGACGTGGCGAAAGGTCTACATGGGATAAGGTCGGACCGAGGTTAAGAGAAAAGCTCGAGCGAACGTGAGCGCTCTACCGTTGTCGATGAAAAAAGACAGAAAAAAAAGTGATAAAAGTAACAAGACGAATAAATAAAACCAAGAAAAAAATGAGGGATGACAAAAAAAAAACAGTAAAAAAAGAAATCCATGCATACAGTTGTTGTCAAAAGTCTGATGTTCAGTAAGAACATAACGTACGTGTATCGAGAAAGTGAAATACAAAGTGACTCATTCGTTTCGTGTGAATTGATACAATACGAATTATCCAAGGCCAAATGGAAGTGAACAATGTAATAATAGACGTTGGCTATTAAAATTATTTTTTCTTGCGATTTTTTTTTTTTTTTTTTTTTTTTTTGCAGCCATCGATCAAGATTAAGATAATACTTTTACATTATGCCGGATAAATGTTACTCCAGATTTCACCATAGCAAGAAAATACGACAATTTTCATTCCACGAAATTTTTTTATCCAACGACCCATAAATTGTGCCTAAGCTTCATTAAACCAACATCATACGTTAAATCGTTACAACATCAACGTTATTGGTAAGTTCATTTCGTCTCAATCGTTTCCCATATGCTATCGAAAAAGCAACGATGACGATATAAAGAAATATATATATGTCTATACATGACTCGCTACAATTTTCCAAGGTTGCATGAGATTATGAGAATGTTTGGGCTCAGCGTTGATAATAATCCATCGGGACCCTCTCGATGGCACCCCAACCCCACGAAATCCCAACCCCATAAAAATACTTTTCGCTCGGTCAGTCACACTATTTTACTGCCCCGAAAAAAAATAATAATAAAAATGATAATAAAAAAAGACAAAGTGGGAAAAAAACGACTTGACTCGAATTCCATGGCTTCGGCGATTTCGGTTCCCGATCTAGCCGAAGCAATTTCACATAGTCCGATGTGAAACTGTCCCGGCGATCGTATCGCCCCATGTCCCAAGAGTTCGTTCTGACCGATGCGTTATTGCCAACAAGCATAACCTACAAATTTGTCTCGGACATTTTTTTAAATTTTTATTTCTTCATTTTTTTTCTTTCATTTCTTTTCTGTCGATCTATGTTTTTTTTCGATTATTTTTGAAGAAGCATCGAACCGCGGTCGGACAACACGAATACACGCGGTGTCGTCGTGTAAACTAAATCAGGGAGGGGGGGGGGGCTGATCGCACGCCCCACCTACCGGGCGATATTATATTGGTAGGGAAAGAAAAGGCTTCGTTCTTCGTTTTCTTCTTCTCGCATTCTTCGTGCGCTCGCCGATGTTGCGGAACGGACCAAGCGTAGAGAACCGTGATTTATTCGTAGGTGGGCGGGGGGCGGGGGTAGGGGGGAAGGGTAGGGGGAGATCGGTAGCAGGTGGCATCGTAATATTCTGGAATGTCGTTCTCTCTGGCTTCTTTTTCAATCTCTCTTTCTCTTCCTCTTTCTCTCACACTCTTTCTCTCTCTCTCTCTCTTTTCCCTCACAGCTTTCTTCGTCTTTCTCACGTCGCTTCCGGCAAACGAGAACCACCCGCTAGCTGTTCGTGAAATTGTTTTTTAATATCGGGACGAGAGAAAAGCTCGTGGGTATTGCTGTTGCGCGGTCGCTCGCAATTTATATATATATATATATATATATATATATATATATATATATATATATATATATATATAAATAACATTTGAAGATAAACAAGGAACGAAATGACGAAGAAGAAAACGAGTTCACTGGATATTTCGTTATTATGTTATACGTAAAACTGTAATGGCATTTGGGTGGGGGGGGGGGGGGGGGGTTACAGTCGAATGTAAACCGAGATACACGACTACGTCGAAAATGTGTATATATATGTCTCTCGCTTGCGCAACGTTGTTACAAGCCTTTAAATGTTAAAACTTTTACGAAGCGAAATTTCCACTTTCCCACTCGAAACTCGAACAATGCACAACTTTCACGTACGTAATAATACGCACTTAAGAATAATGAACGGAAATTTTCAACATGAAACATTGAATTGGCGAATGCTTGATACACGTGAACGTTCACCGTTGTTCGGTAATAAAAAAAAAAGGTTCGTTAAAAATTCGATAATCAGCTTGGTTGGTAATAACAAAAAAAATAAAAATACAATAAAGTGATACATATCCGGCATATTTTTTTTTCTACAATATTGGAAAACCATTTCGAAATATGATTAAATTTTTTTTTCTCTTTTTTTTCATCTCGTTTTGTTGTTTTTAACAATGAAACGGTAAAGAAAATAAATTCGAATAGATAAACGCAATGCACGAGTGGATGAGTGGAAGAGCGTTGGTTAGTTTTTTTTTCTTTTTTTTTTTCAATTTCCGTGTGTTGTACAAGTGGCAGGTGAGTATCTCGTTACAATGAGGTAAGGACTCGATACCCGTTGCGAACGAAGAAAAATCGTGAAACCGTGGATGAAAAAGCTCGTGTAACAGAAGCGCCAGTGGCACAGCAGCAGCAGCAGCAGCAGCACTCGCGCCTCACTCGTTCCCATCAGCAACTGTTCCATATGTAAACCTTGAAGAATAGCTTATTCTAAAGCGATCACGAAACTCTTTCCGAGCCCCGGAGGACGATGGAATCGCGTTTCATCTGATAACGTGGCGCAGGATATATATATAAGAACGAGGCGGCGGGGGGAGGGGCGGGAAGAGAGGGGGAGACGGCTGGAGGCGCACGTGAAGAATGATCAAACACCATAGCGGCGTTCGGCTACTTCGTCTTCTCATATCTCCTTTTCTCTCGTCTGCGTCTTCTCTCTTCGTTATTATTCTCCTCTGCTCCATCTCGCTTTTCACCCTCCCCCTCCCCCCCTCCTCGTCCCTTCCCCGCGTCACTGTTCACTCGCTTCCAACCTGCGATTTCATCCTGAGCAGCTTCAGCTCCACTGTTTACACTGAAGAACGGGTTGAGAGTTGATTCAAATTAGTTTTTTTTTTTTTTTTTTTTTTTTTCGAAGATAAACGCGAACCATTTGGAGACAACTTTTTATTTGGTGATTGAACTCTCGATTATCTGTACAGGAATGAAACTTCTTCGAGGTCCGGCTGTGGATGGACCTTGGTGTGGTTCGACTATCGGCAATTGACAGATGAAAGTAGACAAAGACACAAAATCGATTCAACTCCCTCTTGCATGTCGTCATTCCCTCCCCCTTTTTTTGCTCCTACACTGTCTACTCGATCGAAATGGGTGACTTTATACATAGCATCTTGAGCTGCATTTACTTAGCTTATCAAAAATTGGGGTTCAGTCAATTCAAATGAGTTTTTTGAAAAACCGACGATTCGAAAAATACCTGCTGAAACAAATGAAACTCTCGCGAGCCTCAAGCCATTGAATTACCCTAAAATGCTGTCAACCATCGTCCAAGCTCTTGAAAAAAAAAAAAAAAAAAAAAAAAAAAAAAAAAAAATCAGCTGGTCTCATGGCGTTCTTCGTTTTTAACTCCCGACCGAAAACGGGAATTATGTGTTTCGTCGTGCTGGCGTGACTCAGCGTTTTTCGTCGTGATGACTTTTCGCCCAAACGGCTAATCTTCTTCTAATCAAATTCACTCTTTCAGATTCATTAACAATCACACGATCGCGACACGCCAGCGTTTCGTTTTGAAATTTTTGGATTGCAAACTGGCCATGATGGTATTCGAGACCCTGGGCACGATAACGTTATGTTGTCGTGTTGTCGAATAAAATTTTCCAAAATGGGCTTTCACCAGCCGGACCTTTGTCGTGACCAGACCGGATGATCAATAATGTATCGGATATAACACTCGACCAACGGTTACGTGTGTTACCTGTTTAATAACGACCGGTTTCCGGACTGTGGTATAACGACCGCATTTTCGGATGTTTGTTGTTGAGCGAAACGCTGAAAAGCAACAGAGAGAGAGAGCGAGGGAGAGAGAGAGAGAGAGAGAGAGAGAGAGAGAGAGAGAGAGAGAGAGTAGTGAAGAGCGAGATGGAGAAACTATTTCCATTCCCCTTCAGTGGTTTGGGCAACCCCGCGTACCGTGTGCCACGACCCCGTGCCAAAGCCAAGACCGGTAACACACGTGTGTGTTATGTTAACGTAGCATAATATATGATCGTGTGTGCGTATGCCCGAGGTTGTACGCAAAACGTATTAACTCATTTACCAATATGGACGTCGAGAGAACAACTTCGCTACAGAACCGCGGGAAAGGACGGCTGAGGGGGGGGGGGGGAGGGGGTGAAGCATATCCTCTAATGGCTCCAACGAACGTTCAAGCGTCATATTGCAATCTCCAAAACTAACCACATTAACCGAGAGCTTCGTTTACATTGCGTGTCTAAAAATCACTGATGTATCTGTGTTTATTGAATGATCGATTCACGATCGAATCAGTAAACTCTACCAAGTGCCGAACGAATATTACGTGACGATAATGATAAAGCCGTGAAACAGAAATGAGGTAAGCGAGGACACGAAAACACGCATTTGTAAGCCGATAGAAAAAAAAATGGCCACTTATTGTTTTATCGCCGTGGAATCGCACAAACTCGATGATGGCGTGAACGATGGTCATCCAGGGAGGGGGCCCAGATTCCAGAATAACAAACTCGCTGATTCGAAGGTTCGTGTTTGGGTTGTTTGACTTTCGAGGGAGTCGCGTGAGGCGGTGGGATTTTTGAGGAAGGGGGTGGTTGTGAAACAACGCGAGAGGGTGGGGAGTGACAAGCTCGCGACCAATCTATTACGACGATCGCCAATGGTCCCGTCGTCACGCGTTATCTCAATCCTATCGCAAACCCGGACGTACGAGGTTGTGTGGGCCCTCTGTTAGCTCGACGACCGGTAATTCCGGATTGTTTTGGGCGAGCGGGTTATACACGCGAGAGCAACGAACGCGGAGATTGACCGCCGCAGTTGTTCGGGGGTCGGTGTTCGTTAATTCATCCGGAATCCCGATAACCCACAACAGCCAAGCCCGAGGGGTGGGTTTTGATGGAAAAGGGCGACGAATTTGCGTGAACAAATCGAAGTTCACCGTCGCGCTCGTGGGTCATGAGGAGATCTGGTTATGGGATAACCCTTTTCGGTATAAGAAACATCGACACTCACAATTGGGCTCCATTAGGGTGACCGGCGAAAATCAAAATTTTCGGAAGGCGCATCAGGGTCAAAGTATATCTTCCATCCGTAGAATTGTACTGAAAGATGAGCTCGATCGGACCATATTTGGGGTGGCAGCGAATTTTCAATGTTTTCAAATGTAAAAACTTGAAAAATTGGTGGCCACCGAAATAATGAGGGTCTGATCGAGCATTATTGTTATTTTTTATTACATATAAACTCGGCCGTGGATGTTTTTAGCTTACTGGACCTACTTATGAACGTGACCAGACTTGTTCTATTTATTCACAACGAATTTTCTGACGGATAATCACTTGAAGAACTCGCTCCAGGTAATATTTCTTCATGCTTGTTTGAATCGTTCATATTTTTATTTTCCGAGCTCGAGTCGGTATCGGATATCCGATCAAGAGCATAGCAAGAACATATTCGAAATAGAGCATTTTTTAGCATGATTCTACGGATGCAAGATACTTCAACCCCGATGCACTCCACCAAAATCGGAATGATATTTTTATCAGGGCACCATCTAATGCATCAGGTGCACAGGGTAATAATATACATTTGGGTGTCCTGAAAAAAAATAATGGAAATAATAATCCTGAAAAATCAATGAAAAAATAATTTAACAAAAAAAAATATGTGTATATATATCACTCCGATTTTGGCGGAGTGCATCAGGGTCAATGTATCTTGCATCCACAGAATCGTGCTGAAAAATTAGCTCAATCAAACCATTATTTCGGTAGTGCCCGATTTTCGAAGCCTTACGTTTGAAAACTTAGAAAATCCGGCACCACCTGCTCTAGGGCTCCATACTCGGCCAGTACTTGATTACCAGCAATTAGCCGAAGTATGAGTAGCCAATTTCAGGCAGCATTGTTTTCATGGCCTGGGTCAATCGGGACTGCCGGATTCAAGTTGTCATCCAGCAGTCACCTATTGGTTGGTCGATCGTAGCCACCGGTATTGTGCCATTGTTGAACAATCGGTCACTGTTGAGGGTCCAATATTCTCCTGATTGTCGATATACCCACACGGGCATGTCAATATGGCTGTTCGATGACTACAATCACGCGCGGGGCTTCCCCCGGGCCTCTTGGCAACAACGACGAACGGGATCCTATGACGGTGTGCATTATATTTTCCCTTCTTCCTTTCACGACGCTCGGCAATAGGCCTGACTCACCCTCTGCCCGTCATTTCGCATTTTCGTCATTCTCACAACAACCACGAAGCTCGCACGCGATCGTCGACGCTTAGGGACTACGAGTTCGGCGAAAAGATCGTTCCACGGTTGGATTTTACATTTACAAAGGGGTGAGAAAGCACATTTGAGAAAGGGACAATGGTCACGTGCCCGTGTTTGGAATGCATTCCGTCCAGATGTGGGATACGATATATCTATATGCACCGCGTCCATTATAGTCATGTCGAAAGTTGCAGCTAGAGTCCTACGAAATATTGCAAGTCATGCCGTAGAGTCAATCATTGGACAATGTGATGATGATGGTGATGATCGTTTTACAGAATTTTTTTCCATTTTCAAAGTTAACTCACAAATTATTCAGGGGTAACTGTTGTTGTTTTTTTTTACGATCAGGCGTATTGTTTAACCGTGAAAGCTCAAATGTATTTTCATTATAATTTTTTATATAATTTCCTGATAATTCGTCTCTCATTGTGAAATGTGAAACATTGGCATTCTGTTTCAAGTTCCCATCAGCCAATAAAGGATACGACGTCTTACAACTGTTTTCAAAAATTATCAGGAGTTCCTCTAGCTCGCTGCAGAACTTTGTCCGTCACCGCACTTTATCCCAGTACCCCCACGAATATTTTCACAATTTTTATTTAGCACGATACATCGATGGGAAGATGGATTCATCGATGATTGGAACGTGTGCCACACACGATGCGTGGGTCAAAAAGTGAAAGTCAATTTCGAAGAGCTTGTGGACACGTGAGAGGGTCCGCGCTGTGTACTGTCTTTCATAGTACAAAGGAGTTGGGGGAGGGGAGAGGAGGGAGGGGGGCAGATGAGAGGCCGTAAAATTGCTGCGAGTCCATTTGTCGCGTTTACAGCGAATAAAAGAAGCGGGAGAAGTCCTGATGAGGGCACACTGTGTGATTGTAGTCGTCGTCGGGGAACGTACACGTCCCTGTTGGCTAGAGTAACGGAGGAGAGCGAGGTCGAGTTACAAGTGGAAAAGCTATCGCCGGAAAAACGAGGTGGCCGGGTAATATATCGGGTGCGGAAAACTGGAGATGGTCGTCATGGGTTTTATCACTGGTCCGAGATCTCACTCCGTCGATATTGTCGTAGCCGTGCTGCAAGTGGATGTTGAAGTAGATACAATTGTGTATATACACATGTATATATATATAAATATATACATTTCGTATGCAGTGTGTAAACGGTATGTGTATATGTTTATCGATGGGTTTACGTTGTCACGTAACGTCATAATCTTGAAAGACATGTGAACAGAGGGACGAGTTGATGTTGAGGAAGCAAACTACAACACCGAGCTGACGCAGAAATTGTTACCCGTCAAAGTACACGAACAAGCAATCCCAAGTGGGAAAAAAAGATATAAACAATTGATAGATTATATTCAGAACTGGACATACGTTTTTTATATGCAAACTATACATAATCCGCATAGATGCCATACGTATCTATGGTAAATAATCAGCATAGATACCATGAGTATCTATGGTATCTATGCAGATTATGTATAGTTTGCATATAAAATCTATCAATTGTTTATATATATTTTTTTTCGCTTGGGATATCATTAATGTCGAAAATGATGTTACAATCATAGGCTACTGTGGACTTCTCATAAGATACTGAGTTCTCACGTGGTCTCTCGCTCTGTGAATTTTGCCACGTTACACGTGCAACGTAGATTTCAAATGTGCGTTCGACAGTGTAGCTTTTATGGCGCACAGTGATCTCTGTCCATAGAGACGCTTCGTAGAATCGCAATAGTCGTGCTCGCTGCGTTTGGACTGTCACTTCGTGAATGGACTGCTTCTCCCCATTCGGTGTCAATCTCGTCTCATTGAGCGCGTGCGCGAAAGTTCGGAATCCGAATTGGGACTGACGGGCTGCGCACGCACCACGGGGTCCCATATCCAATGGGCTACGATTGAAAAGACCGACGTTTGGCCGTCACGAGGCTACGAATTATCGATCCAGTGTAGTTGATCTGTTGTGGACCGTCACTGATTGACTCTCAAAAGCTGTGCGATCATTCAATGACGTGCGGTTGCTTTGAAAGTCTCAATACTGAACCGTGTGTGTCGGGTCGATGGTAATGTTGGCATCGAGGAGGAGGAAGAGGAGTTGGTAACGTCACTCCATCGTCATCAGTTTCGATTTAGAAGCGACAAGCGACTTGTATTGGCTGGATTCTTCAGGCTAATGATAGTTGAATCAATGAGCCAATATTGATTGCCAGTACTGAGCCTGAGCTATCATCGAGCTGTTTTTTCAAAATGGATCAAGGATGGTTGCCAGTATATATTGCGCCGGTACCGATAATTCGGGTGCCGTCAGAGGTCCAATGTCCGGCCAGTTTCACACTAAAAAATGGGGTAGACTTTGTCGTTGATCACATCGTCAAACTTAAAAGCGATCTCACGGTTTCAATTAGTCTCACATTTATATCGCTCATATATTCATGGTTTATAGACACGCTGGGTAATATATTATCTTTGTTCAGTCATCTGGAGCTCGTGGTTTTATCGTTGCTCGATTGTAGAAAGACACAGAGAGCGAGAAAGAAAAAGAATCGATAGTTCTTACAGTGTCCCACACGTTTTAACTTTCCAAATTTATTCATCAATATCGTGTAAAATAAACTCACGCTAAATCCGAACAAGCTCCCCACCATTTCTTCATCAGTCACGATTATCAGTTAACCTCAGTCAACGCAGCCCCCGCATTATTAGCTTTTTTTTGTCACGATTACCGATTTTGTTACGCCGAGCAAAGACCCCGCGTGGTCGATTGTGCGGGGAAAAGAAAGCCGTTATTACGGCTACGGTTACAATGCGTGTGACGCGTGGACATAAAAATGCACGTGAATTCTTTGTCATTGACTAACCAGCGCGGCGAAGGGTAAAAAGTACATCCCCCTTCCCCTAGCTCGGTTCGCAGTCGCGCGTATTCCTCTCCGACGTTCCAAGTCATTCCGTATATATATAAATTCCTCGGTCTCTCGTTTCGTCTCGTGTCCCCCGGGCAATGCATACGGTTGACGCGCTATATCGCACATTGTCTCGCGTCGTTCGTAGCCGCCCACGGTGGAAATGTTCGTCGAGAAAAAAAGAAGAGGAAAAAAAAAGAAGAAAAAAAAACAAAAAGGCACAGAAAAACACGACAATGTGCGACAGTCGGTGCGTTAGTGAAACGCGATAACAATACCCGCGGGACTGTGCGGGGTCGTACACGTTGCCGTTTTCGAAAACTTCGTTTTCGCACACGCGTTTATTCGTCGCGACAACGAAGCTTTGGGGCGGGGGGGGGGGGTTGAGGGGGCAATGAGCTAGTCCACGGTGGTGGTGATGCCGGTGAACGACGACGAGGCTTTGCGCACCGACGACAATTATTAGCCATTGTCCTCTCGGAAAACTCCCCCGAGAACGGATTACCCTCACCCGCCTGGTACTATACATACATACATATATATATGTGGGTCTATATATATATACATATATGACTACCATTCATCGCCGAGTCGACTCGCACATGGCACGACAACTTTGTACACGTACCGTATATGGCTTTTGTACCCCATATATATATTTTACGGTGTCACCGGGGCCATGGTCCGTGCCGACAGAGACCTCGCAAAATTGAAAGTGTCCGGAACGTGTTGCATCATCGTGATGCTGCCCTGCGGCCGATCGACAGATCGACAACAACGAATAGCGAAGAATATTTAAAGTCGAAATCACAATAACTACGACTTGAAATCCACCTTCAGAATTCACTCCCACGCGGACCCATAGACAAACACCCGAACGCCGATAAACTTAACAAATAATAATCATAATTATAGCGAAAAATGTACTTTCTTATAAAATAACGAAATGGTATTTTTTTTCTTGGTGGAAAATATTCGTTCGAATAATCACAGAAGAAAGTTAGCAGTAGACAAAAAAAAAATAACTGAAAATAAATTAACAACTTTTTTCGTAGATTTCAAACTATGTACCTACGAAAAAAATGCAATTGATATTGATTTTACCAAAAACGTAATTGACGGGTGGCTCAGCGAAACGCATGGGTCACGGTTAGTTTTGGAAAAAAAAAACACACACACACAATTTTACTCCAGTTTCACTTCAATCAGCACTCCATTGGAGCACCCTCACACGGCCAATCCCATGCACTCTGCATTCAACAATCCTCGTGCGGATATTCGAAACGAGAGATATCCGAAATTTTCGGTCAGTCGAGTCGACGAGGCTGGCGGGGGGCGGGAGGGGGTGGGATTCCCCACGAGGATTCGACTACTTTTGGATGAGCTCAGAACACGCGGCTCAGTTTCGAATCTCCGGGGGTATTACGGGAAATCGTAGATGTGAATTTTGGGCGTGCAACGGGGGTGGCGGTAGGGTGAGGAGAAGGGGGGGCTGCTCCCGGCTA
Organism: Diplazon laetatorius; assembly: GCA_963662125.1. Classification (NCBI taxonomy): domain Eukaryota; kingdom Metazoa; phylum Arthropoda; class Insecta; order Hymenoptera; family Ichneumonidae; genus Diplazon; species Diplazon laetatorius. The sequence goes on from OY759153.1 coordinate 9,569,006, forward strand.
CGTCGGAGAAGCAACGGAGAGAAGTGATACAACGAAAATAATATATACGTTGACTACTGCCGGGCGACGAGGAAAGCGTCCGTAGCCGGTGGATGAGGGACGGAGAAAAGCCCCCGGGGCTAACCCCCGAGTGTATGAGTAACGTTAGACGTATGACGGATGTCGGGGGGGGGGGGGAGGGAGGGGGGGAGCGACTACGGTACACGGTACGTCGCACTCTCATTCATATTCATATTAACATTCGTGCACTCGCATTCGTATTCGCCAAACCGAGCAGCCGTGACCGCGCGGGAGAGTCTACTTCTACCATTTCCATCTCTTCGTGTACGCACATGCATTCGTATCCCAACGAATTTTCATATATATGTGGATATGTATATTTATATGTCATTGATATATGTATCTATGTAGCTTGTACATGAAAATGATGCGCTGCGATGCGTATCCATGAATTTACCTGCATTACACTAGGATGTGTTGAAAGTATAGGAAGCGGTTTTTTTAATCTTATGGCGACTCCTATACATTTGGAACGAGCAAAGTTCAGAAGGCTCGAAATTCCGAACGTGCAATTTTCGGAAATTTAAAAAATCGATACATTTTTATCTTTCCGTTCAAACGCTGGCTAAACAACGCCATGTGGACCAAAAGTTAACATAAACAATGTTGTAGAGAATTGAATTTGGTACAAAAAATGTCTACGACGACGTATATCCAACACTGACGGTTTACGCGTGGGAAAGCTCGAAAGTCGGGCAACGTGAGAAACCGCGTGTTACTGGTAGACGTTCGAAATTCTGTTCGTTCGAAAGATCGCCATTCGAAACATTCGGGCGCCCGGAATTTTGACCCTTCTGAACTTTGCTCGTTCTGAATTTCGAGCCCCGTACGTTGTGAATCATACATTGAAGGTGTAACGACCGGGTAAACGAAATTGGTTATTTATGCAAACACGTTTGACCTTTGGAGAAATTGGGCATTTATTCAAACCCGTGACCTTGGGAGACCATCGATCATCACTGTGAATTATGTATTTACTTCGTGACAAACGAACGTACCTTGGTTCAACCGTATTGCACTATTGGCTCAAGCTTATCGTTAATTTTTCAATAACTAATCTCGCATCAAGTTGAGCTGGCTAATCCAGATTGGCTCAGCGAAATCCACGTTGAGCCTATAACAGACATTCAATTACTCAAAGAATCAATTTATCCGACTGCCACTGAATATACATTTTTTTTTTTTTTTTTTTTTTTTCATTTCACCATGTGTACGTAATAGACGAATAAATATACGGTGTTGTGGAACCTACGGGGAGGGCCGTGGCAACGGTCGAGCTTCGGATTTTTTCTGTCTCCGCTAAAGCTACACGTTGCCCGTCTCACCCTCGACCTCTCGGGCCTTTCTCTTTCTCAGCCACATCGAAGCCACGGACTGCACCCTTCGTATATCTCGTTTCCTCATACGTCCCCCAAATCTCTGAACGTCCACGGTCTCGTCCGGTTCCAGCGATTTCTCAACCTCGTGGAATGGCAGTCGACCTACATATGGGATTCTTCGCGTCAGCTCGACAAACTTTCATTACCGACCCATTTGTGTATTTTTTTTCCTACGTCACGAATGAAACGAGAAACAAAAAGAAGGGAAATAGAAAAAAATTCGTTCGAGCAAGGTTTTTTTAGTTTGCAGAACAAAATCGACATTAAGCTCAACGCGTGATTTTTATCGGACGATTTTTTTAAAGTCTTGCTGGATATAGGCCGTCTGGCAAAAAGTTAGTTGAAGGTCCGGTAATTTCTGAAATAAAGGGGGGAGGAGAAGTGCTTTATTTTCGCATATTTTCAGAATATTTACTTAAATATGCTGTGCAAAATTATGAAAAAAACATATTTTTATATTACACATGACGAACCCCTTTCAATACATAACACACAGGATATATGAAAAAAAGATTTCGAGTACTTCATTGCCCATTCTTCATTGCTCATATGAATATTGTGATGTGTTAACTAGTGTGAAATATATGGGTTAATGAGATGTGCTAAATTTCAAGCTTTGATGTCTCATGATTTCTGAAAGAATCGTCTGTAACAGACGGACGGATGGATAGACATGCGAGTAAAGTGAAAAACGAAATCCTCTTATAAGAGAGTTTCTTTTTTTCTCACTTTTAACCCACGGAAATCCTAAAAAATCGCCGGGACAAAAATTCTGAAAATTGGCACGAAATGCATTATACATATACACGTAAATTTATTCTCACTGGGCAATGTCCATCGTATTTTGCGTTCCGTACTCCATAGAACAGCGACTATCCGTGGTCACTGACGTTGGGATTCGAGGAAAAAACATGTAAATCCGATGTCCGAGCATTCAGCCCTTATAACTGTTTATTTTATTTCTTCTTTTTGCGAAGACCCGTCGTGTATCCGACGAATCCGGTATAAATAAACGTGGAAAACTCCGGAAAGCAGATCTGGGAATGACAAATCCCACCGTATAAGACATTTCGGACAATGACGAGTTCTTGTCGGACGAATCCCCATGTTCGAGATTATACGCGGACCACCCGTATACAAGTCAAAGCCGTCTTCGCCGAGTTTTTCAAAAGCAACGCCTCTGCAAATTCGGTCACCCACATCCGTCACGCATAGAGATCATGATTTTTCTAAAAATACTTTTTCTTCACTTTTGTATAAATCTAAAAAAAAAAAATCTTTAGACAGAATTTTTCGCAATGAAAGACCGAAAGGAGGCGTTTTCGAAGATTATTCATTTTTTGTCATCACATGTGATTCATGATTTTTTTCCCCGTGTCCGACAAATCTAAAAATAAACTTTGCAACATAATTTTTCGTCGAGAACGAAAAAAAAAATAATAAAAAAATGATGCTTTCCAAAGATTGCACATTCGTCATCGTTGCATCGCGATTTATCATGACCCACACGTGCAGTTGGCAGAAACGTCGAATGCACGTAGAAAATCACATATCGAACCGCAATATTTATCGTCGAATTTTTCCCCCTCCCCTGGTACTTGGTTCGTCGATGCGCAGTCAAGGAATAAATCCGGATATATATATGCATATATATATATATAGATGCCCCCGGCGACATTACGACCCTCTCGACATCTGGTTTTCACGAACGATTCAATTTTCCTGATACACACACACACACAGAGAACCACACGAGAGAGATCAGAACAAGCGGATACACGATGATGTTAATCCCTCCCCCCCTCCCCCCGCCCGATTTTCCATTCACCTGCACCCATAAGCTTCCCAAAACAGATTCCCATAAACTACATCGTACCAAGAAATACGTCTTCGTACATATTGCACGTTAAAACGTGGATGAAACGGCTTCAAACGTCGTTGGAACATGGCGTAAGTACGACGGAGATCGTGAGCTCACGGTTATGTGCTACATAACTCGCTCGTTCGCTAATCGCCGTTAGTGCGAGAGAGACAGCGCTCGTTTTGCGAAGCGAGAGAGAGAGAGAGAGAGAGAGAGAGAGAGAGAGAGAGAGAGAGAGAGAGGGCAAGCCGATGGTGGCACATCACCTTAATGCCGCGTTGCGGAGTTCGGAAATCGGGTTTGGTTGGATTCCTGGTTGAATTCTGTACAACCAGTACTTCATAATAGATCCGTATGGAAACGTTGATTACACCGGGAAGTCGAGCCTCGTGGAATTCACGGTGAAAACGTTGGGGTGTGTCGGCTCGACGTAGTCTCCGGGGCTCGATGTGCGAGACGAAGGGGGCGGGGGGGAACGCTCGATGGGTTGGTCGGATTATTTGCGCGTCGATATATCGCGGTTGGGGCAGAGGGCGTTGGGGGGGGGGGGGGGCAAGGGGTTAAGTGAAACGAGTAAAGGGTTGAGGGACGAGTTATGTAGTACGAGTAAGATGGGGATGAACTAACTGTACCCGGTGGAAAGTGGATTCGAACTGTGCTCGTTATCGAGAAACGAGCTTACCACCCAAAGCCCAAACCCCGCTCCCCTCCAACGCCCCTTTCCTCCTCCCCTCTCCCGGCTTCTCCCAGCCGCCAAATCTCGCGGTATTATACCTTGCGCTCGTGTGTGTTTCTGGGCACGTGCAGCCTGTATTCGAGTTAATAACGTGGAAAGAGCCTTCACGATATTATCGGGCGTGTACGCGATGGGCATACCGTGTGGGCTTGATCTGACGAGCTATATGTGGGTACTTGGAATCAGTGTGTGTCTCACTGTTTTCCCTGAAGCACGAGAGCTTTATCGCAATATCGATCTGTCGTCGTGATAATTCGATTGCGAACTCTCTGTCACCCATGACGTACGACCGTGAAAATTCGTCGGAATTGGAACTAAAGGGTTGAAATATTGGAGTTCGACGTTTTGGACATTGAAAGTTTTTTTTTAATTCATTTTATTTAAAAAATTTTTTTTTTAACGATGCTGATGAATCAATAGCGATTTGATTGAAATGCAAGAGTATAATGCGATTCATAAGTAATTTCGAAGTAAATGAGCTTGAGCATATGACAATAATGGAATTGTATTTTTTTTTTTAATTTAACCTTTTTTTATCTTAATATTTCACAAAATTGAATATTGAACTTTAAACTTTGGTGATTTCGTGATAAAAAAAACGTTTAAAGTAAAATTGTGAATTATCGGTGATTATCAATGGCTCATGTGGTTAGATCGACTGGGATTTACCGTATTTTCAATATTCTTTCACGCATATAATGATAGACATCGTGAATACAATCACATATTCATTCATCGAGAGTCGGAAAATTTTTCTGACAAATAATTTCATCGGCCACAAAGTTTATTCTGCTCGTATGATAAATTGCCGATACGTCGCAAGCTTGACAATCGGTCCATCGACCCGACAATAATGCGACTATCTCAACAATGACGGAATCAAATCCCAGCAATATTCGCGAATAACGATCGTGCGAAGAATCGAAAAAATAAAAATCATATCATCGTCATTGGTAGCTTCCATTGTTTCTTTTCCGACCGACATAGATACTGGTTCCAAATAATTCACGATTGACATTTAATTTAAAAAAAAAAATTATCTTGTGATCATCGAAGCCCCAGTCAATTTCGATACAATAAAAATATATATATATATATATTTGCAACACCTTTCCACAATCGTTACGATCGTTAATCGAGTACACGCAGAAGCGTGATGGAACGACGCAAAAAAAAAAAAAGTTGAACGTGGACATTGGGGTACAGACGTTACGTTACATTTGTGCGATATTGAATTGTCAATTCAATGGAAATCGTACGTCGAGTGACGTACATTGGTGAGGATGACGGTGGCGAGTGTAACCCCCCCCCCCTCCCTCACCCCTTCGCCACTCGGCCTCGCGCACTTCGCGTTGGTACGTGACTGCGTGTACAGAATGACGAACGTGTTAAGCGCGTGCCATTTCAAAACGCCATTTCACGGATTCCACACACGGTAAAAGAGAGACAGACGCGAGAAATGGGGCTTGCGAATTACGGTGAGAATCGGTTTTGTGCGGAAGAGAGAGTGAGAGAGAAAGAGAGAGAGCGAGAGACAGAGCGAGAGAGAGATCCTCGACTCTGCACGTTGGTATTCCGCTACTACTGCAGTACACACACCCGAATATACATATGTTGTATACATATAACTATATATATATATATATATGTGTATGCATGTATTACACATACATTTGTTACAGCATAAACGAGAGAATGTAGAAGGCTTGATGGTGGAAAAGGAAAACTGCGTGTGGCACGTGCGAGCCGTAATATTCATCGTGTGCGTGGCATACGAAACGTCGTGGAATACGTCTTGTACGTAACCCCATACACTGTATATAGTGTAGGAAACGTAGAACGAAATTTTACGCGGAGAAAGAGGCGAGGCCATCGCACGGACACGTGCGGTTTGTTTTTCTCTTTTTCTTTTGAAAAAGAAAGATATGGACGAAGCGGAAGTGGTTGGGACGAGCTCGAGAGAAGTTTCGCACAGGTACAGGAGTCTAAGGGCGGTGGTATGTTACATGCAGATATAAGAAAGTCGTTCGAGGCATCGAAGTAACGGCAAAAATGAAAGGAATGCACGTTACGCGCTGAGAAAGAGAGAGAGAGAGAGAGAGAGAGAGAGAGAGAGAGAGAGAGCTCGTCGGGGTTGGTTGTATGTTAAAGTGTAGGAAACAATGTACTTACGTTGGGAGAAAGGATGGTAAAAGCCGAAAGCTACCAGATATCCCTCGCGGATGAACCTGGAAATACTTGAAATTCGGAATATGAAAGAGCTTTTGCTCATGAAATATTCGATGCTACCTTCGTCCGACTGTACGAGGTCGACGAACGAATGAAATTCATACCCGAGACCGTAATGCCTCACGGGTAACCACCCGAAAGTGTTTTCCCCAAAATAATAAAAAAAAAAAGCTACGCCGTCGGGTCGTTGATTTCAACGTTAACGTTTACTCATCCACGTGTTTCGCAATCGTGACCATTGCGCTACCACTTTATTCGGGCTTATTTGTTCGCACGTACGATTATTCTCCATTGTGGTTCGTGAAAATGAATTTTCAAAAAATTGTTGGGTAATCGCGTAATAAAGTTGTCTCCACGATTACACATCATCCCAACATCATCCGAGGCCTAGACCTTGTTTTCCGTTGATTCGGAAGGTTTGTGACTGTCATTGAGATGTTCGTTGTTATTGAGTTGATGTGTGACTTTCGAACGTATTTGATAACGTTTTTCGTGAGCTTTTTGCAAGTGAACATGTTATTTTCGTCCGATCTAATTTTGCAGTGAAGTCTTGTTAAGGTCTGAGTTAGAGAATCCCTGCATTACCGATGGTCTTGGCTTCAAATTTCCATGTAATCATTTCGTTACACAGTTTTATTCGTTTTTTCGAGGAATAACGGATACACATTAGCTTTCATGTCTTACGTCGACCTACTGAATCACTCAGGATTCGTATTCCCATACCGAACGGTTGACTAACGTAAAAACTTCCAATCCAGAAAGTTCATAATACACAGGTTCTGTCTCATCCCAGTGAGAAGTGACGATCTTGGCTCAAAACCGAAGGGACAACATTTTTTTCCAAACGTCTTCAAAAGTTTTTTATTGGAATCTTATGGACCGAACGAATCCTGTGGAATCGTAGTGTGGCCTCCGAAAATGTTCAGGTTGGATGTGAAAGTGTTGTCGTACGAGCAGTCACCTTGTCGACGACAAACACTTTTTGTGCAATCATACGGGTGACGTTAGATTGCGAAGAACAACAACAAAAAAAAACAAACAAACAAAAAAGATCGTGTTAATGATAAGGTTTTGGGTGATTTTTGGCATGTGTGTACGCAGGCCCGAAAGTACGAGAAAAACAGAGAGAAAAGTTAGGTCGTATTCGGTGGCCGGATGAGGGAGGAAAGGAAAGGAGGGGGGGGGGGGGGGGGTATTTTTACGATCCCCCAAAGGCAGACTCATCACGCCATCGGTCTTATATTCGCTGAGTCGGAGTTTCACGCGAGCCATTTGGCCTCGTCGTCACTGATCTTGGTATTCGTTATCACCACAAGCAGCAGCAGCACCACCACCAACGACAGGGAGTGTCCTCCCCGGATACACCCCCCGAGTCTTTGACACTTTCCCCTCCCACCGTGTTACGTTCGGTTAACTTACCCACCGGTGAATCACAATTTCGCGAGAAATCGCGATAATTATTTTCACACGTGACACAGGCACGCGTCCCTGGTGCTTCGTACAACGCGAGAAACAAAAAATCGTAAATATTTATCAAATTGATATGGCCCCCAAGAATGACCGCTGCAACGTGGACGTTCTCCAGACTTGACTTTTTCTCTTCTATCCCCTTCTTTGTTGTTGTTGTTGTTGTTTTTGTTTTTTATTTTTCATTTTCGCTCCGTTTTCTCGCCTATCTCCCGGCAGACGCGGACCGTCCCGTTTTCCACCTTTTTCATACGTTTTTTCGTCTGTTTCGTGTGTTTTTTTTTCGTATCTCTCTTACTCTCTCGTTTTTACTCTTCGTACTTTTTTTTTCTATTTTTTTTTTTTTTTAATTCTCTGTGATGCTTTCTTCACTCTGCACTCTGCAGTGAAACAAAGCGTAAAGCAAGAGAGGAGAAACGGACGAGTGTGGCGCTGTCCCAGGCCCGGATGGTTTGGCAGAAAGCGCTTCGAGGATAGACGCGAGAGTGAGTGAGACACACCGACTGTGTCTATATAAACATATACGGTGACTACTGTAGTACTACTGCTCACTCTCGTCGGGTCCAACCCCCGAGGGGCTTGGAAACGACCCCGTTTCGCGACGTCGCCAACGAAGCTAAGGCGCGCAGTAGATTCTCTCTCTCTCTCTCTTTCTTTTTCTCTATCTCTCTCTCTCTCACTCACACACAAACACATTCTCTTCTCTTGCTTTTTTTTTCTGAAGTCCCTGCTGGCGTGTCCCGTCCCGGAATCCCTTAACGAAATGCTCGCTAAAAAATTTTTTCAAAGCCATCCCCCAGTCCCCCGACCCCTCCGCGTCGGCGACGACGACCCTCACGGGCACCCTACGGAATCCCCGGCGCGGAGTCGGGGCCTCCTCGACGACCGGGAAAGGTTAAATTGAATGGGACGGTCGTGATTGCCCCAAGCACGCAACGCGTTTCCACCTTTTTTCTTTTTTTTTTTTTTTTCGTTATATCGCTTTTTTCGTCTTCTTCGCTTTTACTTCAACTGTCTTCGCGTCTATGGATTCTTACTTCACGTTTGGACCCGCTCCTCTCGACAATTTAGTTTCCCCATAGTCGCCACGACGTTGACGAAAACGACAATGTGTTTGAGCTTATATATATAATTCTACTTCACTCTCACGAATGTAGAAAGACGTTTTCTACCGGGGTTTTTTTCAGTAAAATTTTCACTCGGGCTCTCATCGTGACTTTGCAAGACGTATAAACTGGTGTACGCTTGTTTTTTGGTTTTTTTGTTTTTTCTTTTGGTGTTTTTTTTCCGTTTGGAATATTGACAACAAGTCTGCGCAACAATGTGCAGCATCCATTACACGATATTATTTCCATAATGCGAAAAAACGCGGTTGACAAAATGAACAAAAATTGCTCGAGAACGATGTGTGTCGTGATTATCGGGAAACAAAAGGTTTTCCATTACCTTTCTCTGTGTTATCGAATGGTAAGACGGCTCTCTCTCAAATCCTCGAAAAATGTATCTTAGACAAGACTCACCTGAAACAGAAATAACAAACAAACAAAATGTTTAACACACGAAATCAATTATCGCAATTAAAATTCGACCATTCAAGCAAATTGGGTTTGTACGAACGATAATTAACTACAATGAGGTATTCATTAGAATTAACAATCCAATATCAACATCAAGACGTTCATGTGAATTTGGGCGAACAAAGTTATTTCGAAATACAATATTTAAATTGGGTACACAACAAAATGACCTAGCCGCGTTTAGTTCTAATTCACTCTGTTTGCACCTCTGTTACTCCCCTCCCAACCCCTGACCCATGCATTATGTTTATTTCCCATTTTTTTTCGCTGAACCGACGCATAAGGACTCAAACCAATATATAATAAGCAACCAATTTATATAATTCCACAGCGATGCTGCGTTATCGCACGGAAAACGAAATATTGGCGTGAGGGTATATAAAATTTCACGATGTTCCTTAGTATTCCAAACAAGGAGCATCGGTGGGGGGGGGAGCCCCCGTTTGACCGCCACGTTCTATCGTTCCGTCTCGATTCTATCTCCATTTCCATATACACGTTTCTTTCCCTTCGGGTTCTTCCTTTCTGCTAGTGGTAACGGTATATATGCTTCTACCCTCCCCCCCCCCTCTGCCTTACTCTTTCTCAAATCGGTCGAAATAGGATAGGTATAGCTAGGACTTGACGGATAGCCCAGAGACCGGTCGGTAATCCACTCGTGGCATGTCCGAGATCTCATCCATTTTAAGCAACCCCTTTCCAAAGCCCTTGGTCGAGCCCCGAACGAGCCGCGCGCGCGTTCGTGTTCCATTTCTTCGGGTGAACCTCGTAAAGACCGGTCTCGAACCTCGTGGCCTCGACGAGCCTCCATGTGGAATCAGAGAGAATCGCGAATGTGGATAAATGTTTCCCTCGAAATCCAACGTTACAAATTCTCATCCACTTTTGCTCGAATTCTCGGCATGACTGAACGCATGTATGCATGTGTGTGTGTGTGTGTGTGTGTGTGTGTGTGTGTGTGTGTGTGTGTGTGTGTGTGTGTGTGTGTGTGAGGCACTATGATGTCCGATGCATTGTGACTGACGTGTGCACACTTGTTCTGCGATAACTGGTGGAGAAAACCTTCGAATGGAAAATGGCGAATATTCACAACAGACAACGTACACTCATCGAAAAGTTGGTTACCATTGACAAATTTGAACAATTGATTAAATGGGCTACTATTTCTCTGTTGAAAGCTGGGGATTCGTGATTCGTTTATGGCATACTCACTGAATTATCTTGCAGATATAATGAAGAAATCAGTCTACCGATATAATTATCGACGAGAGTTAATAATAAATAATCAATCGATAGCTTGAACAAAAACTTTAGGCCTGGTGTGGGAAGCAAAACGCTCTCGGGACGATCCTTGTTTTCTAAATTTTTTTTAATTGGTGGAAAGCTTAGGTGTTGAAGGTGCTTTTTAAAAACTGATGGATTCAGAGGGAAACAAAATGTCCTCATCTTCGGCCATGAGTCAAAGTAGTGTTAGGAAATCCTGTGAGGATCGGAATTATTTTTGTTGTCTTCCTCACGTGATGATTAGCCACACAGCCGTTTAAATGCACTCGACTAAGAATCATTCGATAAAAAAATTAAGCTTCCCAATGGTTATCATAGAAAAGTCTGTACCTTTATTCTAGACTACCATATTTCAAAGTCGCGATTAGTTTTAGGTTAGGACGCGGTAAGTGGTCTGCGATACCATCTGGCAATAGTGTGGGTACACATACACGCATGCGCGGATGTCTCGTATTCGCCGAATATAAATATCGTTACGCGAAATCTCAATTCACAAGCGTTCATAAATTATTGTAAGCAGTCGTTGATCGTCGCGCTCGTTATTATTCCGTGAGACTCATAATCACGCATTCGCACAAGCGGTTCCGCTCTTTTTTCGTGTGTGTTTCATTGTTATCAAGTTCTTTCTTGTCCTCCATTCAGCTGTCACAATTACCCAGTCCATAAAGAGAGAGAGAGAGAGAGAGAGAGAGAGAGAGAGAGAGAGTGAGAGAGAGAGAGATAGAGAGAGAACATCGCGGTGGTCAGCACACGTTTGACCGATAAAAAAGAATTTACAAGAAAATAAAGATCCATCGTTTCCAACAGCTATATTCGCTATTCGAATACGTCGCGAGACGTATATATATACACACATATATAGATATATTTGTGACTGGTGCGATCAAGTAGACTCCGCGGTTGGCAAAAGAACGATGTACGAACGGAAAAAGCTGACCGCGGGAAGGGGTTCTGTTTCCGTCGGAAGTTACGCTCAAAGAAACGTGGTGCTCGTACAGCCCTTGCCCACGGCCCTTCCACCCTTCCCGCGCAAACTTTCCGCGTTCACGTCGTAATGCCAAGCTCGCGTGCTCGGTATCGACTTTGACCTCGCCGGTTCGAGCACCGCGGCAACTTCCGTTGCTCTTATATAGTCGCTTAGAAAAATAAATTCTCCACCGTACGACCGACCGGCGGGGCAACCCTCGGCCACCGGGATTCGGAAGCGGAATAAAAAAAAAACGACAACAACAACGACGGGAGAAGAAAAAAACTTTCCAAGCCCCGTTTCCGTCATTAACGTTCCCCACTTGAATGTACTTAACTTCGAGCGTATTCTCCGTGTCGCCGACATGAGAATCAGCCGAATTGCCATAAATCACGAAGAACTGAAAATATCGTGTCACCAATTCCACGTTTTTTTTCCCGCTCGAACAAATCTGACTGAATTTATTTGTATCAAATATTCTTGACTCGAATCTTCCTTTTCTATTTTTGTTGTTGTTGTTGTCTTTCTTCTCGTTGCTATATCTTATCATCACGAACGCGTATTGTTGCCTAAGTACTGGAAGTTCAATGTCGCGTGCCACTTGTGCTTAACGCCGCACGTTTTACTACACTAAGTGAGACCTTTTCGCAGCATTGTACTGTATAACCAGCAAAGCAACGTCGCTGGACGTCAGGAAGTTAGCCACGACTAAGTTGAAAATGCCGGTTCGCAGGATCATAATGAATTTCATTAAACCCTCGTGCATCCAGTGTGATATCCAAGCAGTCCCAAACGGTCACGTTCACGGACTTGCTCATTTCCGGAAGAAGCTTTCCCGGACTCTTGTTCCCCGTGTCTATTGGGATAATCTGAGAACACTATAGGGTGAACGTACGATATCACCATGTGTACTCACAATGGACTATATTGTGTGCGATGGGGCTTATTATCACAGAAATCGCAGTGAACAATCTGTTGCAGGCGGGGGACCCTCTGCAAGGATCTTCGTATGCTTATTTTGGATTTCCCCCGACCTTAGGGCTCCAGAAAGAAAACTTCAAACAGAGCTCCCCAAGGTAAACGCTTCAGCGTGTAGCTGATTTACCGCGCTGCTAAGAGATCCGAAATATGGACAAGCTGGACACGTTAAAGTACAAGAATATACACTGATAGGAAGATACAGCGGAACGCGAAGGAGGCTAGAACCAAGAATGAAATAACGTCGAGGAAACTCGAAAATGGGAAAAGATTCTGATCTCGTTTCTCGTGGAAGATCGACCTATACAATGATTTCGGTTTCCAAATATTTCGGGGCTCATAAAAAAAAATACATTTTGCCGAGAGTAGGCGCAGTATCGGTTGCTGGGGAAGCTCGATTAGCTTCCAGGATTTTCATGGGCCACCTATATCGCTGAGGATCTAGATGAAGTACGGAGAGACCGATCATCGTTGTGACTGGGGGGGGGGGGATGATAATGGAGGTTGGGGAATGCAGGGAGGGCTATAATAGTAAAAGCGGTGAATATAGGCGAAGGGTGACTGATACAAGATCGTTGACCGGTACGAGAAGTTTCGAGCTCACTCATCCGTGACATTCAGTCTCTTACAAAGGACACCATCGGTGTCTCATATTCTGATACCCATTTCACGGACCAACTTCAATATAATGTTTCTTCGAATTTCTATAATCGTCGATAGATTCAACCGGACTCACCTCTCTCCGATATAACCGAGAGAGCCGTCTCTAATGGAGTCATCCTTTGTCTTCTCCAATTACGACGCATCGGTTCCCAGCCTGAATGGTTTTCACTCGAAGAGAGCATTATCGATTGTTCGAAGCTTCGCGATTGAGGTGAATCGAAGCGTTTCCCGTGATTGTGAAACCCTGACCGAGAGAGAGTACACCAAGACCGTGGAGCTTACAGACTGAAATTCTCCTCGGTGCAAACTCTGATGTATATCTGGCGTGGAAACGAAAGCTCCGATCGCAAAGCACGGAGAGGATCGGGGAGAAATGGAGAAACAGGGAGCGAGAGAGAGGTTTGAAACAGGAGCATCAGGCAACATCAAGCCAAGGGTGAACAGTGTCCCCAGCTGACTGTTCCTCGGCGGTGGGTGACGTTGCAACGGCGGATTTGGACTGCAGTACTGCGCGTGCCGTAGTGGACTGGGTCGAACAAACATATATATATATATATATATATATATATATATATATATATATATATATATACATATGTATATACATAACATTTCTCCGTGGCAACCCAACCAACTGGATTCAGAGATTCCACTGCAAATTCCCGGGAGTCAACGGGGCTGGCCGCATCGGTCTGTGCCGACATCTCGGTCACGGTATGCTTATGAAACATTTGATCGCACCGAGACGTATTTCATTGATCATTGAATCATTATGCTACACATTGAGAAACTTAATTCTTGGGTTTTCCCGGTATTCGGGTATATCGTGAGTTTTCCTGGTATCCAGCAATGCATCCGAGTGGAAATTGTGGGCAGGAACTAGGCAGATATTTGCTTGTTTTTCGAATTTGAGACCAAGTTCCGCATGTAAAGTGAGAGTAATATGAACTGACAATGGCGAGGGAGACCAAGTACTGACTATCATCTGAACGGATAACACGAAATGATATTATTTAAGAAACGTTTTCTGGACTCTAGATTTTACCGCCATTTCTAGCTGTCTGCTGGACAAATTAAACCCAGTTTCTCCACAGAGAATCCGAGACAGAAAGGCTGGGGCTTGGGTGTCCTCGTCATGTATGAATGTATCGTATCTCGATACTGTCCAGTTCCTCCACAGGTAATCTTGATCAGGCAAGATAGCCAGAGACACGCTAGGTTCAAAACGAGTTCAACTCCATCAGAATTTCACACGGTGATGTACCGAGAACTCTGGAATCCAGAGCGCCGGATTTCGCTGTCGATGTATTCATCTATCAGTTGGTATATTACTGGGGAGGAGGGGGGGAGGGGTCACCCGATGGTGCTCACTCACGTTGGTAGTAAATCCGCAAGCGATAGCTCGCCTCAACCACGGTTGCCAGATATGTAAAGCCAGTGGGGAAAACGACGAGCAGGCATATTGTCCGCCATTAATCATCCGTCGTTGTGTATTGAGTGCCGGTTGTTCGTCGGAGTTCCGCGAGAATGACACCGAACGGACAGAGCCATAGGTATATCGAAATGTGGGGTTGCACGGGGGTGTTTGGGTGTAACGTTAATGATGGTCGCGCTTGTACCCAACACCGTTGTTGGCAGTGCTGCACATCGAACTACCAATTTCACCCTTTTGTTACCCTTCAGCCTGCAGTTAATGCCACGCTCCGGCTGATCGGGTCTCATTAATTATCCTTTGTTTCTGTCCTTATTGCTGCATGTCGAAAACTCCGGAGGTTTATTATTATTATCATTGTTTTTTTTTCGTTGTTGTTGTCATCGTGGTGACGTTAAAGCATCGATTAGGTAAGAGGAGGACAGCGATAGATCGATGATACGCGTTCGATGCAGATGCTGAGTTTTCGAGCGAGCAAGCGAGAAAAATGGTAGAATTATATTCGCAGCATGTGTGGGATCGTATTCCCTTTTCGTGTTCACATTTCCATTTTCAAACATGATAAACTCGTAACAATGTTCACCCGGATACACTCTTCTGTACACATTTCACAGTGCTCTATTCTCCCTCATTGGTACGTTACGGAACGTCCACGTAGCTCGACGTAATAAATAGGAACAAAGAAAAAACCCATCACGTTGATGTATTTGGAGCGCGACATGTGTATGACACGCAGTTCGCCGGACAATTTTGTACTCTTGTATTCACCTGAAAGTTCACTCCGAACAAACAAAACGATATCGTGAAAATCTCGCAATGACAGTGATGCGATTTCAGTGTTCCAGATGTGTGTACAAAAAAAAATGGTTATACACTTCATTGTTTTCATCCGCAACGTCCGTGAGTCTGCGCCAAACGACATTCCAAGCTTTCTTGTTGGTTAAGCACGAGATAATTATCACATGCTCCTTCTATCACTCCCGTTTTAACCCACATTCCACGGTTGTGAACCGTAAAATCGATAGACGTGTCGTTGATACCCCATAGAATTGCGTTCTTTTCATTGGAGTTTTACGAACGTAAAACTGGCATTGATGCGATATATTGAAACAAGTTGGCTATTATGTATTTTTTTTTTTTTTTTCGTTCCCTCGTTACGAGGATGGAGAACAATGCTGTCGAACGATGTGGCTTCGGTCAAAAGAAATGAAGTGAAACCGTGAAACGTCGCAGCAGCGTGAACCAAACGGTTCGGGATGACGGTAGACGGTGAATTTACGGGTGACAAAATCATGGGTATTATTTCGTTTCTGTGTGTAAGCCGTGTGGGCATTGCCATCGTTCGTCATTAGTGGAATGTCGTAGTCCGTGGTCCATTCATCGAACGGTCGAGAGCCACTGGTGCAGCTTCCAGATCCATTGAAGGCAATCAGTGACTCGTCGTTATAGCTATCGCGTGTACACCATGGAGACAAAAGCTCATGATATATATATATATATATATATATATATTAGAGTGCTCGTTAAGAAAACGATTTTCGAGTTTGGTGTGTGTGTGTGTGTGTGTGTGTGTGTGTGTGTGTGTGTGTGTGTGTGTGTGTGTGTGTGTGTGTGTGTGTGTGTGTGTGTGGAAACATTTTAAAATTCCGCACCAACACAAATTATCGAATTTTTCGAAAATCTCTTTTTTCATCATCGAAGAGTCACGGTTTAGGCTCTTCATCTGTCGTAATAGCGTGTGGAAGGCATTATTCGGGATTATCCATGGTCCTTTGATTCAGAGATTAAACAACTGACCATTGATGCTAATTATATTTTTGAAGGCTGTTCAAAACGAAATCAAAGACAATAAAAACGTCGAAACACGTTGATTCCACGAAACAACGTGCCCCGTTGTAGTAGGACCTTCATCGCGAAACTCGATAATCCGCTTCGAATGCAATTCGTGTGCGAATTGCAATAACATCGACGTGCATCGTGCCAATAAAGACACGAAGAGTGAGAACCCTGGCCGATATTCAAGTCGATCTCGATTTCACGAGAGAAACGAAAAAAAAAAACGAAAATTCGATCACGTATTCAGGACGTGGGGGAAGAAGCATCGGAACGTCGAAGAACGTCGAAGCCATAGCGGCAGAACTGTAGCAACGAAACGAGGACGATAGATGGTGTGCTGGCAAGATGCCGAAATTATGAAATCAGCAGTACGTGAGAAGGTTTCCGCAACGGGATTGGGTGTAGGGGGTCGCACCATTGCCAGTGGGTTACCGGTGATCCTTTTTCTCGTGTTGGCGGAAAAACGAAGAGCCGGCGATATCGCACGTGGTGAACGATGGGTCGCGCTTGCGAGAACGTGAGACAGACATTTTCAAGATGCAGACATATGGGAAAGCACATTCACGTATCCACGTTATATGTATACACATCTATATATATATATATACACATAATTTAGATATTGCATTATACAACTGTGGTACACTTTTCTGCGGCAATGGCATATGTGCAAATGACTGTATACGTGGGTTACTGCAAACACGATACAGAGAGAGGTTCGTACATTCGGCGTCTGCCAAGTTTTCATTCGGAGGACCGGGAATGCTGGGTGCTGATAAACTCGGTGGGAACCTATGGTCCGCCGGACTCGCCAGCCATTACTCCCGATAAGACGTATCTGGCAGATTTACCTGGTTTCGCATCGTGCCAACATCTGTGCCACGAAAATAATACCCGGTCACCCAATAGCGTTGAAGTATTTGTCCGTTTTGTGGCCAATGTTCATAACGTGACAAACAGAGCCGCGGTTTTGTTCGACACGTTTGTGCTTGTGGACTTTTAACGCCCGTTCAAGCAATCCAACGTTTATCTCGTGTATCGTCACTCATTTTCGTGGTGTTTCAATGCGTCTCAATGAGTATAATTATACAGTATCCCGCCAAGAAAAATTGAAGAAAAAAACCATTTACAATGATCAAGTGGACAGTTAATTTCCTTTTGTCGTTGATGAATAGAAGAACGAAAGAAAATGGCTGCGGCGCGGAAATTGTGACGATAAAAATTGTTACGTTCATCATCGGCATGCGCACGGGCTTGTGTGTGAAGGTTATGGGTATGTATGGCATATTCATATATATATATATATATATATATATATATATATATATATATATATGTATATAGTACGTAACATCAGAGGTTCCCGTCGTCGTGGACCATACGCTCACCTCATCCTTCTGGAAGACATATTAATCGGATTCCCGAGTGTGCCGTAACCTCTGGCCCACGTCTCACTGGCTTCGCCAACGCGTTCTGGTGTATAAGGTATTATGCTATCCGTACGTAATAGTTATGAGCTTCCCCGGGGAGTCGGGAAGGGTGTGAAGGACGAGAGAGAGAGAGAGAGAGAGAGAGAGAGAGAGAGAGAGAGAGAAAGAGAGAGAGAGAGAGAGAGAGAGAGAGAGAAAGAGAGAGAGAGAGATGTGCTCGCGCTACGCTGAACGTGGGTCGTGCCGTGTGCCAGAACTGAAAAAATCCGGGATTGATAGATCACAGAGGTACGAAAGAGACATTATTCAACGGACTATCGCACAGAAAAAAAAAAAAAAAAAAAAAAGTTTCCGACTCGGTTTGCAAACGTGAATCTGTGAAAATTGTAACCGGCAAACAGTCACCAAGGCTGCGTGTAAGTGCGAGGAGCGTGTCTCGATATATATATATATATATATATATATATATATATATATATATATATATATATATACGTGTTTATGCTGCACACAGAAGACAAATCGATTTTTATCGCAGGAAGGTATAGGGTTGGACTCATAAGGACTCGCGATATACAACCAGTGCCAGACGAAAACAAAAAAATGAAAAAGCACGGTGGTGGTAGGTGCGAGCAAAGTCGAGAAGAGATCCCGGAGTCTCGAGTGGATCGCCCGGGGCCCCCAGTGCTAATAAGACGTACGTACGCGTGAAAAACAAAGAGCCAAGGGGTAACGCGGTGATTTGCGTGTCTCGTTGAAAAATATACAACTCGTATGTGTGTGTGTGTGTATGTGTGTGTGTGTGTGTGTGTGTGTGTGACTGCGTGTTGAAGCACATATCGCAGGAAGCCCTTTGAAATAAGGGCTGTGCGAGACTTCGGGAGGGACTAGCCCACGGTGATGAGGACTCGCCAGAGTGACAAAAGTTATACTCGAAGACCAGACGCTGCTACACGTCGAGTTCATGTCCTCTGCGTATTCCTACATATATGTATGTATATACATACATAAATACTGTGTGTTTGTGTGTGTGTTGTGTTCAGTAAAAGCACGCGCGTTTACGCGTTTACGTCTTCCGGAAGATGACATGGGGCCGAGAGCCGTTGTAAAGCAATCCCCGAGTAACGCCGCGGGGGTTCCGTGTTGTGGCCCAAGTCGTTTTTACACGTTAGCACAGTCATAAATGTGTCTATAAATATTTGCAGATGTTGTACGAAGGGCTCGATATCGAACGAACGATAACCATGAAAAAAAAAGTATAAATAGGTACGTATATAAATACTTTGTATCATCGTTTATCAATACGTGTGCCTGTGTGTGTGTGTCGAAGAGAGAAAGACAGAAAGAGAAAAAAGTGTTTATTTGGGATAAGACACATCGCTTTCGATTTAACAGGTGTTGCTTTAAAAACGAATCACTCGAACGATAAATCAAACTTCGCACGATTCACAGTTTATTTTTATTTTTCCAACTCATTCGATGTTCTCGGCTTTGTCACCTTGAAATTGTACTTTGGTTCATTTCCCAGGTCTCTCTGACTTTTATGTTTTCTCTCGCTCGCTCTCACAATCAGCACAACTGCGTATCCGATATATATATATATTTGTGTGTGTGTGTGTGTGTGTGTACGTGGTGTATAATATAGATGTACGTGTACGTAACACACGTGTAAACACGTTCCTCAGGAAGTTTGTCGCAATCATCATTTGTCTTCGTACCGACGTCCTTCTGCCGTGTCTTCTCTATTTTTCCACCTCATTTCCTTTCCTCCTCACTCGCTCCATTCGTTCTTCTATATGTGTGTGTGTGTGTGTCTCTCTCTCTCTCTCTCTCTTCCTCGCACTCCCAGCTTATTGGCCACAACTACAACTGCGCACCGTGCTCCTCCACCTTCTTCGGCCTATACTCTCGGTCTTTAAGCTCTCGGGAGTCACTTCTTTCCTCTCTGACCTCTTTCCTCTCCGTCGTCCCGTCGTTGCTACGTGCCGACTTCTCTATTTGTTCGTCTTTTGGCACGATAGACGTGGGGGGAAGAACACGGTTACCTTTCGTGACGTGCAGGGAATCGTCCGGTGCGATGCGAAGAAACGGAATCACGATGAATCACTCGTCCCCCAACGTTCCAACCCCCGACGCCCGAATAGAAAACAACACAATTAACGAATGTAACGAACGAATCAAATACTACTCAGTCGAATGTCGAAATTCTTTGATGGTCATGTGTTGCCGTTTTTTTTTCTACATAAATTCTTGGAAAAAAAAAATTTTTTTTCAACTTCTAACTGCACATAATTGCATTCATTCTTACTCCTTAATTACGAGAGTCAATGAGTCTGGGGGCTTTACGTTCAGCAATTATCTTCGAAAGCGTAAGTACTCGAATGAGTTACTGTCCTGATCAAATATACATGACCGATCATCGGTAGTCTTCCCAAGTGGAAAAAAAAGATATAAACAATTGATAGATTATATTCAGAACTGGACATACGTTTTTTATATGCAAACTATACATAATCTGCATAGATACCATACGTATCTATGGTAAATAATCAGCATAGATACCATAAGTATCTATGGTATCTATGCAGATTATGTGTTGTTTGCATATAAAAAAACATATGACCACTTCTATATATAATCTATCAATTGTTTATATATTTTTTTTCCGCTTGGGTTGTGATGGGCCAAGTCTGGACTCGTCCACCCGACCGAGTCCCCACGTACGCGTCGAATTGGCCATCAACCACTTGAAATCCACTCGAAATACCACGAACAAGTCATAAATATACCATAAAAACTTCGGCGATCATATACCGAGACGTTTCAAATGAAAAATCCACCATGTGAAATTTCCTCAATCTTTCCTACTCACCAGAAAACACGGATTTTCATGAGCGACCGCACTGAGGATAATCGTAAAATATTGAACCTCAATTCGTGTGCGATTACCGTTTGAATATTTATTTTTTTATTATTATTCTTTTTCATATTCTTTCGGACTCCGAAACCGAGAAGGATATTTGAGAGACGATAGCAAAATCACACAGTACACATACCTACGAACTTTTCCGTTTTTTTTTTTTTTGTTCCTTTTCCCGTTCCGAAAATATCGAATTTATCGTATTTCATGGTCACAGTGGTACAAGTCAATGTGCGTCGCGACGTGCCCGATGGCCACGGAATTCTCGTACCACGGAAGACCGTCGCGAGCATTCGTGAATCACGTATACAATTCTCAACGCGTTATAATGCACTATTCTCAAGTGTGAAGTACGGGGGGTGGGGGAGGGGGGAGTGGAACTATACGTACAGTCACACAGCCGGAAGTGTGGATCGCAATGATCACACCCGTGGGAAATAACTTATTTATGAGAATTCTGGGTCTTGCCGTCGTTGTATCGTTGGCGAACGAGAGCGACGATACCCGCCTGCTTGAAAACGCATATATATATATATATATATACACCATCGGACGGCGAGAGACCATAGCCGCGGAATAACGCTTCGAAACACACGCGGGCTATTTCGTGGGCGATAGTTACGACGAAATAGTGTACGTACAATGATTGTCGAGACTGTGGGGGAGAAAGAGGGGGGGAGGGGCGGGGGGAAGGGGAAAATACCGAACCGCGGTTACGTAGCTACCACACCCCGTGTACCGGGGAAACGATCGTCTCTCCCGTATTCCATGCTTGAATTCGGAATTATCGAAGTGCATATATATGTATATGCATATAGTATGCATACCACACACGTAGCGTGTATAACGGACGGGCACACACATACACCGAAGTGTCTATAGTGTATAGTGGGTCTATAGTATGTATATATGTATATATATATATATATATATATATATATATATATATATTACGAAGGGGTACAGCGACTGCGGCCGACCGGCGTGTCTAAGCATAACGTGGTGTATCTACTGCGTCTGAAGTGCGGTCGAGTACGCGCCTAACAGCCGTGACATCGTGCTATTGCGGACCTATAACGTTATGGGTAAACTGTGGGAACGCTCATTGTGTTACTCATTCGTTGTATTTTTTTTCTTTTTTTTTTCATTATTTTCATCACGGAATTATTTTTTTGTTTTTTTTTTTTTTTTGTGAATCTCTACCATGATCAACGATTTACGACAGTTGAGAACTAGCTGTGTCTATAGATAATCGATATTTCATTATTTTTTATGATTCTTCGATTTTTATTATGAAAAAAAAAAAACAACAAAATTGATTTTCTATCATTTTTCAATTGAATTTCAAATTGAAATCGATTTTTGCGAGATAGATTTCTTTTTTTTTTTTTTTTCTCAGGTGTGGAACTGTTGTACCTTCTATCTTGACGATTCAGAGGAAAACTGCATTTTTTTCAATCTTAAAGGATAACAAAAAATATTAGAAACACGATGCCAACTACAATTTTATGAAAAAATATTTGAAAAATCTATTTTTTACAATTTTATAATCGAGACTTCAAATTCAAGGCTTGAAGAACCTTCGTGAATTTTTTCCAGATTTCTCGCAGCACTTTAACAATTGAAAAAAAATAACGTCCAGAAATAGACGACCAACATTTCCAGGCTGAAGGTGCCGAAAAAAACGTTTCTGGACTAGGGATTAAAAACAATTGTGCCACATTCCGAAATTCGCCAGACCAACAACACTCATCTAATATATCTATATATATATATATATATATCAACATATGTACGCTCGAGAAATCGAAGCCACCGAGAGCCCGGTGGACTTGATCGATGACCGCGTCCACGTTGAACGTTGTCGCGATACAAGTAAGGACCCCGTCGACGTACATACAACGATAAGCCGACCAAGCGAGTCGCGCCAAGGTTCCACCGATTCAACACGAATAATCGATCCCCGCGCTACACAATATAGCGACAGTCCGGAGCTTACCCCACCACCAACGAGCTTTCAGAGCACCATTGGCCTGAGGCGCCTTGCACATGGATTGTCCGTGCTGCAAGCTCACACACCCACGTACGACCGGTACGTCCACCTCGCTCGTTTCATAGTTGTGCAACTCTGTCACACATTTTTATTCCCGTCACTATATAATCGTGCTGCGCACCCGACAATCGAGGGACCGGATAAGTAAGTGGATAAACGTAAGAGCTATATGCAACCGATGAAACGAAAAATATAACACAATCCGCAGAAAGAAAAGTAGTGTCGACGTATGGTTGGTCAGACGGTAGGTTTTTTTTTCTTCTTTCTTTCATTTTTTACTTCGTGTTATTTGGAAAGCGAATGTTCATGATTTTTTTTTTTTCGATTTTTAAATTTACCCTCTGCATTGCCTGAATTCGTTTGAAAATTTTTTTAAATCATTTATTTTTTCCAACGAAAAAGGTCGGGAAAAGAAATCGGAAAAAATGTGTATTGTAAAAAATTACTCTTTAACACATTATAAAAAAAAAGATTAGTATTTTTTTGTTTTTGCGGTATACTTTTTCATAATATACATTTTTTTCCATTTTTTTTCACCACCATTTTTGCATCAAACTCGGATGATATGACATGAATGATTTTAGAAACTTTCAAATTAATTCAGGCAAGGCAGAGGGTGAATTTATAAATTGGATAAAAAATATGAAAATTTCTTTTTTATACTCTAGAATTATTTGGAAGGTGAGTAGCGATACTTTTTTTTTAGGCCAAATAAGAACCACCCTTATATGTGTATATATATATATGTATATAGCAAGGAGTTCGGTCACTAAGTGGCTGCGTGACGCTTGTTATTAAAAGGAAAAAGGTATGAGAATAAGGGGCCTAACGTACCTGTTTGACGATGTCGGTGAGCAGTTGACGTGGCCAAGCCAACAACTCCCCGGGCTTTATTATCCGGGGTTCGATCGTTCGGGCGCCCTTTTGTCGTTCCCACGGGGCGCCCTGTACGCGTGAAACGCACGAGCCTATCGTCGCCCTCATTTTTGATTTTCTTCTCTCTCCACTCTCACTCTCTCACTCACTCCCTCTGCCGATCTCCATCGCACACGCTCTTCTCGTAATAAAAGCTATCACGGTTACTTCACTACGACAAAGTTTTTAAACACATTTTGTTCTTTCATCGATCTTACCCCATGTGTGTGCGCGTGTGTTTTCTTTCTCTCGGGTAATGGTAAATGAGATTGCACGATGGTGGAATTGTTGCTCGGAGATAGAAAACGAGTGTGAGTAAGAAGCGGAAGGATGGAGAGAACGGAGAGTTCGTAAATTGGGGGATAAAAATCGCGGTGAACTAACTCGATCAAAGTCAATCGAAGAGAGAAGCGGAGAAGATGGCGAGGCTGTGGCCGGGTCTCGCGATGCGCCAGGTCAAACCGGAGGCTATACGTATGTCGACTCACACTCACACACACACAGACACGGATACACTCGTCCCCGGAAAATACTGAACAAATACGCTGACTGACGGGACCCAAGGGCCCGAAAAGACAAAGAAACGAAGAAAGTAGATCGTGCAGGTTCGAGCGAGATGAAAGAGTGAGGAGTAACGTTGGGGGATGGAAAAAAAACAAGTAAAAAAAAAAAGATTGGTCAAAAAAAAAAGGATCGCAGTTTGTTAGCCGACGTTTCTATTGGTTGTCGTCGGTTAACTACGAAATTGCACTACTACCACGATCACGAGCACCATCGCGACGACTCCGGGGACTTGTTCCTTCTAGGTATTGACGAACGTACGCGCCCAGTAAATTCGCAACCGCTTCGTTCACCGGTTAAGGTAGTATTCTAGATAGTGTAAGAGTTAAAACAAGCCTAAGATATACCATATCCTGATTGAGGTACGTTTGAGTAAGAGAGAATGAAAGAGGGAGAGAAGATGGGAAACAAACGCGCAACGTTGCCATGCCTACTGGATCACGACCAACTTCCTCATATAAACTTTATTTTCCCAATGTTTATTTTCTTATTATTATCATCACAGTCTCCCGATCTCTACTGTCAAGTGCCCAAAATGTTCTCCGAATGTTCAACTTGCAGCTCAAGTGTTTTCATTAAAATCTGACGAGGACTTTTTGTGTTATATCAAATTGAGCGTGATTTTCCATAAGGCTCCATGTTAAACGTGTGAAAATAAAAGTGTCGATATCTTTTTTCTCGCGCTCCGGAAAGCCATAAAAACTTAACTGAACCCTTTTCTTATCAATACCTATAAGTATACCAAGTTTCATGAAAATCTGACGAGAAACTCTCTTATGGAGGGTACCTTAAAATGACCGTACAAAAACAAGCAAATCTCCCCTCGACGCCTGGTTTCACAATCCCACAGTTTGAACCGAATTTCACGGCGAACGACCTTCGAAGTTAACTCGAAAGTTCAAACTTTTCTTCCGCGTTCAACAACTCGAATGTAATCGAATGTTTCGTTAGACCCATAACGGGATCGTAACTGACGCAATTTTGTTTGGCTAACTTTAACCGCCGATTGTTAACGAGTTAGTCGACAAAGCGAATCGACCGAAGGTACACATAACAGTCTCAATGATAACGAAGAATCTGTCATCAGTGCACGCGAATTACCAATTAATTCGAGATTACGTCACTGTACTCGGTATTAACTCGGTTTACAAAATTTGGCCTTAGAAACACGATTGTAATTCAGTTATCATAATAATCCCGTTTAATCATATAAAACGATTTGTATTAACGGTTTTACAATGTTTAACATAAACAGAGAGAGAGAGAGAGAGAGAGAGAAAAGAACAGTTAAATCATGGTTTGATCACGGATAGAGAGCGAGAGGGACATGAAAGCCGATCCGCCAATATTTGTCGAGCATTTTAATGTCATTCACGCACCCCTGATCCGTGCCAGTCCCCCCGCCCTCCGCTGGTTTATTTCTGACCAGCCTCGTTTCACCATTTCA
This sequence comes from Diplazon laetatorius, assembly GCA_963662125.1. Taxonomy (NCBI): domain Eukaryota; kingdom Metazoa; phylum Arthropoda; class Insecta; order Hymenoptera; family Ichneumonidae; genus Diplazon; species Diplazon laetatorius. The sequence goes on from OY759153.1 coordinate 9,594,801, forward strand.
CATTCTATCTCTCTCCGACACTCGGTTTATTTATTTATCTACGACCTATTACCATCATTTATTTGCCGTAACACGTTAATCCGTCACGAGAATGAGGGTCGCTTGGACCAATGCTGCAACCGACCCCCTCGCGCCACGACCTACATATATATATATATATATATATATATATATATGTACATAACCGAGTGTCTGCAAAAAGCGTAACCGTGATTGTGAATGAATATATAGGCAACATAGCGTATAGCCGGAAAACCGAAAGTCCAGCTGACAGTGGACGATAGTTTATGCCCAACCGACTACCGATAAGAGATGGTGCGCATGAGATTGCGAAATGTTCCTGATGCGGTGTGCGGTACGAGCCGATCGGAAGGGGGGGGGGCTGGTTTGTGTGTTTGGCATTCGCAAAATGGTATTTCGTGTGAATACATGTACGAAGCTCGTGTGCACGATTGTTTTGCTCTGTTGCCGGTCGTATTGCCGGCTATGGGATACGATGTACAGTTCGTTCAACAATAAATTTTTCACGTTTTTTTCCGAAAACCAATGAAGATTTTTTAAAATTTTTTAAAATTTTCGTTTTTGACACGATGGTAGATTCGATGAACTTACGACGCAAATGCAGAGTTGTTACAGTATCTCTCGAACTCCCCAAGTATGTAGACCGACGAACGAAAAAAAAAAAAAAAAAAAAAAAAAAATGTTTCGCATTTTGTTGATAAATAAATTGGCTCAACGTATACTTGTAAGTACAAAAAAGAAGAATAAAATTAAATATTTGACCGTTGAATATTCGAAAGAACAAAAGAGAAGAATAAAATTAATTTGAAATCGGTAACATCGAAGAAGTCGAAAAATTTGATGGAGTCCATTATCGTTGCGAAGGATGATTTCTCAATCGCAACGCCCGAAGCCCTTAGACAAGCCAAACGGAAATGTTGAAACAACGAACGTCGGTAATGAGGCAAACGTGAAAACTTGTGAAGCAAATCGGCGAATAATCGGAGTATGCGCGCGATGTACTAGTTTGGCTGACCACGATGCATGATCATCGGTAATGCAAATAATATCGTCGCACTCGGACCAAGAGTGAACGATATCTCAGCCACAAATCCGAATTATCTAATTTTTCCCTAGAAAGGTTACAAGTTGAAAAGCTCTTCGATATCGATAACACACACACACACACACACACACACACACACACACAAACACACGTTAATCGGTGCTTCGAATTAATCATCGTGGTATAAATCAATTCCCTTGGCAAGTGAGCGCAAAAAAAAAAAAAAAAGCAGCTTTGCACCGTGACTCTGTTTGATTCGTACATATTCTTCGGTTTCCAAACGAAATGTTCCCACGGTTTGATGTGAGTATACGGGCGAAAAGCTTTTAGTGCCCGTGGATGACTTGTCAAGCAAACACGTAGCAATTGAGAGCCAGATCTACGTTACGAAGACCTTGCCCCGGAGAACCCGCCGGATCCCATCGTTGAAGAGCCCGATGTTCTTCTCGCCGACCTCCCCTCCCCTTCCTCTCCTTCAGCCCTCGGTGGTTGCAAGCCGAAAGCTTGTTCACCGCATCCGCAGAACCACTTTTCTTCGCTACTTCCGGTTCGCTCTCCCGCGCGCCCTCTAAATTACCCGATAATGCACTTGCAGGTCTTAAATTCACGGGGGAACACGAAGAACGATGCGAGGAACCGGCTATCGCAAGTGGGATAAGAATGGAAGAAAAGGACGAACGTAAAGGACGTTGGGGGGGGGGGGAAGAGTAAAAAAGAAGATGGCGGGTGTGAGGGGTTTTGAGAAAGGTTTGCGCGTGCGATAGTGCGAATTGTCGGGGTTTGGGAAAGCGAGTAGTCGTGGCAAAAGCGGTTGAGAGAGTGCTGCTGGTACTCGGGGGCGGAGGAGGGGGGAGGGGGAGGGGGAGGTTGCGAAGGGGTTCAACCCCCGGTCGGCCGAGCCCCGTGCTCGAAGGTCCGTGAGCCGGGCCACGGGGCTGTGAAAGATGGAAGAAGAGGAAATAAGAAGACGAGGAATGGCCGGGAAGGGAAACAATGTTGCAGCTCGGGGTTGGGCCATTCACGACTACCGAATCTCGTTATCCCGACCGAACCGAGCCGGACCCCCGGCCGTAACCGGAGAAAACGGTGAGCAACGTTTTAAGGGTTGCTTCCGTCGGTTTGTACACGGTTTCCTTCCTCCCGTTTCCCATTTTCGACGTTTCGACGTCAGCACCGTGTGTTATATATCTATCCCCTCGTGCCAAATAGAGACGTCCGGGATTTGCTTTTGCTTGTTAACCTACGGCTGACGAGATGCAGACGATGCAACAAACTCCCCCAACAACGAACAATGTGAGATATTGTTTTTTTTTATTTACAATGGAATTTATTATTATTATTATACATTTTTTTTCCAGACGCAAACTCGTTACGACTTGTACCGTTTTGCAAATGTATGGGGGTGTATTTTTTCAAAGCCACCGGGAAATATATTACTCGCGAAGGCTCAATTTTTAGGGAATTTTCTTACGGCTTTAACTAGCTGACAAGTGCACATGGGCTGCTTTCTTTTAACGTTATGTTGTAAAATTTCACTTGGAAGGATAATTTATTGGAAAATGACTTGGTGAGACTTGCACTGGGTTCCAGATGCATGACTATGTATGTTTTTTTAATCCACATCGAAAATGTAACTTGTGAAGGTCATATATGAAAAAATGTTAGTGGTGTTATCGAATGACAATCCAGGAACGTATGAAATAATCAGAGGTTCAATATTGAAGGTGCGATCGAATGAATTTTCGTCCCTGGGACGAAATGTGTTACAAGCTCAATAAGTGACGTCCGACTGGCTGATTTTTACTGCACTTTTATCAAATCCAACGATGGAGGATAAAATATGAAAGAATGAAAAAAAACCCAAGAAAAAAAACCGCCGTCGTATTAAAATGTGATGTAAAGATACGGAGGATGAATGAAAAAGATGATAAGATAGTGCAGCATAATTTCGCTGTGTCGACAGCTTGAGCTCGCAAATTCACGATACTTCAGCCAGCTTAGTTGGAGATAAACCGTCTACGGAAATGCGGAACGACGTGATCATCCATCTTCCGACACCTTCGCGAACTGTCAGATGCGCCGAGCTTCACGAAACTGCCCGGTTATAAAAGCCACACGTGGGACTAAACGTGTAATGCAGTACATGTTCCGTAAAACAAAAAGGGTACAATATACTTTTTAGTATTTGTGCTTTTTTTCGTTTTCAACGAATGCCAAGGAAAGGGATAAGCATGTGAAATCTGCCCTCGAATTTTTACCACACATTGGCACCTATGTGAAACAAAATTACTCCAAGTCTAAGACTCTTAGTCTTAACCTTGAAAACGTATTTTGTAGGAGTTATCGAGGGAGAAAGAAACATAAAAAAGTAGTTTTTTCGCAAAAACGGCCCAACCGATTTTTATGAAAAAAAAAAAAAAACATGTTATGTAAGTCAATAGACCGTATTTAATGAAAATCTAGGAAAAAATTCAGACAAAAAAAGGGGCTTAATTTTTTTTTCAATTTTTAACAATTTTTTTTGAGTTTATGTTGTAATATTTTTTTTGTGCAGGTTCTTGGAGATGTTTTCTTTAACATTCAATTTTTTCAAATTTTTCGAAGTGATGCAACATTGTTGGAAAAAAATAAAAAACCGTTTCGAGAATACTAACTGGTTAGGCTAAGCCCCCTTAACGAACTTCAAAGTACTCGACAATCCGGCGCCTAAGTCTGAACGTCTCCAAATTTCTCCAAAACTCTGTTCCAATAATTTTGCCGTTGAAATTATCGAAGCTCCGACAATGTATCAGGATTCAACGAATTTTCCGTGTTGATGACAAAATATCACGGCCATGATAAATATTTCCATTCGTCGGACATTATTAGCAATGGTATTTTCGTGAGAGCTCCATCGCTCTCGCAAGAAAACGGAAATAACGAAAAAGCGATGGCATTCAACGAGCATTATAAAAGCCCGAGATGGGGAAGAAAGGCGAGGGGCGGGATGGTGGGAGCTGCACACAACTTGCGCTTCGACTCTCAAACTAATGCAGCGTCGCGTTCGAGAGTGGAAATTCAAGCGTATATCGTTCCAACCGGAAATCATCGTCGCGCCTTTTTCAACCCTCGTTATACGTGTCTCGGGCCGCGCGCTTGCACTCGCATGTACGCACGGTTAAATAGCTACCAAATGAGCTTTCAACCACGTCGGGGCTTGGCCGACTCGAGCACGTACTCAAATGTCCGGAGAGCCCGGGGAACGGGAAAGGGAAGGGGGGGGGAGGGAGGAGTTCACTTCGAGAGTTTAAATGAAGAGGTTTTTCCATCCACTAATGCGAGTTTGCATTGGTGAAATATCCGGTACGTCTATCACGGGTAACGTCTATGACGAGTGGATTCCTCGTTTACATATCACTCGATGAATCAATGTTTCAAGGCCATTGAGAGCACGAACGGACACGCGATTACGTGAGATCAATATTGCCCGCGCACCTGCTCAATATGTATTCCCCCATTGTTGATTTATCAGTCATTAATACGGTCCTCGATCTTTTTTTTTCTTCATCAGCATCATTTTTCATTCGATCGACGAACATTTTTCAATTATATTCAATTATAATCAATCGTAATAATCGAAGGTCGATTTAAGGATGAAACCATTTTTTTTATCGGGAATACGTTAATCTCGATTAGTGATTGTACAATGTTGTGTCGACTATTAAAGAAACTGAATGTACATATATATATCTATATCTTTTTTTTCGGTACAGAAAATTATTTGCCTGACCCTCTCACGTATCACGATTGACGCGTATATAATTTCTCGAGTGTTGCAACTCTAAACTGCTCGCTGACTACAACTTTTGAAACGAAAAAAATTATCTAGAACAGAAATATCGCTGAGCCATTCGAATAAAACGTAAAAAATCGATAACACACGTCAAATAGAGCATACACACACACACACACACTTTGAGACTTTCGTCCAACAATTCGTCCGTGCCATTGACTGGCCATTCCGATTCTTCAACGATTTTTATATCCCACCGTTCTGACGTCTTTGCTCACAATATACATATACATATACATATATATATATATATATATATATATATATATATATATATATATATATATATATTACTCTTACTCGTTCCCCAACGACATTTCTTTTCTGCGCAACGAAGATTAAGGATTGCTGCCCCGAATCCGCGGGGCGAAGGATTATCCGAAAGATATTACCGTCATCGCCGGCTTTTTCCTCTTTCCATCACCGACCAGACACTCGTCGTCGTGTATTTGCACTTTCCCACACTCGACGATTCTCATTTCACGCGCACTCGACATCGGTGTAACTCCCGAAGTAGCATATTTCTTTCGTCAAGGCGCGAAAATATCGTGCTCTCTGTTATCACGTACTTATCGCCGGTTTGCTGTGTTTCATTCGTTCTTGGACCCCGACAGATTGCAACCTGTACACATTCTCACACGTCAACGAATTTTGAATTAAATGTATCCTAACGTTGATTCACTGTGTCATAAATTGTACAACATTCCATTGGCTATGCGTTTTTAAAGTTCCTCTCTCGAAAAAAAAAAAAGTAATTCTTATACGATGACTTTGTTGTCCGTCCGTCGACTGACTAATCATTAAAACCTGTAAGTACTTAGGTCAAAGTACTCAAAATTGAAAATATCGAAAATCATTAATTTTTAATTCTGTGTAGAATTATTATTGTTTATTTATTAATTTTTTTTGTTTCACCAACTAATCATTAAAATGTATAGGCTTCCCATTGACCTAGAATCTTGAAATTTGCCACAAGGAAAGGTCTCATAGAATAAGTTAAGGCAAAAATCCGAAAATCATCAATTTATAATTATATTTAGAATCATTATTATCGATTGTTTTATTTTTGTCCGACTGACCAAGACCTATAGGATACTTCCTCATTGACCTTGTCAATATTGAAACTTGTCACGAACGAAGGTCTCATAAGCACGAGTGCAGAAAAAAAAAATCCCGAAAATCATCAATTTTATAATTCAACGAAAAATTGTTGTGCGAAAAAACAAATCGGTACCCATGATCATAATTTTGTGAAAATTCATCAAAATATCATAGACTCTAAACACGCGACCCAGTAACGGTATGTTCCTGGCAACATTATGCTGCTAAGCTCGACCATAGGATATGAGAAACCCTCAAGGGTCACCCAAAGGGTGGCCCAAAACTGTCGACCCATGCTCGGCCAATTGTTTACCAACCAAGTTCCGATCAAGTTCGAACCCTATTCCCGGAAATTCGCATGCCCCACTCGAACATTTTTCCACAAATTCCTATCGTAAAATGACCCTAAAACACGGAAAAAAAGAAGAAGAAGAACAAAAAAAAAACACCAATCCATCGCAAAAGGCGTTAATGAAATGAACAATCCCCTGGCTTGTGATTGAAACTCGATGACTCGTCGATGTAATCTATGACCACCCAGAATTCGTGTCGAATCGTAATCATCAAATTCCACAGGTCATCTGTGCATCGAGCCTGCTATACGAGAGTGAGCGAACACAGTGACGAAGAAAGAGACATAGAGTGAGAGGAGGTTGGGGATTGTGTTAGCTGTTGCGGTTGATAACCCTCAGTCAATTACGAAACATCGATGTATTGTCGTGCCTGGGGGCATTTGGCGACGGGGGTTGTCGGACGAGGGGCAGGGGGGATGGTTCATCGATAGCGTATAAGGGCTGTGAAGGGTTCACGGGGTCTCGGACCGGTCAGAAAGCCCCTCGGGGTGGTGGTTCTCGTGGTATCGCCGTAATCACGATTCGACGCTACGACGACGACGACGACGACGACGAGGATGTCGAAGGTTCGGTCTTGGGACGTGTACACGTAATAGACGAGCCGTACGAGCGTGTAATCGCAATTCTATGGCGCCTCGGGTTGGTCCGAGTTGCGAAACGTACACCCTGTATAACAAAGTTAAAGGGACCGATCGTAACGAACGTAACGTGCGGAATATCGGTGTGAAAATATAGTCCAGAACGAAGAATGGCGATATCAAAAGAACGTTTGCTTACGTAGTCATATTTGTACGTGTGTGTGTGAGCGATAGATGAGAAAAGTAAACGGACACGGTGGGAGAGTCGAAGGGAGAGTCGATGTACGAGAGTCGTGGGAAGTTCACCCGTCGACGGGAGTGACAAATGCATTGCCTCGCGAATCGACCGGACGTACCGGAAGAGAGAGAGAGAGAGAGAGAGAGAGAGAGAGAGAGGGGGAGAGAGAGAAATACGTTTTTGACCTCAATGTGAGAATCTGATCTTTGTTACACTATTCGTATTGTGTATTTTCAATGAATATCAACCAAACAATCATATCCAATTAAATAGATACGATGTTCGTTATGTTTTGAATACATATTAAATGAAATGAATATATAAAAATGTATAGCAAAATCTTAGAAGCCACTCAGTATAACGGATTCGGCCACTGCGGATATAAGAGAGATATGAAAAACCATGACTGAATAATTTGAGTAAAGTCTGTCATTGAACAACAAATACAATAAAGGAAATATCCCTTCGGTAGTTTGCCGCAATACACGCAATGAAAATGTATTTGAATTACTTCGATGACTAAAGAATCATGAAACATAAAATCTATCGAACATCTAAATCCATTGTAAAACAATAATTTATCCAAATCCATTACAATTGGTTCGAAAAAAAAAATAAATAATTATTGTAAAAAAAATAATAATTTTTTTCAATGATTAAAAAAATAATAATAATTCAAAAAATCATCGTCGAATGTTCGTCAATCAATGTTTGATATAGTGTCTGGAATATATATATTATCGTTTGATCGATGCCCATTTCCCACTTCGTGCGGTCGAAATCGTTTTGGATGACGATACATATCTGATAACGTATAAAATCGTCCGGAAAATAATAAAGCTCTATATGTTGCGGACTTAACTATGCGGAAAGCATGGCAATTGAATGAACGACGAGAACGTGCCTCCACTGTACAATCAGGTGCATGAATACTTCATACATATATATGTATAGATATTTCATATATATGTATATAAAACGTTTCATAATCAAGAAAAAATGCATGCTGTATGTACAGAGTCGAGACGTGAGAAAGAAATGGAGATAGAACGCGAGCGTTCGCTCACGGGCACCAGAGTGTAAAGCAAGCGAGGAGACGCTCGGTAAATTACGCCCGGTGGTAAGTGCCGGAGAAGCGTTACAGCGCAAAACCTGGCAACCCCTTCCCCTTCTCCCCTTCCCCCCGCCACACCCCTTTCCGGTATCCCCGTGTGCCTGGCCGAGCTCGAAGCTTGAAGCAAACTTTAGTTTTCATGGCTGGGCATTTGTCTGACGCATAATTCGGAGTTCATTCCGCGCGAAATCCCCACCATATTTCTCGTGCATCCCCCTTCGACCTCGTGAAGCAGTTATAGTACCAACGATCCTGGGGCCCCAGATCCCCCCTACCCCAAACGCCGACCCGCGAGCGTCGCGGTCGCCCTTTCCGGCTTCCCTCGCCGATCCTTGTCTTGTCCGAAAAGTTCCGGGTGGTCCGTGGTAACTCGTATCTCACGATTCCGCATTGGTTCATATCGTCCCTTTCACGCAAAACCTAAGCTCCATATGCTATCTCTCGCTTGGCACAAAAAAAAACGAATCGTGGGTCATTTTTTTTTTTCGTTTGTCGTCCTACCTCGTTGCCGCGTCGTGGATATCCGTCGGTGCTGAAGGGCTGACTTGTCGGTCTTGTTGCATTCGATTTAAAATGACCCAAAAAAACCAACAATTTTTACCGGTACCTTGGATTTATTAATTTTTTGTTAGAGCGAAAAAAAAAAATAGATTCAACCCTCTTGCGATGGGGTTGGTTTTGAAATTCTGTGCTAGCGAGTATTTACCGTGTGACCGGAACTTGCATGCAAAATTTCGGGTCTCTGGCTATTGTCGATCTGGTGATACTACGATGAATCACTGAACGAGTGATTGATCTATGTGGATCACTGATTACGGTATCATGACCACCGAAAGTGTCGCAATTATCGGGGAAGTAGTTTGGCGAATAATGTATACCGGGTGTCCCACTGTTATTATCGCCTTTCGATTGCGATTACAGCGCCATCTATCAGGAATCGAAAAAAATTGTTGGAATAAAACTTACGTATTTTTTCATGGGGAATCCGAATCTACGATGAAAAATACGGGTTTGCATTTAAGATTTCAAAGTTGCCCCACGCCCAGCCCAGGAGGTGGGGGTGGGAGTGGGTACTCTGGTATCATTGGATGGCCCCCTTCGTACTGTTCAATTTTGTTTCAGCAAATATTTCTCTAGTCCTTATGGTTTCAAGGATATCTGAGGTGCTAATAGTTAGTGCAGGACACCCTGTATATATGTACTAGCTGATGCCCTTACGGCTTCGCCCTTGTCCCGTCCGCGTTGCTCTCAATCCCGTATGAAAAAATCGATTCAACCCACTTCCGGTCGATCGATTTTGAAATATTATCTCAGCAAACACCTTCTGCATTTTATTTTTTTCACATCTATATCGCTGTTCTGGAGATACTCCGATGAAAGATATAGAGAAAAAACCAATTGGTTTAACCCACTTCCGGTCGGTCGATTTTGAAATCCCATTCTCAGTGAGCACCCACTGTAGGAATCGAGCTTCCATGCACGATTTCAGCTTCCCATCTATCGCCATTGTAGATATATATCTCCAGATGGATCAGTGAGTGACTCAGTCAGTGGTATTTGGCTTTTGTACATATATACAGATATACCACATATGTAACGCAACTTATACGTATTCGCGGAGGGGTAGCTATTTCCGTGTCGCAAAAATATTTATCGCTGAGATTCCGAGAGACTGCCAGACGGTTAGTGAACTGCGAATTTGTCTCCGGGAAATACGGAAATCAGTCAGCGCAGTTCGCCATCCGCACAATTCCAATACGGTCCCAATAATGCATAGCACACGTTCGCATGCTTTATTTCGACGTTTCGCGAAAGTATACAAAATGGCTCGGATGGAGACGCCACGGGAACACGTGGGGAAACTTCTATCACATTCCCGAAGGTTCACCATCTGGGAAATCGCGTTCGGTAACTGAATCCGAATTTTGCGATTCATTTGTTTGTGGATTTCCGGAATTTACTTCGCCGTCTGGAATAGAACGAAATCGTCTTCGCACGTCCGTTTTCACGAGTAACGAGAAACATTTGGAACATACGTTCGACGTAAGACACTACTTGTTGAAAGTCGATCCTCTGTATTTTATTAACTTAGATGAAACCGTTAAGTCATTTTATTTATTTTTTTATAAAATTTTCTTTTTTCTCAACAAATGTACTTTTGTCCCACCTGTTTTCAAACTTTCGGCAGCGACTGTACTCGTTCTATATGTGTCTATAAGCCGGAGTTGATAAAATCCACGAAGAATCGAATTTCCGGTTTTCGCACGTTACCATTTTGCCCATTCGTGCCCGCACTTTGCGAAACTTTCTCGAATCTCACGTTGGCTTTATTTCGCTGAGTTGGTAACGGTGTCCGACTCGGCATACGTCGCGCGATACATTTTAAATTCCACGGGTGCACCGGAATGAGAAAAGTTTTCACGGTAATAAGCGTACTTCTCTATTGTCAAGCTGTGCAAAACCTTTTCCACTTTGGCTTCTTGTATCTCTTTCTCGGATACCGTATATTCCCATCTCCGTCTCGGTTCTTCCTCATCTGGCTGGCCGCTCGTCCGTCAGCTTCCATTTTGCCAGTAATTTTTTTTCATGCCCGTCACTCCTATATATTATACATATATAATACATATATATATATATATATATATATGTATATGTATATGTATAGACAGATAGCTTGTGTACATCCGCTCAGGAAGAAGGGACGAGAAAAATAACCGTCAAGTAAATTTCTTCCGTGGGATTAACGCTTCCAAGTAATCGGACTCGAGGATAAAAAATAATAATAATGGTGATGATAATAACGAAAGTAGACTTTTATTTTGTGACAGTGAAAAGGAGAGTAACTGATCCTGTACGTTTTACTTGCCCTATGTCGCCTCTTCTGTCATCCACAGCCACTCGCTGTGTGACCTTTGCTTGGTTAACCTTTTCGATGGCAATTATCAGTGGAATTTACAACAAAGCTTGCAAACGTCTTGTTTTCGAACTTTTGAAGAAAATATGTAAAAAAATAAATGGTCGAAAATACGAACTCTAGATCAAAAAGGGTCCCAGATTATCAATTTTGCACATTTTCATAATTTTTTCGGTATATCATTCACCTTCGATAAGTCAGTAAACGAATTACACTTGTCAAATATTTTTGCGATTGGATGTTATAATAAACATTATCTGAAAATTTTTAAATGATACGATTATTTTATTTCCTCTAAAAATATTCTTGAAAAATAATATATAAATAATAATAATAATAATAATAATAATAATAATAATAATAATAATAATAATAATAATAATAATAAATAAGAATTTTCACGCTCCTAAAGGGAATTCCGGCCTCAAAACAGATAAACAAAAATTAAAATACATACGTTACAAATAATTTTTTTTTTTTTTTGTATTTTCAAATTTCCCGCGAGTGGCGCATCGCGTGTGACAGCACGGACTTTTCAACCCGAAGCTTTATACCATCGCCGACTCGCTCGGCTGGGCGCGAGCGGCTTTTCGCGCGCGCGAGATGTTGGCAACTTCGCTCGGTGGCAAATCTTCACGTTACAGCGTGGATTATTCTCCGGGAATATCGGTCCGCTCGCGTGGACGCAAGAATGGTCGAGCCCGGTTCCCGTCCTGCGCGCGGTTATCTTCACAGAGCCGTGAAATCCCTCCACCCCCCCACCCCTCCCCGCCTCTAACCCCCAGAGATAAGGCGATTCTCTCACATCCGGACAATCCCCGCGAAAAGCTTGAGCCATTTTAATTTCTATCCCGGAAAATCTGGTAATTAGAAAATTAATGGTCTTCCGACTGGCGAAGTAACGCGAAACCGAAGCGTTCGGCAGCTATATGTTGCGCAAAGACGTCGAGCCATCGCGTTCTAAATGTACCGGCACAAAATGATCCGGAGATTATCGTACTCGCGGATGAAGCTGAAAAAAAAAAAGAAACTACTTCGTAGCCATTTATCGTCTATCCTCATTTTGATGTGTGCGTACTGCACGTGGCTAGGATAACAAAACGTCACGAATTGTTTTATTCCGATTTTATGATTGCTCAAATTTAATACAGAGGGAGCTTTTTAATGGTGAAGACATTTTTTTGGGATTTTCATGTTGGAATTTTCATGTCACCGTGTTCGGTATGTATCGAAACGGAGACGAAGCACATTTAGGGAAAATGTTTGGAGGTGTGTGTGTGTGTGTGTATAAATTTAATTATAACAATTTTATTTCGTAAATTCATGTAATTCGTCGATTATTGTTATTATATTGATGGATGAAGCTCACGGCAAATAAATGTTCGTCCACGGTGAAAATCTGACCGATGCCATTTAACTAATCCTGCACAGTCCCATCCCATCATCGCGATCGTAACGAAACAGCAGCCACAGTTCGAAAAGGTTCGAGCAGTCGAATATACAGCGACGATTCCCAAACCGTCGCGGAATTTCCCGAAGGTGAAAAATCTCTTGTCCATCGCCTTTCGAGCAAACGCGTGCCCGGCATACTTGATGCCGTTAAACCGTGTCAATGTGAAACTAATAGCCACTGGGATAGAGACCTCTCGAAATCCCTTCTCCAAAGGGCAAAAAAAAACAAAAAAAAAAAAACAAATAAAAAACGTCTTACCACCCGTGCGACAACAATAAAACGTCATGCCAACTCAGTGCCACAGCCGTTTCCAATGTCGGCAAACCAACCGAACGCTCCGGACGAGCTTTCGAGACCTCTCGCCCGAAAGCTTTCTCTAAATGCTCGCGCGCCCGTTAGAAGCTTCTGCCAGGACGAGCGACCGAGCTTACATACCTGATGCTAAGCGGCTCGGAAAGAACGTCGAGAAGAGGGAACCCCCTTCCCTAGGGGGGGGGGGGGGGGGGGCTGCAAAAAAATAAAAAGACGAACTGGGGGGGAGGGAGATAGTGGGCAATGGTGGGGAGAGGTGTGAAGCAAACTCGGACGCGAGAAGAATGAGGAAGAAGAAGAGGAAAAAAAAAAGAAAATAATGTCCGCAGGTAGAATAGATCCAGCGGGGTCGCCCCGACGATGGATCAGTCGGGTAAAAAGTGGTCTCGTTCACCCGCGCCCTTTCTCATCCGCGCGTTCTTTCACCCATTCTCACTTTCGCGTCACCATCGTGCCCCTCTGCTTGTCCCCCCCCCCCGCCCCCCACTCCCGACGCCGCGCCTCGCTGCTTCATTCATTTACCATTCGTCCTTCTCGCTTGTCCCATCATCCATCTTTTTCACTCCGATTCCCTCCGTGCGTACACCGATCCGACCCACCCTCCTTTTATACCCCGTCGTGCCACTTCGTTTTATTCCGCTCGGGTTGCCCCTAACACGGGACGAAAGCTGCCAGATTAAAAGTGGGCATTCTTTAAAAACAACTACCCCCCCCCCCTCCCCTCTGCCCCCCTGCACCCATTGGTAACAACCCACGTCCTCTGTCTCGCAGTGTCGTCGGTGTCGTCGACGTCGTCAACTATCAGACCGGTGCCACCAAACCCGACCACCATCCATCCCTTCTTTCTTTTTCCCATATTTTTCATTCTCTCGTTCGCTGTCACACTCATCGCTGTCTCTTTCACGCACTCTTCCGATAGTTCTGAAGCTTCCTTGTTATTTTTTTTTCCACCCCCCCCCCCCCCCCCGCCCTCACCCCCGAAAAAAACGGAAGAAAGAAATGGCAGCAACTTTGGTGATCACTTGGCATTATTCAAAACTATGGTGGGGTAAACTTTTCTCGTGACGCACACCAATCCCACGGAATTTCAATGTTTCGTCAACGTCGGATGAATCCCGTGCACACACACACACACCCTTGACTGATTCGCGACCCTTATCCATTGTTCGAGGGAGTCGCGTTTACACCCACGTTCACTCGGTATTTCGTAGTAGAGACACGACTCGCCCGTGGCCTTAGTCCTCGAGACCCATTGACGTTGGTTATCCACTGTCAACGGGACATTGTTTTTTTTTTTTCGCCTTTGATTCGCCCGAGCGCTCACACTGATGTTGCGTCTTGGGTTCTGTATTAATATGTACGTGCAAATGTCTCGAGGCTTTTAACGATGATTAAGCCTGATTTATCATGCGTCTTTTATGTCTCTGCGTGAGTCGTAGTTTGCGGGTCATGCGTTATCTCGCACAGCCTGTATTCGATACGTGTTATCACGTGACAGGGTGAAATTGATCAATCCCGATCATTCGATCCCGAAAATTCTATACCGATGTGTGATAATGTTTTTTTTTTTTTTTTTCAATACCGAATCATCGATAAAGATCGATAATAATAAATAAGAAACAAGAATGTGAAACATTCATTTTCGATGATAACGAAGCCAATCTTTCGCGACAAATACTGTACGATAAATATTAAAAGAGAATTCAATCGACCAACTAATCATAACGATTTTTTAACAATTCCAACGCAAAAAATATTTTTCCAAAACGATTTTTCTCACATCGCGCTCCTCACCAAGTTGATATCGAAAAATCTACTTTACAAGCTCTGTACAACCTGTAAAACTCATTACCTCGATCGAAAAGAATTTTTTTTGTTTTTTTTTCTGTCAGCTAGCGGATGAAACATTTCTGAGGATATCCGACATCTCACGATAAGGTAACCGACATATGTTGGTCGAACGAAAAGCGTCCTTCGTCACACCTGGCGCAAGGAAGGCTTGTGTAACCCGGTCTTGGGATCCTTCGGACTTTCGAAAACTCTTTCACACACATCCCTATACCGTGACACACGCTAACTCACACACACACACGAAGACGCAAAGCCGCTTTTATTACTACGAGAAAACTTGTCAGCGACGATGAAGCGGTTGCTTCGATGAAAGACGATAAATAAGAAGCGAAAGACGAGAGATTGAGAGTTGGAAAGGGAGACGTCGATTGGATTTTCCCTCGAGCCCGACTACCGGAAACTGTTCTTAACTCTGGGATTCTCCTTTCGCTCACCCTTACCTATAACATATATATATATATATATATATATATATATATATATATATATATAACTACTTACTCCAATGCTGCTACCTAGCGGTGGACGTTTCTTCGTTGCCGCCTGTCTCGACGATCTCGACATTAAACTACTGCCACGACAATATATATATCTATAAATATATATATATACGATACCGCACAACTTGGCCGAGCCCCCGAGTCGAGTAACTTTTAGACTAATGGAATTAGCAGGCCCTCCACGGAGACGAAGACACTCGTCGACGTGGATGAAGTCTCGCGGTCGGGTAACTGTACACCCTTGTCCCTTGGCTCCCGTGCAACAAGCCGAAACCTCCATCCTCCACCCTTCCCCCCGACCCCGCCCCCTTTCACCCCGAAACAACCGCAATCGTCAGATTTTCACTCGTTCCGGCACCTAATGTACCAAAATGGACCCCGATTAAAACCAGTGAGCCATTTCACGGCTGTGACACTTTATGTCACTCGACGAAAATATATTTTCGTCCCTGTTCTTTTACCCGCAATTGCATTATTTCATTATCTCACCAGTCTGACAAAACTAACCAAACCCGTCGCTTTATCATTCGGCTGAACGAATGAAATCACTCAGACCAACGACTCGCCAAGTTGTACATCTGAGCTCGAACGTCTGTCGAATGACGGGGGGGAACGAATATGCTGTTGTTGGGTCATCGACAACACGGAAGAGCAAGGAAATGTATTTCGTTGTAACCGATGGATGAGGACGGTTGTCTTCGAATGAGTTTAGTTCATTTACCGAAATTTCTTCGCAGTGTCATTGAAACCGTGACCCCGGTGACAAACAAGGGTGAAGTGGGAACAACGTGGAATATATTACGAGGCATCAGAAGCTGTTGGATGGATCTTAACGAATTAAATAATTCATCCCGTCCACGGTGGAGATGCGACAGACCGTACTTCGGCACTTCTTCCAGCAGCGTCCAGTGGTCAGTAGCAACAGCAGTGCGGAATGGCAAAACTGAGGGGGAGGGGGGAGGCTGTTTATCGTCCGGGCAAGTCAAGTGAAGAAGGTTATTCTGGACCGAGGAGTCCTAGACTGAAAAACGAATCCCGGACGTACGTTCTTGTTCCATTGTAGTGTGCCATCCGACAGGCTGGCCCAGAATCAAGCTAGGGTGGGATGAGAGAGAGAGAGACAGTTTGTGACGGACAGGCCGGGGGAGCAGCTTTCATTTATTTCCGCTTGCTGGTCCTCGGGAGCTCACCCAGTCCACTGAGAGTCACGCACACGTGTGTGGCATATTGAGATGAGGGTAATATGACAAAAAGAGTGAGGGAGAACACTGACCAACCGGAAGAATCATCCCCTCGGGATCGTTTCCCAACCTCTCTGGGCTATCTTCATAATCTCATTCACTTTTTCTAACCGCTCGGAATTTTTTTTCGTCTGTGATAAGGTAGTGACTGAAGACCGTTTGGGAAAATTTTTGTCATGAATGTCACGGGGTTTTATAGGATTCTATGAATATTTTGGTATTTGTATACACATGATAACGTTTACGATGGATATAGATGCGCTTGTCCGGAGTATTTGCTTAATCTGTAATTCGTACTGCTGTCAAAAAACTGTAAAAAAAATCACAATTTTTCATTTATTTTTGCGCAAAAAATGTTTTTTTCTTTTTTTTTGAATCCAGTTATTTTTTTTAATTTTGTTTCTATTGTTAATAATCGCTTTGATAGCACGAACTACAATGACGAATGCATTTTTTTTTGTTATAAAAAACCAATCGGGGACCCGATGATGGACTAATAATACCAAAAAGACAAAGTGAAAGAGAATTGGAGTAATGAGGGTGAAAAATCAATGGGAAAATTTTTCATCGAGAAATCGTAACGATAATCTCGAGAGTCGTAAGACTCGCAACAGTGAAGAAACTATGATTTCGATGTTTCCAAGTAATAAACTTTGTGAATTTTTGTCGTTTTTTTTATGCATTGGCATGATACCCGATGTTTCACGTAAAAATACTATCGTTGTTATATTGTTATGCTCCTTTGGTGATTCATATATTGTCTTAAAATCCACGTGGATGTCTTCTTGATATAAAAATCATGGGGGCATGAAGAAAACTCAGGAAGGAACATTTAAGAGCACTTAAAAAACTGATTGCACCAAGTAAATACACAATAATTCGACTCTGACCAAAAATGAGACTCCCATAATTATTCCTAGGTAAAAGACCTTGTACGTATGAGAACGAGATACGTTACGTGCTAAGACGCTTCGTTGTTCAAAGTGAATCCCATGTTACTAGCATGCTCATGCATCTGTTTGATTAACGAAATACAGAGATAAACACGAGAAACAACATGAAATTCGGTATTCCCCTTTAGTGTCCGTACATAAGACTTCCTTTGTCGTAGGTCAAACATGTGTGTAAGGTTATTCGGTCGTCGTTCACCGTTTGCGACAACAACCATGTATATATATATATATATATATATATATATATATATATATATGTATAAGCACGGATGAGGCAATGTTTACCCCACGCGTTAGAAACACTCGGGCTGTTGAACCATCCAACAACGTCTCACAAGCTTCTATTTCGGTCGAACACTCTGTAAATAACTGTATATATATAGATATATATACATATATATATATATAGTATTCGCTCATCAGAAAGTCTCTAGCTCCTCGACCTCCATTCCAGGGAGTTAAGACGATGAATAACAAGGTTATAACGTCGGAGTACATATGAAATCGAATAAAAGCTTGCTACATAATATATATATACATATTTCTATAGCCAATAGTCCCACTTCATGATAACAATACGCCAAGCAATATGAAATCATTTGTTATATTCGAATTCAACGAATCCGAATATAACATATCATTAAACTTTTCACAAGGCGAATAATATCGGTTATAATCCATTTTTTGGAATAAAAAACATTATCATTCGACCTAGATACCACAATATTCAAGAAAAATTACATAAGCTCCGGATATCTGCGTCATTGATGAGTAGTTGCTCGATCGATCACGTCCACTTTCCCAGAAGCCGAATTCAAACGAATATGCTTCCAACAGATTGCCAAGCCGCGATAAATTTCCTCATCGGAAAACCAAAAAAAATATCGACATAAGTCGTGAACAACGAATTATTGCATTCCACATGCATATGCGTCCTTGAAACTCCCGGTCATCAATTCCCCCGATTAATATACCGAATTGAACGTCCTCCCGCAGCGTGTCAAGGACGTTTCAACGAAGTTCCAACGTGTGCGGAGAGTGCACGCGACCGAATTCGCAGAGTGAACTCGAATCTACCTGGTGACGATTCGACCCCCCCCCTTCCGCCCACCCTTCACGATGTCGACCTCGTCGTTCACGTTTGCCGATATGACACGCGAGCAAAGGACGAAACTGCCACGAAAGGCAGCCAATGGTATATACGCCGTCAGAAGCTGCAGAACAGGTGAACCCATAGCGGCAGCCACAAGCACCACGGTTGTCGCATTTGCATAAACAGCTGCGACTCAATCTCTATGCTAATCGCGAAGGTTCGGCGTCCGAAAAGTGCTTGCGGAGGTGCTGGTACAGCCTTGGCGCATATACACACACACGGAGCGAGAGAGAGAGAGAGGGAGAAATTGCACAGAGCTCGTGGAACCGTCGAAGCAAAAGCTACTACAACTCCGGAGGTGTGCACTAGTCCGACCGTATATGCGATGCTGCACCTACTTGCGAGCCGACTATTCGTTGCGGGTTCGACTCCAACTATCCGACAGAGAATACCAGTGAGAGCGTCGATCGACGACGAACGTTGGATGGCGAAACCGGAGGTAACGAGGATTGCTCGAGACACTCGCTATCAACGGCTTTCCACGCTAATCGGTTTCGATCTCCCTATCCTCTTCGACCTTCGACGGAGAAAGCCATCACGTCGAAGACGTGCCTTTGCCTCTGCGGAGGCTATGCCTTCCGGCCAAATAGGAATTCGCCTGCAACTATGTGTACTCACATACATATATGTATGTTAGGCTGGGGTTTGTATATGGAACGCTGGTCTCTCGTTCACGGCACGTCAAACGGGTTAAAAAGGCGTGTGTAGGCTGTGCATCGCAACGATTGCAGTACATAATTTCATCGTATATCGATAATTCCCAACTCCAAACTTTCTCATCATCGTCAAAATCCAATTCATCAATGAACACACTTGCAACGCATCTTTGCCTCTTTGCCATTTCACATTTCGAACATAATCGGACTTGTTTGGATCTAAAGTACAGCATGACTAACACTGTTCGGGTTGGAATTATTGAGGGCGCGTAAACAGAATGTTCAATTAAATCGGTAATGATTATTCGTGAGACTCGACGAAGACAAGTCGTGAAAAAAATTTGTCGCATCGAACGGAATCCTTAATTTCGGATCATTGCTGGTAATTCGTTTCTCTCGCGTGAATTTATCGTAATGAAAATGTGAAAAATAGAAAAAGCCATTGGTCTAAAGATTGCGACTGAAATGATAAACGCGACGAACGACAAGCGGACTTAGGATCTGGAAATTAACAGGATCGACGGATCTCATTCACCCCACCAAGCTGGAACACGCGATAATGATAAGACATTGGCGGTGAAAAAAAAATTTTAAAAAATACATCACAGCTTACTCGACAAACGTGTGAAAAACACGTGATAAGGAAGGGAGCACATGACGATGTGAAAACCCATATATCCACGGAGTATATAAACGACAAAAAAAAAATTGATTTCGCGGCACAATATTTCAAAACGTAGAGTGGCGCAAAACGCGACTCCAGCGATCGTTCGAGCGTTATCGACGGGATGGACGGCAATCGAGATCGACATATATATATATATATATATATATATATATATATATATATATATATATATATATATATATATATATATATATAGATATAAAGAGAGCGAGGGAGAAAGCACGAGGGGAGAAACAGCGAGGTAGGCTAAAAGTTACGAGTGGTATATGCAAATATATATATATCCAAACGCATATAGGTGTTATCCCACGAATCCCTGTCATATCGATCTAGCGATATTTCGCATTTGGAAGCTCGCGTATACGCATATATATGTATATGTATGCTGTGTAGTCAGGTTGGGCGAGTGGTGCCGTATATGCATAGCGGATGGCGCACCGACCTCTCCCCCCCCCCCTCCCCCCCGGCACGACTGATCCTGGCCAAAACGATGACGGAAGATGACCCGGGACGCTTAATGAATTGGCTTATCGGAATTATACGAATCGCCCAATAATCAATTATCCATCGGGCAAAAGCAGCCCCCTCCCCATGCCCCAGAGATTATACATTCTCGCAGCCTTTACCGTTCGATACACCCCCGCCCCCCGGCTGCCCGCCTGTTTCCACTCTGTTCCCCACTGGTTTCCATTAACCATACCATATATATATATGTATATAGTTGAAGCGCCGTTCTCGTTCAGGATCCACGAAGCACATAGCGCATCGAGGAAGCCCTTCCCGGTCCAGGAACGGGCTGGTCGTCCTGCCGGATCGGCGTGGAATCTCCCCGCTGCAACCCCCCACGCAATATAATGCTCTCACACTCCCCCCCGCCCCCTTCCGGAGTCACACCGCATGCCAAGCCATGCGACACCGGCTGCTGCACCAGCAGCGACGCTCTCGCGTGTCGTTAATATCGGTATTAGCATTAGCATTAACGCCTCGCTAACAGTAGGCGTATCAACATCGTTCTCTCCAAGCCCTCTCGCCCCGCTCGCCCCGCTAGCTCTTCAGTGCGCATCGTCCTGCTGATGATTGCGGAGTCCGCGTGCGTGAATGAGCTCCGCGATATTCGAATATCCCGGGTTGCGGTTCGACGAACTGCTACGGGACTCTCACCCAGCCCAGCCCATCGAATATCATCGATAATCCGATAACATTTGGCAGTCGCGAAATCACCAGGCGCATCGACCCCTCGATTCGGATATCGACTTCTTGTTTGTCTTTATCACGATGATTTTGGCTATCTCACTTCTATGCGGTTGACTGTGACGATCGACGCGTCTGGCCGTCGAATATTTTTCGCTCCCACGTTGGTGTGTGCTCGTGAAATAAAAATGGGGAGGAAAAAGACAATAAATGGGGAAAAAAAAAAAACAATGAGTCGTTGGTTGGTAACGGGGTGCAAGTTGACCCGATAGGCACCGATGATAGGCTCATATGGGACAATTGACGCCGGGTGGCGCGACCCAGTCGCCGCCCATAACAGTATTTTAAACGTGACGATGGAGTGCCTGTGTGTTTTGGGCTTATCGATCGATATGTGAATAATTGAATTTAATGAATTGGCCATTTATGCGAATCGAGGGCCGGGATTGGAAAATTTTTCAAGCGTCGAATTGACTGGCAATCTGTATCATGTTGCACCTGTTTGAATTTTGAAATGGCGGGGGGGGGTATAACGATGACATTATGTTCTTTTTAATGACAATTGTGATTTTTTATCCGTCCACTGTCAATAATGATAATTAAAACGAACAAGAATGGTTTTTTTTTATTTTGTTTTTCTGTGGTTGAAGACTAGTGATCGGACGCTGACAAATTGTTAGGGTTGTGCGACACTGCATGGGCGCAATTAGACAGATGAATTAGAATAATCATCCACGGTTGTTTATTTGGCTTGACGATTGCCTCTGTCGACCATTCACACAGTCGAAACCATTACCTGCTCTAACGAAAGCATGTTTCGAGGGTGTTTCCGCTCTTCAGCGAGGCAACTTCGTGATAGATGATAGCACCCTGATACAGTTGAACGTCTCGTAATCCGAACTCCCACTTTCAGCGAAGTATCATCGTTAGAAGTTGGTAGCGGTAAGATGGAAGAGCGTTGATACGAGGAAGTTGAAAAGCTTCGACGGGTTAATCAAACCTTCAACGTCATCGGACTTCTCCGCCAACGCCAACTTTGATTACCATGAAGTATTTTATGCAACGAATGAACCGGTAGAAGTACGAAATTCACGGTTCTTCATTGAGTCACCGAGTAGTTGGAGTTGGGCGACAGCCATGACATTCGAAAAATAATCTTTTAAATGTAATTAGCCGTGCTGAGCCTCGATTTTACAAAAATGTGTTGTAACAATTTAGGTGACAGTTATCACGAGACCGACATTGTGTCAGTCAGATCGATAACGAATGAAAACGACTTGTTGAAAAATATGCCAACGTAAATGAATACGAGAAAAATGTTATCAGTCGATATCATCAGACATATTACTAACTTTATGACCTAAAACCTAGAACCATATATAGTACGGATAGGAAATTTATAGTTCCATCAGCAAATCAATATCCGTTGCGGAAACCGTACAAATTTGTGTTGTGGATAATTTGTTGAAGTAACCAACGTTCGATCGGTACAACCCAACTCGTTCGCTACTGGAAACAATCAGTGGCAGAGTTATGTACAGACTTTTTGTAACAAACCCTTCAACAACCCGATAGCTCGCCCGGTAAGGCGCTTGACTCATATTCAGAAGGTCGAGTGTTTGGATCTCGCTGCCGGCTTTTGAAAAGAAAAGAAAAAAAAAGTAATCTCAGGAAACTTTGCAGCAACAAATACAATTTGCTGCCGTACCATCATTCCTTATTGAGAAAACAAATTATGTTGCTTCCGACAAAATTTTGTCGGTTCTTTCAGCGCAAATTATTTTTTTTCAAGGTATCAGATAACGAATCATTTTCGTAACGAATATCAGTTAAATATCAGACGAATACTTTGCCTGTACTCCGACCAAAACGTTCTAAGGTCACTCAACTAACCCACAGAGTGCACATCTCTACTTTCCCGATCATCGAGTACACTTTGGGTCAAAATCACCCCGACTGACTCAGAGATGAGTAACTATTCTCAACACATGAGTCGAATTGACCTGGAAAAGTTCAAGAATACACTCTAAATATCTTTCACTGTGATGATGCAGTTCTACAACTGTAAATATTATCATACATTCGAAAGATGAATTCTACAAAATAAAAAAAAATTGTTTGCATCAAAGTCGAGATGAAATTGATCCAGTGCTACTGCTCCGGGGGTTAACCCAACAAATTTGCTGACGTTGATGAGAACGAGTTCTCTAATTTCTTTCGTCACAGACACAAAAAAAAAAAAATATCTGTTATCCGGCTGATAGCGAGTCAGAATTTTCACGAGAGAGACAAAACCAAGTTTTTTTTTCCTTCTTCAGCAACCCTGTCGTCGCTAGCACGATCATCCGGAAAGGGATGCTAACGAGCCGGTCAGCCGACATTGCTCCGAGCAATGTCGGCTACAACATCGGTCCATTCGACGATAAACGCACTACGTGCGCAACAGCGATTCGTGCGAGCAATGAGGTATAAAAAAAAACAAAAAGAAAAAAAAACACAGGCACGAGAGAAAATCGGTCGAGGAAGGTTGAGGAAACGATGTCGCGACTATATATGTGCCCGAGCACATTGGGTACAAAGCGCGTACTTGGTGTACCACCCCCCCCCCCGGCGGCATCCGAATCCGACCCAACGAGTATGCCCGACGTCGACCCTCCCGTATAAACCCACCAATGTGCAGTGTACGCGTGCAATGTATAAGCTCTGCCCATGTGTGTGTGTGTGTGTGTGTGTGTGTGTGTGTGTCTTCCATCGGTACACACGTGGCATTGTACGTTTCGTGAGTGTGTATACCGGTCACATTGTTCTTGCGTCAAGCTCCGAGCATTGTTTTGCAATATTTCGCGCACTAATTGGCCCGGAAATTGCTATTTCCAGAAATTACAACAGCCCAACCCCCATGTGTGTTACCCCGGAGAGACTGCACTCGCGGGGTCCACTCGGCCTCTCGCACACGTCTGCTCACCCTCTCGCGGGTGCCCCCCGACCCCCCCCCCCCATCCTTTCCTCGTCCCTGACCCACACGACTTCGTCCGCGTCTCTTCTTTATCCCGTTCGACCCACAATCAGTCAGCCATACCCCGCTTCTCATTGAATTCTGGTGGCAATTCCGAGACACACCGAATCCCACCCCCCACACTCGCGGGTTGAGAAAGTTCTAACGTTCGTCGGTATACAATGGAATTTTGTGTGTGTGTGTGTGTGTGTGTGTGTTTGGGTACACGGTTTCAATGAGAGTTTACCCCGGATTCCGGCTGCTGATGGGCTTGTGAAACATAACTGGGTTCGAAAAAGCCAGAGGTAAAGTAATTTTGAGCGGGTAATTTTAATGGGCCTAACGTTAACGTGTGTCGGCGTGTGCGGATACAAGTTCCGAATGTTCAATGGTCCAACATTCCGAATAAAATTTTATTTGAATTAAATTTTTTTTCGAAAATCAAAATGGTTGAAATTTTTTTTTGTTCCGACCGGATAATGTAGCGAAATTAAAAAAACTCGAACGGTTAAAGGTTTGACAGGTCGATAAATCGAATTGAAATGTCCCAAAAATATATGTTTTGATCACGACAAGACTTCGAATCGACATTCGGAACTTCGATTCGCACGCTTTTCCCCCTGTACCACCCCTTAAAATAAATTATATATATATATATATATCGGCGAAAACGCCTGAATTCGAATGAGTCAAAGTTTTCCTCTTCAGAAACGATCGTCATTTTTTTTTTCAAGTTCGGGGTGACCCAAAGACATCCCCTGATATTCTTCAAAAATTTTTCCCAGCCTCCTCGCCCCCTAAAATAATGTAAGAAAACCACGAAAATTGAAAAGTCGACGGCAATAACTGTGCCGCGTTTGAAAAAGTGGAAGCTCGTATTTCGGAACGTCCGAAATTTCCAATCGAACCTCATTTTTTGTTGTCTCGTCTCTTCGGTACTTCGAAAAAAAAAAACAGACAAAAAAAAAACATAGACAAAACGAGAGAAGCGACGATAAATTTCGTACGAATGTCGCACGAAACGGTCCGGCGGAGTTGTAAAACGGTGATTTATTTACAATGCTAGCTAATTGATTTACTACTCGTGCGGCGCAGGCTACAAAGCTCCCCCCCCCCCTTTCTCTCTCTCTCTCACACACACACAGTCACACACTCACACTCTATCTCCCTCACTCTCATTCTTCCTGGCCGATCTCTCTTCCTCTCTTTAGCATCCGCTGTGTTTCTGTCTCCTTTTCTCGTTTCTCTTTCACTCGCTCTTTTCCACCCTCTCCACACGTTTCATATATCGTTCTCTCGCGTTTCTCTACTTTTCCTCCCGCACCGACTCACGTACGCCACAATTCGCAACAGTTTCCCCCGTTTTTTTTTTTTTTTTTTTTTTTTTTTTTTTTCAAGTCCGTCACCCTCCGCCTCGTCCCCCGTTTCCATCCGGCTTTATCGTTTACTCACTCTTTTGGGTATCCGCGTTATACCACCTCTCACAGATTCACCAAGCAACTCACGTAAAATAATAAAAATGACAAGAGCCGTGAGGCACGCGCGTGTACATCATACCCGAAATAAAAACTCGTTATCGTGGTGCCCCCCAGCCCAAACCACCCGTCACCGGTAACGGAAATGTTTTGGGCTCGAAGAATCGATCGTTTGCGGGGGCCCATAAACCGAGGCAACGGTGTGAACTGCTACTCTCACATCTTTGTGCCCAACAGCCGTCGTATTTCCAACGAAACGCATTGCAATACATTTTTTTTCATTTTTTTTTATCTCCCAAAATAATAATCTCCGACGTGGTTTATTGTTTTGGGATCGAGTGAAAATATACGAAATTGAAGCGAATGCCAAATTGTTCGAATTGTGTTTACGTGATCCGCAATACGGATGATCGGAAATGTTTGGGGAGAAATGGCAAGCGAGACTGTACTTTTCTGTGAACAATTTTATTGATAAGTACGAGTCACCGTGACGAAATTGAGAGGGATAATCGATAATTATTCGAGACTCACAGACTTTTGCTTTTTAATCATTAGGATTCTGAGTATCGGGGGATTGAGTAACTGGCAAAAGATTACTAATAGGTAAGTGCCCATCCTTGGACGTCCTAGTGACTTGAGACTGA
Organism: Diplazon laetatorius; assembly: GCA_963662125.1. Taxonomy (NCBI): domain Eukaryota; kingdom Metazoa; phylum Arthropoda; class Insecta; order Hymenoptera; family Ichneumonidae; genus Diplazon; species Diplazon laetatorius. The sequence goes on from OY759153.1 coordinate 9,621,109, forward strand.
GCAGTAAGATCGATGAAATTGTGCGATGATTGATCGACGATTACTTGCACAAATCGCATGTAAATTACCGATGTAATCGGAATATTCTTCGTGCCAAAACTTCCTGGCACACGTGAAACTCGATCTGGTATTCTTGTATGGGTTCCTTAGCCTCTTCGTTACACCCTCCTTATATCCATATCTCATTTTTTTCAGTTGACTTTCGTTTCTTCACAGACTTTCTTGGCTTTCTTAAAATATGGCTAATTTTTGGGATTATTCCTTGTTCGTTCGCTATTTTCAACTGAGCTTTGTATGTTATACAAAAAAATCGAATTTTTCAGGTGACTCAGCCTCCTTAAGGTAGTACCCTCCATGAGAGAGTTCCTCGTCAGATTTTCATGAAATTTGGCATACTTTTAGGTATTGATAAGGAAAAGGTTCAGTTAAATTTTTATGGCTTTCCGGAGCGCGAGAAAAGAGATATCAACACTGTTATTCTCACACGTTTAACATGGACCCTTATGGAGAATCACGCTCAATATGATATAATACAAAAAGTCCTCGTCAGATTTTAATGAAAACACTTAAGCTGCAAGTTGAGTATTCGGAGAACTGTATTTTGGGCACTTGACAATAGAGATCAGGAGACTGTCATGATAATAACAAGCAAATAAACATCGGGTAAATACAGTTTATATCAGGAGTTGGTCGTGATCCAGTAGACATGGCAACGTTGCGCGTTTGTTTCCTATCTTCTCTCTCTCTCTCTCTCTCTCATTAATCGACATCATAACAAGCGACGTTGTCACATCCAAGTACTACGTACCTCAATCAGGAGATGGTATATCTTTTGAGCTCTGCTTTGACTCTCACAGTTTGTGGGATACTACCTTAAGCTCATAATCCCAGGCGATGAATTCACGAGAGTACACGTGAATCCGAAAGCTCAAAGGCCCTCGACCGAACCCGGCCAATCTCAAAACGATTTTTCACAAAGCACTCTCGCGAGTGGAAACTTGCCGTCGATTCGTGTCCGGTTCAATCGTGAGCTACGAAAGTCTCGTGACACGATCGACGAGACACGCGGAAGCTCTTGTAACTCCGGTCTCCGGTTTTCCGGCGCTCACGGCGTCTGCGAACACAACCACGACACGGACCGTTGGAATTTCCGAAGAAACTAACGTTGGCTCAACGTTTTTGTCGGAAACGATTCGAACGGAACGACGGAAATTTTCAATCCGACCCGTCGGACAAGCCCGAACAATACGCACACCGACCGCTTTTTCTATTCTTCTTCATCGACCGATACAAGCGAAACTCCAGAAGTCCTTTGTCCTTGGAGAATCGACGTGACTGTAGAGGCGAAAAGAATGGAGTAATTCAATCATTCGTCAAATATTTCCCCTCTTCTTTTTTTTTCTTTTTTTTTTTAAATTGTCATCCGGTGGTCTTGTGATTGCGTCGTAGACGAACGTAGAATTGTCAGAGGGTTGAACAATCCACAGTCGTCGTGGATAACGGAATTAAAGCGTGTCCGATCCGAATATGTGTCGCGCATATAATTTTAGTACAGGACAGAGATAACCCACTCGCGAAAAACGAGTGAAGGACGAAACATGAAAATGGCAAAGGACGAGTGAGAAAACAGCGGGCGAGCAAAGCCATGGGTGGTATGTTGTTGCGGTGTGCGATGGGACGGAGAGAGAGAGAGAGAGAGAGAGAGAGAGAGAGAGACCGAGGGGACGAAAAAACGAGCTTTCCAGAGAACCGTGGAATGTGCCACGGAGTGGCCACCCTAGGGCTCTTTGTCGCGTTCGGTTATACTCTCGGCACGCGAAAATCAAAGGTCGACCGCGAAAGTACCGAACTCGAGTTGCGGGATAAAATTTCGCAGCGAGGGTGAATCGGGGGGAGGGGGGGGGGATTTGGTCAGGGAGGTCGATTCGCCCTTTGCCCAACAATGGCTGACCATTTGGAGATTTCGCGCGGTCCGAACACGTTTGCCTCTTTTTCGCCCCACCCCCCGTTTTCTCCCATTTTTTCCTTTTTTTTTATTCTTTTCCACTCACAACTTCCAAGCTTTCAAGCGCCTCTTTCTCCTCGCCCGGTGTACCGCACTCTCAACTCTACTTTATTCACGTATGCCACACGCTGCTACGCGTACAAAGAAAAAAAAAACATTACAATGATGAACGTCACGTTGTTGTATATATCTATATATCTATGTAGATGTGTGTGTATTTCGAAGCAACGTGAATCGACCCGGGTTTCGATGCCACCCCGACTTGGCTAGCGCCTCCCACTCCCCGATATTGTGATGAAAATGGTCTTTCACTCGGCTGGAATTCACCCGCCAATCATCCAGCACTATGCGAAAAAGAACGGTAGAAAAAAAAAACTTATCGGGCGATAGCCGTGGCGAGCAGCGGGTACGAAAATCCGAACCTTGGCAGCCGGGGCGACGAAGCGTCCTCGCGGGGGGTCTGAACGAACAAAGATGAACCCCCCCACACGGGTGATCGTCGATAAAGCTCGCCACAATATAACTTCTCACCACGAAATCGCGAACTTTGAAAAACTGATGCGTCCCATTCATCGCTTTTCGTTCGAAATCCGTCTGGCACTAGGTTTGTTTTTTTTTTCTTTCGAGGACAAAAAAAGGTGACAACCATTGTGAAATATTTATACCGAAATAGATCGAAAGGTGATCTTCGGATAAGAATCTGTGAATTCCGATGGGAATTATTAAAAATTCGGGAACGATGGATTAAAGGGTGCGAATAGAAAGAAACGCATGTTGAAGGATCGTACGAAATGCGTGAAAGCATATCGAACTGAATATTATGAACGTTCTGTGTGTGACTCGTCCAGCTAACGTTAATAATCAAGATTAACTCTGAATAAACTAGATTCAACGAAGCTGCAATACATTCATAAACAACATGGATATCTGGGATTCGTCTGATTTTTCTGCCTCAGATTATTCGTAGAGGGAGACTACAAATCATTCATCTAGATATCTAAAACACCTAAAGATCACGATGACATCTACAGTTCAAACAATTTTTCATGAAATAATATTTTATCCAGAATGCAACAATGTCAAACATTCATATTTGTTTCATCAGAGGAACGAATAATGGTGAATCCATAATAAATCCATGCTGCATTTGTCCGGAATGGGTGTGTTTCACATAGGGCATCTCATCATAGCCCCAACTAGTCTTTCCCCATTAACACTTCGAACAACATTCACGTTCTACCCATCATCATGAGATATGGTGACTGCTTATTATCGGAAATCAACGTTGTCGAGGCCAACCAATTCTCATCCATTGTAAATTAATTGGATAAGCTTGGCTCGGATCAATTATGAAAACCCATGTATTGTCATTGGCGAAGCAAGGCAAGCTTCGTTAAGCCATAGTGAGTCGAGCGAGCAGATTGACAGAGTGCCGATACAATGGGGCGGGGGAGGGGGGGATAGGCGAGGAAGGCAGTGTGCTCATGGTCGTGAAGGGTTAAAAGTTTACTCTCTCGTTAGGAACACACGTGAGGCGTGTGGCGTTACAGCGTGGTAGGTTTCGATGGGTCGGCAGGTTCGAGGATGAAGCGAGCTGTTCGTGAGGGGTTAAAAGGGGAGGAAGGAGGAAGGGGAGAGAGGGTTTGCTCGAGGCCTGCGAGCAAAAGCACGAGGGAAAAGGTTCGCGGTAGTTGGTTTGGCGCTGTGGTGTAGCGTACTAGAACGGGGCCATATTTGCAGCGGATGTGGAACGATCGTGAGTTCGTATCGTAACTGAAATCACGTATTCGCTCGTGAAACACGTAACCCCGAGGAAACGTAGAACGACCATAAACGGGGGTTGGAGGGAGGGGCGGGGGAGGATTAGAAAGAGACCGAGCTGACCCCGGACGAGATTGAAAGAGTGAGAGACCGCGGAGACCAACCGGGACAATCAATGCAGAGGTCACGCTTCCAGTTGTTATCGGAGAGTGAAAAAAACGGAAGAAAAACAAAAGGTAAACAGTAGCAAACAGTGGGAAATATCGGAAATTCTGGTGAGGAACACCTGGAAACAGAAATGGGTTAGCGACTGCGTTGCAGCTGAAATCAATTTTCATCAAAATTTTGGTCTATAGAGGTAAATACCACTCTGATCGAATATATATATATATATATATATATATATATATATATATATATATGTATATCCATTTATATGGGATGTGTAGCGAAATTAAGAATCCTAGTTTTCGTGCGATCCCTGAGGGTTAGAATTGCGGATACGGGAAATTACCTTAAGTTTCCCTTCGAATAATTTCCGCCGATAAATAAGTTTGAACGATTACGCTCGATCACCTTTTTTTTTTTTACCTAGCTTCAATCTCATACGTTTGCATGCTGTGTAACGATCGGTTATTGTGCGCATGTGCATTTTTACTCGCACCCATTCTGACCTGCGAGGCTGAAAAATTGATGAAAAAATATAATAGATACAGAAACATAATATCATCAGCCCATCGTTTGGGATGCTAATACGCGCGTGGTATAGGGGTTGCTCGCACCGCCGGTAGGTGGCTGCCGGGCAAGAGCTCACCCGCAGACAAAGGCCAACGCCCTAGTGTATATATATAAACACATCGATAAGATATCCCAAGATTTCTCAGCTAACATTCAACGAAAAACTATTATCCACATCATTCTATACAAATCTTTTCTTCCCAAAAAGTGGATTTTCCCCGCTAATTAATCTAGGAATCTGATTCTCCCCTAAAAGGTGGGTTTCCATCGCTTATCAAGGCAGGAATCCTGATACTCCCCTGAAACGTCGATTTTCTTCGCTTATCGAGGCAAGAATCCTGATTCCACCCTGAAACGTCGATTTTCTTCGCTCATCAAGTCAGAAATCCTGATTTCACCCTGGAATGTCAATTCCCTTCTCTCACCAAGGCCGGAATCCTGACGCATCGCCAAAACATCAGTATGCCCGTATTATTCGACCCACGACATTGACAACCTTCATCCTCACACCACTATCCAATCGAATGAACCCTAAAACTAAATGGAAACACCCTTCCCGAAAACTCGGATCATACAATTGCGAGTACAACACGATTGATTTAATCGTCCTTTTTTTCCGGGTGACGTTCGATTCAACGAAGCGTTCGAATGGTTATCGACACCGCGGATAGGGACACTCGATGTCACGCAGACCTTAAGCCGTACTTTAATGTTGACAATGAGATGGATTCTTCAGCTGCGGGATAAGCGGTGGGATGTTAGCGTAGCTGTCGTGGTACCGGCGTATGGCGTTGCCTGAGGCAGCTGCGAAACTTGGATAATGCAGTTTTCATCGAGAAAGTTGAAGGCACGGGGTGTGTAGGAAAGTTGAGGTGTACGGGCGAGCGAAGGGGGTAAGGTGGGGGCAGGGGGGGGAAAGAAGACTCGGGGCAAGCGGGCCGCACACCCGCGGACTCCGATGACTATGGAAAGGGTTTTCCAAGCTACGTTGACGTACATATATATATATATATATATATATATATATATATATATATATATATATACATCCATATGCAAGAATAGAATTGGTTATTCGCGAAGGTTCGTCGAGTGAGAGGGAGCGAGAAAAGCCAAATGGAAAAGCGAGCTGCTCGAGAAGTACCACGAAAAGCTGAGCTCCGGACTACGCTCCTTCGACATAAGTATTGAGCGGGGGGGGCAGGGGGCAGAGGGGGCAGGGGGGCAGGTGTTGCGAGTGAAATTTTGTTCCTCGCGAATGAATAAATCTGCGTTTCTCTTCCGGGGCCCGAGCTATACATATAAATCTTTCCATCTCCATTTCTCTCTCACTCATTCCATCCAGGAGCATCCGAACGCGTTTTTAGTCCTATGTTTTCCCGTCCAAAGCACTCCGTCTTCCTTCCTTTCCCGCATATCCGCGTATTTTTCTTTCTCATCTTCGTTACTTTACTAATATTCTTCCTTCGTTGCTCCGGTCCGTAACGCTTTTTCCCTTCGTTCTCCCCCCCCCCCCGCCCCGCTCTTCCCTCAATTTTCCATGTATTTCCGTGGAAACCGCTACGACGTTGAGTACACGGATTTCACTACGTAAAATCGTAAAATTCACTTTACAAACATTTTTCCAACCGACTCTTATTCGCCGACCGAGCATGAAAACTTGAAATCGCTCTCTCTCTCTCTCTCTCTTTCTTTCTCGGCTCATCTCTTTCCGCACGTACACATCTCCATATCTTCTCCGTTTCCGTGTTATCCGCCGAAAGACGCGACGTACTTTTTCATCCATCATCTTTTATTCATATATTTATCCATTCTTCGAGAAAAAAAAAATTTGTTATCATTTTTCTTATTTCACCGAGTAACGTTCGAGTTTCTCGTTGAACCAATAATCCAAAGAAATCTTCTTTTTTTCTTCATTTTACGATTTTTTTTGCTTCGTATCATTTTATATTCAGCCATTCATCATGATGGTAATGAATTGCTGGTAATGTTTATCAGTTTTGATGATTTTTTTTCATTTTCGCGTGGCGAATCGAGGCGCGAGGGAAGATACACCACTGCTCAGTGTGCCTTCGCACAGCAGCAACGGCTCCGGAGCTCGGAGGGATGAAATGGTGAATGGAGGGTTGTATAGCGGCGGGCCAGTGCGCCTCGGTCCTCGTAAAGCCTTTGCGAGCTCGTCGGCCCCAAGCCGGCTTATCCGACGAGCCGGCAGTAATTTAATGACGTTTAATATGCAACGCCAACGGGTCCATTATTCTGACCTTTGGTACGATCATTTGACAGCCCGGATCCACATAGAAGGCGCGTCTTCCTCGTTCCATCGGCCAATCCATTCTCGCAGATTTATCCGTCTCCGCGATGGCGCACGAACACAACCCTTAATTATCACTGACAAACGTGCACACGATAACGATGCTTCCGAGTTTGGAATTAAAATGCCACGATTGTTCGACTGAATCATCGGAAGTACAAAATAAACGACCGATTAACACGATAATTGGCGCTTACGGATACTGCTTTAGAAGGCACAACAAAATTCGTTTCGTTTTTACGATAATTTTCTAAACTGGCGTACGTGATTGCAAGAAAACTAGACGACCGATCAAAACAAACCAAGACTCGTTAGGGCCAGTTCTGTAGTCTCTTCTATTTGATCTAAAAAGATAAATGAAAAAAAAATTCTAAACAAATTTTTTAGCAAGTTGAAATGATTTTTTTCCACAAAAAGCACATTCACAGAATTTTTTTTATTAAATTGATTTATCGAGAAAATCTTTATTTTTTCTTGAATTGAGACGACAAATTTTAAAACATCACATCAGACCGTTTTGTATCCAATACCAAAAAAATACATGCTCACCCGACGATTTACCTTGCCATTTTACATCGAAATAACGTTTATTTAATATGGATAGCAAAAAAAAAATCAACTACAAATCGAAGTGATGTACCGTGCAACTCTCATCCTTAATTGTAAGTCTTGACATTTTTCACATGAGCAAAAAAAAGCGCTGAAATTTCGTCGTTTCTTCGGAATCACATGGGGCTTTACGACGAAAACAAAAAAAAAAAACAAAGTAATATCAACATGTTAGTCAGACAGATATATCAATTCTAAAAAATATCAACGACTGAAAATACAACAATGACACAAATCCACGCACACACACACACGCAAGAAAAAAAATAACGATATAGAAAACGTCGGACACGTAAAGTGGATAGTCGCTACGCAGAATTTGCTGTCGATGTTTCCACATCGAAAAGTCACTTTTTTCGCAACAGATATTCATAATAACAATAAGAAAAAAAAATATTCAAATACGTCGATAAAATATAGAATTCTTCATCCTTCGGAAAAGTATGGCAATGCAAAAGTCATTCGGGAACCCGTAGATAAAATCCGGAAACGTAAGAGTCGAAGATACCCACCCGCGCCTTGGGTTCGAAAAATAAAAAAATAAAAAAAAATTGGAAAACCGTCTTTTTCGCGATGCTTTGCACATCGACAGGTGGGCCGCGGAGAACGTCTGCGAAACATGCCGACGACAGACGTCGTCGAGCACGTCGGATGTGTATCGCGGACGAGTACAGTTCCGCCGTGAATATAGTGCGGATAGGGGGGGGGGGGGTCCTCGTCGATTCGTGATACCCACCCCCTTGTCACGGCACGAAGCTACAAGTCGAACGAGTGACAACGTTGGAAAGGGGGTCGCCCCGACAACTCGACGAGCTATGCAAATGTGACGTCCCGTTTCAAATCCGGTAAAAAAAATGTCGTAGTTCGTGAAATCGCGTATATAAGAATCGCCAAAAAAAAAAAAAAAAAACAAAATTCACACATTCTAAAACATCGATTTTCTAAATATTCTATCGTGATATAAGATTCACGGAAAATAAATAAATAAATAAACAAAGAAAAAAAAAAGAAAAACTTTTTGGTTGGAGGCGTTACATCATATATTCATATATATGTATATATATTATCATATATCATGTAACGGCCATTGAATCTGGATAAGTGAGTCACACATTGCATCTAACAGCGAATAATACGTGTACAGTGTGTGAGTAACATTATTATTATTTATTTTATTGTTATTATTATGACTATTATTATTATTGTTATTGTTGGTTTTTTTTTGTTCAATTGGCTGGGGATTATTGTTAGTATTTATGAATTCGGTAGCGTGGGAAATGGAATGGGGGCACCGTTTCCAGAGCAAATGGACTAATTGGGTAAAGGGATTTAGTGGTGATGACGGTGGTTGAGTGGTAGCGGTTATTGTGGCTGTCGGTGGTTACTGATGGTTAGGGAGTGAGGTGTATACGTATAGTTATACAGCATAAACGTGAACTAGGAGACGGAGCGATAGGCAGATCGAAATAGAGAGGGAGAGATAGAGAGAGAGAGATAAAGAGACAAAGACGGAGATTGTCGATGCATTGAGAAAGTCAGTTGGCAAGGTCAACGACCACGGTATGAACTATTGCAATATTTAATTTCGAGTGTGTCGTATGTTTTTGTTACTGATAATATGAAGAAATGAGAGATAGATAAAGTTTCGAGGAAGATTAGATGTATGTACGCATATGCATATACATATATATCTATATATGTATCAATAATAGAGAAGAAAAAACAAGAAGAAAGGAAAAAAAAACAAAACTTTCTACAGACTATATCCTAATTTGCAAACAAAACAAACGAACCAACCTCCTCGGAAAGGCCTAGCCGAAAATGTTCGCGGGACCCCTGTAACAAAAACATATATAAATCATAAGAAAATCATAGATAAACGAAAATAAATAAATAGCTAATAGGTCGACGTTTTACGGAAATCAAGATTTCATTTTTCAACAACCTTTTTTTTTATACATAAAAAAATGAAAAAAAAAAAGAAAGTTTTTCACATTATTTGAAATTTCGAAACGACTAGATTCTTCGATAACCGTTGAAAAAAATGTCTATCATCAAAAATAATTCGTCGTACGATCAAATAAAAATAATAATTTCGCTATTCGGTCAAACATAAGATGTTCACGATCTGAAAAAAAAAACTATCAAACAAAACACAAAATAAACAATGTTGTTATTCTAAAACGAGTGTGATACCGTGCAAGTTCGTAAAATCACGATAACCGCAAGCTCGCTATGAAAAAAAAGCTTCTTCTTTCGCAAATGGAATTAATATCCTCGCCCATTGTCCGTTCGTTATTATCGTAAACAGATTTAAAGCTGATCGTCGAGGTTCACGTATAACACGAAGGTGGACAAAGTTGACGAAGCTACATTGGCCGGCCCCACGGTCGACGGGACATCATCGCGTCACTGGGGCGAGCAAGACCAGAGTCTCGCTTGTTCACCGTATTCGCGTTACGTAAAGCGCTAATGCAAACGTCTGTCCCACGTGTGGGTGTGTGTGTGTATGTGTGTGTGTGTAAACTTGCAACGATGGGGAGGCGTTAACGGTACGGGGAGAATCGAGCTTTTCGCCGTTACCGTGCTTTCGGGCATAACGATCATTGCGGTACCGCTCGAGGCCGGACCCTACCGGTTTTCCATGTAGGTACATATCACGTACGAAAACACGTACTCTATGTAAATATATATATATATACGTATATAAGGGTGGTCCTTAATGGGGGTGTTGTCGAATTTCGACACTTGCACCCCCGAGGTAGGTTTGAAATGAATGAATAAAAATACGAGCGAAACCCCAGCACTGCAGTGCAATGAAAAGACGTGCCTGTAAGCTCGTTTTATTTCCCATTTGAATAACATGGAATTGTCCGACTAATTCAGTAATTATTTTTTCGAGTTGTCCCTAAGCATGCAAAAAATGCTTCATTCACATAAATCTATTGTTAATGGGTATAACCATTCGTACATTTTTTTACAAGACCTCACCTGTGTATTATCGATAACGGCGAACCGATAAACGATTGATAACAATTGATAAACGATTTCAACACAAAATGAAATTTATTTGTGTTTGTGTGTTGTAAAAAAATGTACAAGTAGTTATACCCAATAACAATAGAATTATGTGAATAAATAATTTTTTACGTGTTTACGAACAACTGGAAAAAAAAATTATTGAATTAGTCTGAAAATCCCATATTATTCAAATGGGAAACAAAACAAGCTTACAGCCACGTTTTCTCATTGGACCACAGTGCTTGGGTTCCGCACATATTTTTATTTATTTCTTTCGAAACTATCTGGGGGGTGCACTTGTCGAAATTCATCAGCATCCCCATTGAGGACCACCCTAATATATACGCAGGTTCGTATCGTTGACGTGACGTTGTCCCACCAAAGCCCACACCCCTAAGCCCATTTCGTCGAGTTTCTCGTCAACTACGCTATATCGACCGCATTACGCGTTTCGTAAACGCTATATTTCACGTTTCGACCCCAAAACCAGTGCGACTCCATGTCCGATGGCCGAAACGTTTTCCCACACATGTATAACCGACATCGCGTCAACGTTCTCGTTCTCGTTCGTTCAACACTTGCTTCAATCGTGCCCCCATAGTCGATGAGCAAACTCGAACGTAGCCGACGATTCTGGGGATTCGGCCGGTGTTCGCTACGCAAACGTATTTAATCCGGCTACGTGCAGCATCCGCGTCAATTCAAACCTTACCCTCGGACCAAGCGAACACAACCACGCGAATAATGAACATCATCCAAAGGGGCAAAACGGTCAATATGAGCAATAGAAGAAAAAAAATAAATAATGGATTTGGATGGTGAAAAAGAAAAAAATACTTGAGTATACCGATTATTATTCAGAATTGAATTTTTCACGGATTACACTAGGTCGACGTAAGATAATAGTGGCTGAGAGCACAACGACCTGGACTTACTATCATCATTATGATTATTATTTTCTTTTATTCCATTCGATAAAACGGACAGAAATTTAATTTATACGCACAAAAATTTAACGTCAAAAAATACTCATGCTATTATTGTTATTTAGATTTCCGAAATAAAAAATCTGACATCGAGTTTCGTTCGCCGTTCGAGTCGACTCGAGTTTGTAACACGATTCTATCGAAGTTGAAATTCCGAAAATTTTGGAAGGCCCGAGTTGGTTGATCGGTCGAGAGTTCGATATGTACCGATTTCTATTTCCTTCTTACGTTTATTATTATTATTATTATTATTATTATTATTATTATTATTATTATTATTATTATTATTATTATTATTATTATTATTATTATTATTATTATTATTATTATTATTATTATTATTATTATTATATTTTGTAATTTTTCGGGATAAGTCATTTCGAACAATCTTTCAATCAAATATTCGACTGTGACGTTTCACCCCGTAATAACCTGTTCATGCGCATACACGGTTCAACATTAAAGATTAATCTCAGCAACAGCAAGCCAACATGAAATTTCGACGTTTTTTTTTTTAGGTTGGACGCAATATCTATCGTTCGCAATCCAATTCAATTGCCTTGAAAGCCATAGCGTCTAGAAGCACGTTTAGTTTGTATTTTTTTTCTTATGATAATTCAACGAGAAAGAAAAAGAATTTTGACTTATCTGCGTGTTGATTGCAAAAATATCATAGAGATTTATCCCCGGCTACACAGCGACGGATTCGTTGGTGCCATATGTGTGAAATTATCCGTCACATATCGTCGGATGGAAACGAAATGCATCACAGGATTAAATGGAAACGGGCAAAAATATTTTTTTACACATAATGTTATTATTAAAATAAAAACCAAAGAACAAGGTCGGATATTGGGCCTGGAGTGACACTCTGAATTTTTGCTAATGGGACAATAATGAGCAATCATTGTGAGATATTTCTATAAAAAAAATATCGAACATCGTCGAGAAACGAAGAAAGACGTACCAAATTTGATTTTTTCTTAAATAATACTACAAGCCTTTCAAATACTGCAATTTTAGTGAAAATGGCGGAACGTGCCCCCTCAACCCCTGAATCGTGATGTTTCTGTTTTTTTCGTTTTTGCTTGTTTGTTGTTTTTTTCCTGACCCCGTTATGTCGTTCTCTCGACGGTCTCCCGGTTTCTCGGTTGTCTCACAAGCCAACATGGGGATTTTTTTTTTTTTATTCTCGGTCGAGCATCGACGCAGCAGCCTCGGGCACGAACCATGGATGTTACGAAGTTCGGCACCCGAGAAGCCAAGAAGCACGAAAAATACGACAGCCACCATCCGTGCGAACGTGTGTGTGTGTGTGTGTGAAAAATATATGTCATACATACATATACATATACTAGTGCTCGGTCCAAAGCAATCCGGAGTCTCGAGAGGGAACTAAGGGGGTGGTAATGGGACTTGCAGAGGCCGCACGGGTTTGGAAGACTCCGGGAGCGGGGAGGGAGGGGGTTGAGGTACTGAGGAAGAGAGTCAGGGTGGAGCGACATTGGCAGGAGCGAAGTAGTCGGTCGTCGAGGGTGGCTGGCAAGCCGAGGCCAGGTGGGGTCGGTGGCGTCTCTTGGACGACGGGAACGAGGCACGAAGCGCCCGTACGAGCCTGCCATGTCACCCCCCCCCCCCCCTCATACACCCCATAGACCGTGTAGGTGTGTAGTGGAAAGTGCGATCGGTCGAGAGATCTCATAACACTTGAAAGCAGGTGTCGCCCAGCGCCATCGTCTTATTGGCCGCCTCTTTCGAGTCGGCGCGAAACTCGATTCCCCACATACATCTCCAACGAAGTGTTCTTCTTCTCCCCCGCAGAGCCGGGCCAAGTCGGCTGATAAAATGGATAACACTGGCGAATGTGCCGTATCCGCTAGTGCTCAAGAATCGAATATATGGAAACAGGGGATTCGGGCCAAAAAAAAAAAAAACTATGGGGAAGCATGTCTGAGCGAGGAACTGCGTGAACGTGGCGAGACATGTGTGGTTTGGGAAGTAAGAGAAGAAGCCGGAAAAGCATCGCGGAGACAACCAGGCTCGGTTTAACAATTTTCGGTGTGAAATAAAGAATCGCATCCAGCAACCCTTACGATCATCCATTTCGACCTTCGATTCTTTCACTTCGTGTCCTTCAGAATCGTCTTTCACCCACCGAGATAACCCCGAACGTCTCGGGTTTTTAACACGTCGGGTTTTCGGATACGTGAGCTAAAGTGTGGCATAAAGGATCGTGGGATGCGGGGGGCGTGGGCAGGGGGGGGAGGTAGAAACGGGAAATCGAGGAAAGTTGAAAAAAAAAAGAAAAGAAAATAATACAAATAAAAATGCGAGGAAGTAAGACGAATGAAAGAAGGACTGTGGAAGTGAATTCGAGAGGGTTGATGCCGGGACCGAGTTGCGGAGAGATCGCGCAAGGCGAACACACGAGAACGGGTAAAGTCGCTCGGATTCAGGACGCAACCGTCTCAATCTTTTCTCTCGGCACAACCGCAAACTCAATTTCTTCGACTTTTGCGGCTGGAAAGATAGATGTATATAGATGTATATATATATATATATATATATATATATATATACATATATATATATATATGTGTGTGTGTGTGTGTATACATATATATATAGAGCAAGGGTGACGAAGCTCCGTCGAATTGTGCTTTTGAGGTTGGCACTCTGGCGGAGGGGCGGAGGGGGGGGGGGTAAAGTCACTGATGTCATTGGTGCATGCCCGGAAAAAATACGCGAGGTATACGTTTTGTGTCTCATTCGTAATTTGATACAAGTGTACGTAACTCGTAGAATTGTCAAATTCGTGGAGAACATATAAAGCGAAATTGTGTGTTTCACGAAAGCTAGTTTAGGGGCGAATAATCGAAAGCTGAATAGATTTCAACGATCGTGAGTTTTTGAAGAGTGACATTAGTGGACGAAAATTATAAAATTTGTCTTCGACAAACATTTTGTTTTTTTTTTTTTTTTCGTTGCGAGAACGTTCGTTTGACCGTTTGAAAATAAAAGAGCGAGAGAGAGGCGATATGACGTTTGAGAGGAACGTATATAGTTGCTTCGGTGAATCGATGTTGAAACGGAGTTGAGAACGTCGAGACGCTTGTCCTCGAGAGAACAAGGGAGTTTGGTCAAGTGTTTTGGCGCACGACACCACTCTCGCGACTGGTCACCACGACTATCGGACTCTGATAACCCGGTTTCACACCGCGCGAGCGACGAAAAAAAGAAAATGTACATTCTTCGTGATGTTGAACCCACACACGACCGTGACGACTCTTTCGTACATGTGTCACTGAACCGCCCCCGCCCCCTCCCGCTGCCAGATCGAAAACCACTTCTCCGTTGAATTGCTCTTCAATCTCGGTCCTGTTATCCCGGCCAGTTCGGTCTCACCGTCAAGGAGTATCATTTTTATTTCCGTTTTTCTTGGGTTATGTACTCGACGCGATTTACCAACGCGTCGGACAAAGATTTTCGATTTGCACGGTCGATTTGTCGCTGCCCGTCTCAGATACACCAGTCTCACGGATTACGACGAGTAACGTCCCTCGTTTTTGTTTTTGTCTTTCAAAAGCTGATGAAGTGTTGTATTATTATTATTATTATTATTATTATTATTATTATTATTATTATTATTATTATTATTATTATTATTATTATTATTATTATTATAAAATGTCGCGAGTAAATATTATCAAATATCCCAATATTCAAAGTTAATGGTAATTGTCGACCACTTGAACAAAAGGAAAAAAAAATACCTCGGCTATCATTGTGTCATGTTGCTTCGGTTCAAATATCATTTCGCATTCCCAATAAATGTGAATTATAATCGCAAAAAAATGTTATTTTTCAACTACCAAACATAAATAAAAATTCACCAAAACAAAAACTGTACGAGATAAAAAAAATAATAATTCTATAATCTATCTTGAATTCCTAGGATAATTAAATTGCACAGTGCACACGAGTTCTGATTTGAACCGGTAAAAAATTGCAATGGGGATTTCATCGACGGTGATGACAATTTTCCACCTTCCAGCGGTTCTTTTTTTTATTTTTTTTTTTTCATCCCCGACCGACGTAAAAGTTTTCGATGTCGCTTGAATTTCATCGAGCGCCTTTAACGTCCAAGTTCCTCACGAGACTGACCTCATTTCCATTCATCGGTTATCGAGACGGGTTTTCGACAAAAGCCTCCCAAGACGTCGCTCCCCGACGTCTCACGAACCGACGCCTCGATAGTAATTACAACCTTAGGCCGCGAGAATATAGCTCCCCCCCCCCCCGCCCTTCGAACCAGCGAGAGCAGCGACGAATAAAGATGAGAAGGACCGATGATAGGTCGAAAAAGGTTATTACAATGGAGCAATGAGAAAGACCGCTCACGCCAACAACACATGCCCCCCACCCCTCCCCCCTCCGCCGACCCATCCTCCGTTTAACGTGATTAATCTTAATTTTCGTTAACCCACAATCTTTAATTAAATCACCATTGATTGTTTCGTAAGAGTCGTTGCTCCGGAGGCTGTTTAATCTGTCGAGAGCGAAAATATTGAAAAAACGAAAAAAAAAAAAAAAAAACCACGGCCGGGCGAGACTGTGCGTTATGCGGAGCAAGGTTCGAGGGAGCCAGAGCGGCCGACCTAACCAAATCAATTTCGCCCGGAGGTTATAATTATCAATTTACCGATATCGTAAATAATAAACGCGCCGGGTTCTCGCGTCAGCCCTCGAATCGCGATTAAATAGTTAGGACACCAAAAATGAAAACGCGGCGAGTGTTGAAGACATTTTCTCAAAATAAAACATTTTTCCACGAACGCAAAAAAAAAAAAAAAAAAAAAAAAAAACTTTATCGGTTTAAAAAAGTTATTCAAATGTATTTTTCAAACTTTCGTAACGAAAAGAAAGTCTCGGATCCATTGTCAAAGCTCGAATTGCATTATTCACGCGATCGCACAAATCGTCGATGGTTGAACAAAATGGTTTCTTTTTTTTTCCTCAAGATATGCACTTGTGACCTGTTTTTTGTGAATTCAAATTCACCAACCCGACTGAATTGAGAATCGTTGATGGGTGTGAAATAATAATCAGTTGAAACCGCTCGATTTGACCGAACCGTGGTATCGAAGTACGAGTAAAACATAAGAAAAAGTAATTTCTTTCGAATCGTAGGTCGTTGAAGAGAATTTCTCTTCGAGAAACATTTTTTGTTGTTAAATCTTCGGATTTCGCACACATCAGAAATCTTCGTTCACCACTTACGATAACGAAGGAAGCAAATTGCAAGTATCAACCTGCAGCTTGTTTTCACAATTAAATATTCAGCAGTGGGTTTAGTAAAATTTCGATTTCTCGTGAAATTTAAACGTGTAAGAGAATTTCCACTAAATTCAACACCGAACAGCCCTGACCGTTAATTCATGTGAATCTGTGAGATTTCTCAAAATAGAAAAACTCGAATGTTTTTCAAATCCGAACCATTGAGTTGATGTCCGTAAAATTTTTTACGCATCACGTCTGAGTGGCATTCTATACGTGTGTGAAGCTGCAACTTAATCCATCAACGTCAACTTCAATTATAGCGAAAAATTTGTATTTTCTTTTAAAAAATGGTATCTTTCTTAAAAACTATTTGGACGAGAATCTCAAAACGTTCGATCTTTCGAAATCAATTTACGTTCAAGACGCGAACGTTTCGTAACGTTTTCACAAAAATAGAAATAATAATCGGAAATTATAATAGAAAAAAGAAACAACAAAACGAACAAAAATACCGCATCGGCAAAAACCAATAAAAGAATTCTCCGGTAATCGTCGAAGGATTCGATTATTCGGAATTGTAAGGTCTCTCTGTGTGAGCGAGATTTCTTTTCAATTTTACCAAAGAACGGTTATTCCCACGAACGTCTACCCGTTCGGGCAAACACCTATATAGCACACGGATATCGGATCCGGTCAGATAGACCGTACCCACGGATAAAAAAGATAAAAATCCGTCGTTCTGAGTGATACGAAGTACAGAAACGGACGAGTTGAGAAATATAGCTCCGGAGAATCGGATCTGGATCGAGTTGAAGCTCTTTCGTTTTTTTTTTTAATTTACTTCTTTTTTTTTTCGTTTGTTTTTTGGATCAATGCCAAGCTGTATCTTTACTTTATCGTTCGAGAATACGAACACACGGCAGATGAGTTGCTGAAAATAATTCAAACGAACGCTCGTTCGACGAAGCGGATCAACTGATCGAACGAAAAGAAAAAAAAAATAAAACTGCAATAAATATCGATATTTTTAAGTAAGAATTATAATTCCCCGATATGACGGGTCATGTGGCTTATAATATTGCACTTGCAATGTAATGACAAAATTTCGATGCCAAATATTGCACTTGTATTCGGTGTATTAATGAATTCGTCGCCAATACCAGTCATGGGAATTGATATTCATGACGAATATCGTTTAATCATTTCCAAATGTCACAGATCGATGTGAGCTGCGGTTGTTTGATTATTAAAACGTCGTATGGGTAAAATACAATTGAACATACATCTCGTGCAGACGTTGGAAAACATGTGATCGTTGAATATGAGACATTCGAGTAAATCAATGTGCGATGCTCTTAAATAGCTGATGAATGAACTTTAGTAACCCATTCGGAAAATGGCCCAAAAAAGGCGGGGTATTTTCATGCGAGAATCGACGAGAATTTTTTTTTTATTTTTATTTTTTGGCACCAACTGTGCATCATTATTCACGCAATAGTTATTTTTATTTCTGAGGATAAAAGAAAAATATATGTATAACCACAAATCATATTGCCAATATTGCAGGGTAAATAATTTTTTTAAGTGCACGATTTATCATGCGATACGACGCTCTTGTGACAGCTGTGTAAGAACTAATGCTACAATATTTCGATATTTATACAAAGAATTTATTATTATTATTATTGTTATTATTAATTCTTTTTCGTTATATGATGTTCTACTAATAATAATCATCATCCTCTGGAGGAATCATTTCATTGGCATATGTATGAAACTTGTTTAATAATAAAAAAAGATCATCAACAAAATTTGCAAATAGCTTATCGGAACTCAAAGCCGGCAATATATTCGAAAATGGTAAGAACAACCCAGCAACCAGATATAAAAGTGTCACTTAACCGGCCAGTAAAGGAGGAATCCTCAGTAGGCCTACCATTATCATGAATGGGTCAGGTCGAACGGTCAATGTGAGACCTGAGTTATTATCCAACAGTTGTCCACCACAATCCGGAATCCTTCCAACGGTAATGTGCTATTGATGAAGAGTCAGTCGCCCGATTGTGTCGACCCCCACATCGGATATTCGAAGGGTCACAGTTTCATTTTGTCACAAAAAATAAGATCAAAAGTTTAAAAAAAAAACTTTGAAGGTGTCTAAAATTTTCGTTTCAATTGTATCAGAATTTCTCGTTCCGACAGAGTAAACATCAACTTCGGTGGCAAACGAAGCATGACTAAATTTAGCAACGAACTTCATGTGTTTGTTTCGTTCATGACGCGTGCCCAATCTTATCGCCCGCGGAATCTCACACCACCCTGCCCCACCGTTATTGTGATAAAATACAGAGACACCAAAAATAAGCAATCGATGCTCGACATAACCGGGAAGTGTGCCCCAGGCGCTTTGCCGGAAAATTTTTACGTCGATCGTTCAACACTTCCGGCATCGCCAGAAGCACCAGTAGCATCACACACACACACATATACACAAGCAACCACGGGCAGAGCAAGCTCCATTGTCGAAAGCTTCAATCCTCGTTGAATTATGACGCTTCACTTGACGCGGCTGAATTTATTCTCTGTCTCCTTTCTTTCCAATTTTTTTTTCTTTCTTTGTTTTTTTTTGTTCCATTCTACCCAAAAGGTCGACACGCAAGCGCTCAAGGGAGTGAATTGTTCAGTGTTCAGTGAAAGCGAGCGCACTCGATTAAATCACATAATGGCGTCGGAGTGAGAGTTGAGTCCTCGTCGTCGTTATTCTCATCTCCGACTATCACGCTCCTGAATTTTCGCCCCCCCCCTTTCCCCGTTTCTCTTGCTCTTGGGACTATATGTGCCCTGGGGCGGGAGGGGGGGGGGCAGCGGAGTATACGCCCGCACGAGTATTCGATAGCTCGTGAAATTCTATCGACGGCCCGACAAGCGACGACCAGTTTCGAAGGCGTTCTGAAATCCTTCGATACGACGTGGGGACCCGCCTGGATTTAAGGGTGCGAGAAGCCAGTCATCCAAAGGCGATTTGGAAAAGGATGTCGGACGAGTGGGGAAGCTGCATTGACGGGGTAGGATGCGAGACAAGGGGACAACGGAACTGGTTCAACCCAATCCGGCGATGCGATGCTGTCTTTTTTTTTTCTTGCAGTATTCAAGATACATACATACATACATACACAGGTAAAAAAAACACACGTATTAAATATCGAACAACCTATTCGAGCGATAAAACTCGTGTCGCGACAACTCTACATATGTGCAATATAAGTTAACTCGTTGTTTGACTTCACAACAAGATTTTCTACTTGTTCGTATTTCTCATGTAATTGTTAATCAACTTCATTCGCAAGACAAATCATTCTCTATTGCTACTTTCATTAAGACGGTTGAATGACATATATTCGAATTCATTGAATCAACAACAACAACAACAACAACAACAACAACAATAACAACAACAATAATAATAATAATAATAATAATAATAATAATAATAATAATAATAATCCTTATCGTTCAAAACTAGTGGTTGATGATAGAAGTTTGTTCAATTCACTATTTCGAAAAAACGTTCACGATCAATTTCGTCTCGAATTCGCAATGAAACACGAACATATCGAATTTTAATCATATCGGCCAAAATTGACTAGCCCGTGAAAATACATCGACTTGCTCTTGATAGAGTCCGACGATGGGATATCCCATTTTGCCTCCATGCTGTTACCCCCCCCTCCCCCACCTCTCGTGCCCATCGCTCAAACTAAATACGATACTCATCACACGGTGGACCGAACGAATGAACAATCTAATCCGGAATAAAACGAGGTGTTGAAAACCCGACGAACTGTACGAAACATAGTCGCGTAACCTGTACTTTGAGTTTACCCCCCGTTGCCATATTATTCGGGGTGTCAAATTCCGGTATTTAATGCACAACGTTTAAACATAACCCGGGCCAAATACAATGTACAATCGGCGTGCGAGAGTCAGTCCGACGCTCGAGGGCAAGACGTGAGCTAATGCGTCGGCGCCCCATTCTTCACCGACCCCTTTGACTCCACGGGGTTATAACCCGAGAGAGGAGGCGCAGCATCCCGTTATTGCCGTTGGCCTCGCGGCCACACAATGCAAACAGCTTAATTACACGAGATCCATGAAAACACCGCGGCTCGAGGGGCTCACGAATGGGTTCACATAGCCTCGCACCATCGCCTATCACCTCAGGCGTTTATCTCGCGAGCTATCGCTGATGACTTCGCATATCTGCGATCACCCTTCACGTCTACTTCACCCCAACCCATCGTTCTTCCGGTTTTCACCAGAGCCCATCGTGTGGTCGTGATAATTACATCGGCACTGAAGTCGGCCACGAAGACTACGCGCGTGTTTTCAGGGTTCTGTACTTTCAAATTAATTGATGTTGACGTCACAGCTCCGGGTAATAACTTATCGGTCACATATGGGGTCCAGCGGACCCCACTCAAGAAAAACCGAACCCATCTGCAGTGTTTTTAACGTATCGACTGAAATCTTGTGCCAAACTTCGATTTAACATGCTTGCTAAATAATCTTAATGATTGTTGTCTTCTATTTGAGATTCTGAACGAGTCACGATGATGAAAAAAAAATCACGCAATCTGACTTTTTTTACAAACAAAAATTTGTAGAAAATGTAATTTTTGTGATATAGTGAAAAATCTTCCGTCGTTTTACACTTGATATATTACATTTTTGAGAAAAAAATAGAGCTTTTATGGACTTTGAAGAAATTTAATGTTTCGACTGGAATCTTGTGCCAAACTTCGATTTAACATGTTTGCTAAATAATCTCAATGATTCTTGTCTTCTATTTGAGATTTTGAACAAGTCACGATGATAAAAAAAAATTCACGTAATCTGACTTCTTTTTGTGACAAAAAAACATTTGTAAAAAATTTAATTTTTGCCATATGGTGAAAAATCTTACGCCATTTTACACTCGAGATATTTATATTTTTGAGACAAAAAACAGCGCCTTTATGGACTTTGAAAAAAAAAAAGGAATATTTGTTTTGAAGTTTGAACTCAACAACTTTTGGGCGATGTCGAATAATGGAAGTGGTACGTTTATGCGGACAAAAATAATGTTGAAAATTGGTATTTTTTTAATTGCATAAATACGATAAAGCTGGTCCGGGGTCCAGTGGACCAGATGTTACCATGCGTACGACGGTAGCGCCACGGGAAATGATAAAAAAAACGCAAAAATTACAACTTGTTTTTTTTTCCCCGATCGAGCTAAAGATAACGCGACCGACGGTGGCGCCTTCGCGTGGCAAAAATGTGGCGTATCGATGGTGTGTGAATTTCTATTCACGGATCTTTCGAAGAAAGAATATTTATTCGCGTCGTGACGAATGGCGGTGACGTAAACATTGCACCGGTGATTGAAGGGTGGGTGGTGGGGTGAAGGAAGACCCCAGCTGTCGCAACCACGTCGAGGGGTGAGTATCGATCGAACAAGAGTGAAGAGTATTCGAAAGGATCGCGTGACGCTCGCCAGGTAAAACTCGTTTCACCCTCACACTTGTATTCCGATACGTATATACATAAATATGTAGGACTGATAATATAGGACGAAGGAGTATATGCCCAATGCCCGATGCATTCGTGTTTGTATTTTTATACCGATAAGGGTTGGCCCTATTGGCCAAATATATCCGATCGTTTACTTTACCGAGCTCGACCTTGTTGCGGTTACCAATTGCGTTTATCCACAATTGTTCCGACCTCTCTGTTTCTAAACCCTTTTCCAATTCCTACCACTGACCATCCTCATGTTTCTTGTCGAGAATACAATGAAGAAATGTGAACAACGTTGTGACGTGAACATGGCCAACGTAATTTTGTGATTTTGTGTAAAAATTAATGTCACGAGATGGCACGTCGATGCATCGTGTCCACGTACATACGAGAACGAGAACAATCGATTCTCAAGGGTTACGAGAAAGATATAACGACACAGATATTCCGGGATTTAATCTTTGACGATAATAATAAACCGGTCGATGATACAGGTTCTTCCAAATTGAAATCTCACTTGTAGTCGATTTTTTATCTTTGTCGTGGTAATAATATTTTCATACGTCGATCTCATCGTCAACGTCGAATGACGAAAATCATATATGACGATTAGTTGTGGCCAAATGAATGTATTCCGCATAAAATAAATTATCATCGATAGACTCGAATTTTATGAATATATATGAGCGATTCCACGTGACTTCAGCCACTCAAAAAAATTTTTTTCCACAAATAATTTTAAAAAATTGAGCTATTTTTTGCAATATATTCACCGAGTGCCGATTTTTTTAAAATTTTTTTGACGGTTTTATCGTTAATTAAAGTTTTTTTGTATTTTTGCATTCAAATGGCTGTATCTTTGGCAGGGTTTGACGTATTTACATTTGTAAAAAACAAAAATGTGCGTCTTTTTAAGGCCTTTCAGAAAAAAATTACTTTAGATTCTATTGAGCAAGTTGCACGTCCGTTTTAGGGCAAAATATGCAAAAATATTTTTTTTCTCAAAAAATGCATTTTTAATTTTTTTTTTCAAAATTTCCCCAAATTCTGAATACGAAAAAAGAATTTTTGGTATTTTTTATATCGTGGGACCGGCAACCGGTAATGCGTAATTTTACCGATTTCATTAATAGATTTTTTACAGTTTGATTTTTTCGCTTTACGCGATTCAACGAGCATTTATTATCATTAATTTCTCTTTCAAGGAGGCTTCTGAACTCGCGTAAAGTGACTGGAGCCCACGAAAAAAAAAAAAAAATCAAACTGAAAAAAATCTATTAATGAAATCGGTAAAATTACGCATTACCGATTGCCGGTCCCACGATATAAAAAATACCAAAAATTCTTTTTTCATATTCAGAATTTGGGGAAATTTTGAAAAAAAAAATTAAAAATGCATTTTTTAAGAAAAAAATATTTTTGCATATTTTGCCCTAAAACGGACGAGCAACTTGCTCAATAGAATCTAAAGTAATTGTATTTCGCGCCTCTTCCTCAAGATCATCGTGTAGTACCCCCACTCGCCGCTAGAAAACCACAGTTCAAAGTCTAGGGACTTTTTTCTCTCAGGGTGCACCGACCCTGTGTTCCCCTCCGACATATTCATTCTTCTTCTCGTGCTAGAAGACTACAGTTATCTGCGTGGTAAGCGAAAGAAAATTTTTCGATTATTGAAGAAAAATGGGAAAAAAGCGTCGTAGGGAGCACTCCGAGGAGTTGAAGAAATATGAGGAACGTCTGGAGAAACGAATTCGTCGACTAGAACGTCTTCAGAAGAAAAAACGACATCGACGTGAGTACGATTCTCTTTCAGGTTAGGGCGCCGCGTGGCGCATCGAGACGGCGCCGCGTGGCGCATCGAGACGGGAACGCGCTCAGAGGTTAGAAAGATGCTAACATAGGCTCTAACCTAAAAAGCATTCGCAATATATTCTCGCTCTCTGAGAGTCAGAAAAGCAATGTTCGGGTTCTAACCTGTCAAGCTTTCGAGAAATATATTTGCTCTCGTAATCACGAGACATCTCTCGTACAGGCTCTAACCTGTCAAGAGAATAATTAAAAAAAAAAAAAAAAAAAAAAAAAAAAATTCTTCCCGATGGGAAAAATTAGAGCGCTTGGTTAGGCACTAACCTATCAAGTGTCTCAAAGCAAGTTTTTTGTTGTGCCTGTCTCAACAAATTTACAACTCAGAGAGGTCTAACCCGACTGAGGAAGGGCGCAGCCCGTGTAAAACAAAATAGTATCGATGATACAGGCTCTAACCTGGAAATCGATCATACAGGCTCTAACCTAAAAATTGATCATACAGGCTCTAACCTCAAAATTGATCATACAGGCTCTAACCTGGATACTCAGCTGATATAAATTATTTCGTGCATAACAGGTCATTACGAGACAGATTCTGAGTCAACGGATGCAGATAGTGACAGAGAGAGACGTTCGAAGGAAAATCGTCGCGACGAGGACAGAATGAGCATAATTTCTTCGGAAACGATCACGTCTCGGGCGTCATCCGTGCCTCCGGGGGGGTCTCCCCCAAATGTCGTAGACGTAGGGGGGGAACCAAAGGATAGCTCAGTGCCGGACGAACAAACGCGGGCACCCGAGGCATCAGATCCGGAAGAAGAAAATCTCGATCCACGAATCGTCGAGATTTTGGGCAAGCGAATAACGGAGGATCGACAACTTTCTGCAAAAATTCCTATTGAATTGATGGTTCGTTGGGAAGAAATCTTAAGGAACGGGTTACCGACGGAGGAGCGAGAAAAAATTGTCAAAAAATATCCGCCCCCGGAAAATGCCGTTTTTATCAATCCACCGGCTGTTAATCCGGAAGTTAAAGCAACCCTTGGTGAAAATACGGCCAAGAGGGATGAAAGAATTGTTGTTAAACAAAACAAGATCTCGGCCGCCATAGCAGCAGTCGGAAGCGTATTTCGCGAAATTATTAGCGGGGAAAAAGATGAATTGAACATTCTTGAGAAGCTCAGCGATGCCGGGCGCATCCTCACGGACTTGCAGCGCGACGAATCCTTAATTCGTCGAAGCTTGATTCTTGCAAATATTAATACATCGTTTAAGGATGTACTCAATGCATCTGTTCCGGACGAATGGTTATTCGGCAAGCAGGTTGAAGACAGAGTCAAGGCTGCAAAGACTCTTGAGCACGCATCTAAGGAACTTACGATTCAGCGAAAGCCGTTAACTGCTAAGAACTCAAAAAACTTCCGAGCCCCGTCCCGGCGTGCACCAGGTGGACAGCACCAGGAGGCGCCGAATCAGGGCGGGAAAAAACAGACGTCAGCGAAACGTTCTCGGGGTTCTCAAAACACCTCGAGGTATCCGAGGCGAGGGAACAATTACCGCTCGACTCACGGACGAGAGAGTTCGTCACATCGCAGATGGTAGAACGAGATGTAAGCTTAAATGCGGGCCGTTTGCGGTTTTTTAAAGAAAGATGGAGAGAATTGACGACCGATCGATTAATTCTATCGTGGATAGAAGGTTATCGGATTCCATTTGAGTCAAGCCCTTATCAGGGAAATGTTTCTGAGCCTCAAAGGACGGAAAAAGAGCGGAAAGAATTATCTAAGCTGATAGATGAATTAGAAAAGAAAAGAGCCATCTATCCGTGTAACGAATCAGTAGGGCAATTTGTTTCCGATATTTTTTGGGTTCCAAAACCAGATGGGAAAAAACGTTTCATTTTGAATCTCAAAAAATTAAACGCGTTTATTAAGACTCATCATTTTAAATTGGAAGACAGAAAAACAGCGATAAATCTCATCAAAAAAGGCTCTTTTCTCGCAACGGTCGACTTGAAGGATGCTTATTACGCGATCTCCATTGCGGAATCTGATAGAAAATTCTTGAGGTTTCGTTTTAACAGTCAATTATATGAGTTTGTATGTTTGCCATTCGGTCTGGCCACCGCACCTTATACGTTCACCAAGGTTCTCAAGCCCATCGTAGCAGAGCTACGTAAGGAGGGCCTTCTTTTGGTGGTGTACTTGGATGATATCTTAGTAATTGGAGACTCTTTCGAAGAGTGTGAGCAAAATGTTCAGAAAGTTTGCATAAGTTTTCGGAGAATGGGTTTCATTTTAAATGAGAAAAAATGTAAATTGATACCGGTCAGAAGGTGCAGATTCTTGGGCTTTATTTTTGATTCTGAAAACATGATTCTAGAACTTCCAGAAGACAAGAGAAGTAGGGTCGAAAGTTTAATTCAAAAATTTCAACGAAAAGCGTCATGTAAGATTCGTGAATTTGCGGAATTCGTGGGTTCACTGGTGGCGTCTTGTCCGGCAATAAAATATGGTCTAGGCCACACAAAACGATTCGAGAGGATTCGATATTTGGCTCTGGAAAATAATTTTGGCTCTTACGAGAGCGTAATGAAGATTCCGAACTCACTGCAACCCGAATTCTCCTGGTGGTTGAGAGCCATACGCTCACCCTACTGTTCGTTTAAGACGAAAAAATTTAAATATGAAATTTTTAGCGACGCTTCCCTATCTGGATGGGGAGCAATTTGCGGGAGCGAAAAAACACACGGGTTTTGGGACCAGAAAGAGAGATCGCTTCATATAAATGTTTTGGAATTGATGGCGGTATTTTTTGCTCTCAAATGTTTTGTAAAAAATGAAAGAAACTGCAATATTCTTCTTCGGATGGATAATACAACTGCGATCGCGTACGTTAACAAAATGGGCGGTGTACGATTTGAAAAATTTAACGCCCTGGCGAGAGAAATCTGGGAATGGTGCGAGTTACGCCAGATTTGGCTAACGGCTTCTTACATTAACACGAAAGACAATATCGAAGCCGACTTCGAGTCACGAAGATTAGAAGATGAAACGGAATTTAGCTTAGCCGATTGGGCCTTCGATGAAATAGTCGATGCGTTTGGGCAACCAGATATCGATCTCTTCGCTTCTCGCGTGGATACTAAATGTAATCGTTACGTGTCGTGGGTTCGAGACCCACAGAGTGAAGCAGTAGATTCATTTACAATCGACTGGTCGCAATTCTCTCTTTTCTACGCATTCCCTCCATTTGCACTTATACTTCGAGTATTGAGAAAAGTGAGGGAGGAAGGAGCGAGAGGTATCATGATTGTGCCGGACTGGCCAGCTCAACCGTGGTATCCGCAGTTTCGCTCTCTGGTTAATGGTGAAATAATTAAGATCGGTCCTAAAAAATCTTTACTTTTGTCGCTCAACAGGGATCCTCATCCACTATGGAAGCAACTTACCCTGGTGGCCGGGATTGTTTGCGACGAGCATTTGAGCTAGGCAATATTCCAGAGGAAGCCAGAGATATCATGATCAACTCGATACGACAATCGTCGCTGAAACAGTACGACAGTGCTCTACGAAAATGGTGGAAATTCTGCACCAAGGAAAATATTGACCCATATAAGCCATCGACTACGGATGTTTTAAAGGTGCTGGCGGAAGAATTTAAAAAAGGAGCTGCCTACAGCTGCCTTAATACTCTTCGATCGGCCATATCGCTGCTTGTTGGGCCACACATAGGACAGGACCACAATATTCGGAGACTATTTAAAGGAATAGCTGAGACTCGTCCACCAATGCCTAGATATGATCGTACGTGGGATCCACGTATAGTGCTAGACTATATCAAGAGCATGGGAAAAGATGAAGATATGCCATTGGACAGACTGGCAATGAAGGCTGTGACACTTCTCGCGTTGGTCACGGGTCAAAGAATGCAAACGTTGGCCTTGATTCGCGTAAAAAATATAAAATTGCAAGGAAATGCATTGTGGATTGAGATTCCAGATACGATTAAGACATCGGGGCTGAATAAAAGACAGCCGCTTTTAAAATTGCCAGTATTCGAAAAAGAAAAAGCCATTTGTCCAGTCACAACGGTTCGGAGCTATATAGAACGGACTAAAGCAATTAGAGGGGATTGTGAATCACTCTTTATCACAGCGAGAAGACCGCATAAAGCCGTAGGATCTCAGAGTCTAAGCAGATGGGTAAAAAAAATGCTAGGTGAAAGCGGAATCGATACGCAGATTTTCGCGGCTCATAGCACCAGGCACGCGTCCTCATCTGCTGCTAAAGCTAAAGGAGTTAACATTGATGTTATTAGGGGGACGGTTGGGTGGTCTAATAAATCAGAAACGTTTGCTAGATTCTACGATCGCCCGATAACACAAGATAAAAACTCTTACGCAAGGGCAATTCTTGAGGATTGATAAATTACGTTTATATATACTTTTATATCATATGTTTTAAGACTGTTAAAAAGACGCAGATAAAATAATAAATGCCACAATAACTTTAAATATCTACACGATGATCTTGAGGAAGAGGCGCGAAATACAATTGAACGATTAAACGAACTTACCTGTAAGTGATGTTTGATCGTAATTGTATGTAGCGCCTCTTCCGAAAGATCAAAGTCCCACCCAAATCTATATAAGCTATATAGTACAAGACCCATCTCCAAGCAGGAGATTTTCCCAGTGGATTGTGGCTGAACTTTAAAGTATGAATATGTCGGAGGGGAACACAGGGTCGGTGCACCCTGAGAGAAAAAAGTCCCTAGACTTTGAACTGTGGTTTTCTAGCGGCGAGTGGGGGTACTACACGATGATCTTTCGGAAGAGGCGCTACATACAATTACGATCAAACATCACTTACAGGTAAGTTCGTTTAATCGTTCAATTTTTTTCTGAAAGGCCTTTAAAAGACGCACATTTTCGTTTTTTACAAATGTAAATACGTCAAACCCTGCCAAAGATACAGCCATTTGAATGGAAAAATACAAAAAAACTTTAATTAACGATAAAACCGTCAAAAAAATTTAAAAAAAAATCGGCACTCGGTGAATATATTGCAAAAAAATAGCTCAATTTTTTAAAATTATTTGTGGAAAAAATTTTTTTTGAGTGGCTGAAGTCACGTGGAATCGCTCATATATATTAGGGTGGTTTTTAAACAAAAAGTATCGCTACCCATCTTCCAAATGATTCTCGACCATGAAAAGGAAATTTCTATATTTTTTGCCGATTTTTAAATTTACCCTCTGCATTGCCTGAGTTCATTTGAGAGTTTTCAAAATCATTTATTTTTTTTACTAAAAAAGTCAGGAAAAGAAATCTGAAAAAAATATATATTGTAAAAAATTATACCACAAAACATGAAAAAAATGAGGCAGCTATCCAGCAAACATAACCTAAAAAATAAAAATAAAAATGATTTTTGATTTTTTTTTAGGTTATGGTTGCTGGATGGGTGCCAACAATTTTTGGTGTTTTCGCGGTATGGTATATTATATTTTTTATAATATACATTCTTTTTCGATTTTTGTTTTGACACCGTCTTTGTTTAAGCCTCGGAAATACGACATAAATTATTTTTAAAACTTTCAAATAAATTCCGGCAATGCAGAGGGTCAATTTAAAAATCGGAAATAAAAATATCAAAATTCCATTTTCATGGTTAAGAATCATTTTGAAGGTGGGTAGCGATTCTAAAAAACTAGAGTCACTGTAGAAATAGGATGTTACACTCGAAACCGTACGAACGGTATTTAAAAGTATTCAACGACAGTTCACCGACGAAATGTTCGTTCGGGGTCATATGTAAAAAAAGATCGAATCAAACCCGAACATCGTGAATTCGTGAAAAGTTATAGTCTAGTCGCGAACGAAGATCGCGAACAAAAGTGTCGAAGCGACTCGGACGCGAGAACAACCAATTCATAATTAAAAATTTATAACCTTCCGAATAGGGCGGTGGAAAAGCTCGGCAGATGAGAGTTTTCTCGTCCCGGACCTCTGACGCAACCAGGGAACTGTGACGGAAAGAACGAATTTGAAATAAGGCACGAGCGCGAAGACGGGACGGCAGACAGACGGAAAGAAACAGACCGAAAGAGAAAGAGAGAAAATGAACGACAGAAAGGATGGCCCGAAGTACGGAAATGCATTGAGTCGTGATCATTTATGCTGGCCCACTCGTTGAAACATTCATAGATTTAGCTTTTCTACCTCGTAAATCTTGATACTCGCTATTCGCACCTCTATCTCCGTCTCTCTTTATCCATCACAATCTCGCTCTCTCTCTCTCTCTTTCTCATTCTACACCCGAACCGTCGACGTTTCACATACTTTGGCGAATGAATAATTGCAAACCAATTCCACAGATAGCGATCCCACGCGATTTTTTTTTTTTTTCGACAAAATCTAATTATAACACACATTCGGCCACACACAATCCAAATAGTCTAACAGCTTTGTCATCGCTTTTCGATTCTACAGATTAATCGTTTATCAGACAATTCTGATAGTGCAAAAATATATTTTTCATCGTTATATTTATTTTTACATGTTGAACAAAAAAATATATAATAACAAATTTGTAATTACAAAATTAAACTAAATTGTTTGTTGTTATGTAGCAGGTAGTGAATATTTTTCATGGTATTACATTTTTACATATTTAACTAAAATTGAAAGGAAACAAAAATTTGCTTCCCCAATTCTCAAATCAATGAAAACTGTTTTCCGAACGTATTATGTCGCAATAATTTTTGTCAATTAATCATGTTGTTAGATATTTTTACTCGCGCAACGAATTATATTGTGTTAAGTTTCGATTTATCGAAGAAAATAAATAATAATAATTTTATCATCACGAAATAAATAACGAACTGTTTGTTCCATTTCGTATCGATATTGCGAAGTAACGATAATTCCAAGGTTAATCGAGCCGGAAGGAAACCGGATGTACACCTAGATTTAATCGCTCGGGGAAATGAGGGAGCAATCTTGCTCGGCAAAAAAAAAAAAAAAAACAAATTTCAACCTCGTAATAGTTTGCCATTATCGACGATCAGGAGCCGTTATTAAATTATTCAGATACACATTAATACACACGGATACTCGTGCGCACGATGAAATTCCATTCGCATCGATCTTCTTCATAATTACAAACGCTCGGACGATTTTATTATGCTTCGCGTTTGATAACATTTTACAAACTTTATTGGCAAGCATGTAAAACATAAAAAAACACACGATCAAAAGAAAATAAGAATGTGGTTTCAGAAAAATTGTGGTTTCAGCTACGACGATGAACTCGAGATGCATTCGGTATTGTGGACTTAGTCGAGGAATTCTCATCGTCACATTGCCGCCTGTATCGACACGAATAGTTGCCACAATTTCCGATAAGTCCCAACCGGGGATGAGACTTCGCGTTTTCGACTATACACCGACGATATTTCGAGCTTTGACGAAAAAAAAAAAAAAAAAAACAGAAGACGATGAAAAAAAAATACACACATCGTCTATCGCTTTCGTGAAAACGTTAGCTCGGATCGTCACAGTGTGTGTGTGTGTGTGTGTGTGTTTGTACATACCACAGAGACACGAACGATGAAAGCTTGTTACTGACAAAAAAAAATAAAATCCCCATTCTTGCACATCCGAGACGATTTCACAGAAAAATTTTGCTGTACACGTTGCACACACACACACACACACACACACACACACTCACACACTCACACACTTTTCGTACTCGCATGTATCACACAACAGAGAAGAGAAAAAAAAAAACTTACGTATCGTTCTTTCTTCTACGGCTTACCAATACCCTCTCTCACACATCAATATCCGATATTCCACATGGTTTCGACGCTTATCCCGCTTTTTCTGGGTTACAATTTCTAGGCCTTTGGACGTCGAAGCCTCTTCGATCGTTTTCCCATTGTCAATTCGACTCGCACGACAATTTTACCGACGTTTCAAAGCATACAACCCCCCCCCCCCCCCCCCACTCCGCCCAACCCGCTCGCCCCCGCGATTTTTCGTCGCGTATCTTTCACAAACGTCGCGATTCAAAGGGATTGTGAAAAAAAAAAAAAATCCCCGTCGGTATTTTAGATACACTCCGAAAAACTCAGGATATATCGTTTATTCTGCGAAATCATTGAAATCAAAGGAAAATCGTCGGTTTGGTATCGTAATCGCGGTTAAATAATCACGAACGTTTTTTTCGCGGATAGCGGTTGAGTTTCGACGATGAAAAAAAAATCCAAGATAGAAAAGAAATGTTTTTTTTTTTTTCATACCGACAAGTATCAAAGTCAAGTATCAAAGTGGTTGGTAAAATTATGTGTTTTATTGTTGGTGTGTGAATAAAATTATATGCTTTGCATTGAAGCGTTGAACTCTCGTGATTTGCTTCATTCGATCTATTA